>CM028132.1:1443535000-1445935000 GCA_016271365.2 Neoceratodus forsteri
GAGATCCCACCCAGGGGCAGTAGGAGCAGAAGTTTTGTTCCCAGGCCTTACAATCCCTATCCCCAATCTGACTTCAGTCAGTACAGGGGATCTTTTCAGATGCAGGGGCAGAAGGGGCCAAAGAAGAGCCATCTCTACCGAGCCATGTGCCTCTCAGTCTAAGTCCTAATGTGAGTGTTCAGGTCGACTCCCCACTTCTGGTGGGAGGCAGACTCTCCACTATCTTCAGCACTGGTCCCTCATCACGTCGGACAAGTGAGTGCTAGAGATAGTGGAGAAGGGTCTGCCACTACAGTTCAAGAAAATGCCAGGCTTCAAGTGTACCCAGGTGTCAAGACCGCTGTCCCCAACACAGATCCCGCTGTTGGAATTGGAGGTACAAAACCTTCTGGCTTTACGAGCAATGGAGAAGGTCCCTGCCCACGAGAAGGGCAAGGGCCTCTACTCCAGGTATTTTCTGGCACAAAAGAAGACTGGGGAGCGGCGACATATCTTAGATCTCAGATATTTAAACAGACATCTGAAAAAAAAATTAAATTCAGAATGGTCACTCTGTCACTGGTCATACAGTCCTTACAGCAGGGAGACTGGCTAGCCTCCCTAGACTTAAAGGACACCTACTTCCACATACCCATAAGGAGATCTCACAGGAAGTTTCTAAGGTTCAGATTTCCTTCGGGTCACTATCAGTTCACCGCAGTGCTGTTTGGTCTGTCCTTGGCCCCAAGAGTCTTTAACAAGTGTCTCACAGTGGTAGCAGCACATCTCAGGAGACTGGGTGTCACTCTCTACCCCTCTCTGGATGACTGACTCATAGTAGCAAAGTCTCCATGTCAGGTCAAGGAGTCTCATTCCCTCACAGAATGCACTCTGGAGTCTTTGGGTTTCCCTGGTAAATCTAAAGAAATCTCACCCGGATCCCACCCAGCTGCTCATCTTCATAGGGGCCCAGCTGGACACTCAGAAGGGATATGCTTTCCTCCCAAAGGAAAGAATTCAGATTTTCCTTTCAGTGGCAGATTCTTTCGTCCAGGGACAGCCAAGACCAGCCAGACATTTCCTCAAACTTCTAGGACATATGGCCTCTATGACTGCAGTGGTCCCAGGGGTCAGGTACAGGATGAGACTCCTGCAAGCCTACCTCGGAGCTCACTGGTCTCAGAGATGCAACAACTTTTCAAAGTTGATACCTGTGTCAGAGCAGTTCCTCCAAAACCTTCTGTGGTGGAAGAACCCTGCAAATTTGCAGACAAGGGTTCCCTTTCAAGCTCCTCTTCCCACAAAGGTGATCACCACAGATGCCTCCCTGTCAAATTGGGGAGCTCATCTGAACAGTGCCTGTGACAGGGTGGAATAGGACCCTGTCCCAGTTGTTATGAAGTGTTTAAATGCAGGGATCTTTCTTTTTCTGTCTCTTCTCCGTCTGGTTCCGCAACCAAATTTTCCTGTGAGACTTCGGATTTGATCAACCCGAACAGTCTCGCAATTCTTTGCCTCTCACTGTCGCTCAGTCCTCTCTTGCTGTCTGTTTTTTCTACTCTTGCATATCTACTAATATAAAAATATGTGCAAATCATTGTAGGGAAATGTCACTGATATTGGGATCCCTTTTGTTTAGAAAATATATAGTGTTACTGTTGAAATGTATGTAATTGTGGTTTGAGATGATTACAGAAAGCTATTGTAAGCTCAAGAGGTTACCGGAGTTCAATTTTTAAGCCTTTTGCAAAAGCTGTGCAAAAGGGGTCTCTCAGCTGTAGCACATTGTGCTCTTCCTGCCTAAAATATACAAGAATAGAACACTGTGAAAGAAGCAGGATGCTTGAATTAAGAGTGAGGGTTGTAAGGGCTTATAAGGGAGCTGAGCTGCAATTGAAAAGGAGAAAAAAGGGACACAGAGAATGGAGGAAAACTCTAATTTTTATTTTGCCTTTGTAAATACTTATACTGAACAAATTAATTTTTTTATGTTGCTGCTACTGTAAATAAATATTTTTGGTGAATTCTGCAGCCGCTCCTGGTTTTCCCTATGCTTCCTGACCTGTGCCTCAACGACAGATGGTGTTAAAAGTGGGATTTAAGCCGTGCATACCCTAAGACAGGAGTTTTGTGCATGGGTACTAGTCCTAGCACTAGGGAAGCACAGAGAAATGTATGGATTCTGCAGTAGCAAGTCCAGGAGTGGTTACCAGGAGAATGGCAGCCAAACTAGCAAAGACAGAAGTCCAAGTTGAGATTGTACAGCCAGCACAGGTTATGGAAAAAGAACAGGCAGTGACAGAACCTAAAAGCCTGATGGACTTTTTCAAATGGTGGGCTATACAACAAAAAGAGATGGAGATGCAGAGAGAGAAAGAGATTCAACATTTAGAAGCACAGAGGTGAGAAGAGATGCAGTGACAGGAGCAGCGATGGCTGGATGCCTTGCAAGCTATCAAAGGCAGAGGATCTGGCACACATCCAGACAAGCAACAAAACACAAGCAAATTAAAAGCCATTAAACTTACAAAGTTGTGTCCCTCAGATGATATTGAGGTATACCTGACAACTTTTGAAAGAGTTGCCACAGCCTGCCAATGGCCAAAGCAGCAATGAGCAACCAGACTGGTACCCTACCTGACAGGAAAAGCCCAACTTGCCTACAGCAGTATGGACACTGCACAGTCAGAAAACAATGACCTGGTGAAAAGTGAAATCCTGGGTACAACTCGGTCAACAATCCTCGAGAAGCCTTCACGCAACTCAGAGAACTCCTGATAAAGTGGATTCAACCAGGGAGCAAAACAGTCCCACAGATGATCAACATATTTGCCATGGAGCAATTCATCAACATCTTGCGCACAGATGTGCAGCTCTGGGTAAATGAACACCAGTCAGAAGTGAGGAAAAGGCTATTTCTTTGACTGAGTACTACCAAATGGCCAGACAGATGCCACAGCAGTGAGGTAACAGCCAAGCACCGGTAAGAAATTCCTTTTCCCAATTAAACCCCAAGCCTGATAAGAACTCTGGTGGGGGTAACAAATCTGTGCCCAGATTCGTTATCTGCTATAACTGTAATAAGCCACGCCATTTTGCAAGAAACTGCCTTAGTAAGGAGAGTGGTGCTGGAGCAGATTTGTCCTTGTCAAATTAGGGCAAGTACTTAACAGATGTGAAGGTGGGGGATAAGACTGTGAAGGGAGTTACAGATTCGGGAAGCAGACAGACCCTTGTGCATGTTGAAGTGCTGGGAAAAGGGACCAGGTACTGGTATCGTCTGCATCCACAGGAACACTCAATACTATCCCACCACTCAAGTGACTCTGACCATTAAAGGTGTGTTGCACCAAATGAAAGTGGGAGTAGCTCCTAAGTTACCTGTACCTGTCATTGTTGGAAATTACTTTCCAGGATTTACTGAGTTAATCAAAGAGGGAGTAAATCCTGATATTTCAGCAGCTGTGGTGACAAGAGCTAAAGCAAAGAAAATTTCAGATGATGGGGACACTTTTCCTTTCAGTCATTTTGATTTGGACTTGTTTGAACAGAGCTCCAAGATCCGGAAATCCAAGAAAGAAGGATGATGCCTGAAGAAACTGTGGCAACAAATGACTGATGGACATGAAGGGTTAAAATATGAAAATGCTGAAACTAAATTGATAACTGATTGTAATTTTCTTTCAGAACAAGCTGGCAATGTTTTTGTCCAGGGTTATTTTAAGCAGCTGGGGGTGAAACCAAAACAGGGTGGACCAATGTTTAAAAAATGTAATGGGTTACTCTACAGAGTTTGGGTTAACCCTCAGACACAGGAACAGACAGAACAATTGGTTGTACCACAGAAATATAGAACAGAGTTATTACAGATAGCACATGATAGTCCTATAGCTGGTCACTCAGGGAGGGACTGCACCCTTACCAGATGGCTGTATATATTTTACTGGCCTGGAATTAATGAAGATTGGAGAGAACAGACAGAACACCAGGAGGAAGGAGCTACTGATACAACTAAAACTTCTTTACTGGGACTATATTGACCTCCTTCCCTCCCCTTCCACCCCCCCACCCTAAACCAGTTCTACTTTTATAGGCACAGGATTTAACTGACAACAGGAACTTCCTGTTTGGGAGCAGGAAGTGAGTGATCACAGATCCACCAAAGATTCACCATCCTAGAAGGGTAAGAGTAGCTCTTCATCCCCCCCCCCCAGCTGCCAGAGGTCTGACTCTGAGCAAGTAAGGAGACTGCTGAGAAATATAGGAACTTCTTGTCTCAGAACAGGAAGATCAGGAGCTAAAAGGGCACAGAGGCAGTAAGTAAGTAGGGGAAGGAAAAAAAAATAAATAGAGGAAAGAGTAAGTATTCCAAACAACAGTTAGGGGGCCAGAAAAAAGACATGATGGGAGTGGTGCAGTGCAGTGGCTGTGGAGCAGCAGTCTTCCGGGAGATGTTCTGGAGGATGCAGTGTTGTCCCATCTGCAGGCACTCTCTGGGCTGAGGGAGGAGGTTGCTCATCTCCAGGCTGAGTTGGCCAGGATTTGTGGGACCTCCTCTCCCACCCAGGGACCACCAGGGTCACCGCTGTCTCAGAGGTTGCCAAGAAAGAGGAGCAGTTGGACCACTGTGGGCTCAGTGAGGGTGGTGGAACAGAGACGCATCCCTCCAGTTGTACCTCTCCACAATTTCTATGCCGTTCTGGAAAAGTGTGGTTCCTCTATGGAGGCACCCACAGTGGAGACCAAGGAGGATGCTGGGAACCTCCACAAAGGAGACCCACAGGAGGGTGGCATGGGACCCCACAGGGGAAGGAAACAACCCTGGTGGGGGACTCCATTGTTAGGAAGATAGAACTGGGGGAGGAAGGGGAGAGGGAGGTAAGATGCCTGCCTGGCACCATGGCTTGGAGGGACAGGAAGCGAATCCTCAGGATCACAGGAGCAGCTGCACAGAGGAGGGAGCTGGATGTCATTGTCCACCTATGTACAAATGACTTGGCTAAGAAAGGGATCAGAGCTGTGCAAGAAGTGTTTGTGGAGATGGGGAGGGACCTTAGACAAATAGCACACACGGTAACCTTCTAGGAGCTGCTGCCTGTCTATGGCACAGATGAGGCTAGGGTGCCCCACACCATGGGATTCAATCAGTGGTTGAAAAACTGGTGCAGAGCTCAGGGATTTGGCTTCATTGGGGACTGGGGGTCCACCTGGAGGAATGCAGGCCTATACTGGCATGATAGTCTGCATCTGTCCAGGAGGGGAACCAGGATCCTAGATGATAGGTTTAAATACTTCATTGGCAAGCATTTAAACTAGCCAAGGGGGGAGGCACTGGAAAGGAGTAGAGAAATTCTAGCCCCCCCAAAAAAATCAGGGTACTAAGTGCGGTAGACACCAACATAGAGATGTCAATAGGGAGAAGCGTTGGGGTAAATGGAGAAAGTGACAAATGCAGTAAGAACAGGGATGGGGCAAAAAGGGGTAAGGCCATCAAGAAATGGAGGGTAATGAGCACCAACGCCTGTAGTCTGGGCAACAAGCTCCCTGAACTGGTGGCCTTGATGGAAGAGGGATGCCTGGCTATTGTAGCAGTCACAGAAACATGGTACACAGAGAACCATGACTGGGATGTTAACATACCAGGGTACACAACCTACAGGAGAGACAGGGAGGGCAGAAGGGGGAGAGTAGCACTCTATGTAAGGGAAGAGATAAAAGCAACTGAACAAAAGAGTAAACGGAGGAGAGGAGGCACTGCGGGTCACCTTAGAGACTGGAAATGGCACCACAATCCGCACAGGAGTTGTATACAGACCCACATGTCAGGGGGAGGGAATGGACAAGGATATGATAGAAGGCATACTTTGGATGGCAGAGAAAGGGGAGATACTGTTGATGGGGGACCTTAATATGCCAGATGTTAACTGGAGCACCTTTGCTGCAGCCACATCCAAAGGCAGGGCCATTCTTGATGCCCTTCAGGTGGCATGCCTCAGACAGCTAGTTTTGGAACCTACTCATGAGGGAGCAATCTTAGACCTTGTACTCTCAAATGGGGACAGTGAGAGGATCTCAGATCTAGAAGTGGGTAGCCATTTGGGAACAAGTGACCACCAAACAGTGTGGTTCACGATAAACTCAGCTGTAGAGTCAAGCCATACAAAAGTGAGGGTTCTGGACTTCAGGAGGGCTGACTTTGGCAAGATGGGAGAGTGCCTTAGAAAAGCACTAGCAAACAGGCTACAAGGAGGGGTGGAGCAACAATGGGGAAATATCAAAACTGCCATCACAGAGGCAACAAGCCTTTGTGTGAAGCAAATAAACAAATCAAAATGAAAGAAAAAGCCACTATGGTTCTCAAAAGAAGGGGTGAAGGTTAGGGAGAAAAAGATAGCATTTAGGAAGTATAAGGAAACACAGAAGGAGCAGGACAGAGAACTGTGCCAGTTAAGGCAGAAGGCAGCAGGGAGGGTAGTCAGAATAGCAAAGGCACAAACTGAGGAAAAGATAGCCAACTTGGTTAAGAAGGGGGATAAAACCTTTTATAGGTATATCTGGGAGCGTAGAAAGAAAAAGGGAGGGATAGCGAGGCTGAATCAAATGGATGGTTGGTGGGCAGAGAGTGACAGTGAAAAAGCAGGGATAATGAATGAATACTTCTGTTCAGTATTCACAAAAGATGAAGTGGGGGAGGTGCCTAATCCAGTTAACAGAAGCACTCTGGAGAGGCGAGTCGATCCCAGTCCTTTCACAGAAAAAAGGGTTCTGAAAGAACTCCTAAAACTGAAGGTGGACAAAGCAATGGGACCAGATGGAATTCACCCCAGAATTCAAAAAGAATTAAGCAGAGAACTAGTGATGCCACTGACTACCTTTTTTAACAAATCATGGGAGGATGGTGTAGTACCTGAGGACTGGAAGAAGGCTGATGTGATTCTCCCTCACAAAAGTGGGCGCAGGACAGAGGCAGGAAACTACAGACCTGTCAGTTTGACCTCTGTGGTAGGGAAAGTGATGGAATAACTTCTGAAGGAAAGAATTGTTGAGTACCTAGAGGCCAGTGGGGCACAGGACCCCAAGGCAGCATGGGTTCACAGCGGGAAGGTCATGTCAGACGAATCTAATTGATTTCTTTGACTGGGTGACCAAAGTAGTAGACCAGGGAAGGGCTGTGGACATGGCCTACCTAGACTTTAGCAAGGCATTTGATACAGTCCCACACAAAAGATTTAGTAGTCAGATTAACCAGCCTTGGAGTGGGTCCCTGGGTGGTAGCCTGGGTAAAACATTGGCTGAACAACAGGACACAGAAGGTGATTGTAAATGGAGTCTACTCTGAAGAAAGAGGGGTTACTAGTGGGGTACCGCAGGGTTCAGTACTGGGTCCAGCCCTTTTTAATGTCTTTGTAAGTGACATTGCAGAGGGAGTGAAAAGGAAAAGTATGCCTCTTTGCAGATGACCTAAAGATGTGCAACAGGGTTGATACACAAGGAGGCGTGGAAAGGATGAGAAAGGACTTGGCAAGGTTGGAGGAATGGTCAGAAGTATGGCAGCTTGGATTCAATGCAAAGAAGTGCAAAGTAATGCACCTGAGAAACAAAAACCCAGGGGAAGATTACGCAATGGTGGGAGTAGTAACAACAACAAAAATGGAAAGGGACCTGGGGGAATTCATATCAGATGACCTTAAGGTTGGCAAGCAATGTGAGAAGGTGGTAGAGTGGGCTGGGGGGATACTGGGATGTATAGGGAAAGGCATCACCAGCAGAAAACAGGAAGTTGTTATCCCCCTGTACAGACAGTTGGTGAGACCCCATCTGGAGTACTGCATCCAGTTCTGGAGACCCCATCTCTGCAAGGACATAGACAGGATGGAAGCAGTTCAGAGGAGGGCAACTAAAATGGTGCAGGGTCTGCAAGAGAAGCATACGAGGAGAGGCTAAAGGAGCTTAATATGTATACCCTTGAGGAAAGGGGGACATGACAGAAACGTTTAAGTACCTCAGTGAAATCAACAAAGTCCAAGAGAGTAGCATCTTTCAGAAAAAGAGATGTGCAAGAACAAGGGGATACAATTTGAAGATAGAGGGGGGACAACTCAGGGCAAATGTGAGGAAGTATTTTTTCACAGAGAGGGTGGTGGATGCATGGAACAGCCTTCCTGAGGAGGTTGTGGGGTCTAAAACTGTTGGAGAATTCAAGAATGCATGGGACAGACATAAGGCAATTTTTGTGGGGGGGTAGGAAAAATAGGCTGTTGATTAAATAGGATCTGCAGCTTATCCCCTAGGTAGGGAAATGGGCAGACTAGGAGGGCCAAGTGGTCCTTATCTGCCATCAAAGTCTACGTTTCTATGTTAAGATGTTGCTACCTGTTGTAATTCCTGTGCTGAGTGTCAGAAAGTAGCCGCTGTCACTAGAAAAGACAAAGTGCCCCTGGTGAGATTGAGACCCCAATAGGAAAACTCCAACTAAGATATACCATGCTAACCTCCACAAGAAATGGGTTGAAAAACACCAAAGGCTGCTTTGCTAGTTTTACCAGAAACTAATAAAGATGATGTTGATGTAGCTTATGATAGACTGGAACAACCTGGTGAATGTTTCCTTAACCTCAGAACAAACTGCAGGTATTCATAATGTGCTAAAAACATTTAGCAGTACATTTACCACAGTACCAGTCTGAGTAAAAGGGGTCAAGCACATAATAGTGACAAGAAATGCTCATCCTATTAGGCAAAAACATACAGGTTGCCAAAGTAGTTAAGAGCTGACATGGTTAAGGAAATACAAAAAAAAATGAAAGAATTGGGTATCATAGAAGAGTTGTGCTGCATACCTAGATGATGTCGTGGTGTACAGTCCAGACTGGAAAAACCACCTGAAACACCTATGAGCAGTTATTCAAGCTATCAAAAATGCAGGTCTGACTATTAATCCTACCAAATGTGCATTGGGCATGCAGGAAACCCAGATATTTGGGCTATGTATTGGGAAATGGAGAGTTAAGCCAGAGGTTTCTAAAATAGAAGCTGTAGCTAACAGCCCCGTCCCTAAAACGAAGGAGCATGTATGGTCATTTTAAGGGATGGCTGGTTATTATCGGAGATTTGTTCCCAACTTTGCTGAGTTAGCTACTCCCCTCACCAAAATCATGAAAAAATGGTACCCAGGTAATGTGAAATGGGCCCCAGAGTGTGATGAAGCTTATCAAGCCATTAAGGCTGCATTATGTTCAGCCTTGTTTTATAAAGCCCAGACTTTGAGAAACTATTTTTGTTACAAACAGATGCATTTAAGGTAGGCCTAGGTGCAGTCCTTAGTCAAAACCTAGATGGGACGGAACATCCTATTCTGTACATAAGTAGGAAGTTGCATGACATGGAGAAAAGGTACTACACTATAGAAAAGAAATGTTTAGCAGCAAAGTGGGCAATGGAGTCGCTGAACTTTTATTTGCTAGGAACTGATTTTGTTCTTATGACAGATCACAGTCCTCTCTGTTGGCTTAACCACATGAAAGATAAACATTCAAGAATTACAAGGTGCTACTTGGCACTACGGCCATTTAAATTCCTGGTGATACACAAATGTGGTAAAGAGAATAGCAATGCTGATTTTCTGTCAAGATATGGATCAGGAATTGAGGGTTCCAAAGGTTGAAAAACAAATGTTTGAACTGTACTGTTTGCTGTACTGTTGTAGAAAAAACAGATGATGTACATGTGCTTACTTTCTGAAAGCAGCAAATGTTATTAGAGAATAGAAGGTTTTGGAAACCTGTTTAATAAAACAGGTCCCTTCTTAAGGAGGTGGGTGTATGTGACAGGGTGTAATAGGACCCTGTCCAAGATGTTATAGAGAAAGTGTTTAAATGCAAGGATCTTTCCTTTTCTGTCTCTTCTCTGTCTGGTTGCACAACCAAATGTTCCTGTGAGACTTCGGACTTGATCAGCTAGAACAATCTCACAATTCTTTGCCTCTCACTGTCTCTCAGTCCTCTCTTACTGTCTGTCTTTTCTTCCCTTGCATATCTACTAATATAAAAATATGTGCAATTCATTGTATGGAAATGTAACTGATATTGGGATCCTTTTTGTTAAGAAAATATATAGTGTTACTGTTGAAGTGTATATAATTGTTGTTTGAGATGATTACAGAAAGCTATTTTAAGCTAAACAGGCTACAGGAGTTCAGTTTTTAAGCTTTTTGCAAAAGCTGTGCAAAAGGGGTCTCTCAGCTGAAGCACATTCTGTTCTTGCGGCCTGAAATATTCAAGAACTGAACACTGTCTGGAAGAAGCAGGATGCTTGAATTAAGAGTGGGGGTTGGAAGGACTTATAAGGGAGCTGAGCTGCAATTGAAATGAAGAATAAAGTGACACAGACTGAAGAAAAACTCTAATTTTTATTTTGCCTTCGATATAGTTATACTGAATAAGTTTATTTGTTTATGTTGCTGCTACTGTAAATAAATATTTTTGGTGAATTCTACAACTGCTCCTGGTTTTCCCTATGCTTCCTGACCTGTGGTTCAATGACAGTGCCCCAGTAAGCAGCAGCTGGACTCACGAAGAGTCACAGTTGCACATAAATCTTTTGGAAATCAAGGAAGTCTTCCTAGCTCTCAAAGCTTCACTCCCAGCATAGAGGGCCAGGCGGTTCAAATTCGAATGGACAACACCACTGCAAATTAATGTTTTACACAAAGAAGCAGGTGGTACCAGATCAGGAATGCTCTGTTCGGAAGCTCTGGTCTCTAGCATTCTCCCCAGGAGTCAGCCTCTCAGCTAGTCACCTCCCAGGCAAACGCATTACTCTGGCAGATGCTATAAGTTGCATCAGTCAAGGTCAGAGTGAATGGACACTAAACAAGCAAGTACTAGCCACAGTGTTCAGGCGGTGGGGCACACCAGACGTGGATCTGTTTGCCTCTGCCTCTCCCCTCAATTTTCAGCTTCCTCAGTACTGTTGCAAACCTCCAGTCCCGGGAACAGTTCCCCTGGATGCCCTGATCCTGGACTGGTCAGGGAGGTTACTATACGCATTCCCTCCCTTTCCCCTGATGCTCAGGGTTTTGCTGAAACTCAGACAGCAGCCTGCATCAATGATCCTTGTGGCCCCGGATTGGCCCAGGCAAGCCTGGTACCCTCTCCTTCTCTCAGTGTCCTGGAGCAGGCCCATTCGCCTGCCTCCAGCTCACTCCCTGCTGACCCTTCCTCAGACAGGAGTGCAGAACCCAGACATACACTTTCTTCACCTCAAGGCTTGGTTCTTTAGGAGTTAGTTTCCATCCTCGCAGTACTCTGAATAAGTCCCTAAAGATACTGAGGGTGGCTAAAAAAAATGAACACTAAGAAGACTTATGCAACTAAATGGAAAAGGTTTTCCCTTTCGTACACGAGTAAAAAGGTCGAACCCCTATCTGCTTCAGACCCTCAGCTGCTAGACTACCTAGTACACTTACAGGCGTCAGGCTTGAAACCAGCTTTCCTCAAGCTTTACCTGGCGGCAGTTTCGGCCTACCTTTTGATGGGAAAGAAAAAATCTATTTTTCCCTACATCATTTTTAAACAGTTTTTCAAAGGCCTCTTGCACCTTCAGCCTCCAGTCAGGGAGCTGTTTGCCCCTTGGAGCCTGAACCTTTGCATAGAAAAGCTCATGAAGCCACCCTTTGAGCCTATGTTCATTGCTCATATCAAGTTTGTGACCTGGAAGACAGTCTTCCTGGTGGCCATTACCTCTGCCAGGAGAATTTCAGCGCTACAGTCCCTGTGCACTGAGCCAAATTACATCATCCCTCACAACGATAAAGTTGAGCTCAGGACAAATAGGAATTTCTGCCAGAGTTGGTTTCAGAGTTCCACTTAAACCAGTCCATTACTCTGCCTGTCTTCTTTACCAAGAAGTCCACACCTGGCAAGCAAATGCTCCACAGCTTGGATGTCAAAAAAGCCATCTTCTACTACCTAGAGTATACTAGGCAGTCCAGAGGCTGTTCCACTCAGTTGTTCATCACCTGTGGGGATGTAGGCAGGGGAAGACCAGCTACCAAAAGAACCATTTTCCTCTGGTTGGTTTCTTGTATTAGTTTCTGCTATAAAAATGCTGGTCACCAACCTCCAGTGGGGCTCAGGGCCCACTGCACCAGGGGCACTGCAGCCTCGCTTGCAGCAGCAAGGGACATTCCCCTACTAGATGTCTACGAAGCAGCTTCCTGGAAATCTGTGCACACCTTTGTGAAACACTACAGTTTGAATGTTCAGACCAGATCTGATGCCAAATTTGGCAGGGCGATTCTGCAGAGCTTCTTTCTTAAGTAGGTTCTCTGCCCACCTCCCTCTTGGTACTGCTCGGTAGTCTGCAAAAGTTACTGACGCTAAAGGACTCCTGGGGTAACAAGAAAAAATTATTCACCACTGTAATCTTCTTTCTTCTAAGGGGTTCTTAAGCATCAGTAAGCTGCCACCCTTCCTGCCTGGCTCACCTGTCACCTGTCGGAGAAGGTCTCTTTTCTCACCTTTTACCAAATTTGGAGTTTCTTATTGATGAATTTTTTCAGTGATTTATATACGCAGCCATCTTTTACTATACTAAAAGGTGATCTGCTCCATTTGACTAATTATCTTGATCATGTCAGCCCATTCAGAAATATCTGGTGGGCCTCCTTGCAGCCAGCATTAGTACTTACCTTATCTGCAGTCCCAACCAGGATATCCCACAGGTAAACTGTTGTCTTTCCCTTAATGTAAGGGGATTTTACACACAGGATCAGATTAAATGCCAGTGTGATGGGAAATGTCAGGAAGCCTGACACATCCAGAATTTTGCCAATATAATCATATTTGTTTCCCTCCCCAAATTTCCCAATTTAGAACATATCCAAAAATATTACTGTGAGTAGCATTTGTCTTTCACGTTAGACCTGGCCTGTTTTGATCTGCAGCCTCCTGTAGCCCCTCAACACCATACACAAAAGAAAGCATCTTGAAAACACACTCCATCTCTGTCCTTGGACAAGCATTATCACAGCGAGAAAAAGAAACATGCCCACTCTCCTCGCTTGAGGGATGAAACAGACGACCACTTCTATTATCGCAAAAGGGAGAAGTGGAATGCCAGATTGCCTTCCTTCAGACTTGAGTTCTTCTTCTACTAAGAAGGGAGAACTCCATAGAAGTTCCTCGGATGCAGAGCCAGAGTCTGCAGGGCACTTTGATATGGATGACCTTGACTTCTTCATTAGAAATGTCTTGTCAGAGGTACACCTAGGACCCCCATCTTCCACTTCCGAACAAGACAAACTGACCATCAAATTATCCAGATCAACTACACCATCAACACCGTTCCCTATTCCACCAGCAATTGAGGATCTACTTAAGGAGGAGTGGCAGGACCTGGAGACAAACGTACCCTGTCTCACGCTGGGTCAGCATACTGTTGAAGTTCAATAAGAAACAGTCTCCTCCTGGCTGAATCTTCTTAAGATCGACCACATGATTTTCTCCCTAACAAAGAAGACAATAATTCCAGCATATGGCGGGGCCACCCTGAGGGTCACAGTAGATTGCAGAGTAGAATCTTCATGAAAAAATGCCTTCCATACCTCCTCAGCTGACTTAAAGTCAGCAACAGCTAATCTGTTCTCAGCCAGGGCCGCACTCTACTGGGCTACAGAGTTAGCATTTAAGCTAGTGAAAGATTATGAAAAGAACAAAACTCTGATCAAATGGCTACAGCTTGTGGGCCTCCTGTCAGCCTACTTAGCGGATGTTTTGGAGGATGCTGTGACAGTGCCACTCAAATAAGATTTTATTAATCTTCATTGTGTATAAACCTCTGGTTGCAGGCCTGGCAGGCAGACGCTTCATCAAAAATTCCTCTTGTAAATGCCTTATATGAAGTCAGACTCCTTTTCGGCCCAGCGCTTAAAGAGGCAGTAAAGGAATATGGGGAAACTGCGAAGGTCTGCATGCCGCATTCAAATTCTAAAAACAAATCTTGGCCTGTTCGTGGCCAGTCATGCAACAGCAGAAACCAGAACAGAAGCTTCTGTAACAAACAACCCTAGTTTGCTTTCTGTATGCAGTGCAGCATCAAAGGCAAAGGGAGTGGCAAGCGTGACTTCAGCTATTTCAACAAGACATTTTCAGAATGAGACAGTCCAGGCTCATCCCCAAATTGGAGGAATACTTCCCAGCTACTTTGGGAAATGGGTCCATTCGACAAGAGTCTGATGGGTCCTGGACATTATTTGACACAGAGCCTCCACTTCCTCATGTTGCTCCATCTCCACTGTCAATTGACACCACTAAGACTTTTGTGCTGCTTCAAGCAGTAATGAACAAACCACATAAAGGAGCCACAGAACCAGTACGCTTGCCAGAGGTCAACAGTGGCATATACTCCCTCTTCTTTGAAGTTCTGGAACACACAGGGTTTCAGACCAGTGTTGGACCTCATATTCCTGACTCTCTTTGTCCACAAACGTCCTTCAGGATGGAGACTTTTTTGTCCATCATCAGGGAAGTCAACCAAGAAGACTTCCTAGCCACCATCAACTTACAGGATGCCTACTTGCACATCTCCATCCATGATACTCCCCAAGAATATCTGAGATTCGAGGTCCAAGACTATCATTACCAATTCAGAACTGTTCCATTCAGGCTTTCTTCAGCCCCAAGTGTCTTTTCCAAGGTTCCAGTGGCAGTAATTGACACCTGCGCAGCCAGGAGATCCAACTCCTGCCCTATTTGGACAACATTCTGATCCAAGCTCCTCAATATGAGTCAGTTCAGCAAGCAGTTACAGAGGTTATTCGCTCTCTGTGCACCGACGGCTTTGTCATCAATCATCAAAAGAGTTCCTATTTCCAGCTCGGACTCGGAACCATTGGGGGTGAACTTCAGAACCTGCCATGGCAAGGTCTTCCCAGCATAGACAAAATACCAGGTCTGTTGGGCTAGAAAAAGTGACACTGACTGCAGGAGGTGGGGATCTTGAAAAGAAGCTTTTACAACCTGAAACCTTTTGGAGCTATGAATTGGATACGTTACAGTCGAGGGGTTTGAATGATGATCGTGGACTAAGCAGCTGTTTATGATGTATTTACAATGGTATGCCTGATTATTTATTGTGCTTTTGATGTTATGGTCTCATGTCATGTCCTCATGTATTGTTACAACTGTTTCTCACTGTTTTTTATTTAGTACAGAGGAAATAGCAGTTCTGTATTTGGGTGGGATATGTAAGGCAGCATATGTTATTGTTTGTATTTTAACATTCAGATTTTTAAAAATGTTGTTTATTTATGTATTTGTTAGCAATAACCCATGACAGGATATGGGGTTAAAGGCATTTAATCCATGCCTCGGGTGCGTTGTGAGGCATGAGGTCGCAGGATGAGTGCCCTCACAGCACCTGAGGCGTGGATTAAATGCCTATAACCCCATACCCTGGAGTGGGTTATTGCACTTGTAATATGGGTTATGTTGAAAGAAACCCAAAATATTGGAAACGTTTTTTTTTGTCCTGTTTAAATAGAGAAAATGTGACTGTATTCTGCAGAGTTGAAAAGTGGTCCCCAGACCTCACGGAAATCTTATTTACTTTGTGAACGTACAAATGCCAGAAATATCATCCTCAAATGATTGCTGATATTTGTATGTTCATACAGTAAATAAGATATGTGTGACTCGGTTTGATTTTACTCTCCTTTTGTCTGTAGGAGCTGGCTCTTCAGTGTCTGTCTACCAGAGAGAGTGAGTGAAACAGAGCGCAAGAGTGAATTTCCCCCCTTGAGTGCAGGGCTGAAATGTTTGTGCCTCTCTCTTTCTCTCTCTCTCTCTCGGTCTCTCGCTTTAGTACAGGAACTGGCAGACAGTGTGCCCCTCCTCCCAATGGTGTACTGGCAGACACCTTGCCCTGCGAAGAGCAACCACTACAGACGGACTGAATTTCCCGAGACAGAGCGGTCAGTAACATTAAGCCACTGTGCTGTCTCGCCCCGTGCATCTGCTATAAACCAGGGCTTGATCTTCATCTATTGTACAGACAAAAGGGACCACAGATGAGTCAAGACACAGAAAGAGAGAGAGAGAGAAGACACCGCAGCAATTACAGTGCCTTCAGAAAGTATTCGCCCCCCCCTTGGATTTTATCACATTTTGTGATGTTGCAAACTCAAATTAAAATACATTTATATGGGATTTTTTTGTCACATATCTGCACAAATTACTCTATAATGTCAAAGTGGAATGAAAAATCTGGAATTTTTTGTACATGTAATTTAAAATAAAAACCTGAAATGTCTTGATTTGATAAGTATTCACCCCCTTTGCTATGACACTCCAAATTGAGCTCAGGTGCATCCAATTTCCTTGTGTGATTACTCTAAAACTTGAATGGAGTCCACCTGTGGTCAGTTCAAATGGTTGACATGATTTCAGAGGAAATACACCTGTCTATATAAGGTCCCACTGTTGACAGTGCATGTCAGAGCAGAAACTCTACCATAAAGACCAAGGAGCTGTCCGTAGAACTCCGTGATAGAATTGTGAGGAGGCATAGATCTGGGGAGGGTTATAAAAACATTTCTAGGGTGTTGAAAGTTCCCAGGAGCACAGTCAAGTCCATCATTAGGAAAGGGAAAGATTACAGAACCACCCAGACTCTTCCTAGAACAGGCCGTCCTTCCAAACTGAGCAACCGGGCAAGAAGGACCTTAGGGAAGTGACCAAGAACCCAGTGACCACCCTGACAGAACTACAGAGTTCCATGGCTGAGATGGGCGAACCTGTCCAGAGGACAACAGTCTCTGCAGCACTTCACAGATGTAGCCTCTATGGGAGAGTGGCTAGACGGAAGCCACTCCTGAGAAAAGGCCACATAATAGCATGCCTGGAGTTTGCAAGAAGGCACGTGGCAGATTCTGAGACCATGTGGCAAAGTTATCTGGTCTGATGAAACAAAAATTGAACTCTTTGGCCTGAATGCAGCGCCATGCCTGGCGCAAACAAACACAGCTCATCACCCATGTAACACCATCCCTACCATGAAGCATGGTGGTGGCAGCATCATGTTATGGGGATGCTTTTCAGTGGCAGGGACTGGGGCACTTGTCAGGATAGAGGGAACAATGAATGGAGCCAAATACAGGCACATCCTTGAGGAGAACCTGCATCAATCTGCAATAGACCTTGGACTGGTGCAAAGATTTATGTTCCAACAGGACAACGACCCCAAGCATACAGCCAAAGCAACACTGAGTGGCTTCAGAACAAGAAGGTGAATGTCCTTAAGTGGCCCAGCCAAAGCCCAGACTTGAATCCCATTGAGAATCTGTGGAAAGACTTAAAGATTGCGGTTCACCGACGCTCCCCATCCAATTTGACAGAGCCTGAGCAAATCTGCAAGGAAGAATGGGCAAAAATCCCCAAATCCAGATCTGCAAAGCTGATACAGACATACCCAAGGAGACTCAAAGCTGTAATTGCTGCCAAAGGCGCTTCTACAAAGTATTGACTCAGGGGGGTGAATACTTAAAATATTTCAGTTTTTAATTTCATAAAATTTTTGTTACACAATATAAATATTTTTGCCCCTTTAAATTGTTGAGTATGCTGTGTGAATCAAGGTGGAAAAATCATTTCAATGCATTAAAAATTCTGGTAGTAACACAACAAAATGTGACAAAATCCAAGGGGGGTGAATACTTTCTGAAGGCACTGTATGCTTGACATATCCCAATTCTTGCTGTTAGTGTGTGTCTGTCTCTCTCTCTCTCAGATGATGTATGTGTGAGGGTGCCAGCAACGAGCTTCATCTCTCTCCCCCCCCCCCCCAGACAACTCTGCCATTCAGGAGATAACCACATCTCTCAGCCACTGTACTATTAATTCAGAGCCTACAAGTCATCGACGGGGGGGGTGGCATGTGGGTGAGTTTGGCAGCTCTGTGTTCAGGGTGCTGCTTGGCAGAATGTTGCTGAGTTGCACGCACCCCTCTCTCTGTATAGCAGCACACTGAATGTTTTCTTGGAGAGAGGGAGACTGCGTTGCTGTCACTTGCATACGTCAGAACCGTTGAAGTGACAGGCTGGTGTAACTTGAGACTCTGGGTTACTATATCGTAAGCTCTGCCACTCGCAACTAGCTGGTCCATATTTTTTCACTATCCTTTGTACGAGCCTGACCACGGGGAAATGGTACATTTCACTAACCATGGATTAAATCTTCTCCTTGATATGCACAGTTGCTGTCAGTGTCCCATATTCCCATATTTGTAACAGGCTGACGGGGGGCATGGCTGCTTTTCACTTTGTGATTCCTGCAGGAATTTCTGTGTGCCCAGGTATTTCTTCAGGGACGTTCACAGCAACTGTGCATTTACAGGCATTTAATCCACTGTCACCTGAGGGTGTTTCACCAGTTGGATTGCTGCTTTTTTCTAACCCATGTTATAAATGTATTTATGTGGCACTTCAGCACTTTGGTTATTTCTTTACAGAGATATGAGGTTGGTTGCAGAGGAAGGAGTTGCTACCCCCACCCCGGCAGCTCGACCGATGTATTCCCATTGGGTTGCAAAAGGTAAATTGCTGAACCCCACAATTACCATGGAAACCACAACAGTATATAAGGTTTAGGATTCCCATTAATGGGTATCTCTGAAGGAGTGATACAGCGCTGAAACATCAGCATGCAGTACATTGTGAAGCTGGCTCCTGGTAGCTGCCCAGCCTGGTGAGCCTGTAGAAGCTTTTTTCTGTGCAGGTATAATGTTCCTCGAGTTAGATAGCCAAGGAATTTTTACACCCTGAAGGACAGGCTCCTTGTGGAACACTTGACTGCCAATGTGGGTGATAGGAGTAGCTACCCCTAGCCTGAAGAGCGCTAGGAAGTAGTGGAACGGCGCTCCTATAAGACTTACAAATCTGATGAATTTTGGTAGTTTAAGCAATTATGGTGCTCTACAGCAGATGGCAGGAAAGCAAAATACTGTTTGGAATAGACACTTGAACTGGGAGGATTTTTGTGACTATTTTACAACTTTCTTCTGCATTTCTCTGCTGTAAGTCATTATGTTGCACTGGATTTCATAAGCTAAATAAAGTGTGGATTTTTTGGGTAGTGAATAGTGGCCCTCTTGTATGAACTGGGTGCTGATAGACTTTGTCCTTTCAGGGAACAGTTTTCTTGGACTTCTTCAGAAATTTCAGCATGCCACTTGACTTGCAGCTCTCATGGGGACAATGGTTTTACTAGCAGACACAGTTCCATAGGTCTTGGTCCCCTCAGAAGGACAACAGGAATCACAGAGTGACTGTCTGACAGTGGATGAAGACAGCCTCCTTTGATGGACATTGAGGTCAGACATAATGAAGGGCCACAATATGGACCAGCCTCAACAGGTACGGATCACCTCCGATGCCAGCCTCAGAGGATGGGGTGCCCTCCAGATCCACATGTCAGTTCAAGGTAAATGGGCATTACAGGTGTCACACCTCTGAATCAGTGTGTTAGAAATGCAAGCAATGTGCATGGTGCTGCAAAGGTTCAAAGGTATTACTCACAACCAAGATGTGCTGCTCAGGACCACAGTGGCGTACATCAACCAGCAAGAGGGCACAAGAAGCCCTGCATGCTGAAGGAAACTCTGCTGTTACTGCACTTGGAGATAGTATAACACGGTGGTTAAGGGCACTGAGCTGCAAACCTGGAGATCTGGGTTTGAATCCCATCGGCCCCACCTGCATACTGCGTGACCCTGAGCAAGTCACTTAACTTCCTTGTGCTGACAGGTCGCACCTGGAAACAAGCTCCGGCTTACCGTGCCTTTTTTGGTTAAACAGTTTCCCTTTCCCGTCTCTTTCCACTAGGCCAAACTTCACCTCTCCAGTCTGGCCACTGCTTACATCCCGAGGCAGGACAACATCATGGCAGCCTGGCTCAGCTGCAAGGACATTCTGCTGGGAGAGTGGGAACTGGAGGATAGCACCTTTTAAGGACACTCCCCAGCTGAGTCTTTCTGTCTTCAGACAAAATGCAGAGGTGCTGCAGTTCTGTTCGCTTGCAGGGGGTGGTCAAGCAGTGGCAAGAGAACAAATATGGGGACCGAACCCTGAATTCCCGGGCTGCAGTATATTGGAATAAACTACCCCCAACTGTATATGCTGAAACTACACATAGGGCTTTCTCTGTGGTAATTAAGGATCTTTTTTCCTCCTCATGTCAGTGTATTTAACAGCCTAACATTCTAAGTGTTTTAATAATATGTCTCTGCAAATATTGTCTTTTGTATACTGTGCTCCATTTACTGTATATCTTGTAGTATTTTATTGTACTTGTAATGGCAATGTTATTTTATGTGTAACGTTTATGTAATTAGAATGACACAGGATTGTCTTACGAACTGAACTGTATAAGTCCAAATGACATGTATTCCTGTATAAAAATGGAAGTTTTACCTACCTTCTCCTTCCACAGGGGTCAGTATGAACTTCCATACTCCTTCCTCTTCATTCTGTCCAGGATATTACACAATAGCACAGGACAAAGCAGAGCTCATCTTGATCTTCCCATGCAGGACCTGGAGACCATGGTTCCCCTGTCTAATCCACATGACATAGAATCTGCCAGTCAGATTTCAAATCAAGACTGGCCCACCGGTGCAGTGGTAGTGCTACCGCTTGCAAAGCTAGCAGCCCGGGTTCGGGAGCAGATCCAGGTCACTAGAGGGCTGGCCAGGGAGGAGGTGGCTTGAGAGACTATTGTCTGCCTCTTCCTCCTGGGGGGAAGGTGGTGTTTGTGCCTGCGGTGCATCAGCCCCAGGTGACCACAGGGCAGACTGCTACCAGTCCCATGGTAGGGGAAGGGAGGAGTGCCAGACGCTTGGCGCTTACACTCTCGCATTATTGCACACCACGCCTCCCTCTTCCATTTCATTCCCCCAAACTGGCTGACATTGGATGATGCCTGCCTCATCTTGCTGCTGCATAGGCAGCCTGGGGCAGCTTCCATTGGACACCATCACGTTACAACCGTCAGTGGGGAAGGGGGACCCCGGAGGCCCAACCTGGGGGTATGCCAGGATGAAAGCCAGGGTATGGTTCCTGGGAGAGGTATTGACAGCAGCCTGGCAATGGCAGGACTGATAGTGTTACAAGTCCGGCCCAAAAGGCATACTTAGTTAAAAAAAAAAATTTAAAAATTAAATTAAAATTAAAAAAAAATTCAAATTAGTCCAGACCTTTTTCACCGGGGGCCCATAACTCATTTGAATCTCCACAAATCTGTCCCTCTTGGCATGGAGAGTGGAGATTGAATGAGAAACTCTCAAGGACCAGGGGTATTGTACAGAGGTAATTGAAATGGTAACCTACTCCAGGCGTCACTCTTCAGGGCTAGAAATTCACTTTAAAAAGTGGTGTTCCCCACGGAACACCATTTCACAAACTTTGGTATTCCATCTTGAAAACTGGTATAGCAGTCCTGTTTTTTGTATACCACCGTTCAGTTGTTTATTCACAGCATTTAACAATTATGAATGCAGTCATTTCTAGCCCAAACTGCCCTATTCAGTTCAGTTTGAAAACTGTTTAAATTTCTCATGCATCTTCTATGTGGAGGTCCCAGAGAGAGTCCTGCCAGTCCTGCAGTGGGGTTAGTCTTATTTTAAGTTTTTTTTTTTTTTTATACATACAGAGAGATAGATGGAGCTAACATACTAACATACTAGTTGCCAGCAGATTAGGCCTTACGGTCTATCGAGTCTGCTCGAACCTCAGATCCTTAGTTGGGTGCCGAGGCTCTCCCCTCCCTTGTGCTCCAGAAACCCCTATCATCCATCCCCACCCCCATGGGACAGGCCATCATCTGATACATCCACTTTCTGTGTCTGTCCCACCCTCTCTTGAAGCCCTCCACTGTGGATCTCTGAACTAGCTCGCCAGGCAGTGCATTCCAAGGGTCCACCACCCTCTCAGTGAAAAACCTCTGCCTCTTTTCCCCCCTCACCCTTCCACCTTCCAACTTCAAACCATGCCCTCTGGTGATACCTCCGTGCTTTAGTCTAAAGATCCCCTCCATGTCTACCCTATTTATTCCCTTGAGGTACTTGAAGACCTCAATCATGTCCCTCCTGTCTCTCCTCTCCTCCAATGAAAACAGGCAGAGCTCCTTAAGTCTGTCCTCATACGTCAAATCCCCTAGCCCTCATATCATCTTAGTTGCCCTCCTCTGTACCCTCTCCAGGAGCTGTATGTCCCTCTTCAAGTGTGGTCTCCAGCAGTATACACAGTACTCAAGGTGTGGTCTAACCAGTCCATTGTACAGCAGCAGAATCACTTCCTTGCTCCTAGAGGTGATCCCCTTATGATGCATCCCAACATCCTGTTTGCCTTGCTAGTTGCTCTCCTGCACTGCTCAGAGTTATTCATACATGCATCCACCATGACCCCTAGGTCTTTTTCCACTATTGAGGCCTCCAGTGCCTCCGCTCCCAGGGTGTACCTGTGTTTAGGGTTTCCCCGACCAAGATGCAGCACCTTGCACTTGGTGATATTGAAATTTAATTTCCATGTGTGAGCCCAGCTTTCCAGGGTGTCCAGGTCCCTTTGCAGGGCCAACCTCCCCTCTTCTCCCTCAACTACTGCTCCCATCTTGGAGTCATCTGCGAAGAGACACATTTCACACCCTATACCCTCCCTGATGTCCGATATATATGCATTAAACAGGATTGGACCCAGGACCGAGCCCTGCGGTACCCCACTACCAACCTCTCTAAGGTTCGAGAGCTCCCCACAGACCACTACTCTCTGGGTGCCCAGCTAGCCAGTTTTCAATCCATCTGACCATCAAAGGGCCTACCCTAACCCCATCAGTTTCTCCACCAGACCATTGTGGGGACAGAGTCAAATGCCTTGCTGAAGTCCAGAATAATACATCCACAGGCATTACCCTGTCCAGTTCTGATGTTACCCATTGGTAGAACTCCACAAGATTGGTTTGACATGATCTACCTGGCACAAACCCATGTTGCCGACTATCCAGACCTTCCACCTCCTCCAAGTACACCCCCAGTCGTTCCTTTAGTATACTCTCCATTAATTTTCCCACCACCGAGGTCAAACTGATGGGTCTATAGTTACCTGGTACTTCCCTCGATCCCCCTTTATGGATTGGCACCACATGTGCCTCTCGCCAATCCCTAGGTACCCTCCCTGTCTCAAGTGACCTGTTGAAGAGCTCCACCAGGGGTGCAGCCAGTATGTCCACCAATTCCCATAGTACTCTCGGATGAATGCCATCCATGGCCCAGGAGATTTGTCTTTCTTTAGGGCCTTGAGGGCTTACCACACCTTTTGGCGGAGATAGCATCATCCGTTCCCTCCACCTTACTGGCCTTTTTATCCTTATCCAGATGTGACACCCCTGGGGTACCTCTTCCTCCCTCTTGCTCCATTTCTGTTGCTCCCCTGATCCCACTCACTGCCGCTTCTATCCCCATCATGCCTTGCTTTGTAGATATCCCATCCCCCTCTCTAGTGAACACAGAGGCAAAGTACTCATTAAATACCTCTGCCTGGTCCCTTGCCTCTTCCACCCACCATCCTTCTGATCTCAGTCTGCTGAGATGGCCCTTAGTTTTTCTCCGCTCCCCAATGTACCGGAAGAACCCCTTTTCCCCTCCATGTATCCCCTGTGCCAGCCGCTGCTCTTTACTGGACTTTGCTCCCCTCACCATCTGGGTGACTTTTCTAGATGCAAGATGGTACATTTCCTTATCCCTATTCCCTCTTGTTGTTTTATATTTTTTGTAGGCCGCCTTCTTTTCTCTGACCACTGCCTGTACCTCACTGGACCACCAGCATGGTTTATGTGACCTTGCTCCCTTACGTTTCAACTTAGCACAGATCCTGACTGCCTCATGAAGTCCCCATTTTATGACCTCCCATCTCCTTTCCACACTTGTCATTGATGTAATCCCCTTCAAGTGATCCTTGGGAATATTTCCCATGCCCACAAAGTCTGCCCCCCTGAAGTCCACTGCCAGTGTCCTAGATCTCCCCCCCCCATGCTTATTTGAAACCAGACAGTATTGTGGTCGATCCCAGTCAGGGGGTCCTCTACAACCAGGTCCCTTACCTGATCCCCATCTGCCAGAACCACGTCCAGGACATGCCCCTCCCTTGTGGGCTCCATCACATACTGTGTTAAGAACACATCCTGGAAGCCGTCCAGAAGCCTCTGCTCCTTGGCCATCTTAGAGGACATGGTTCCCCAGTTTGTACCTGGCATATTAAGGTCCCTCATCAACACCAGTCCTTCCCCTTTTGGTCCACACTGGGCAATGATGATGTCCAGCAAACCATCCTGTAGAACATCACCCATCCCGGGGGGCCTGTATACAACACCCAGCTTGACCTTATCCCCTGCTGGGGATCGTAAGGTGACCCATAAGGCCTCCACATTTCCCTCTGCCTCTTCTACCCTAGCAATTTCTATGTAATCTCTAATGAACATAGCCACTCCACCCCCTCTGCCCTCCTTTCTATCCTTCCTAAGCATAGTGTACCCCAGCACGTTTAGGTCCCAGTCATGGTTTTTGTTGGCCCACGTCTCTGTGACCGCTGCCACATCCACCCCCTCCCCGAACAGCATGGCCTGGAACTCTGGCAACTTGTTTCCCAAGCTCCTGGCATTTACTAACACCAACCGCCACCCCTAATCCCTGATCCCCTTTGTCAAACCCCACCCAGATTCCTTATACTTACATCCTCCCTCTGCTCCTCCTGAAACCTCCACCCCCAGTCTGTTTCCCTCCTCCCCCCCTTGGGCTTGAAGGCTACTCCCCTCATCTGGAGGAGAGGGCTAAAAGCAAGCTAAAGACAGAGGAGTGCGAAAACAATGAAACAAGGATTACCCAGAAGGGCGTCGGCAGCAAAGCCATATAAAGTAGTATACATATAAATGTGTGTGTGTGTGTGTGTGTATATATATATTATATATATATATATATATATATAGTTAGGGTTCAACGGTCAGTTACATACTAAAGTCAAAAGTTTGGATGTTAATAACTTTGGTTCCATTTAACGGATTTGCCTGAAATTTGGTACGCGTGGTGGCACATGGTAGATCTCTTGATTTGCCAAATTGTGTTTCAGTTAAACTTACGGTCTTTGTGTACAAAAGTGCTGAAAATGCAAAATTATCAGGTTTTGGAGGTAGCTTTTGGGATATTGGACATGGCCCTGCACAGCCATCGTGTGGCATGCATCTCTGCTAGATAGCTCGTTTGAAAGAGTTTTGGTGGCTGAACATGCTGCTTTTTGTATGGTGAAAATATGTTAAGACATTCAAAAGTTATGCCACTTTTAAGTTCCCAGTATAAGTCAATGAGAAAATTTATATGTGTATTTTGCGAACAAAGAATGGGGTTTTGGCATTCTGGTCCCACCTGGCGATCAAAGAATTTGTAGCCTTGCAGTTCAATAATCTTTGTCCCCAAGGATTTTCAAAATCCTTTGCTCGCGAGGTCCGCCATCTTGTTTTGAAATTTCCGACCGTAAAAACACAAATATCTCGGCTCAGGGGGTCACTTCTGAAGTAAAAGTTTGATGGGTTTTACTCAGTGGGCCCCGATCTATCAAGGCATGCCTTTGGTTCCATCAAAATCGGTCTAAAAACAGAGTTATTAGCTTTTAAAATCTTCGTTTGCGGCTCACTAACGATCTTTGATTGTGAGCCTTCAGTTTCTTTGATCATGAGATTCTTTGATCGCGATCGTGCATCGCGAGTGAGGGACAAGATGTCCAGATTTTAAAATGTGTTTTCTGAGCCCAGGGGTACCTTACAAAGTTAAATGAGGCTGGGTTTTGCTCAGGGGGGCTTTGTTCTGCCCCATCTGAATAACAAAAATAATGTATTAACTATCCCTGGTAGTCTAGTGCCCCCCCCATCCCAATAAAATATATAATCGTTTCTAATGTCCTGGTAGTCTAGTGCCCCCATGTGTATTTTTTACATCCCTGGTAGTCTAGTGGCCCCCAGCAGTATAAAATAATTATTAATGTTTATATCCCTGGTAGTCTAGTTGCCCCCACCCAATCTGTGATGAATTACATTCATTGTAGATATCCCTGGTAGTCTAGCAGCCACCCCAGCATATTAAAATAAATAAATATTTGTATTACCTGGTAGTTTAGTGGCCCCCACCCAGGCATGCCTGCCTACCAGCTTCCCCACCTTCCCAGCGGTGACTGGCACAGCCCACCTTTCACCTCCACAGCCAGCCGCCCGACTGTGTGCATTGCGATCGGTAATACAAGGGCGGCTCAGAAATATTTTCAGGGGGCCTCTTTGCGTAGCACTCATAATGCACAGTCGTGGCTGGCTATGGAGGTGAGAGGTGGGCTGTGCCAGTCACCAGCTGAGGAAAGGTGGGCGTGCTGGTGGGCTGGCATGCCTGGGTGGGGGCCACTAAACTACCAGGTAATACAAATAATTATTTATTTTATTATGCTGGAGGAAACTAGACTACCAGGATGTCTACAATGAATATCATTTCCTGAGATCCGGTGGAACAGACTACCAGGGATACAAACAATAATTATTTTATACAGCTTGGGGGCACTAGACTACTGGGGATATAATAAATACACATGGAGCACTAGACTACCAGGGCATTAGAAATAATTATATATTTTATTATGATGGGGGGGCACTAGAATACCAAGGACAGTTAGTACATTATTTTTGTTATTCAGATGGGGCAGAACAAAGCCCCTTGAGCAAAACCAAGCCTCATTTGACTTTGTAGGGCACCTGTGGGCTGAGAAAACACATTTTAAAATCTGGCCATCTCGTCCCTCAATCTTTGATTGCGAGCATGCAGTTTCTTTGATCGTGAGCCTGCAAATTCTTTGATCATGAGATTCTTTGATCGCGATCATGCATTGTGAACGAGGGACATGATGGGCGGATTAAAAAATCTGTTTTCTCAGCCAAGGGGTGCCCTAGGATGTCAAATGAGGGTGGGTTTTACTCAGTGAGCTTCGTTCTGTCGAACCATGGTGGTGGTTTACCACAATTCCTTCAATTTTTTTGACTTATAACATTTTTAATTCTTTGTTCGTGTGCCTGCAAATTCTTTGATCGCGAGCCTGCAAATTCTTTGATCGTGTGATTCTTTGATCACGATCGTGCATCACGAGTGAGGGATGAGATGGCTCAATTTAAAAATCTATTTTCTTAGGTCAGGGGTGTACTAGGAAATCAAATGAGGGTGGGTTTTACTCAGGGGGCTTCGTTCTGTCGAACCATGGTGGTGGTTTACCGCAGTTCCTTTAATTTATTTATTTATAAGGTTTTTAATTCTTTGTTCATGAGCCTGCAAATTCTTTGATTGCGAGCCTGCAAATTCTTTGATTGGGAGATTCTTTGATCGCCATCTTTGATGGCAAAATAGGGACAAGATGGCAGATTTTTTTATAATAGAATAGATAGGGAAATTTTACTAATTTTTGACATTGATTATCTTGGAAACGGTTTGGTCTTTTTCTTGAGATTTGGAGGGAAGAAAGGCAACATCCCACAAATGTGCCTTTTGGTGGTCAAACAATATTACAGGACGGCAAAGTTACAGCACTACAAGTTGATGCTTTTTCCTATAAGATAACATTACGGCGTCCGCTGCATTACAGGAATATTTTGCCAACCTGCTGCAAAATAACGGTTTGGTCTTTTGGGGTGAAATCTGGTGAGAAGAAAGCCAACATCCCACAGATTTGACTTTTGGTAGTTTGGTGAAAAAATATTGCAGACCGACAAAGTGACGGCACTCCGAAGTTGACGCTTTTTCCCATAGGGTAACATTATGGCGTCCGTGCCTTTCAGGGCCCGTATCTTGGAAACGGTGCGAGATACGGACTTTTTGTCTCAAAACTCCTTAGCCCCCTAAGTAGGGACTAGGTACAAAACTAGCCAGGGAAGTCAAAATTCATACAAAATTTAAATATTTTTTCTACATCGTACGGTTCCTGAGATATAAGCAATTTAGTATTTCAAGCCCTAATTTTATCTTCTGAGGTCCATTATTTTGCATGCATTCTTTGTTTTCACTGTGTTTTTCAATGCAGTTTTTGGGGAAAAGAAGGGTGTGCCCTTTCATTACTGTGCCAGTTAACGTTTCCTGTTGCGCTTCCATTACCGTTCGTGTCACCGTTACTGTCTATGCCACTGTGTGCGTTATGGTTTGCATCTTTGTCTGCACTTGCCTTTCCGTTTCTGTTTCGTTTGGCGTTATTGTTGCTGTTACTATTTGCATTTGCAATTGCAGTACCGTGCACATGTGCATTATGGTTTGCGTTTCCATACGCGCTTGCGTTTCTGTTTCCTTTGGCTTCATTGTTGCTGTTACCATTACCATTTGCATTTACAATTGCAGTACTGTGACCATGCGCATTACAGTTTGCGTTTCCGTATGTGCTTGCATTTCGGTTTCTGTTTCCTTTGGCATTATTCTTGCTGTTACTGTTACCATTTGCATTTTCAATTGTGGTACCGTGTCTGTGCGCATTATGGTTTGCGTTACTGTATGCACTTGTGTTCGCATTTCTGTCTCCTTTGGCATTATTGTTGCTGTTACCGTTAGCATTTGCGTTTCCAGTTGCGGTACTGTGAACGTGCGCATTACCAGTTGCATTCCGTATGCACTACCGTTTGTGTCTCTGTTTCCGTCACTGTTCACTTTGGCGTCACATTGCGTTTGCATTTCTATTTTTGTTTGTGTGACCATTTACGTTTGTGTCACCATGTGCGTAACCGTTTGCGCTTGCATTTGCATTACAGTTACTTTTACTATATCACACAGAATCAGGTGGGCAACTTTCTACTTTACTATTCTTTCTTAAAAAGTAAGGAAATTCTATGTAAAAATGTCATTAATGCATTGGTTAGGGTTCTTCTACAGCAAAAAAAGCAAGGAAATTCGGTTTTAGGGTTCCCATCCCTTGCACCCCAACCCCACCCACCCAACAGGCATTGGGGTGCAGCGTTGGAGTCATTGGCCTAACTCTCACCCATTCTCCTACACTGCACCACCTCAGCTTGTTTACAGATGGGATGGGGTGAGAGTTAGGGCCATCGACCCCAGCACACACTCCGATGCCTGGTGGTGGGGGCGGGGTGGGGTACAAGGGGTGGGAACCCTAAAATCGAATTTCCTCACTGTTTTTGCTGTAGAAGAACCCTAATTGATGCATTAAGTTTTTTGCATAGAATATATATATATGTATATATGTGTGTGTGTGTGTGTGTGTGTGTGTGTGTGAGACGCCATATATAGTAGTATACATATATAGTAAGAGAAGCAATGTACAGCAATATACATATATTTATTTATTTAGTTTTTGTTGACTGGGTAAGTGCACTAGACAAATTCTGCCTATTTTCAGTCACGACCTTGGGGAGAGGCATACAAATGAATGCCAACTGACCTTGAACCAGATTAAGCTGTTGGTGGCATTCTTAGTAAGCGAAGCCATATATAGCAGTATACATATAGATATACATGTATAGTAAGTGAAACCATATACAGTAGTATACATACTGTATGTAGTTAACGAAGTCATATACAGTAGTATACATATAGATATACACATCACAATAGCTGTCTGCTTGATATTATTTGTATATTTTTGCTATAAAATATATGTTTTTGAGTTCTGCTTAGGAAACAGACCAAGCAGCAGAGCCTCATGGGATATTGGATTTTAAAAGAGAAGAAAAAATGGTCTGCCCTCTCACTGACCCACAGGATAAACTAGTTAAAACTTCATTTTTGACACCTACAGTACCTGTCAGAGCCTGTGTAGCTGCTATACAACCAGATTGTAACAAGACAACTACCTTGAACCTAGGAAGACTGCCATAAAGGTTACATTTGATGACATATTCCGAGGAAAGCAAGTTCTGATAGATACCTGTGAAAATTCACCCAGCTAAGAGAAGTGTTTTTAGGATGTTCTGCTGAGAGATCAAATGAGAATGCTGTCATCACTTGTGTTTTGATGAAGAGAAAGAGAGACTGTCTGTTATAATTTGATATTGCTATCTTTGCAGATTTCAAAAAAACAGTTTGATGAAACCATTTTGGTTATACTGGCTCATGTTACAAATTAATTACAGGATTAAGAGTGACCTCGTGCTGTGACATCACAAGGTGGGTGGAACTTTAACTGACCTTGCCAAGCTGGCTGAAGGGACTGAGACACTTGTGTTCTGAACTTCTAAGGGACACTTTGTTTCTGGACTTCTAAGAGGCACTTCCGCCAAAATAGGTAATTTCTGACTCACAATTTACCAGCTGAAACTGGGGTAAGATTAGTTATTCAGTACAAGGCGGTTTGTTTACAATTATCCATTTATTTTGTGACTGTGCCCTTAATGTATATCTGTTCTAAGTTTTGTATTTTATGTACTATTTTTAATTATAGTAAACTGTTTTTCCTTAAAACGCTGCCTGGGCCATGCTCATTTGTGTGTGAATGGTGGAACAGTCTTAATATTCTAACACAGCTGTTAAATGCTTATTGTGTCACCTTATGCAGCCACGCTAATGAGGATCTGTGTAGAGATCCAGCAAGATAACTAAAATACCAGTATCTCAATTGAGTCAGAAGGGGGTGTGTGAACCAGGTTGGTTGTATGCCCACTGGTTTAAATATTGCACTGCATTTCCCCGAAGAGAGCATGATATTTGGACCAGTTACCTGGGTGTGCTAGCTAAAAAGGGTTTATAATTGATCCCAGGACTCGAGACTAGTAGTTTGCTCGAACCCAAAACAAACATGAGGGTGTCCTGTTTGTCCCCGTTCACGAGTCGCACTTAAAGGTCAGGTACTGTGGTAGCAGAGGACCTGATCCTAGGAGCGGGTTTGTGACAGTACATATATAGCAAGCGAAGCCTTATACAGTAGTGTGTATATACAAATACATATATAGTAAGCAAAGCCATATACAGTAGTATGCATATAGATAGATTTATTTATTTATTGAAATTGATTCAACAGGAAAGGCACACTGAGCAAAACGATGCTTGTCTCTCGGTGCGACCTGGGTGAAGGGTTACAAGGGGAGGATAACACGCAGGTTATCACAATAGAGATGCATTCAACAAATGTACAGAGTAGCATGGAAATACTTAGTTACAACATTGGTTAACAGTTCGCTAAAAGCGTGTACCAGTGTATCCATGCAACTTCCGACATACATACATACCTACATATAGTACAGATTGCTGCTGCAGATAACACTGGAGATAAATCTAGACAGGACAGAGAGAGACAAGAGAAGGCGAGTAAGTGGCATTTTTACGTTAAACAGCGGCGCATGCATAAAGACGTTTCGAAATGTACACTGGGGTGTGCCTCTCCGCAATATGACTGCTCCCTTGAGCAGGTGTGGCGGTCCTCACCAATGGGTGCAGGAGCTCAGTATGACAGCGGTGTTCCTTTGCTTCAAAGGAAAGCACGCTGCCATACTGGCGCCGCCCCCTTGGCGTCATGCTGCTACCTCCCCAGCGCGTATCCGCCGCCCCTCCCCCAAAGCTTTGGTGCCGCTTGGGCCCACCCAAGCGTGGCAAATGTTCTTGACGGCAGGTGCCAAATCCACCGTTGGCTCACGGCACCCAAAGCTGTCCACCACTGCCGCTGAGCCCACCCCAGCGTGACAAGCGGTTGTTTACTTTGCTGGCGGGGTGCCCAATCCTCCGTCGCTCTCGCTCCCCGCGTGGTTGCCGGCGGGGTGCTAATCCCGTCGGCTCTCGCCCCCCAGCCATCTTCTGCCACACTGGGTACCCACCCAGCGTGGCAAATATCCACGTCTTTTTATTTTTTAACCCAGCAAAACAAAAGCGGTCCGCAGCAGCATCTCCCAACCCCCACAACCCGCACCCACCCTGCGCACAGCCTCCCCACACACTCCCCACCCCATGCCTACCGGACTCCGGCAGCAGATCTTGGGTGGACCAGGAACCGTCTGCACTCTTGAAGCCGACCGCGAACTGAGGAAATGCCGGTAAGCTGTAGAATGGGCTACATGGGGGGGGGTTCAACTTTATTGCATATCTCAGTCATTTTTTGGAATTTTTGCACCAGATTTTCAACATGGGGTTTTTGGGACCCCTTCTCATGAATGATGTCACTTTCATGGTGTTATTCGGGCCCAAAGGGTGATTTCGCAGGCACTGCACAGTCACTGCGTGAAATCACCCTTCCGGCTCGAATAATGCCATGACAGTGACATCATTCGAAGAAGCCTAAACCATGTTAAATTAGACAAAATTAAATGTTTCTGGCGTGCGTTGCGCAGTTCCTATGCAGGCTCGTAAGTTAAGTAAATTTTCAATATTTTCACTCCAGATTTTCAACATTGCCATTTTATCACACCTTCCCAGGCTGTACAGCTGTCATTTTCATCTCACCCAAAACATGTTTCCACCCATGTGGCGCACAATGGCGCAGTCGGTAGAAATCAATGTCGGAACACATTAAGAAGATCACAGTGACACTGTTCATGAGCAGAGGTCTAAAATGGCTATATTGAAAATGATGAAAAAATTCCTAAAAATGACTTTATTTCTGTGCGTTGCATAAAGTTCTCTGCGCTAGTAAGTTCTAATTTAATATTTTCCTCCAGATTTTCAACATTGCCATTTTATCACACCTTCTTATGAGCTGTACAGCTGTCATTTTTCACATCTCACCCAAAACATGTTTCCACCCATGTAGCGCACAATGGCGCAGTCGGTGTGCGAAATCAATGTGCGGAACACATTAAGAAGATCACAGTGACACTGTTCATGAGCAGAGGTCTAAAAATGGCTATGTTGAAAATGTGGTGAAAAAATTCCTAAAAATGACTGTTTTACGAGCGTGCGTTGCGCAGTTCCTACGCACTCTCGTAAGTTTGCAAATTTTCAATATTTTCACTCCAGATTTTCAACATTGCCATTTTACCACACCTCCTTATGAGCAGTACAGCTGTCATTTTCACATCCTGCCCAAAACATCTTTCGCCCATATGAGTCACAATACCGTGGCAGCTGATTGTTGAAATCAATGTATGGGACACAGTAAGAAAATCACAGTGACACTGGTCATTAGCAGAGGTTTTAAAAATGGCAATGTTGAAGAATTTGGTGAAAACAATCATTTTAAATGACTGTTTTCTGACGTCGTTACACAGTTCCATACGCTCGTGGTTTGCGAATTTTCAATATTTCCCTCAGATTTTCAACATTGCCATTTTACCACACTTCCTTATGAGCAGTACAGCTGTCATTTTTCACATCCTGCCCAAAACGTGTGTCCGCCTATGTAGTGCACAGTGGGGGTAGCAACAAGGTCATGCTGACAATTTATTGTGCAAATACCAGCAATCGCACAGGGCATTAGGATAAAGCACCATACATGCCAAACACCACTGCAAATACCAGCAAGCAAACGTTCAGCATTGACAAATGGTTGTTTTTTTAAATATATACTGTATAAGCCAACTTCCATGGATAGGGCATGCCACAGGTCAGGCAGTTGGAATTTGATGGGGGGGGGTGGTCATTAATTTGTGGAGTGCAGGCACAGTTTACCATGAGGTAGTTAGCCATTGCAGTTGATAGGGAAAGACAACCCTTGTGACAGTAAAGAAGCACCAGTTTAGGTTGTAGCTTAGAGTGAAGGGCAATAAAGTAGGTGGAAAAATCCAATGAGGAATCAAACCACATTCCAAGGTATTTGTAGTCAGTGACCTCATCAAGTGCAGTGCAGGCAGGCGGAAGGGGAGCTGGGCAAGTTGCTGCTTTGAGACAAAGATCATTGCTTCAGTCTTTTTGGCATTCATTTTTATGCTGTTTGCTTTGAACCAATTAGTTACAGTAGTGAAATCAAGTTGAAGGGGGATTTGGACATCAGGAGCAGAGGGACCAGATAGGAAGAGGATGGTGGCATTTGCATACATGTGGGCATTGGTACAAACAGAAGGCAAATCATTAATAAATAGAAGAGAACAGGGCTGAGAATAGATCCCCGGGGAACACCTGCAAGGATGGGGGATAGGCGTTAACTTTTACTGACTGGGACCAATCAGTGAGGTAAGAACTAAACCAGGAGATGAGAACAGGGGAAAGACCAGTAGCCCTTAACTTATTTAGTAGGAGAAGGTGGGAGATGGACTCAAAAGCCTTTGCAAGGTCGATAAATATGGCCGATGTGATCCGCCCATGATCCTTAATGGAGTAGATTGTGCTTGTGGGGTGAAGGAGGGGGGAGGTGGTAAAGTGAGATTTCTAAATCCAGATTAGACTGGGGAAAGAGTGCTGGAGGCTAAGAGGAAGTCATTTAGCCTGGTGAGGATGAAGGATTCTTTTTTTTTTTTTTTTTTTATTTGCTTAACCAGGAGTTGCACACTAAGCTGAAAGCTGTTTTACAGGTGCGACCTGGGAGCACAGGGAAGTTAAGTGACTTGCTCAGGGTCACACAGTATGCAAGTGGAAGCTGTGGGATTCAAACACAGGTCTGGTCTGCTGGATGTCACCAGATTTGGAGTTCAAAGCCTTAAACTACTGCACTATACTGCCTCATGATTCTTGAACCTTGGCGGGTGAAGGGTGAAGTAATACGAAGCGGTAGTTACCGGAAGCGGTAGCGTTACCCCCTTTATGAAGGGTGCGGAAGTTGCTCCTGCACACACGCGCACACACACACACCTTTTGAAATTTGTAATTAATGTGCTAACAATATTGAATAATAAATTAAAACTGATGAGTTTCAGTGTGTTCTGTTTATTCCCCTGCTATCCAGCTAGTTCCATGGCTACACAAATGGCAGTTTTTTTTTCTTTTTTCTTATTATTCTAATTACGATTTTTTTTTATTCAGGCACAATGTTTTTCTTGTATTTTATTTGTCTGCAGTCAGCCCTGAGTTACAGTACATACATTAAATAACCTGCCCAGAGATTCTTTTTTGTTTAGATACACAGCTGAGTTTTGACAAACCAGGTAACAAAAAAACTCAGTCTGCACTCAGATTTCCTACTTAAGGCTTCCAACACTGAGCAGAAATTAGCAGTAAGGTCACATTTCAGTTCAGTTTATTTTTGTTTACAAAAGCAGCCACAACTCTTTGCTTGAACAGTTAGTTGCGCATCTGACAAAAGTTTTTCCCCTTTTCTGAATTTTATGCATATATACAGTAAACAGCAGCAAGACAGGAACATGAGGGACGGCTGCAAGAAGGGTTACAAGCAACTTCCTTGCATTTTTATGTTTGCTTGCACGCATTCGCAAGAAACATAGTGCCATGATCGGAGTTTTCGGAGGTGTGTCAGCCCTCTTCCAATTCAGTCAGTGTGTTTGCAGGCACGGCCGCAGTTCTCCAATGCCTGCTGGAGCTGTCTATGACAGCTCCAAAATTCAGTGGCATACAGTTGAAAGGGGGAGCTATGCTTCAGTGAGCAGCGATCAGATATCGCCTGCTCATGCGTGCTCCCCTACACACACCACACACATACACACACACATGCTGCTGCTGCCTTCAACGCACACACTCTATTCGGCCAGGGTGCCCAATCCCCCCCTCAGCTGTGCACCGCTCCGAAACCACAGTTTCATATGCCACACTGGGTGCTCACCCCAGCGTACCTACGCCGACTAGCCGACAGGTGCCCAATCTCCGCCGGCTCCACTGTGTCTCCTCTATATAGGGTGCTACGCTGGGAGCCCACCCCAGTGTGGCAACAGATGCCATGGCCGACGGGGGTGCCCAATCCCCCGTCGGCTCCACACCCCCCAGCCGTCCTTCTGCAAAGCTGGGAGCCCACCCCAGCGTGGCAAACGTCCCGCGTCATCTTTTAAAACAGAAAAAACCTGTAAAGAAAAAAACGGTCCCTCGCAGTCTCCCTGCTCCCCCCACAACCCGCACCCACCCACGCACCCTGCCTCCCCACACCCCCCCTCACCCCATACTTACCTCCGAGTCCGGCAAGTTTATCTTCGGTTGACAAGGAACACGTCTGCACTCTACAAAGCCGACCGCAAACTGAGAAATAAGCTGTATAATGGGATAGATAGGGTTTTTTCAACTTTGTTGCATATCTCAGGCATTTTTTGGAATTCTTGCACCAAATTTTCAACATGGGGCTTTTGGGACCCCTCCTCATGAATTATTGCACTGTCATGGCGTTACTCGGGCCCGAAGGGTGATTTTGCAGCCACTGCGTGAAATCACCTTTCCGGAATGATTAACAAAGCGACACTGTCAGTGCTCATAAAGTGGGCTCTCAAAAAGCCTATTTTGAAAATTTGGTGGGCATCTAAAATGACTTATTTCTAACATGCATTGCAGTTTCCTTCACACGCTCATAAGTTCGTGAATTTTCAATATTTTCACTCCAGATTTTCCACATTGTCATTTTACCACACCTTCTTATGAGCAGTATAGCTGTCATTTTTCACTTCTCACTCAAAATGTGTTTCCGCCCATGTAGCGCACAATGGCGCAGTCGGTGTGTGAAATCAATGTACGGGACACATTAAGAAAATCACATTGATGCAGTTCATGAACAGAGGTCTTAAAATGGCTATGTTGAAAATTTGGAGAAAAAATTCCTAAAAATGACTATTTTATGAGCGTGCGTTGCAGAGTTCCTAGGCACGCTCGTAAGTTCGCAAATTTTCAATATTTTCACTCCAGATTTTCAACATTGACATTTTACCACACCTCCTTATGAGCACTACAGTTGTCATTTTTTACATCTCGCCCACAACGTGTTTCTACCCATATAGCGCACAATGGCGCAGTCGGTGTGCGAAATCAATGTATGGGACAAGTTAAGAAAGTCACAGTGACACTGTTCATGAGCAGAGGTGTTAAAATGGCTATGTTGAAAATTTGGTGAACAAATTCCCAAAAATGACTGTTTTAGGAGTGCACGTTGCACAGTTCCTGCGCATGCTGGCAAGGTTGTGAGTTTGTAATATTTGCACACCAGATTTTCAACATTGCCATTTAACCGCACTTCCTTATGAGCAGTACAGCTACCATTTTTCACATCTCGCTCAAAATGTATTTCCGCACATGTAGCACACAATGGTACAGTCGGTGTGCGAAAACAATGTTTAGGATAGATTAAGAAAATCACAGTGACACTGGTCATGAGCAGAGGTCTTAAAATGGCTATGTTGAAAATTTAGTGACAAAACTCCATAAAATGACTGTGTTACGAGTGAGCATTGTGCAGTTTCCACGCACCCTCGTAAGTTCATGAATTTGTAGTATTTTCAGTCCAGATTTTCACCAGTGGCATTTTTCCACACCTCCTTATGAACAGTACAGCTGTCATTTTCCACAACATGGCCGAAATGTGTTTTCACACTTTCAGCACAGAAATGCTTGGTCGCTGTGGGAGATCATTGTTCGGGACAGATAAAGAAAATCACACTGACACTGTTCATGATCGGAGGTCCCAAAATGCCTGTGTTAGCAATCTGCTGTAAAAAAATCCCCAAACTAGTTACATTATGGGTGTGCGTTGCACAGTTTGTACGCACGCTCTTGACATCACCAGTTTTTTTTTAAGATTTTCACAGCAGATTTTCAACATTGCCATTTTTTACACCTCCCATGAACAGTACCGCTGTCATTTTTCACATCCTGTTCAGAATGTGTTTTTGCACCTGTGGTGCCAATTGCCATAGTTGCTGTGCAAAAGCAGTTTTCAGCTAACAAACTGATATTGCTACTGTTCATGAGGTGGGGGTCACAAAAAAAAATGTTGAAAATCTGGAGTGAAAATACCAACGAATGCCTGAGGCGTTAGGGTTTCCGACCATAATGCCCCACCCTGTAGAGAATGACAGGCATCAGGGGTGTGACTTGGGATTCTTGCCTGTCATGCTCATACCATTCCACCCCCACCCACACCCTGCAGCCGGTGAGAGGCATCAAGGTGTGCCTCGGACTCTTCGAGCCCAAACTTCACCCCATTCTCCTATACTGCACCCATCTCATCGTATTTCCTGATGGAATGGGGCGCGGATAAAAGCCTAAGAGCCCAAGGCACACCGTGACACTTGTCAGTGTCTGCAGGGTAGAGTGTTGTGAAATGGCGTGGTCGTTATGCCTGGTGACCCAAAGGCACACCCCAATGCCTGTCACTCTCTGCAGGGTGGTGGTGGGGTTGGCTTCAGTTCAGTACTTCGCTGCCATTCCTATTATGCAGCTCTGTAACGTCTACACTACCCATGCCAATGCCAGCAAGCAAATATTCGGCATTGACAAATGCTTGTTCTGTCTCTTTCACTACACACTGTAGTTTGGGTCACAAAACTTGAAGAAATATAGTAGAGTTTTTTTTCTAGTTTGATGCTTACAGGGTTGCAGTCGGTGTCAGGTTTCAGATGTGCAGCAGCAGTGATATGAGAGAGAGAGCGAGAGAGAGAGACAGAGAATTAAAGTTCTGCCATGTGTTGCTGACTGGTGTTTATAAATGCTGTGCTGCGTTAAGAGAGGACAACCTTTCTCATAATAGCTGTGCCGTTAGGGTCCCTGTGCGTATGTTTTTCAGCATCCGATTTCAGGAAAGCACCAGAAGACACACAGAAAAAGAGGCAGACCGGTACAATAGCAGTGACCGTTTGTATCAGCGATCACAGAGCAGGTTACCATCAAACCTATTTGGTAATCCATGCATGATTTTTGATAGGCAGGGAACACCAAATAAAGGGGAATTTCGAGCCCTTCTCTTTCTCAAGGGTGTTCTACAGAATCTGACCAAAGTTTTTATTCTGGCTCCAGTCCAAGCAGATGAGCGATCATACTGTTTTCTTACCAATCCTCATTCAGTTCAATTCCTTAAGGAAGGTTTTCACATGGCCTACAGCCAGTGACAGTGATGGTACAATTCTCCGTCTTGGGAGCACTACTCCTGGTGCCTGGTGTAATCCAAAGAATCACTAGGATCACACCCTCACATCAAACACTTCTTGCAGGTGGCTATCCTGAAACATGCTCCAGTAAAGTCTATTGTACCTCTGTGGCATCTCAATCATAGAAGCTTGACAGCAGAAAAGGACCATACCGGCCCATTTAGTCTGCCCTTCCCCCCAAAACACACACACACTTCCCCCCCTGCTAGCCCCTGCCTTCCCAAGATACTCAGCCCCATATGCTTGTCCCATGCCCTCTTGAATTTTTCCACAGATTTAGCCACCACCACTCCCTCTGGTAATCTGTTCTTGGGCTCCACCACTATCTCTGTGAAGAAATTCCTTCTCACATTGCCCCTGTATCTTTTTCCTTGCAGTCTGAGGCTGTGCCCTCTAGTTCTGACCCCCTCCTTCCTCTTAAGTGAAACTTCTTCTCCCACTTTATTGAGCCTTTTTAAATATTTAAAAGTTTCAATCATGTCTCCCCTTACCCTCCTTGTCTCCAGCCTGTACAGATCCAACTCCTTACACCTCTGCTCATGTCTTTCCCTGCATAGAAACATAGAAACATAGACTTTGATGGCAGATAAGGACCGCTTGGCCCATCTAGTCTGCCCATTTCCCTTTCTACAGGATAGGCCTTAGATCCTAGTTAACCAACAGCCTATTTCTTCCTACCCCCCACAAGAATTGCCTTATGTCTGTCCCATGCATTCTTGAATTCTCCCACAGTTTTAGACCCCACAACCTCCTCAGGAAGGCTGTTCCATGCATCCACTACCCTCTCTGTGAAATAATACTTTCTCACATTACCCCTGAACCGCCCTCCTTCTATCTTTAAATTGGTCCCCTTGTTCTTGCAAGTCTCTTTTCTGAAAGATGCTACCCTCTTGGACTTAGTTGATTCCACTGAGGTACTTAAAAGTTTCAATCATGTCCCCCCTCTCCCTTCTTTCCTCAAGGGTATACATATTAAGCTCCTTTAGTCTCTCCTCATTCGACTTCTCTTGCAGACCCTGCACCATTTTAGTTGCCCTCCTCTGGACTACCTCTATCCTGTCTATGTCCTTGTGGAGATGGGGTTTCCAGAACTGGACACAGTACTCCAGATGGGGTCTCACCAACTGTCTGTACAGAGGGATAACAACTTCCTGTTTTCTGCTGCTGATGCCTCTCCCTATACATCCCAGTATACCCCCAGCCCTCCCTACTGCCTTCTCACATTGCTTGCTAACCTTAAGGTCATCTGATATGATTACCCCCAGGTCCCTTTCCTTTTTTGTTGTTGTTACTACCTCCCCACCCATTGTGTATTCTTCCCCTGGGTTCTTGTTTCCCAGGTGCATTATTTTGCACTTCTTTGCATTGAATCCTAGCTGCCATACTTCTGACCATTCCTCCAACCTTGCCAAGTCCCTTTTCATCCTTTCCAAGCCTCCTTGTGTATCAACCCTGTTGCAGATCTTTGTGTCATCTGCAAAAAGGCATACTTTTCCTTCCAGTCCCTCTGCAATGTCACTGATGAAGACATTAAAAAGGACTGGACCCAATACTGAACCCTGTGGTACCCCACTAGTAACCTCTCTTTCTTCAGAGTGGACTCCATTTACAATTACCTTCTGTGTCCTGTTGTGCAGCCAATGTTTTACCCAGGCTACCACCCTGGGACCCACTCCCAGGCTGGTTATTTGACTATTAATCTTTTGTGTGGACTGTGTCAAATGCTTTGCTAAAGTCTAGGTAGCCATGTCCACAGCCCTCCCTGGTCTACTACTTGGTCACCCAGTCAAAGAAATCTATTAGATTCGTGTGGACATGACCTTCCCGCTATGAACCCATGCTGCCTTGGGTCCTGTGCTCCACTGGCCTCTAGGTACTCAACTATTCTTTCCTTCAGAAGTGACTCCATCACTTTCCCTACCACAGAGGTCAGACTGACAGGTCTGTAGTTTCCTCGTCTGTCTTGGTCCCACTTTTGTGAAGGGGAATCACATCCGCCTTCCTCCAGTCCTTGGGTACCACACCATCCTCCCATGATTTATTAAAAGAGTAGCCAGTGGTTTCACTAGTTCCTCCCTTAATTCTTTTAGAATTCTGGGGTGAATTCCATCAGGACCCATTGCTTTGTCCACCTTCAGTTTTAGGAGTTCTTGCAGAACCCTTTCTTCTGTGAAAGGACTGGGATCAACCCCCTATCAAGAGTGCTTCTGTTAATTGGATTAGGCACTTCCCCTCCTCTTTTGTGAATACTGAGCAGAAATATTCGTTTCAGTATCCTGCTTTTCACTGTCCCCTCTGCCCACCCACCGTTCATTCTATTTAGCCTCACTACCCTCCCTTTGTCTTTCTACGCTCGCTGATGTACCTATAAAAGTTTTATCCCCCTTCTTAACTGAGTTGGCTATCTTTTTTCCTCAGTTTGGGCCTTTGCTATTCTGACTTCCCTCCCTGCTTCCTTCTGCCTTAACTGGTACAGCTCTCTGTCCTGCTCCTTCTGTGTTTCCTTATACTTCCAGAATGCTATCTTTTTCTTCCTGACTTTCACAGCCACCTCTTTTGAGAACTGTAGTGGCTTTTTCTTTCATTTTGATTTGTTTATTTGCTTCACACAAAGGCTTGTTGCCTCTGTGATGGCAGTTTTGATGATTCCCCATTGTTGCTCCACCTCCTTCTAGCCTGTTTGCTAGTGCTTTTCTGAGGCACTCTCCCATCTTGCAAAGTCAGCTCTCCTAAGTCCAGTACCCTCACTTTTGTGTAGCTTGACTCTGTAGCTGAGTTTAACGTGAACCTCACTGTTTGATGGTCACTTGTCCCCAGATGGCAACCCACTTCTAGATCTGAGATTCTCTCACCCCCCATTTGAGAACGAGGTCTAAGATTGCTCCCTCACAGTGGGTTCGAAACTAGCTGTCTAATGCCCGCCACCTGTAGGGCATCAAGAATGGCGTGCTCTTTTATGTGGCTGCAGCAAATGTGCTCCAGTTAACATCTGGCATATTCAGGTCTCCCATCAATAGTATCTCCCTTTCTCTGCCATTCTAAGAATGCCTTCTATCATATCCTTGTCCATTCCTTCCCCTGACATGGGGTCTGTACACTAACCCCTGTGCAGTTGTGGTGCCCTTTCCAGTCTCCAAGGTGACCACAGTGCCTTCTCTCCTCCTGTTTACTCTTTTGTTCAGTTGCTTTTATCCCTTCCTTTACATGAGAGCTACTCCTCCCCTCTTCTCCCCTGCCTGTCTCTCCTGTAGGTTATGTATATGCCTGGTATGTTAACATCCCAGTCATGGTTCTCTGTGTACCATGTTTCTGTGACTGCTACGATATCCAGGCATCCCTCTTCCATCAATGCCACCAGCTCAGGGAGCTTGTTGCCCAGACTATAGGCATTGGTACTCATTACCCTCCATTTCCTGATGGCCTTACTCCCTTTTGCCCCATCCTGTCCTTCTTGCCTTTGTCACTTTCTCCATTTACCCCTGCCCTTTTCTCCAGGCACCTCTATGTTGGTGTTTGCGCACTTACTACCATGATTATTTGGGGGCTAGAATTTCCCTGCTCCCTTCCAGTGCCTCCCCCTAGCTGGTTTAAAGCTTGCCAATGAAGCATTTAAACCTATCACCTAGGATCCTGGTTCCCCTCCCGGACAGATGCAGCCCATCATGCCAGTATAGGCTTGCATCACTCCAGGTGAACCCCAGTCCCCAATGAAGCCAAATCCTAGGCTCCACACCAGTTTTCAACCACTGATTGAGATCCCATGGTGTGGAACACCTAACCTCTCCTATGCCATAGATGGGCAGCACCTCTGAGAAGGTTACCGTGCGTGCTACTTGACTAAGGCCCCTCCCAATTCCACAAACTCTTCCTGCACTTCTCTAATCCCTTTCTCAGTCAGGTCATTTGTCCCTGGGTGGACAATGACATCCAACTCCCTCCCTGTGCAGCTGCTCGGCAATCCGGATTCGCTCCCTGTCCCTCAAGCCATGGCGCCAGGCAGGCACCTTACCTCCATCTCCCTTCCTCCCCAGTTCTACCTTCCTAACAATGAGTCCCCCACTAGGGTTGTTTCCTTCCCTGCAGGGTCCCCTGCCACCTCCTGTGGGCTCCTTTGTGGAGGTTCCCAGCATCCTCCTTGGTCTCCACTGCGGGTGCCTCCATAGAGGAACCACACTTTGCCAGAATGGCATAGGGTGTGGAGGTACAACTGGAGGGATGCGCCTCTGTTCCACCACCCTCACCCTCCCTGAGCCCACTGTGGTCCAACCGCTCCTCTTTCTTGTCAACCTCTGAGGCAACGGCAGTGGCACTGGTGGTCCCTGGATGGAAGAGGAGGTCCCACAAATCCTGGACAACTCAGCCTGGAGATGAGCAACCTCTTCCCTCAACCCAGAGAGGTGCCTGCAGATGGGACAACACCGCATCCTCCAGAACGTCTCCCGGAAGACTGCTGCTCCACAGCCACTGCATTGCACCACTGCAATCATGTCTTATTTCTGGCCCCTTAATTGTTTTCAATCCTTACTCTTTCCTCTGTTTTTTTTTTCTCTCTCTCCTTACTTTCTTCCTGTGTGCCCTTTAAGCTCCTGATTGTCCTGTTCTGAGACAAGAATATCCTATATTTCTCAGTAGACCACTTACTTGCTCAGAGGCAGACCTCCAGCAGCTAGAGGGGCCGGAGGCTACTCTTGCCCTTCTAGGATGGTGGGTCTTTGGTGGTTCTGTGATCACTCACTTCCTGCTCCCAAACAGGGCGTTCCTGTTGTCAGTCAGAATCCTGTGCCTATAAAAATAGAACTAGCTTTGGGTGGAGGGGAGGGAAGGAGGGCAATATAGTCCCAGCAGAGAAGTCCAGTCACACAGCAGTCCTTTCTCCTGGTGTCTTCTGCCTATATAGTAGCAGAATCTTTCTAAGGCAGTCTTTAAATGTAGCTTCCTTCTAGCTAAGCCACTCCCCCTACTTACTAGATCTTTCTACCAGTAATTTAAACCTCACAGCAGTTAAGTCCTTTCAATCACCTGATATTTACACCTATACTGTTCAGATACCCATTCAGTTCAGTTAACCCAGACAGACACACACACACACTTTTTTTTTTGTTTTGTATGTTAGTTTTTTTTTTTTTTTTACCCTAAATTAAAGGTCCAAGTACAAACGTTCTTCTACTTTAGTCCCAGCAGAGAAGTCCAGTCACACAGCAGTCCTTTCTCCTGGTGTCTTCTGCCTAGATCCTGCACCATTTAGCTTGCCCTTCTCTGAACCCTCTCCAATGCATCTATATCCTTGCAGAGACGTGGCAGTGTACAATCTAGTACTCAAGGCTCTAACCAAAGCATTTTTTGAACATCTGGGAGAAGTGCCCTTTATCCATCTCCCAGTAAAGGTCACCTTCCTCTTTGCTATCACTTCAGCCAGAAGTACTAGCAAGATTAGGGCATTCTCGTCCAAAGAACTATATACCGTTTTTCATCAGGATTCAGTAGTACTATGGACAGACCCAGGTTTCTCACCAAAGATAACCTCTGCTTTCCATTGCAGTCAAGAACTGGTCCTATCTTCCTTCTGTCCTGAGCTCAGGAATAGCAAGGAAAGACAACTGCATACTGTAGATCCTAGACGTGCCTTAAAAAAAAAATCTCAAAAAAACTGAGCTGGTGTGCAAGACTTTGAGTGTTCTGGTTCTCACTACAGGCCAAAATCAAAGTACAAAGGCATCTAAAAACGTTGTCAGCAGATAGACCCAATCCACCATCACCCTCTCCTACAAATGAGCTGGTGTTCCACTCCCAGGTTTGATGAAAGCTCAGTCCACTTGTGCTATGGCGGCTTCATGGGCAGAGCTCAGGGGTGCTTCCCCAGGTGACATTTGCAGAGCTGCTACCTGGTCCTCTCTGCATACATTTGCAAAGGTTTGCATGCTAGATATTGTTACATCTGCAGCAGCCCCATTCAGTCGTAGAATGCTGCAGGCCACTGTGGACATGTAATATTCTGACTACATCCTCCCCACCCTGGGTTACACTAGTGTTGTTGCTGTTGTGTATCCCAGTGGTCTTAGAGCCTTGTGACTAGCACAGGGAGGGAGAAATCAAAATTTTAGATATTTGTAAATGTTCTTTCTTTTCCCAGCATGTGTTTGATATCAACAGAAAACTACCTTCTGACTTACAGTTCCTATTCAGAAAAAGTTCCATGAAAATAGGCTCTTTATGAATGCTACCAAGTCACAAATGATGCTGTTTGGGCCCCCCCCCCCGATTAAAGAACATAACTCTACATTTAGTGGTCTGTGATAGTGGTACAGCCTTGGCCACTCTCTGTCCTTTAGCTACCTGGGTGTTACGCTTGATCTGTCCTTTGATTTTGCACTCTATGTAGTAACTGCCGGCAAGGCAGTCAATTTCAGACTCAGGCTTACCTATAAAGCAAGCTGTAACCTCTCTCCTAGTGCAGTATTGCCATTGGCTGAGGTATTCTGCTTCCCAAATCTCCTACAGTCTGCCTGTCTTTTTCAAGCCTCCAACTCAGTATTACAGTACCCGCCACTTTTAGCGCCTGCGGTTTACACACAGTCAGTTTTTCCTGGCAGATTCTGTTTTCCATTTGCCAAATCCATAAGGACTTAATGTTAAAAAGGACGGTTATAGCACTCTATGCCCACTTTCTATTTTGGGCAATTTAGCTGCTACTGTAGTTAGTGTCCGTTCACACTTTGTCATGCAGTTTGTAGAGCACAATGGAGTCTGCATGCCAAAGTGTTAATTAACACAAACTAGCAGCTAATCTGCACGGAATTGAAGGCGGACATAACACTTATTAGCTGCTAATGGGTCATGGCTGCAGTATGATCGAATTTAAGCAGGAAGAAGCCGGAGCCTCTTAGCACCTAACTGTAACGCCATGGCTCACATTTCTCTTAAAAAAAAAAAAAAAAAAAGAGTTTCACATTCTGGTGTCTGTATCGCAGCTAGAATTGCAGCATGCAGATTTTCTTTCCCGGTCGCGGCTAAAACAAGCAGTCCTCTCAGTCCCTCAGTAATTGGCGTGTTGATATACTTACTCTATCATAATGCTATACACTGTACCATCTTTTCTCTATGTGCAGGTTTGCTTTCCTGTCTGCGGCTTAAACAAGCAGCCCATCAGTAATCGGAGCGTTGTTTTACCAACCACAGTCCTGCTTTTGCTTTAACCTGAAATTGAGTACAGAACTGTAAGAAGAAGCTCTATGTGCACTTCTGGTGCATTGTTTCCATAAAAAATTTGCCTTTGGTTACTGTGCCCACACCATATAGCGGGCAGAATCAGCTATCACAGATGCACCTGTTATAAGTGGCTTCTACTGTACATAAATGGGATGTGGCATACAACATTTGTCATTTTGTCCTTGCTAGTATTTGACTAACCCACCACTACAGGTTGTATTCGAAGCTTGGCTAGCTCCCTCCATCCGCTCCATGTGATCTCTCCCTAGGAAATATCACACAGTGTCATTCAGAATCAGGTTCCACAATCACTTGCCTCACTCCTAATGCTCTTCAGAAATGCCTACCCACTCAAATCTTCTGACCTCGACTTCTTAACCACACCATGGACCAGGACCAAGTTGGGTGAGACCGCTTTCTCGGTCTCTGCCCCTAAACTATGTAACACCATACCGGCTAATATCAGACCTTGTCCTGTTACCTGCACTTTCTGGAAACAAGTACTGCTCCCATTTGCAACAGCTGGCTGTATGTACCTGTTCCTAGCCTTCAAATCCTGACAAATGTTTTGCCTGTGTTACACTATTACTTCTGTAATTGTCATCTTGCACGGTATATATAAATTACTATGAATGGACACCTGCTTTATTCCTCGTGTTTCATCTTATTGTAACATCAGTCTAATGTTTTATCCTGTTATTGTCATATACTGTACTGCTTATCGCTGTACTCTGGCAGTTCCTGCATGAAGATGGGCAAATGCTTGTCTAGTACACCCTACCTGGCTAACAAAAACTAACTCAATAAATAAATATAGTCATAAAAGGTTATTACAGCATGATCATAGGCACATCCCCAGTAACTGAATGTTAAAAGAAACTCCAAGTGAAATAACACTTCTGTAAGTCACTTGCGTGACTAGTGCTTGTAACCTATAAGTTGAAAATCAGCTCTGATAACAGACAACACTTCAGGAGTTGCCTGGTATTTCACTATACTGCACAAGTTACATTCAAGAGTAGAATTTCCCCCCCAAAAAATGTTTGCTAAGAGAGCTTTTACAGTTCATTCCTAAGATTCCTACCAGAGCATTCATAAAAACATTTGCAATCATAATGGCAAGATTGCCATCAGGGCATTAACTAACACTGCTGTAAGTAACAATGTCTTGATGACAATCTTGCTATTATTGATTTCAAATGTTACTTACAATACTTCCAACAGGCTGTCTCCTGTTCCCTTATCACATTTGTCACTTCATTTCAGAACCAGCTGAGCTCTTTGGCCTTACATTGCTTGCTTTTAATGTTGGCACACTTGCTAGTCTCCTCCATCAGCCCCTCCTTTATTATTGTCCATTTCTGTTCCACCTCCAGCTCCTCACTGACCCAGCAAGCTGAGGTACCTTACCAGAATGTTAACCATTTTGTTAAAGTCAGCCTTCCTAAAATCCAGAACCCTCATCTTGGTCCTCACCATCCCTCTGCTCATGTCTGGGGGGAGCCACACCACATGGTGGACACTCCCTGCAAGTGGAACTTCCGCCTTTACATCCTGGACGTGTCCACTGTTGGAGAGGACCAGGCCCAGTAAAGCCCTTTCCCTGGTGGGTTCCATATCACCCTGTGTCAGGAATCAACTCTTGAATGCATCCAGCAGTACCTGCTTCCTGTTGCTGGAGGTAGCTCGAATTTTTCAGTTCACCTCAGGTAGACTGATGTCTTTCACTATTATTAACTGCTGCTTACCTGCCATTTTTATGATTTGGGACCCCAGTACCTTGTCAGGCTCCTCATCCTGTGAAGGTGGTCTGTAAACAAAGCAAGTACCACTTGTGGGGAGTGACCACCATGTGTTGTGGCTCCTGTCAGACATGGCTAGAGGCCATGGAAGACCAGCAGTTTACTGATGGGTCTTCTTGGACCTTAGTAAGACCTTTGACAAAGTAGACCATCTTCTTCTGCTAGACTGCCTTATGAACTTGGAACTGGATGACTGCAGTAAGCTGGTTTGCCAGCTATTTGGGAAACAGATGAGAATGTATCAAAATAAACAGTACCTTTTCCTCACTACTCCCTCTATTAAGAGGGGTTCCTTGGGCTCCATACTGGGCCCTCTGCTGTTCTTGATATATAGTGAGCTATCTGAGCAAAGACATCGTTAACTCCAATATCCATTTGTTCACGGACGACATCATCCTTTTACATAACTAAATCATCCATTGAACAAGTATGTGCTGCTCTTCAGTTTGACTTCAGTAAACTGCAGCATAATCTAATATCATTCACATTATTATTAAATGCCAAAAAAAAATTAAGATAATCTACTTCCAGCCACCAAACTCACAACTTGCCGGTCCCAATAATAGTCCACCAACCCCTATTACCACTCTTCTAGGGGATACTCTTAAGGTGGTAGATCATTTCAAATATCTAGGCTTCACACTTGACTCTCACATATCCTTCTCTTCCCATATCAATGCATTGGCCAAACAAATTAAAAATGAGATTAGGGTTCTTTTTTAGAAACAAATCTCTATTCTCCTGGGATTCTAGATATATCAGTCAATCAAAATCTTTATTTAACCAGGCAAGCACAGTTGCATAAAGCTCATTTTGAGGTGGATCTGGACATAGATGGATAGTCAAGCATAGAAGGGTTACACATACAACAGAATCATAATACAGTATGCATTGAACATAGAACAATGTACAGAATTCAGATGGATAACAACACTAATTCTTGGTGGAAATATATATACAAAAATATATATGAGATTCTGTGGACTGTATGAAGGGGATAATAAATACAAGTTACAAGGAATATACAGGACGCAAGAGAGAGGGTTCTTAGATTAGATGTGAAGTAGAAGGATACATCCATAAAGTGAGGGGGAATGGGCAGACGCCTAAAAGGGAGGAGGTAGAGGGGTAGAAGACTAAATGGACAGTGGTAGCCATACGATAGGCACTGATCGCAGAGTGCTGCTGAGACCACCAGTGGAATGAAGATGGGCCCTAGGATGCTGGTCAAAGACAAAGGGAGGGAGGGGATAAGGGAATAGAAAGAATAGGGGTCTGGGGAGGACTGAGAGTGGGATGCTCAATTCAAGGAATACGGAAGAGTCAGGCAAAACAATTACATGTCACTTTCTTGCCTTTTTTGGATTATGCTGATATTTACAACAATTATGTATTAACTCATTCAGGCCTAGATATGCCTGTAGGTGCTGTCTGAAAGCATAGCCACTCAGGCCAATAACGCCTGTAGACGTACTCAGCTGACTTACACTCAGGTCTGGAAACGTCTGAGGAAGTCTGCAGTTTTTACCTAAATATTAAACAAACCAAATTGCTCAGAATTGTTTGCATAGCACCGTTAGAAAGGTAATTTCATGCCTAACAGTTTTGCTCCTTATACTTTGTGTCTATCATGTATACTTTAAGAGTTATTCACATTTGTTTAAGGTATGGTGTGCATGGCTGACATTTGTCTCTCAAGCCTTACCTAAACACCTTGAAAATATCTGAAAAAAAATACAGTTGTTTGGTATTTCAGCTAGTATAAAATAAAAACCAAATTGATTACAATTGATTGCATAGCACCACTGGAAAGGTAATGTTGTGCCGAACAACATTGCCACTTGTACTTTGTGTGTAGCACTTACGGTTCAAGAGGTATTAACATTTGTTTGTGGCATACTGATTACGGCTTGATTTTGCTTAGAAAGGCCCAGGATGCATTGCTAAGAGTATACTGGGCACAAGTGGTGGAAGTCTCAAATAGCTCCTGTGGTGTGAATGAGTTAACAAGCCTAGAAACTAGAATTTGACAGCAGATAAGGGCCGCTTGGCCCACCTAGTTTGCCCACTTCCCTACCTAATACATAGGCTACAGATCCTAGTTAACCAACAGCCTACTTCCACCTACTCCCTACTAGAATTGCCTTATGTCTGTCCCATGCATTTTTGAAGCCCCTCTCTGTTTTTGAGTCCACTACCTCCTCAAGAACGCTGTTCCATGTACCCACAACCCTCTCCATGAAAAAATAATTCCTCACATTACCTTTGAGCTGTACCCCCCTCTGTCTTCAAATTGTGCACCCTTGTTCTTGCACATCTCTTTTTCTGAAAGATGCTAGCCTCTTGGACTCTGTTGATTCCCTTGAGGTACTTGAATGTTTCTATCATGTCCCCCCGCTCTCTCCTCTTCTCGAGTATATACATATTAAGCTTCTTTAATTTCTCTTCATATGTCTTCTGGTGCACACCCTGGACAGCCTCTATCCTGTCTATGTCCTTGCGGAGATGGGGTCTCCAGAACTGGACGCAGAACTCCAGATGGGGTCTCACCAACTGTCTGTACAGAGGGATAACAGCTTCCTGTTTTCTGCTGGTGATGCCTCTCCTTCTGCATCCCAGTATCCCACCAGCCCTCCTTTACTGCCTTCTCACATTGCTTGCTCACCTTAAGGTCATCTGATATGACTACCCCGAGGTCCCTTTCTAGTTCTGTTGTTATTATCCCCCCCCCCCACTATGTACTCTTCCCCTGGATTTTTGTTTCCCAGGTGCATTACTTTGCACTTCTTTGTATTGAATCTGAGCAGCTATACATTTGACCATTCCTACAACCTTGCCAAGTCCCTTCTCATCCTTTCCACTCCATCTTGTGTATCAACCCTGTTGCAGATCTTTGTGTCATCTGCAAAGAGACATACTTTTCCTTCCAGTCCCTTTGCAATGTCACTTATAAAGACATTAAAGAGGACCAGTCCCAGTACTGAACCCTGCGGTACCCCACTGGTAACCCCCCCTTTCTTCAGAGTAAACTCTGTTTACTATTGCCTACGTAAATTAGATATTCTCTTCCACTGGGCTATCCACTATATAACAAATGCCACTTCTAGAACTCACCACTGCAATTTATACAAGGTGGTGCTTGGACCTCCCTTGCAACTAGGAGACTCATCCACATCTACACTTGGACATAAAAAGCACTTCTAAATAAACTGCCCCTCTGCATCACCTCCACCCTTCATCGACTACATAGCTCTTTCACACTCAGAAATTGTGTATACATCTCCTTGGAAGTGCCTAATTTTCAAACCTGCTATGGCAGGGCAACCATAAGCTATGTTCTCCCTACCACCTGGAGCAAGCTACAGTCCACACTAAAACGTCATACCAGGGATCAACAAATGTCAAAATGACATGCTTCTCCAGGACAGCTGGCCTAGTCAAAAGTGGTAGTCCCCGACTTGCAAGTGGTAGTTCAGTATATTCCAATGAAAATTTGAAACCAATTTATGTAGAAATAAATTACATGGTGTGGTTGGGGTTGTATTATAGTATTATTTCACGGAATGGATATAGTTGTACTGTAGAAGAACTGTCTAAATCAGGAAAAACAATGTTTACTATACTTTCTGACTGTTAATACAGGGTGTGGGCAGGCCGAAGTCTGTATTAAACGAGACTGGATAAATGTTTCAGCTTTAGTTTGAACTGAAGGCCAGCAACAAGCAGTCTGTGAATGCATGACTGTCATCAAGGGGTAGACTGAGGACAGGAAGAAGATGCTGGAGCAAGAGTACTTGCCTCAGGCTCATCAACAGAAGAAACGGAAGCAGTGGCACCAGCAGCAGATGTAGCAGCAGCAACAGCATGCCCACGAACATGTCTAGTGCCTGGACCAGAGAGCAGCCAGTGGTCAATTGCAGGATCAGGATCAAACTCATGCAGTTCAGGACCTTCTACCGCTATCTGCAGGAATGACTAGTGTGTCATCAGCAAGCTGTGTCCTTAGATTTGTTTTGATTAGGCTGTGAAGAGAAAAAACTCTTCTCACACTTTGCAGTTGAGACTTTCATAGTTATGAGTATTTTGATTAAGTCAAGAATGTGCCCAATCCGGGGTGGTTTCTCTTTTATTAATCTTGCATAGACCTGCAAATAGGGCTTGTCAGATGAAGATTTAAGCAGTGGTTTAAATGCAGCATACTCAGACTTTAAATGCTCTTCCATGAAAAAATATATAGAATAGTGTATGGGTGGCCATACACAACAACACTGTGTTTCTATCGAGGTCTGAATGATGTCATCACATCCCCCGAGACAGAAACACATCGTTAGTTGTGTATGACCATCCGTACACTATTTTGTACAGTATATGGTTCCCAGATTGTAGAAAACTTTAATTTCACAAGGATACATACCTTGGCCCAGATATTCAAAAGGATTGCACCCTGGCGCGATATTCAAACGGGGATTGTGCCAGGCACAAATCTCGATGCACCGGAATGCATCGGTAATGCATGCTGCGCAGGTAGGGGGGACATGCCCATGCATACTCTGCACATCCGGATATTCAGCCGGGATGTGCGAGGTCACGCATCACGCCTTCTGCGCGCCACACTCGGGTGAGCCCAAAAAGAAGGAACAACGGCTGGCCACCCATAGGTGAGCTGCCGTATTGCAGGGTGCAACACGGCAGCTGCCACCTATGGGTGGCCACTCGAGCTCCAGCTGCACCTGGTGGCACCTCCCTTCCCCATGCCTGATCACTGGCATTTGTAAAATAAAATATATTCCTGTATCCCTGGTGGTCCAGTGGACTGCTGTCAGTCCAATCGCGGGCTTAAGTATAAAGAAAATAAGGTCAAATATCCCTGGTGGTCCAGTGGACCGATCGCAGGCATTTATATTAAAAACAAATGACGTCCAATATCCCTGGTGGTCCAACGGTACCCACCTCCCCACCCACCCACTGAGCCCCACCGCCCCCCGGTCAACGGCAGGCAGCAGCACCCCACCTGCCTGCCGACTGACATCAGGTAGGGGCTGTACCATTGGTCCACAGCATGAGCCAATGGCATGCAGCCTGTGCCATCACATTCCAGATATGTGAATGGGGGGTACCGCTGGACCACCAGGGATATTGACATCATTTGTTTTTAATACAAATGCCCGCGATCGGGCTGCGAGTGGTCCACTGGACCACCAGGGATATTTGACCTTATTTTCTTTATACTTAAGCCCGAGATCGGGCTGACAGCGGTCCACTGGACCACCAGGGATATTGGACGCAATTTATAGTTACTGAAGCCCATGATCAGGCTGTGGGGCACATTGCTGCACTGTGCAGGGGCGTTGGTCCCTGACAGCTGCTGACTGGCAGAGCGCAAGTCACTGGGAATCGGCACACCTGCATGCAAATGGGGCCATAATGACATTCAAATGGCCCCATTTGCACCTTGCGTACATTATGGCCCCATTTGCATGTGCACTTTTGAATATCGTGGTTGCTGCGTGTAGCACAACGGAACTTGCGCTAGCGCATCCCCCTGCTCCATTCTGGCCACTTGTGCTGGCGCAGTACCACTGCGCCATGCACACTGCGGGTGGCCAGGGTGCAGTATTCAACAATGCTGTTCCATGGCACAGCTCCATTGAATATCGCCCAGTCAACGCCCCTGCGCAGCCAAGTCGTGCTGCACCTAGGCTTGCACCACAGCCTGGCACAGTTTGAATATCTGGGCCCTTGTGTTCATGTTAACTTGCTCCAGGTCCACGGTGAAGTCCCGTTATGCTCTCCCAGCTGTAAACATCGTATTCCTCTGTGCAGTGCCACTCTGCTCTCGACCGCGATGATCTACAGCACCAGTGATTAAAAAAATAAAAGAAAACTGCCACACTGATAGTTTGGACACACAAAGTCAAAGGCAGTCGGTGTCCAAACTACATGAATCTACTACCCTCCAAACCACTCGCTAACCTTAGCCGCCATTTTGCTCTTCGTTTTTTGAACACAGTGCTGTTTTGGCCCAGCAGGCAGCAGCTGAAAGGGAAAAGTTGTTGTATCGTTGTGCTGTCAGAACAATATTAGAACAATGTTTCTTGACGTTTAAACTGCCCTACAACAACTTTTGGAAAGTCACTGCTTTTTAGCCACAATAAGCCCTAACCATATACTATAAAAGTAGTCAACCAGGTTTGCCAGTTCAGAGGTCCCAAACACTACTAGTTGGTCTCTTGGCAGATCAAACTGCTTAAAATCTAAACAGCTGAACCATTTGGGAGGCACCTCTGAGAAATTTTTAAACCTCTCGTTTATGTATGTTATCGTTGCATCTGTTAAAGTCTGCAGTTGTGTATCTCTTACAAAATTGACTTCTGGGCAGTCGCATCTGAATCGGAAAGGAACAGTCCTGTCCTCAGCTCTCCTCTTTGACACAGCACACTCCATATAGTTCAGTTCAGGTTTGTAATGGCTGAGGAAAGCTGCCATGTATTTCCATGGTATTGTTTTGGGTTCCATAAACTGGAGTAGGCAGGTCTCCACAAGTTGTGGAGCTTCCAGTTTTAGTATGTCATCTCTTTGAAACTGGAGTGACAGTATTTTTAGTATTGGCAGGAAATCTTGTAGTATGTAGAGGGAGTTTACAAACTGTACTCTGTACTTCTTTTAAGAGCGCCTTTGTTCTTGAACCTTCATCACCAGCAGCCGAAGATGCATGGTCTAGGTGTTTCGCGACACTAGGTAGGTTGACCTGAACTGCATGAACTGACCGTGACCTACTGGCAAGCCATCTCTCTTGTTTTATAGCACTAAAATGAGCATGATCAGTATCCATGACATTAGCAATTTCTTCTAGCTCTCTCATGTTAGGGACTATAATGATAAAACTTAAATATTCCCTTGAGAGTACTTTCAAACTTTGATACAAATGGATTTTTTTAACACATTGAGAACTGCCAGCTTTAACTTATGGGGAGTGCAGTGCATCACAATTATTTATTTATTTCATTTTGGATTAACACCTTCGAGCCATGGCTCGTTTACAAAGGTTCCAAGTCAAGGGATACAGTACAATACGATACAGTGCAATACAATGCAATACAGTACAATACAATAGAATACGATACAGTGCAATTCAGTGCAGTACAATACAATACTATGCAATATACTACAGTACGATACAGTGCAATTCAGTGTAGCACAATACAATACTATGCAATACACTACAATACGATACAGTGCAATTCAGTGCAGTACAATATAATGCAATACAGTACAATATGATACAGTGCAATTCAGTGCAGTACAATACAATGCAATACAATACAGTGCAGTACAATACAATGCAATATGATACAGTGCAATTCAGTGCAGTGCAATACAATACAATACAATGCAATACACTACAATATGATACAGTGCAATTCAGTGCAGTACAATACAATGCAATACAATACAATACGATACAGTGCAATTCAGTGCAGTACAATACAATGCAATACAATACAATACGATACAGTGCAATTCAGTGCAGTACAATACAGTGCAATTCAGTGCAGTACAGTACAATGCAATACAATACGATACAGTGCAATTCAGTGCAGTACAATACAATGAAATACAAAAAAACAAACATTGTTGATGATAATCAACAAGCAGCACATATGTTTCAAGTAAACAGTTGTAGACGGCAGGATTTAGAATTTAGAGGTTTAAAAGAATGCAAAGTTGAGACTTGAAGGAGCAGAAATATACAACACTTATCAGTCTGGTACAGCCCTTGAGTAGGTACCAAGGGATAGAGGTTGGAGGAGGCCTCGGGGTGGAGGGGTAGGAGCAGCCAGAGAGGCATTGTTGAGGTAGTGGTAGATGTGGGGGCAGGGAAGTGAAATGAGGGGGGAGGCAGGTAAGGTGCGGAGGGCTGACAAGGGGTTGAAACTGGGGGTTGGCTTGAGGTAGTTCACTTGGTTTAAATGCGGGATTTACACTAGCAAGAGTAACATTCAGTAGGAACAACCATTTTCAGGTGTTGGCTGCAAGCGGAGCCCAGATTTGAAATGGTTGAGATTTTTATAGTCACGGCACACTGAAGGCAGGTCGTTAAACCATTTGGGTCCTCGATAAGAGATGGATCTCTGAGCCATTGTGGTGTGCTTTAAGGACACTAGGAGACCACCATTGGCTGTGCTGCTGGCATTGGTGCTAGAGTGTCCCTGATTTGAACAGTGAAGTGGTTGAGTCAGGGGTTTGGCCAAGCAGGAATTTTTTTTTACCAGTAGGCAGATCTGGTATAGGATCCTTGATTTGAGGGGGAGCTATTTGGTATCTTTGTATAGGGAACAGGTGTGTGTGTGTGCGAGGGTCTCCCCCAAGGACCATCTAGCATGTTTTGTTAAGGAGGGTCATGATCCTTTTTAATGCAGAGTGAGAGCCATCGTCATAGATGATGAAGCCATAGTCTACGGTGGATAATACTGAGCTACAAGTAACTAGTTTTAAGGCGTTGAGGGTCAGAGACTATCTGTGGTGATATAGGACTCATGGTTTTGCATTAGCTGTTTTGACCACATGGTCAATGTGCTTTGAAAAGGTGAGAGTGTTATCTAGGTGGATGCCTAGACACTTGAAAGTGGATACCTGTTCCAGAGTTTGCCCTGCGAATCAGAAGCAGGACAAACTGTTTTTTTTTTCTCTGGGGGACAGTGAAGAACATACTCTTTGCCTTTTTATAGTTGAGCAGTAGTTTGTTCTGAGTGAACCAGTGCTCAAGTGTGTGGAAGTTACCTTGCAGCTCAGCAGTGATTGCAGTCAGCTGTTTGCCGGGCACTGAGATGACCGTTTCATCGGCATAAAGCACCAAGTGTGCAGGGCAGCTAGAGGGTAGGTTGTTGATAAAAAGGCTAAAGATGAGTGGCCCAAGAATAGACCCTTGGGGGACTCCTAGGTTTACTTCTCCTTGCTCTGATACCTGGCCGCTGATTCTCACACATTGTGTTCTGTGGAGAGATAGCTGTGAAACCAGGCCACCATGTCAGTGGATAAGCCATTAGTTTGGAGGCAGTTGAGCAGCAGGTGGTGATTAATGATATCAAATGCCTTGGTCTGGTCTATAAAGATAGACCCCACTGCTAGACCTTTGTCAAGGGCATTATAAATCTGGGAGGCATAGTCAATTAGAGCTGTTGGGTGGAGTGTTTTTCTGGAACCTGTGCTATTGGTGGCAGAAGAGGTTGTATTTGGCCAGGTATTCAGTGAGTTGGTCTGCAACCACTTGCTGCAAGGCTTTGGAAAGGGGGGTGTAGTATGGAGATAGGCCTGTAATTGGAGGGTTTGTTCTATCCCCTGATTTATGGATTGAGGTGACAAGTGCCACCTTCCATTTGTCAGGGAATATTCCCGTTCTAAGTGAGACATTGAAGATTCTTGAGAGAGGGTCAGCCAATTAATTGAGGGTGAGGACTACCATCTTCATGTTTATTTGGTCGCTCCCCATCCTAGTCTTTCCAAGAACCCACTTAACTTACCTAAGTGTCTCGTACCGGGAGACCTGCGTGAAATAAAATGGGGCCTCCATTGTTACCGGGAGGTAGTGTATTCGCCTCGTGACATTCACCTTGTGGTGTCTTGGTGAGGTAGTCAACAGGAAACACAGAGATAGTTTGGTTGAAGGCATGTACGATATCTCTAGGCTCCAGGAGAGTCTCGGAGCCAGTTATAATGAGGTCCAGTGGATGTCTTGATGTCTTCCTGGTGAGAGACTTGACAGAGTCCCAAAACTTTTTGCCCTGGCCCCAGTTGTTGGTCAGGAGGTCTTTGTAGTTGGATGCCTTAGCAAGCTGGATGTGCACGTATTATGTGCAGTCCTGTAGGCAGGTTGGTCTACCAAGGTCCTAGTTGCCTTAGCCTTGTGCCATAGGTTATTCCTCAGGTGCATATGTTCAGTCAGGGATCCTGAGAGCCATGGACTAGCTGATCCCCAGCCTTGTTTGTCCTGAAGGGTGCAAAGATATCACAAGCCTTTGTGAAAACCTAGACGATGAAATCAAGGGCCTGGTTGCTATCCACTGAAGTTTCTAGTGACGACCAGTCAATAAGCCTCCGGTGTAGTTTGAAGGCATCAATTTGACCTGCTCTGTGCTTCCGGTTTCTCTTATCCGTTGGAGGACTCTTTGAGAACTTATTTGTCCAGGTACACAAGAGTGGGGAGTGATCACTGAGGGAGTCTGGTAGGACTGACACCTCAGTGATGTGCTCTGGGCTGGAGGTGAGGAGCCAATCTATGAGTGTACTGGTGCCTGTTTTATAGTTATGGCTGGTTGCCTGAGTTACCATTTGGGTCAGGAAAAGGCCGGATATGTAGTCCCTGTGCATCCTTGGATTACCAGTTAGTATTGAAGTCCCCTAGGGTGACTAGCCCCTACTTAGGCTTGAGCTGTTCTTGGTAATTTATGAACTGCTAGAGTCCAGTGGCGCGTTTGTCAGGGAGTATGTAGACAGTGGAGAGTAACAGGACTTTGTTTTGTCATCCAGTGCTGAGCTTAATAGTCAGTATCTGGGCATCCTTTGTATTTAGGCTGCCAGGTAGTATTTGTCCTCGGGTGTTACTCCTGAGGTGTAACAGGCAACCAACTGCCTCCTCGTCTGGAGAGCTGGTCCTGGCTGAAAGTGACATAACCATCCAGAGCGACTGTCATGTCACTAACCTTGGGTGAGAGCCAAGTTTCAGTTAGTGCAATAGTGTCCAGTTTGGTAACCTCTACCCAGGCCTGAAATTGAGGCAGCTTAGGTAGGAGGCTGCCTATGTTTAGTGAGACAGTTTTAAGTTGACCAAAATTCATTTGTGTGTTTACATTGAAACAATTGGTTAAACAATTGGAGCATCCTGGGGTCCTGGATTTGGGTTCACATTCCCTGATATTAGTGGCATTATTAGGATCATTTTATGTAGGAAACAGGACCATATTTCCCAGCTAGAGCCTTTTGCCTTAGCTTTGGGTTGCTTAGGGTCAGTGGTAGGAGGTTTGACGGTGCGATTGTGAACTAGGGCAGCGATTGGGAGACTGCGGGTGGTCAGTATATTAAAGGTTAGTGGCTGATGCTTGGGTGCGATAGTCAGTTGGGGTATGGTAGATGTACTCCTGGAAGTGCAGTTTTGTTGCAGGGGGCTCCTAGGTGCAAACAGGGGAGCAGGGGTGAGGTTATATTCGCTGCGTGCCTGGCATTAGTGAGAATAGTGGCAAGGAAATACAGGGAGGTAGCAGCTTTGTAGAGATCTGCATCTTGGTAGTTTGGAATGCAGGGAGGATTTCACTGGGAGTTATGCCCGTTGGGTAAACCACAGGTAAAAAGGTTGGTAAAGGATATCCTATTTGGAGAAACTAGATCAGGGTGAACCAAGGGATATGCGTCCACCTTAGTGAAGAGATAGTATCGATACCTTTATTAGTCTAGGTTTGCTGTTTTGGAGGGTTAATCGCAGGGGGCAGCTTACTAGGGAGGGACTCGGTAAGCAGCCAATGAGTTTACAAGGGAGGGGTTGAGGAGGACTTAGGTATTTAATTATGGCGGGGCAGGGAAGGTGGGCGGGGCAGGGAGGGTGGGCAGGGCAAAATTCAGCTAAGAGCAGCACAGCAAGAGCCATGGAGCAAGTTACAGCGAAGGTCCTTTCAGCTCGCTCTGGGAGCAAATCAGGATCAGCTATCCCGAGCAGCAACCAGTCACTGGTAGGTGGATAGATGGCGCCTTGAGCTTGAAAATTATATGTGGAGTTCCGTAGAAGGGCCATACCTGGCTCTCCTTGTTGATGGTCGATGAAAGAGGTGGGCAATGACTCCAGTGAAGACCGCAACATGGGGGGAGCTCTCCCCAGTCAGGGGGGCTCAGTAGCTGTGGAAGAGAGAGACGGTGGATGTTACGATTAATGTAAGCAGAAGATTGGGGCTGGGGGCAAATCGGTCACAGACACTTAGGCAGCAGGGGGCTGAGACAGCAGGAGCGGAATTAATAGTGAAACAGGGCAGGGAGGAGATTGTTAGAGGGTCCGAGACAAAGGAACAGGAACAAAAGAGGTAGTGGGGAGGGGTGGGTCAGTGCCGATCAGCAGGAGAGATACTGTGGGTGAGAGTGCAGAAAAGTGGAATGAGGGGGTAGGGCCATTTTGAGTAAGGAGGACAGAGGAGAGAGAAAACAAATCAGAGTACAAGGATTAAAAGGCAAAAAATGGGCACACGAATGAGCAAGAATCAGTGCACACATCAGCCAGAATTAACTGTAGGCTCTGTGACTGGTCGGGAGAACTTTGATAAACCTTAATTCAGACTAAATACTCAGAACTTTGAAAACGCCCTAAATTCAGACTAAACACTTCAAAGTTAGCATAGTATAATAGCTTCAGGGTGGATTATTGGAAATATCGTGACTCGCCCAGGGCGAATGAGGCCCGACCGCAGGCAGAGAGCCTTATAGCCCCTGGAAGGTCCGGTATTTCCCAATAATGCCCACCCTGGAGGGTATTATTGCGCTTAGAAAATGGGCATCTTAGTCAGTTTTTATTAAGTTGTAAAATAAGAGAGAAAATAAGTTTAAAATTGAATAAAAGTAGCAGCATCTTTGTTTTAATTGAAAAAGTAGTGCATATGTTTAAAGGCTGTTCTACCATTTGTTGCTCCTCCCTACAGAGCTATTGTAATCTGTTGACACCCCCCCCCACACACACACACACACACACACCTCAGCAAGAAGTGTGTAGAAAATATTTACCCTAGCAGTCTGTGGACATCATCTGTCTGCTTTCAGTAAGAGTGTATGTTTTTATTTTATTTTTATTCATTAGCCGTCTGAAGAAGTGTCTGTTGAGCTCGCGACCGACCTTGCGTAACTCTAATGGATGACAGCATCTGCAATGACGAGGGGTAGTCCTGACTCCCGAGGTACATTATTTATGCTTTTAATATGAAGCAGCAGCATGAAGTGTGGGGACATTGTGGTATTTTTGTCATGTTGATAACAGGTTTTCCAGCATGAAACCAAATGGACTGATGCGCGGTTTCATTTTCGCTTAGCTCGGTAGTTGAAGAGCACGATCAGGAGAGTGGTGCCGTTGTAGAAGAACGCGGCTCTGTAGAATTGGTTTGTTATCACTCTTCCCAACCGAGAAATGTCCGGACTGTGGGCTTTTTTTTTTTTTTTTCCTTCACTGAGTTGAGGGAAGGGGGAGAGAACAGTAGCTCTCGCTAACTTAGCGAGAGGAAAAACATGTCGGGGATTTGAAATTTCACTGGGTGCTGTTAGCCAATGACAAACTAGGCTGAGTCATCCTGTAGAAGGGTTTGTGGTGAGGTGGCACTTGGGCTGGTACTTACTTTTGGCTGGGCATCTATTAAGAAATAAATGCCCAGCTAGGAGGCTGTATCAGCCAATCAGGATTGAGAATTCATTTTTGCCATTTTCTAATTTGGGTTAAACACTTTGAATAATTAATGCTTGAAGCACAGGAGTTTGAGTTGCTAAATATTAATTCTGACTAACACTTCAGGGCTAGCAATATTTCGGTTTAAACACTTTAAATAATTGAAAGCCAGAAGCACAGGGATTTCTGAGTCTCTAAAGATTTATTTTGAGAAAACATTTCAGGCTAGCAATATTTTGCGCTAAGCCCTTTGAATGAAATTCAGCTAAGAGCAGCACAGCAAAGCGCCGTAAGGACAGCGTCCCTGCAACTGTGCTATGGTTCCTTCTCTTTCACCCATCATGACACTGGTCCCGTCAAAACTGACAGAAATAAGGAGTGGCCCTGGATTGTTCATATTTTGTAGGTTACTGAGGGAGAGATTTACCAACTCCAATGCAGTCGATATCGCATTAAATACTCCTGCATGTGCATGTTCCAGTAGCACAGCTTGGGTAAGAAGTGTATGCACTTGTTTTGTGTTTGATTCAACAAACCATACAAAAACATTTTCCCACTCAGTTATACTGATATCAGTACTGCTGACAGCAAGAACTGTTACATATTTAACATCAGTAAGAATCTGCATCTGGGTTCGGGATATAACTGCTGATATAGCACTACAAAAGTCCCTGGCTCACTTATCATTGGTATCATTAGAATTAAACTTTATCCCATTTTTTCCTGCAGCTAACAGAGCCACTCCATGTCCGAGAAAGGGTGCAGTTTTGGCAGTGAAGTATGTTGTGTTGAACAGGCATTGCATCTTGACTTTAGTGCCCTCATGCATCTGCGTAAATGCTTGATACAGTGGGGAATCAGTGATATCAAAATGTATTGCACACTGTCCACTGTCCCCAATTACTTTAATCCATACACAGCATGTGTGGCTTGGACTCGTCATGTGCACGTAGTGACTCAGTGCAGAAATTATTTGAGCCAGTGGCAAACACGTTCGGTTTCTTTGAAAAGGCTGGTACTGCAATAGTTGGATATTTTTTCACACACTGTGCAATATGTCCGTTCTTTTTTTATCATATCTCAGCCACTTATAAATGGTTAGCCAGTACCTTTGAAACAATCTGGCCATTTTCTTCTGATCGTACTTATCTTTATTTGCCCTCTCTGGCCTCTCATCCTACTTATTGAGCACTAAAGTGCATTTCTCAGGGAGTGGATGTGAACTTTCAGTCAGGGCTTCATTGCTTAATTCAGCCCACTGATCAGCAGTTACTGTACATCCCTGGACACAGATATAGGTTCATTTTCATTGTTATTACTCTTTTCTGCAGAGGTGGATTGTGTTTCTGTTTCAGATTGTGGTGTTTTGCTAGAGACTGCTGCTGCCGGTACTCGTAAGGCTACTGACCAGAGAAAAAAATGAGTCTGCTGCTTACTCCTTCTGTTCTGCATATTGTTGCACTTATTTTCTTTCCCCAATGTCAATAATAAAATATATTTTATTTTTACCAGTCACTGTGTGTTGTGTGGGAGTTTTTTGGGTGCCAGGGTTTGGTGGACTGGATGGAGCCTTGGGGGTCATTCCAGACTGAGTCAAAAGAAGGACACTACTAGTAATGAGATGCTTATTTGCCTTGGCCTTTTCAATAAATATGGATCTTAATTTAGAAATGTTGAAACTTTCAAAGTTATGATTGTGCAGACAAGGGAAGGCAAGTCATTTAGGCACACAAAGACACTCAGAACTTGAAGCCAGGACTAGGGCAGTGGAAGGGGCGAGAAAAAGTTAAGGGACCGTGTAGTACCACTACTCAGCTAGCAGTTAGTCAGGTGAGGTCCAGCAGGTTACAGGGTCACACTTACATACAGTACGTGCACACACCTCCCTAAGGCTGCCTGTTGCTTTCTCAGGTAGCTGACTGGTAGTTCTTAGTCCTGAGGGTTTTTATAATTCCCTAGCCACAGAATGACCACTTTTAGGCTACAAAGGTCAGAACAGACTCAATGTGCAGAAAGTGTTATTTTTTTAATTACTACACTTTTAATTTTTACCTTATTTTTATTGGTTAGTTGCAAACAGTGCAGAAAATCAGTTTAAATAAGTCAGCTTGACTTCTTCACTGTCAAAAAATCAACAAGGCAGGTGAGGGAAGAATTAGTGCAGTTCTGTATAAACTCCTGCTCTCTTGACTTCTCCTGCAGCGGCTAAATACTCCTGTTCTGCTCTGGAAATTTGGTTTTGTAAAAACACTTTTTTCTGCTATAATTCCATTTCTGCCAATGTAAAGTCCATTTCATCTGGTTGTTCTTGTTGCACATTCTGTTGTACTGTTGCTGCCAATAATTCCACCATGGTGTCCACAGCAACATTCTTACTGGCTGCAGCAACAGAACCCCCTGCAGCCAGAGTAGTGGAATTTCCCCGATGTCCTGCCCAAATCTTCCCCCATTCACTAAGAATACCACCAGCAGTTTAATTTGGTTCCATTTCAGTTGGTTACCATCTGTATCCCCTCTCCTGGGTTGCCTGTGAAAAAGGGACATCTAGTCTCAGTAGGCCTACCTCACTGATAAAATTCAATAAGTAAATACGTAAATAAATTGTTCAGTACAAAAAGTTCCAGATGGTCACTTTGCTAGGCCTCCTGACCCTACTCAAGATGGGACTAACTCTGTTCACTGGACATGCAAGATGCTTACCAGCGCACATCAGTCTTTCCACCCCACAAGAGGTTTCTCCATTTTGTTTTTCAGGGTGAGCATTACCAGTTCAAAATGCTGCCCTTTAGCTTATCATCTGCACTGTAAGTCTTTACCAAGTGCTTGGCAGCGGTCGCAGCAGCTCTCAGAAGAGAGGGACTGTATGCCTTCCCCTACCTGGACGATTGGCTCTTAAAGGCCTTTTCCAGGGAACTACTCCTACATACTCAGGAGTGAATTCTGTAGCTCTTCCACTCCCTGGGCATCACAGTCAGTCTGCCTAGTTTGCTTCTCATACCGTCCCAAAGGCTGCAGTATATAAGGGCGGTTCTGGACTTGGCACAAGGCAAAGCCGTCCTGCCCCCAAAACAGGGCAGAGTGCCTCATAGCACAGGCTTAGGAAGTGGCCCAGAGTTGGTACATTCCTGCGTGGTTATATCACAGGTTGCTGGGCCTGATGGCGGTTGCCATTCACACCATGCCACTGGACAGACTTCAGATGAGTATGGTCCAGTGGAACTTTTGGGTACAGTGGGATCAATGAGTGGATGAGTTGGAGTAATCAGTTCTCATTTCTTCTCCAGTTTGCTGGGTGCAACAGGGATGGATGGACCCCTTGAACTTTCTCCAGGGTGTCCCATTCCAGGTATCCTCCCCCAACAGATCTTACCACAGACACGACAGATCTAGGCTGAGGAGCGCACCTGTGTCACTTTTAGACTCAGGGCTTCTGGTCTTAGTGGGAAGCTTCTCGACATATCAGGGTCCTGGAGATGAGAGCAGTGCTCTGTGCCATGCAGGCCTTCCAGGAGCACCTCGTCCTGGGCCAACTGCTAGTGCAGTTGGATAACCTGAAGGTGATGTACTACATCAACAATCAAGAAGGGACCCACTCATTCCCCCTTTGCAGGGAAGCCATGAGCGTATGGTACTGGGCATTGGATCACAGCCTGACACTCAGCCATCCACGTACCAGGCGTCCTAAACACCTTGGTGGACAGTCTCAGCAGGACTCAGTCCAGCATGCATGAATGGGAACTTCTCTCATCCATAACAGAAGAACTGTTCAACAGTCGGGGTCGTCCAGAGTTGGACCTTTTTACATCCCCAGTCAATGTAAAAGCACCCAGTTTCTGGTCACTAGATCCAGGGCCTGGAGTTTTCTGGCAAGATGCATTGTCTCTCTCTTGGAGCGGGAGGTTTCTGTATGCATTCCCTCCGTTTCCCCTAATACAGAGGGTGCTAATCAAGTTGCAGATGGAGGGTGTCACCATGATTCTGGTGGCTCCATTCTGGCTTCATCAGATATGGTTTCCCGTTCTTCAGCAGTTGGCAGAGGAAGCTCCAGATCTTACTTTTAGAAGGTTCCAGCAGTAAGTGTTCACATATAGGACTGCACCCCCTGGCATCAGGACCATACGGCAAACTTCTAGCTAGCAATCCATAGTGGGAGACCATCCCCCGTCACATGACGGGACATCAGTGTGACACTGTATAGGGGATGGTCCCCATGCCCACCCTCCAGTTCTTTCCCGCCGTCGACTTGTGCAAGTCGGACATCGTGGTGAACTCTGCTTCAGTCAACCGCCGTTTTTCAGAGTATTTTTTTCTTATTCTTTCCTTTTCATTTCAGTTCTGTCATTTCAAACAACATGAAGTCTTGCTGTAGTCTGACTTATTGCAGTTAGCCCCAGCATTTGAACTGCTCCAGAGAGGAAAGAGTTAAATTCTGTGCAAGGCATAGAATGTTGAGCTCAAGCTCGGTTCAAACCTTTGTCTGCTGCACTTTGAAGTGTAACCGTCAGATTCTTTACTCTGCCTTACTGAACAGTCACTCCGGACATTTCTCCTCTGCTCACGGTTCATCGGTCGGTTAAAGTCATCGGTTTTACTGATTCCTTCATTTCCAGTTCAGTTCAGATCTCTGTGTGTGGTACAGTAAGGACTTAGGTAGTGGACTAGTCATAGGAAAACTTCTGAAAATTGTAAATTAGAATTTTTAACTGGTTCGGCTGAACCGGTTATCTTGTGTGTTTTTTCCCCCCCTCAGGTTTAGTGTGTGGTTTCCAGTCCTTATCGGTTTAGAAAAAAAACGTTTTCTTGTGGGTTTTTCAAACACCCGTAACATAGTTAGAAACTGATAAGGGGGTCTTGCCTTGCTTTTGCCGAGTGAAGGGTAAGTTTGTTGTTAGGATGGCTACATCTGAGAAACAGGAAAGAAAAACCAGGCCCACTGGGTTTCAACACTGCAGTGTGTGTGTGAGGAAGTCTTTGCTAATGCTGATCCCCACACCACCAGTGTTTATTGTCTGGGGTTTGACCAACTCGATTCAGGCTGCAGCCTGTGATAAGGCTAACTTACCCTTGGCTTCACACACCCCCAGATAAAGACTCCAGAAAGCTGGATGCCATGGCAAAGAAGCAGTACATGGTATCTTCCTTGGGACTCAGGCATGCTAATTACATGGCCTATACAGCCAGGTACCAGCAGTCCAGGTGGGACACTGTACTGGCACAGGCTAAGCAGACCTCCCTCCAGCTTGCCAGGGAGCTGAAGGAGGTGGCTGCTGATGGAATTGAGGCATCAAAGATCCAGTTTCATGCTGCTTTGGACTCCAATTATGTGTCATCTGAGTCATGGCTACATCTGTGGTTCTTCAGAGAATGGCTTGGCTCAGATGTACTAGCATTTCACAGGACACTCAGGCTAAGGCCATGGATTTCCCTGTGGTGGGCAATTCTTTGTTTGGGGAGCAGACAGAGAATTACATAAAAAAGATGGATTAATATAAGGCCACCTACAGGAGTGCACAAGCCAAGGAAACTCCTCAAAGGCAGCAAGCTAGGGGCAGGCCTTTTCATAGGCCTTTCTACCAAGCACCGGCCTCCTCTCCTTTTTCTCAGAGTGGGTTCTTCAGAGGGAGAGGCAGAAGGGGGATGAGCAGGGCTGCATCCACCCCTCAGCCTAAGGCTCCTGCCAAGCAGACACCCTGATGTGTCAGCCAGGTCGACTCCCCAATTCCTGTAGGAGGCAGGCTGGCTTTCTACTTCTAGGACTGGAAGTCTGTTACCTCAGACAAGTGGGTCCTGGAGGTAGTAAGCCAGAGACTGGTTCTCAGCTTCAAAAAATTCCCAAAGCAGAGAGTCAGATCTTTCCTCCTGCAAGCATCTCCGAAACCATTGCTCTAGAAGTGGAGGTTTCATCTCTACTGGCCTTAAAGAACATAGAGAGAGTTCCTACAATACACAGGGGCAAAGGTCTGTACTCCAGGTACTTCCTTACCCCGAAAAAAATAGGGGAGTGGCAGCCCATCCTAGACTTAAGATACCTGAACAAACATCTCTTGAAGCCAAAGTTCAAAATGGTGACTCTGGGAATAATCCTTCCCTCTTGTAAGGCCAGGGGACTGGCTAGCCTCCCTGGACCTAAAGGATGCCTACTTTCACATTCCCATCAGGTGCTCCCACAGAAAGTGCCTCAGGTTCGAACTGCCGTCAGGCCATTACCAGTTCAGAGCAATGCCCTTTGGACTAACATCAGCTCCAAGGGTGTTCACAAAATGCCTAGCAGTAGTAGCGGCATTCTTAAGGAGAAAAAATATATCCATGTGCCCATACTTGGATGACTGGCTCATTGTGGGTCAGTCTACAGACAAAGTCAGGTCAGATCTGCAAGTGACCCAGCAAGTGCTTACTTCCTTAGGATTTCTTCTCAATCTTCCCAAGTCAGTTCTCGAGCCAGTACAGCTTCTGACATTCATGGGGTGGAGCTGGATACTGTCAAAGCAAGAGCTTTCCTTCTCCGGAAAGAGTACGGGCTGTCATGGAGCTGGCCTCTTCCTTCTGCCTTCTGGTTTCTCGACCAGCAAGGCACTTCCTTCAGCTCCTGGGCCACATGTCAGCTTCTACTGCAGTGGTCCAAGGGGCCAGATTTCAGATGAGGGACATTCAGTTTCATCTGAGGGCCTTTTGGTCTCAGAAAAAATATCCTCTAACCAAACTTGTACCAGTAACCCAGACCCTGATCCAGGCCCTTCTATGGTGGCAGGATCAGGACAATCTCAGGCAAGGGGTCCCATTCATCACTCAGTCTCATTCTGTGGTTCTAACCACAGATGCTTCTCTTCTGGGATGGGGAGCCCACCCGGGGACTCTCACTGCCCAGGGAGTGTGGTCCACTGAGGAGTCTGTTCTCCACATCAACCTTCTGGAACGCAGGGTGGTTTATCTGACCATGCAAGCCTTCTTTCAGTCAGTACAGAACAAGGTGGTTCAGGTCAGGACAGACAACACCACCACTATGTGGTATATCAACAAGCAGGGAGGCACTCGGTCTACGGCCTTGTGCACGGAAGCCATGAAATTATGGTCCCTGGCTTATTCTCTGCAGACCTCTCTGGTAGCAGTCCACCTCCCAGGAAAGGACAATGTGCTTGCAGATGCATTGAGCAGGATTTCCCAGGACCATCATGAATGGTCCCTGGATCCCCTAGTGTTAAAAGTGATTTTTTTCAAGGTGGGGCACTCCAGCGATAGATCTCTTTGCAGCCCCAGACAATCATCAACTTCCCCTCTTTTGTTGCAGACCCCCAGTCTTGGGCTCAGTCCCTCTGGATGCTCTGATTCTGGATTGGGAAGGGAAATTTCTATATGCCTTCCCTCCTTTTCCTCTACTGTTCAAGGTCCTATTCAAGATAAGGTCACAATCTTGCAAAGTGATCCTGATTGCTTCAGATTGGGCCAGGTAGCCTTGGTATCCCCTGTTGCTGTCCCTAGCAGTCTATCTTCCCCTGTCTCTTCCCAGGAATCACAATCTGTTAACCCCCTCTCCCCCTCTCAGGGGAGGATCTGGTATCCCAACCTTCGGTCTCTCAATCTCAAGGCATGGCTCTTTAAGAGTTAAGAGTATGCACATTTGCATCTGTCTCAAGGGATTCTGGACATTCTCAAAGCCTCTCGAAAACCTGCCACCAGAAAAACTTATAAATCCAAATGGAAAAGATTCAACATTTGGTGTGCCAAGAAGCATGTGTTCCCAGACACTGCTGAATTGTCCACAGTTCTGGATTACATGGTTCATCTCAATGGCCTAGGCCTCAGACCAGTTACCTTCAAAGTACACTTGTCAGCTGTTTCTGTTTTTCTGTCAGTAGGGAAGCCCTCCTCACTGACATCTCATCCTGTTTTCTGTACATTTTTCAAGGAATTGCTTCATTCCAATCCCCCCACCCTTTAGGGATCCTACTCCTCCATGGGACCTTAATATTTGCATTGCTCAGCTTATGCAACCCCCTTTTGAACCTTTGTCTTCAGCAGAGCTTAAGTACTTGACTTGGACAACTGTGTTCCTGGTAGCTATAACCTCTGCCAGACAGATCGGTGAATTACAAGCTCTGTCAGTGGAGCCTGATTTTATTTCATTCCATAGAGATAAGGTGGTCCTTAGAACCAATAGTAGGTTCTTATATAAAGTGGTTTCAGATTTTCATTTGAACCAATCTATGTCTCTCCCTGTGTTCTTCACTGATCATTGTTCAGGAGAGAGAAGATTACACAGTTTGGATGTTAAAAGGGCCCTTAGCTACTACAATGAGCGTACTGAGGCACACAGGTTTGACTCCCTCCAATTGTTCCTCACTTATGGGGAAGTGGGAAAGGGCAAACCTGCTACTAAGAGAACTGTTGCGAGGTGGAGTGTCTCTTGTATACAGTTCTGCTGTGCGAAGCTAGGCAAAATACCACACTCAGGCCTGAGGGATCATTCGACTAGAGGTACAGCTGCTTCCCTGGCTACTGCTGGGGATATTTCTTTACTAGAGATATGCAAAGCTGCCACCTGGAAAACAGTCCATACATTCATCAAGCATTACTCTCTGGATATCCAGGCTAGGAGTGATGCTCAGTTTGATACAGCAGGACTGCAGAGCCTATTCCCAAAATAGGGTCGGTTCCCTCCTCCATGGAGCTACTGCTTGGTAGTTTGCAATAAGTCAGAATACAGCAAGACTTCATGTTGTTTGAAGAAAAAATTACTCACCTTAGTAATTGTGTTTCTTCTAATGGAGTCTTCCTGTATTCTGACCTCTCTCCCTGTCTCCCCTCTCAGAACCTGTTTTTTCGGGAAGTGATCTGGCAGGGGCAGTGTTGCACCCGAGAGGTGCATTTGTGCACGCCCTCCTTTTAGAGAGGGAAGTGGGCTATGTTTTATTATTTTGATAGTCATAAGTTGTTCACTATCTGGTTTTTGATTTTGGATTCTCGACTTGAGTCTTTTAAGGGATGCAAAATATTTGGTTGCCGTTTGGCTAGTAAAAATTTTACGATTTCCACATAGTGGGTTTTAGTTGGTATTAGCTCGTAAGAATCTGACGGTTACACTTCAAAGTGCAGCAGACAGAGGTTTGAACCGAGCTCGAGCTCAACATCCTATGCCCTGCATAGAATTTAACTCTTTCCTCTCCGGAGCAGTTCAAGTGCTGGGGCTAACTGCAATAAGTCAGAATACAGCAAGACTCCATTAGAAGAAACACAATTACTAAGGTGAGTAATTTTTTCTTGTTGTCTGTGCGTAGAGTATGTTAGTAGAGGAACTACTACATCGCCGCTAATAGAACTGAGCAGAATTTTGAATCCCTGTATTCTACGGTAAACATTCCATTTCTTGAATGTGTGGAAACAGAGAAAAAAAAACAGAATGAAGAAAGTAAGCAATAATACTATTATAGTGTATGGTGGAACGTCGTTCTCCACCGAAATCCATCGCTGTCGAAATGTTGTTCTCCTACACTAGTGACGTTCGCAGTGCAGCAGAATTATTTTTTGTTCTACTGCACTGCGCACGTCATGCACTGTGTCCTCGAGCAGCATTTGACAGTTAGGGCTCGCTCCATAGACAGGACACATAGCGAAAGCAGCAATGTCAGCGGCAGTACTAATGTTTAGCGTTAAAACGTTCAAAATGTAAAGTTCTTAAACAGTTAAAATGTCAAGCATGAAAACGTTCAAAATGTAAAGTTCTTTTTTCCTTCTAGTAACCCAGTAAAAATGTTTTGAAGCAGAAACATACTGTAGTGATTTTTCCCCCCCAAAAAACGATGTTCCACCATACACTATAAAGAAAAGTGCATGGGGAACAGTTGACAACAGGGCATCTTTCACCTCGTTGGCACTACTGCGCTCTCGAGGTAATCCACCGTCATAGTGCCAACTCAGTGAAAGAATCGCCCTGTTGTCAACTGTTCCCCATGCACTATCCTATATGTAACCCACCCCCACCGGCCCTCCTTATCTAACTTAACAGGGCTGCTCCTCTCACCACATGGCGCCAAAGAGAGGGATGGTGGTTGTCACTACAAACAGTTTACTAGTACATCTTCTTCTTCTGAGCCTGCCATACACAGACAGGTAAACCAAGTATGACAACTACCTGGCTCACACCTGGTGGGACATTTGCCATGGCCATCAACCTAGGTCCCTGGGAGAAAACATCTGCTCACAATTATGTTAGGTTTGTACTTCTGGTCAGGGGCACCCAAGTAAATCCAGACACTGTGGGAGCAATAACAGTACTGTCCAAACCAGGTTGGGATTCTAGAGTGTGGGTTTTATTCACATACACAGACAATAATTACAAAGCGAAGATGCACCCCCACAGGGCTACTCCTACTGGTAATGCAGATTACTGAGGTGCATACATTCCTAAATTCCCATTTAGCATAGGCATACTGAACACTCGCAGCGAATTCTCAGGTTCTGACTTGGAACAGCGAACTCTCTGGTTCTGAATTACACAACGAGCTCTGGTTCTGAATTACACAGCGAACTCTCTGGTTCATGGCCAGAACTGATACATTTCCTTTTGGCTAGACACACACAGCCAGTACTAGGAGACTTTCCCATATTTCATGAGGAATTACTGGTGGCACCCTCAACCACCAAAGAGCACATACAGGCTCACAGAGAATCCAACCCACGTCTGGGTAAACTATTTTCTTCAGGCACTGGCCAAATGCACTGAAAGAAAACACAGGTGCCCAAACTGAACCCGGAGAGGTAAACTGGTTGCGCGAGATGGGGGGTCTTCCACCTTTTGAATCCAAATTTATACTCTGCCATTCATCTGGTTAATAACACCCTCACAGAAAACTTGTAGATGCTATCCTGAAATGTTTTTCACACTTAATATATTACATAACACACCTCTGAGGTGTCAGAAAGTTAAAAGTTCTGTAATTGGCATTGTCTCTTCACTAGACCCCAGCAGACACTTTTAAATAGAAAATAGTCTAGGTGACAGGATCCCTTTGACAGAGAAAATTCACCACAAGGAATGCAGGTGCCCCAGGGCTTTTCCAAAGTTCACAGGTACTCACAGAGCAGTTGAATCTCAGGCAGCTTCAACACAGTCCAGTCTGGACATGGGGATTGCCTCTGAATCCTGGAGATCACCCCCATCCCTCCTGGGATAGGGCAAAGGGAAACCGACGTGGAACGGTTTCCACCACTTCAGTCTCTGTCTTCTATGTTATTCTTGTAGAGTGAGAACAAACTACCCAAAACACAGTGGTAGCTCTCTGTCAGAGCTAAAACTGAGAAGCTGCTGCACTCCTGGAACTCCGCTATAGAGACTTTCTCACTCTAACCGAACATTCCAAAGCTATCTCCCTGAAGCTAGCTTGAGTGTGGCTTATGCAACTGCGACAGGTCCATGATTACATCATCCTCCGGCTCAGCTGAGACTGAAACCAGAGAATGACAGTGTGAAATCCATTTAACTGGCATTTCACTAGCTGCCTCTCCCTGCCTGCCACTGATTCTAATGGGATTCTAGTAACCCCTGGGAACAAGGGGGTTACACAGTGTAAACAAAGAGAAAAGGTGGCAAATGTCTCCCCCTGCTGTTTATCTTTTTAGACAGAGCAAGCAGTTCATGATGCTGTCAGTGAGTGTGGCATTTTTGAACCACGCTTACGCTTGCAGCATCGGGGAACTGAGAAGCCTCTGTTATGGCTTTCTTTTAGTTTTGTCTACAGAGTGAGGAGAGTGAAATAAAGTAAGGGGGCTATCTGTTATACTTAGAATAAGGAAAACAGCAATTGTGAATTATGGCTAGCAGGGGAACATGAAGCTTAAGTGGGCAGGGAGGTACACACAGTATACCACTTCTTTAATCTAGCGCCAATAGGCGGAAGGACTATTTTATGTTAAAAGCACAGATTTACTTACATTTTTACTTATTTAACAATGCATTTCAAAATAAAAAACTGCTTCTAAAAATAAAAGGCTATTTTATCGGTGCAGTAAGACACTCCGGGGTTGTGCATTACGGTGTGATAACTGCACTCCTAGTGATGATCGGCAGTTGACCTTTGGCCTCATGCCTAACTATGCCCTAGGAGTGTGGTTATCACGCCGTAATGCACACCCTATCGTGTCTTATTGCTTACCTGCCATACATTTGACCATTTCTCCAACCTTGCCAAGTCCCTTCTCATCCTTTTCTAGTTCCTCTGCAATGTTACTTATAAAGACATTAAAAAGGACCGGACCAGGTACTGAACCCTACAGTACCCCACTAGTAACCCCCCTTTCGTCACTGTGGACTCCGTTTACCATTACCTTCTGTGTCCTGTTGTCCAGCCAATGTTTTACCCAGGCTACTACCCTGGGACCCACTCACCAGCTGGCTAATTCGTTTATTAATCTTTCGTGTGGGACTGTGTCAAATGCCTTGCTAAAGTCTAGGTAGGCCATGTCCACAGCCCTTCCCTGGTCTACTACTTTGGTCACCTAGTCAAAGAAGTCGATTAGATTCATCTGACATGACCGTCCCACTGTGAATCCATGCTGCCTTGGGTCCTGTGCCCCACTGGCCTATAGGTACTCAATAACTCTTTCCTACAGGAGTGATTCCATCATTTTCCCCACAACTGAGGTCAAACTGACAGGTCTGTAGTTTCCTGCCTCTGTCTTGCTCCCACTATTTGTGAAGGGGAATCACATCTGCCCTCCTCCAGTCCTCAGGTACCACACCATCCTCCCACGATTTGTTAAAAAGGGTAGTCAGTGATGTTACTAGTTCTCCGGTTACTTCTTTTAGAATTCTGGGGTGAATCCCATTGCTTTGTCCACCTTTAGTTTTAGGAGTTCTTTCAGTACCCTTTCTTCTATGAAAGGACTAGTATCGACCCCCCTATCCAGAGTGCTTCTGTTGACTGGATTAGGTACCTCCTCCTCCTCCTCTTCTTTTGTGAATACTGAGCAGAAGTATGTATTCAGTATCCCTGCTTTTTCACTGTCCCTCTCTGCCCACCTACCCTCTTCTTTATTCAGCCTCAGTATCCCTCCCTCCCTTTGTCTTTTTTTCACTCCCTAATGTACGTATAAAAGGTTTTATCCCCTTCTTAACCAAGTTAGCTATCTTTTCTTCAGCTTGGGCCTTTGCAGTCCTGACTGCCTTCCCCACTTACTCTTCTGCTTTAACTGGTACAGTTCTCTGTCCTGTTCCTTCTGTGTTTCCTTATACTTCCTGTATGCTGTATTTTTCTCTTTCATTTTCACAGAAAAACAAGAGCCTTTATTCCAGGTACTGCCTCACAAAGGAAAAAAAATGGGGAGTGGCGACCTATCCTAGACCTCAGGTACCTCAACAGGCACATCCTGAAACCAAAGTTCAGAATGGTGACTTCAGAAATGTTCAGTCAGTCCCTACAACAGGAAGACTGGCTAATCTCTCTAGATCTCAAGGATGCCTACTTTCACATCCCTGTGAGGCAGTCCCACAAAAAGTTCCTGAGGTTCAGGCTTCCCTCAGAGCATTATCAATTCACAGCCATGCCGTTTGGCCTAACATATGCCTCAAGGGTGTTTATCAAATGTCTGGCTGTCATGGCAGCTCATCTCAGGAAACAAGGAGTGTCAGGGTTTCATGTCATTATGGCGATCAGGGAAAGGTGATTGCTGTTGAGGCGAGTGTAGACTGCTGAAAATCAGTTTCGGCGATGTACACCCCGTCGCACAGCAGAAGGGTGCCGGGGACTTATGTTTTTGTTAAATGCAGGGGACTGTGCCCCCCACTAAAGGATTCTCAACCGGGGTGGAAACATGAAAAAAAAGTTTTTGGCCGGCGCAACAAAATGTATGCGCGTCCAGACCCAAACCTGGCACCCTAGCCTCCCACCCACCATGCCACAGGGCCAGCTTGGCAGCCCACTGCCGCGCCCACGCCACAAACGCTCCTCCCCTTCTGCTCCTAACTCGTGTGCTCTGCCCCCACATGTATGTACATACACCCGTAATCCTGTCGCTGTATTCGTGAGACCTCCCAGTCTGGTCTCCCTTCCCTCTTTAGTAGCCCTGTCAACAGGCTCTGCGATTGAGTCGCCCTTTTTGAAAGCGCCTAATCATGGTCACCAATGTCATGGGATACCGGTATCAGTGTATCCCTTACCTGGATGATTAGTTGATAGTAGGGGAAACCCCAGCGCAGGTCCAGGAGTTCCTGTCAGTCACAAAAAGCACTTCGCACTCTCCGGGTTTTCTCATAAATTTAAAGAATTCTCACTTAGAACCAACCCCACTCCCAACATTTATATGGGCACTGTTGGACACAAAGCAGAGCAGGGCATTTCTGCCTCCAGAGAGAATTCAAAATGTCCTAACAGTAGCAAGCTCCTTTGCCCTGGGCCAGCCAAGGCTAGCCAGACACTTCCTAAGACTCCTGGGACACATGGCATCCATGACTGCAGTAATCCCAGGGGTCAGGTACAAGATGAGAGACATACAGTTTCATTTACGCTCCCATTGGTCTCAAAAGGGCAATACTCTGTCAAAACTAATACCAGTAACAGGCTTTTCTTCAAGCCTTGCACTGGTGGAAGGACACTGCCAACCATTCAGTAGGTGTCACTTTCCAGATCTCCCCTCCTGCAAAAATCATCACTACAGATCCTTTCCTGCTAGGATGGGGGGGGGGGCTCATCTGGACAGTTCTTCTAGGTCATACATCAGTCTTCTGGAATTTGGGGCCGTTTATCTGGCACTAAAGTCCTTTGCTCCTCTAATTTCAGGCCAGTTGGTGCAGGTCCAGACTGACAACCCCACAGCCATGTTTTACATAAACGGTGGCACAAGCTCTGGAGTCCTCTGCACAGAGGCCATGAGGATTTGGACCTTGGCATGTTCTCTAGAGGTGTCTCTGTCAGCAGTTCACCTCCTGGAAAGGACAGTACCCTGTTGCATGCCCTCAGCCACATAAGTCAGGGACACAGTGAGTGGTGTCTCAACAAGCAGATGCTAGCCACAGTGTTCAGGAGATGGGGGACCCCAGAAATAGATCTGTTTGACTCCCCTCCCTCAATCACCAGCTTCTTCGCTTCTGCTGCAGGCCACCATTTCTGGGCTCTGTTCCAGCAGATGCACTGGTACTAGATTGGATAGAGAAGTTCCTGTATGCCTTCCTTCCATTTCCTCTTATTTTCAAGGTTCTCTGGAAACTCGGGCTTCAATCAGCACTAATGATTCTGGTGGCTCCAGATTGGCTGAGACAGGTTTGGTATTCCCTGCTGTAACACTTCCGCACAGCAGGCCCATTCGCCTTCCCTTTAGCTACTCACTCCTGACTCTTCCCTACTCAGGGGTGACTTACCCAAACCTGCAGTCTCTTCACCTCAAGGCTTAGCTCTTGATGAGATTACCCAGCTTCTCAGTACTCAGAACAGCTTCTTAAGGTTTTAAAGATGGCAACAAAACCTAACAGAAAGAAGACCTATGGCAGCCAAATAGAAGAGATTTCTTTTTTGGTGTAAGGGCAAGGGGATTAGTCCCTTCTCTGTCACAGATTCTACCGTGTGGAACTACCTAGTTCATCTCCAGGCCTCAGACTTGAGGCCCTCTGCACTGCAATTTCAGCCTACCTGTTAGTAGGAAGGCCTAAGACTGTTTTACTCCTAACTGGTGTTTAAACAGTTCTTTGAAGGCCTATCACACCTTCAGCCTCCTGTTACTGAACCTGTTCCCCCTTGGAGCCTAAATGTGTGCGTTGCCAAGCTCATGTTGCCCCCCCCCCCAGCCAATGGCTATGACCCATCTTATGTATGTAACCTGAAAAAACATTTTCCTGGTAGCCATGACTTCTGCAAGAAGAATTTCAGAGATTCAAGCTCTCTGTACAATGCCCAACTATATTATCCCCACAGGGATAAGGCTGAGCTCAGGACAAACAGAAACATTTTGCCCAAGGTGGTCTCTGAATTTCACCTTATGCACACTGTTACCTTACTAGTGTTCTTCACCGAAAAGTCCACTCCTGAAGAACAGATGCTTCATAGCCTGAATGTTAAAATGGCTCTGTTCCACTATTTGGAGCACACTAAGCAGGTTAGGGGTTCCTCCATCCAACAATTCCTCACCTACGGGGAGGTAGGTAGAGGTAAACCTGCTACCAAGAGAACTGTTTCTTGTTGGATAATCTCCTGCATCCATTTCTGTTATGCCAAGGCTGGCAAACAGCCTCCAGAAGGCCTCAGAGCCCACTCTACCAGGGGCACTGCTGCCTCAGTGGCAGCTGCCAGGGACATCCCCTTGTTAGATGTCTGTAAAGCAGCCACTTGGAAGACCATACACAAATTCACCAAATTTTATTGTCTGAATGTGCAGTCTTGATCAGATGCCAAATTTGGAAGGGTGGTGCTGCAGAGCCTCCTTGCTAAGTAGGTTATCTGCCCTCCTCCCAACTACACTACTTGTAGTTTGCTTTAAGTTACTGATGCTAAAGGACCCATGGGGTAAGAAGAAAAAATGACTCTTTGTATTAATCTTCTTTCTTCCAAGGTGTCCTTTAGCATCAGTAAGCTCCCACCCTTCTTCCCCTGACAATATGACTACAGAGGCTTCTGCCTTTGTCTTCTACCAATTGTGTTAAGTTTCAACTTGGAACTTCATTTTAAGCAAAGTTTTTATAGTTACTGTTAATTTGCTTTACGTAGTTTTGATACTTGTTAATTCATTTCTTTGGGCATGTGCCCATCTATCTTTGAAAAAATTCTGGTGCCTTCTCAGGCAGTCTCTCCTCAGCACTCCCCTAAAGTCTCCTCTGATTGGCTGATGCTAATTAGTTAGCATAAACCACACCTCGGGGTAGCATTACTTGGCTAGCTGCTTTAAGTTACTGATGCTAATGGACACCTTGGAAGAAAGAAGATTACTACGGTCAGTAGTTTTTCCTTACGTAAGAATGTATCGTAACAGTAGATCTTCGAGAAGAGCTCTTGCAGCAGGTGATAACCAATAAGACTATGACGCCAGGCACTAGGACCCCACGGAAAACTTCTAGCTAGCTGTCCAGTGCGTGGGAACTTCCCCCAATGTCGGCTCTGCCCTCAGTGTCAGCCACTGTATAAAGGGGGGTGGGTGGTCCCCCAGTGCCACCTCACTTTGCCTGCTGGAGACCCGGCTAGCCTAAAGGAATGGACAAACTGAGGAGACTTTGTCATCCTGAAAAGGGACAACCAGAGAGAAACACTGGGGAAAGGAGGGAGGGAATGCATACCTGCTGCAAGAGCTCTTCTCGAAGATATACTCCTACGGAAAGTTCTTATGTAACTGTACTATCTCACTTCAAGATAGAGCTCTTGCAGTGGGTAATAAGCAATAGGACTGAGTCCCAAGCAGTATGGGGATGTCACCAGGTCAGAAGGGCAGTGGAGAAAAGCAGTTCCCCTTGGTTCTTAAGAGAGGAGCCCTTGGAGGACTGCCAGGCCAAAGCCTGCCCTCCATCTGGAAGCAGTGTCCAAACTGTAGTGTTGGACAAAGGTATGTACTGAACTCCAGGTGGCTGCAGCACTGAGGTCTGCTGCTGACATGTTCTTGAGCAAAGCAAATGATGTAGAGTTCGCTCTTGTTGAGTGACCTCTTACTGGACCCGGGAGGGAGTTTCCATGCTTCTCATGGCAGAAGACAATACAGTTACTAACATACTAACATACTAAAATGCCAGCAGAATAGGCCTAACGGTCTTTCGTGTCTGCTCGTTTGGTCAGCCCCCACCCTGGGTGCTGACCTTGCTGTCCCCCTCGCCTTCTCTGGCTTCTCCCTTCCCAGTTCCGGATATTCTTGCTGCATTGGATTTTGCTTCCAGAACCCTTCCCCTGTACCTGTTCCACCCCCTCTTGAACCCCTCCACTGTCTCTGCCTCCACCAGCCCCTAGGCAGTGCATTCCATGGCTCCACCACCCTCCCAGTGAAGTAGCACCTCCTCCTTTCTCCCCTGAATCTTCCCTCCAGCTTCCACCCATGCCTCTAGTTGCCCCTCCTCCTTCCTTCGAAGCACCCTGACTGTTCCTCCCTATTTACCCTCTTCATGTACCTGAAGACCCTATCATGTCCCCGGTCCTTCTCTCTTCCAATGTGTACATATTTAGCTCTTTGAGCCCTCCTCATAGGTCCTGTCCCCAAGCCCCAAATCATTTTGGTTCGCTCCTCTGGACCCTCTCCAGGAGGTAATGTCCTCTTTAAGTGTGGCCTCCAAAACTGCACGCAGGACTCAAGGTGTGGTCTCACCAAGCAGTTATACAGAGGGAGTATCACTTCCCTCCTTCTGGAGGTGATCTCCCTAGCGATGCATCCCAGCATCCTGTTGGCCTTGGCTGCTGCCCTCCTACAAGTCTCCGAGTTGTTCATCTTGACATCCACCACCACCCCCAGGTCCCTCTCAGCGATTGAGTCTTGTAGCATTTCCCCCCCAGGGTGTACACTTGGCCCGGGTTTCTGGCCCCCAGGTGGAGTACCTTGCATTTCCCTGCATTGAACCTCAGCTTCCACTTTCTAGACCATCTTTCCAGAGCCTCCAGGTCCCCCTGTAGGGCCACCTTCCCCTCCTCCCCATCCACCACCGCCCCCAGTTTTGAGTCATGCACAAAGAGACTCATCTCACTCCTGATTCCTGTCCTTATGTCAGAGATGTAGGTGTTGAACAGGAGGGGCCCAAGGACTGATCCCTGTGGGACCCCACTAATGACCCTCCTTGGGATGAGACTATCCCACCAACTATGACCCTCTGGGTCCAGTCCTGAGCCAATTGCCTATCCATCTGATCATCTGGTTCCCACCCCATTTCTCCCAGCTTATCCAACAGGCCCACGTGAGGAACAGAGTCAGATGCCTTGCTGAAGTCTAGAAAGAGGACGTCCACTGGTCTACCCAGGTCCAAGGCACTCGTCACCCAGTCATAGAACTCCACAAGGTTTGTCTGACACGATTTCCCCGGGACAAATCCATGCTGTCTATCGTCCAGGCACCCTGACTTTTCCAGGTCCCCCCCTAGCCTCTCCTTGACAATGCCCTCCATCACCTTGCCCACCACCGATGCCAGGCTGACAGCCCTGTAGTTCCCTGCCACCTCCCTTGATCCCCCCTTGTGGATAGGCACTATATGCACCACTTTCCAGTCCTGGGGCACCCACCCTGTCCTCAGAGAGATGGTGAAAAGCTCCGCCAAGGGTTTCGCCAGGACATCCGCAAGCTCCTTCAGCACTCTGGGATATAATCTATCCGACCCCGGTGCTTTCTCCGTCTTAAGGGAGCTGAGGGCTTCCCTCACTCTCTTTGCTGTGATTTCCACTTCTGGTACCTCTTCTCCCTGCTTAGCCCGCCCCCCTCCTGCCAGTGATGCCTCCCCCTCTCCCCAGACCCGCCGATCGGTAAGGGTCCCCCCCCTCAGTATCTCTGTCTCCTCCCATGTATGATGCAGCACCCACATTTTCCTTGGTGAAAACTGAGGTGAAGTACTCACTTAGTACCTCAGCCTGCTCCCCCGGGTCTTGTACCCATCTCTTCCCTGATTTAATCGTGCTAATCTGCCCCTTCACCCTTCGTTTTTCCCCAGTGTATCTAAAGAACCCCTTGTTCCCTCTCCTAATTTCCCTGGCCAGGTTCTGCTCCTTCCTTGCCTTAGCCGCCCTCACCACCCTATGGGCTCTTCTAGCCATCAGCTCATACTCCCCTCGATCCCTTTCACTCCTTGAGCACTTGAATTGCCTATAGGCTGCCTTCTTTTCCCGCACCACCTCCTGGACCTCCCTGGTCCACCAGCAGGGTTTTCGGGCCCTACCGCATTTTCGTCTTACTCTTGCACAGGTGCTGGTAGCATCCTGCACCCCTCTCCTGATGATTTCCCACCTACTATCAGCGTCCATGTCTGACCCAATCACATCCAAATGCTCCTTAAAGATCCTTCCAATTTCCTTAAAATCTGTCCCCCTGAAGTCAGTTACCTTCGTCTTTGTGTAGCCTTCTAGCCCTCCTATGTCCAGGCAGAACCAGACCATGGCATGGTCACTTCCCGCCAATGGGTCCCTTACCTCCAGGCCCCCAATCTGGTCACTGTCTGCCAGGACCACATCCAGTACCCGCGCCAGTTGACGAGCCACTTTGACAGGCCTGTTAGTGACTGGTGTTCCCAACATTCGTTGGGCAAAAGAAATGAACAACTGGTCATATTTCCTACTGGACCGGTTGCGGTTGACATAGTACCTAAGGATTCTATATATATCTAAGGTACACAACAATGCCTTCCCTTTGTTGGAGCACTCTGGCTAATAAACCGGTAGATTGATGTTTTGATTGCGCTTCAGCCCAGGCAGCACCTTTGGAAGAAGCTTAGGATTTGTGCGAAGGGACACCCTATCCCTGTGAAAAACTGAATATGGCTCCTTACACATGAGAGCCTGAAGCTCGGAAGTCCTCCGGGCTGAAGTAACAGCAACTAAAAACAACGCTTTCCAAGAGAGAAAGCAGAGCTCACAACTCATGGCTGGTTCAAAGGGAGGCAAAGTCAACTTTGCTAGCATAAATTGCAAATCCCATGAAGGGACAGGGTCCCGGATGGGACGCTTAATATGCAGGATACCTTGCAGGAAGTTGTGTGACAGATCAAACTGCGCCAAGGTCTTGCCGTCCACTGATATGTGATAGGCAGAGATAGCGGAAAGATGTACCTTTATGGAGGAGTAGCTTAGACCAGAGTCTGACAGAGATAACAGGCACTCCAGGACCCACTTCACCTCGCACAAGAATGGACCCAGATCGCGGACAGCAGCCCAGCGGCTGAACCACTTCCATTTCATGGCATACGTGGCCCTAGTAGATGGCTTCCTAGCAGCCACCAACACTTCTGCTACCCCCTCTAACACGCCGAACTTGCTCTTGACTAAGTCTGCAGGAGCCATGCATGAAGATACAGAGACTTGAGGTTGGGGTGAACTAGAGAGACTTGCTCTTGGGACAGCAAGTGAGAGGACAGGGGAAGTGGAACTGGGGGTTATACCGCATCTGTTGCAGAAACAGGAACCAGATCTGTCTGGGCCGGAACAGTGCTACCAATATCAAGGTTGCTGGTTCTGACTGTAGTTTGAGCAGAACTCACTACAGAAGTGGGAAGGGTGGGAAAGCATAGAGAAATTTCCTCGTCCAGGAGAGGGACAACGCGATTCGCCAAAAAACACCACACCCTCGCTCTAGCAAGCAAAAACATGGCAGTTTGGCATTGAGTGGGACGCAGAGAGGTCCAACTTTGGAGTGCTCCATCTGGTGAAAAGATCCTCTGTTACGTCTTGTAGTAGCTCCCATTCGTGAGCTTGGGATTGTGAGCGACTGAGGCTGCCTGCAAGTGTGTTTTGAAGACCTGGAATGTGTACTGTAAGAAGTTCTAGGTTGTGGTATATCGCCCAGTACCAGACCCTCAAGGCTTCTATGCAAAGGGGGTAAGAATGTGTCCCTTCCCCCCGTGCTTATTGATGTAGAACACCACTGACATGTTGTCCGTCTCGACTAAAATGGGGTCTGGCAGGAGGTCACTTTGAAATGCCTGTAAGGCATAAAGTATGGCTCTCATCTCCAGAACATTGATATGAAGAGAGCATTCTGTTTGAGTCCAGAACCCCCTGATCTGGTGGTCCCTGAAGTGGGCACCCCACCCCATGCCTGACACATCCGTGGTGACCACCTGTTGAGGAAAGGGGTTGCTGCATGGCGCCCCTGTTGATAATCAGGAGGGGATCAGCCACCAGGATGAGGTTTAATGCACCGCTTTTGAGATCCTGACTCTCTGGTCGCAGTCATTACATCACTGATCCCACTGCATTCTGAGATTCCATTGAGGAGTCCTTGTGTGCAGACGAGTGAGAGGCACGGTCACTGTGGCATTGGCCATGTGCCTCAGGAGTTGTAGGACCATTCTGGACGGAGCCTGGTGTATAAAAACTAAACTCCGAGACAGTGCCTGAAGGTGATCTGCCATGTCCAATGGGAGGAAGGCTCTCCCTTGAACTGTGTCCAAGGTGGCACCAGTAAACTGGAGCATCTAAGATGGCCATGGAGTGGACTTTGGGAGTTTCGGTCTAATCCCAAGGTGCTGAAACATGTTGGAGGTGCACTCCAGGGTGTGGCAGAGCTGTTCTCTAAATGAGGCCGACAATAGCAAGTCATCGAGGTGGGTGTAAATGTAATGCTCCTGCTTCCTGAGAGCTGCCGCCACCACCACCACGCACTTGGTGAACACCCGAGGTGCTGAGGATAGGCTGAAGGGAAGGGCCCTGGACTGGTAGTGCTGTCCTTCAAACATAAACTGAAGATGCTTCCTGTAGGATGGCAGGAAGGATCTTTATGTGCATGTATGTGTCCAGTATGTCATAGAAGTACAGAATTTGATGGCAGATAAGGACCACTTGGCCCACCCAGTCTGCCCATTTCTCTACCTAATGGATAAGCTGCAGATCTTACTTCGAGAAACAGCTCTTGCAGCAGGCTACACCATTAGGACTGAAGCCGGTAGGCACCAGGACCCCATGGAAATTTTCTAACTAGCAGTATTCAGCAGGGACCATCTCAGACGTCGGTCCTGCCCTCGACGACAGGCGTAGTACATAAGGAGGCGGTCCCCCAGAATCCCCAGTTCTAGGGACATCGATATGTTGTTCTTCTAGGGACATGGATATGTTGTTCAATCCACACTTACTGGCAGGTTCCTTGCCGCTTTAAATCTTGCCAGAAGGTCTTCAAGCTGGCTCCTCCCACCCACCCATGTGGTAAAACTCTTGGCTCCGCCCCATGACGCCAGATCTTCCTTACCACTTGGAAGCTCAGGTTCCCTCCTTAACGCTCTGCGTATAGACTGGATCCTAATTCTTCGGTTCGCCCGAAAATAATTCTTAAGTTTTCAAGACTTCGGTCTAATTACTCCCTCGCGGCTGTGATGGACAAATAGACTAGCAGATTTCGGCAGTGCCCATGTGGGCAGAAAATGTCCAGGACGGATCCACACTCCACTTGTGTCTCCTGCCTCGGCCTAGATCATGACCCGCAGGCCTGCGAGTTATGCCGTTGGTTTTCGGCCAGTGGCCTGGAAGACCCCACTGCCCGGTTATAGCTTGGGCGCCCCGAGAAGTGCTACCGGCCGGTGAAGTCCAAGGAGGCCTGTTGGGCGGTGTCCGCGGCGGCTGGCTCGGCTGAGCAACTCGAGCAGATGATCACCCTCGAGGGGGAGGTGGCCCAGGCCGCATCTTCATCTTCCTCGGTCACGGCATTTATCCCGCTCACTCTGGGATCCTCCTACTCAGCTTCTTTTAAGGAGCTTTGCCAATCCCTTTCCACGAAGGTAGAGGGGCCATCAGGACACTCTTCTCGGTCCAAAAAGAAGGACTCAAAAGGTAAGTCCCACCATCTGCGTTCGTGGGAGCGGGAGAGGTCCCCTTCCCCGGACAGTCGACACTCAACTTCGGTCGAGGTTGCAGCTAAGGCCGCTGGCTTCACGGTGTCCCCGTCAGGTCAGCCGGCTGAGACACCCGTCGACGCGGTTGAGATTTTTCTCGACCCGTTGGACAGGCTGTCGACTGGTGAAGCCTACAACCCTTCTTTACCGGTTCCCCCGGTGGAGACCGAGGACTTGCCTGTGCCTCCCGTGCAGGAGTCCCTGGTCAAGGCTCCCGAGACGAGGGAAGAGCGGGTGTCCCCTGCCCCTTCCCAGACCCACCCTCGGAAATACAGAGGGTCTCGGTGTCGGACCTCATCTCGGTCCAGCCGATCCCACCGACATCGGCGGTCTCGGTCTCGGCACTGAAGTAAGCGGCGGCACCGCTCGTCTTCCTCCTCGGAAGAGGAGAGGCTTCGGCGCAAATTGCGTCGACGCTACGAGGACTTAATGTGGCAGCAGTTACTTTTGTCTGGGAACAAGCCAACGCCATCACCTTCCCCGGCCATCAAGTGGCTGTCACCCGAACGGCCAAAACAACCCCTCGCTGTAGTCGAGGTGCCCAAGCCTGGGCCAGTTGTTCAACCGAAACCAGCTGCCCCACCGATTGTGGTGGAACCTCCGCCTCCACAACCGAAATCGGGGGCTCCGACCAAGGACTCTCGGTTGGGTCAGGGTCTGCCCCACAAGTTGTTGGTCACCTCACTCCTGACCGTCCTCGGTAGGTGGAGGGGCTCAGGCCCTCAGGCAGCTCTTTCAAGGACTCCCTCGGAGTCCCACGACGACTCCTCCTGTTTCCAGGCCCCTGACCTGGAGTCCTCCGGGGGGGCAGTCGATGGACGAGAGCCCATCGTCTTTTATGGGTCTGCTTCGGCTCATCTCGGAGTCCACCGGGATGCAGCTCGAGCCTGTATCCAAGCGGGCCAAATATCCCTTGACGGAGATACTGGACTGAGGGGATTCGCCCACGGAGGCCTTTCCAATGGCTGAAGCCATTGTTGGCCCAGCCTTGGAGCTTTGGCAGCGGCCGGCTTCCTGTCCTGCGCCTTCAGCCAGGATGGCCAGGAAGTATGCGGTCCCTACCGGCTCTTTGTCCGGTTTTTCGGAGTACCCCTCTGCAGAGGGATTGGTCACCGATAGCGTTTTCGGCATTCGGAAATGCTAGGGATGTGGATAAGCCCCCGACCAAGGAGTCCAAAAAGCTGGACTATGCCGGGCGCAAGGTGTACGCTGCATCCTCCCTTGGCCTCCGCCAGGCCAGCTCGGCCGTTCTGATGGCACACTTCTCCCACGCCCTCATGGGCTCCCTGGATGAGGTGATCCCTCATCTCCCGGCCGACCTGCAGACCACGGTCAAGCAGGTAAGGGACCAGGGAAGGGCAGTGGCAAAATGGCAGCTTCAGATGGCTCTGGACATTGGAGACTTCTGTGCCAGATCAGTTGCGGCTGCAGTGGCCATGCACCGCAGAGCATGGCTGAGGATATCCACCTTCACTGCGGATACACAGCATAAACTGGCGGATGTCCCCTTTTTGGGGACTGACCTGTTCTGTTCAGCCCTGGAGTGGAAGGCCACCTCCAGTGGATCGAAAAGTCCAGTGCTACCCTGGACTCGGTCACCTCTGCCCAGAAGGACAAGGGCCGTCATCAACAACATAAGTCCTTTCGCCCTTCTGCGCCTGTGGCACGTCCGGCTCAACAGCACCAGCATCAGGGCCAGCAGGCTCACGCTTTGGCATCCCAAAGCCAAGCCTGAAGCTTCCTCTAACAGGAAGCAGGGAGGAAAAGGCCCAGGAGGTCCCTCCGCTGGTCCCTCCTCCAAGCCTGCCCAGTGACGGGTTGAGGGGTGTCGCCCCCAGCCTCGTCACTCCCCCCTGGGTTCCCCCCATGGGGGGGGACGGCTCCGGCACTTTCTTATCGCCTGGTCCTCTATCACCACAGACTGCTGGGTGTTGGAGGTGGTAGGAAAGGGCCTGCCCCTGGTGTTCGAACAGGCCCCGCCCTTCCGAGCCGTCGCCCCTCGGGGGGGGCTACGGGGTCCGCAGCCTCTCTGTCGGCTTGCTAAGCTGACATCGCCCTGCTCCTCGAAAAAAGAGGTGATCAGGAAGGTGGCGGATCCTACACCAGACCCGAGGTTTGTGTCCAGGTACTTCCTGGTCCCAAAACGGACGGGGGGCTGGCACCCCATTCTAGACCTGAACAGGTTCCTAAGGTCTCACCTTCAGGATGGTCACTATGGCTCAGATAATCCCATCCTTGGAACGAGGCATGTGGTTCTGTTCTCTAGACCTCCAGGACGCGTTCTTTCACGTCCCAATCCGTCCGTCCCACCAGAGATTCCTCCACTTCAGGGCAGAGGGATCCCTCTACGAGTTCCGGGCCATGCCCTTCGGCCTTTCCCTAGCTCCCAGGGTCTTCACCAAATGTATGGCAGTGGTGACAGCATTCCTGCGGCGCCGAAGGGTCTGGGTGTACCCCTACCTGGATGACTGGCTGATTGCAGCCTCCTCCAGAATGGAGGTGGAGCGGTCCAGAGATCTGGCCCTCCAGGTTTGCTCTCAGGTTGGCCTCCTCATCAGCGAGGCCAAGTCAGAACTCGTGCCAGAGCAGGTGATACAATTCATAGGGGCAGAGCTCGACTCTCTACGAGCCAGGGCACAGCTCCCGGTGGACAGGGCCGAGGTTCTTTCCTCCTTTGCCCAGTCATTTCAGGTTGGGCAGTTGCGCCCTGCCCGGGACTTCCTAGGCCTCATGGCGGCCTGCATCAGCGTGGTCCGTTGGGCCGGTTGGTACATGCGTCCCCTTCAGTGGGGGCTGGCCAGCCAATGGTCACAGCACTCCGATCCCTTGGATCAGCTGGTGACAGTGACCCAGGGATATGGGACGACTCCAGTGGTGGACCGTTCCAGCACATCTGCAGGAGGGCATCGTTTGTCTGCCCAGAGCCGACAGTCTCTCTCTCGACCGATGCTCTCTCTGATGGGTTGGGGTGCCCATCTGGGGAGCACAGGGCTATGGCCTCTGGTCCCCTGGAGTCGATGCCACATCAACCTGCTGGAGCTTCGAGCAGTTCGTCTAGCCCTCACGCCTTCGCTCCGTTTCTATGGGGTCAAGTAGTCCGGGTCCAGACGGACAATACCACGACCGTGTACTACCTAAACCGCAAGGGCGGGACGTGCTCCATGCCTTTGTGCAGGGAAGCTGTCCGCATTTTGTCACTCGTGCGCAGCCTGGAGGCGGATCTCCTTGCCATCCATGTGGCAGGAGCCTCCAACATTCTGGCCGATGCCCTAAGCCGGATAGGGGCTGCATCCCACGAGTGGTCTCTCCTGCTGGAGTAGTACAAGATCTGTTCTCCACTGGGGCATGCCTCAGGTGGACCTGTTTGCCTCAGGAGAATGAGCTGAGACTGTTTCCTGACGCCCCCTCAGCAAGGCTCGCTGCAGGGGGATGCCTTCTCAAGGCCATGGACCCTGGGCTTCTTCTATGCCTTTCCCCCATTTCCCTTGATCCACAAGGTGCTTCTCAAGGCGAGGAGGGACAAGTCGCAGGTGACTCTGGTAGCCCCAGACTGGCCCCGCCAGTTCTGACATCCAGATCTCCTCAGTCTCAGCTCCAGGCCCCCAAGGTGGCTTCCAGCCCACCCGGACCTAATCTCAGTCAATCAGGGGAAGGTATTCCATCCAGACCTTCAGTCCCTGCACCTGACGGCCTGGTTCCTGAGCGGCTAGAGTTCCAGGCCTTTGGTTTTCCGACGAGATCCTCAACATTATTGAGGCGTCCCGTAAGGAGTCGACCAGAAAATGCTACGCCTTTAAATAGAAGAGATTCTCCATTTGGTGTCAGGGCAAGGGCCTGGACCCTTCCTCCTGTTCCTTGGCAAGCATTCTGGACTACCTGTGGTCCCTTTCTCAGCAAGGGCTTCGGTCGATGACCCTCAAGGTGCACCTGGTAGCCATCTCTGCTTACCGGGCGGGACGGGAAGCAGTCAGTGGCGCAGGAGAAGGTGGTCGTGCATTTCAAAGGCCTTGATCACATATCCCCTCCGGTGCGAGAACCTCCACCTCCATGGGATCTACTGCTGGTATTGGCTAAGTTCATGGGCAAGCCATTCGAACTGATGCACAGGTGTGACATCTCTCACCTGTCGTGGAAGACCACCTTCTTGGTGGCTGTCACGTCAGTCAGAAAGATGGGAGAGCTCCAGGCGCTTTCCATCGAGTCTCCTTATCTGGTCTTCCACAGGGACAGGGTTGTCCTGTGCCCCCACCCGAAATTCCTTCCGAAGGTGGTGTCAGAGTTTCACCTTAACCAGGTATTGACTCTGCCGGTGTTTTACCCCAATCACACCTCGGAGGCCAAATATAGGCTCCATACTTTGGACCCTAGAAGAGCGCTCACTTACTATAAGGAGCGGACAGCTGAAGTGCATGGAGAGGTTCACCAGCTGTTTGTCACCTACGCTGAAGCCGCACCTAGCAGACCTGCAGCCAAGCGGACGATAGGCAGGTGGGTCACCTCCTGCATAGATCTCTGCTATAGGTTGGCGGGCATGGAGCCTCTCAGAGGGATAAGAGCTCATTCTACCCACCATACCGCTGCATCGGTGGCTGCTTCCATGGATGTCCCTATCCAGGAAATCTGCAGGGCTGCTACCTAGAAGTCAGCGCACACCTTCATCACCCACTACCACATTGACCTTGAGTCACGCCGGGATACTGGTTTTGGGGCCTCGGTTCTCCAGTCTTTATTTCCTAAGTAGGGGTGTGTGCCTTGCCTCCCTCCTCCGGAGAACTGCTAGGAGTCTGCCAGACAGTGTGGATGAACAACATATCCATGTCCTAGAAATACAGGTTATCACCTGTAACAGGAGTTCTGGGAATGTATGTGTTGTTCATCCACCCACTTCCTCGACCTCCCGGCCGGACCTTGACAACCCAGCTTTCCAGCGGCTAGATCTGGAGTCATGGGGACGGAGTCGAGAGCTTTACCACCCGGTGGGTGGAGGAGCCAGCTTGAGACCTTCCGGCAAGATTTAAAGCGGCAAGGAACCTGCCAGACAGTGTGGATGAACAACATATACCATTCCTAGAACTCCTGTTACAGGTGAGTAACCTGTATTTCTTTTCCTGCCGTCGACTCGCCAGCATCGGCCTCTCAGTCTCTACCTAGCATACGATGACTACAGAACTTCGGCGTTTTTCTAACTGATGTCCTCTCCAACTCCTTCGCTTGAGGGTCACCTTTCGAAGTGTACCTGCAGCAAACAGATCCCTTTCAAGGATCCTCACTCCTCCTGCATGTGGTGCCAAGGCCTGGGCCACGATACCAAGGCCTGCACCTTTTGCCAAGGGTTCAATAGCTGCACCAGGATCCCCTGTCAGAAGGCACTCCAGGCATATCTTCTTGAAGAAAAATTAAAAAGGATGGACCAAGAACCTTCCTCCATGGGAGAATCGTCCTCAAAGGCCCATAAGCACCGGGAGAAAGTAAGGTCCAGATCCCCGAACCAGGCCTCGGACTCCCACGGCTCAGGCTCCACCAGATCGGACCGCTCTCCCTCAGGGGCTCAGGTTGCAGCCCACCCCACCCAGGTTCAAGGTCCGGGCTTCACTGCCTGCCTCAGTCTTTTAAGACTTCGAGCCCTCGGCTCTCCACTCCATCCAAGGCCTCGCCCAAGTCTTCCGAGCGCCGTGAAATCATCTTCCACCCAACAGGACACTGACCCAGGTCGTCTCCCACCTCTCAGAGGTCTTGATCAAGCTCCTAGAAGACCAAGGACCTGGCGTCCTGGGCGGTGTCGTCAGACCGGCGTCGGCCAAGCACCCACGACGTTGGCTAAGCATCCAGAGTCGGCCAGGCGCCTGGGGAATCGGCGACACCAGCCGAGACACCAGTAGCCAGCCGAGCGTTCACCAGATCCGGCGTTGGCGGAGACGACGTCGGCATCACCACTCTCCGGGCGGAAGACCACCCCCGTCACGGCGGCGCTGGCTCAGGGAATCGAGCTGAGGAGGACGCCACACTGCCCGAAGACTAGTTGGCGACACCGAGGATGCCGGGCTCCCACGGGAATCTTCCCCAAACCCGGACACACCCGGGGACCCGACGTCCGACCCTGGCGACAGACCACCGGCACCAGCTCTGTCGCCGGCATGAATATTGAAGAAGTAAAGGAGCTCTTTACTTTTTGGTGGGACACCATCCGAAAGGATGTGGTCCCTGTTAAACCTCCTCCTCCTACTCCTTCACCTCCTACGCCCCCTCCTCCACCTACGGGGCCAGCAGGATGACCACCAACCCCCAAGGAGCAGACACCACCTCCTCAGGGCAGATCCAAAGACAGGAGAAGGCCTTCCTCAAGATCTCCATCAGGGTCTCCCAGCCCCAAGCGACCCAGACGGCGTCGGCACAGTCTGTTGGGGGAGGACTCCAGATCAGACACCTCGGACTACTCCAGATCTCCTTCTCCACTCAGCATCTCCTCTCCTGACCCACATGACCTCCCCAGGTCTCCTCCAGATGATCCCTCTTTTGCTGAGATCATGAGGCACATCCAGGACAACATGGGGTGGGATGCTGAAAACCTTGATCCCGAATGACAACGCCTTGCCCACTATCTTTGGCAGAGAGGTCCAAAGCCTGTGGTAGTACCACCCTTGGTAGACACTTTCGCAGACATCACCAAGGCTGCGTGGAAGCATCCGCACTCCACTCCCGCAGTGTCAAGGAAGGCTGACTGCCTGTACAAGGCCCCCAGAGAGGACCAGTACTTGGCCCAGCAACCTCTGGCAGACTCCCTGGTCATCACGGCCTCGCATAACTGATCTCAAAGACCACAACATATGAGCACACAGCCACCGGACCAGAAATCCAAGCAACTGGATGCCCTGGGGAGACGCACGTACGCGGCCGTTACATGCGCCATCAGGTCTCTGGACTACCTCACCCACATGGTACAGTTTCAGAATGCCCTGTGGGAACAGGGCCAGGACCTGGTCGATAAGCTTCCGGGTGGCAATCAGAAGGCGGAGCTCCTCAGTCTTCTCCGCACAGGGTCAGATGTGGGTACCCAAGTGCTTCGAGATGCATAAAATTCTGCGGACTCATCTGCCAGAGCTGCAGCTTCAGGCATTTGTCTCCGGAGACACTCTTGGCTCCATGTCTCCGGCTTCACCCCGAACGTACAGAAGGACATTCTTGACGTCCCATATAACGGCGAAGTGCTCTTTGGTGAACCTCGGAGAAGGTCATCACCAAACTCCAGGGACGTGGGAAGGCAGTCCAATCTGTACAGGCTATGACAGATCAGGCCTGGTTCCTTTATAGAAACATTGTTCCGCTTAGCTGGTCAACATGAGGCAGCAGCATGTTCCGGCCAGCACCAAAGGGAACTTTTCAGCGTAAAGCCCAGGCCAAGTCGTCCCCAGGCAGAGGCAAATGTTACACGAAACCGGCCCAGCCTGCAGGGACCAGTGCTGCCACAGCATGACTCCTTCCCAGCCCCGGCCCCTCCTCCAGATCAACGGGCACAAAAGGTCGGGGTCGCATCGCTCACCACTTTTCAGGGTGGCAGTCGATCACTACAGACAGGTGGGGTCTTCATTTGGTCAAGAAAGGCCATTTCATAGAGTTTCTCGACCACCCACCGGCAACACCTCCCCTGCTTTCCCGTTACTCGGGTCAGCATGCCCTGCTCATACAGCAGGAGGTGCTCACGCTTCTGGAAAAAGAAGCTATAGAGTACGTACCATGGAACCAGAGGGGTCTAAGATATTATTCTCACTTCTTTCTAGTTCCAAAGAAAACAGGAGACCTTTGTCTGATACTGGACCTCAGCGACCTCAACGACTCGGTCCTGTACAAACGTTTCCGCATGGTGACCCTCCCCGGTCTGATTACCATGCTCAAGCAGGATGCCTTCCTAGCATCCCTGGACATGCAGGACACCTTCCTGCATATACCTATTGCCCAAGTGCACAGGAAGTTTCTGCGCTTTGAGTTTCAGGGTCGCCATTATCAGTTCCAAGCCCTTCCCTTCGGACTGTCATTGGCACCTTGAGTTTTTAAGTGCATGGCGGCGTGCGCAGCATCTCTGAGGAGACAAGGCCTAAGTGTTCCCCCACCTGGATGACTGGCTTCTCATGCCTCCTCCCGAGGCCCTGATGTCCCCTATTCACTGCACTCAGTCTCTGGTCGAGACGTTGGGCATCATCATCATCAATCACGAGAAGTAACGTCTGGTTCCGTCCCAGACTCTGCAATTCATAGGTGCAGTTCTGGACACCATCCAGGGGAAAGCTTTTCTCCCCCTGGATGGAGCTGAACACATCAGATCCCTCATCAAGGGCATTTCGTCGAAGAAGACCGTTCCTGCTAGACTGGACCTTCGCCTGCTCGGACACATGGCTGTGGCCATTGCAACAGTCCCGCTAGCCCGTCTCCACATGTGGGTAACCCAGTGAATGTTAAGGGTCCAGTGGGATCAAAAGCAAGACCATCTGCAGCATCCAATCCAGATCACGAAGGCCGTAGTCCGAGATTGGCAATGGTGGCTAGATTTGAGGAGTCTTTCGGCGGGAGTCCCCTTCATTGCACCATCTCCGACTGTGACACTCTCCACGGACGCCTCAGGGCTAGGTTGGGGAGCACACCTCAACAGTGTTCGGTCTCAGGGCCTGTAGACAGACCAAGAGACTCATCTCCACATAAATATCCTGGAAATGAGGGCAGTTCTTTACGCCCTGCAAGCCTTCCAGTCGGAGATCCCACCGGGTACACTTCTGTTGCAAACAGACAATTCTGTGGTGATGTATTACCTCAACAAACAAGGAGGCACCCATTCCTACCCGCTTTGCAGGGAGGCCATGAGGGTGTGGAATTGGGTCTTGCAGTACGGTGCAAACCTCATTGCCGTTCATGTTCCAGTAGAGGACAATGTCATCACAGACAGCCTGAGCCACTCTCAGGCCAGAGTCCATGGGAGGACTACTGGAGGTAGTAGAGGATCTTCTGCAGATGGGTACCTCAGAATTGACCTTTTCGTGTCCCCATCCAATGCAAAACTGCTCAGTTTTTGCTTGCTAGATCCAGGGCCTGGTGTTTTCTGGCAAGACGATTGTTCCTCTCCGAGCGGGCAGATTCCTCTATTCCTTTCCCCTTTTCCGTTGATCCAGAGGGTCTTCTGAAACTTCGCAGAGAGCAAGCGACGCTGATACTTATTGCGCCGTTTTGGCCCAGGCAGATCTGGTTCCCTCTTTTGCATCAGCTGTCCCGGGAACCTCCAGTGCCGCTGCCAGTCAGCTCCCACTTGCTGTCTCGGGAGGCGGGTTCCTTGGTCCACCTGGACTTACGTTCCCTGAACCCGCACACTTGGCTCCTAGAGACATAGCCATAATGCGACACGGGGTCTTGCAAGAGGTAGCAGACATTCTTGCTGCTGCTAGGAAACCAGCTACCCATGTGACCTACGCCATGAAGTGGTTCAGGTTTTGTTTATGGGTTCAAGCGCACGGTTTTTCACCTTTGGATTGTCCAGAGAAGTTGGTTTTGGACTACTTACTGTCCCTTTTCCAGTCAGGCTTGGCTTACTCCTCGATTAAGGTACACCTCTGTGCCATCTCAGCCTATCACGTGCCTATAGGCCAACGCACTATAGCTCAATTGTACATGACACGTGTCTTCCTGAGGGGTGTCCTCCACCTTAGGCCCCCGATTAAGGATCCGATTCCACCATGGGATCTACCCTTCGTCCTGGAGCAGCTTACGCTGCTACCCTTTGAACCAGCCACGGATTGTGAGCTATGTCTTCTCTCTTGGAAGACACTATTTTTAGTTGCCATCACTTCGGCCAGAAGAATTTCTGAACTCCATGCACTTATGTGCAAAGAGCCTTATTTGGTTTTCCACCAAGACAGAGTATCCCTACGAACTAATCCTAAATTACTGCCTAAGGTGGTCTCAGCTCTCACCCTTAATCAGGATATTGATCTACTAGTGTATTTCCCTAAGTACTCTAATCAAGGAGAAGCCCTTCTGCACACTTTAGATGTGCATAGGTGTCTCAGATACTACCTGACCAGAACCAAACACCACCGAAAATAGGACCAACTTTTTGTCTCCTTTGCCCACAGGATGATGGGAGCTCCTGTTTCAAAACAGTCACTGTCCAGGTGGCTCATTCAGTGTATTACGTTCTGTTACCAGAAGCGCAACAAACCCTTACCGGGAACAGTTAAGGGTCATTCCACCAAGAGGGTGGCTACCTCTTTTTAAGTGGCTTTAAAGAGCGTATCCACCTCAGCTATTTGTACTGCAGCTACTTGGAGCTCCGTACACACTTTTTATCAGGCATTACAGCCTTGACATTGCATCGAGGCTAAGAGCAGGGTTTGGTCTAGCAGTCCTTCAGGGACTTCTGTCCCAGGCTCGATGTCATTCAAGGATTTCTACCTTCCCTCCTCCCAATGGTGTGGGATTTCCAGAATTGCTTGGGAATCAGTTCTAATGGTGTAACCTGCTGCAAGAGCTGTTTCTCGAAGTAAGATTGTACAGTTATGTAAGAACTTACTGACAGGTAGATCTTCAAGAACAGCTCTTGCAGCAGGTACTTTCCTCCCACCATCCTCGCTGGAGGTAGATTCTGGTTCCAACATCCTTCTCCTAGGACAAGCGCGCTTAGCCTCTTTTCTGATTGCCATTTGATGGCGGATCCTCAGTCTCCTCCTTCTGATATCATCCAGCGGCCGAGTCTCCGGGGAGAACCGGGGATTCTGGGGGACTGCCTCTTATGTACTACGCCTGACGTCGGGGGAGGGACCGACATCGGAGGCGGTCCCCGCTGAATACTGCTAGCTAGAAAATTTCCGTGGGGTCCTGGAGGCTGCCGGCTTCAGTCCTAATGGTGTTACCTGCTGCAAGAGCTGTTCTCGAAGATCTACTGTTACGGTAAGTTCTTACGTAACTGTACTATCCTAGTTAACCAACAGCCAACTTCCTCCTACTCCCACCCCCTAGAATTGCCTTATGACTGTCCCATGCATTCTTGAATTCCACCACTGTTTTTGACTCCACAACCTCCTCAGGAAGGCCATTCCATGCATCCACAACCCTCTCCATGAAAAAATACTTCCTCACATTACCTTGGAGCCGTCCCCCTTCTATCTTCAAACTGTGCCCCCTTGTTCTTGCACACCTCTTTTTCTAAAAGATGCTACTCTCTTGGACTTTGTTGACACCCTTGAAGTACTTGAAAGTTTCTGTCATGTCCCCCCTCTCCCTCCTTTCCTCTAGGCGCTACATATTAAGCTCCTTATGTCTCCCTTCATGTGTCTTCTGGTGCAGACCCTGCACCATTTTAGTTGCCATCCTCTGGACTGCCTCCATCCTGTCTATGTCTTTGCGGAGACTGGTTCTCCAGAACTCCACACAGTACTCCAGATGGTGTCTCACCAGCTGTCTGTACAGAGGGATAACAACCTCCTGTTTTCTACTGGTGATGCCTGTCCCTATGCATCCCAGTATCCCCCCAGCCCTCCTTACTGCCCTCTCACATTGCTTGCCCACCTTTAGGTCATCTGATATGACTATCCCCAGGTCCCTTTCCATGTTTGTTGTTGTTAGTATCCCACCACCCATTATGTACTCTTTCCCTGAGTTTTTGTTTCCCAGGTGCATTATGTTGCACTTCTTAGCATTGAATCTAAACTGCCATACATTTGACCATTCCTCCAACCTTGCCAAGTCCCTTCTTATCCTTTCCACCCCACCTTGTGTATCAACTCTGTTGCAGATCTTTGTGTCGTCTGCAAAGAAACCTACTTTTCCTTCTAGTCCCTCTGCAATGTCACTTATAAAGACATTGAAGAGGACCGGTCCTAGTACTGAACCCTGCGGTACCCCACTAGTAGTCCCCCTTTCTTCATAGTGGACTCAGTTTACTATTACCCTCTGTGTCCTGTCCTCCAACCAATTCTTTATCCAGGCTACCATCTTGGGACCTGCTCCAAGGCTGGCTAACTTGTATATTAATCTTTTGTGTGGGACTGTGTCAAATGCCTTGCTAAAGTCAAGGTAGGCCATTTCCACAGCCCCTCCCTGATCTACTACTTTGGCGACCCAGTCAAAGAAATCTATTAGATGCGTCTGACGTGACCTTCCCGCTGTGAAACCATGCTGTCTTGGGTCCTGTTCCCCTCTGGCCTCTAGGTACTCTACAGTTCTTTCCTTCAGAAGTGATTCCATCATTTTCCCTATCACTGAGGTTAAATTAACAGGTCTGTAGTGTCCTGCTTCTGCTCTGCTCCCACTTTTGTGAAGTGGAGTAACATCTGCCCTCCTCCAGTCCTCAGGTACCACCCCATCCTCCCATGATTTGTTAAAGAGGGTAGTCAGTGGTGTCACTAGTTCTACCCTTTGTTCTTTTAGAATTCTGGGATGAATCCCATCAGGCCCCGTTGCTTTGTCCACCTTCAGTTTTAAGAGTTCTTTCAGAACTCTTTCTTCTGTGAATGGGCTGGTATCAACCCCCATATCCAGAGTGTTTCTATTGTTTGATTTAGTTACCTCACCCTCTTCATTTGTGAATAATGAGCAAAAATATTTGTTTAGTATCTCTGCCTTTTCACAGTCACCCTCTGACCATCCCCCTCCCCTTTATTAAGCCTCACTATTCCTCCCTTGGTCTTCCTTCACTCCCTGATGTACCTATAAAAGGTTTTATCCCCCTTCTTAACTGAGTTAGCTGTCTTTTCCCTCGGTTTGGGCCTTTCCTGTTCTGACTGCCTTCCCTGCTTCCTTTTGCTTTAACTGATACAGTTCTCTGTCCTGCTCCTTCTGGGATTCCTTGTACTTCCTGAACGCTTTCTTTTTCTCCCTAACTTTCCCTGCCACCTCCTTTGAGAACCATAGTGGTTTCTTTTTACATCGTTTTGTTTTGATTATTCCCTATTGTTCTTCCACCCCTCCTTCTTGCCCATTTGCTAGTGCATTCCTTTGGCAGTCACCCATTTTGTCCAGGGAGCAGAGTCAGTCTCCTAGGCATAGCAAAGGAGGTAACCCCTGGAGCGTCACCATCCTGATCCTTTTGTACTCTATAAAGAGGTTCGGTTGACTGAGGTCTAGGATGGGACAAAGGTCCCCTGTCTTCTTCAGAACCAGGAAGAAGCAAGGGCAGTACCTCGTGCCCCTTTGGGGTTCTGGCACTACTTGAATGGCTCGCTTGGACAGGAGGGCCTGAATTTCAGCCTGGATGAGACCAGTTTGGGATGGGCAGTAGGTTGAGAAGATTGGTAGGCTGTCCGATGGTAACTGGGAGAACTCCAGGGCATAACCCTTTTCTATGAGCTGCAACATCAATTGATTTGTGGTGATGTTCGAGCATCCTGTGAGGTAAAGGGAGAACCACCCTCCCACTGCCTCCCCTAACCGCTCTGCTGAAGGAGGGGTGGTGGGCAAGGAGTTAGGCAGAGGCGGAAGGGGTGGGGAGAGGAGCTCTGGGTTGCTTAGCCATGCATTGTCCCTGAGATCCTGCTGTTTGAGGGGTGTTTTCTTTTGAACCATCTTCGTTGTGGCTGTTTCTCTGATTGCTGTCCCTGATGCCACTGAAAGGGTCCGTGCCTAGGAGGGTAGGGTTCTGATTTGTACATTTCATTTGCCTCTGAAACAGCCTTCCATGAATCTTGTAGGCCTGTGATGATCTTTTCGACTTCTTGGCCAAAAAGATAAGGGCCCTGGAAGGGCAAATCAAGGGTGGTGTCCTGGAGGTCCTGTCTGAACCTGGACACCCTCAGCCAGGAGTGCCATCTGAGACATACACCTGAGGCGGCAGCCCAGGCCACTGTATCCACTGCATCATAGGAACTGCGGAGAACAGCCTTGCCCACATCAGAACCAGATTTCAGGACTGCCAAGAGCTTTGCCTTGTTTTGAAAGTCTGGCTGGGTGATTGCGAGGTCCATGGCCTTTTGAAGTTTAGGGACCTGATGGTACAAGTGGACGAGGCATACACTCCCCGACCATTGATCTATTTTCTTAGACTCAGTGTCCAGTTACTGGGAGCTTGTACGTTTGGGCTGCTGCGACTGTCAGAACTATGGAGTCCACCTTAGGCTGCTCACCAAGGTGTGGCTCATTCCTGGGTGTTCTGTATGGGCAGTCGGCCTTTTTGGGCACCTCCGAAGTAGTGGCTGGGTGTTTCCATGCCAGCTTCGTAACATCCTGAAATGGTTTTACAAGAAGGGGGATGACCAATGGTTTATGGTTAGTGGCCCCCACAAATTTAGCTAGGAGTCTCCTCTCTGGGTCCAAGTCCTCAGTTTCCCACCGGTTGAGGAACTCTATGTGTCTTATCACCTCTAAGAAGAGGTGGTGACCTCGGTGAGTCCTTCCTGGGATCTGGTTAGGGCAGTGCGAGGTTATCCTCTGAAGAGGCGTAAGATGAGGAGGAATCGCTGTAGTCTGCTGAATGTTCTGTCTGACGGTCAGTGGACCTTCTGTGATGCCGGGAGTGGCATCCTCCTGATCTGCTCCACCTTGGGAAGCGATGGTCCCTGGACCTGCTCCTCCTATGCAAGGAAGACCGTGATGAGGTGTGACATCTGTGGTTCCGACATCCATCTGAACCATGATCCGAGTCACCTGGAGTTTGGCAGACTGGCATCTGGAGTTGCAGCGACGATCTGGGGATGGTGTCGGCTGCGGTTGAGGGACAGCCACTTTTGCTTCCAAAGGCTTTTGCCTGGGGAGGAGGTCACCCTTAATAATGTTCCACCAGCTGGTGAAGAGTGTGCCAACCTCTGCCAAAGTGACCATTGAGCCAGATGGTTGGTCTGGCACCTTGCTGATTGGTCGCGAAGGGGCCTGCGGCAGGTCTGGCATCTGGGGAGGCTTCGGTAACAGACTGCTGTTGGTCTGATCGACTGGTGTCTGATCCTCATCCCTGGGTCTCGGCATCGGGATTGGCAGGAGACTGGTCATTGAACCCTGCGATCAGGGGATTCGAAGGTTCCAATGTCAGGTTGGGTGTCAGCAGGTCCTCTGGCATAGGCCCTTGGGGTGCTGATGGTGACTGGGAGGTTGAAGCGTTGTCTGACACAACCATCGTGGAGGCTGACATCATGGCAGACTGTCGTTGGTCCGAAGTAACTGCAGACGACAGGTCAGGCACCACGGGTACTTTGTTCAGAGGATCAACACCCTGACGCTTGTCGCGGTCATCGGTCTTAGTTGACAAACCAGAGGATGAGGCCTTGACAACAGAGAAGTCCATCCAGACTCCCATTGCAAAAGAAGAAGAGGAGGCCAAGTCCTGGGCCTGAGACCCTACTGATTGTTTATGGGGTCTGATGGCCAAAGAAATCACAGCTGAGGCCTGAGAAGGCCCATGCCCCGAACTCCTGCCTGACATATGGGAAGAGGCAGGAGGCTTGTTGGCCAAAGTTCCTGGAAGAGCTAGCAACCAAGGAGGGACAGAGTTGGACTTCCATTCAGAGGTGGAGGCCTCACCCTGGTGTGGGGAACAGACTGTGAGTCTGACCGGGACCTGTCCTTATCCTTCTTATGCTGCTTCCCCGAATGCTCACTGGTGGGAGGCATAATGAGCGGAGGATGAGGAGGAGCTGTGTCCAGAATGTGAATTATGTATAGTGCCAACTTGTTGCCCCAGGAGGTAGGCCTTCAGAGTCTTCAGGTGGCAGATGCGGGTATGCTGGTTGAAGCATTGGCAGTGCGTGCAGTCTATCTTGTGCTCTGGTCCCAGGCACAAAAATCAGGCTGAATGGCTGTCTTTGGCTGGAATTTGCTTGACACACACACACACACACACACACTTAGATTTACACCATGGTGTCGATGTGGTAAACTCAGCAGATATAAAGAGGTGATCGAAATACTCAAAGAAATTGAACTGGTGCGGAGTGTTGGAAAATATGGCAGTCGATGGGAAGCAGGCGGCGTCCATGGAGCCAAGATGTTGGGTCGACAGCATGAAAAGAACTGAGGTGGCGCCAGGGAACCACCTCTTTATACAGTAGCTGATGTGGGCAGAGCTGACGTCAGGGGGGGCTGTCCCCCACCTTGGACTGCTAGCTAGAAGTTTTCCTTGGGGTCCTAGTGCCTGACATCATAGTCCTATTGGTTATTACCTGCTGCAAGAGCTCGATCTCGAAGTGAGATCTTAAATTTGGGCCTCATTTTCATTTTTTATAGCAGTTTGACATACACATTGTGTACCCAGTACATTTTTCCACATGTACAGTGCCACACTGTATTTTATTAACATGCTATTCTTGTTTCACACCTGTACTGTGCTTGGTTTGCTCTGTTTTCATACCACATTATTGTACCAATTTTATTGGTGCTTTTATAATGTTTCTTGCCCCATTGTCCTACCTCAGGATACATCTGGAATTGAGCTGTTACCACCTCTTCTTGGTAAAATGTTTGAAATAAATAATGATGGAAGTTAATTTCCAAAAACTAGACCAAACAGCTGGGTTCCTGCTTTAGCTATTCTGTTGAGTCCTTTCTGTCATCCTCCAAATATTGTAAAGAAAATAATAGTTAGTAGCCTTGCTTACATTTAACAATAAGTCTTCTCTCTTTCATTATAAACAGTACAAAGTGAAGACCCAGAGTAAGAGAATTATCAGTGAGTTTGACCATCTTCATCGGTTTCTGTATGACGAACAAAAGGCCTTGCTTACCATTCTTGACAGTAAGGAGAAGAGAATTGAAGCAGTTCATGATGAAAACTTAAGAAAGCTTTCAGAGAGTAAATTTGCTATGACCAAACTTACAGAAGAGATTGAAGAAAAACTGAAATCCCATGATACAGAATTTCTTAGGGTAAGGCCATATTCTGTAGCACTGTTTGATTTGTGTTTTGAAAAAGCTGTTCTTAACAAGTGCTTCTGTTCTTCTTCACAAGGGAAGACAGAGGGCCTCTGCCAGGGAGTGGCATTTCAGCGACGGTAAGAAGGATCTGTGAGATTAGGCAGCAAGTTCTCCTAGTGGAAACGGTTCAGAAAGGGCTAGTAGCCCTAAAGATAAATAAGGCCGGGGCCAGATGGGATGCATGCGAGTGTCCCCAAGGAATTGGCAGCGGTACTAACTGAAACCCTGATAGGGCTCTTCAGTAGCTCACTTCAGGCAGAGGTAGTTCCAGAAGCCTGAAGGGTAGTCTTGCTCCATAATGGGGGCAGCCGGGTAACTACAGACCTGTAAGTCCTAACCTCTGTGTGTAAACTGATGAAGACACTAGTCTGAGAGGACCTGAGGACCCTGTGAACTAGCTGCAAAGTAGTGGACTCCAGGGTAGTAAACGACACAGGTTCATGGCAGGGAGGTCTTAGAAGACCAACTTGATGGTATTCTTTGACGGGTAACAAGTATAGTTGATAATGGCCATGCTGTTGATTTACTCCACTTCAGTTTCAGCAAGGCTTTCGACTTGGTGCCTCATAGAAGGTTATCGAAGAAGCTAGACGATCTGGGTGCAGTGAAGAACACAGATGGTTGAGAAACTGGTTGGAAGGGACTTAGCAGTGGGTTGTGGTTAATGGAGTCAGATCAGAAGAGAGGAAGGCCATTAGTGGGGTGCCACAAGGATCAGTCCTGGGTCTGGTCCTTCTCAATATGTCCAAAAGCAACATGGGAGAAGAAATCCAGGCCAAGATATGTGTTTTTATGGATGACACTAACTTTTGTGGCAGGGAAATCGGTGAGAAAGGGGTTAGGGAGATGCAGAGAGCTTCGCAACGGTTAGAGAGGTGGTCAGATGTTTTGCAATTGAAATTCAGTGTCATGAAATGCAGGGTGATGCACATAGGGATCAAGGACCCAAGGACTGAGCAGTGGAGTTGGCGGGGGGGGGGGGGGGGGTAAAGCTGGACATGACCTCTGTGGAAAGAGACCTGAGGTCATCATCGTACGAACATACGAAATTGCCAGCAGATATAGGCCATTCAGTCTGTCTAGTCTGCTTGAGTGTACAGCATTTCAGTCCATTAGACTGCAGCTGCCCCCTCCCTCGTATGCCCTACCCCCATCTCCCACCCCCTCCTGATTTGTACCCTCCCCTTGAATCTGTCCCACCCCCTCTTGAAGCCCCCAACACTCTGAAGCGATACGACTTAGTCTGGCAGAGCGTTCCACCCTGCTGCCACCCTTTCTGTGAAATATTGCCTCCTCAGTTCCCTCTTGAACCTGCCCCCTTCCAACTTCATAGAGTGTCCCCTGGTTTCCCTTCCACCCTTCAGATTGAACATAACACCTGGTGTCCACTGTGTTCAAACCATTAAGGTACTTGAAGGTCTCAATCATATCTCCTCTCTCCCTTCTTTCCTCCAGGGTATACATATTGAATTCTCTCAGTCTCTCCTCATATGGTCTGTCCCCCAACATCAGGATCATGAAGTAATTCCCCTTGCTATGCACCCTAGCATCCTGTTTGCCTTCACTGCTGCCTTTCTTGCACTGAGCAGAGTGGTTCATGTTCCTGGTTACTAGCACTCCCAGGTCCTTCTCCTTGGATTTTGTTAACGGGACACCCTCCAGCCTGTAATTGTGTCCTGGGTTCTTGCCTCCTGAATGTATCACTTTGCACTTCTTGGCATTGAAACCAAGCTGCCAAGTGTGAGACCGTTCCTCCAGTTTTGCCAAATCCTCCTGAAGTACTTTTGCTCCCTCCCCCATCTACCTCGGCACAAATCATTGTGTTATATGCAAAGAGACTGATCTTTCTCTTAATCCCTACTGCAGTGTCGGCTACGAAAATGTTAAACAGAACCGTTCCCGGCACCGAACCCTGTGGTTCACCACTTGTTACTGCCCTGGGTTCAGATGCTTCCCCACCACTACTACCTTCTGCTGTCTATCCTGTAGCCAGTTCTTGACCCATCTGACCAGTTTCCTCCCTGCTCCCAGACTTTTCAAATTGCAGGTCAGCCTACCGTGTGATACCGAGTCAAAGGCCTTGCTGAAATCCAGGTAGAGGACATCCACCACATGTCCCCCGTCCAGTGCCCTCATAACCCAGTTGTAAAAATCAACCAAGTTAGTCTGTGAGGATCTGCCCAAAACAAACCCATGCTGCCTGTTGTCCTGGAGATTGTTATCCTCAAGAAATTGCACCAGTCTGTCCTTGAGGATTGCCTGCATCAGTTTTCCCACAATTGCAGTAAGGCTCACCGGTCTTTAATTCCCTGGTTTGTTCTTGGGCCCACTCTTATGGAGAGGTGCCACATGTGCTTCCCTCCAGTCCCTGGGCATGCACCCCGAGTTCAGAGAGGTATTGAACAGGTCCACCAATGGCCCTGTCAGGATCTCTGCCAACTCTCTCAGCACCCTGGGGTTGACTCCGTTTGAGCCAGGTTCCTTGTCCACCTTCAGGGACTTAAGGCCCTCCCTCACCCTTTCCACCATGATTTCCCCATCCGTGGTTGCTTCTCCTCCACCCTCTCCCACCTCACCCTTCTCAGGAAACGGCCCATCCCTCTCCTTGCTGAAGACTGGACAGAAGTATTCATTAAGTACTTCTGCCTGCTCGTCCCCCTTTTCTACCCACCCACTTCCCCTCCTGATCCTAACAATTTGATCCTTGCTGTTCCTCTTCTCTCTGATATATCAGAAGAAATCCTTTTATCCTTCTTTGATCCCCTGCGCTAACCTTCATTCCCTAGCCACCTTTCCTGCCCTTATCACTCTGCTCACATCTCTGAATTTCTTCACATATTCTTATCTGTCTTCTGCTCTGTTGGATCTCTTGTAGACCCAAAATGCATTCCTGTTTTCCCTCACCTTCTCCACAACCTCTCTACTCATCCAACTTGGTTTATTGGTCCTGGCTTTCTTGCTGTGGCTCTTGACACAAGTTTTAGTGGCTTCAGACAGTCCTGCCTTGTTGACTGCCCATTTTTGTTCTGTGTCCATTTCTGGGCAGATGCTTGCCATATGACTTCCGTATGTGTCCCATCCTACCAAAGTCCACCCTTTTGAAGTCCAGGATGCTAGTTTTTGTAGTGGCTACTTCCCTACCCAGGCTGATTGAGAACCACACTGTGCGGTGGTCACTGCTTGCCAGAGGTTCCTCCACCCTTACATCCCTGACCTGTTCCCCATCTTCCAGTACCAGGTCTAGTATATTCCCCTCGCTCGACGGCTCCATTACCGTCTGGGTAAGAAAGCCATCCTGGAATGCTTCCAGGAGGATCTGCTCCTTGGTGCAAGTGGTTGCTGGGATGCTCCAATCCACCTCTGGTAGATTAAAATCCCCACCACCACCACTGTGCTCCCTTTGCCACTCTGCCTACTTATGTGCTCCCCCAGTTCCCTGTCAATGTCCTCCTTCTGAGCTGGAGGTTTGTACACAACCCCCAGACAGGTCTTGGTCCCTTTCTGGCTGTGTAGTTGCAGACAAATTACTTCCGACCTGCCCATCTCCCCTTCCTCCCTATTACATCTGATCCCTTCCCTTTCATAAATGGCAGCCCCCCAGCCTCCCCTTTATCTCTGTCCCTCTGGAATAGTTTGTACCCTGGGACTGTTAGGTCCCAGTCATGGTGCCTGGTTGCCCATGTCTCAGTAATGGCAGCTGTGTCCACCTCCCCCTCTGCCATCAATGCCTACAGCTCTGCCAACTTGTTCCCCAGGCTACTAGCATTTAGTGAAACCATTCTCCACACTACTTCTATCCTTCCTGCTTCTTTACCCTTCACTTCAACCCCTGTTTCACCTAAGGTCATATCTATCCCTGTGGTGGGGGGAGGTCCATAGGACCCCCTCTCCTGGTGATTCCTAGCTCCAGTGCATCCCCCCACATAGTTTTAATGATGCCTCTCATTGATGAGATCCCCCAGCTTCTGCTTCAACATCTATGACCCTGCCCTGCTGAGGTGTAACCTATCTCCTGTATAAAGATCTGTGTTTTCCCATGTACTACCCCAATCCCCCACCAATCCATACCTCTTGGTCCCATATCATTCCCTTAGCCACTTGTTGAAGTCACTGATTCTTTTGCTCCTGTCTGTACTAGCCCTTGGCACTGGCAGAACTTCTGAGAAGGCTGCCATTGTTCCCTCTTTGCTGCATAGTTTTCCCAATTCCCTGAAGCTGTCTTGTACCTCTTCTATCCTTTTCCCTTCCAGATCATTTGTTCCCAGGTGCACCACAATGTGCAGTTTCCCCTCCACCTTCCCCACCTATCTGCCCATATGCTGCCCTACTCTACTAGCTGTCATGCCTGGCATGCATTCTACCCAGATTTTACTTTTTCTGGCACCCCTTCCCCCATTATATACTCTTAAATATAGAATCCTCTAGAATTACGACCATCTGACATTTATCCTGCTCACCCTCTTGTTGCCCTTCACTCCCCTGTCCCCAACTTGCGAGGCCCTCTCATCTCCCCATCCCGCCTTCCCTTTGCCTTCCCTAGTCTTTGCCCTGTCCTCTCCCCCCCTCGCAAATATGACCAGGGTACTGACCTCTACCTCCAAACATTTTTCCTTCTGTAGAACCTCTCCTTTACACTCATTTGTTGCTCCATCCACCACGCTACCACCTCCTGTACTGTCACTTCCTCGTGTCTTCCCTGAAATGTGGCCCTCTTCTATCCTGACTCCCCTCCTCCCCCTATCCTTGGTCTTCCCTGGGCTGCTTGCTGTTTCCCCCGTCCTCCTGTCTTCGTGCTCCTTTCTTCCCTCAAGAGAGACTGCATTACCATCACCTTGCTGACCCCCCTTGCCACTGTGTCTCCTTGGACTGTCTACTGCCTCCCCACTGTGTAACTTTTACCTTGTAGCATTCTTTCACTGCTCCTTCTCTGTAACTTCCCTTCTCTCTGCTACCTGGTCTTCTGGAGTAGCCAATGCTGAGAACCTGTTTGCAGTGCTAATCTCCTTTCCTTAAATGAGTCCAGTCCCACCTTCCAACAGGCTGATATCTTTGCTCCAACCCAGTCTTAGTCATGCCCCTGTGCTTGGCCCTCCTTCAGTCATCACTTCCTTCCCTTGGCTGCACCCACTTGTGTGGCCCTCTTGCTGTCCTCCTCATTTTTGCTTGTTTGGAGCTCTTTTGGATGCCTCATTTATTTCCCCTCCTGGTTGTGCCCCCCCCATTCCGTCTCCTCTATGCCTCCAGTTCCCTCCTCAACCACCCTATTTCCTGCCTGAGTTAACCCGCCTGCTAGCACACCCTACAACCCATTAACCTCCAAGCCACTCCAGGAATATGGCTGCTTCACATCCTTAGCAGTATACAACCCTTCCTATCTCCTGCCCTATTTGACTGCCGCTGCTTATCCTCTCCTCCTTTAACCTGGTCCTACCCCTCTCCGTGGAAAATTTATTTATTTATTTATTTTTATTTATTTATTGTAGAGATCAGTTTTACAACCTTTAGTCAAAAGACTGCGTTTACAAAAGTACCTCGTCAAAAAGGGGGGACAACAATAAGAGTGAGAGTTAGGACAGGGAAATGCCGAACAGGTTAGATACATAAAATATACACTTGAAGAGAGCAGACAGCGAAGCTGTACTGGATTAAACTTGTGTAAGGTACTAACATTGGTAAAACAACAAGAGATACATTATTCAATTTGACAACAAGTCACAAGCTAATAGGTACTAACATTGGTAAAACAACAAGAGATACATTATTCAAATTGACAACATGTCACAAGCTAATATGTAGAGTTATAAGACCCGGTGGCGAGGGCTTGAAAAGGTTAGTAGGGACTCACAGGGCAACTACAAGCATTTCCAACATCGGCTGTCAATAATATGCTGGCGGAGGCTGATTTTGAAGCGGCCAATACCTGGATCTTGGAGATAGTTTCAGGAAGGAGTTAAACCAGGACAGGGCTTGGTGATGGAAAGATCTTTGGCAACAGAGGTCTCGCCTTGGGAACGTTGAAGGGTGGCTGCGTACGCACTGGTTGGCGGGGACCTAGCAGCTCACTGCAAGGTCCAGAGACCCCAGGAGGGCAGAGACCTGACAAGGATTTTTGAGCCAGTAGGCAGGTTTGATATTTCAGTCTTTCCTCAAGAGTGAGTATTTTTGTGGCGGATTATAGCAGACAGGTGTGGATTCTGCTGTGGGCACCGGTAAGGAGCCTACATGCTTTGTTGATAGAGGTCTGGACTTTGGATAAGGCAGAGGCATCAGCAGCAGCGTAAACAGGGAGTCCGTAGTCAGCCAGCGATAATACCGATGAGGTGATGGCTAGTTTTAAGGCGGGTTCGGGGAGACAGTCTTTGTGGCGGTAGAGAAGACCGATCCTGGAGTTCATTGCAGATGACAGAGCTTTAAGACGGGCGTGGAAAGTAAGGCCGGAGTCAAAGGTGATGCCCAGGTACTTATAGGATGAAACCTGCTCCAGAGGAGGGCGTGCTGGTGGTGATGTGAGGAAAGTCCCTGGCATTGTTTTGCCGATGAGAAAATAGCATGGACTTAGTTTTCTTTAGGTTCAGGACTAGGCGGTGATTATTGAACCACTTTTCGGTTTGAGAGAAGGCGGCTTTTGCAGCATGATTTGGAGTGGGAGTGGGTCAGGGTGTGATGCAAGGATAACAAGCCATCAGCATAGAGTAATATTTTACTGGAACAGGAGCTGGGGAGGGTGTTCAGGAATAGGCTGAAAAGGGTTGGGCCAGGATGGAGCAGCAGGGGACACCGAGGAGGTGGCTGGGAAGAGGTAGGAGGGAGAGGTCCCATTTGGCTTGACTCTTTGGGACCTGTTGTGCAGGTAACTTGAAGAACCACTTCAGGGGCCGGCTGCGAGACCTAGGTATACTAAGGCACACCCGTGTCGAGAGGCCTTGGACAGGTCTATAAAGACCGCCCCTGCAAGAATGACCTTTGTCTAGTGCTGAGTGAATGTGGTGGGAGAATTCCAGAAGGGCAGTGGATGTGCTATGGCCAGGTGGAAACCCGTGTTGCTCCGGACAAAGAAGGTTGTAGTTAGTAAGATATTCCGAGAGCTGTGTGTTTACTATTTTTTCTAAGGCTTTGGATAGGGGAAGGATGGAGATGGGCCTGTAGTTATTAGGGCAGGTGCGGTCCCCAGACTTATGGATGGGGGTTACCTCTGCATGCTTCAGGCCTTAGGAATTGGCCGAGGCAGGATTTGTTAATGATAAGCGCCAGGGGTGAGGCATGACATCCAGCACGGAGGCGGCATCCTGAGTCGAGAGGGTCATTGGTAGGGTTCTGAGAGGCGAGGGCCTTATTAAGAAAGGTTTGGCATCGTGGGGTGAGATCATTCGAAGTGGAATTGTGGCCTGCAAATGGGGCGTGGGTGGGTTTGGCAACCGGGTCAGAAAAATGGGCGGGAGGATGGCACTAAGTCAGTGAAAGTTTTATTAAGGCAGTTAGCATCACAGGTGGGGTCAGTCGAGACAGCCCCATTTATGACAATCTGGGATGGAGGGGGAGTGGCTTGACCATTTAAATCTTTAATGTTGTCCCAGAAAGCTCGGACGAGCCCCAGGGAGGATGTCAACGCAGCCTGGTAGAATTTAGCTTTAGCCTGCTTGATTGTCCAGGTGCATTGATTACGGGCTGCCCTGTCAGGCTTGCCTGTCAGCAACCCTACCGGAGTCATTAGCTAAGTGCCAGAGGTTATCTCTCTTTTTAGTTGTTGGATCAGCGCAGGAGTGATCCATGCAGCAGTCCGTTTTTTATCCTCACGAGGCTAGAGGGGGTGCATACAGATCACAGGCGTGTTGAAGGCCGTGGAGAGGTAGGTAAGGCATAGTTAACGCCAGGAGCGCTGGCCAATGGGGACCAGTCGATTTGGGCGAGGTGACGCTTGAGGCTGGCGAGACCTCCGGGAGAAACTGGCTAAGTAGGGGTCCTGCTGTGCCCAGGGCTGAGGGTGGGGGAGGACCAGAAGCAGATGACTGGGGAGTGGTCACTGAGTGAGTCCGCAAGGACATCAACGGAGACTACTTTATGAGGTCGGGTTAGAGAGGATGACGCCCAGGAGGGAGCTAGTTCCTGTTACTTTGTTAAGTCTAGTGAGCTGAGTGACCAGTTGGGACAGGTCAAGGGCTGCAAGCTCATTCTTCAAATTATCTGCCCGACGGGCTGAGCCAATTGGAATTTAAGTCACCCATAATTAACTGTTCAGCTCGGGGGTAAGGTAGCCAGGTAGTCAAGGAGAGGTGGCTGCAGAGTCTTTGTTAGACCCCGAGGTGAACAAGCCGCAGTTAGATAGAGCAGACCCGGCGTCAGGGTAGGGGGTGATTTTAAGGTAATGGCTTGCTCCCATGGTTAAGCTCGGGTTGGGAGGGCAAGCCCGAGGACCGAAGCATGCTAGATAGCACACCCCCTCCATGCCTGCCCATCCTGTCTGCCCTGAAAATGGTAAAACCAGGAAGGGAGATGGCAGAGTCAGGCATGAGGGAGGAGAGCCAGGTTTCGCAAGCATGAGAATATCCGGGAGTGTTGGGTGACCCAACATTGGAGGGCTGCAGTTTTCTTAGGAGACTGCATATATTAATAAAGGCGATTTGAAAGCCTTTGCCATCTAGTGGGCAGGCGTGGCTGGGATGACAGCCCGGGGTTTGGGTTCACATTGCCGGAGAGCAGGAGCAGCAGGAGAATTAGGCGCCTCGCGTGGTGTTTGTAGCTGGCGGTGGGGTGCATATGTGGCTGACGGGACCTCACCAGGGAGGAGCAGGGGATAGGAAGGGAGAGAACAACTGAGGGCGCTAGCGAGGAGAGGGTCCACTTGTGACTGGAAACACAATACTGTGAGTAGCACATAGGTGGCTGGTGGGTGGGGGTGGCGTGGTAGTCCAGGGTACAGGAGGGATTCGGGGAATGGATTGAGGGATAGGTGTGGGCAGTCCGATGGGGGAGCTGGAATTGAGAGTGGGGGCAGTGTGCTTTGGTTGGGGGGCAGGTTAATGGGGGTGATGGAGGGGCAGAGAGAGAGCATAGGGTGCTGCAGCAGGAGGAGGGCCAGCATAGCAAGGACCATGCTTGAGTGAGACATTTCCCAATATAGAGCAAGAAATGAGGGCAGGTTTCTAGTGCTGGAAACGATATAACCAGCAAATGGGAAAGTAGGCTAATTGGTTTTTGAGCCTCATGTGACAAAGAAAATATACCCTATATAAGGGAGAGCCGAGCAAGGGTGGTGGTGGGGGCGGCGGGGTTTCTCCAGAGCAAGCACCGACTGCTTAAAACAGAGCCTAGAGAAAAAGGCGCCAAAACTGCTTTTCAAACAACAGAGCCGAGCTGAGCAGAGTGTCCACAGGTAGGCTGGCTCACTGACTGTGTCTCGATTTGTGTTTTCTTTCTTTTTTTCTTTTTTTTTTTTATTCTTTTCCAGGCAGGGGTTTACCTTAGGGCCCTCGCGACCAACGGCTCCTCGGGGGGTGGGGGTGTCCTGGCGGCAGGGAACAGTCAACAGGGGGGCAATTCCAGTGCAGCCCTCGCGACCCAGCTGCCTCGGGGGTGGGGTGTCCTGGTGGTGGTGTACAGGCTTCAAGGAGGGCACTCCAGTGCAGCCTCGCGACCTCCAGCTCCTCGGGGGAGGGGGGGGATCGATCTGTTGGAGAAAGAGGCAGAGGTTAAGTAGGCAGGCAGGAGGGAGTAGCGATTTGGGGGCGGGCAGTGCAGGCGGGGGATTTGCTGCTAAAAAGCGCGTGGCAGAGGCTAATGCTGCAGTCCTAATGCTGCATTTCCCCACCTTGAACTCACCATGTCTGTACAGAAAATATGTGGCCCTCCCAGTTAGTCTCTTCCCTGTCTACCAGCATGGCCCACTGCCTGCTGATGCCACTCAAGATGCTACACTCCTACTTCGTGGCACTCAAGCTTCAGGGTCGCTTGGTCCCCTTTGAAATATAATTGGATCCCAGATCTGCTATTGGCTGGTCGGAGTCACATGACCACACCTCCCCCGTCTGTGTATTTCCCAACCTCTCCCTCCCTCAGTTAAATGCCCCCCTCCTCCAAGCCAAGACAAAATCATTTGTTTTGAAGTTACACTGTTTAAATCACACAGCACACATTGCCATCTCATGAAATACTACCTCAGTCAGTGACTCTATAAAACAATCAGACCAGTGTGACAAGGCCTATAGTAAGGTAAACAGGATGCTGATGCGTGTAGGAAGGGATGTTGATAGCAGAAAGAATGAGGTATTTCTATCTGTCTCTAGATCACTGGTGAGGCCTCACGTGGTATACCATTCCCAGTTCTGGAGTCCTCAACCAAAGAAAGCTAAGAACAGGCTGGAGACAGTACAACACATAGTGGAGGAAATGATTTAGGACCAGTAGTATACATCTTACAAAGACTGGCTCAAGGCACTGAACATGTACTCACTGGAGATTGGAGGAGAGATGGGTGATATGATAGAGAACCTCACTTTCCTGGAAGGAATGAAAAGGTAAACTGCGAGGAACTATTTAGCATAAGTAGCAGATCAAGAAACGAGGGCATGACTGGAAACTGAGGGGGAGGGTGATTCAGGAGGGAAGTGAAGATATTTTATTTTACAGAAAGGGTGGTGGAGCTGTGGAACAGTTTGCCAGATAATAGTTTGGATGCCAAAACTATCAATGGTTTCAAACTGGCTGGGACAGAGTGAAGGGCTTTGCGGTTGCTCAGGGTGTTAGCGGTAGGGCAGTGAGCATGGCAGTGAGTAGTATGGGTTAGAATCCTGTATGGGCAACAGGTTATAGGAGCAAAGTAAAGTTTGTGGGCAAAAAGAGGCAGGAAACCTATTTTAATTGTCTGGTTGTTTGTAACGTGCTGCTATCCATCGAGAACTCCACCCCATATATTTATAGTAAACAAGTAAGTAAGAGGTTATTTTCTAGGGACGTGGATGTGTTGTTCACCCATACTGTCTGGCAGGTTCCTTGCCGCTTTAAATCTTGCCGGAAGGTCTTCAAGCTGGCTCCTCCCACCCACCCGGGTGGTAAAACTCTCGGCTCCACCCCAGGACGCCAGATCTTCCTTACCGCTTGGAAGCTCAGGTTCCCTCCTTAACGCTCTGCGTATAGACTGGATCCTAATTCTTCGAGTTCATAGAAACTAATTCTTAAGTTTTCAAGACTTCGGTCTAATTACTTCCTTGTGGCTGCGATGGACAAATCGACTCACGGATTTCGGCAGTGCCCATGTGGGCAGAAAATGTCCAGGATGGATCCGCACTCTACGTGCGTCTACTGCCTCGGCCTAGATCACAACCCGCAGGCCTGTGAGTTATGCCGTTCGTTTTTGGCCAACGTCCTGGAAGACCACGCTGCCTGGTTACATCTTGGGTGCCCCGAGGAGCGCTACCCACTGGTGAAGTCCAAGGAGGCCCATTGGGCGATGTCCGCGGTGGCTGGCTTGGCTGAGCAACTCGAGCAGATGATCGCCCTCGAGGAGAAGGCGGCCCAGGCAGCATCCTCATCTTCCTCGGTCGCGGCATTTATCCCGCTCTCTCTGGGATCCTCCTACACAGCTTCTTTTAAGGAGCTTTGCCAATCCCTTTCCACGAAGGGAGAGGGGCCATCGGGACACTCTTCTCGGTCCAAAAAGAAGGACTCGAAAGGTAAGTCCCACTGTTGGCGTTTCTTGGGAGCGGGAGAGGTCCCCTTCCCCGGACAGTCGACCACTCAACTTCGGTCGAGGATTGCTTAAGGGCCGCTTGGTCTTACAGTGTCCCCTGGCCAGGTCAGCCAGCCGAGACACCCGTCAACGCAGTCGAGATTTTTCTCAACCCGTCGGATGGGCTGTCGACTGGTGAAGCCGACAACCCTTCTTCACCGGTTCCCCCGGTGGAGACCGAGGACTTGCCTGTGCCTTCTGTGCCGGAGTCCTCGGTCAAGGCTCCCTGGCCGAGGGAAGAGCGGGTGTCCCCCACCCCTTCCCAGACACACCCTCTGAAACACCGAGGGTCTCGGTCTCTGACCTTGTCTCAGTCCAGCTGATCCCGCCGTCATCGGCAGTCTCGGTCTTGGCACACCCGAAGTAGCGGCGGAGCCCGTCCTCGTCTTCCTCCTCAGAAGAGGAGAGGCTTCGGCACAAATTGCATCGACGCTACGAGGACCTATGTGGCAGCAGTTGCTACTGTCCAGGAACAAGCAGATGCCATAGTCTTCCCCGGCCATCAAGTGGCTGTCACCTGAACGGCCGAAACAACCCCTTGCTGTAGTCAAGGTGCCCAAGCCTGGGCCGGTTGTTCGGCGGAAGCCAACTGCCTCACCAATAGTAGTGGAACCTCCACCTCCACAACCGAAATCGGGGGTGCTGACCAAGGACTCTCAGTCGGGTAAGGGTCTGCCCCACAGCTTGTCGATCACCCTCACTCCCGACCGTCCTTGGCAGGTGGAGGGTGGCTCAGGCCCCAGGCAGCTCTTCGCAGACTCCACGGAGTCGGACGTCGTCTCCTCCCAGTTTTCCAGGCCCCTTGACCTGGAGTCCTCCGGGGGGAAGTCGATGGGTGAGAGCCCATCGTCTTTTATGGGTCTGCTTCGGCTCTTCTCAGAGTCCACCAGGATGCAGCTTGAGCCCGTATCCAAGCGGGCCAAGTATCCCCGGACGGAGATACTGGACCGAGGGTATTCACCCATGGAGGCCTTTCCGGTGGCTAAAGCCATTGTTGGCCCAGCCTTGGAGCTTTGGCAGAGGCGGCTTCCTGTCCTGCGCCTTCGGACAGGATGGCCAGGAAGTATGCGGTCTCTACCAGCTCTTTGTCCGGTTTTTCGGAGCACCCCTCTACGGAGGGGTTAGTCACCGATAGCGTTTTCCGGCATTCCGGGAACACTAGGGATGTGGATAAGCCCCCCGACAAGGAGTCCAAAAAGCTGGACTATGCCAGGCGCAAGGTGTACGCTGCATCCTCCCTTGGCCTCTGCCAGGCCAGCTCGGCCGTGCTGATTGTACACTTCTCCCACGTCTTCATGGGCTCCCTGGATGAGGTGATCCCTCATCTCCTGGCCGACATGCAGACCACAGTCAAGCAGGTGCGGGATCAGGGAAGAGCAGTGGCAAAACAGCAGCTCGAAACGGCTCTGGACATTGGAGACTCCTGTGCCAGGTCAGTTGCAGCCACAGTGGCCATGTGCTGCAGAGCATGGCTGAGGATATCCACCTTCACGGCGGATACCCAGCATAAACTGACGGATGTCTCCTTCCTGGGTACTGACCTGTTCGGCCCTGGAGTGGAAGGCCACCTCCAGCGGATCGAAAAGTCCAATGCTACCCTGGACTCTGTCACCTCCACCCAGAAGGACAAGAGCCATCGTTAACAACATAAGTCCTTTCGCCCTTCTGCGCCTGCGGCATATCTGGCCCAACAGCACCAGCATCAGGGCCAGCAGGCTCGCGCTTGGCATCCCAAAGCCAAGCCTGCGGATTCCTCTAACAGGAAGCAGGGAGGAAAAGGCCCAGGAGGTCCCTCGGCCGGTCCCTCCTCCAAGCCTGCCCAGTGACAGTTGAGGGGTGTCGTCCACAGCCTCGTCACTCACCCCTGGGTTTCTCCCATGGGGGGACAGCTCCGCCACTTCCTTTCCACCTGGTCTGCTATCACCACGGACCACTGGGTGTTAGAGGTGGTAGGAAAGGGCCAGACCCTGGAGTTTGAGCAGGCCCCACCTTCCGAGCCATCGCCCCAGGGGCTCGAGGTCCCGCAGCCTTTTTGTCAGCTCGCCCTGTGACGCCGCCCTGCTCCTCGACAAAGAGGTGATCAGGTAGGTGGCGGATCCTCCACCAGACCCGGGGTTTGTGTCCAGGTACTTCCTGGTCCCGAAACGGACGGGGGGCTGGCGCCTCATTCTAGACCTGCACAACCTGAACAGGTTCCTAAGGTCTTGAACCTTCAGGATGGTCACTCTGGCTCAGATCATTCCATTCTTGGAATGAGGCATGTAGTTCTTTTCTCTGGACCTCCAGGACATGTTCGTTCACGTCCCAGTCCGTCCATCCCACCAGAGATTCCTCCACTTCAGGGCAGAGGGATCCCTCTACGAGTTCCTGGCCATGCCCTTCGACCTTTCCCTAGCTCCCAGGGTCTTCACCAAATGTATGGCAGTGGTGACAGCATTCCTGCAGCGCTGAAGGGTCCGGGTGTACCCCTACCTGGACGACTGGCTGATTGCAGCCTCCTCCAGAATGGAGGTGGAGCGATCAAGAGTTCTGGCCCTCCAGGTTTGCTCTCAGGTTGGCCTCCTCATCAATGAGGCCAAGTTGGAACGCATTCCAAAGCCGGTGATACAATTCATCGGTGCAGAGCTAGACTTTCTACGAGCCATAGCACGGCTCCCGGTGGACAGGGCCGAGGTTCTTTCCTCCTTTGCCCAGTCATTTCAGGTTGGGCAATTGCGCCCTTCCCGGGACTTCCTGGGCTTCATGGCAGCCTGCATCAGCGTGGTCCGTTGGGCCAGTTGGTACATGCATCCCCTTCAATAGGGGCTGGCCAGCCAAGGGTCACAGCACTCCGATCCCTTGGATCAGCTAGTGACAGTGACCCAGGGGATGTGGAACGCCCTCCAGTGGTGGACTGTTCCAGCACATCTGCAGAAGGGCATCCCATTCGTCTGCCCCGAGCCGATGGTCTCTCTATCGACCGATGCCTCTCTGATGGGTTGGGGTGCCCATCTGAGGGAGCACAGAGCGCACGGCCTCTGGTCCCCTCGGGAGTCCCGATGTCACATCAACCTGCAGGAGCTTCGAGCGGTTCATCTAGCCCTCACCACCTTCGCTCCATTTCTATGGGGTCAAGTGGTCCAAGTCCAGACGGACAATACCATGACCATGTACTACCTAAACCGCCAGGGCGGGACACGCTCCATGCCTCTGTGCAGGGAAGCTCTCCGCATTTGGTCACTTGTGCACAGCCTGGAGGCAGATCTCCTTGCCATCCATGTGACAGAAGCCTCCAATATTCTGGCAGATGCCCTAAGCTGGATAGGGGCTGTGTCCCACGGAGTGGTCTCTCCTGCCGGAGGTAGTACAAGATCTGTTCTCCCACTGGGGCATGCCTCAGGTGGACCTATTTTCCTCCAGGGAGAATGCAAAGCTGAGACTGTTTCATGCCCGCCCCTCTCAGCAGGGCTCGCTGCAAGGGGATGCCTTCTCGAGGCCGTGGACCCCGGGCCTCTTCTATGCCTTTCCCCCATTTCCCTTCTCAAGGCGAGGAGGGACAAGGCGCAGGTGATTCTGGTAGCCCCAGACTGGCCCCGCCAGTTCTGGTATCCAGATCTCCTCAGTCTCCGCTCCAGGCTCCTGAGGCGGCTCCCAGCCCGCCCGGACCTGATCTCAGTCAGTCAGGGGGAAGGTATTCCATCTGGACCTTCAATCCCTGCACCTGACGGCCTGGTTCCTGAGTGGCTGGAGTTCCAGGCCTTGGGTCTTTCCGACGAGGTCCTCAACGTTGTTGAGGCATCCCGTAAGGAGTCAACCAGGAAATGCTATGCCTTCAAATGGAAGAGATTCTCCATTTGGTTTCAGGGCAAGGGCGTGGACCCTTCCTCCTGTTCCTTGGCAAGAATTCTTGACTACTTGTGGTCCCTTTCTCAGCAAGGGCTTCAGTCGATGACCCTTAAGGTGCCCCTGGCAGCCATCTCTGCTTACTGGGCACGGGCCGGGAAGCAGTCGATGGCTAAGGAGAAGGTGGTCAGGCGCTTTTTCAAAGGCCTTGATCACATATCCCCTCCAGTGCGAGAACCTCCACCTCCGTGGGATCTACTGCAGGCATGGGCTAAGCTCATAGAGCAGGTCTCGAACTGACATGCACAGGTGACATCTCTCACTTGTGAAGACCACCTTCTTGGTGGCTATCACGTCAACCAAAAGAATGGGAGAACTCCAGGCACTTTCCATTGAGTCTCCTTATCTGGTCTTCCACAGGGACAAGGTTGTCCTGCGCCCCAACCCGAAATTCCTTCCGAAGGTGGTGTCGGAGTTTCACCTTAACCAGGTGTTGACTCTGCCGGTGTTCTACCCCAGTCACACCTCGGAGGCCAAATATAGGCGCCATATTTTGGACCCTAGATGAGTGCTCGCTTACTACAAGGAGTGGACGGCTGAAGTTCGGGGAGAGGTTCGCCAGCTGTTTGTCACCTACGCTGAAGCCGCACCTGGCAGACCTGCAGCCAAGTGGACGATAGGCAGGTGGGTCAACTCCTGCATAGATCTCTGCTGTAGGTTGGCAGGCATGGAGCCTCCCAGATGGATAAGAGCTCATTCTACCCACCATACCTCTGCATCGGTGGCTGCTTCCAGGGATGTCCCTATCCAGGAAATCTGCAGGGCTGCTACCTGGAAGTCAGCACACACCTTCATCACCCACTACCACATCAACCTTAAGTCACGCCAGGATGCTGGTTTTGGGGCCTCGGTTCTCCATTCTTTATTTCCTAAGTAAGGGGTGTGCGCCTTGCCTCCCTCCTCCCAGAGAACTACTAGTAGTCTGCCAGACAGTGTGGATGAACAATATATTTATGTCCCTAGAAATACAGGTTACTCACCTGTAACAGGAGTTCTAGGAATGGTTGATGTTGTTTATCCACACGACCCACCCGGCCTCCTCGGCTTCGACACACAACCTGGCTTCCAGCGGGCTAGATCTGGCATCATGGGGCGGAGCTGAGAGCTTTACCACCCAGGTGGGTGGGAGGAGCCAGCTTGAAGACCTTCCAGCAAGATTTAAAGCGGCAAGGAACCTGCCAGACAGTGTGAATGAACAACATATACCATTCCTAGAACTCCTGGTACAGGTGAGTAACCTGTATTTATTGAGCACCCTATCTCAGAGGCTCTGAGTGATGTACAAGTAGATAGGAATTACATATCACAATAAACATAAAGCAAATAAGATAAAACAGTTAAAATCCAATTTAAATAAAATATTGTAACAGGTTCATATCTTGACTCTGAATAATCTGGAAAAGCTTACCTAAAAAGATGCACCTTCTGGCCCTGCTTAAAAATCTCTAGTGATGGGGCCTCCCTCAAAGATTTTGGTAGCAAAATCCACAGTACTGGGCCCACCACCTCAAATGACCAATCACCGGAGGACTTAAGGTGGGCCCTGGAAACTGCTAGGAGGCCCTCTGTAGAGGAGTGAAGCAAGCGTATTGGATGGGCAGGAGTCAGGAGGTCTTTCAGGTGGCCAGAGCCCAATCCATGGAGGGCCTTATTGGTGAGCAAGCCCAGCTGGAAGGTAATTTTCCACCTAACTAGCAGCCAGTGCAGTTCACACTGAACCAGGATCACATGACAAGACCTTGAAAGGCCCATCAGTAACCTAGCTACCACATTCTGCACTAGCTTCAGTTGCTGGAGAACCCCTCCAGTGACTCTGCGGTACAGAGTGTTGTTGTAATCAAGCCATGATGTCATGAAGGCATGCACCAGTGAGAGCAAGTCATCAGGCGGAATCGAGGCTTTAATCCAGGCAACATTCATCAAGTGGTAAAAACCACTCCTGACAGTGGATGACACCTGGGCCTCAAGCGTCAGTTCCTCATTGAGGATGATGCCCACATTTTTCACCTTGGTGGATGCCACCAAGAGAATAGGGCCAAGAAATAATCCTGTTTTATTCCAGCAGTGTCCACATTCTGCCAGCGGCCAGGCTGAATCACTATTACCTTCGTCTTGTCAGGATTGAGTCTCGGCCAGCTAGAGGACATCCAGTCCTGGATCTTGGCCAGACATTTGATTAGCTTCTCCCCAGCGCCATGTGTCCCGGGTGCAGATGACATGTACAGCTGGGTATCACCTGCATAGCAGTGAAAGCCCAGGCTGTACCATCTAATGATCTCACCCAGGGGAAGCATGTACTCTGCAAACAATGCAGGTGACAGGATCGAACCCTGGGGAACTCCACAAGCCAGGGACTTTGGGCAGGATGAGAAATTTCTCATCACCATCCTCTGTGTCCTGCCTGTGAGAAAGGACTCAAACCAGCTGATGACAATACAGGTGAGTCCACGGAGCTCCCTGAGGCTATCTAGCAGCACTGCGTGGTCCACAGTGCCAAATGCTGATAAGAGATCAAGGAGGATGAGAACTGACTGCTCCCCCTCCATCCCTCGCCCTGAGTAGTTCATTTTGCACTGTGATAAATGCTGTTTCAGTGCTATGTCTTGACCTAAACTCAGACTGGAAAGGCTCCTAGATGTCATAGGCTGCGAGGTGTGCCTCGAGCTGCAGAGCCGCCACCTTCTCAATAACCTTACCCAGAAATGGAAGGTTAGAGACAGGTCTGTAATTTGCCAAGATGTCAGGATTGAGAGAGGGTTTCTTTAGGAGGGGTCTCACCAGTGCCTTCATCAAGGCGTTGGGAAACTATCCCTCAAAAACATGGACTTTGATGGCAGATAAGGACCGTTTGGCCCATCTAGTCTGCCCATTTCCCTACCAACAGGATAGGCCGCAGATCCTAGTTAACCAACAGCCTATTTCTTCCTACCCCCCACAAGAATTGCCTTATGTGTGTCCCATGCATTCTTGAATTCTCCCACAGTTTTAGACCCCGCAACCTCCTCAGGAAGGCTGTTCCATGCATCCACTACCCTCTCTGTGAAATAATACTTCCTCACATTGCCCCTGAACCGCCCCCTTCTATCTTTAAATTGTGTCCCCTTGTTCTTGCACGTCTCTTTTTCTGAAAGATGCTACCCTCTTGGACTTTGTTGATTTCACTGAGGTACTTAAAAGTTTCTATCATCCCCCCTCCCTTCTTTCCTCAAGGGTATACATATTAAGCTCCTTTAGTCTCTCCTCATACGGCTTCTCTTGCAGACCCTGCACCATTTTAGTTGCCCTCCTCTGGACTGCCTCTATCTTGTCTATGTCCTTGCAGAGATGGGGTCTCCAGAACTGGACGCAGTACTCCAGATGGGGTCTCACCAACTGTCTGTGCAGAAGGATAACAACTTCCTGTTTTCTGCTGCTGATGCCTCTCCCTATACATCCCAGTATACCCCCAGCCCTCCCTACTGCCTTCTCACATTGCTTGCTAACTTTAAGGTCATCTGATATGATTACCCCCAGGTCCCTTTCCTTTTTTGTTGTTGTTACTACCTCCCCACCCATTGTGTATTCTTCCCATGGGTCCTTGTTTCCCAGGTGTATTATTTTGCACTTCTTTGCATTGAATCCTAGCTGCCATACTTCTGACCATTCCTCCAACCTTGCCAAGTCCCTTTTCATCCTTTCCACACATCCTTGTGTATCAACCCTTTTGCAGATCTTTGTATCATCTGCAAAAAGGCATACTTTTCCTTCCAGTCCCTCTGCAATGTCACTGATGAAGACATTAAAAAGGACTGGACCCAATACTGAACCCTGCGGTACCCCACTAGTAACCCGTCTTTCTTCAGAGTGGACTCCATTTACAATTACCTTCTGTCTCCTGTTGTGCAGCCAATGTTTTACCCAGGCTACCACCCTGGGACCCACTCCCAGGCTGGTTAATTTGACTACTAATCTTTTGTGTGGGACTGTGTCAAATGCCTTGCTAAAGTCTAGGTAGGCCATGTCCACAGCCCCTCCCTGGTCTACTACTTTGGTCACCCAGTCAAAGAAATCTATTAGATTCGTCTGACACGACCTTCCTGTGAACCCATGCTGCCTTTGGGTCCTGTGCCCCACTGGCCTCTAGGTACTCAACTATTCTTTCCTTCAGAAGTGACTCCATCACTTTCCCTACCACAGAGGTCAGACTGACAGGTCTGTAGTTTCCTGCCTCTGTCTTGGTCCCACTTTTGTGAAGGGGAATCACATCCACCTTCCTCCAGTCCTCGGGTACCACACCATCCTCCTATGATTTATTAAAAAGAGTAGCCAGTGGTTTCACTAGTTCCTCCTTAATTCTTTTAGAATTCTGGGGTGAATTCCATCAGGACCCATTGCTTTGTCCACCTTCAGTTTTAGGAGTTCTTGCAGAACCCTTTCTTCTGTGAAAGGACTGGGATCGACCCCTCCCCATCAAGAGTGCTTCTGTTAATTGGATTTGGCACTTCCCCCTCCTCTTTTGTGAATACTGAGCAGAAATATTCATTCAGTATCCCTGCTTTTTCACTATCCCCCTCTGCCCACCCACTGTTCATTCTATTCAGCCTCACTATCCCTCCCTGTGTCTTTCTACGCTCGCTGATGTACCTATAAAAGGTTTTATCCCCTTCTTAACTGAGTTGGCTATCTTTTCCTCAGTTTGGGCCTTTGCTATTCTGACTTCCTTCCCTGCTTCCTTCTGCCTTAACTGGTACAGCTCTCTGTCCTGCTCCTTCTATGTTTCCTTATACTTCCGGAATGCTATCTTTTTCTTCCTGACTTTCACAGCCACCTCTTTTGAGAACCATAGTGGCTTTTTCTTTCGTTTTGATTTATTTGCTTCACACAAAGGCTTGTTGCCTCTGTGATGGCAGTTTTGATGATTTCCCATTGTTGCTGCACACCTCCTTCTAGCCTGTTTGCTAGTGCTTTTCTGAGGCACTGTCCCATCTTGCCAAAGTCAGCCCTCCAAGTCCAGTACCCTCACTTTTGTATGGCTTGACTCTGTAGCTGAGTTTAACATGAACCACACTGTTTGATGGTCACTTGTTCCCAGATGGCAACCCACTTCTAGATCTGAGATCCTCTCACTGCCCCCGTTTGAGAGAATGAGGTCTAAGATTGCTCTCTCACGAGTGGGTTCCTAAACTAGCTGTCTGAGGCCTGCCACCTGTAGGGCATCAAGAATGGTCCTGCTCTTGGATGTGGCTGCAGCAAATGTGCTCCAGTTAACATCTGGCATATTCAGGTCTCCCATCAACAGTATCTCCCCTTTCTCCGCCATTATAAGAATGCCTTCTATCATATCCTTGTCCATTCCCTCCCCCTGACATGGGGGTCTGTACACAAATCCTGTGCGGATTGTGGTGCCCTTTCCAGTCTCCAAGGTGACCCACAGTGCCTCCTCTCCTTCCTGTTTACTCTTTTGTTCAGTTGCTTTTATCCCTTCCTTTACATAGAGAACTACTCCTCCCCCTCTTCTCCGCTGCCTGTCTCTCCTGTAGGTTATGTAGCCTGGTATGTTAACATCCCAGTCATGGTTCTCTGTGTACCATGTTTCTGTAATTGCTACGATATCCAGGCATCCCTCTTCCATCAACGCCACCAGCTCAGGGAGCTTGTTGCCAAGATTACGGGCATTGGTACCCAATAACCCTCCATTTCCTGATGGTCTTACTCCCTTTTGCCCCATCCCTGTCCTTCTTGCCTTTGTCACTTTCTCCATTTACCCCTGCCCTTCTCCTTATCGACACCGCTATGTTGGTGTTTGCCGCACTTATTACCATGATTTTTTTTGGGGGGGGCTAGGATTTCCCTGCTCCTTTCCAGTGTCTCCCCCCTTGGCTAGTTTAAATGCTTGCCAATAAAGCATTTAAACCTATCACCTAGAATCCTGGTTCCCCTCCTGGACAGATGCAGCCCAACATGCTAGTATAGGCTTGCATCACTCCAGGTGGACCACCAATTCCCAATTAAGCCAAATCCCTGAGCTCCACACCAGTTTTTCAACCACTGATTGAATCCCATGGTGCGGAACACCCTAGCCTCCCCTATGCCATAGATGGGCAGCACCTCCAAGAAGGTTACCGTGCGTGCTACTTGACTAAGGCCCTTCCCCAATTCCACAAACTCTTCCTGCACTTCTCTAATCCCTTTCTTAGCCAGGTCATTTGTCCCTAGGTGGACAATGACATCCAGCTCCCTCCCCCTGTGCAGCTGCTCAGGCAATCCTGAGGATTCGCTCCCTGTCCCTCCAAGCCGTGGCGGCAGGCAGGCACCTTACCTCCCTCTCCTCTTCCTCTCCCAGTTCTACCTTCCTAACAATGGAGTCCCCCACCAGGAGTTGTTTCCTTCCCCTGCGGGGTCCCCTGCCACCCTCCTGTGGGTCTCCTTTGTGGAGGTTCCCAGCATCTTCCTTGGTCTCCACTGCAGGTGCCTCCATAGAGAGCGAACACCAGACAGTCTCAGCTAACACTGGACCAACAGACGCAGCACATTCCATTAGTAGGTGAGTCAGGCCCTGGTCCAGTTCACAATAGGTGGGCTGCAGCTTCAAAATCATCTTGCAAACCTCAGCCACCCCAACCGGACTGAACTCGCTCCACTAGGAACGCCTCTAGATACACATGACTCGCCACCGCGAGGCTGCAGTTGCTCTGCTGGAGAGATCCCTGCCCTGATGGAGGAAACCCCATCAGAGAAAAACTGAGAAAACTCATTGCACTGAGCAGCTGAAGTTGCTTTTTTTGGCTACAGACAGGAAGGATGAAGAAGCATGTCTACAACACGAAAAAGCAGAGCTGGTCTGTTTCTCCCTGTAGCAATCTCCCTGGGCAGAAACTCTGTCTTCTTACAGTTGATTGCCCTTTGATATTCACCATAATGAATTCTCAAAGCCAGTTTATCCTCATGAGACCGAGACCTCCTCCAGCAGCATTCCAACCTCTGACCCCTGGTCTTCGTCTCCTTGAGAGCCCCGTCAAGCTACATGGCTCCCAGGCAAGAAGTCTTGGGTCATACACGGATTGGTGCAGTGGAGTAGAGTGCCTTGGAAACAACCCCATTACAGGCTGCAACCACCTTGCCCTCACCCATCACACACACAGCACTCACACCGGATAGATACATAACAGCTATCAGTCCCTCTGGGGAAACCCCTTCAAAAGGCAGTAATGGACCATCTCCACAGGGGAAGGACTAGCAGAGGGTCGATCTTAACATTAATTTACTAGGCTGGGTACTAGTGCAGATTGCCGAGGGCTACTGCAGGATCTCTGTCACTTGCCCAGTTGGGCTAGTGCAGTTCCTCTGGTGGAAAGCTGCAGTTCCATTCTCTAACTTTTGTGCTGTGTGACGCTCGTGGCCACAAGGAAAAAAAAACACCACCATGAAGCGTGGTCAGAGCTGTGAGACCACAAAGAAATAAAGCAAAAAAAAAATGGGATTGGACAACTGAGGGAGGCCACAAGGAGCCCCGTCATACTGGGAAAAAAAAAAAAACAGCACTAGCATTCAGGACACATCACTGTCAGAAAAGTGAGACCGCAAACTTTTGATAATTAAACACAAGACAATCAGGGCCAACGGCGCGAAGTTTGAGTTTTTGGCCAGGCGTTAAAAACCAAACAGCCCAGCTACATCTCGGAGCTGACTGCACGAAAGGATTTTTCTGCTTACCACCCACGGTGACCCCATCCTCTGTTAAATACAGGTGGGGGGAGGAGCTTGCAGTGAGGAAGCCTAGTGGATTGGCCCAAGAGGACTGTACTACACTTTCCACAAAAGGGCAAATCACTTGAAACGTAAACTGGATAGAGCACACTGGAGAGCTGGCCTTGTAAAAAGGTACTGTTAACTGTGGGGCTGTGGCCACGGGCACTCTGCAAAGGGTCTGCTAATAGGGGAATAAATCTCAGGTAGTAGGGATGGAAGAAGGGGAAAAAGGCCCCAACAAGCCAGACGAGATATACTGGACCAAGGGGGAGGCTGTGTGAATCAAGTGGCTGCCTGAAACAGCTTGAGAGTCTAATGCTTAATCTTTGCAGTTTGTGTTGAGGGAGACTCTGCATTTTCTCTGTTTTCTGTTGTGAGTGTTAACCCAGCGAGGGGCTGCATTTCTGATGTAAAACAGTTATGGTTTCACCCTAGTGACTAGGATGTGAAAGAGACCTACATATGGTGCATACAGTACTTGTCATACTGAGATACTCTGGTCGGGGACCAAGGGTACTAACATGGGGAGAATTGTGGGATGCAATGGATATGGGGCAGTGGTTTGGATGTGAAAGGGAGCCATACACTGTCTGGTGCATACAGTACTTGCCATACTGGGATACACTGGTCGGGGGCCAAGGGTACTAACATGGGGAGAATTGTGTGGATGTGGGGCAGCAGTTTGGATGAATATATTGTGGCAGTTGGGAGGATGTCCAGTATGTCACAGGTTAAGCAGGGTGGAGGAGGTGAGGAGGATTAGGAAGGAACTTAAGGGGATGAGCGAAAGGAGACTAGAGTCAGAGGCAGGGGAATGGGAGCATGGAAGAAACACACAAATGGGGCACAAGGGGGGAATGGGTCAGGAGAAGGTCGAGAGGTGATGGACATCAGTGGGGACAGGCAGTCCAACAATGAAGGATGGACTAAGGACGGGCCTACAAGGAGGGGAGGGTAACAGGACAGGAGAGCAGTGTTCGCAGGCTGAAATGAAAGGGGAAACAGGTTCAAAGCGCTGTTGACACGAGATGAAGAGGAGGAGAGGGAGAAAGAAATGAAGCAGGAGGAGAGGAAGAAGAAGGAAATGCAGGGGAGGTGGGAGTGCATACAAAGTTGGAAGGGGATATGGGAGGCCACAGGGCTGAAGAATTGGGTAAGAGCCGAGACGGGGGTAGGGCAGCAGCAGAGCTGAGGAGCGAGAGGCAGGAGAGGGAGGAACGGCAGGAGCAGGAGGGAGGGTGGAAGGATGGGGCAGTGGAGGCAGCAGGGAGTACACGGGGAGGGACTCAATGGTTCAAGGGAGGAAGGGTGTGTGTTAGTGGTGGGGTGGAGGCAGGAGCAGTGATCCAAGGGAAAAGGAAGCCACAAATGAGTACACGGGAGGGGGACTCAAGTGGTTCAAGGGAGGAAGGGTGTGTGTTAGTGGTGGGGGACTCCATACTTAAGGGGATCAGATGGGGCAGTAGAGGGAAATGGCATAGTCTCATATGGGTGGAAGCCATACCAGGTCTAAGGGCAGACAGAGCGGGGCAAGCAACTCTAAGATGTGTGAGGAGGGGAAGGAGGAGGTTGCACATAGTGGTGCATGTGGGGACTAATGACCTGGCAGGGGAAGGCTGTGGAGGTGGTGAAGGGAAGGTTTGGAAAATTGGGAAAGCTATACGAGGAAGTAAGGTAGACGGTTGCCTTTTTTGAGGTGCTCCCAGTACCCCGAGTGAGCACAGTGAGGAAGGAGAGGATTAAGGAATTCATCATGTGGCTGGAGGAGTGGTGTAGATCAAAAGGGTATGGGTGGGGGTATGGGGGCAGACCTGGGACAGTAATGAACTCTATGCATTGGCTAGGCTACATGTAAGTCGGGAGGGAAGGGAGTATTAAAGCAGAAGCTACAGGGGTATATAGCAACAAAAGTGAATTTAAACTAGCTGGGGGGGTGGCGGGGGGTCAGACTATAGGCAAGGTACCCTGGGTCAGACTATAGGCAAGGTACCCAGGGACCAGGTGAGACTACCCCCCCAAGCTAGTACCAAGGTACTTGGGGATTTATTCCAGAAAGGACAGGGTGGGGAGGGGGATCTGGAAAAGGAGGGAATGGTAACAGAGTGGAGGGTGGTCTCAGTGAATGCAAGAAGCCTTGGTAACAAGGCAGTGGAGCTTCAGGCACTTTTGGCTGTAGGGAGGGTGCACATCACAGCATCACAGAAACGTGGGCCACAGAGCACCGTGACTGGGACCTGGCAGTCCCAGGGTTCAGACTGCACAGAAAGGACTAAGGAGAGGGGGGTGTCTACGTGCAGTAAGGGATCAAATGTACAAGGGACAAAAAGGAAGAGGGGGATATGGAGGCAATGTGGATTGAGAGGAAGCACTTGCAGCAGGTAAATTACATAGGATTGACGATGCCCAGCGGCAGGTCCTCACGGCAAACTTCTTTCTAGCAGTACCCAGCGGGGACCACCCCTCACGGACGTCGGCTCCACCCCTGACGTCTTGCCCAGTACATAAGAGGAGGCGGTCCCAGCGTGCTCCAGTTCTTTTCCCACTGTCACAGGTGATTGTTGGCTCCTCAGCCTCTTCTGTCTCCAGTACTGACTGCTTCTATTGTGTTTTCTGCCAAAATTCATTCACCTCTTCTACACGTCTACTCCACTGACTGGGTACATGAATAAGTGCGCCTGCAGACGTCTGATCCCCTCAAAGGATGACCAGCGACTTGTTTATTTTGCCTGGGCCCAGACCACGACACCCTCGCCTGCTCCCATTGCCAGGCCTTCAACAGCAGGACCCGAATTTAGCGCCAAAAGTCTCTCCTGGCCTTCCTCGCCCAGCAGCAGTTTGCCACCTTTCAGAGAGACTCATCCTCCGGGGGGGGGGTGGTTTTCATGATCATTCCAAGAAGTATCATTCCTCCAAATCGAAGAAAAACCATAGGGAGAGAGACACAGAGAAAGGGAGAGATCCTGCTTCAGGTCCTGGTCTTCAGGATCTCACACGGGCTCCTGGTGTGGTTCCTCGGGCTGTGACTCCTGCCTCACAGTCCTGAAGCCCGTCCCATCCTCCAGAGGAGAGGTCTGTCTTCCGAAGACTCATGGGCAATCTGGTTCCCTTCAGCCACTCAAGATTCTCCCGCCTTTGGCTGCTTCAGGGAGATCTTCGGAGCCAGGTAAGACCCCTTCCCGGTCGGCCTCTGACTCCCAGGAAGAGAAAAACTCATCAAGCCTGTTGACGGGCAGGGCCTCTTCTGTTCCTCCTAAACACTTGTCCTCCGACTGCTGACAGACTCCTGCATCTGACCGGTGCCTGTCTGAGAAGGCCCACAAGTCTTCGTCAGATCATCGTACATCCTCCAATGGCACACCTATCTCTGATGTGCCGCCCCCGGCCAGGACTACACCTCCTCCAGCATCCCTGCCCAGACTGGATGCCAGGATTGACGACATACCGTCATTGAACAGCCCGTGGCCTATCGACCCTCTTCTGAACCTGACGATGGCCTTCAGACTCAGGACTCCCCGTTGTCTCCCGTACGTCCCTCTCCGACGTTGGACCCTTCTGATGTCAGCGAGCACAAACCGTCACCAGACCCGACTCCGGGCTCACCCAGGCTCAGTAAGAGTCAGGTGAAGGAACTTTTTTCCCATTGGTGGGAAACAATAAAGCCTGACCTGATGCTTGTCAAACCCACTCTGGCTGCCCTGACTCCAGATGGAGGGATCGAACCTCCGCCAGCAGGGGACGAAATTACGCCATCCCCTTTTGATCAAGAAAGAGGTTGGCATCAGTCACCTCAAAACCCAGGCAAGAAGTTGGACAAACGCAGGTGCCGTAGGTCTCACTCCAGGAGCTCTAGCCCCTCCAGCTCTCCGGACAGGCCTCGGTAAAAAAGGAGGAGATGCCACTCTCCTTCTCTCTCCTCTGCAGATTCCTATATCCCAACGGCGTCCTCCTCCTCCATTTCGGAGGAGAATCCACCTTCAGGAGAACCTGATGACCAGCCTAAATCACCTCCAGACGACCCCATATTTATAGAAGTCATGCGGCACATCCAGTCAAACATGGGCTGGGATACAGAGGCCTTGGACCCATAACACATGAGGCTTGCCAAATATCAAAATGGCAAAAGGACCCCAAACCTGTGGTCATCCCACCTATGGTAGACACTTTTGAAGATGTAACTCAAGCCACCTGGCAGTGTCCCCACTCCTCAGCAGTTTCCAAAAAGGCCAACCTCTTATATCGGGTTCCTAAGGAACAACTCATTTTACTTCTAGAGGGGTCCTTCAGTAGGTCATCACCTATAGGACTGGGGCCACCTGATGGGGGACCGCCCACCCAACGTCACATGACTGATATCAGCGTGACTGTATGTAGTGGGTGGTCCCCACGCCTGCCCTCCAATTCCCGCCGTGGCCTTGTGTCAGTCACATTGCAGACTTCCATATAACGATCGTCATGAAGGTGTCTCGCGTCGGATTATCCCTCGCTAATTTTTTCTAAATTTTTGTGTTCTCTTATTGATGTCTTCTCCCAAGAAGAAGAGCTCATCCTGTGGCACGCAGATCCCACACAAAGACTGTCGCCTCAAGTGCGTCCTTAGTTTAGGCCCAGACCATCCAGTCTCCTCCTGCCCTGAGTGCCAGACCTTTAACCAGGCCACAAAAAAGAGGAGACAGCAGGCTTTGGAGGCCTATCTGCTAAAAGCCCGCCTGGCTTCCCTCGAGAAAAAATGGATTGACTTAGAGATGCTTCGTCTGAAAAGTCTTCTTGTTCAAAAAAGCATAAGGAGAAATTTAGGGAGCGGGAACGCCCTGCAGACGACGCCAGGCCCTCGACGAGCAAGGCCCAACCTCCGCCCAGAAAATCAGATGGTAAGTCTGGCAAATCCACGGTGGATCAGTCGGCCGTCGGCTCCTCCAACGACCACACCACCTCGACCGATAAGTCGGCCCCCGGCTCCTCCGGGGACCCATGAGGGTGGCAGTAAGATGACTTCTCAGGCTGTGGTACATGCCTGGCTCCAGTCAATAAGCTGGCCGGGGGCTTCTCCGCGGCCCGCCCGACTCCACCCACTAAACCGGCCATCTCTGATGACTGCACGGGTATGGTTCCTCCATTGGGGCCTGACGGCGAATCATCCGAAGTCCGGCGGAACCAGAAGGAGAAAGCCCCTCTCCCTCCTCCTCCATCCTCGCCCGTACCCTCCAATTCTCCAGCAGGTACATCCGGCAATGACAACGGAGAGCCCCTCAACTCTGTCGATGCTTCGGAGTCTGCTCCACTTTCCCCTCTCAGGGACAAGGAGAAGGAGGCTCCTACTCGGCCATCTGGCAGTACTGTGGAGGCCCCTCCTCCACCTTCCAGCGGGTTCCTGGAGCCCCTCTGGCGCGGTTATCCGGCGACAGTCCCGCCGCCAGGACTGGTTGTCCGGCCTCTGCCTGTGGCCCTGACACCGCATCAGGTCCTAATGCCAGGGCCTCTTCATCTGGTTCCGATACTGGACCCTCCGATGCCGGACCCTCTTCTGGCGTCGGATAGGGTGGAGCCGGTTCCGATGTCTGATGCCGGACCCTCAACCAATTTATAAGACGGCGGGTGCGACGTGGGTATCCTCGATGCCAGATCTGACAATGAAGATTTATTCCAGACCCTGAACTGTCCCGCATTACCCTCTAGGGTATCCTGGGGACCACTACCCGGGGGTCCCACTCCGGACTGGAGTTGTTTCGGGCAGTTCTGCCCTGGATTCAGTCCCTACTCGAACTTTCAGGGATTCCAGGGTTATTATCCACCACCGCTTATCCTTCCTCCCCCTCAGCCTCTGCCTACTCCACCACCCCCTCCTCCTTCTCCTCCAGTTACCCCAGATTTCAAGACTCTAATCCAGTCTTGGTGGCAGGGGACACGGTTGGAGTTGGTCTCGGACCTGGAGACTAGGCTCCCAAAACCACAGTCTCCCATGTCTCCTTCCCCGAGTAGTTCTTCCATTACCACTGTCCACATTTTGGGGAAGACTCAGCAGGATGTTTCCCTTCTGGATAGTAGACATCGTCCTGTCAAGGAGGCAGACGATGATAGTTCAGAGGGGGAGTGCGATTCTTCAGAGGAGGTCCCAGAGGACCCCGAGGAGCCAAAAGGCATGGTCTCCCCTAAGTCTCCGCCAGAGGACCCTGCCTTTTGAGACCTTTTGAGGGCCATGAAGGATTACTTCAACTGGGAGTTGGAGGAACAGGACCCTATGAGACTGGGTCTCGCGGAACATCTCGACCTAGAGTCTCTGTCTCCCATCCCCATTCCTCCCTGGCAGGCTCCTCACCAAGACCTCACCACTACCATCTGGCAGATGCCTCATTCCATCCTGACTGTCCCCAAATGGGCGGACAGTCTCTACCGGGCGCCGAAGGATGCCCCATTCTTAAAGGTTCATCCCAAGGCTGACTCTGTGGTCATCTCTGCGGCTCATGATTGCTTCTCAGCACCAAAGCACATAAGCACCATTCCTCCGGATAAAGAGTCGAGGCAGATGAACCAGTTCAGAAAAAAGATATACTCATCGGCCACGTGCGCCATTTGGTAGCTCAGTAGCGTGGCCCACATGGTGTCCCATCAAAAGGCTACCTTGGCCAGGCTGGAAGTACGAGTCCAGTCCATAGACCCCTCCCCTTTGAAGGAGGAACTTGCCAAGAATCTCAGCCTCTCCAAAGTTTCCGGTCGGCATGCCTTACGCGCCACTTATGACTCGGTGGCTCATACCTCGGCAACTGCCATTGGCCTTAGACAGTATTGCTGGCTACGCTTTTCTGGACTCGCCAACGAGGTCCAGTCGGCGATTCAGGACACCCCTTTCAGGGGCTCAGTGCTTTTTGGTGGGGACTCCAAAGATATTATCACAGACCTACAGGACAAGGGCGTTGCACTTAGGTCTGTGATGTCAGTGTACCGATTTGTGTTCCCTACAGCAGCCCTTTTGGAAAAGGACCTGAGGCAGAGAAGAATGCCCCAGTGCGCCAGAGGACGTAAGGCCCGGAGTTCAGCCACCCCACCTGCCTCCAAAAATCAGAGACGTTCAGGAGGTTCTCCCCCTGAACGTTCCGCCCCTTCTTGGCTCCCCGGCCCCACTGCCTCCTCAGTCTCACGACGGGGAGCAGGTGGGGAGGAGGTTCGCCTGCCACTCGCAGGAGTGGAGGGCGATCACCTCCAATGAATGGGTCCCGCAACTAGTGTCCTTCGAACACACCATAGAATGTCTGGAAATCCCTCCGGAAATTCTACCACAGAAGCCCTCCTACTCTTGGGACCAGGCCCTCCTAGTTTGCAAAGAGGTAAGCTCGTTCTTGCTCAGAGAAGCAATCGAGCACATCCCCTTCGGGCAATGGGGAAAGGGATTTTACTTCCACTTTTTCCTGGTTCCGAAAAAGACCGGGGACTTCATACCCATACTCGACCTAAGTCAGCTAAATCGGTTTGTCGACTACAAAACATTTTGAATGCTGACACTCCAGAGCCTCCTCCCTCTCCTCATGGAGAACCACTGGCTCTGCGCCTTGGATATGCGGTATGCCTACCTGCACATCCCCATCTTCCCCAGCCACCGCCGATTCCTGCATTTTCACTTTCAAGGGGAACACTTCCAGTTCCGGGCGCTCCCTTTTGGTCTGTCTTCATTTTTTACTAAGTGCCTGGTGGTGGTCACGGCATTCTTACGCCACAGGGGTATTGCAGTCTTCCCTTACCTGGACGATTGGCTGATTTCAGCCCCATCCAGGGATTCTTTGTTGGAGGCTCTTACTTTCACCCTGGACCTTTTCAGCAGACTAGGGATCACAGTCAGTGTTCCCAAGTCATCCCTTATCCCTGCCCTGAGACTTCAGTTCATTGGGGCAGTCCTGGATATGGTCCAGTGCAGAGCCTTCCTACCTCCAGACAGGGTGGAGACCCTTATCTGTCAGGCCTCCAAAGTGGCCTCCCATAGGACCATTCCAGCTCAGGAGGTCCTGCGCCTTCTGGGCCTGATGGTGGCCTCCATCACAACCGTTCCCCTAACAAGACTTCACATGAAGTTCATTCAGTGGTCATTGCGGGTGCTGTGGGATCAGCTTCTGGACAACCTGGACCATCTGGTTCTGGTCTTCTCAGCGGTTCAGAAAGAATTGCAGTGGTGGATGGATTCTCACAATCTTTTTTTGGTACTTCCCATTCGGAGCCCTGCACCAGTAGCTACTCTCACCACGGATGCCTCAAATATGGGATGGGGAGCTCATCTCAGGGAGCACCAAGCCCAGGGACCATGGTCTGGCTTGGAGAATTCTTTGCACATCAGTGTTCTGGAGTTGAGGGTGGCCCTGTACGCCTTACAGGCCTTTCAAACCCTTCATCTGAAGGGATCACTGCTAATCCAAATGGACAACATGTCGGTAGTTTGGTATATCAACAAACGAGGAACCCGGTCGTACTCCCTGTGCAGGGAGGTGACGCGGGTGTGAAACTGGGCAGTCCATCACCATCTGGTCCTCATGGCTGTGACCGTTCCAGGCTTTCTAAACGTCCTGGCAGACAGTCTCAGCAGATCTCGGACCCTAGCTCACGAGAGGGAACTATATTAGGAAGTGGCGGAGTCCGGAACTCGATCTCGTCGCCTCCCAATCCAACGCAAAACTTCCCAGCTTTTGCTCGCTCATTCCAGAGCACGGTGCTTTCTGGAGCGACACATTGTCTCTATCTTGGACAGGGAAATTTTTGTACGCCTTCCCTCCATTTCCCATTCTGCAGAGGGTTCTCCTCAAGCTTCAGGCGGAGAAGGCAAGGATGATCCTCATCGCTCCTCTCTGGCCGAGACAGATCTGGTTCCCACTGCTGCAGCAGCTTTCCAGGAAACCACCGGTTCCACTTCCAGTGATTCACAGCCTCCTGACCCAGGATAAAGGTCAACTGTTGCACCCGGGGCTCAGGATACTTGCATCTCCATGCGTGGCTCCTGCAGACATAGCTATCTCCCATTTTGGGGTTTCCTCCAGGGTTGCTCAAGTCCTCATTGAGGCTAGAAAACCCTCTACCCCTTCCACTTATGCTATGAAGTGAAAGTGGTTTTCCATTTGGGCGACCGCTAAGGGTTGGAGCGCTTTCTCTTGCTCTGCCCCACAAGTCATGGAATATCTCCTTCACTTACCAGACTCTAGTCTGTCCTACTCTTCTTTGAAGGTCCATATCTCAGCTATCTTGGCATACCATGAGCTAGTGGATGGTAAACCCGTGGCTCAGTTGGAGGTCTTAAAAACCTTTCTGAAAGGGATTCTCCATCTGAAACCCCCCATCCACAGCCCAACTCCGCCTTGGGACTTGAACTTCATCCTGGAAAAGCTCGCCCTTCCTCCTTTAGAGACGGCTATGAGCTGTGATTTGCACTTCCTGTCTTGGAAGCGCTTTTTCTTGTGGCTATCACGTCAGCCTGAAGGATTTTGGAGCCTCACTCTGTAGTCTGCAATGAGCCCTATCTGATTTTCCGTAGGGACCAGGCGGTCCTCAGAACACATCCGATGTTTCTTCCCAAGGTGGTGTCAGAAGCCACACTGAATCAATCGGTGGAGCTTCTGGTGTATTACCCGTCCCCCTCTAACAGAAGTGAGGCACTCCTTCATACACTGGATGTCCATCAGATCCTCAGGTGTTACACCCATTGGACCAAAGAGTTCCACTCTTGTGACCAGTTGTTTGTTTCCTTTTCCCTGAGATCGAAGGGCTGACTGGTTTCTAAACAGGGTCTGTCCAAATGGTTAAGCAACTGCATTGGATTCTGTTACTAGTACGAAAAGCCTCTGCCAGGTTCCATCAGAGGTCATTCTACTAGGGGCATGGCCGCCTCTGTGGCCTTCCTACAGAACGTTTCTGTGGCCGACATTTGTGCTGCCGCTACTTGGAGTTCTTTCCATACCTTTATCAAACATTACAGTGTGGACATTGCTTCTAGGCAGAGGGCTGGCTATGGCCTAGCCATCCTGCAGGGCCTTCTGTCCTAGACTGGGTCCATTCTGGATTCCAGTTTTTTTCTGTTGGAGTAAGTTTTCCTCCTACCTAGTTTCTGTCTGTCTCTCCTTGGAGGGACTGCTTGGGACTCTGTCCTGTATGTGATGACCTACTGAAGGAACCCTCTCAAAGTAAGATAGTACAGTTACATAGGAACCTACCATAACAGTAGATCTTCGAGAGAGGTTCCTTCAGTAGGTCATATTTTTCTCTCCCTCCTTCCCCTCATTTTCTGTTTTACAGGGTCTCCAGATCCTGTTCGTTCCTGCTGTCAGACCTCTTCCTGGCTCTGGCGGGAGAACTGGAGGGCGGGCATGGGGACCACCCACTATATACAGTCACGCTGATGTCAGTCTCGTGACGTTGGGTGGGTGGTCCCCCATCAGGTATTGCTATAAAAGTCTGCCGTGCGGCCCAACGCCAGGTGGCGCCAGTCCTATATGTGATAGCCTACTAAAGGAACCTCTCCCGAAGATCTGCTGTTGCGGTAAGTTCCTGCGTAACTGTACTTTCTTAGCTGACCAACCTGCAGCTGATTCGGTGGTGATCTCAGCAGCTCATGATCATTCACAAATCCCAAACACCTGATCACCCAGCCACCGGACAGGGAGTCCAAGCAGCTGGATTCAGTGGGCAGAACGGTGTACATGTCTGCCATTTGCAGCAGCAGGAGTTTAAACTTCCTGACTCACATGGTTCAGTTCCAGAATGCCCTTTGGGAACGGGGACTGGACATTCTGCAAGATGTGCCTGACTGCCCTCAAAAGGCAGAACTTGCTTGGCTATCCCAGTAGCGCTGGGTGCCTTACCTCACACCACGCCGGCAACCCATGTTCGGGAACGAGCACGGGCTGCTGGGGGTCAGCTGGGGAGGAGAAGGATCGAGTGCCCAACGGCCGCTCTCCTTTTCCGGGGGGGGGTACTTGCACATTCCTGCCACAATACCGACACCTAGGGGAGCCTGGGTGAAGGTGCAGTAGGAGGGAGTAGCAACATCGGGATAGGGCAGACGTCAGCAGAGGGGCTGAGCAGGAGGCACATCTCAGCTTGCCTTCAGGCTCCTTAGCCCTCATTGCACACCAACATCAGGGAACGAACAGGGAAAAGCACCCTCTCTCTCTCCTAGGTGACGACTCCTCGCTGTGTGTGGATCTCAGGCTCGTTAGGTAAACTCCACTGTACAAGTCCACGTTGCAGCATGTAAGGTTTGGAGGAGGTAAAAACCGGGGGAATGCCTCCTTACCCTACCCGGGGGTTATCTGGGCACCTAAGTTAATGGACTTTGTACTCTAGGGGCAGACTTTGAGGAGGAGAAGGATTGCACGCAGGTGGAGGTAGCCTGAAAGTGTAGAGAAGGGGGCAGTTAGGAAGAGCATAAATACAATAGTAAAAAAAAAAAAAAGGCAGAACTTGCTAAATTGCTTCAGACCGGATCAGATGTGGGCACGCATTTGCTGCGCTTTGCATATGAGACTGCAGACACATCAGCAAGGGCGGCTGCTACAGGCATCTGTCTCCGGCACCACTCCTGACTCTGGGTCTCCGGATTTGTGCAGGATGTCCAGTCCAACATCCTGGATGCACCATTTAAGGGCTCCGTTCTCTTCAGCGAAGAAACGGAGAGGATCATCTATAAACTTAAAGGATTGTATTGCATTTCTCCAAAGAGAATATATATCTGAGCCTGTTAACTTGGTGCACTAGCATAAGGTTCTCATTTGACCCCCAGAACTCGAGGCTGGTAGGTGATTCGGACCCAAAACAGACAGGAGGGGTTGCCCTGTTTGTCTCCTGTTCACACTATTGCACTTCGAGGTTGGCACTGTGGGAGCAGAGGGCCTGACCTGCAGAGTGTGTTTGTGACAGATTTGGTTGGCAGCAGTGTGATTTAAAAGAATTTGGTAACACACGTATTAACAGTCCAGTGTGTCAGATTGATACTGCACAGCTCACATGCAAAATAAGGCAGTGATTTTTTTTTTTAAACGTAAATAGAACTATATCATTGTGCTTGCAGTCCAAGTTCCTCCCTGTTTAATTTTTTTTTTTCGGGTGCAAGTTAGTGTAGCCGTAGATAGGGAAGAAGATGGCTTTCAACTACAGCGAGTACACTGCAGACTACCTGAGGCAGTTGTGCCGAGAGAGGGGCGAGTCAGAAAAACACCTCATAGAGGCTCTTGCGGCAGCCGATGCACAAGAGCTTGAATCTTAGTCTGTGACTGGAAAGGTCCAAACTTGTGTGTGGAGGGACCAGGGTCCAGTGCAGTGTCCATATCCGGTAAAGAGGACAGCATGACCAGTGCAAGCCAAGGACCACAGCAGCAGGGGACGGTCACCAACATTCGGGAGCCAGAAGGGATTCAGCTACAGATATAGTTGTGGAGAATGGAGCTGGAATTTGAGTAGAAGTTCCAGGTGGAGATGGGGAGGGAGAGAGAGAGAGAGGAGAAGTGAGAGTAGCCAGAGGCTGAGGACAAGGAGCGACAGCTGCAGTGAGAGGCTGAGCGAGAGCAGCAAGAGGCCGAGCAAGAAGAGCGTGAGCGCCAGAGGCAACATGAACTGGAGAAGCTACAACTTCAAACAGCAGCACCAGAGAAGATACGTGGCCTGGGGCTAACTGGGACTTCAGGACTGGGTTACAAATCAAATTCTAAATTGATAGCTGAATTTAAAGAGGGAAGGATATGGATACTTTTTTAAATTCCTTTGAAAAAGTATGTATTGAGGCAAATATGCTAGAGAGTCCTGGAGCATCCAGCTATCCCCGCTACTTACTGGGAAAACTTGGGATGCATTGGGTCAAATGGACAGTGAGGACAGTAAGATTATAGCAAACTTAAAGCTGCACTTTTAAAAAAGTGTGATTTAACTGCAGAAGCATACAGAGTTAAATTCCGTAAGCCCAGGAGAAGTCCTGACTTGAGCTGAGAGGAGTTAGCCACTAAACAACGTCAGTTTTTAAAATAGTGGGTCAGGATTGCAGCAGACTCTGTAGAGAAAATTGAAAATGTTTTACTGTTAGAGCAGTTTTTTTGGGCTTGTCCAGCAGAGCTGAAAACCTGGCTGGAGGACCGAGATCCAAAAACAGTGTAAGAGGCTGCTAAACTCTCCGACCGCAATGCCAGGAGCAGACCTGCTCTGAGAGGGAATGGGGCGGGATTGCAGCAGATTCTGTAGAGAAAATTGAAAATGTTTTACTGTTAGAGCAGTTTCTTGGGGCATGCCCAGCAGAGCTGAAAACTGGAGGACCAAGATCCAAAAACAGTGCAAGATGCTAAACTCTCTGACCGCTATGCCAGGAGCAGACCTGCTCTGAGAGGGAATGGGGCGGGCATGGCAGCACAGAAAGGGAAAAGTGCACCTTCAGGGTAGCTAAAACCCTCCTTGCCTCCACCGAAACCAGGTAGCCCCAGGTTACAAAGAAAAGATTTACCTGAAACAAGAAATGAATGTTGGGTTTGCAAACAACCTGGTTATCTGGCCAGGCAGTGTCCCAAAAGGGCAGAGAGTGCATAAAGTGGTACTAGGAAAGAAGTGGGTTGTTTATGTGTCCATGAAAGCATGCCAGTAATCATGAGGGGACACCTACACCCAGTCACTGTGAATGGAGTACAGACCCATAGATTAAGGGACACAGGAATGACCCTGACTTTAGTAAAAGGGGATTTGGTAGAGCCTGAATAGCTTATACCCAGTCAGTTTGTGACTGTACGGGGGTTCACTGGGGAGGAGGAAATGCTGCCACTTGCTAGTGTTCTGGATTGGGGTGAGACAGTGGGGACTAGGCAAAAGGTTGCTGTAGCCAAACCTTTGGCTGTCACTGTAATTATTGGCAACAATCTCAAACGGGAGGATGTGTGCAGTTACCCGCAGTCGAGCAGCAAAGGTAAATTGTTGTTCCCTGGACCCCGTAGAAGCCCTTGTGGAAAACACTGGGAGGCTGGTTCCCCAGCCTGTGTCTCCTGAACTCGAAAATAATGAAAGGGGGGTAGAAACTCCCCAGGTAACAGTTAACAGACAAGCTAAGGAGGGTTACTCTGAAGAGGAAGGTGTGACCCATAGTCAGAGGGTTAGGGATGGCAGTGATCCTGAATCTCCTGACACTACAGCTAGGGACCCTAGTCTAGAAACTAAAAGGGACCTGTCCCATGCATTGGGAATGTGTAAGGAGTTTGCAGCTGCTCAGAAATGTAACCCTAGTTTAGAGAAGCTGAGGGCTTGGGCAGACTGATGGAGCACAGGGAGGGGAAAGGAAAAATAAAATTTTTTGGGATAATGGACCAATGTATATGCAGGTTGTAAAGACAGAGGAAGGGGTGATGGGCAGGCAGCGTGTCGTTCCCCAGGGGTACATTGAGCAGTTGCTCAAGATTGCTCATGATATTCCCATGTCTGGTCATCTGGGAATCGCACTCACTATACGGCAGTTGGCCCAGAATTTCTGTTGTCCCAACTTCACCCAGCAGGTGAAGGAGTATTGCAGGTCTTGTCACCAGTGCCAAGAAATAGGGAAGGTGGGTAAGAGAACCCAAGCCACCATAATTCCCTTGCCCATAGTGGAGGAGCCATTCCAGAGGATGGGAATGGATATTGTGGGGCCTTTAAATACTCCCAACTCCTCCAGGAAGAGGTTCATCCTGACTGTGGTGGATTATGCCACCTGGTACCCAAAGGCAGTCGCCCTATCCTCACTGAGGACAGACAAAGTTGCTAGGGATTTTCTCCCATGTTGGGTTTCCGCAGGAGGTTATCACCGATTGTGGGTGTTTCTTCATATCGGAGCTGATGAAATTTTTGTGGTAGAAGTGTGGGGTGGTGCAGAGACACATGACATCTCATCACCTGCAAGCCAGTGGACTTGTGGAAAGATTTAATGGTACCCTTAAATCGATTCTTTAAAGTGTTTGTTGAACAGCATGGGGGGGACTGGGAGAAATACCTTCCCTACCTGTTGTTTGCATACAAGAAGGTGCCCCAGGAGTCAACAGCGTTTTCCCCCTTCGAGCTCTTATATGGACGCAGGGTACGTGGGCCCCTAGACTTGATCCGGGAGGACTGGGAAAGCAAACATGACACCCAGGGAACTCCATAGTGGATTATGTCCTTAGGTTTAGGGAAAGGCTGAAGGAGCTTACGGGGACAGCCCAGAGCAACCTGGCAGCTGCCCAAGAAAAACAAAGCTTGCTCGTACACTGTGGGTCAGGAAGTCATGGTCCTAATCCCGGTCCGGAAGGACGAGCCACAGGCCAAGTGGGCAGGACCTTACAAGGTTGTCAGACAGGTAAATTATGTAAACATTATAGAGCTACCTACCGGGAGACATACACAAAGAATGTACCATGTCAACATGATGAAGCCATATGCAAATAGGGCTGACATGGTATTTGCAGTGTGTAGTCCTAGGAAGGGATGGATGAAGGAGGCCCCCTTCTAGACTTGCTGGAAGAAAGCAAGCGGGAGTCCTCTGTGGAGGCAGTTAAAATGTCGCCCCAGTTAACCCAGATCCAGGAAGTAAGAGAGGTTTTAGCAGACTTTGCCCCACTGTTTAGTGCCAAGTCTGGACTAACCCCCTTAGCGACGCACAATGTGGAGACAGGGACACAGGCGCCCATACAGCGGACAGCATATCAGGTGTCAAGCCTGTGCAAAAGGACATTAAGAGGGAGGTGGAGGAAATGCCGGATTATGGGGTAATCCAGAAATCCCATAGCCCATGGGCCTCACCTGTGGTCCTTGTTCCCAAGCCAGATGGCTCTTCTCGTTTTTGTGTGGACTGTCGTGGACTGAATGCAGTCACAAAGTCAGACGCCCACCCAATGCCATGGACGGACAAACTCCTGGGCAAGTTGGAAGGAGCGACATACCTACAGCTATATACCCGACAAATAGGTATTGGCAGGTAGCGTTAACTGCCAGAGCCGGGGGGGGAGGCCTTCATCACTCCGATAGGGTTATTTGAGTTTAAAGTAATGTCTTTTGAAATGACGTATGCCTCTGCCACTTTCCAAAGGTTGGTGAACCAGGTGTTAAATGGTGCTGAGGAGTACACCGTGGCATACCTGGATGACATTGCCATCTTTAGTGCCAGCGGGAGGAAACCCATCCTACCTTAGGGAAGTGCTGGGTAGGATACAGAGGGCCAGACTCACTATCAAAGTTGAGAAGTGCCAGGTGGCCATGGCTGAGGTGGCATACCTTGGGCATGTTGTAGGCCGGGAACAGCTCCATCCTAACAAAGTAAAAATAGAGGCAATCTAGGCATGGCCTAGACCGGAAACAAAGAAGCAGGTCTGGAGTTTTCTAGGGATAGCAGATTACTATAGGAAATTTGTACCAAATTACAGTGCCCTGGCTGCTCCCTTATCTGTCCTGTTAAGGAAAAGGATGCCTAAGAAAGTTACCTGGGAACCAGCCTGTGAACAAGCCTTTACAAGACTAAAAGAGGCACTGTGCAGTGCTCTTTTATTGGTAAGTCCAGACTATAATAGACCCTTTGTAGTCCAGACTGACGCTTCAGATGTGGGTATTGGGGCAGTGCTGAGTCAGACGTCCAGCCAAGGGAAAGATCACCCTATAGTGTACCTCAGTAAAAAAAACTACTTCCCCAGGAGCAGGCTTACTCTACAGTGCAAAAAGTGAGTCTTGCAATGGTGTGGGCACTAAAGACGTTAGAGCCATACCTATACGGGCAGCATTTTGAGGTACAAACCGACCACAACCCCATGGTTTGGCTGGCACAAATGGGTAAAACGAATGGTAAGCTGTTAGGATGGAGCCTTGCCTTGCAAGGGTATGATATGACTGTCTCACACAGGGCAGGGGCAGCCAATGAAAATGCAAATGGGCTGTCGCATCAATTTGAGCTATGAGCTCACTTTGGGGAACTCATCCCATTGTAGGAATAGAGCCTTCAAATTCAGTCTCGGGGGGGGGGGAGTGTGACGCTCTACCACCTGCCTATTATTATACGTATAATATCTGTATTATAAATAAATGTGTATGTTCTTGTCTGACTATGACACACCAGTTAGTAAGTAAAGAGGCTTGACCTTTGACCTGCAAGGTGTCAGTGTGTCAGACAGCAGGATGTCTTAAACTGGCCAGTGGAAAAACCCTAATTAAAAGTTTCCTGTTCTCTCTTAACACACAGGGCTTCCTGCCAAATATCAGGTGATAAGACATCCCAAAATATTCCTTTTGTATCTAAAACCATATATGAATTTTATGATCCTGAGGGAAGAGACAACTTTTTTACAAACTCTTGTAAAAAGAGAAAAACTATGCCTGCCCGGTGGCGCTGAGGGTTGAGCCGCTGGACGCCACACCTTGCACCACACCGACACCTGGATTCGAGAACAAGCCCAGGTCAGCAGGGGAGGGGAGGGAAGAGATTGAGCGTCCATTGGACTGCGCTCTCTCTTCCTGGGGAGGGTTCAGGGGAGTGATCGCTCCTGGAGCGACACTGAGTAGAGGGGTGGAGTTGCGGCATAGTGTTGCCTTATCAGCCGCACTCCGAGGGGATCCAGGTAAAACACAGGAAAATCCCAACCCCGGAGATAGACAACGGCACCTGGACCAGGAACACACTCCAGCGCAGGGCTTCCTCCTCTCTGTGGCCTGCCCGTACGTTCCCGGCACTCTATACTATAGATAGAGCGTCCTGGGCGGGTAGGGTGGCCCTTCCTTTGGGGGGGGGTTCAAATCCAGAGGTTGCGTTGGGCCATGCGGGGGAGAGGCAGGAGGTTTTAGGATGGAGGTAGAGACCTGGAGCCCAGGATTCCCAAGAGAGTTCTTTGGTACAGTGGTGCATACAAAATAGTTTAAAAAAAAAAGAGAGAGAAAAACTGAAATAATTCTTGCAAAACAGGAAACCAGCATAGAGATCAAAGGAAATACTTTGATCAGAGAGAGACTGACATCGCCAGGAGGTGTAGAAAACTGACTTTTGAATAGTGCCTGCATCTGAGAATTTGGTACAGAAGTCCTCTTTGAAAATCAGAGACACACTTAGTCTGTGGACTGGTAACTAGGCACTTTAGAAAGATATAATTCAGCTGGAACTTTTAAGAACTTTGCAGGTGTTTTCTTTGTTCTGTAATTTCCCAATTATTTTGTTGACTGTTAGTATTGATGTATATACTTTGCATTTGGTATTTTATCTATTTTAAATTTTTATTAAACACTATTTTCCTTGAAATTCTGCCTGTGCCTTCTCAGTTTCTTTTGCATGTGAATGCTGGAAAAGTGTTAATATTTCTGACAACTGTTGAGAGCTCAAAAAGGATGTGTTACTATCTTGCTAAAGGTAAGAATATACCTAGGTTTCATATTGAGTTGTAAGGGTAAATTTTGGGAACCTTGCTGGGTGCCACTGGGCAAAGGATTGTATTGCATTTCCCCGAAAAGAATGTACTGTATATCTGAGCCTAACTGGGTGTGCTAGCATAAGGTTCACATTTGACCCCCAGGACTGGAGGCTGGTAGGTGATTCGGACCCAAAACAGACAGGAGGGTTACCCTGTTTGTCTGCTGTTCATGCTATTGCACTTTGAGGTTGGCACTGTGGGAGCAGAGGGCCTGACCTGCGGAAGTGCATTTGTGACAGATGGACCCCCAACATCTGTTAGCAGGGGTCCCGTTCATGATCTCTATTCCCCAGCAGATTCTCACCACGGACACCTCTATCCTGGGCTGGGGTGCGCACCTGGATCATTTTCAAACTCAGGGGACCTGGTGTCCACTCAAGACGTTTTTGCACACAAATGTCTCAGAGATGTGGGTAATCCTGTATGCCACGCAAGCTTTCCAGGACCATCTCCTCCCGGGTCACTTGTTGATTCAATCAGACAACTTTAATGTTGTCTACAGCAGCAAGCAAGGGGGCACTCATTCCTACCGCCCTGTTCCGGGAGGCCATGAGAGTCTGGTACTGGACCATTGCCTGGACCTCATGGCAGTCCATGTTCCGGGCATTGTCAACACCCTGGCAAACAGTCTCAGTTGAAATTAGTCCAGGATGCATGAATAGGAACGTCTCGCAGATCTGTTCAACAGATGGGGTTTTCCAGAGATAGACCTTTTTGCGTCAAGGAAACATGGACTTTGATGGCAGATAAAGACTGTCTGGCCCACCTAGTCAGCCCATCTGCCTATCTACTTAACTCCTGATCCTAAATGATCAGCAGCTTACCCTCTCTTTCCTACCACTAGGGTTGCCTTCTGTCTATCCCATGCATTCTTGAATTTTCCAGTCATTCTAACCTGTAAAACCTCCTCTGGGAGGCTGTTCTATGCATCCACCACCCTTTCTATGAAAAAATACTTCCTCACATTTCCACCTAGTCTCCCCCACCTCTAGCCTCATATTGTGACCCCTTGTTCTTGCACATCTCTTTTTTCGAAATCTGCTGCTCTCCAGGACCTCATTGATTCCCCTGAGGTACTTGATGTCTCTGTCATATCCCCCTTTCCCTCCTTTCCTCCAGGGTATACATATTGAGGTCTTTCAGTCTTTCCTCGTATGTTTTCTGGTGCAATCCTTTCACCATTTTTGTTGCCCTTCTCTGGACCTCTATTCTGTCAATGTCCTTTCGGAGATGAGGTCTCCAGAACTGAACACAGTATTCCAGATATGACCTAACCAGTTGTCTGTACAGTGGCATCACCACCTCCTGTTTTCTGCTGATGATGTCCCTCTTTTTGCACCTGAGCATCACTCCGGCCCTCCCCACTGCCTTTTCACATTGCTTGGCCACCTTCAGGTCATCTGTTATGGTTACCCCCAGGTCCCTTTCCAGTTTTGTTATTGTTAGTATCTCCCCGCCCCACCCATTTTTGTATTCTTCTTCGGGATTCCTGTTGCCAAAATGCATGACTTTGCACTTTTTAAGCAATAAGGCATGACCAAGGGTTATGTTAATGGTCTGTTAATCACCTTCTAGGGGTGTACTGTGTCACGAGGTGCAGCTGAGTGCCACATGCCCCTAGAGGGTGATTAACTGACCATTAACATAATCCTTGGGAATGCCTTATTGCTATTATAATTAAAAATGTTTTTAAACAGTGTTAAACTTTGTTCAGCATATGGTTAAGCTCTACATGTATGTTAATAACAGATTAACATAAGGCTGTTAGAATGTTTGCAGCCAATCAGAAAGCTCCATTTCTGAGACACTTTTTATAATTTGCATTGAACTTAAGCTGCCACTCTTTTGACCACTCCTTCAGTTTGCCTAGGTCTCTTCTTATTTTTTCCACCTTGTCTGGAGTGTCTTCCCTATTGCAGATCTTGGTGTCATCCGCAAAGGGCACACCTTCTCTTCCAGCCCCTCCACAATGTCACTGAGGAAGATATTGAAGAGGACTGGCCCCAGAACTGAACCTTGTGGAACCCTACTGGTTACCTCCCTCTTGGCATTGAACTCCATTCACCACCACCCTCTGTGTCCTCTTGCTCAGTCAATTTCTGACCCGTTGTGCCACCTTGGAACCTTCTCCCGGACTGCTCAACTTGTTTACTAGCCTCCTGTGTGGGACAGTGTCAAATGCCTTACCAAAATCTAGTTATGCCATGTGCACCGCCCTTCCCTGATCCACCACCCTTGGTTACCTAGTCAAAGAAATCTGTCAGATTTGTTCAGCAAGATCTCCCTGCTGTGAATCCATGTTGCCTTGAGTCTTGTGCCCCACTAGCCTCCAGATATTCTACAGTCCTTTTCTTTAACATGGATTCAATGATATTCCCCACCACTGAGGTCAAGCACTGGTCTGTAATTTCCAGCCTCCACCTTGCTCCCACTTTTGTGTAGTGGTACCACATTCGCCCACCTCCAGTCCTCCAGCACCACTCCCTCCTCCAGTGATTTGTTAAATAAGGCTATCAGTGGTGCTCCTAGTACCTCCCTGAGTTTTTTTCAGTATTCTGGGATGCATCTCATCTGGTCCCATTGCCTTGTCCACTTTTAGTTTCGAGAGTTCCTTTAGGACTCTCTCCTCCATGAATGGACTGGTGTCCACCTCCCCCCCCCCAATATGTGTTTCTACCCCCTAATTTTGGTCCCTCCGCTTCCTTTGTAAATACTGAGCAGAAGTATTCATTTAGCATTTCTGCTTTTTCTAGGTCCCCTCTGCACCTCCACTCCCCTGTATTCAACCTCACAGTCCCCAATTAATCTTTTTCCTTTCCCTGATATACTTGAAGAAGGTTTTGTCATCTTCTTTTAATGACTTTGCTGCCTTTCTTCAGTTTGCACCTTTGAACACCTGGCTGCTTTCCCCACCTCCTGTTTTGCCTGGTACACTTCCCTGTCTCCCTACCCCTGTGTTTCCTTGTACTTTCTGAATGCCTGATCTTAACTTCACGAGGGCTCTTGCAGTAGGTAATTACATATAGGACAGAAGCCAGCAGGTGTCAGGACCCCACGGAAAAATTTCTAGCTGGCAGTCTCCGGTGAGGGACCACCCCCACGTCAGGTGGCCGACGCCAGGCAACGGCCAGTATAGCGCCTCACGGTAAAGTTCACTGCTTCGCAGTCCTCCGTTAGTAGTTTTTACCATCTATTTTCATAATTTCATCCGAATTTCATCAGTTTTTGACAGTTGCCGTGTATGTAGTCCCTGACTCCCTCTGAGCAGAAAAACAAGTGTCTTTTTTGCCTAGGCCCCGACCACCCCGTGGAGAAGTGCCAGGTCTTCCAGCAGTTCGACGTGGCCATGCTTTAAAACTAAAAATGACTTCCATGGAAAAGGAACTGAAAAAACTTAGGTGGGCCTCTACTTCTCCAGAGGGCCATTGCAAGAAGAAGCACCGGGACCGGGACTCCTCTACTTCGGCACATGACCTCGGCTGGGGTCATGGTACTTCGGTAGCGTTCCCCGGGAACCGATCCAAGATGGCGCCTAGAGGGTTTCAAGGTGGCATCTACACTCCGTCCAGCTTGCACTTGGGCCCCATAGCGGCCTTCGGGTCTAAAGGCAGCCACTCCAGTAAGCCCGCCACCATGCGACCTTCTGGTCAGCTGACCCCAGTAAGCTGGGCGTCGGCTCCTGATGCCCGCCCGGGTAGGCTGATAAGTCGCCTGACCCGTGAGGGCAGCGCCACGGCCTCACATCGCCCACCAAGACCACCCCTCCGCCAGCGGCCCCGTTGAGCATAGGGTCTGATAAATCGGACACCAGCTCCTCCGACGTCCATCTGTACCCCACTGGTAAGCCAGACGCTGGCCCCTCCGACGGCCGGTCAGTGTCAAAGCCGACACTGGACCCTTCGGGCTTGTCTGTCGTCCCTGGCTTGCTGCAACCTTAATTGCATTCTGAGGTTCCAGCATCTCCCTTGATGGACTCCGGGGACGTCAGCCCCTCTTCCCCAGGTGAAACTGAGGATGTTGGCACGCTACCATCTGGTCTCAGTTCCGCTGGGCCGGTTGAACCGACGCCAGATCCTCGGACTCCAGCTCTGACACTGGCCTACCTGACACTGCGGCGACGTCCCATTGCCCGACACCGCCCCTACGCCGGGCCCACCGCCCGCCGGGCCTTTCACTCCAGACCTGCCTGCTGGGCCTTTTCCAGGGCCTTCTGTGCCTTCAGAGCCCTTGGTTTCTGGGTATCCGAGTCTGTCCTATCCTGGTCCGCAGTATCCGGTACCCCAGTGCCGCAGTATCCAGTGCCCCAGTACCCAACGCCAGGCTTCCTGCCATCGGGTTATGGATACACGCTGTACGGATACCCCCAATATCCGTACCCTCCTCCTCCACTGCTCCCTCAGCTGTCAGTGGATCCGAATGAGACGCTGGCTTCCTGGTGGGCTGAGGCCAAAGCTCAACTCACCAAGGAAGTAGAGAGCCGTCTTTCGGCACTGGACCCACCTTCAGACCCCTGACATCAGAGACCAGAAACCCCCTCCCCACCTCCTGACACCAGAGGCCACCCCTCTGGTCCCAGGACAGGGGAGGACACACTTCCCCAAGGGTTTCCAAGGGGTCCGTTCCTCTCCCATGCTGGGAGGTGCCCTCCTCATACTCTTCAGAGACTTCGGATGATTCCAATGATCTCTCCGAGCCAGACAATGAGCCCTGCACTCTAGACAAGCCCAGGCCAAGGACTTCCCCCAAAGTCCCCTCCGGAGGATCCTTCTTTCCTAGAGTTGCTGCGGCTGTTCATCAGTGGCAATCACTGGAGCCAGATCCACAGCATAAAAAACTTGCTGCGCACCTGGATCTGCCTGAGACAGCTCCCACTCTGGTTCCACCCTGTATTGAGCTTCATGTTGACTTTTGTGCCCACCATATGGAAGCAACCATTGGCCATAGCCTCCCTTCCGAGGAAGTCAGATAGGCTGTATCAGGATCCGGAGGGTGTTGAGTCATTGAATTCCCACTCCAGAACTGATTTGGTCGTGATTAGCGCCACTCACGGCCATTCAGCTAACCCCAAGCACTTGCGCTCGTCTCCACCCGACAAGGAATCCCACCTTCTGGACCAGTACGGAAAGAAGGTCTATGCTTCTTCCACTCTGGGAATCAGGGCCCTGAATTATGTTGCTCTCATGGGGGATTTCCAGAAGTCGATCCTTAGCGAGGTGGAATCTAAATTGGACTCTCTTCCTGAGTCACAGACGAAGCAGGAAATGGCTGATCTTGTCCGCTCTGCATGTTCGGCCAGTCGGCACATGCTCCGTGCCACATACGACGCAGTGGATGCTGCTGGTCAGAGCTCAGCCTTCGCCGTGGGTTTGCGGTGTCATGCCTGGCTCCGGGTGTCAGGTTTGGTCCCGGAGGTGCAGTCTACTATCCAGGACACGCCCTTCAGGGGTTCAGTGCTGTTCGGTGGCGAGGTCAAGGACATCATCACCGATCTGCAGGAGAAGGGTACTGCACTTCTGTCTGTCGACTCCTTGTACAGGCCCCCTCAGGCGCAGCACCGTCCCTTTTGCAGATGTTCTCGGCCCAAGACAAAACCTCAGGGAAAACGGACCAACAAACGTGGGCCCCTCCGGCTGCCAAGCCCCCCCCCACCCAATAAAGTGGTGGGAGCTTCAGCCGCGGCACTTCCCCACACCTCCTGACTCCTCTCCTCTCCTCTCCCACAGACTCTGGATCTTCCAGAGGAACCGGTAGGAGGGAGATTGTCCTTCCATCTACCAGGTTGGGAGACGATCACTTCAGACACTTGGGTGCTCCAGCTGATAGCAGAAGGACATTCAATAGAGTTTCTTCGGAAACCACCATGAAAATCACCCCCCAGGTCTTACTCCCAGGAACACCTTCTTCTGGTTCGAGAAGAAATATCCTTCCTTCTTCTTTGGTGGCGATAGAACCTATCCCTTCCCACCTTCGGGGTACAGGTTACTATTCTCATTTCTTCCTGATCCCAGAGAAATCGGGGGACGTGGGGCCTATCCTAGACCCCAGCTCCCTAAACCTGTTCGTGGAGCACAAAAGGTTCAGAATGATCTCTTTGCAGAGTCTTCTGCCCTTGCTTTGGCTGGGACAGTGGATGTGTGCTCCTTATCCACCCTTCCCACCACAAATACCTTCGCTTTTCATTTCAGGGGGATCACTACCAGTTCAAGGCCCTCCCATTTGGTCTTTCCTTGGCGCCCCGAGTGTTCACCAGATGCCTTTCTGTGGTGGCGGCCCACCTGCGTACCTTGGGAGTACAGGTTTTCCCATACCTGGATGACTGGCTCCTGGCAGCCCCATCCAGGGAAGAGCTCCTGTGGTCCCTTTCTCTTACCCTTCAGGTTTTTACCAGCCTTGGTATTACCATCAACCAAGCCAAGTCCCATGTGATCCCGTCCCAGAGACCCCAGTTCATCGGGCAATCCTGGACATGACCTCTGGCATGGCTTTCCTGCCTCTGGACAGGGTGGCCACCCTCCAGACACATGTCAGCCTGTTGTCCAGCCACAGGCAGGTCAGCATCAGGTCAGTCCTTCACCTCCTCTGGCTCATGGAGGCTGCTATTCCAACAGCCCCTTCTGCTCATCTTCACATGAGGATCTCTCAGTGGATGCTTCGGTCTCATTGGGATTAGTTAGTGGATGACCTAGACCAGGAAGTCCTGGTCTCTAACCCCATGGTTCGGGACTTGCATTGGTGGATGGTTCAGGAGAACCTTTGTCGGGGGGGTTCCCTTCTGCCTCTCTCCCCCCTCTCAAACATTGACAACAGATGCCTCGGGAGAGGGTTGGGGAGTCCACTTGGGGTCTCACAGGACCCAGGGCTCCTGGTCCAAGCTGGAACAGGTTCTTCACATAAATGTACTCGAGCTCAGGGCTGTGCTATTCAAGCCCTGCATCTGTATCTGCTTCCCAGTCATCTGGCTGTCCAGACGAACAACATGTGCGTAGTCTGGTATATCAACAAATGGGGGAACTCATTCTTACTCTCTTTGCAGGGAAACAATGCAGGTTTGGGATTGGGCGGTGCAACACAACCTTCATCTCATGGCGGTTCATGTGCCGGGGGTCAAAAACATGCTGGCGGACCACCTCAGTCGGTCGTCTGCCCAGGTGCGTGAATGGGAACTGGATCGGGGGTAGCAGACGATATCTTCCTACGCTGGGGAACGCCTCAGGTAGACCTGTTTGCATCTCCTCTAAACGCAAAGCTTCCCATCTTCTGCTCGCTCACTCCAGGGTGAGGCATTTTCTGGAAAGATGCTCTGTCTCTTGACAGGAAGGGCAGATTCGTCTATGCCCCCTTCCCAATTCCCTTAATTCCGAGGGTCTTACACAAACTCGGCTCAGAAGGAGCTCACATGATCTTGATCGCTCCTTTCTGGCTCAGGCAAGTTTGGTTCTCTCTTCTGCAACAGTACTCAAAGGAACCTCCTTTTCCTCTGTCTCAGCTTTTGCTGACCCAGGATCAAGGGACCTTGGCCCATCCAGGCCTCAAATCCCTTCAGTTGCATGTGTGGCTCCTGCAGATGTAGCTCAAGCCCGTTTCGGGGTTTCCCCACTTGTGGCTGAGATTCTGGTGGAGGACCGAAAGCCTTCCACCAGATCTACCTACACCATGAAGTGGAAACGGTTCTCTATCTGGGCCTCATCCAAGGATTTCGAGCCATTCTCGTGCCCTGTTGAGAGAATTCTGGACTATATGCGCCATCTCTTTGATCTGGGTATCAGCCACTCCTCTCTGAAAGTTCACATGGCGGCTGTTTCCACTTATAATGTTCCCTTCGGGGACAGAACTTTTGAGCAGTTGGAAGTCTCCAAGACCTTCCTTACAGGGGTTCTCCACTTGAGACCCCCTATTCACGTTCCTGCCCCCCCCTTGGGATCTGAATTTTATACTTGAGAAGCTTACTCTGTCTCCTTTTGAACCAGCAGCTTCAGCATACCTGAAGTTCCTATCCTGGAAGACTCTCTTCCTGGTGGCCATCACTTCAATTCGACGTATTTCCGAGCTCCAGGCCTTGATGTGCAAAATCCCTTACTTGTTTTTTTCACAAGGAACGTGTGGCTCTGCGTACCAGCCCTAAGTTTCTCCCTATGGTGGTAGCAGAATCCACGCTGAATTAATCCATTGAGCTATCTGCTTTCTTTACGCAACACTCCAGTCAAGGGTAGTACCTCTTGCATACTTTGGATGTTCATAGAATTCTGAAATACTACACCACTAGGACCAAGGATCTCAGAAAGTTCTATCAGTTGTTTGTCTTTCCCACAAAAGAGAAGGCAGTGCTGTTTCTAAGCAATGCCTGTCTAAATGGTTGGCTCATTATATCACTTTCTGCTACAACAAGTACCACAAGACCCTGCCGGGTCAAGTCAGGAGCCATTACACCAGGGGTGTTGCTGCCTCTGTGGCTTGTTTTAAGAATGTGTCAGTGGCAGACATCTGCGCAGCCTCAACTTGGACTTCTGTCCATACCTTTACGAAACACTACAGTTTGGACGTTGCCTCTCGCCGTAGAGCGGGCTTTGGGTTGGCTGTCTTGCAAGGTTCTTTCATAAGACCTTCACAGCCTGAGGGTCTACATTTGAGTAGTTTCCTCATCCCATGTGCTTAATCTTGTTCCAGACTGCTGGGGACTCAGTCCTATATGTAATTACCTACTGCAAGAGCCTTCTTGAAGTAAGATAGTACAGTTACGTAAGAACTTACCGTAACAGAAGATCTTCAAGATCTCCTTTTGAGCCAGCTGTGTCTTGCGAGCTACGCATTCTCTCTTGGAAAGCATTGTTTTTAGTTCTGTTACTTCTGTCGATCAGTTTCCAAACTTCAGGCTGTCTGGTGTGAGGAGCCTTATTTGATTTTTCACAAAGACGGGGTGTCTTTGCACATGAATCCTAAGTTTCTTTCTAAGTTGGTGTCTGAGTTTATGCTGAACCAATCCATCCACCTCCCCGTGTATTTCCTGGAGCGTGCCAGTCCAGGGAAAGCACTGCTCCATACTTTAGACATGCGCAGAATTTTGAAATATCTGCTCCGAACAAAGGACTGCAGAAAATCAAAGCAGTCCTTTGTTTCTTTCTCTCAGGGAAGAAAGGACATTCAAATTTCTAACCAATGTTTGTCCAAATGGTTGGCCAGTTGTATTGTCTTTTGCTACAATAAGCATGGCAAAGAATTACCGGGGGCAGTCACAGCTCACTCCACAAGGGGGTATGGCTCCCTCTGTGGCGTACTTCAGAGGTGTCTCAGATGCTGACATTTGTGCTGCTGTCACCTGGAGTACCGTCCATGCATTTGCCAAGCATTACAGTCTGGAAGTTGTTTCTCTAGCCAGAGCAGACTTTGGCCGTGCCGTTCTTCAGGGCCTTCTGTCTTAGGCCCTGACTTGCCTTCCATCCAGACTGTTCTGCTGTTACTTGTCACTGCCTGGGACTCATTCCTACAGAGTGACCTGATGACTGAGATACCCGTGAAGAAGATCGAACAGTTACTGTAGAACTGTTTAATTGCGCGCTTTGTTAATTTCGCGATGTCTCCTGCCCGCACCGATAGGTGTTAAATTAAGATCGCGATTTCCCTTCCCTCGCTCCACTCAGTAAGTAACAGTTCATTTAAAAAACACTACCAGCCTGGCTCTCTAATCACTGGGAAATTATTCGGTTTGTTTTTCTCATCTGTTTCTGATTTGCTAAAATAAGATCGTTGCTTACCCTCAGTCCATTCAGTAAGTAACAGTTCATTGAAAACCACTACTCGCCAGGTTCTCTAATCTCTCATCTGTTTCTCATTTTTGTCAATTATGGTGAACACTTAAGAACAGGTTCACTGTGTTTGCCGTGTCTTTGAGCTGTGTAGCAGTAGCTGCGTTCGCTTCTGGTTGTTGCAGTAATGTCTCTTTATTCCTGGCTACAGCGTCCAAAACAGTTAAAAAGGGAACTGGCTATAATAAATGAAGTGACACCGGACCATTTAAGTGATTGTTCCGGAGTGTCACTTAAGGTATGAGAAAAGTGTTGTGCATGAACTTAAAATCGCCACCCCACCTGCAAACGTAGATGCACGGAATACAACACATACACAGCAGAAGTTTGTTTTGAAGTTGGACGTTATGCCGTTGTGCATGGTGTAATGAACGCTGTGCGATTTTATTCTGGCAAGTACTGCAAACCAATTAATGAGAGTACTGTTCGCAAATTTAAAAGGGATTACTATGACAAATTAAAGAATGAGCCTGTTCCTCCCAGCATGGCACCCCCCCCACAAAACTGAGGGGGTGGGGTTGTCGATGCTGTGAAGAACAACTGTGACGAAGAACTGCGTGTTTGGAGATTTTAACATCGCTAAAAAAATAAAGCAGTAAATTAAGCGAACGATAAATAATATTAGTTGTCTTATTTAGTTTGTGGTAATGTTGATTCCTCGAATATAGCGAGACTTACTTGTCAGTATTAATTATCTGTTCTGCAGTATGTAAGAACTTACAAACAGTAGATCTTTGCAGGGATCTCAGTCCTGAGGTCAGCCTTCCCTCCCACCATCCCCCTATTTGGGGTTCCTGTCTCAGATTGGTTGTCTGGTGTATCCAGTCTTTTATTTAGACCCGGGCACCTTTTTCTCCCTCCGTACCCTGGCATGGGTTGCTTCCTTAGTATTATTGACACCGCCTTTTATTGGTGGTGGCTCGGCATAGGCAAATCCAGTTGTACTGCTGGAAAATCTTCTCTGTGGATCTTACTTCACTGACGGTGAAGTTCTTAAGGTGCGACCTGATGACTGAGATCCCCTAGAAGATCTTCTTTTACAGTAAGCTCTTATGTAGCAGTTCTTTTTTACTAAAGGTAGTGTCTGAGTTTACCCTAAATCACACCATCCGCCTGCCAGTTTATTTTCCAGAGCATGCAAGTCCAGGGGAAGAATTGCTCCATACATTGAATGTACTTAGAATAATCAGGTATTATGTACACCATACACAGGACCGCAGAACATCCTTGCAGCTTTGTGTTTCTTTCACCTGTGGGAAAGAGGCATTTCAGTTTCTTTTCTTCTTTTTTTCTTTCTTTCTGCTCCTGCTGCTAGCCCCCTTCAGTCTGCCCCCTTCCCCCCCGGCATCCACTGGACTTACTTCTGTTGCACTAGTGAGGTGCCAGCTTGCCAGGTGCGGATCCTGCAAGGGACTGGGCTTCAACCTGCTGGCTGACGTTTTTTTTCCCTCCGCCCCCCCCGAGCGCGGCAGCATGCAGTGATGCTAATCTGTACCTGGCATGCTAGGCATCTGCCCCGCTTCGGCCCCCTATGTGTGGACACACTGTCGTAGGCCCCAGCCACCGCTAGGGGTCAGGCAGGCAGCGGACTCTGGCTTCACCCCTCCCTGGGAGAGGAGAGTTGTCCTTTGGACACTCAGTCCTCTCTTTCCCCAGCCAACTCCCAGCAGCCCACTTGCACTGCGAACATAGGTCGCTGGCATAGCAGGAGGTAAGGAATGCTGCCTCGTCCATCCACGCCACTGGGCTGGCTAGGCGTTTCAGTTTCTAAACAGTGCTTGACTCAGTGGTTGGACATCTGTATTGTTTTTACAGGAAGTACAGTAAAGAACTTCCTGGGGTTGTTTGTGGTCATTCAAGCCAGAGGCGTGGTCACTTCTGTTGCTGGTTTCAGGAAAGTTTCAGCTGCAGAGATCTGTTCGGCTGCACCTTGGAATACTGTCCACACTTTCACAAAACACTATAGTCTAGACATTGCCTCTGGAGGAAGGGCAGGATTCTGCATAGCTGTACCTCAAGGCCTCCTTTCATGGGTCTGTGATCTCCAGCCACCTAGACTGTCTTTATCAGTACTGCTTGGGACACGTTCCATAGGTGTGGCCTAATGAAAGAGATATCTTCAAATAATATAAAACAGTTACTTCAAACACCATGAAGTCTTGCTATATTATAACAATAGCAGTCAGCCACTGCAGCTGAACTGCCCCGGAGAGGAAGGAGTTAACTCCAGAGGATCTGGAGTTCTACAGCGCGAGGGCGCTGTGCCCAAAGCTCTATCTGGCAGTTTCAAATGAAACTGTCAGATTCTTTACTCCGCTTCACTGAACAGTCGCTCCGGAGATCAGCTCCTTCAGTTCGGTTCATTCTCGGTTCAAGCGAGTATTTTTCGGTTCATTTGAACCGGCAAAAGTCATTATTTTAACCGCATTTCGGTTTTAAAGCTCTATCTGGTAACCGTAAGTACTAAAATTTAAGTCTGTGTGGAAAATTAATTATCGGTTCGGTTTTGAACCGATCGGTTGTTTTTCTGCATTTTAAAAGTGTACAGTTGGGTTTTAGAGTGCGGTTCCCGGTTCTTATCGGTTCTAAAAACCGGAATTATAACGTTTTTTTCAAATACCCGTGACACGGTTAGGAACCGATAAGGGTGTCTTGCCTGGCACTGCCATCAAAAGGGCAAGTTTTGGTTAGGCTGGCATTATGTCTGAGAAACCCAAAAGAAAAACCGGGCCCACTGGGTTTCAACACTGTGATGTCTGTGGGGACGCCTTTGCCAAGGCTGACCCACACACCACTTGTGTTTATTGTCTGGGGGCTGACCACCTCCTGTCAGACTGCCAGGTGTGTAAAAATTTCCCTGCAGCCACCCTGGAGAAGAGATTGGGCCGGCTCAGGGCACGAGAGGCCAAAAAGTCCGCTGACCCGGATGGCCAGCCTGGTCCAGTACCCACTGGACCAGAGGAGTGCCCTCTGACCAGGCGAGACTTCCTCGGGCAAAGGAAGGCTGGTTCAGAGGAACCAGTCCCAAGTAAAAGACAAGGAAATCAGTAGGTCTGGAGTCCAAAATTGTGTCTCCAACTGCTGCAGAGATAGCTAAAGCCATTCAGATTGTCCAGTCACTGTCTCAGGGACCTGTAGAACCACCAACAGTTGGTAAAGGTTGGTTCGTTCAGTCCCAGTGGTTCAGGATTTTGAACTTGAGGATTTTATGAACCACAGGAGGGAGGAGAATTTGATCAATACCGTGTGGCTGGGAGGGTCTGGGCGTGCCCATTGAACCGGACATTTCTCCAGACAGACCTTTAGAATCTCCTCCTATTCTGTCTGAGTCCCCTTCTTCCTTTATTTTTACAAAAGGTTGCAGAAACCCTCCAGCTTCCTTTAGAGGAGGCTGTGGATGAACAAGAGGAGCCTGATTATGTGGAAATGATGGATATTCCAGAGTCTAGGAGGTTGTCTATTCCTTTGCATAAGTCATTTAGGAAGCAAACAACAAAGATTTAAAAAATCCTCATTCTGTCCCTCCTGTAGATAAAAATGGACAGAAGGTATACTTTGTCAGGCTCGGATACAGACTTCCTTACTGAGCAGTGTAGTCATGTAGGTGTGGTACAAGCTGCAGCCTGTGACAAGGCTAATATTCCTCTGGCCTCACATCCTCCTGATAAGGATTCCAGGAAGATTGATGCCATGGTGAAGAAACAGTATATGGCAGCTTCTTTGGGACTCAGGCAGGCAAATTATATGGCTTGTGGCTAGATATCAGAAATCTAGGTGGGACACAGTATTGCAGTTAGCCAAGCAGGCCATGGCCAGCTGGCTAGTGAGTTGGAACAGGTGGCTACTGATGGCATTGAAGCCTCTAAAGTTCAATTTCATACCGCTGTTGATGTTAATGATGTTTCCTCTAGGGTCATGGCCACTTCTGTAGCTTTCTGTAGGTTGGCATGGCTCAGATGCACTAATCTGTCCCAAGATACCCAGTCAAAGGCTATGGATTTTCCCGTAGTGAGAAATTCTCTGTTTGGGGAGCAAACAGAAAACTATATGAAAAAGATGGATGAATACAGAACTACCTACAAAAGTGCCCAGGCTAAGGAGAAGCATGCCATGCCACAAAGGCATGCTCCCAGCGATAGGGGCAGGCCCTTTTCCAGGCCTTTTACCAATTTCAAGCCTCCTCTGCTGTCTCAAGAAAGGTTTCTTCAGAGGCAGGGGTAGGCGAGGCACAAGTAGACCATCCCCTCCCTCAGCCTAAGGCTGCTGCTAAACAGGCACCCTGATGGGGTGCCCAGGGCCATTCTCCTGTACCAGTGGGGGCAGGTTGGCCTATTTCAGCGGAACTGGCTGTCCCTAACTCTGGACAGATGGGTTCTGGAGGTAATAGGCCAGGGTCTGGTTCTCAGCTTCAAACACTTTCCAAAGATGAAGGCCAGGCATTTTCCTACAAATCCTTCAGAAGCCCTTGCTTTGGAAGCAGAGTTTCTTCTCTTCTGGACTGCAAAGCAGTGGAAAGGGTTCCTCCTTGCCATCAGGGCAAGGGCTTTATTCAAGATACTTTCTTACCCCAAAAAGACAGGAGAATGGTGGCCCATTCTAGATTTAAGATACTTGAACAAGCATCTGTTGAAACAAAGTTCAAAATGTTGACTCTGGCAATGATATTGCCTTCCCTAAGGCCAGGGGACTGGCTAGCTTCCCTGGACCTCAAGGATGCCTATTTTCATGTTCTGATCAGACCTTCTCACGAAAGTACCTCAGGTTTGAACTGCCCTCAGGCCACTACCAGTTCAGGGCAATGCCCTTGACCTTACCTCTGCGCAAGGGTATTCACAAAATGTCTCGCTGTATGTAGTGGCTCACTAAGAAGGCAAGGGGTTGCTGTGTTTCCTACCTGGACGACTGGCTCATTGTGGGTCAGTCTCCAGGTCAGGTGAAATCCCACTTTCAAGTCACCCAGCAGCTTCTCACTTCCCTGGGATTCCTGCTAAACTTACCAAAGTCAGTTCTGGAACCAGTTCAGGTCCCTAACTTTCATAGGCGCAGAGAATTGAACACAAGGTTAGCCAGGGCTTTTCTTCCCTCGGAAAGGGTGGACAGACTCATCGCCCTGGCATCCTCCTTTACCCTCTGGGGTCTCGACCAACAAGGCATTTTCTGCAACTCCTCGGGCACATGGCTGCTTCCACAGCTGTCGTGCAGGGAGCAAGATTCCAGATGAGGACATTCAGTTCCATTTGAGGCCTATTGGTCTCAAAGGAGGACCCCCTACAAGTTGGTCCCAGTTACTCAAACTCTGATCCTAGCCCTCCACTGGTGGCAGGTCCAGAGCAATTTAAGACAGGGGTTCCTTCATTCCCATTTCTCCTCCTCACCCTCACCACGGATGCCTCCCTGTTAGGGTGGGGGCTCACCTGGGCGACCTTGCCACTCAGGGGTGTGGTCTCCTCAGGAATCTCTGCTCCACATCAATCTTTTGGAACTCAGAGCTGTCTTTTAGCTCTTGGTGTTTTCAGATTCTGTCCAGAACAAAGTGGTTCAAGTCAGGACAGACAATACCACTGTGGTACATCAACAAGCAAGGGGCACTCGGTCTTCAGCCTTGTGCGAGAAGCAATGAAGTTGTGGTCTCTGGCTTACTCCTGAACACCTCCCTGATAGCGGTTCATCTCCCAGGGAAGGACAATGTCCTGGCGGCCCTCAGCAGAATTTCTCAGGGCCATCACGAATGGGCTCTGAATCCACAAGTGCTGGGGTCTGTCTTTGCCAGATGGGGCACTCCTCAGATAGATCTTTTCGCAGCCCCAGACAACCACCAACTTCCTCTTTTCTGTTGCAGGCCTCCAGTACTGGGCTCAGTCCCTCTGGACACCTTTCTGTTGGACTGGAAAGGGAAGTTCCTGTATGCCTTTCCCCCCTTTCCTCTCCTTTTCAGGGTACTAGTAAAAATCAGATCTCAACCTTGCAGAGTGATTCTGATTGCCCCAGATTGGGCCAGACAGCCCTGGTACCCTCTGCTCCTGTCCTTGGCAGTCCACCCTGCCCTGAGCCTGCCCAGAGTCCACGACTTACTGGCCTGTGCACAGGGGAGAGTGTGGTATCCGGACCTCAAATCCCTCCACCTCAAGGCTTGGCTCTTGAGGAGCTAGAATGCTGACTTACACCTTTCTCAGGCGTCATGGATATTTTAAAGGCTTCAAGGAAGCCTTCCACTAAGCCACTTATAATTCTAAGTGGAAGGGTTTTCCATCTGGTGCTCTGAGAGGCAGATTATCCCAGAATCTGCTGATCTCCCCATTCTACTGGACTATTTGGTCCATCTGAATTCCCTAGGCCTTAGACCAGCTACCCTGAAGGTTCATCTGGCAGCTGTCTCTGCTTTTTGTCAGCAGGAAGCCTGCCTCCCTTTCTTCTCACCCTCGTTCTCCAAGTTTTTAAGGGTTACTTCATACTAACCCTCCTTTTAGAGAACCAGCTCCGCCTGGGACCTGAATATTTGCATTGCTCAGTTAATGCAACCCCTTTGAGCCTCTGTCTTCAGCAGAGCTCAAGTATTTAACGGAAAACCATTTTCCTAGTAGCTATCACCTCTGCCAGGCCATAAGTGAGTTACAGGCCCTGTCAGTGGAAGAAGATTTTATCTCTTTCCACAGAGATAAGGTAGTCCTTAGGACTAATAGAAAGTTTTGCCTAAGGTGGTTTCTGATTTCCACCTGAATCAATCTATCTCTCCCAGTATTTTTCACTGAGCATTCTTCCTCAGGTGAGAGGAGACTGCACAGCTTGGATGTCAAAGAGCCTTAAGCTACTATTTAGGCGCACCAGAGGTCATAGGTTCGAATCCCTCCAACTCTTTCTTACCTATGGCGAGGTTGTAAGGAAACCTGCCACTAAGAGAAACAATTGCAAGGTGGATTGTTTCTTGTATCCAATTCTGTTATCAGAAACTGGGTGAGTACCCCCTCAGGATTGAGGGCCCACTCCACCAGGGGTACAGCTGCGTCTCTAGTGGCTGCTAGAGACATTCCCATTCTGGAGATTTGTCAAGCTGCTACCTGGAAGACAGTTCACACCTTCCAAGCATTATTCCCTGGATGTCAGTCCAGGAGAGGCTCGGTTTGGCACAGCTGTGCTTCAGAGCCTATTTCTAAGTAGGTTCTGACCCTCCTCCATGGAGGTACTGCTGTGTAATCTGCTATTGTTATAATATAGCAAGACTTCATGGTGTTTGAAGAAAAATTACTCACCTTAGTAATTGCTTTTCTTCTCATGGATCTTGCTATATTCAACCCCCTCCCTCCTGCCCTCACAGAACTTCTACTTGGGTGGGGTGGTGAATTGGTGCAAGCACTGTGTCATGCCATTGTAGTTATCCCCTTACCCTCTTTTCCTTTGGGCTAGGGATCTAGATTGTTTCATTTAGGTTATTTATACTGCCCCCTTCCTGGACTTGAGTCTTGGGGGGAAGGGGGGGTTCATATGTGCTTGTCAAGGGTGGTAAAACGAACCATAATACCATCAATTTTTGCTATTATGGCTCTGGGTGTTTGTTGTTTATGTTGTTGTTATTACTACTAGTAGGTAGCCATGGGCTAGTGTAGTTTTTCCACACAGACTTTCCGTCCTTTGATGTTAGCTTCGTAAAGATCTGACAGTTTCATTTGAAACTGCCAGATAGAGCTTTGGGCACAGCGCCCTCGCGCTGTAGAACTCCAGATCCTCTGGAGTTAACTCCTTCCTCTCCGGGGCAGTTCAGCTGCAGTGGCTGACTGCTATTGTTATAATATAGCAAGACTCCACGAGAAGAAAAGCAATTACTAAGGTGAGTAATTTTTTCATACTTACCGTAACAGTAGATCTTTGAGAGAATCTCTTTCATCAGGTTATGCCGACCCACCCTCTGTCCCCCTTCAGCTTAGTACTCTTCAGCTCCCGTCTCCCTCTTCAGGATGAACTACCTGTTGTTTCAGCCTCTTCTGGTAGCTGAACACATCTACTTTCTTTTTGTTTTCCAAAAAAAGGGAGGCTTGGGCTTCTGCCTTTTTCTCCTCTTGACATTGGGTCTAACCCTTCCTATGGGATGAGCCTTGGGAGGATCCCAATCCTGCCTAGTAGCTGAGCCCTCTTGTTTTTCTCTGGTTTCCTAGAGATGGACCTGTGTGCATATCTGTCGGGTCATTAGGGCCATATCAGCGCTGCCCTTTTCCTCTTATAGGTTTTCTACTGTTTTCTGCCTCAACTACTTGGCAGAAGTATAGTTTCTTTCTTGGTTCTCTACAAGGAGGTCCTCCGATTGTGATCTCTGGTGGGAAGTTGAGGAGGGATATAGCCGCCCATTCTTATGAAGAGGTGTCTATGTTAGACACCATCGTGAGCGGCTCCTGGTGGTACTACTAAGAAAACATTTCCATGTGGTCCTAGCATTTAATGGCTTATGTTCCACCTGATGAAGGAGATTCTCATGAAGATCTACTGTTACAATAAGTACGTAATTGTTCTTTTGGGTGATGGTGCAGGATGGAGGGATGGCATGCAGGAATGTATGTAGCCCATGTCAACCTTTTCTGATTTCTACCTAGAGTTTTCCTTCTGCGTGACATATGGAGTGTGTATGCGTGGAGGTGCACACACATCACAGAACCGCAGTCCTTCCTTTCTTGTTGCTCGAGTGCTGGTGCTGCCCCCAGGCCTCCACCAGGTGGTAGCCAAGGGCTGAGTCAAATAGCCTCCCTATCCAGGAAAGGAGTGCAGTCATTCGAATGCTCAGTACTCTCCCCTCACCTCCAGTCGACCCCAAGCAACTAGTGCTCATTCCAGAACACAGAGTTGCTGGCATGGCAGGAGGTAAGTTGTTCAAAACCTCAGCCCTCCGTGGCACCAAGCTGGCTATGGTTATACATTTTTACATGTAGATTGTTGCTGTTAATTTACTCCCCCTTCCCTTTCCCATGCATAACGTAGGCATTGTCCCCTTTGACAGTGGCACTATCTGTGGATGCCTCTGCGAACTCTGAGGCCTCACCATGTCCTGCCAACCTCCAGAGGTGCCGGCATTTCCTTCCAAAACCCAGAGGCTCCCACACAAACCTTAGAGGACCCCCATTTCCTCATAAACCCCAGAGGCTTCCCCATTTCCTACTGAGTTCCACAGGCTCTCCATTTCTTCCTGAACCTCAAAGGCTCCACATTCCCCCTCAAGTTTCAGAGGCTCCCAAATTTCCTCCCGAACTACAGAATCTTCCCCCATTTCCTGCCTGACCCCAGAGTCTCCCCCATTTCTTCCCAAACTCCATAGTCTCCCCATTTCCTCCCGTACCCCAGAGGCTACCCCATTTCTTCCCAAACCCTAAAATCTCCCACATTTTCTCCTGAGCCCCAGAGGCTCTTCCATTTCCTCCCGAACTACAGAATCTCTCGCATTTTCTGCCAGACCCTAGAGTCTCCCCCATTTCCTCCCAAACCCTCGAATCTCTCCCATTTACTTCCGAACCCCAGAGGCTTCTCCATTTCCACTGGAACAGTTAGGGGCTCCCCAATTTCTTTCCAAACCCTAGAGTCTCCCACTTTTCCTTTAGGAACACAATGGCACAAATGGGCAGATGTTGCCAAATCATCAAAAAAGGAGTCTAAAACATTCTTTAGGAATATGAGCAAAATTGGGAAAGACCAAAGGAAGGATAGTAAGGCTAAAAGGGGAAGGAGGGGTCTGTGTGGAAAAGGACAAATACATGCAGATATATTGAATAAGTACTTTTTTTTTCACTATTTATGGAGTAAGGGGTAGGTGAGGGGCCACAGATAAGGGACAAGGGCATTAAAGGAAGGGAGGCCGACACTAGTCCTTTACAGAGGAGAGAGTCCTCAAGGAACTAGCACAGCTAAAAGTGGATAAGACAATGGGGCCTCACAAGGTACACTGTAGGATACTGATGGAGCTCAAGGAGGTGCTGGCTGCATCTCTGACAGCTCTGTTCAACCTATCACTAAATATGGGAGAAATTCTGGTGGACTGGAGGAGGGCAGATGTGGTCTCACTTCACAAAAAGTGGTAATAGGGAGGAGGCAGGAAATTGAAGACCTGTCAGCCTGATTTCAGTGGTGGGTAAAGTAATGGAATCAATACTTCAGGAAAGGATTGGGGAATACATTGTGACCAGTGAATTGCAGGATCAGAGGCAGCATGGTTTCACAAGGGGAGATCTTGCCAGTCAAATCAGATTGAGTTCTTTTACTGGGTGACCAGGGAAGTGGATCAGAGCAGAGTGGCAAATGTGGCCTACCTGGATTTCAGTAATGCCTTCAACACCATTCCACACAGAAGACTGGTGAGCAAGCGGGGCAGCGTAGGAGTGGGTCCAGAAGTAGTAAAATGGGTAAGAAGCTGGCTAAGCAACAGGACTCAGAGGGTGGGGGTAAATGGTGTTCACTCTGAAGAAGGCAAGGTGACCAGCGTGGTGCCACAGGGGTCAGTACTAGGCTCGGTCCTCTTCATTGTCTTTATTAGTAACATTGCAGGAGGCCTGGAAGAGAAAGTATGCCTGTTCATGAATGACACAAAAATGTGCAAAAGACTGGACACACCAGGGAGTGAAAAAAATGAGGGGCGATCTGAAAAAGCTGGAAGACTGGTTAAGCGTTTGACAACTGGGTTTAGGTGTAAAAACGTGCACAATCATGCACTGGGGGCACAGAAACCCGAGGGCAACGTACCACTTGGGCAGGGAGGTATTGGCAACCACAAAACAGAAAAGGGACCTGGAGGTAATCATTTCTGATGACCTGAAGGTAGCAAAACAATATGATAAGGCAGTGGGGAAAACTAGCATTATGCTTGGGTACATAGGGAGGGGTATCACAGGCAGAAAGAGAGAGATAGTGTTACCCCTGTATAGATTGATGGTGAGGCCTCACCTTGAGTACTGTGTCCAGTTCTGAAGGCCCCTACTCCGGAATGAAATAGAGAGGGTGGAGGCTGTGCAGAAGAGGGCATCCAAAATGGTGCAGGGCCTGCATCAAAAACCCTATGAGGAAAGGCTCAAGGAATTAAATATGTAGTCTCTAGAGGAAAGAAGGAAAAGGGGAGAACAGGATCAAAACATTCAAATACCTTACAGGTATTAATAAGGTTAATGAGGGCAGCATTGCCTGAGAACAAGGGGTTATGATATGAAGCCTTGGGGGGAGACTCAGAGGAGAAGTCAGGAAATACTTCTCCACAGAAAAGTGCTGTGGTCTCCTGAAACAGCCTCCCAGCGGAGGTGTGGGTGCTAAAACAATAACTGGCTTCAAGCATGCAAGAGCTAGACTCAAGGGGACCTTAGAAGTACAGAAAGGGGGGGACACCAGAGATCAAGTAGAGTTTGCGGTGGCACAGTATGTAGGAAAAATAGGGCAGACTAGGTGGGTCAGGAGGTCCTTATCTGTCGACAACTTTTATGTTTCTATGTTTTCCTCCCAAACCCCCATTCCCCCTTTTATCATGCACCCCAGGGTCTCCACCTTTTTCTCCCAAACACCAGAGTCTCCTCCTTTTCTTTCCGAAACCTAGTATCCCCATTTGCCCCCTAAATCCCAGAGTCTTCCCTTTTCCTCCTGAGCCCATGTGTCCCACTTTTCCTCCCAACCCTGTGTCTCCCACTTTTCCTCCAGAACCTTTCTCCACTTTTCCTCCCATACCACCATCTCCCCCTTTTCCTCACAAACCCCAGTGTCTCCCCTTTGCCTCCCAATCCCACATATCCCCCTTTCCCTCCCAAATCCCAGAGTTACCACCTTTTCCTTCCAAACCTCAGTCTTCCCTTTCACCCCCCCTTCCTCCCAAACCCCAGAAGCTACCGCTCATGATGCTGACAGCCTGAGTTTAGGAGCGAGCTTGGGAGTTGGTGGGCTGGCCGGGGGGGGGGAGTCGAGCATCCAAGGGACTGCACTCCTTCTCCAGGGAGGGTGAGAGCAGTGCAGAGTATTAACCTGGTCCCTAGCAGCGCCTGGCATTTGAAATGCAAAGACTGCACACACAGGGGCAGGGGTGGGGGAGACTCCCGGCATGCTGCGTACAGGAACATGCGCGGCTCTGCCACTGGTGTCACTGCATGCCACCTTCTCTGCACCAGGGATGGAAGAACAAGGAAAATAGCACCAACCAGTAGGATGACATTTTCTCATTTTCCTCCATTTACAATAATGCAGGGGAAAACTGATCTCATCAGTATCCAGTCCAGGGGCCTCACTCACTGGTAGCTGTAAACTGGTATCACTCCCACAAATGGGAAAACCAGTCTAGTTATTTTGATGTTACTGACACCAACCTGGCCTGATGATGCCTATAGAGCATGCTGCAGTACATTGGCTGGGGAGCCTGGCAATGCTGCAGTACGTGGGCTGGAATGCTGCAGTACTTGGGCTGGGAGTCTGGGAATGCTGCAGTATGTGGGGTAGGAATGCCGCAGTACATGGGCTGGGAGTCTGGGAATGCTGCAGTACGTGGGCTGGGAGTCTGGGAATGCTGCAGTATGTGGGCTGGGAGTCTATGAATGCTGCAGCATGTGGGCTAGGAATGCCGCAGTACATGGGCTGGGAGTCTGTGAATGCTGCAGTACATGGGCTGGGAGTCTATGAATGCTGCAGTACGTGGTCTGGAGCTGCAGCAGGCTATCTGGGCAACGTCCATGCGGACCGGATCCTGTTTCTGGTGGGGATTGGTGGACCCCGCCGGGTAAGGGGGGCAGGCTCTGGGGAAACAGTGAGGTAAGCCCAAGAGGAGGCTGGGGAGGTGGGGCTGGGGAGATTGATGGAAGGGGGATGGTCAGTGTTGGGGGGGGGTGGTGGTACAGAAAGAACAGTAAATCCATAAACCCAGTGGCAACAGTACACAAAGTATAAGCATGTCTGACTTAAGAAACCAGCACTTCTGATTTGCTGATGGTTTAACGGTCTTATTGCAGAATCAACATTAGTAACTAATATTTTTAAGTTCTAACCATGTTCTTCTTTTTGGCACAGGATATTGGAGATATTTTGAAAAGGTATGGTCCTTTTTTCATATTATTGTTTCTTTTTGTTTTTTTTTTTAATTTGTTTAGTTCCAGCTGATGATTTTTTAAAATGTGTTTAGCCCCAGTCAGTTTCCTGCCCTTTCCAGCTGGTTGCTGAGTCACTTGTGTATCTCACAAGCTGGTCAGTTTCCTGCCCTTTTTTCTGCCTGCTCCCCTTTCCAGCTGGTTGCTGAGTTGCTTGTATATCTCACAAGCTGGTCAGTTTCCTGCCCTTGCTCTACCTGCTCCCCTTTCCAGCTGGTTGCTGAGTTGCTTGTGTATCTCACAAGCTGGTCAGTTTCCTGCCCTTGCTCTGCCTGCTCCCCTTTCCAGCTGTTTGCTGAGTTGCTTGTATATCTCACAAGCTGCAGCTCATGTGGCTGTGCCCAGGCTGTTAGGTAAACTGCACATCACAGGAAAGGGTCTCCCAGGGTTTCGCGAAATATTGGTGAGTGTAGCTGGGTCTCAGTTGTGCTCATTAGCTCTGGGATGTATTAAATACATTTTGTGTGCAGTCCTGCCTTTCAGTTGGTTTAGTTTGAAACTGCGCACCGCTCTCACATTAGACTATGCTGTTCAGCAGTTCTGTCGGGGGATGCTGAAAGGTGCAGTAGTGGGATATTTGACATGAGGCATATCCCTGCTCAGGGTTTCTATCCTTGCATATCTGCTGATTGTTGTTTCTAACATTCATTGTCTTATGGGTAATTGTTGTTTATAATTTATTGTCGATATGCCTAACTTCTTGCTTCTTTACCCACATTTCTGCCTTCTTGTAATTTCATGTTTGTTATGTACCTTGTAAAGTTTGCCTGTAACTAATTCAGGGTTGCCCCTGATAAAGGGATCTGTGGGCTCAGTGGGCCTTCCCAGTTACTGTACCAAAGTTCAGTAACTAACTAAATAAAGTCAGTAAATCAGTCAGTATCGAGGCAGCAGTTATCGTTATGCAAAATAGGATGCACTGCTCCCTGCTTGTGACCCTCTTAACCTAGCTCCTCAGCGCCATGCTGGTGTGTGTGTGTGTGTCTGTGTCTGTGTGTGTCTGTCTGTCTGTGTGCGTGTGTTTAGGGGTGGCAGGAAATTACATGTCTGCCAATAACGTTCTGTGTTGCCCCTAGCTCTCCTCAGGAGGTTTCCTCCCTTCCTTGCTACAGAGTTCGAAGGTGCTGCCTTTGCAGCATTCCCAGATTCCCAGCCCACATACTGCAGCATTTCCAGACTCCCAGCCCACATACTACAAGATTCCTACACTCCCCAGCCTATGTACTGTAGCATTCCCAGACTCCCAGCCCATGTAACACAGCATTCCCAGACTCTCAGCCCACATACTGCAGCATTTCCAGACTCCCAGCCCACATACTACAAGATTCCTACACTCCCCAGCCTACGTACTGTAGCATTCCCAGACTCCCAGCCCATGTACCACAGCATTCCCAGACTTCCAGCCCACGTACCGCAGCATTCCAAGACTCACCAGTTTATGTACTGCAGCATTCCTTGACTCCCAGCCCACATACTGCAGTATTCCCATACTCCCAGCCCACATACTGCAGCATTCCATGACTCCCCAGCCCATGTACTGCAGCATTCCCAGACCACATACTGCAGCATTCCATGACTCCCCAGCCCATGTACTGCAGCATTCCCAGACCACATACTGCAGCATTCCCAGACTCCCCAGCCCATGTACTGCGGCATTCCTAGCCCACATACTGCAGCATTTATAGACTCCCAGCCCACATACTGCAGCATTTATAGACTCCCAGCCCACGTACTGCAGCATTCATAGACTCCCAGCCCACGTACTGCAGCATTCCAGCCCACGTACTGCAGCGTTGCCAGGCTCCCCAGCCAATGTACTGCAGCATGCTCTATCGGCATCATCAGGCCAGGTTGGTGTCAGTAATATCAAAATAACTAGACTGGTTTTCCCATTTGTAGGAGTGATACCAGTTTACAGCTACCAGTGAGTGAGGCCCCTGGACTGGATATTGATGAGATCAGTTTTCCCCTGCATTATTGCATATGGAGAAAAATGAGAACCGTTGTTAAACCAGGTATGATAAACACTGCATAACTACTTTATGTGTAATTATATTACTGATTGATGCTCAGTTCCCCACTGTGAGACCTAACTACTTTTATCATATGTGGGTTTTTTTAGATTGAGGCTCTGTTCCCCACTGTATGAGAGACTGGTATTCTGCAGTGTGTCTCACATGCAAGGATAAGCTAGCAATAGCACAGGACAGGGGGTGCGTTATGCTAGATTGCCACGTGCAAGAGGTGTGTTGTGCTGCCACCTGGGAAGTGTGGTGATCTAGCATAAATGCACACCCTGGAGTATGTTATTGCTCTTATACAATGTTTATTTTTTAATTATTTAGTAATTATAATAAGAAATATGTAAAAAAAAAAAAAAATTAAACTTTACAAGAAATATTGGTTAAATAGTCCCTCCACATGCTGGAGGTACATTGTTTTTATGGCTTTGCTTTAGGACATTTGTCCTTAGAAGGCTGCTATAGTTGTAGTTCATGTAGTTTGTTTGTGACCCTCCATGAAAATAGTAAAACTGTGTGAGAGAGGGGTCACGCAGTAATAGATTATCTTACTTTGAGAGGAAGCTCTTGCAGCAGGTAACACATGTAGAACTGACGCCACCTGGTGGTGGTTCTCGGCAAATTCCTCTCTAGCAGTACTGACATGGGAATGCCCTCAACTGACGTCGGCTCCACCCCCGACGTCCCCATATAAAGACAGGTCGTTCCCCACATGCTCCAGTTCTTTCCCACCAGCGGCATGGGTTATTGCGCTTTCAGCTACAACGTTCATCAGTACTGATCATTCCTCTGCATTCTCACCGTATTTCAGCTATTTTCTTCGCTAATGTCAACATCTTCAAAGTGGCACCCTAACAAGTGCTCCAGATTCCTTCCAAAGATGACCATTCTTCATGTCTTTACTGCCTATGGCCCGACCACGACACCGCCACCTGTTCCCATTGCCAGGCCTTCAACAGCCGCACGCGCATCAGGTGACAGAAGTCACTTTTGGCCTATCTCACGCAGTCCAAGTTGGCCACCATGGAGAGAGCCTCTTCCTCAGGGGAATGTGATCCTTCTCCGATTCGTCAAATACCGTAAGGAAAAACTTACCGTGTGAGTGTGGGGAGGCGGGGAGATGTCCCACTCGAGGGCCTAGGTCCGCAGATTCCCACTTGGCCTCCAAATTCGGTTCCTCCGGCCATGAGTCTCTCCTCACGACCCTAAAGTCACCTACCTTCTCCTCAGGATCTTCAGCACAAAGACCTTCCAGGACCACCTCCAGCCCTTCAAGGTGCACCTGCCCGCTGAAAAGCAAGCGGATTCAGGTAAATTCTCCTCCTGCTCAGTCTCCATCCCTGCAGCTGACCTCCGGGAGTCACGTAAGGCCTCCAGGTCTTCTGCCGGTAGGCATCATCCCTACCACCAAAATCTAAAGAGTCCGACTGCCGTCAGCCTCTGGCTGCGGCACGGCATTCGTCAGATAAGCCGGAAAAGTCTCACAAGCACTTCAACCATCCCAAGGCTAAGTCTTCGGAGTGACATCTTTCAGACTCGGGAGGGGGGAGATGGGTGCTGGACCGACACCCTGACATCACTCCGCCTCTGGCTAAGGCTGTTCTGCTGATGGTCACTGTGGTCCTGATGCCGGCTTCTCTGGCTCGGCCTGACATCCGCTCCAAGGCCACCCCCTCTCCTCAGCAGACGTAGGTTTACCTGAAGTCAGAGCCTGACCACGGGGTCACCGACGCCCCACCGTCATCACCTCTTAGTCGTCGGTCATCCCTGACACTGGCAACAGTAGACCTAAGCTGACGCCGGTCCCTCCTGACGTTGGTACCAATGAAGGCTCTAGCACAACTGCTCCTCCTGTGCCCAAGTTGAATTTGACACAAGTTAAGGAGCTTTTTTCCCATTGGTGAGAGACAGTGAAGCAGGACCTCCCTGTGGCCCCGCCTCCATCCACGCCTCCGCCTACTCCTGTCCCATTCTTGGACACTGGAGTGGTTCCTAGTCTGGACACTGTTGCTCTTCCAGAACTGTCTGGAGACTAGGCTGGGCAGGAGCCAGCTGTGCCCAAAAAAACACAAGGATAAGTCCAGGCGCCAGAGATCTTGCTCTAGGATTTCCTCCCATTCGCCTTCTCCGGACAGGAGACATAAGAGGAGGAGACATCATTCACCCTCTCCTTCCTTCTCAGAATCTTATGTCGACTCTGACACTTCCCTTCTAGATTCGGACTTCAACAGTGCTCCTGGTGACCCAGATCTGCATTTGTACCACCAAACCCAGCAAGTGCAGCAATTAAAGTATTCCAAGATGTGGTTTTGAGGGACATAGCGAAGTGTATAGAAAAACACAAGCAGTCTTATCACTGGGACAATCTAAAAATGCAGAGAGGGCAGCAATTAGTGAACTTAGATTGATGCAGGATGTCATAATTAAACCCTCAGACAAGGAAGGTAATATAGTAGTAATGGACCGGGACTATTATGTTCAGAAGCTATGAGGCAATTATCGGACCCAGAGACCTATATGCCTTTACAAATTAATCCCATGAAGGATTATAAGGAAGAATTAGAGCACTTATTAACATGGGCATTACAGGAGGAATGGATCACGGGGCTAGATTTTGACTTTCTGAATAACCAGTATCTGATAGTCCCGGTCTTCTACCACATATCAAAACTGCATAAAGATGCTAACACTCCACCAAGGAGACCAGTTATCTCTGCTTGTGAATCTCTTACTGAACCATTGGCAGTTTTTTAGTTAGTTATTTACAATAAGAAGTAATTAGTTTACCTTCATACACTAGGGACTCCACTACAGTACTACAGGATTTGCAATACTTTGACAGAATGATTTTTGGTGGATTACAATTGCTGTAACATCGCTATACACTATTATATATCATAGTTTGGGTATTCAGGCAGTGAAGAAAATGTTACAAACATCATCTATTATATAGCCTTCTGAGTTTGTAATAGCAGGTTTTGAATTTCTTTTACATTTATTTATTTATTTAGTTTTTGTTAACTGGGTAAGGTGCACTAGCCATAGCAATGACTATTTTCAGGCACGACCCAGGAGTTTACAGACACAAAACACTTTGAAACAAGGACATTACAATCAAATATAAACAGTAGGTGCTTAGAAAATAGTAATACGATGCAGGCAGTAGAAATACAATTGATTCAGCAGAACTATATAACATAGAACTATGGGAGAGCAACAGTAAAAAATCCTTAAGCAACTTTTAGGTAGCAGTCTAGTGAGCTTAAAACAAAACAGAATGCCAACTTAATAGTTGAGGAAGATGAAATACAATGTAAACAGGAGTATTTGGGGGAGGGAGGTAGTATAAGGAGGTGGGATAGGTGTCAGAAGGGAGTTGTTATCTGTGAAATTAACTAAGTGTATAAAAGATTTGCAAAGTAGTAGGAGTGGCTTAGCTAGAAGGAGCCAGGTTAAAACCAGATTTAAGCACTGCCCCTAGATAGCTTCTGCCAGAAAACAGACAGAACACCAGGAGGAAGGAGCTACTGGTATAACTAAAACTTCTCTACTGGGACTATATTGCCCTCCTTCCCTCCCCTCCACCCCCCACCTTTAACCAGTTCTACTTTTATAGGCACAGGATTTAACTGACAACAGGAACTTCCTGTTTGGGAGCAGGAAGTGAGTGATCACAGAGCCACCAAAGACTCACCATCCTAGAAGGGTAAGAGTAGCTCTTCACCCCCCCCCAGCTGCTGAAGGTCTGACTCTGAGCAAGTAAGGAGACTACTGAGAAATATGGGAACTTCTTATGTCAGAACAGGAAGATCAGGAGCTAAAAGGGCACAGAGGCAGTAAGTAAGTAGGAGAAGAGAAAAAAAAGAAAATAAACAGAGGAAGAGTAAGTATTCCAAACAACAGTTAAGGAGTCAGTAAAAAGATATGATGGGAGTGGTGTAGTGCAGTGGCTGTGGAGCAGCAGTCTTCCGGGAGACATTCTGGAGGATGCAGTGCTGTCCCATCTGTAGGCACCTCTCTGGGCTGAGGGAGGAGGTTGCCCATCTCCAGGCTGAGTTGGCCAGGATTTGTGGGACCTCCTGTCCCACCCAGCTACCACCAGGGTCACTGTCGTTGCCTCAGAAGTTGCCAAGAAAGAGGAGCGGTTGGACCACGGGCTAAGGGAGGGTGAGGGTGGTGGAACAAAGATGCATCCCTCCAGTTGTACCTCTCCACAATTTCTGTGCCATTCTGGAAAAGTGTGGTTCCTTTGTGGAGGCACCCACAGTGGAGATCAAGGAGGATGCTGGGAACCTCCAAAAAGGAGACCCACAGGAGGGTGGCATGGGACCCCACAGGGGAAGGAAACAACTCCTGGTGGGGACTCCATTGTTAGGAAGGTAGAACTGGGGGAGGAAGGGAGAGGGAGGTGGAGCCTGCCTGGTGCCATGGCTTGAGGGACAGGAGTGAATCCTCAGGATCACAGGAGCAGCTGCACAGGGAGGTGCTGGATGTCATTGTCCACCTAGGGACAAATGACCTGGCTGAAAGGGATCAGAGCAGTGCAAGAAGCATTTGTGGAGATGGGGAGGGGCCTTAGACAAATAGCACACACGGTAACCTTCTTGGAGGTGCTGCCTGTCTATAGCACGGATGAGGCTAGGGTGCTCCACACCATGGGATTCAATGAGTGGTTGAAAAACTGGTGCAGAGCTCAGGGATTTGGCTTCATTGGGGACTGGGAGTCCATCTGGACGGATGCAGGCCTGTACTGATGTGATGGTCTGCATCTGCCCAGGAGGGGAACCAGGATCCTAGGTGATAGGTTTAAGTACTTCATTGACAAACATTTAAACTAGCCAAGGGGGGAGGCACTGGAAAGGAGCAGGGAAATCCTAGCTCCTCCAAAAAAATCCGGGTACTTACTGAGGTAGACACCAGCATAGAGATGTCAATAGGGAGAAGTGCAGGGGTAAATGGAGAAAGTGACAAACACAGTAAGGACAGGGATGAGGCAAAAAGGGGTAAAGCCATCAAGAAATGGAGGGTAATGAGTACCAATGCCTGTAGTCTGGGCAACAAGATCCCTGAACTAGTGGCCTTGGTAGAAGAGGGATGCCTGGATATCATAGCAGTCACAGAAACATGGTACACGGAGAACCATGACTGGGATGTTAACATACCAGGGTACACAACCTGCAGGAGAGACACGGAGGGCAGAATGGGGGGGGAGTAGCTCTCTATGTAAGGGAAGGGATAAAAGCAACTGAACAAAAGAGTAAACAGGGAGGAGAGGAGGCATGTTAGGTCACATTAGAGACTGGAAATGGCACCACAATCCGCACAGGGGTTGTATACAGACCCCCATGTTGGGAAGGGAATGGACAAGGATATGATAGAAGGTGTACTTAGGATTGCAGAGAAAGGGGAGATACTGTTGATGGGGGACCTTAATATGCCAGATGTTAACTGGAGCAACTTTGCTGCAGCCACATCCAAAAGCAAGGCCATTCTTGATGCCCTTCAGGGGGCATGCCTCAGACAGCTAGTTTTGGAACCTGCTCGTGAGGGAGCAATCTTAGACCTCGTACTCTCAAATGGGGACAGTGAGAGGATCTTAGATCTAGAAGTGGGTAGTCATTTGGGAACAAGTGACCACCAAACAGTGTGGTTCACGATAAACTCAGCTACAGAGTCAAGCCATACAAAAGTGAGGGTTCTGGATTTCAGGAGGGTTGACTTTGGAAAGATGGGAGAGTGCCTTAGAAAAGCACTAGCAAACAGGCTAGAAGGAGGGGTAGAGCAACAATAGGGAAATATCAAAACTGCCATCACAGAGGCAACAAGCCTTTGTGTGAAGCAAATAAATCAAAACAAAAGAAGAAGCCACTGTGGTTCTCAAAAGAAGTGGTGGTGAAGCTTAGGGAGAAAAAGATAGCATTTAGGAAGTACAAGGAAACACAGAAGGAGCAGGACAGAGAACTGTACCAGTTAAGGCAGAAGGAAGCAGGGAGGGTAGTCAAAACAGCAAAGGCACAAACTGAGGAAAAGATAGCCAACTTGGTTAAGAAGGGGGATAAAACTTTTTATAGGTATATCAGGGAGCGTAGAAAGACAAAGGGAGGGATAGTGAGGCTGAATAGAATGGATGGTAGGTGGGCAGAGAGTGACAGTGAAAAAGCAGGGATACTAAATGAATACTTCTGTTCAATATTCACAAAAGAAGAAGTGGGGGAGGTGCCTAATCCAATTTACAGAAGCACTCTAGAGGGTCGATCCCAGTCCTTTCACAGAAGAAAGGGTTCTGAAAGAACTCCTAAAACTGATTGTGGACAAAGCAATGGGGCCAGATGGAATTCACCACAGAATTCTAAAAGAATTAAGCAGAGAACTAGTGACACCACTGACTACCCTTTATAACAAATCATGGGAGGATGGTGTGGCACCTGAGGACTGGAAGAAGGCTGATGTGATTCCCCTTCACAAAAGTGGGAGCAAGACAGAGGCAGGAAACTACAGAGCTGTCAGTTTGACCTCTGTGGTAGGGAAAGTGGTGGAATCACTTCTGAAGGAAAGAATTGATGAGTACCTAGAGGTCAGTGGGGCACAGGCCCCAAGGCAGCATGGGTTCACAGTGGGAGGGTCATGTCAGATGAATCTAATTGATTTCTTTGACTGGGTGACCAAAGCAGTAGACCAGGGAGGGGCTGTGGACATGGCCTACCTAGACTTTAGCAAGGCATTTGACACAGTTCCACACAAAAGATTAGTAGTCAAATTAACCAGCCTTGGAGTGGGTCCCAGGGTGGTAGCCTGGGTAAAACATTGGGTGAACAACATGTCACAGAAGGTAATTGTAAAAGGAGTCCACTTAGGGTTGTCACAGTATACTGGTGTGACGGTATACCGCGGTTTGAAACCGTACGGTACAGACACCGTGACAGTGTTTCCAAACTGCGGTAACTGTTGTTCATGGTAAACCGTGGTGTGTGCCGATCGACCACGTTTCCTGGAGTGTGAAGGGGTATAGACGTGCAGTACAGGGCAGCAGTATGCCCTTTGAAAAGCTTTTTTTTTATTCAGTTGGTGGAGATAGAGGGAACTCAGCCAATCCCCTTCCACCTTCTGAAAGTGGGTGTTCTTCAGTGTGATCTACGTGCGGGCTTCACATGCAGAGGGAGAAATCCAGAAGAGCAGCGAGGACAGAGGAGCAAGTTTGCGACCAGGAGAGCACTAGTGAAGTGCGGGTACCAAATTTAGGCCATTGATCGCACAGAGGCAATTTTTGTAGTCCGATTGACAGACCCCCTAGTTCCCAACCGAGTAGTTGATCCCCCGAATTCCCGATCGTCTCCCTGCATCCCCTGAGTCCCTCCCCAAGCCCCCAGGCCACATGAGAAGGTTGGAGAGACAGAATGAGAACCTGGGCCAGCCGGTGGTGGTGGTGAGTGGAGAGGGTCAATGAGGAGAGGACTGTAGGAGCCTGAGGCTACCATGCTCCTGCCCAGGCCAGTTCTTCTTTTTTATTTATACAAAAGTGGGGTGGTGGGGTGGGTAAAACAGCCACAGGTGGAGGGCTGGAGGCACATGGGTGGTTGCAGTGGCACTAACTGAAGAGGAGTTGGGGAATGGAGGACTTCTTATAATTTATCTGTTGCTGACTTTCCGTTCTGTTGTGCTGTATCCTGTATGATTATGTGTAAGTGTATCCTTCCGAAATCCCTACTATCCATGTTGGGAAGGGAATGTTGATTGTTGAAGGAAGTGTAACTTGTGTAAACTTGTAAAGTGACTGAGTCGAGCCCCAGACGAGGACTTAAGTTACTCAGATTAGGTGGTATTTGGGGGGGTGGGAATAATATTTGAAGTTGGACGATGATGGTGGAATGATGGAATCCGACATGGTGGATCCTTGGTGGGGGTAGGGAGGGAAGGGAAAACCTGGTATAATTTAAATGTGAGGGATTGTATTTATTATTGCCTGATTGAAGTTTGAAAACAGGAGCAGGCACACACGTCACTATCTAAATCAGTATAGTAAGTCACTGGCAGTGGCTGGCATCATTCATGAATGCAGGATCAGGGAGGGAGTTAGAGTTCGATGGATCAGAGTTGATTTTGGGGGTTGAAAATTGAATGGATCCAGTCCACTTGGTGGAAATGGGAATTGGGAAACCTGGTCTGACGTCGGATTGGAAAAAAAAAAAAAATGTTTTCCCAAAGTTGCCATGCCAGCTGCCCACTAGTGCTCACTGTCTGCCTGCCCATAGAGAGAATGGCTGACTGAGATTACAATAGAAAACGAAGCATGGCAATTGGCAAAGCATTAGCAATCATGATGATGGCATTTGGCACTGGCAGTGGCTGGGCACTCCTTGTGTGACTCGACACCCGAGTCGACCCGAGCTGTGAATGGAATTGGCAGTTGGAAGGAATTGACTGGTGCTGGCAACGTAGTGGGCACTGGGCAGCACTCACTGTCATCATGCGGCACTTTATCTAGTAGTTTTTAATTTTTTTAAATGTCACCATCACCAGTCAGTCAAATTGAAGGTGGAGGGCAAGGCGACGGGCGAGCATTACAGGTTAAATAAAGCAGCTGAGCTGATGCATCATGCAGTTGCATTGCACATATTCACAGTTCAGGTTGACTCGAGTGATGATCACACAAGTAGTACCCAGCTAAAGCTCAGCCGCTCGCCACTGGCAGTGGTACGGGGCACTGGCAGACTGGCAGACAGTTCAACGGCTGCTGTTTGTTTTGTTGCTTCTGCTTCTGTGATTTACTTCATTGCCAATTAAGTCAGCCAGCCATCCTCCTCCCAGCATGCCAAGAACCAAGCCAGTGGGGGCCTGGGGTAGTGTGGTGGTGAGTGTGCGACTGTGTGTGACTGAATGCCTCTGCCTGGTTTTGGTCAGGTCATTCAAGTCGAATCATCAAGTCACCCCAGGTTTGGCGAGTGGGGAGGAGCCCACATGCCGGTGTTGGTCACTGTCACTGTTGGTTTTGTTTGTGGTCACATGAGTCCGATGAGGTCAGGTGGTCATAGTCAGGTCTGCTCACTCAGCAGTGGTACCCATTTGATTTGTCAGCAGCAGTGAGTCAGTCAGTTTTTTAAGTAGCTGTAGCCTGTTGCCGGTCGTCTCATCATCTCATCTATTTTGTTTCAATTTCATGAGCTGCTGAAAATTGTAATCTTTCTTATTGTTAAGTTACATAAGGTAGATAACCACCAGACTTGGTATTGTAATTGTAGGACTGGGAGTTGAAGAAATCTATCTATCTAGCTTGAAATATGGCAGATGTGGAGTTGGTACTGTTATTGGAAGAGCTGCAGCAGCAGGAGGAAAGCCAGAATCAGAGTAGTAGTCAGAGCCAGAGCTGTGACCTTGACCCAACTCAGCAGCAGCGTTCGATCCCCCCACCTTCTTCTCCTGTCTCTGAGTCTGAGACCCAGAAAGAGTCTGATGGGAAAGTGGATGAAAATTATGAGCTTTTCCTGCGTGGAAAAAGAATAAAATCCACAGTGTGGACCTACTTTGGTTACCAAAAAAATAGTGATGGTGTTGTGCATGAGGATGGAAAGCCTATCTGTCGTACGTGCTAAACAAGAGTTGCAGCTCGTGGAGGGAACACTTCCAATTTGTTTACCCACCTGCGAGATTATCACCCACTTCAATAGAGAGAAGCTCAGGTATATCAGCCTGGTTGGTTTCTTGACTTACATCACTGTGATTTTGAATTGAACTAACTAAATCATTATCGCACTCAGAGAGAATAGAATAGTAAATGGATGGGGCCGAGCAGCCGGGGCCACTGCTCAGCTGCCCAGTGGTGCCCACTGCCGCCCATGCCCACTCACTGCTCAGAGAGGGGGGCAACCAGGGAGGGGAGGGGACGTAACTACCAGTACTAGCCTAGGTACAGAATACGAATTATGGAAGGTCATCAGGGACCAGTGGACATTCGCTGTGCACCTGCATGGTGTACTTTGGGTGGGGGGTCGTGGGGTCTGGGGTACTGGCTGCACTACCGGCTCTGGGTATTCAGGATCAGGAATTGGGATTTGGATCTCATCGGCTGGTGAAACTGATATATCAAGTAGTTCATGGTTGGACTTGGATTATGATGGGAGCGGGAGGGGAAATGGAGTCATGGTCTGTTCTGGGTGGGTGGGAAGCGGAGCTGGAGGCTGGGTCTGGGAGCGAGAGAGGGATGACGACAGGACAGGACAGGGGAGGACAGTGGGACACAAAGAGACAGGAGGAATCAGGATGAATGAAGGACAGCAGCCAGCAGCACAGTCATTCTTTCTGCAGCAGAGCCGGGACTTGGAGGGAGTGGGACCATCATGGGTGTAGTGGTAATGGCGGGTGCCTGCCCATGCCCACTGGAGTGAGGATGAGGAAATGGGGGAGGACCCTCCTGTGTCCCCCACCAGTGTCACCTTACTACCACTTCACAGTAGCACAACAGTGCCACTGCAATCCATGCCGTGTACACCTAGCGTGACATGATAACAGACAGACAGTGCAGTATTGACGTGTGAGTGGTAGAAAACACTGGTGGGGGACGGGTGCCCTCCTGTTTCATATCGTGTCTGGCCGCAGCCCACAGGCATGGGTCTGGCAGCCACACTGCCTGCTACACCCGGGGGGGGGGTCACTGTGGAAAGAATGATTGTTCTGTCCTTCCTTTTCCCCGGCCCTACTGATCCTCTTGTGTGTGTTGTTGTGTGACTGTCCTTCCTGATGAGTCCTCCGCCTCCACTGAGTGAAGTCATCAGTTCGTACTGTGATGATGATGTCCCTCCTCTTGCTCCAGAGTCCTCCTGACTCCCAGCTATCCCGTCCTAAAACCATCCATGATTCATCATTCCATGTCCGATGATTCAAGATTCCAAAATGAATCATCAAGACATCAAATGATGATTTTCTAATTCAGCTGCTAATGTAAAGTTATTGCCCACTCCAGTGCTGCCCTTTCCTTGCCCATTTATGCCCATTGACCACCTTGCCCTGGCTGCCTGAGCCATTACTGTTTTGTGAAAGTGAAGTGAAGTCGTGACGTGACTCATAGAGAACTGTCATGCATACTCAGTGATAGTTTAGTTAGTTATCAAATTTCGTTCTTGTTTTTTTAATTTTAGAGTGGTGGAGTGAGTGCTGCTACTAGTCCTGGATTAGGAGGACGGCCAAGTGGTGGTGGTGGTGGTGGTGGTGGCAGCACTGGCAGTGGCGGGGGTCATCGTCGTCGTCAAGACGGTGCAAAACTAGATGCTAGCCAGCCAAATTTGGTTGCAGCTCTTGAAAGAGGGAAAACATTTGATGCCAGTTCTAAGCAGGCCCAGGAACTTAATGCAGCAGCGGCTTACTTTTTGGCTAAAGACATGCTGCCATTCCACATAGTAGAAAAGCCTGGCTTCTGTAAATTGCTGCAGAAATTAAACCCTAAATATCACCTGCCATCCAGAGTTTATTTCACTGGTAAAGAGGTGCCAAAGTTATTCAATGAAGTAAAAATGCAAGTTGAAAAATTATTGGTGGGTACAACATGGTATGCTGCCACTACTGATATGTGGACTAGTCATGGCGGAGCTGGTGAGCCATACATGATCTTAACAGTGCATTACATTACTTATGATTGGAAAATCAAGGCTCACTGTCTGGAGACCACATTTGTACCACAGGATCACACGTTTGAAAATATAATTGAAATCTTCCAAGGCATGCTTGACGAGTGGAAAATCAGCAAAAACAAACTAGCCGCTGTAACTACAGATGATGGAGCTAACGTGAAGAAGGCGTTTGGGGAGCTACTTACTGAGGTTACCTGGCTAAGTTGCTCTGGCCATAACTTAAACTTGGGTATCGGAAAGGCTCTTAAGGTCAGTAAAGTTGATGCTGCCATCAGAGCTTGCAGACGTCTTGTGCAAGGTTTCAGCAGAAGCTGGAAGAAAAGACGAACTCTGAAAATTAAGCAGGCAGACTTGGGGTCTTTCTCAACACTGTCTGATTCATGATGTCGTCACACAGTGGGGCTCCACGTACGACATGGTATCAAGATTTCTGCAGCAACAACAAGCAGTGTGCACTTTTCTTGTATCTGACAGAAACCCAAAATCTAAAGAGTCTGACTGCCGTCAGCCTTAGGCTGCGGCATGGCATTTGTCGGATAAGCCGGAAAAGTCTCACAAGCACTTCAACCATCCCAAGGCTAAGTCTTCGGAGTGACGTCTTTCGGACTTGGGAGGGGGGAGATGGGCGCCGGACCGACGCCCTGACATCGCTCCGCCTCTGGCTGAGGCTGTTCTGCCGATGGTCACTCTGGTCCCGACGCCAGCTTCTCTGGCTCCGATGCCAGCTTCTCTGGCTCTGCCTGACGTCTGCTCCAAGGCCACCCCCTCTCCTCAGCAGACTTAGGCCCACCTGAAGTCAGAGCCTGACAACGGGGTCACCGACGCCCACCGTCATCACCTCTTAGTCGTCGGTCATCCCTGACACTGGTGACAGTAGGCCTAAGCTGACGCTGGTCCCTCCTGACGTTGGTACCAACGAAGGCTCTAGCACAACTGCTGCTCCTGCACCCAACTTGAATTTGGCACAAGTTAAGGATCTTTTTTCTCATTGGTGAGAGACGGTGAAGCAGGACCTCCCTGTGGTCCCGCTTCCACCCATGCCTCCGCCCACTCCTGTCCCAGTCTTGGACACTGGAGTGGTCCCTAGTCTGGACACTGTTGCTCTTCCAGAACTGTCTGGAGACTAGGCTGGGCAGGGGCCGGCTGTGCCCAATAAAACACAAGGATAAATCCAGGCACCAGAGATCTTGCTCTAGGATTTCCTCCCATTCGCCTTCTCCAGACAGGAGACATAAGAGGAGGAGACATCATTCACCCTCTCCTTCCTTCTCAGAATCTTATGTCGACTCTGACACTTCCCTTCTGGATTTGGACTTCAACAGTTCTCCTGGGGACCCAGATCTGCATTTGTACCACCAAACCCAGCAAGTGCAGCAATTAAAGTATTCCAAGATGTGGTTTTGAGGGACATAGCGAAGTGTATAGAAAAACACAAGCAGTCTTATCACTGGGACAATCTAAAAAATGCAGAGAGGGTAGCAATTAGTGAACTTAGATTGATGCAGGATGTCACAATTAAACCCTCAGACAAGGGAGGTAATGTGGTAGTAATGGCCCGGGACTATTATGTTTCAGAAGCTATGAGGCAATTATCGGACCCAGAGACCTATATGCCTTTACAAATTAATCCCATGAAGGATTAAAAGGAAGAATTAGAGCACTTATTAACATGGGCATTACAGGAGGAGCGGATCACGGGGCTAGATTTTGACTTTCTGAATAACCAGTATCTGATAGTCCCGGTCTTCTACCACATATCAAAACTGCATAAAGATGCTAACACTCCACCAAGGAGACCAGTTATCTTCGCTTATGAATCTCTTACTGAACCGTTGGCAGTTTTTTGTTAGTTATTTACAATAAGAAGTAATTAGTGGGCCCTGACTACCTGAAAGAGCTTCTGGTGCCTTACCTACAGATGCGACCACTCCGCTCTGCCAACAAGGGGTTGCTAGAGATCCCGAGGGTTACTTTAAAATCTTCCGGCGCTCGAGCTTTTATGTTTGTGGCGCCGACCCTCTGGAATTCTCTACCACGTTGGATTAGAGAGTGCATGACGGTGGAGGGTTTTAAAAGGGGTTTAAAGTCCTTCTTATGGAGCAAGGCTTTTGCTGATAACTTGCATGTTGATTAATTGGTGTGTTGCCAATTTAGTTTTTAATATGTTTTATTCTGCATTTTATTGTAATGCACCTTGATTTTGAGAAAGGCGCAGGTAAATAAAGTTATTATTATTATTATTAGTTTACCTTCATACATTAGGGACTCCACTACAGTACTACAGGATTTGCAGTACTTTGGCAGAATGATTTTTGGTGGATTACAATTGCTGTAACATCGCTATACACTATTATATATCATAGTTTGGGTATTCAGGCAGTGAAGGAAATGTTACAAACATCATGTATTATATAGCATTCTGAATTTATAATGGCAGGTTTTGAATTTCTTTTACATTTATTTATTTAGTTTTTGTTAACTGGGTAAGGTGCACTAGCCATAGCAATGACTATTTTCAGGCACGACCCAGGAGTTTACAGACACAAAACACTTTGAAACAAGGACATTACAATCAAATATAAACAGTAGGTGCTTAGAAAATAGTAATACAGTGCAGGCAGTAGAAATACATTTGATTCAGCAGAACTATATAACATAGAACTATGGGAGAGCAACAGTAAAAAATCCTTAAGCAACTTTTAGGTAGCAGTCTAGTGAGCTTAAAACAAAACAGAGTGCCAACTTAATAGTCGAGGAAGATGAAATACAGTGTAAACAGGAGTATTTAGGAGGAAGGGAGAGAGGTAGTATAAAGAGGTGGGATAGGTGTCAGAATGGAGTTGTTATCTGTGAAATTAACTAAGTGTATAAAAGATTTGCAAAGTAGTAGGAGTGGCTTAGCTAGAAGGAGCCAGGTTAAAACCGGATTTAAGCATACCTCTCAACTGTCCCTGATTTTCAGGGACGTCCCTGATTTTGCCTCAAAATTTTACTCTGTCCCTCCTAAAATTTGTGTTTCTGTGGCTAAACAGTGGTGATTGTAAGCACAAAATAATGTCAAGCATTAAAGTTACAGACTTGTTCTTCTTTAGAAAATGCATTTTGCACTAAGCCCCATATTCTATCAACTTTCTGGGTGGATATCTCTAATTTTGAAGATGTGACCCTGATTTTAGTCCTCTGTCCCTGATTGTTTTAAGCAGTGTGCCTGATTTATGCGGCAGGAGGCTGAGAGGTATGGATTTAAGCACTGCCCTAGATAGCTTCTGCCAGAAAACAGACAGAACACCGGGAGGAAGGAGCTACTGGTATAACTAAAACTTTTCTACTGGGACTATATTGCCCTCCTTCCCTCCCCTCCACCCCCCACCTTTAATCAGTTCTACTTTTATAGGCACAGGATTTAACTGACAACAGGAACTTCCTGTTTGGGAGCAGGAAGTGAGTGATCACAGAGCCACCAAAGACTCACCATCCTAGAAGGGCAAGAGTAGCTCTCCATCCCCCCCCCACTAGCTGCTGGAGGTCTGACTCTGAGCAAGTAAGGAGACTACTGAGAAATATGGGAACTTCTTGTCTCAGAACAGGAAGATCAGGAGCTAAAAGGTCACAGAGGCAGTAAGTAAGTAGGGGAAGAAAAAAAAGAAAATAGGGGAAAGAGTAAGTATTCCAAACAACAGTTAGAGGGTCAGTAAAAAGACATGATGGGAGTGGTTCAGTGCAGTGGCTGTGGAGCAGCAGTCTTCTGTGAGACATTCTGAAGGATGCAGTGTTGTCCCATCTGCAGGCACCTCTCTGGGCTGAGGGAGGAGGTTGCTCATCTCCAGGCTGAGTTAGCCAGGATTTGTGGGACCTCCTCTCCCACCGAGGGACCACCAGGGTCACTGTCATTGCCTCAGAGGTTGCCAAGAAAGAGGAGCGGTTGGACCACAGTGGGCTCAGGGAGGGTGAGGGTGGTGGAACAGAGATGCATCCTGCAGTTGTACCTCCACAATTTCTGTACATTCTGGAAAAGTGTGGTCCTTTATGGAGGCACCCACAGTGGAGACCAAGGAGGATGCTGGGAACCTCCAAAAGGAGACCCACAGGAGGGTGGCATGGGACCCCACAGGAAGGAAACAACTCCTGGTGGGGACCCCATTGTTAGAAGGTAGAACTGGGAGGAAGGGAGAGGAGGTGGGTGCTCTGCCTGCGCCATGGCTTGGAGGGACAGGGAGTGAATCCTCAGGATCACAGGAGCAGCTGCACAGGGGAGGGTGCTGGATGTCATTGTCCACCTAGGGAAAAATGACCTGGCTGAGAAAGGTATCAGAGCAGTGCAAGAAGCGTTTGTGGAGATGGGGAGGGGCCTTAGACAAATAGCACACACGGTAACCTTCTTGGAGGTGCTGCCTGTCTATGGCACGGATGAGGCTAGGGTGCTCCACACCATGGGATTCAGTCAGTGGTTGAAAAACTGGTGCAGAGCTCAGGGATTTGGCTTCATTGGGGACTGGGAGTCCATCTGGATGGATGCAGGCCTATACTGGCGTGATGGCCTGCATCTGCCCAGGAGGGGAACCAGGATCCTAGGTGATAGGTTTAAATACTTCATTGGCAAGCATTTAAACTAGCCAAGGGGGGGGAGGCACTGGAAAGGAGCACGGAAATCCTAGCCCCCCCCAAAAAATCAGGGTACTAAGTGAGGTAGACCCCAACATCGAGATGTCAATAGGGAGAAGCACAGGGGTAAATGGAGAAAGTGACAAACGCAATAAGGACAGGGATGGGGCAAAAAGGGGTAAGGCCATCAAGAAATGGACGGTAATGAGTACCAACGCCTGTAGTCTGGGCAACAAGCTCCCTGAACTGGTGGCCTTGATGGAAGAGGGATGCCTGGATATCGTATCAGTCACAGAAACATGGTACACATTGAACCATGACTGGGATGTTAACATACCAGGGTACACAACCTACAGGAGAGACAGGGAGGGCAGAATGGGGGGGGAGTAGCTCTCTATGTAAGGGAAGGGATAAAAGCATCTGAACAAAAGAGTAAACAGGGAGGAGAGGAGGCACTTTGGGTCACATTAGAGACTGGAAATGGCACCACAATCCACACAGGGGTTGTATACAGACCCCCATGTCGGGAGGGAATGGACAAGGATATGATAGAAGGCATACTTAGGATGCCAGAGAAAGGGGAGATACTGTTGATGGGGGACCTTAATATGCCAGATGTTAACTGGAGCACCTTTGCTGCAGCCACATCCAAAAGCAAGGCCATTCTTGATGCCCTTCAGGGGGCATGCCTCAGACAGCTAGTTTTGGAACCTGCTCATGAGGGAGCAATCTTAGACCTCGTACTCTCAAATGGGGACAGTGAGAGGATCTCAGATCTAGAAGTGGGTAGCCATTTGGGAACAAGTGACCACCAAACAGTGTGGTTCATGATAAACTCAGCTACAGAGTCACGCATACAAAGTGAGGGTTCTGGACTTCAGGAGGGTTGACTTTGGCAAGATGGGAGAGTGCCTTAGAAAGCACTAGCAAACAGGCAAGAAGGAGGGGTGGAGTAACAATGGGGAAATATCAAAACTGCCAACACAGAGGCAACAAGCCTTTGTGTGAAGCAAATAAATCAAAACAAAATAAAAAGCCACTGTGGTTCTCAAAAGAAGTGGTGGTGAAGATTAGGGAGAAAAAGATAGCATTTAGGAAGTATAAGGAAACACAGAAGGAGCAGGACAGAGAACTGTACCAGTTAAGGCAGAAGGAAGCAGGGAGGGTAGTCAGAATAGCAAAGGCACAAACTGAGCAAAAGATAGCCAACTCGGTTAAGAAGGGGGATGAAAGCTTTTATAGGTATATCAGGGAGCGTAGAAAGACAAAGGGAGGGATAGTGAGGCTGAATAGAGTGGATGATAGGTGGGCAGAGAGTGACGGTGAAAAAGCAGGGATACTGAATGAATACTTCTGTTCAGTATTCACTAAAGAGGAAGTGGGGGAGGTGCCTAATCCAATTAACAGAAGCACTCTGGAGGGTCGATCCCAGTCCTTTCACAGAAGAAAGGGTTCTGAAAGAACTCCTAAAACTGATTGTGGACAAAGCAATGGGGCCAGATGGAATTCAGCACAGAATTCTAAAAGAATTAAGCAGAGAACTAGTGACACCGCAGACTACCCTTTATAACAAATCATGGGAGGATGGTGTGGTACCTGAGGACTGGAAGAAGGCTGATGTGATTCCCCTTCACAAAAGTGGGAGCATGACAGAGGCAGGAAATTACAGAGCTGTCAGTTTGACCTCAGTGGTAGGGAAAGTGGTGGAATCACTTCTGAAGGAAAGAATTGTTGAGTACCTAGAGGTCAGTGGGGCACAGGACCCAAGGCAGCATGGGTTCACAGCAGGAAGGTCATGTCAGACAAATCTAATTGATTTCTTTGACTGGGTGACCAAAGTAGTAGACCATGGAGGGGCTGTGGACATGGCCTACCTAGACTTTAGCAAGACATTTGACACAGTCCCACACAAAAGATTAGTAGTCAAATTAACCAGCCTTGGAATGGGTCCCAGGGTGGTAGCCTGGGTAAAACATTGGCTAAACAACAGGGCACAGAAGGTAATTGTAAAAGGAGTCCCCTTAGGTTATCACGGTATACCGGTGTGACGGTATACTGCGGTTTGAAACCGTACGGTATAGACACCGTGACAGTTTTTCCAAACGGTGGTAACCGTTGTTCATGGTAGACTGTGGTGTGTGCCGATCGACCACGTTTCCTGGAGTGTGAAGGGGTGCTGACGTTCAGTACAGGGCAGCAGTATGCCCATTTGTAAAGCTTTTTTTTTATTCAGTTGGTGGAGATAGAGGGAACTCAGCCAATCTCCTTCCACCTTCTGAAAGTGGGCATTCTTCAGTGTGATCTGTGTGCGGGCTTCACTTGCAGAGGGAGAGAAATCCAGAAGGAGCAGTGAGGACAGAGGAGCAAGTTTGCGACCAGGAGAGCACTAGTGAAGCACGGGTACTAAATTTAGGCCCATTGATCGTACAGAGGCGATTTTTGTAGTCCAAATGACAGACCCCCTAGTTCCCAACCGAGTAGTTGATTCCCCGAATTCCTGATCGTCTCCCTGCATCCCCTGAGTCCCTCCCCAAGCCCGCAGGCCACATGAGAGAGTTGGAGAGACAGAATGAGAACCTGGGCCAGCCGGTGGTGGTGAGTGGAGAGAGTCAATGAGGAGAGGACTGTAGGAGCCTGAGGCTACCATGCTCCTGCCCAGGCCAGTTCTTCTTTTTTATTTATACAAAAGTCAGGTGGTGGGGTGGGTAAAATAGCCACAGGTGGAGGGCTGGAGGCACATGGGTGATTGCAGTGGCACTAACTGAGGAGGAGTTAGGAAATGGGGGACTTCTTATAATTTATCTGTTGCTGACTTTCCGTTCTGTTGTGCTGTATCCTGTATGATTATGTGTAAGTGTATCCTTCCGAAATCTCTACTATCCATGTTGGGAAGGGAATGTTGATTGTTGAATGAAGTGTAACTTGTGTAAACTTGTAATGTGACTGAGTTGAGCCCCAGACGAGGACTTAAGTTACTGAGATTAGGTGGGATTGGAGGGGTGGGAATAATATTTGAAGTTGGACGATGATGGTGGAATGATGGAATCAGACATGGTGGATCCTTGGTGGGGGTTGGAAGGGAAGGGAAAACCTGGTCTAATTTAAATGTGAGGGATTATATTAATTATTGCCTGATTGAAGTCTGAAAACAGGAGCAGGCACACACGTCACTATCTAAGTCAATGTAGTAAGTCACTGGCAGTGGCTGGCATCATTCATGAATGCAGGATCAGGGAGGGAGTTAGAGTAGGATGGATCGGAGTTGATTTTGGGGTGGGGGGGCTGAAAAACTGAATGGATCCAGTCCACTTGGTGGAAATGGGAATTGGGAAACCTGGTCTGACGTCGAATTGAAAAAAAAATGCTTTCCCAAAGTTGCCATGCCAGCTGCCCACTAGTGCTCACTGTCTGCCTGCCCATAGAGAGAATGGCTGACTGAGATTACAATAGAAAATGAAGCATGGCAATTGGCAAAGCATTAGCAATCTTGATGATGGCATTTGGCACTGGCAGTGGCTGGGCACTCCTTGTGTGACTCGACACCAAAGGCGACCCGAACTGTGAATGGCATTGGCAATTGGAAGGCATTCGCTGGTGCTGGCAATGTAGTGGGCACTGGGCAGCACTCACTGTCATCATGCGGCACTTTATCTTGTAGTTTTTAATTTTTTAAATATCATCACCAGTCAGTCAAATTGAAGGTGGAGGGCAAGGCGACGGGCGAGCATTACAGGTTAAATAAAGCAAGCTGAGCTGATGCATCATGCAGTTGCATTGCACATATTCACAGTTCAGGTTGACTCGAGTGACGAGTCACACAAGTAGTGCCCGGCTAAGCTCAGCTGCTCGCCACTGGCAGTGGCACAGGGGGCACTGGCAGACAGTTCAGCGGCTGCTGTTTGTTTTGTTATGTTTCTGCTTCTGTGATTTATTTCATTGCCAATTAAGTCAGCCAGCCATCCTCCTCCCAGCATGCCAAGAACCAAGCCAGTGGGGGCCTGGGCTAGTGTGGTGGTGAGTGTGCGACTGTGCATGACTGCATGTCCCTGCCCGGTCATGGTCACGTCAGTCAAGTCGAATCATCAAGTCACCCCAGGTTTGGCGAGTGGGGAGGAGACCACATGCCGGTGTTGGTCACTGTCACTGTTGGTTTTGTTTGTGGTCACATGAGTCCGACGAGGTCAGGTGGTCATAGGTCTGCTCACTCAGCAGTGGTACCCATTTGATTTGTCAGCAGCAGTGAGTCAGTCAGTTTTTTAAGTAGCCGTAGCCTGTTGCTGGTCGTCTCATCATCTCATCTATTTTGTTTCAATTTCATGAGCTGCTGAAAATTGTAATCTTTCTTATTGTTAAGTTACATAAGGTAGATAACCACCAGACTTGGTATTGTAATTGTACGATAGGGTGTCGAAGAAATCTATCTATCTAGCTTGAAATATGGCAGATGTGGAGTTGGTACTGTTATTGGAAGAGTTGCAGCAGCAGGAGGAAAGCCAGAATCAGAGTAGTAGTCAGAGCCAGAGCTGTGATCTTGACCCAACTTAGCAGCAGCGTTCGATCCCCCCACCTCCTTCTCCTGTCTCTGAGTCTGAGACCCAGAAAGAGTCTGATGGGAAAGTGGATGAAAATTATGAGCTTTTCCCTCCTAGAAAAAGAATAAAATCCACAGTGTGAACCTACTTTGGTTACCAAAAAAATAGTGATGGTATTGTGCATGAGGATGGAAAGCCTATCTGCCGTACGTGCAAAACAAAAGTTGCAGCTCGTGGAGGGAACACTTCCAATTTGTTTACCCACCTGTGAGATTATCACCCACTTCAGTACAGAGAAGCTCAGGTATATCAGCTCGGTTGGTTTCTTGACTTACATCACTGTGATTTTGAATTGAACTAACTAAATCATTATCGCACTCAGAGAGAGAACAGAATAGTAAATGGATGGGGCCGAGCAGCCGGGGCCACTGCTCAGCTGCCCAGTGGTGCCCACTGCCCACCCATGCCCACTCACTGCTCAGAGAGGGGGGCAACCAGGAAGGGGAGGGGACGTAACTACTAGCACTAGCCTAGGTACAGAATACAAATTTGGGAAGGTCATCAGGGACCAGTGGACATTCGCTGTGCACCTGCATGGTGTACTTTGGGGGGGTGTTGTGGGGTCTGGGGTGCTGGCTGCACTACTGGCTCTGGGTATTCAGGATCAGGAATTGGGATTTGGAGCTCATCGGTTGATGGAACTGATATACCAAGTAGTTCATGGTTGGACTTGGATTATGATGGAGCGGGAGGGGAAATGGGATCATGGTCTGTTCTGGGTGGGTGGGAGGCAGAGCTGGAGGCTGGGTCTGGGAGTGAGAGAGGGACGACGACAGAACAGGACAGGACAGGGGAGGGCAGTAGGACACAAAGAGACAGGAGGAGTCAGGATGAATGAATGACAGCAGCCAGCAGCACAGTCATTCTTTCTGCAGCAGAGTTGGGACTTGGAGGGAATGGGACCATCACGGCTGTAGTGGTAACGGCGGCTGCCTGCCCATGCCCACTGGAGTTAGGATTAGGAAATGGGGGAGGACCCTCCTGTGTCCCCCACCAGTGTCACCTGACTACCACTTCTCAGTAGTGCAGCAGTGCCACTGCAATCCATGCCGTGCACACCTAGCGTGACATGATAACAGACAGACAGTGCAGGATTGATGTGCGAGTGGTAGAAAACACTGGTGGGGGACGGGTGTCCTCCTGTTTCCTATCGTGACTTGCCGCGGCCCACAGGCACGGGTCTGGCAGCCACGCTACCTGCTACACCCAGGGGGGGTCACTGTGGAAAGAATGATTGATCTTACTTCGAGAGGGCTCTTGCAGTAGGTAATTACATATAGGACTGACGCCGGCCGGCGGCAGGACCACGGAAAAATTTCTAGCTAGCAGTCCCTGGCGTGACCACCCCCATGTCAGGTGACCAGCATCTACAGACGTCGGTATAAAGGCGAGTCCTAGGCGCCCACCTTCCAATTCTTTCCACCGTCAGCTCTTAGCGTGTGCCGTTAAGTTCATCGTCAGTCTCATACTTCATCAGTTTTTCCTCAAAAGTTTTCAGTATTGTATTTTATACTTCTTTCATCAGGTGAATGTCGGTATATGTCGTCCCCTTCAAAGAATAAGTGCAACTCGTGCGGCGCCCAACTGCCTCACAAAGACAGTCACTCCCTCTGCCTTTTCTGCTTAGGCCGTGGACAAGTGTCTGCACAGCCTTCGATTCAACGTGGCCACCCGCAGACGATGCCAGCAGTCCCTCGAAGCCCATCTCCTCAAAAAGAAGATGTCCGCGATGGAGAAGGAGTTGAAGAAACTTTGGCAGGCGTCGACCTCCTCTGAAGGGCACAAGAAGCGGGACAAGGAAAGGCACCGGGAGAAGGCCTCCTCCTCCTCCTCCGTGACTCCGGCCGGAGTCGCGAGCAGGTAACATCCTCCGGGGATTCCCGGCGGCAGCCTCCAGGCTTTGGAGGGCGTCGGCCCGCCCGGCTCGGGTTAGCGTTCGAACCCGCCCGGGTGTCTCGAGCAAGGAGACTCAGCCCCAGTACCGCCGCAGGCCTACAGCCTACTGGTGCAGGCACCTCCCTTAAGCCGGACGTCTGCTCCTCCGGCGTCCGCGGGAGAAGGTGCTAAGATGCTCGACCCTTCGGGCGGTGCAGGCAGTGTCCCCTCTGACCGGCCTCCTCCTATCCTCCACCTGTCTCCGGCGAGGGACCCCAGTCGGACGCCTGCTCCTCTGGCGTCTGCTGGATTGGCCCTAAGCCACACGCCGCTCCTGCGACATGCGCCTGGCCTCCAGATCCCGGCAGACCCTGCTGCGTCCTGTCATACCAGGCTCCCCGCCGCCTTCACTGCATCAGGGGAGCCCCAGTCCCCTGCCCGACCCCGGGATTTTTCCCTCCATCCTGGACAAGGCTCCGGGACCCTGGGCTACCGTCCGATCCCCTTTCTGAAGAGCCAGATCTGGCGCCCGGCCCGGCGCCAGCTCCTCGGCGCCGGCCCTGCAGATGCCAGTTCCAACACTGGCCTCTCCGGCCGCGCGGGGGGGATCCCTCTTCCTCCGGCCCTCCACCCTGCGGCCTGCTCCTGGCTGATCCGCCGTGGAGTACCGGCTGGGCCGTCTGCTCCGGCAGCTCCTCCAGTGCCTGGGTATCCGCTGTCAATCCGGCCTGGTTTTTTTGGTCCACAGTATCCTGGACGCGGTACCAGTCGACTCCGGTATACCGCGGCAGATTCGGATACTCCCCTCTGGTTCCTCCGTACAGCTATCCCCTCCTCCTCCTCCTACCGCCCCTAGGCCGCCGGTGGATCTTCTTGCCTCCTGGTAGGCTGAGGCCAAGACTCAGCTCACCAAGGAAGTCGAGAGCCATCTTACGGCGACGGTGCCACCCCCCGGCTCCCTGTACGCCTCAGACGGCACACTCCCTCTCCTCCTCCAGATTCCCAGGCTTTACCCTCAGGATCCATAGAGGGGCAGGACACGCATTCTGGGATCCCCCCCAAGGAACCCGTTCCTCCCCCTAGACGAGTTGGGGAGTCTTACTCTGCTTCAGATTCTTCCTCCCCCTCTCTCGGACTCCTCGGACGCCTCGATGCCTGTTTGAGAAGAGCGATGAGCGACTCTCCGTCCAAGCCCGGCCAGGGACTCTCCTCCAGTCATCCTCGGAGATCAGCTATCATGGAGTTGCTCAAGAAATCCGCCCGGTGGCATTCCTTAGAGCCAGATCCTCAACGCGTTAAACTCGCCGAACATCTGGACTTGCCCCTTACGGCTCCTACCCTAGTGTCACCCTGGATCGAGCCTCATGCCCACCTTGTTTCCACTATTTGGAAGCAACCAGCGGCTTTAGCCCCACTTCCCAGGAAGTCAAACAGGCTATACCAGGCTCTGGAGGGTGTAGACTTTTTAGACTCTCACCCCCGTGCAGACTCGGTTGTGATTAGCGCCGCCACGGCCGGTCAAGCACACTCAGACATGAGCTTATCTCCCCAGATAAGGAGATCTCACCTTCTGGATCAGTATGGAAGGAAGATCTACAGCTATTCTTCCACACTGGGGATTAGAGACGTGAACTATGTAGCACATAGGGGTTGAGAGAAGCCGTCCCTTACCCAGGCTGAATCTAAGATTGACTCTTTGCCTGACTCCCAAGTCAAGCAGGAGGTAGCCGACCTGGTCCGTTCTGCTCATTCAGCCGGTCGTCATATTTTGAGGATGACCTACGATGCAGTGGACACCACAGGATGAAGCTCTGCATTTGCCGTTGAGTCTTGACATCATGCATCGACTCCGTGTGTCCGGTCTGGTCGCGAGGTGCGAGTCAACGATCAAGAAAGCACTTTCAGGGGTTCTGTGCTTTTGGTGGTGATGTCAAGGGACATCATCACTGATTTGTAGGAGAAGGGACATGCCTTAAATCTGTTGATTTCATGTGCCGTCCCCATCCCCCACAGCGTCGTCCCTTTTGCAGATGCAGTGGCCTCAAGCGAAGCCTCCAGGGAAGGCGGGCCACTAAACGTCGGGCCCCTCACAGCTTCCAGGCCCTGGCGCCTAAAGCAACGGTGCCCCAGCTGCGGCACTGCCTCACACCACCTGACTCCTTCCCTCTCCCACTGCTCCGGACACCCGGAAGGAACGGTGGGAGGGAGGTTCTCCCTCCACCTTCCGGGTTGGGAGAGGATAACATGGATTCATGGGTGCTTCAGATCATAGGCAGAGGAGCACTCCATAGAGTTTCTGCGAAACCTCCGTGTCACCCCTCTGAACTCCGCTTACTCAAGGGACCATCTTCCTTTGGTCGGGGAAGAAATCTCTGCGCTCGCTTGCGAAACAGGCTGGAGCCCGTCCCCCTCACCTCTACGGGGACGGGGTTTACTATTCCACTTTTTCCTTGTACCAAAAGAAGGCTGAGATCTCAGACCTATTCTCGATCTCAGCTCTGAACCTATATGTGGATACAAGAGGTTCAGAATGCTCTCCTTCAAACCCTTTGCCCCTGGTTCAGCCGGGCCAATGGCTTTGTGCACTGGATATGCAGGATGCACTGCACATCCCCATCGTCTCTTCGCACGAAGTACATCAGGTTTGCATTCCAGGGGTCCACTACCAGTTCCGGGCGGCTCCTTTTGGTCTTTCCTCGGCCCCAGTCTTTGCAAATGCCTGGCGGTGGTGGCCCACCTGCATTCTTTGGGAGCTCAGGTTTTTCCCCTCACCTGGACGACTGGCTCCTGGCGCCCCCGCTCCAGGGAGTGAACCTGCATTTTCCTCACCCAGCAGGTTTTCACCGGCCTGGGTGTTAGCATCAACCATTCCAAGTCTCACCTGGATCCTTCACAGAGGCTCCAGTTCATCGGGCAATCCCGACACAACAATGTGCAAGGCCTTCTGGCTCCGGATGGGGGCTCCCTCCAGTCCCAGATTTCCCTCTATCAGAACACAGGAGGGTCCGGCGAGTCAGTCTCCCGTCTGCTGGGACATGGCGGCCAGCCCATCGGCCAGTTCATGAGCACACCCTCCACGTGAGGATATCTGGTGGACTCTCCCGATCTCAGTTGGGATCAATGAGTAGATGACCTAGATCATCTGGTCCTGATCTCCCGCTGATGGTAAGAGACTTACAATGGTGGATGGATCAGAGAACCTGTTCTGGGGTCCCCTTTTTCATCCTCCCCATCAGACTCTGGCTGATGGACACTTCAGGTGAAGGTTGGGAGCCCATTTTAGATCCTCACTGAACCCAGGGCCTATGGTCAAAATTGAGCTCGTTTCTCCACATCAACGATGCTCGAGCTTCAAGCAGTGCATATGCTCTCAAGCTCTTCACTATACATCCTTCCCAGTCACCTAGCTGTCCAAGCGGACAACAGTGCGTGGTGTGGTACATCAACAAGCAGGAGGAACTCGGGTCCTACCAGCTGTGCAGGGAAGCAATGAGGGTCTGGGATTGGCAACGCCACACCTTCACCTTATGGCGATCCCGCGTTCGGGAGTACGACAATGTCTGTGAGACAGACTAAGTTGCTCATCTTCGTCAGCTCTACCACACGAGTGGGGATTGGACAAAAAAGTTCTAGAAAGCATATTCCACATTTGGGGGACTCCTCAGATAGACCTGTTCGCCTCTTCCTGAAATGCAAAGCTTCCAATCTTTTGCTCGCTCGCTCCAGAGCGAGACACTTTCTGGAGCGACGCTCTATCTCTAAGCTGGGAGGACAGAATCGTCTATGCTTTCCCCCAATTCCTCTGGTACCTCGTGTGCTGCAGAAGCTTGCTTTGGAAGGAGCAAGAATGATTCTGATCACTCCTTTTTGGCCCAGGCAAATCTGGTTCTCTCTTCTACAACAATACTCAGAGGTTCCTCCTCTTCCTCTTCCTTATCTCAGGATTGCTGACCCAGGATCAGGGGACCCTGGTCCATCCGGGACTCAGTCCCTCATCTTCATGCATGGCTCCTACAGATCTAGCTCAATCTCGTTTTGGTGTCTCTCCTAAGGTGGCTGAGATTCTGGTGGAGGCTAGAAAACCCTCCACTAGGTCCACCTACGCCATGAAATGGAAGAGATTTTCTATCTGGGCAGCGTCCAGGAGCGCGGAGCCCTTTTCCTGTCCTGTGACCATTCTGCTTGAGTACATGCGTCATCTTTTCGACCTGGGTCTCAGTCACTTCTCTTTGAAAGTCCATATGGCGTATCTCAGCCTACCATGTCCCTTTCGCTGATAAGGCTTTTGCCCAGCTGGAGGTCTCCAAAACCTTCCTTAGAGGTCCTTCATCTCAGGCCCTGTCCGGACCCCAGCTCCGCCTTGTGACTTAAACTTTGTCCTCGAAAACTTACCCTTCCTCCTTGGGCCTCGCAGCTCGCAGACTTGAAGTTTTTATTGTGAGCGGCTCTTCTTGTTGTAGCCATTACTTTAGCTAAGTAAATTCCAAGCTCCAGGCCCTGATGTGCAAAATCCCTTATTTGATTTTTCACAGAGAACGAGTAGCTCTTCTCATGAACCCTAAGTTTCTTCCGAAGGTGGTAGGGGAATCTACATTGAATCAGTCTATTGAATTACCTGCTTTCTTCATTCAGTACTCCAATCAAGGAGAATACCTGCTCCATACCATGGATGTTCACAGGATTCTGAGATACTACACCGATAGGACAAATGATCTCAGAAAGACTGATCAGTTGTTCATCTCCTTTGCTCACAAAAGAGAAGGCAATGCTGTTTCTAAGCAATGCCTATCAAAATGGTTAGCCCATTGCATCACTTTCTGTTATGACAAGTACAATAAGACCCTCCCGGGTCAAGTCAGAGGCCACTCCACGAGTGGAGTTGCCGCCTCTGCGGCTTGTTTCAAGAACTTGTCTGCGGCAGACATCTGTGCAGCCGCCACTTGGACTTCCGTCCATACCTTCACTAAACACTATAGTTTGGACATTGCCTCGCCGTAGAGTAGGCTTCGGGTTAGCTGTCTTGCAAGGCCTCCTTTCTTGAGACCTGCTAGATTATTTGCTACTTTTTAGAGTAGTTCCTCCTCCTCCCGGTGCCTTTTCATTTGTTCCAGACTGCTTGGGATTCTGTCCTATATGTAATTACCTACTGCAAGAGCCCTCTTGAAGTAAGATAGTACAGTTACATAAGAACTTACTGTAACAGTAGATCTTCGAGAGAGGCTCTTGCAGTAGGTAATATCTTCCCGCCCTCCATCCCTTTGACTTTTTCAGCTCCCTTTTCCATTGAGAAATATCTGTTTCTCTCTCTTGTCCGGGCCTGGCGGGGAAAGAACCGAAGACGGGCGTCTGGGACCGCCCTTTATACCGACGTCGTGTGACGCCGGTCACCTGACGTGGGGGCAGTCCCCGCCAGGGACTGCTAGCTAGAAATGTTTCCGTGGGGTCCTGCCGCCGGCCGGCGTCAGTCCTATATGCAATTACCTACTGCAAGAGCCAAGATCTACTGTTACGGTAAGTTCTTACGTAACTGTACTTTCTGTCCTTCCTTTTCCCTGGCCCTACTCGTCCTCCTGCGTGTGTTGTTGTGTGACTGTCCTTCCTGATGAGTCCTCCGCCTCCACTGAGTGAGGTCATCAACTCGTACTGTGATGATGATGTCCCTCCTCTTGCTCCAGAGTCCTCCCGACTCCCTGTTATCCCGTCCTCAAACCATCCATGATTCATCATTCCATGTCTGATGATTCAAGATTCCAAAATGAATCAAGACATCAGAAGAAGATTTTCTAATTCAGCTGCTAATGTAAAGTTATTGCCACTCCACTGCTGCCCCTTTCCTTGCCCATTTATGCCCATTGACCACCTTGCCCTGGCTGCCTGAGCCATTACTGTTTTGTGAAAGTGAAGTGAAGTAGTGACGTGACTCATAGAGAACTGTGATGCATACTCCGTGATAGTTTAGTTAGTTATCAAATTTCTTTTTGGTTTTTTAATTTTAGAGTGGTGGAGTGAGTGCTGCTACTAGTCCTGGATTAGGAGGACAGCCAAGTGGTGGTGGTGGTGGTGGTGGTGGTAGCACTGGCAGTGGCGGGGTTCATCGTCGTCGTCAAGATGGTGCAAAACTAGATGCTAGCCAACCAAGTTTGGTTGCAGTTCTTGAAAGAGGGAACAAATTTGATGCCAGTTCTAAGCAGGCCCAGGAACTTAATGCAGCAGTGGCTTACTTTTTGGCTAAAGACATGCTGCCATTCCACATAGTAGAAAAGCCCGGGCTTCTGTAAATTGCTGCAGAAATTAAACCCTAAATATTGCCTGCCATCCTGAGCTTATTTCACTGGTAAAGAGGTGCCGAAGTTATTCAGTGAAGTAAAAATGCAAGTTGAAAAATCATTGGTGGGTGTAACATGGTATGCTGCCACTACTGATTTGTGGACTAGTCATGGCAGAGCTGGTGAGCCATACATGAGCTTAACAGTGCATTACATTACTTATGATTGGAAAATCAAGGCTCACTGTCTGGAGACCACTTTTGTACCACAGGATCACACGTCTGAAAATATAATTGAAATCTTCCCAAGGCATGCTTGATGAGTGGAAAATCAGCAGAAACAAACTAGCTGCTATAACTACAGATAATGGAGCTAACATGAAGAAGGCATTTGGGGAGCTGCTTACTGAGGTTACCTGGCTAAGTTGCTTTGGCCATAACTTGGGTATCGGAAAGGCTCTAAAGATCAGTAAAGTTGATGCTGCCATCAGAGCTTGCAGACATCTTGTGCAAGGTTTCAGCAGAAGTTGGAAGAAAAGACGAACTCTGAAAGCCAAGCAGGCAGACTTGGGTCTTCCTCAACACTCTCTGATTCATGATGTCGTCACACAGTGGGGCTCCACGTATGACATGGTATGAAGATTTCTGCAGCAACAACAAGCAGTGTGTGCTGTTCTTGTATCTGACAGAAACACCTGGCACTTAATGCCTAAAGATGCAGACGTCAGTATTCTTGAAGATGTAAGTCAGGTGCTTGGACCACTGAATGATTTCACAGACTCTCTTGGTGCTGATAAGCATGTCACAATGTCTGCCCTGAAACCAGTACTGCCTCATCTTATGAATGACTTGTTGATGCCTTTTCCTGAAAACAGCACTCTGGAAAAGCAAATGAAACTCACTATCAGAACTGATTTGGGTACCCGTTATTCGTGTGAATACAAACAAAAAATAATTGACATCTCTTGTTTCCTGGACCCAAGATTTAAAGCTTTCCTTAGCGATGACAAAGATTCTGCAGTGGGCTTAGTACATGAAGAGGTCATGTTTTGCTACACTGATGATCACCTCTTGGACTGTGCCTCTGATGATGGCCCCTGGCCCCGTGGCCCCCGCCCTTCCCATCTTCTTACTGTAGTGCCTGTGCCACCAGTCCAACGACCCCCAAATATACCTGCTGGTCCTGCTAATGCCATTGCTGGCAGTGGCACTGGCATCAATGTCAGTGGCGACAGTAATGTCACTGAGGAGCAGTCATCATCTTGTTCTGTGAGTGAAGCTAATGAGGAGGAGGAGCACCTGGAGCAGCAGCAGTTTACTGAAGAAGATCCTGGTTTGCCTCACCATCATCACTCTCGTGAATCTGATTCAGACTCAGAAATGAGACCACCACCTACTCCACGACAAGCACGACTGCCGGTGCCACCACCACCAACACCAACAATACAGGGAAAGGGAAGGGAGAGGTCGGGGACAAGTTCAGGTTCATCATCATCATCATCTGGCTCTTCTGCATATGCCACAGGAGGCACAGTATCCAAATCCATATCCAGTCAGCAGCAAAACCCAAGTCTTAGTCTTCTACCTCCTTCGACAGCAACGGCTCCACAACAAGTGGTGGTAAAACCAAAAGGATTAGCTGACCTGCTAAGGCAGATTACAGACAAACGATTGTCAGTGGAAGGGTGTAATGATGAGGACATCACACTGAACATCAAAGTCAAAAATGAAATCTCTCACTATTTAGCACTGCCGCGTCTGCACACAGATGGTGAATCATTATAGAGGTGGGGTGAACATGCCGCAGAACTGCCACTGTTGTCGAACTTAACAAGAAAATACCCATGCATTCCTGCAACAAGCATACCATCTGAGAGACTTTTCAGCTCCAGTGGTCAAATTCTCACACCATTTTGTTCAAGACTATCCCCAGAGAAAGTTAACATGCTTGTCTTCCTCCACAGGAACTTACACTGATTACTCTGACTGAAGACCAGTCCAGACTTACAGACTAGTTCAGTCCTACCACACGACCACACTAAACATGTCGTCGTGTGGAATTTTGAATGAATGAATCTTTATTCTGATATAATTTGGTAGGGCAGGCCAGGCCACATACTTAGGCACTGCCATTGCAGCAGTTGCACGCACCACAGTGCTATCTAGTTAGTAGTACTTTTCTTGTTCGAACTAAGTTGCGGGGGGGGATGGGGGAACCGAACCATAGCACTGGTCTGGAATCAGGGTGGATGATGTCTGAGTCTGATGCAAATGCAATTTAAAGTTGCAATTTGGTCGTGGTCGGCAGTCCGGTCCGGTCGCTGAGTCGCTCATTTCTCTCCCCTCTCGCTTTCATTCCTCTGTGTCGTGTGACATGTCTGTCGTTGTCGTGTCGTTTGGGACTCGGTGTGACTGTTATTTACAGACTGAACTGCAGACCAAGCAGCACTGTTAGGAGTGGGAAGGCAGGGTATAGTAATGTAGGCCCTGAGTGAGCGGCGCCACAACTGGCCTGACCCATCCATATCATCAACCAAATCAAGGCCCAGTTATTCAGTTTTCAGTTAACTCGTATATCTTCTCATCTCACCCATTGCATGAGGGTACAGTTTCAAAATGCAAATAATGCATTATGTTTCTTGATGAGGTTTACTTTATATTCAATATCTATATTGTTTCAGCATGGGCACGGCAACAGGGCAGTGGTAGTCGTGGCCAGGTTGGCCAGCAATGGATGGGCATTTTGTGCTATACTTACTACTGGGCAGTGGGGGCAGGGGCACTGAGCTTGGGGTGGTTGGGTCATGGGTGGACGTAGCTGACACTGTGCTTGGGGGGCAGTGGGCACTGGGAAAGTGGGCTGGACAGGACAGGTAGACTGGACGAGCACTGCACTTGTACTTCACTGTTCACAACTTAAGTGTTTGGAGATCTGTAAGAGCTACAGATGCAGCCGCACAGGCTGCAGCACAGTCTAGTGTTTCTGCTGCTGCTGTAGCAGCAGTGTACTATTACTACGCTACTGCTGCTGATGAAGCTCGTGCCTGGTGGTGCTCGAGTCAGTCGCACAGCATGCAGAGACACAGTGAAGCAATCATTTTGCACGATTTAAAAGTGCAGCAGTGCAATCAAATATGGGGGGGTGGGTCATCTTGGGTGGATCTGGGTCATCATATCATTCTTGGTCACCGACACCGGCATCCGTTCCCAGTTCCTCCTACAGCTGGCCAAGTCAGTTTCAGCCTAGAAAGCTGCGCCGGGCTATCCCATTCCAAAATTCAGTATGTGCCCAACAATGCACCCACAGTACTGTCCAGCAGTCCAGCCTCACACTGTCTGATGCAGACGAGTCAAGACATGATGTGATGAATGATCAAACACATCCTCATTTGCTTATTTTGCTTGTTTGCCTAATGCAATTAGTACTTGTTGATGACTGTTGTTGCTTGTTTTTGTCGTAACCATTTTTCTCTCTCTCAGGCTCAGCCAGTTTAGTACAGCAGCAGGGTTATTTAGCAGCAGCAGCATGCAGGCGCCAGGCAGGCAAAGCTACTGCATCATTAGTGAGCTTAGCTGACGGTCGGCGCAGGCAGTCTTCCTTGTTCGTTCAAGTTTTGTGGCTTGGCTAATGTGTGACGTGACGTCTGCTCTCTACTGCACTGCACTGCTACAGATTTTTATAGCAAGGTAAGGTTAGGTGTCCTCATCACCTGTTCTCCATGAGTGGACAGTGGACTGATGTTGGTTGAACTTGAAAGAGCTCGACTTCTTCAACTAAACGTAAGTCAGTCTTTCGACTTCTTCCTTCATTTTTTGAATGAATTTTCAATGTTCAGTTTCAGTAAGTTTTTTAGTCATCATCACATAATTTGTGTATGACAATGACACACACACACACACACACACACACAGTGCCACATGACACAAGGCATACAGGGGCCAAGTGACTGTGATAAGTATTAGCTACCAGGGCGGGCACTGGGCAGTGATACTTATAACTGTACCTTAATGGTAAATGGCAAGGACAGGCTGTGCGCAACTGCACACAAAACTGTCAGTGAGCTAGTGCAAGTGTGACTGGCTGCGTCACTCAGTGAGTGTAGTAGTGCACATTGCACAATGAACAGTCACGGACTGCGCTTGCCTTGCGCATTGTGCAGCTGCACACTGAGTCACTAGCACTGCTCAGTGCAGTACACACTGAATGCAGCAGCCATGCACAAAAAGCAGCACTTTTAAATGTGCACAAAACTGCACTTCATTATTGTCCTCTCCTGTGCTGTTCTTGGGGAACAGAAACAGAAAATTATGCAGTACTCCAACAAAAACACACACCATATGGATGAAGTGCACTCTCTGCTTAGTTATCCAAATTCTCTCTACTCTGACTCTGATGACATCTGCTGCTGTTGCTTCCTGAATTCTGACTCATCGAGTCTGAGAGTCCTCTTCCTCTCCCTGTCCTCCTGATGTGATTTGTGATGATGAGTGACTATTTTGTGCTAGGCATCGGCAATGGCAATTCAGCTGAGCTCGCACACTTAGTGAAGCTGCTGTCTCTTCTTGTCTCATCATCTTCATCGGTCTGTCTGCTTGATGCCCCCCCCCACCGAGTCCCTCCAGTAGTCTAGTTCCACTGGGGAACACTTCCTGTCTCTGCTCGCCCGACAGCTGGCTGACACCTCCTCCACTACAGTGGTGTGGTCCCTGGGACGGAGTGAGTCCGACTCCTGATGAGTCCTCCTCTCTGACTGACTCTTGTCATCTGTGTCACAAAACTTTGGTTGGCTCAGGCTGGCTCAGCTGAGCTCTCGGCTGGGCTGACTGTGGCTGGGGCCTGCCTAAAACAAAACTAATAAGACCAATTACTCTATTGCATTTTGCATTCATACATAATTAGCTATATTAACAATAGCATAGCTGCTAGCTTAACAATCACAGTCACATCCGATTTGACTCAGTCAGCACCAGTCACAGCAACCACCAAACATGGCAGTGGCATTGAGGATATAGAGGTTAATTCCTCTAATGCCACCCTGATGACCCAGAACTCCAGTCCTTCTGACTCACTCTCATCATCAATCACTGCTCACGAGTCACGACTTCAGTCTCAATTTATGAGTCTTGAGTCCAAGGCAGCGTCTCACAAGATGACTCAAGTCACTCAGTGGAGAAGGAGGCTAGCTAAGACGAAACCCATGGGAAATACTAATCAATAAATTCTTAGTTACTTAAAGCTAAGCTAGTAGTAGTACTTTAAAAAAGAAACAAAACCAAACAGCCAGTGAGTGCCTGCCACTGCCATGATGATGACATGGGCCTGGCACTGCGGATATATCAGCTGATTCCTTTAATGCAAAATTGGACTCATGTCACGTCACAGTCACATGACACGACTCGACTCGCCACAGTGTGGCATGATTCACTCCCTCAACCCAAGCAATTAGTCATGGCATTTGGGATATATAGGCCGATTCCTTTAAATGCCACCACGGCGACGGTGCCAAACCAACTCTGACAGTTGGCTCAACTCAGCCAATTGCCTGTGGCGACTGTTACATAGATACATAGACAGTGTCGGCAGATAAGGGCCTATGGCCCACCCAGTCTGCCCATTTAAGTTTGTAAGTTCAGTTTATGTTTTCCAGGAAGTCTGTTGCCCCTTACCTCTGACCTCTGTTGCCTTGCCTTGGATGACTCAGACTTGGAGTAGTCTCTCGGATACAGTGAGGGGCAGTGGCGACTACTCAAGTCACTTGTCTGCATTACAGGCAGGAGTTATGTCAGACTCAGACAGTGTGGTTGTGGTGGTAGGGTAGGGTTAGGTACAGGGTACTTCTTTGGTACAGATGAAAAAGTAAATATGAATCTCTCTCCAAATTTATTTGCACTAGTAGTAGTACAACTTACTGTACATGGACATTCCTTTCATCATCTCTCTCATCTAGACTGCAACTTAAGAAGGACAATTTCACATTACGTTAACACAAATGTAAATCAAATGACCGACTTATTACTCCAGTCTCCTGCTCAGTCACACAGTATGCTTGTGCTGCTATTTTTGTATGGTACGGCTCTGGTAGGGTACTTTTGGTATTGGTTAACTTGGTACTAGGTAGTAGGTTTAGGTACTGTGTGTAGTACTGCATTTTGTGCTGTAAGCTAAAACAAGAGTACATACACTAAACAAACACTTTTACTATAATATATGTCTATGTCATGTCAGTGTCACATCACTTGTCTACTCCAATGAAATGGATAAAATAAAAAAATACTTACAGTGCTCGTAGCTCCATACTCATCATCAGGTCTGGAGGAATGTGACTTCCAGTCAATAAAAAATATATTTTTCTTGCACTTACTTGACTCGTTATCTTTCTTTTCTCTCATTAAATTCATAATGTGTCATTTACTCATATTTTAACTGCTTTTACATGTAAAATTTGGTTATAATTGCATTTTTTTGATATTTAGGTTTTTCCCATTGGAATGACATTATACATGATATCCACGATAACAGCGGTACAACACAATCACAAGTTATCATACCGTCAAAATTTCATACCGTGACAACCCTAAGTCCACTATCACCTCTACCTGTTTCTCACTGCTCTCTGCCCACATACTCCTTAGCTCAAGTCTGTTGATCAGCCCTTCCTCCTCCTTTTCCTGATATACCTGAAAACCTTTTCCCCTCTTTAGTCCCCTGAGCCAACCTCCCTCCGTCCTCGCCTTGGCTGGCCTCCTCACCACTCTAGTGACCTTCCTGGTGACCATATCATACTCCTTCTTGTCCATAACCCTCGTGAGCACCTGTAAGGCTATATGCAGCTTTTTTCCTTACTGCGACCTGAGCTTCCCTTGACCACCAGCTTGGTTTCCTGGCTCTACCGAACTTGTGCCATTCTTTGGTAGCTTCCAGGAGCCCCTGTTTAATGATTTCCCAGCGACTCTCAGTGTTCATACCCAGCATGATCCTGTTTAGGTAGCCCCTAAGGATCCTCCTCATGCCCTCAAAGTCCACCCCCCCTAAAATCAACAACTATTGTACACAGTCGATCAACATTTCCCCCCCAGGTCAAGAGAGAACCAGACTGTGGCATGATCACTTCCCATCAGTGGGTCCCCTACTACCAGGCTTCTGATGAGATCACCGTCCACCAAGGCAGCATCGAGGATGCGTCCCCTCTCGTCAGGCCAGTTACCAGCTGGGCAAGAAACGCATCCTGGAATACATCCAGCAAATGATGCTCACTGGCCAACAAGGACAGCGTAGTTCCCCAGTCCAACCCTGGCTTGTTTAGGTCCCCCAGCACCACGGTTTTACCCCCCCGCCCGTTCCACAGTGGTCCTTAAGGTTTGCCACCAGGCCCTCCTCCAGGTCCTCTGCCTGCCCTGGTGGCCTGTATAATACCTCCAGCTTCACCCTCTTGCCCCAGGAGCCTGAAGGGTAACCCATAATACCTCCACACTCTCCTCTGTCTCCTCAACCCTGCTTATCTCAGTGCCATCCCTAATGATGAAAGCCACCCCCCCAAACCTGCCCACAGCCCTGTTCTTTCTGAACGTGGTGTACTCTACTGGTTAAGGTCCCAGTCATGCCCAGAGGTAGCCCAGGTTTCAGTGACAGCCTCCACATCCACTCTCCCCTCTTCTAGCATTGTCTGGAGCGTGGGCATCTTGTTTGCCATACTCCTGGCATTAATTAGGACCACTTTCCAACCCATCCCCCTCCCGCCTTCTCCTTGAGCTCCCGGGTAGTTGGCTGCCAGAGCCCCTGCCTGTGCAGTCCTATGCTCTTGAGTTGTCCTCCCTCCTCACTGTTTGTGGGAGGAGGCCGTGGTCTCCCTGGGTGCACATGCCAGGGCCTGCCTCGAGCCCCTTCCCTTCCCCTTCACAAGTTTAAACCCCACCTAGCTTGTATGAACCCTGTCAATCCCCGTTTCAGAATATCCTTCCCACCTAAGCTAATGTGGAGCCTGTCTCTTGCATACAGTCCCTTGTCTTCCCAGATCTCACCCCAGCCACCGATCAACCTGTATTCCTTGCCTTTACACCACTCACCGAGCCATCCGTTTACTTCCCTAATCTTTTGTTTATTTCCCACAGGGACTCTCAGTACTGGTAGGATCTCCGAGAAGGAGACTGAACACCCAGCAGCATGACAGACCCTGGCCAGTTCCCAGAACCTAGCCTGAATCTCCAGCACATTGTTACCCTCTGTATTGTTCTTGCCCAGGTGCACCAATATATTAGGGGTTCCCCTGCAGTCTTTTGCCAGTGCATAGATCAAATATTTGGCTTCATGCATAGTCAAGCCAGATACACTCTTGACCCTGATGCCGCAGGGTGACCCTTCCCCCCGACCTTCCCAATTAATACCTCTGACCATGGCATCACCCAGCGGGAGCACCTTTACCACCTCTTTTTCCTTTGTGTCCCCCCCCTTACTTCCAAAGCTCCCTTCCACCTCCCTGCCTCATCTGCCTTCTTGGCCATGTCTCCCCCTAATGGAGTGTTGGATGCTTTTCCGTTGCCTGTGCTCCACTTCCTTCTCCTCACCACCATTTCTCCCCCAGCCCCTCACTTCCTGCAGTGGCTTTATGGACCATTACTGTATCCCTCACAGGATCAAATGCCCCCACCATGCCTCCCAAGGGAGTGTGTTTGTCCCCTCTCATCACCATCCTTCACACGGCCCAACCTCCGCGCCGCCTCCCTGCTTGTTACTGCCCCCTTGAGCACACCCCCCATCGCCTCCCTGTCTCTCTCTCCTACTTGCCAGGGACTCCCTGGTCCAAGTCCCATCCATCGTACTTCTCCCCCACAGCATCCCTACTTGTTGCTGCCCCTTGAGCACACCCCCATCCCTCTCCTGTCTTTCTCCCTACTTGCCAGGGACTCCTGGTCCAAGTCCCATCCATCGTACTTCTCTCCCCCCACAGCATCCCTGCTTGATACTGTCCCCTTGAGCCACACCCATTTCCCCCTCGCAGTCCCTCTCCCTCCTTTCCAGGGACACCCTTTCCCTGTCCCCCTGTCTCTCTCATGCAATCCCTATGGGTTGCTCTCCCTGCCCCCATTGAGTCCCTGTGCATGTGAGTATCTTTGGTGACCCCTACTGCAGTGCTGCTTGCCATGTACCTTAAACCTGTTCTCTCCGGAGCCTCCTCTGCCCCAGAACTATCCTTCTCTCCCTCGTTTAATTGTGCTAGTGGTGCGAACCTGTTGTGCTCAAGGCGTGCTACCTCGATCTCCCATCCCCCCCAGTGTCCTGCCCCCACCCACCATTTTCAGTGAATACATGGTCCCTTTTCCCCTAACCACCTTCCAGGTCCCCTGGCCCGTAACTCGCTCCGGACCAGTCCTATCCAGGTCCAGTGGCGTACCCTTGTACCCATAATGCCCCTCCAGTTGCCCCCCCAATTGTGTGGTCTCTTGTGCCTGTACTATCTTTCACCAGACGTCTCCTCCTTGTTCCTAGTGGCTCCCGTGGAGCACCTGCGTCACCACCGTTTGTCCCCCTACTGTCCTCCCCCAACTTGCCCCACAACAGAGCTTCTCACACCCCCTCCACTCACTTTTCTTGCCACTCCTAACAGCCATCCTAATCACTTGACCTCCCTCTGAAGTTGTGTCAAATGTCTGCACACTATGCATCCTCCAAGCCAGAGCAAGCACCATGGTCGATCCACACCCTACGCACCCCCCCACCTTTCCAAAGATGCCCGCCCTAGTAATCCAGGGATCATGCCACCTTTCCAATCCCATCCCTATTCGATTTTCCCCCCACTCCAGTTGCCCCATCATGCTTGTTGCAATCCTGATGGAGCCCCTTGTCAAACACACACACACACCCGGGCCTGCAGGCAGCTATTCACTAGAGGTCTCCCCCACAGGGTTGAAGAAGTGACATTAGGGCATAAACAACCTACCAGGGCCGGCCCAGTGGCGCTGAGGGTTGAGGCACTTGACGTCACACCTCGGCGTACTCCGGCGACCCTGGTTCGAGGAACAAGCCGGGTGACGGGGAGAGAGGATTGAGCATCCAATGGACAGCTCTCCTCTCCCGGAGGAGGGGCACTATTCGGTGTTTGGCTGGCCTCTGGTGGCCGGAGGCATAGCAACGCACAGAGCATGCAAAGAGGGTTGGAGTGGGCGGATGTTGAAGTAGAATGCCTTGATGTCAGGCACCGCCACTTCCTCAGAAAAAGGAGGAAAAACACCGCCGGAGCATGGCAGATGGAGCACCGGGTACCACCCCACCATGACTGCCTGCCTGACCACCGGGGACCCGGAATGACACTGAAGACCAGTGGCTGGGTCCCATCCCATACCCGCCTGGGGGGCATACGCCACGGCTCTATGGGGAAACCCTGAGATTCAGGTAAGGCAAGTAGGTGGTACCTAGGTGTCTCCAAGAAGCATAGCTCTGGGGTGAGGGAGGTGGACAAATAGGAAGCTAAAATAAATAAATAAATAAATAAATAACCTACCAGAATAACAGTACCAAACACCCTGACCACTCACAGCCCTTCCCCTCCCTCGAGACCTCAGACCAGGGAGGGGCTGTGGTCATGGCCTACCTAGACTTTAGCAAGGCATTTGACACAGTCCCACAAAAAAGATTAATAATCAGATTAACCAGCCTGGGAGTGGGTCCCAGGGTGGTAGCCTGGCTAAAACACTGGCTGGACAACAGGGTAATAGAAGGTAATTGTAAATGGAGTCCACTCTGAAGAAAGAGGGGTTACTAGGGTAACCTGTTCAGTGCTGGGTCCAGTCCTTTTAATGTCTTCATCAGTGACATTGCAGAGGGACTGGAAGGAAAAGTATGCCTCTTTGCAGATGATACAAGATCTGCAACAGGGTTGATACACAAGGAGGCGGAAATGAAGAGAAAGGGACTAGGCAAGGTTGAGGAATGGTCGGAAGTGAGGTCAGCAGGGCAAAGTTGTTCAGCCTCCCCACCTGCCGCCGAACCTTCAAGGACAACAGAAGCACCAGCAGTGAGGTCGTAGGCAGTTGTTCAGCCCTCCCCACGGCCGAATCCCCCCCGGACAACAGAAGCACTAGCAGTGAGGTCGCGAGGGGAAGAACCAGCCCTCCCACGGTCGCTTGAATCCCCGCTGGACAACAGAAGCACCAGCAGTGAGGTCATGAGGGCAAGTTTCAGCCTTCCTCTGCCGGCGTAATCCCCACGGACAACAGAAGCACCAGGTAGAGATCCCACGCTTGCATCTGCTTCAGGGAGCTGCGACACAGATTTTGAACTTGGCGCTCTTTTTGCAGACTGCCTGTTGCCTTTTCAGATTTGTGTCGGTGGAGCAGTGTAGATAGTTTTTTTTTCTCTACATACTGCCTCCCAACCAATATTGGATTTGCACCCAGGGGCACTGTACTTTAAGGGGATCTGAATCAGTAAAATAATTTAAGTAACTGTAAGGGAATCAGAACAGTGCTTTACAGGATTTGATCCCGGTTAAGCTAAAGGGGTCACAATTGAATTAATTTTGCTCTCCAGACAGATTTGGGAAAGGGGAAAGAATTGAGCCTGAATCAAGTTATTTTATTCTGTACCTTACAGCCTGTAATACTGCTTACAATCAATTTAAAGCTGTCTCATTTACAATTCTGCTGCATGTTAAATCTCGTAGCTGATACTAGCTCCTCCTCCCTACCTACCTACCTCTACTTAAAACTGCCTTTTTGTGTCCCTTCCAGCAGTGAGGTCGCGAGGGCAAGTTGTTCAGCCCTCCCCACGGCCGGCGAATCCCCTCTGCGGACAACAGAAGCACCAGGTAGAAATCCCACCTTGTAGCTGCTTCAGGAGCTGCGACACAGATTCTGGCCCTGCCTCGCCATGCGGCTCCCGCAGCTCCCACCACCACCCTTGGTGAGCTCCTCCTTATATAGGGTGACCTCGTGAGTGTAAACAATCAGCCCACTTTCCCATTAGCTCCTTATATTATCCAGCCACTAGTGGCCACCTCAGAGCAGCTTTCAAATCTTCTACTGAAAAATGCAGTTTCTCTCAATAGCAATTATTATGCTATGCCTAACCTTATCTTCCTTCCTCCTTCATCCCACCCTATTCTACCTGGCTCTCTGCCACTTTCCCTTCAGGTTGCAAAGCCGCCCTCCACTCCTCCTCTGCACTAGTGGACCACAATCGGTCCCACTGGCACAACTGGACCCTGGGGCCTCTATCCTCCCTCCCTCTTTCCATGCAGAGATACCTGCCCTATATATCCCTTCTACTTAGACCCTAAGCCAAACTCGCTAACTCCCATCCATCCCCTAGAGCTCATCATCACTAAAGACCTTATACCTAGTAAGGCACATCCTGGCCCTCCTTCTCCTAATAGCTGGGGACATAGAGCAGCATGGGTCCTCCATCCCCTATAGCTGGGCAACCCCCCACCAGCTACTGTCCTACCAAAGGTTTTAAAATAGTCCACCTAAATGTATGCAGCATCCTAAACAAAATAGCAGCCCTACAAACTACTGTCCTAGCCTTTGCCCGATATTGTAATCATCACGGAATCTTGGCTGAAGCCCCATAACCTGGATGCAGAATTCTCAATACTCGGGTTCTCCTTAATCCGCCAAGACAGACAGGGCAGTAAGAAGGGTGGCGGCACTGCCATGTATATCTCCTCTAAACTCCAGTTCTCCAAAATCAAACCAACTGTACCCATGCAATCCATAGATTCACTTCTAATCAAAATCACCGTGCTGCACTCTATCCCTGTATACTTAGCAGGGTCATACTGCCCGCCAGACACCCCTCTGAGTAGCATCCTTGACCACCTTGGCAACCTGAGGTCCCTTACGGCAGGCGGCGAACTCCATATCCTTGGTGATTTCAACCAGAACTGGCTAGTGCAAGAGCCGCCAAATCGCAAAGCCAAATAAATGCTCTAAACTTGTCCCAACAAATAGGGATCCTACTCACCTAAACCACAAATCCAGTAAACACACACTACTAGATTGGGCCCTCACCACCCACCCACATCAGATAGTTAAAGCTGGCCTGCTACCAGACTCCCTTAGCGACCACCACATGATTTATGTGGTGAGGAAAATCTTCCGTCCAAAGGCCCCTCCCCCCCGCATGCTTTACAACAGAGTCTACAAATCCCTTGATCGGACCACCCTCCTAAACGACCTTACTAGCATTGACTGGTCTTTCATCCCTAGGGCCACCTCCATGGACGAGGCCCTGAAATTTTTTTCTACCAACTTCCTAGCCACCTGGGATCTCCACGCTCCTCTCAGGAGATCCAGAGTAAGAGGATCCCACTTACCATGGGTAACATCTAACCTCATGGAACAACTACGAGCCAGGGACCGAGCCTGGAAATCCTTTAAGGCCTCAGGTGCTCAAACGGCTCTGCAACACTACCGCTCGCTAAGAAATGCCTGCACTAGACTCGTACGTCAGGCCAAATCTAATTACTTCAAATCGGCTTTCAACAATAACTTCGCTCACCCTACACAATTCTGGAAGTCTATAAAATCCCTCCTTTCCCCACTGGCCCAACCCCCCACTCCCACTCTCAACCTAGGAGGAAGAATCATCGAAGATCCTAGCTTGGTTGCCACTGAGTTTAATTCATATTTCTCCTCCACTACATCTTCTCTACTACCCTCTCATCCCCTACCCCCACTCTTTATTCCCCTGCAGTGTCTTCTCTGGCCCCTTCTCACTCTGCCCAGTCTTACCTGGCCAGGTGCTAAAATTCTGCAGTCCATAGCCCATCCAAAGGCAAATGCCCATTGGGCCTTGATTCAAAATGCTCCTGCTTTCAGCACCTGCCATAGCCTACCCTCTCACCTGGCTCTTTAATCTGTCTTTCAGACTCGGGGCAGTCCCTACAATATGGAAACAAGCCACAGTCATTCCCCTAGCCAAAGGTGGTGACCTTTCCTCCCCTTCCAACTACCGTCCCATATCACTGCTCCCCATCCTAGCCAAAATTCAAGAGCGCCTGGTACTATCCCAGCTCCACCACTATCTGGATACCATATCTTTCTTCACCCCCTTCCAGGCCGGTTTCAGAAAAAATCACTCCACCACCACCTCTCTTCTTCATCTCACTAACTCCATCCTTACGGGTATGGACAAAGGTGAAATTACTGCTGCTTTATTTATCGACCTGGCTAAAGCCTTCGACACGGTCTCGCATCCCCTGCTGTTGGCTAAACTTGCCCAAGCTGGACTGTCCGCAAATGCAATTAACTGGTTCCATTCTTATCTGTCAGGTAGGTCCCAATCAGTCCGTATTGGCTCGGCTAGATCCACCTCACTCCCTGTCACTAGTGGAGTCCCCAAGGGGTCTGTACTCGGCCCTCTGCTGTTCTCTATCTTTCTCAACGACCTGCCTGTTGCCTGCCCACATACTGCTATCCATATGTACGCCAACGAACGACACAGTACTGTTTGCCTCTGGCCCATCCCCAAATGCTGTGACAGCCTGTCTACAGAAGGACTTCGACTCCATCCAACGTTGGTTCCTCTCAAATTAACTATTCCTAAACTCAAAAAAACCAGTCTCCCTCACCTTCGGCTCTCGGGCCACACTAACCCGCCTTCCTGCCCCCCCCCACTTTCTACACTCTGGATAGCTCCCCACTAGAGGCATGTACTTCATATAGATATCTCGGGGTCTGGTTAGATCAGCACCTTGACTTTTCTGCGCATATAGATGCCTTACAAAAAAAACTGCATCCCATGCTGGGAGCTCTCTACCGGAACAAAAACTGCATCCCTCTACCAACCAGACTAGAAATAGTCCAAAAAATGATCCTCCTGATTATGGATTATGGTGATGTTGTCTACGGTGCTGCCCCCCAAACTTCCTTAGCTAGGCTCGATCCCCTCTTCAACTCCTCCTGCCGGTTCTCCTTGGACCATCCTCTAAATACTCATCATTGTGACTTCTACCAGTCCTTGGACCTCCCCTCTCTACATAACCAGCGATTGTTACACTGTGCCAGAACCACTGCTAAGTTCTGGTCGCAGACACTCCCATCCTACCTGTCGTCCTCCCTAACTGCCCTCCCCCCACCGGCCTATGCTCTCAGGAACTTAGACTCTCGGCTCCTGCATATCCCACACAGATCCACCCGGTCTGGCCAGGCTGCCTTCAGCTTCAGGTTGCCCAAAATATGGAACTCCCTGGCAGCCGATATTAGGGCACACCACAATTACTACACACTGGAATGCCCTTCTTAAAACACACTTCTCTACCAATTGCTCCTGTATACCCCATTGAATTATTCACAACCTCACTACCTGCTGTTAACACCAGTCTGGTTTCTCCATTTTCGGTATGTGTGAGGCTGTCTGCACCAAACGTTTATTGAATTGTTATTGAAAATGTACCTTCAAATCGTATTATGACTGTCTCATCTATTGTTTTGTACCACACTTATTTATGTATGTTTTCTCCTCTGTATTACTGTACCATTTGTAACCCCCAGGGCGCATCTGGAATCGAGCGGTACTCTGCTCAGTATGCCTTCCTGGTTAATCTCTTAAATAAATAAATAAATATGGCAGCATGGATTCAATGCAAATAAGTGCAAAATAATGTACCTGGGAAACAGCAGCCCAGGGGAAGATTACACAATGGTGGTGGGGGGGGTGGTAACAACAGAAATGGAAAGGGACCTGGGGGTAATCATATCAGATGACCTTTAGGTTAGCAAGCAATGTGAGAAGGCAGTAGGGAGGGCCGGGGGTATACTGGGATGTATAGGGAGAGGCATCACCAGCAGAAAACAGGAAGTTGTTATCCCTCTGTACAGACAGCTGGTGAGACGCCATCTGGAGTACTGTGCCTAGTTCTGGAGACCCCATCTCTGCAAGGACATAGACAGGATAGAGGCAGTCCAGAGGAGGGCAACTAAAATGGTGCAGGGTCTGCAAGAGAAGCCATATGAGGAGAGACTAAAGGAGCTTAATATGTATACCCTTGAGGAAAGGATGGAGAGGGGGGCCATGATAGAAACTTTAAAGTACCTCAGTGGAATCAATAAAGTCCATAAGGGTAGCATCTTTCAGAAAAAGAGATGTGCAAGGACAAGGGTACACAGTTTGGAGATGGAGGGGGGACAGCTCGGGGCAATGTGAGGAAGTATATTTTCACAGAGAGGGTGGTGGACACATGGAAGAGCCTTTCTGAGGAGGTTGTGGGGTCTAAAACTGTGGGAGAGTTCAAGAATGCATGGGACAGACATAAGGTAATTCTTGTGGTGGGTAGGAAGAAATACGCTGTTGGTTAACTAGGATCTGCAGCTTATCCTGTAGGTAGGGAAATGGGCAGACTAGGTGGGCCAAGCAATCCTTATCTGCTGTCAAATTCTGTTTCTATGACCTGCCTCTAACCTCCGCCCCTTTAGGTGGCTCCTCCCTCTGAGTCCATTGATGCCAGTACCTTTTAGATAATATAGCGTACCTGAGTGCAGTGAAAAGACTCAAGTGTGAATATGTATATGTGCTTAAGTACTTTCATAAAGAAAAGTGCTTTAGGGCTTAGAAAGGTATAGAAATAAAGTGCAGACATACTAAAGACTGCCATCTGCATAATTAATGTGCACACTGCATGTTAAGGTTTTTTTCTTTAATAAATGATCTTGGTGACCTTTGGTAGAGGGAGCTGCTGATAATAGTAGTTATTTAATTTGCTGACTGGTAAAGCAGCTCTGATAAGAGAATTGTTTGTTTCCCTGGTACCCCTGCTGAGAATAAAGAAGACAAGGCCCAAATGAAAAGTTAACCTGACGGCTGGAGATTTCAGCCATCTGGACAGATAAAAAGGGTTTTTGGAGATGAAATAAAGCCCCGGTGCTGATGGAAAGCCCAAGGAATGCAGGGCCATGAAAAGGGCCAGAGGGCTAGTTACGGATGTTCTGTTTATTTAGTGACGTGAAATAAAAAGCATATAATGATGACCTGTCTTCGAGAGTGGAGCTCTTGCAACAGGTAATACCATTAGGACTGAAGCCGTCAGGGCCAGGACTCACGGAAAACCTGTAGCCAGCAGTGTGAGGCAAGGGGACCTCCCCCGACGTCGGCGCAACCCGATGTCAGTCGTGGTATAAAGGGGGCGGTCCCCTGGTGCCACCTCAGTTCTTTTCTCGCCTTCGACCCACGAAGTTTGGCTCCATGGAAGCCTCTCTTAGCAGTCGACAGCCATCGAAAGTTAGATCAGTCGTTGTTCCTTAGAATCCTGTTTAATCATCGCCTTGTTTATGTCATCAACCTCACCACCGCGGCGAAAGTCAAAGTGGGCGTGAAGCAGATCCCGGCCAAAGACAACCACGTGGCTGCCTTCTCTGTCTAGGCCTGGAAGACCAGCCTGACACCTGCACACATTGTCAGAAATTCAATCAGAAGACTCGTGCCAGAAGGGCCCATGCTCTCAAGACCTTCTTCCTAGAGAAGAAACTTGTGGCCATGCAGCGTGGATCAGGGTCCAGCTCATCCTCTCCCACCAGGGATTCCTCACCCAAGGCCAGGTCTTCGGGAGGAAGCATCACCACAAGGAAAAGGATCGGGCCAGGTCTGAATCCCACCCCAGGTCGGCAGCAAAGCAGGCGTCATCTTCATCGTCCTCCAGTAAGAGAGCCGGTTTGGTTCCCGGCCAGCCGTCCAAACCCTCCCGCATGACTAAGTCCACTCCCACCTCTTCCCAGGGCAAACACCGGGAGTCGGCTTCGTCCAGATGCCACCACTCTTCCCTGGCTCATCGACCTCTTAAATCTTTAGGGTCGACCCAGGAAAGCCTGCCCAGGGCCTTGGACAGGCCTAGCTCTTCGGAGAAGCAAAAAAGGGCAGAAGAACCCTCCGGTAGGCAGGAGGTTGCCTGGGCTCGGACACCTCCCCTTCAGGCTAAGGTGCGCCCTCCAGACCAGCTCAAACATAGCCGGTCACTTACCCCATTCATCCCGCTCCCAAAAGACAGACACAGGGTGGTCACCAGACAAGGACCAGCTGCCCGCACCTCCTCCGAGGGACCTGATGCCTGATAAGGCCACACTGGACACCCCTCCAGATGAGAGCGATATTAATCCCTGGCCTACTGATGCCGGGGTCCCGGACCCGACACCCATTGGGCCAGAACCCCAGACGCCCATTCCTAAGGAACCGACGCCTGGTCCCTCAGACCCGATACCAGCTCCTGTGGTCATCCCGGTAGCAGACATTGGTAGTCTGTTCACCACTTGGTGGAATAGTGTGAAAGGGGCCCTCCTGCACAGACCCCCAGACATGGTCCCTCCACTGCCACCCATGGGTCCCCCCCCAGAACCTGAGGGAAACCAGGGTGAGCACCCAAATCCACATTCCAAGGGGGAGAAAAGGAAATGGCCTTCATCTCCATCTCCTTCCTCCCCTCCTGTTACTTCCTCCTTGGATGAGGATAACGAGGATTCAGACTTCGCAGATGGGGAATTCCTTCTAAGGATTCCCTTAAGTCCCCTCTGGATGATCCCTCCTTCTTGGACATCATGTGGCACATCTAGTCCATATATGAGTGGGACACACAGGATCAGGCCCAGAGCGTAAATGCCTAACCAAGTTCCTCACGGAGAAGGAACCCAGACCCTTAGTGATTCCACCATTTATGGAACCATTACAGGATGTAACACGCCTGACTTGGAGGACCCCATCCTCCATCCCGGCAGTCCCTAGGAAGGCGGACACTCTGTAAGCCCCCCAAGTCTGATCCCTTCCGGGCAGAACAGCTAAAGGCCAATTCATTGGTTCTCAGAGCTGCCCATGGCAGGGGGTCTCAACCAAAACATTTGAGTTCCCAACCTCCCGACCCCATCTCCAAGAAGTTTGAGGCCTGGGGTTGTAAAGTCTTCTCCTTAGCCACTGGGGCCATCAGGTCATTGAACTTTATGGCCCACATGATCACATATCAGCAGTCACTGTGGAGTAAGACAATGGACCTCGTGGAAGCTATGCTTGACTCCGATTCCAAACAAGAAATTCTGGCGTGTGCCCAGTTGGGTCTGGATATGGACAAACACCCTCTCCGGTGTTCGTACGATGCTGTAGACATGGTCTCCAGGGCAGTCGCCTCCGGAATCTGTATGAGACGGCAATCTTGACTCAGACTCACGGGTTTCCAGTTGGACTTGCAAGAGTCCATCCTGGATTCCCCTTTTCAGGGTCCTGTTTTGTTTGGCCCTGAAGTCGAACAAATGGTAAAACAACTACAGGAGTCAGGGAAAGCGGTGGCTGATGTACACAGCATGTACAAAACCCAGCCTCAGGAACCCCACCGGTGCCTTTTTTGTAGAGGTCAAGGGCAGGCTCAGGGAGTAAGCAGTCCCACGGCAAGGGATTCAAGAGGCGTGGTCACCCTGGCCCTCAAGGTTCCCAGGGCCCCAAGGAGCTCAAAACTCCTAGGGCCCAGGTCCCCACCACCCCCCCAGCCTGACTCCCTCTGCCGCCCTCTTCCCCTAGCGGACAGGGAGAGTGAGAAGGAAGGCGGGCAGTTTGCAATTTACCCACTCGAATGGTCCAGTATCACCAAGGCCACTGTTTTACCGGCCGGAATCACGGAAATCTGATTGGCTGCCGGAAATTTAAGTATCCCGCGGTAGAGTTACGGAACTCACACTGCTTGCGTGAGCATTCGGGAACTGGGAGCCCATAAAAGGTCGCCTTTGGCCAGTCAACCACCCCATTTGATCCAGAAGCGTAGGAGAGAAGGACATATGCCCAGAGAGAGGAGAGTCGAGACCACGTGGACGCAAAGAACGCCAAGCAGCACGCCAGGCAGCCAAGAACGCCATTTCGGAAAGCCGGGTTTTTAATTCGACTGTCCAAGAATTACACTGCAAGCCTGCCTTGTCTGCCACCACTCCCGAAACACATCAGGTACCCGCTTTTACTTTGGGGTTTAATGAGGCAGGTAAAGGGATTCAAAATTAAAGGGATGCAAGATACTGCTACTTTTTACATTTTATGTGTGTGTCTGTGTGTGGGGGGTGTCTTCCAAGATGCTCGCAGGTCATCCAAGATGCATATTTATTTAAATTGTGTGTTGTAGGGCAACAAACTGTGTGGGGTCCACAATGTGCATGTGTTGGGGGGGTGGGGTACGATGTGCAGCACACTGCTAATGTTTTTGTGTGGGGGTCGCCCAAGATGCTCACAGATCATATTTTTTAGGAGCAATTGTGTGTTGTAGGGCAACAAACTGTGTGGGGTCCAGGATGTGCGTGTGTTGGGGGGTCCAATGTGCAAGACACTGCTAATGTTTTTGTGTGTGGGGGGTGTCATCCAAGATGCTCATGAGGTCATCCAAGATGCATATTTATTTAAATTGTGTGTTGTAGGGCAACAAACTGTGGGGGTCCAGGGTGTGCATGTGTTGGGGGGTGGGGTCCAATGTGCAGACACTGCTAATGTTTTTTGTGTGTGTGTGTGGGGGGTCGTCAAGATGCTCACAGATCATAATTTTTTAGGGCAATTGTGTGTTGTAGGGCAACAAACTGTGTGGGGTCCAGGATGTGCGTGTGTTGGGGGGGGGTCCGATGTGCAAGACACTGCTAATGTTTTTTTGTGTGTGTGTGTGGGGGGGTGTCATCCAAGATGCTTGCAGGTCATCCAAGATGCATATTTATTTAAATTGTGTGTTGTAGGGCAACAAACTGTGTGGGGTCCAAGGTGTGTGTGTGTGTTTGGGGAGGGGTCCGAGGTGCTCGTCTGCTTTTTCCTTTGCCTTGTATCCTTGGGGCAGGTAAAGAATGTTGGGAGGGGATGCAAGACACTGCTAATGTTTTTTTTGTGTGTGTGTGGCAGGGGGGTCATCCAAGATGCTCGCAGATCAACATTCATATTTATTTAAATTGTGTGTTGTAGGGCAACAAACTGTGTGGGGTCCAAGGTGTGTGTGTGTTGGGGGGTCCGATGTGCTCGTCTGCTTTTTCCTTTGTCTTGTATCCTTGGGGCAGGTAAAGAGTGTTGGGAAGGGATGCAAGACACTGCTAATGTCTTTTGTGTGTGTGTGTGGCGGGGGTCGTCCAAGATGCTCGCAGATCATCCAAGATGCTTGCAGATCAAAAATTGTGTGTTGTAGGGCAACAAACTGTGTGGGGTCCAAGGTGTGTGTGTGTGTGTGTGTGTTTGGGGGGGAGTCCGAGATGCTCATCTGCTTTTTCCTTTGCCTTGTATCCTTGGGGCAGGTAAAGAGTGTTGGGAAGGGATGCAAGACACTGCTAATGTTTTGTTTGTGTGTGTGTGGGGGGGGGGGTCGTCCAAGATGCTCGCAGATCGTCCCAGATGCTCGCAGATCAACATTCATATTTATTTAAATTGTGTGTTGTAGGGCAACAAACTGTGTAGGGTCCAAGGTGTGTGTGTGTGTGTTTGGGGGGGGTCCGATGTGCTCGTCTGCTTTTTCCTTTGCCTTGTATCCTTGGGGCAGGTAAAGAGTGTTGGGAAGGGATGCAAGACACTGCTAATGTTTTTTTTGTGGGGGGGGTCGTCCAAGATGCTCGCAGATCGTCCAAGATGCTCGCAGGTCAAAAATTGTGTGTTGTAGGGCAACAAACTGTGTGGGGTCCAAGGTGTGTGTGTGTGTGTGGGGGGTCCAAGGTACCCCAGAGCAGTGCAGGTGAGCTAGCATGAAGAACGTGTGTGTGTGTGTGTGTGTGTGTGTAGCAAGGAACAAAAATCAAAGGGGGTGTCTGAGTAGGGTGGTGGGGTCTGAGTAGTGCTCAGAACACTGCCATTGTGTGCCCTCTAGCACAGTGTGGGTGTGGAGGGGAGCAGCTATTGACAGACCTTCAGAATTCGGGGCACCCTGACTGCTCCTCCCCTATTTAACTCCTTCATGTACCTGAAGACCTCTATCATGTCCCCCCGGTCCCTTCTCTCTTCCAATGTGTACATATTTAGCTCTTGGCGTCTCCCCATAGGTCCTGTACCCCAGGCCCCAGATCATTTTGGTTGCCCTCCTCTGGACCCTCTCCAGGAGTTTAATGTCCCTCTTTAAGTCTGGCCTCCAAAACTGCATGCAGTACCCGACCTGGAAGTCATCCTCTGCCAACCACCTGGCCCGAGACCAACCTTAGCCCCATGTAGCTGTGGTTATACCCCCTGGGCAGCGAATGAGGTGGGGCCCGTACACTTCTTGTTTCATTGGGCAAGGTGGTCTGAGAGAGTAGCATATCGAGGGCATGCTCCCAGCGATGAAAGACTGTTTTTTTCCCCCTCTGGTTTCCTACCCTCATGTGGTGTGCCTCTTGATGTCAAGGTGCTGTGTGCCAACATCCACCACGCATCATGGCAGCCCCCCCCTTGTTGCACCTCAAGCCTCCGCTTGGGGTCAGGCAAGTTGCGGGCATTGGCCCCCTTCCCCTGGAGAAGGCGAGCCGTCATGGGATGCTCAAGCCATTCTCCCTGGCCAGCCCTCCAGAACCTGGGCCGCTGGCATCACAAGCAGAAATCCAACCGCTGCGCCGACGGGCCGGTGAATGCAATTATTCACTGTTTTACTTTGCTTTTTATTGCATATTGCTTGCTTTGCTTTTTACTGCAGATAGTGTAAGGTAATATTAAATAGTATTTTTTTGAAATGATGTTTTGGTCATGCAATAGGTTGTGCAGTAGGTCCCCACAGAGTGCTTTGCAGGGGAGCCCTTAAAGTCCTAGGCACAGCCCTGTGTACAGTAGATGCTGGAGTTACTGCAGGTCAAATACTGCACTATTTTGCTGATGTGATGAGGGGGATCGAATTATCTACAGTAAATGCTGCGTTTAAAAGGAGGTTGGTGGCAGGGTCCAAAATGGGAGGTACTCACAGAACACAGACCCAACCCTGTGCTGCATCTCACTGCTGGTTTTGCAGGAGAATGGGAGTCGTGGGCTGCTGCTGCCATCGTATCTGGAGGATGGGAGTCGTAGGTTGCTGCTGCCATCATACCTGGAGGATGGGAGTCGTACAATGCTGCTGTTGTCGTACCTGGAGGATGCGATTCGTAGATTGCTGCTGCCTTCACACCTGGAGGATGGGAGTCGTGGAATGCTGCTGCCATTGTACCTGGAAGATGGGGACTTTGATCGCGTGGCTACTGCCATCAATATAGCCAGAGGATAAAAGTCATGGATTGCCCTATCCATGGGATCAGTCTGCCATTTTGTTGAATTCTTATCAAGCAGATTAGTGGAACACACTACTATTTTTTGTGTTGTGATTTCAGTATTCATACTTTCTGCCTGCATGATGTTTGCTGCACCACTGAATAAGAGGGCCAAGCTTTGCTACACATCGCTAAGGAGGCGAGCCAACAGTTTAAATCTGAAGGCCTGTATGAGGATGGAGGAAAACTTTTCTGTCCTTACTGCAACCATGTCCTGGACCATACCAGAAAGATACAGTCAAAGATCATCTGCTCAGCAAGAAACATGCTAGGAATAAAGGAGCGAGCTGCTAGTGAAGGAAGACCAGCAAGGCAGGTGACCCTGACCAGCAGTTTCAGAGCTGCAACAGAATTATCCATAGTAAGAAATGAGATGGTCATGGACACAGTTAAGGCATGGGGGGCTGCAAATATCCCATTGGAGAAGCTGGATCATCCACAACTGAGGGAATGGATGAGCAAGTATGTCAAAGGGAGTGGAGCAGTGCCAAAAGCAAACACCCTGAGGCAACTCTATTTACCCAAGGTAAGAGAGCAAATTGATGAAGACCTTAAAAGCAGCTGTGACTGGGAAATCCTTGTCTGTGATATGTGGCGAGAGCACGGATGCACAGTCACGGTGCATTCTTAATGTAGTCTTTGTGTTGGAAGGGGGCAAGACATATCTTGGAAACAGCACAGAACTAGACTCTGTCAACCATTCCACAGTGGCTCAAGCTGTCTTGAAGACTTTCCAGAGTTGTAACATTGACTTTACGAATGTAGTTTCATTTGTCAGTGACAACGCTCATTATATGATAAAATGTTTCAGTGACGCACTTCGCGGGGTTCTTGGGGATCACGTTGTGCATGTGTGTTGCTGGGCACGTCTTGTCCCTTGTTGGGGATACATGGCTGCACCATTTCAAAAAAGTTAATGAACTGGTTTCATTGATAAAATATGCTTTTCAGCAATCACCAAAACGCAAACGAGAATTCGTCACATTTTTGCAGGATCTGGAAGCTCCAGGAGAAATGATTGCATTACCACCAGTTCCTGTTTTAACTAGATGGAACACATGGTTTGCAGCTGTGGCATACCACTCAACACACCTGCAATACCTGAGGGGTCCTTTTCAGGGAAGATTCGAGTGATGCTACCTCAATAAACAATCTACGGGCATTACTGGACGACTAGTACGATGAGCTACAAGCACAACTGGCATTTATTACAGATAATTCAGGTGACATTATTGCTGCGATAGAACTTTTGCAGTCAAAGGAGAAACCTCTTAGGCCGTCCACGTATGACATGTTAATGTCAATTAGAGCAGCTTTGAGGCTGGCACAACAAAAATGATGGCTTTGGGGAGAAGGCAGAGCTGTACCTCTCTAAACTGAGGAATAAAGTAAGGAATGAGAACATCAAATTGTTCAAAAATGCTTTCAAGGTCAGTTTGGAGAAACTGACAAAACACCTACAGTCAAATCCATCTGTACGGTTTCTAATGGCCTGTCGAATTCTAAACCCACTCAACCTACCCAAATTCAATAAGGACTTCCAACTGTACTTGCCGTGTATCCCAATGTTCACGTTACACAATAAGAATGCACTGTTAAGGGACTGGGAGATCTACGTACGGCAGGATGTGTGGGAACTACCAGAGATTGAATCATTTGATCTTCACCAGTACTGGATCTCTATGTCCTCACAGGTACCAACTCTGGCAAAGGCAGCCCTTCAGGCCATTTGGGTCCCTGTTTCTAGTGCAGATGTGGAGCGGTCATTTTCTGCACATGGACAAATCCTGACTGACCAATGGAGAAGCCTGACTGAGGACAATTTAAAATTATTTTCAATGCTGCTATTCAATAAGTAGACTCTCCCGCCCTCTTGTGTAAAATTGCAGTTCTGATGCACTATTGCAGAAAAATAGTGTTCCCCTGTGCAATAAAGTTGTAGACATGCAGTTCTAGTGCAATATTGCAGAAAACAAAGTGGTGCTCCACTGTGCAATGACGAAGATGTGCAGTTCTGGTGCAGTATTGTAGGGAAAAAATGGTGCTCCACTGTGCAATGAAGTGTAGACATAGAGATATATATATATATATATATATATATATATATATATATATATATCACACTCTACACATTTATATATACAGTAAATATACAATCCATCCATTATATAGTAGCTACTATGAGTTAGATTCTGCTGTCCTTCATAGTATGCTTTAGTTCATGTAGTCTCAGTAGTGTATTCATCTGGGTAGTGTATTTATCCACCCATGTTCAGTAGTCAATACTTGAATTGTGTTTTTTTGTACATATTTATCTTTATAAATCTTTTAAAAATAAAACACATTAATTGCATTTTAGCTTTGAGAAATTTTTATTATACATGTCACAGAACACATTGTCAGCATTAAAACGAAGACTAGATTTTGGTGTCTTTGGTATCGCGCAGACTTCAGAATTTGTTAATCCATGTGAGAAAAATGTTACTGTTACATGAGACCATTTATTTTCACCGGCTGTATTGATCTGAGAAGGGAATATTTTTTTTTTTTGTGGGACACCTACCACCAAGTATCCGCCCTGGTCACGGCTCCCGGTCTTCCCCCCCATTTGCTGACCGTGATCCCCCGGTCACCCCTGACTTTCCCCCCAGAGGGTGGGGCCGCAGAGCTGGCACCCCATACACCAGCCCACGGATCCTTTTAACTAGTTGGGGGATCCGGCAACATAGGTCAGGGAAGCCCGGGGAGGGCTTCATAGAGATGGAGGTTCCCCACTTTTTCTTGTATATTATGGCCCACTGGCGAGCCGGACGTGCAATGACGTCTGCGCACTTACGTGCAGACGTCTGCCGGCTCTCTCCCCTGTCAGATACGCTCGCTAGACACCCAGCATCCGCTGGGTGTCACTGTAGCGCCACATGTGCCCCACACCCACCCCAAAGGAAGGAGAGCTGTCGCGGGACGCTCGATCCTTCCTTCCTTCCCCCTGCCAGGCCCGTGCGGCCTGAGTCCGTTCCCGTGCGAGGTGTGGCGTCCAGCGCCTCAACCCTCAGCGCCACTGGGCCGGCCGAGAAGGGAATATTTTAATAATTATGCCAGTTTGTCCAATGGAGTTCCACAGTCAACTTTATCCTTTATAGTGTGTAGATGCACAACTTGGGTAGCTAATATAACATGCAATATGGAATTAAATGTTTTTGTTTTCTGCTGATGTGACTTAAATCTGCATAAAAACATGATAAAACACTGGCAGACAAATTTATTACTTAAAATGAGTGAATAATATAAAGTTTTGGATTACCGGAAAAAATCCCGGAAATTGGATTCCCAAACACCGGTAAAATCCCAGAATCCAGGATGGTCAAAACGGAATTTGCTTTTTCCAAGCACCGAAAAACAGTGGCCTTGAGTATCACTACAGACCAATGGGTTCTGGATATCATTCGGAAAGGGTACACAATAGAGTTCATCTCTATCCCGCTGGTCAACATACACACAAACCCCCCCCCCCGTCACATCCACCGGATCACAGCTTTCTCCTAAAAGCCGAGATCTTACTTGAGAGGGGGCTCTTGCAGTAGTAATGACATATAGGACTGACGTTGGCAGGCGGCAGGACCCCATGGAAATATTTCTAGCCAGCAGTCCCTGGCGAGGGACATCCCCCACGTCAGGTGACTGGCATCAGGAGACGTCTGTATAAAGGGACGGTCCCTGACTCCCGCCTTCCAGTTCTTTCCCGCCGTTAGCTCATGCAGCGCCATGCAGAAAAGTTCTTCACTTCGTCAGCCTCCCTTCATAGGTTTTTACTGAATAATTTTTGTGCCCCCAATTAGACTGCATAACCCGCAGCCCTATTGGCGCAGGTGACTCTAGTAAGCCAAGTCGGCTCCTCCGACGTCCGTGCGGAGAAAGGCGGTAAGAGCACACAATCTTTTGGGGCAGTATGCTGGCTCTTCTCCGCCCGGACCAGGGCTGATCCTTCTTCGTCTGCCTACGGCAGCCCTCGGTCGGGCCGCCAGCTTCCAGCGCTGCCGGGATCTTACTGTAAAACCGCTTGACAGCTGGCCCAACATCCAGTCAGCGAAAGAACAGCTGACAGACCCCCCCACATCCGTCATCCCTGTTCTCCAGCAGACTCAGCTGCCCTCCGAGGACCCTGAGTCCCCAGCCCGACCCCAAGGATTTTCTCCCTCCATCCCCAGGTAGACGCTGGGGTTCCTCCTATGTCAGACCATCCTCCTTTAGGTGCACGGATCTGGCGTCGGTTCCCCAGACGCCCGGCTCTGGCGCTGGTACCTCCAGCCCGGTTTACGGCTCCGGTCAACATCCCGCTCCTGGATGTCGCCCCTCCGCCGGGCCCTCCAGGCCCTCCAACCTGGACCTGCCTGTGAGGCTGCGGGCCGGTCCGTCTGCTCCGGCAGCTCCTCCGGCTCCCGGATACCCTCCGTCCTATCCGACACCATCGTATCCAGGACCACAGTATCCGGCGCCACTGTACCCGACGCCGGTCTTTCCAACGCCGCAGTACCCGACGCCACTATACCCGACGCCTGGTTTTCTGCCTCTGGGTTTCGGATACTCTCCGTGTGGATATAATCCATACCCTTATCCCCCCTCCTCCTTCTCCTCGTCCTCCACCCCTGCAGCTGCCGGTGGATTTGCAGGAGACTCTGGCCTCCTGGTGGTCTGAGGCCAGGGCTCAGCTCACCAGGGAGGTGGAGCGCCACCTACCAATGACGGTGCCGACCCAGGTTCCTGTACGTCCACGGCGGCACACTTCTTCACCACCTCCGGACACCAGGGCTATCCCCCTGGGTCCAGAGAGGGGGGCAGGATACGCTTCCTTGGGTGCTTCCCAAGGGATCTGTTCCTCCCACGGGTGGGAAAGGGAGTCTTTTTCCTCTTCTTCTTCTTCCTCTTCCCCTCAGACTCCTCAGGCAGTTGCTGCAAAAGGGACAACGAGTCATGCTCTCCCTCGAAGCCCAGGCCAAGGACTCCTCCGAAGTCTCCTCCAGAAGATCCTTCTTTTACGGAGTTGCTACACAAAATTCAGGAGATTCATCAGTGGCAATCTTTGGAACCAGACCCTCAATGATTGAAACTCGTCAAGCATCTGGATCTGCCCATGACAGCTCCCACTTTGGTGCCACCCTGGATAGAGCCTTATGCTGACCTCGTTACCACCATTTGGAAGCAGCCATCGGCATGAGCCCCACTTCTGCGGAAGTCGAATAGACTATACCAGGCTTCCGAGGGTGTTGACTTCTTAGATTCTCACCCTCGTGCTGACTCGGTAGTGATTAGCGCCACTCACGGCCGGTCAGCTAACCCAAAACATCTTAGCTTGTCGCCACCTGACAAAGAATCCTGCCTACTGAACCAGTATGGTAAGAAGATTTTTGCTTTTTCCATGCTGTGGATTACAGCCCTGAACTATGTCAGTCATATGGGGATTACCAGAAGGCTATTCTTACTCGGGTGGAAGCCAAACTAGACTCCCTGCCGGACTCTCAGGTCAAGCAGGAGTTGGCTGATCTTGTCCACTCTGCACATTCAGCCAGTCGACACATGCTTCGTGCGACCTGCGATGCAGTGGACACTGCTGGATGGAGCTCAGCTTTCCCTGTAGGCTTACGGTGTCACGCTTGGCTCCGTGTGTCAGGGTTGGTCCCGGAAGTGCAGTCTGCTATCCAGAAAGTGCCCTTCCAGGGGTCGGTGCTTTGTGGCGGGGATGTCAAGTACATCATCACCGATTTGCAGGAGAAGGGGATGGCACTAAAGTCTGTTGACTGCATGTACCATCCCCACCAGCTGCAGCACCGTCCCTTTCGCAGACGGAATCGGCCCAAGGCGAAATCCCAGGGAAAGCGGACCACAAAACTTTTGGCCCCCACAGCTGCTAAGCCCCCCCACCCAAAAAAGCAGTGGGTGCTTCAGCTGCGGTGCTGCCCCACACCACCTGACTCCCCTTCTCTCCCACAGCCTCCGGACTACCCGGAGGAACCGGTAGGAGAGAGGTTTTCCCTCCACCTTCCAGGCTGGGAGAGGATAACATCAGATTCTTGGGTGCTCCAGCTGATCACAGAAGGACACTCAATAGAGTTTCTACAGAAACTGCCTCGCCACCCCTCCCAAAGTTGTCATATTCACAGGAACATCTTCTCTTGGTCCAGGAAGAGATTTGAGCTCTGCTACTGAAAAAAACAGTAAAACCCGTCCCTCTTCATCTTCAAGGGAAGGGTTACTATTCCCACTTCTTCCTGGTCCCAAAGAAGACAGAAGATCTAAGACCCATTCTAGATCTCAGTTCCCTGAATCTTTTTGTGGAATACAAAAAGGTTCAGAATGCTTTCATTACAGAGCCTTCTGCCCCTCCTTCGGTCGGGACAATGGCTGTGTGCTCTGGATATGTAGGATGCTTACCTGCACATTTCCATTCGCCCTTCTCATCGCAGATATCTTCATTTTGCGTTCAAGGGGGACCACTACCAGTTCAAGGCACTTCCGTTTGGCCTATCCTCGGCTCCTTGAGTATTTACCAAATGCCTGCCGGTGGTGGTGGCCTACCTGCATACTCGGGGGATGCAGGTTTTCCCATACCTGGACGATTGGCTCCTGGGGGCCTCGTCCAGGGAGGAACTCCTGCACTGCCTCTCCCTTACCCAGCAGGTTTTTGCCTGCCTGGGTATTACCATTAACCATTCCAAGTCTCACCTGATCCCATCCCAGAGACTACAGTTTATTGGGGTGATTCTCGATCGACCACGGGCAGGGCCTTCCTGCCACCGGACAAGGCGTCCACCTCCAGACTCAAATAAGTCTGCTGTCCGGCGCAGGCCGGGTCTCTGGAGTCGGTCCTTGGCGCCTTCTCGGGCTCATGGGCTGCCATCCCGTATTCCTCGCTCGACTCACCCATGAGAATATCTCAGTGGACTCTACGCTCCCAATGGGATCAGTTAGTAGATGACCTAGATCACCCAGTTCTGGTCTCCTCACTGATGCTTCGAGACTTGCAGTGGGGGATGGTTTGAGAGAACCTGTTTCGGGGAATTCCCTTCTTTTGTCCTCCCCCCTCCCAGACTCTAACCACAGATGCCTCGGGCGAAGGTTGGGGAGCCCATCTAGGCAATCATTGGAACCAGGGCTCTTGGTCCGAGCTCGAATAGACACTCCACATCAATGTGCTCGAGCTTCGGGCAGTGTTGTAAGCTGCCCAAGCCATTCACCCATACATTCTTCCTGGCCACCTAGCCGTTCAGACAGACAGTATATTGGTTTGGTATTTCTGCAAATGGGGGGACTCGGTCCTACCCTCTTTGCAGGGAAGCAGTGAGGGTTTGGTATTGGGCAACACAACACGACCTTCACCTCATGACAGTTCATGTTCTGGGAGTCGACAACACCTTGACAGACAATCTAAGTCGCTCATCTGCTCTGGCTCACAAGTGGGAACTGGACCAAGGGGTCCTAGAAGGTATCTTCCAACTCTGGGGAACACCACAGGTCGACCTGTTCGCATCTCCTCTAAACACAAAGCTTCCCGTCTTCTGCTCGCTCATTCCAGAGCGAGGCGTTTTCTGGAGAGATGCTCTGTCTCTAGACTGGAAGGACAGATTCATCTATGCCTTTCCCCCAATTCCGCTTATCCCACGAGTCTTACAGAAACTAACTTCAGAAGGAGCGAGAATGATTCTGATTGCTGCTTTCTGGCCCAGGCAAGTTTGGTTCTCTCTTCTACAACAGTATTCAGAGGATCTTCCTCTTCCTCTATCACGAGGTTTGCTGACCCAGGATCAGGGGACCCTGGTCCATCCAGGCTTCAAATCTCTTCAGCTGCATGCATGGCTCCTGCAGACATAGCTCAATCCCGCTTTGGGGTTTCTCCCCAAGTGGTGGAGATTTTGGTGGAGGCTAGAAAACCCCCTACTAAATCTACTTATGCCATGAAGTGGAAAAGGTTCACTATCTGGGCTGCCTCTAAGGATGTAGAACCCTTTTCCTGTTCAGCGGGGCTTCTGCTGGAGTACCTACGCCATCTTTTTGACCTGGGTCTTAGCCATTCTTCTCTGAAAGTCCACGTGGCGGCCATCTCGGCCTATCATGTCCCCTTTGCAGACAAGACATTTGCTCTACTGGAGGTCTCTAAGACTTTCCTTAGAGGGGTCCTCCCATACGTACTCCTGCTCCCCCTTGGGACTTGAACTTTGTTCTTGAGAAACTTACTCTCCCTCCTTTTGAACCGTCAGCTTCCGCAGACTTGAAATTCCTTTAATGGATTACTCTCTTCCTGGTGGCCATTACTTCCGCTCAGAGAATTTCCGAGCTCCAGGCCCTGATGTACAAAATTCCATACTTGATTTTTCACAAGAAACGTGTGGCTCTGCGCACTAACCCTAAGTTTTTCCCTAAGGTAGTAGCGGAGTCTACTCTGAACCAATCCATAGAGTTACCCACCTTTTTTACGCAGTACTCCAATCAAGGGGAGTATTTACTCCATACTGTGGATGTTCACCGGATTCTGAGATACTACACTAATAGGACAAAAGATCTCAGGAAGACCGATCAATTGTTTGTCTCTTTTGCACCCAAAAGAGAAGGCAATGCCATTCCTAGGCAATGCCTATCCAAATGGTTGGTTCATTGCAACACTTTCTGTTATGACAGGTACAACAAGACCCTGCCGGGTCAAGTAAGAAGCCACTCCACCAGGGGAGTCGCTGCCTCAGCGACTTGTTTCAAGAATGTGTCAGCGGCAGACATCTGTGCTGCCGCCACATGGACCTCCACCCATACCATTACAAAACACTACAGTTTGGATATTGCCTCTCGCCGTAGAGCAGGCTTCGGGCTGGCTGTCCTGCAAGGCCTCCTATCTTAAGGCTTGCACAGCTAGAGTTCTACTTGGAGTAGATTTCCTCCTCCCGAGTGCTTCTCCTTGTTCCAGACTGCTTGGGACTCAGTCCTATATGTAATTACCTACTGCAAGAGCCCTCTCAAAGTAAGATAGTACAGTTACTTAAGTACTTACCGTAACAGTAGATCTTCGCGAGAGGCTCTTGCAGTAGGTAATACCTTCCCGTCCTCCATCCCCATAAGCTTTTTCAGCTCCTTTTCCATTGAGGGAAATATCCGCTTCTCTCTCATCTGTCCTCTTTTGGCCTGTGGCAGGAAAGAACTGGAAGGCGGGCATCAGGTACCGCCCCTTTATACCGACATCTCCTGACGCCGGTCACCTGACGTGGGGGTGGTCCCTCACCAGGGACTGCTGGCTAGAAATTTTTCTGTGGGGTTCTGCCACCTGCCGACATCAGTCCTGTATGTAATTACCTACTGCAAGAGTCTCTGTCAAAGATCTACTGTTACGGTAACTCCTTACGTAACTGTACTATTCAACAGCTCCTAGAAGAAAGACCCATTCAAAAGGTCCCACGGGCCCAGAAAGGGAATGGTTACTATTCCCGATTCTTCCTCGTTCCAGAGAAAATGGGAGACCTTCTTCCAATTCTGGACCTGAGCCAGCTCAACCTCTCAGTAAAATACCAGAGGTTTTGGATGGTCACCCTGGCAGGCCTGTTCCCCCTACTTCAGCAAGGGGACTGGCTGTGCTTCATAGATATACAGGACACCTACATGCATATCAAGGTCCTGAAGTCCCAAAGAAAGTTTCTGCGATTCAGCTTCAGAGATGAGCACTACCACTTCCGGGTTCTCCCCTTCAGCCTTTCCTCAGCCCTCAGAGTTTTCACCAAATGCCTAGCCATGGTGGCAGCTCTCCAGAGGAGATGCCACTTCATCTACCCTTACTTGGATGATTGGCTCTTCGCTCGGTTGGAGAAGGAGCTCCTAATCGCCCTAAGAGAGATGCAGGCTCTGTTTTCCTCCCTGGGCATTACAGTAAATTGTCCAAAGTCGCACCCCTGGCCAACACAAAGGCTGCAGTTCATCGGGGCTGTCCTGGACACCGGACAGGGGAGAGCTTTTCTGCCTCCAGACAGGGCAGACCACCTTCGGGGTTTGGTAAGCGGGCTTCAAAGGACCCCCACCTCCCCTGCCCTGCTGGTCTTGCAGCTTTTGGGACACATGGCGGTGGCCATAGCCACAGTACCCTTAGCCAGACTCCATATGAGAACTCTACAATGGCACCTCAGGATTCAGTGGGACCAATCGGTGGACGATTTGCATCTCCAAATCCGGATCTCTTGGTCGGTTCATCATTCTCTCAAATGGTGGCTCCGTCACAACAGTCTAGCAGGAGGAGTTCCCTTCCGGAGACCCTCCCCTCTTCAGACTTTAACCACAGATGCCTCTCTGTCAGGTTGGGGGCTCATTTAGGGGATCACAAGACCCCGTGAGTCTTGATCTGTCACAGAGAGCTCTCTACATATCAGTGTTCTGGAAATAAGAGCAGTGTTAAATGCGTTAACCGCATTCAGAGATCAGCTCTCATCGGGTCCTCTCCTGGTGCAGACAGACAATACACCAGTAGTCTTCTACATCAACAAACAAGGGGGAACTCACTTGTACCCCCTTTGCAGGTAGGCCATGAGAGTGTGGGACTGGGCAGTGGAACATGATTGGACCTCATCGCAGTCCATTTGCACAGGGTCCAGAATGTTCTTGCCGACAGTCTCAGCAGCTCTACCTTTCTGAACCACAAGTAGGAACTGTGCCAAGATGTCACAGACAACCTGTTCGATCACTGGGGCCATCCAGAGTTGGATCTCTTTGCGTCCCCGTGCAATGCCAAACTGCACAATTTTTGCTCGCTTGTTCCAGGGCTTGGTGTTTTCTGGCGAGAAGCATTGTCCCTCTCTTGGACAGGGAAGTTCCTGTATGCCTTCCCTCCTTTTCCCATCATTCAGAGAGTGCTGTTCAAATTGCAGTCAGAGGCAGGCAGAATGATTCTGGTAACTCCTCTATGGCCTCATCAGATCTGGTATCCGTTGCTCCAGCAACTGTCTCTGGAGCCTCCAGTTCAGTTGCCACTTCTCACCCACTTGCTGTCACAAGAACAGGAGACTCTCATCCATCCTGCTCTTCAGTCTCTTCACCTGCATGCGTGGCTGCTGCAGTCCTAGTGGAAGAGAGACTAGGAGTGTCAAGCAGGGTGGCTGAAATTCTGGTTGCAGTGAGAAAGCCTTCCACCAGGGCCACGTACACTCTGAAATGGAAACACTTCTGTTTGTGGACTATGGCCTGTGCCCTAAATCCCTTGGGTTGTCTGGCTAGGCATGTACTAGAGTACCTCCGTCACTTTGTGGACTTAGGACTGAGCTACTCATCCATTAAAGTGCACATGTGTGCGGTCTCTGCATATCATGACCCTATAGGAGATAAAACTCTGGCACAGCTTAATGCCTGCAAAACCTTCCTTCGAGGGGTCTTACACATCAGGCCTCCCAAGAGGGACATCGTTCTTCCTTGTTATCTCCGTTTTGTCCTGGAGAAACTCACCTTTCCTACCTTTGAGCCAGCAGCTTCATGTAAGCTGCGGTTCCTCTGATGGAAGACCCTCCTCTTGGTAGCCATTACCTCTGCTCGAAGGGTTTCCGAGCTCCAGGCTCTGATGTGTAAAGAACCTTACATAGTCTTTCACAGGGACAGGGTGAATCTGTGCACGAACTCTAAATTTATGCCAAACGTGGTGCTCGTGCTGACCTTTAACCAGGACATCAACCTTCCGGTTTATTATCCAGAGTTTACAAACCAAGGTGAAGCACTGTTGCACACCTTGGACGTTCACCATATTTTGAGGTATTACCTCCACAGGACTCGCTTCTCTAGACAGTCAGATCAGTTGTTCATCTTGTTCGCTAAGTGAATGCTGGGAGCTCCTGTTTCTAATCAGACACTAGCCGGCTGGCTGGTACAATGCATCTTGTTCTGTTATCTGCACCATAACAGGCCTCTTCTGGGTGCTATCGGGGGCCATTCCACCGGAGCGGTGGCCTCTTCTTTTGCAGCCTCAAGAACGTCTCTTCAGCTGACATTTGTGCTGCTGCCATGTGGAGTTCAGTCCACACTTTCTTCAGGCACTACAGCCTGGACATTGCATCCAGAAGGAGAGCAGGTTTCGGACTAGCAGTCCTGCAGGACCTTCTCTCATAGATGCTTATCAGTAGCTGTTTCAGCATAACTCCCACCACCCTGTCAGACCTGGGCCTATCCTTGGGTACTGCTTCGGACTCGGTCCTAATGGTATTACCTGCTGCAAGAGCTCCACCCTCAAAGACAGATAGTACAGTTATGTAAGAACTTACCGTAACAGTAGATCTTCGAGAGGAGCTCTTGCAGTAGGTGGCTTTTCCACCCTTCATCCCTCAGATAGTACATTTTAGGTATTGTATCACCAGACCATGATGGGGAATCCCTGCTCGGTTCTGCAGATTGTTTCTAGACAGGTCGCTGGCGGGAGAACTGAGGTGGCACCAGGGGACCACCCCCTTTATACCACGTCTGACTCAGACTGCTGGCTACAGATTTTCAGTGGGGTCCTGATGCCTGATGGCTTCAGTCCTAATGGTATTGCCTGCTGCAAGAGCTCCTCTCGAAGATATACTATTATGGCAAGTTTTTACTTTACTGTACTTTTCAAGCAGATAAGTGAAGAAGTGAGTATTTGACTGATTCCTGGGTTGGGAGGAGGAGAAGAGAGAAGATGAGCACTCCCTCATTCTTCCCTTCCCCTTGTCATCCCAGAAACTGCAGTAAAACAAACCCTGTAGACTGGGAAAAGGGGGACAGAAACGTGCCAGAAGTATATAAAGGAAATCTATTACTGTCCTCAGTTAAGAAATAAATAAAATAGAGGGCAGAGATAAATAAATGCTGTCTGCACAAAGAGGTGCTGCCTGTCTCTATAAATACCCTCGGCTCACATAAAGGAACCCTGTAAATGTTTAGGGGTTCAACAACAGAAGATAATATGTTTTAAAGTAGTACAGGAGATAAAGTACTTTCAGTGACCCTTGTGTATGAAACCAGGCTGAAATAAAAGACAGTACTAGGTATTTATACTGTAAACACATGTTTAAAAGGAGGACAAGACAAAGGTTGTATTGAAATGTTGTTGCTCTTACCAGGAAAGGTCCCAGCATAGCATTATTTTCACAGAGCGTATTTGCACTAACAAGTGGGTATTCCATTCATTCCAAGGGAAAGCCTACTTTGGTACTGAGCCCCTTAGGGCAGCAGTGACCCCTAGTGTAAGGCTTTATAGTGCTGTACCTGTCAATCAAAATAGAAAATGTTGGTGTTTAGAATAGGGTTGACATAACCCTAATGAGGTCTTAGGTTTTGGGGATGTCTTAATAATCATTACCTAGTTCCTTAGCTTATATAAAATAAAACAGGAACCAAATAACGTTAGAATTGTTAGTTTCAAGATCGCATTACCAGTAGGGTGGGTATAAAAGCCCTACCTGAGTGCTATTCTTTTTAAATAGGGTAGTCAGTGGGATACTGTCTGAGGAAGGTGAAAGACCTCCTGGTAGTGTGTGCTTTTACACTGTTCATTTAATCTGATTTGAAGATTCGTTATAGGCTGAAGTGAAGCCATAGAAACTGTGAAGGGAAACAGTTATCGGAGTTATTTTGATTAACCTATTTCTTGTTTTCTGTATAATTTATTTCTTTTAACTGGAAAATAAAATGATAAATGCCTTTAGACATTTTTTATGTACCTGACTTGATGTCTGCCTAGTGTTGTATATCCTAATCCCAACCCCATTATAGTAATGATAGATCATCGAGAGGAGCTCTTGCAGCAGGCGCTGCTTTCCCTCCCTCCTTCCCCTGGTACTCCTCCTCCTCCTTTATTTTACCTTGGACCTCCTCAGTTCTCCTTTGCCTAAGCTCAGGGTCTCTGAAGGAAGAACTGAGGTGGAGCTGGGGACCGCCCCTTTTATACCATTGGCCGATGGGGTGGGCTGACATGGGAGTGCAGTCCCCACTTAAGACTGCTAGCTAGAAGTTTTCCATGGGGTCCTGGTGCCTGGTGGCTTAGTCCTTATGGTTATTGCCTGCTGCAAGAGCTCCTCTCGAAGATTTACTGTTAAGCTACGTTCTTACATAACTGTACTTTCTGTTCCTCCTACTACATTATCAGAAATGTGACCAAACACCTTGAGGTGCCACAGTCCTTGTAGTCTGAGCAGTTACTAATCAAAACGCAGGAGACTGACATCATTGGTAACCAAGGAGAGACAGTACCTGCTGCTTCATGTGAAAGAGAATAATATGGCAGTGAGCAATGGTTCTTCTTGGTTACTAGTGATGTCACAGTCAGCATGGTCTCAGTGTTGATGTAGTGGGGGAACAGAACTGACTTTTTTCTTAGCTTCTAGACAGAGTACTGCTGCACACATCACCGCAGTACTGCCGGGTGGCAAATCTTCTAATTAGCAAACAGAAAAGAAAACATTACTTGACATATAACAAGTGATAGCTGTCTGCATCTGAAAAAAGTTACAATTAATTCCCGGCAGTACACTAGCTCTTTGAGGTACTCCTGTGAGTTGCTTACCAGTAGTTAATCCAATCTCCATGTGCATGAGACCTCAGCTACACATTGGGCCCTCATTATGCGCCTGAGGTTTGTATTAACCAGGGGTGTGCAAATAATTTTTTTTAGTATTTGCCCCAGGGCACATGGTGGTATAAAAATTACTTGCCCAAGAAAAAGGTGTTTTGCTTGTCTAGCCCTGAAAGATAGAGTAATGGAAAACAACACTGAAGCAGTCACACACACACACACACACACACACACCACTTTCCTAGAAACTCTTTTGGCACCATTCTGCAATTTTGGTTCCAGACAAAAAGTCCCTCCTAGTCCAGCTTTAACTTCACTATATGCAACCTATATTTGTAGTAAATTAGAAAGGACAGCATATTAAACATTATATAAACACAGTGGCCTCAGAAAGTTATCCAGGACCAGGGAGACTGAAGGTTCACAAACAAAAACTCATTAACTGTTTCATATAATGTGCACCAAGCATAAACATGTTTCAAAATAATTTAGTTTTGCAAAGTTATATTTTATCTGCGGCTACAAACTCTAAAAATTATAAAGTATCAAAAGCAAAATGGAAACATGCCTCAGTACCATGTGGATACTTGAAATGAATGGGCTGCCATTCATCTCAATGGGGTGTTTTTTTTTTTTTCCTCATATGCGTAACTTTCTTCCTTTTGATGTTTTTTCTACTTTTTGCTGTCGGGGTGTCATATAGATCCCCTCTCACAAACGGGAGTGTTGTCATTCAGAAATATCAAAAGATAAGAAAGTTATGCCCAAGAGAAAAAACTAGTCACTGAAATGAATGGGTGCCCATTCATGTCAGTGGCATTATTACTCCGATCTTTGCCAGCATCTGTGAGCCTCATTGTCTTGCATGGGGGAGGGCTGAAATAGTGCCATTTGTGCAAACCCCTCCTACCACCACCACCAATTTTAAAGCCCTGGACCAAGAGAATAAGCCTAAAATCACTTGTCCTCGGGCTCAAGTCGACAGATCAAAGGATCTGCCCAACAGAGATTTTTGGTCAGCATTGGGCAATGGGATTTGCACACACTTATATTAACTACTGGTAAACTTATCCCATAGTTGTACCTTATTGCTTAAATTGGGGGAACAGTTTTATGTAGAAATTCTGCAACCATGTTGAGGTCCAAGCCAGAGGTCAATAAAAACGGTTAGCAGTTGTTGCCATGATGTCTTCTTTGATTCTGTATTTTATCATTTTATTTTCACAGCACCAGCGTCTCTCTTCCTGGATAGGAACACAGCGAACCGTCATCTTGTCTTTTCTGAGGAGTGTACTGCTGTGACATGGAGAACCTCCATACAGAGTAGAATACCTGTCACTGCTAAAAGGTTTGATTACTGGCCGGGTGTGCTGAGCTGCGAGGGATTCACCTCAGGGAGACACTACTGGGAGGTGCAGGTGGGGCCGGGGGGTTATTGGATTGTGGGAGCCACCAGGGAGTCTGTGAGAAGGAAGGGAGCGATCTCTATGAATCCTAAGGCGGGATTCTGGGTTGTGTGGCAGTGGAGTGATTACTGATTGGGTCCCTCCCGTCTGCCACAGACAGAGAAACCCATCAGGATCCTTGTCTGTCTGGACTATGAAGGAGGGCGGCTGTCATTTTACAACCCGGACACCATGTCCCATCTGTACACTTATAGACAGTCATTCGTGGAGAAAGTCTTTCCTTTCTTTTGTACAAGGAACAAGGAGTCACCCATTAAAATTCTGGGGAAACAATAGTTTTATTGACCTGTAGCTAGTAAAATAATGTTTATATTTTATTGTACTGTATCGGACCAAATTAAGGAGGTAAAATGTCATTTTACATCCAGATAACCTGCCCCAGTGCTATACTTAGATCCCGTTATTTGTGGACAGGGTTGCTTTCTTTCTTTTGTGCCAGGGTTAGGAATCCACCAATTAAAACTCTGGTGACACTGTAACGGTACTTGCCAGTAACTAGTCAAGTAATGTGAACGTTTTATTTTATTTAGTGTACAGTATCTGGCTTTTAAGCAAGGCAGCTGTCAGTTTACAACCCCGGTAGCATGCCCCATTTCTACACTTACAATCATTAATTATGAAAGGGTCTTCTTTCTTTTGTACCAGGAGTAGGGCTTTGTTAGTTAAAACTCTGGTGAAACCGTAATGTTGTATACCTGCCAGTAGCTGAGTAATGCTTATTTTTGTATTTTATTGTTCTGTAGCTGGACTATTAAGATATATATATACACATATATATATATATATATATATATATATATATATATATATATATATATAATTTTATAATACTATTTACCTGCAAGTAGTTGAATAATGTTTATTTTCTTGTACAGTGTCTGGACTGTTAAGAAAGAAATATGTTATTTTACAATCTAGATAGCTTTGTACCATCTCTCACCATACAGTATATACTGTACGGTTGTTCATGAAAAGTGTTTTCTTTCATTTGTACCAGTAATAGGGATCCACCAACCAAAATTGTTGTGAAACTCTAATTTCAGTTACATGTAACTAGTTGAAAATGTTTATTTTTTTTTTATTTAAAACTGTTGCCTAGGAAAGGTAGTAAGCAGAGCTTTTTCCTGGTGAGACCTAGGGATAGGAGTGTCAGGAAACAAAATGTTACAAAGTTGCAGTGTACAAAGTAGTGCAGAATGTCGATTGGTGCATAACATTTCATCCAGTAGGAGAGTTACTGCAGTAATATGTACAGTACAGTAACGATACCATACAGCTCAATAAAAGTAAGAGTGTTAGAGCTGCAAACGGGGTTGTGTGGAAACTGGGCAAAAGGCTACTTACAGGCACAGGAGGGCTACAATAACGGTTCACTTCCGTTTCTCTTCTCTGGTATTCTGTTTTCTAGATTTAAAATAATCTTCCACAGAACTGTTAGTGGACCATAAATATATTTATTTATGGATCTTTAGAAAAGTGAAGCGTGTTTTTCTATTTTTACTGTTTTAGAAGTAAAAAAAAACTGTGTTTAATAAATACGAATGTTAGTCAAACTGAACATCAGGTTGTGACAGAGTGTTTTTCTTTTTTGTTTGTGGGGGGATGTCGCTTCTTTCCACATCTCACAGGACTTGCACTAGTCTAACTGGCATTAAAGCTGTTCTCTCTGATATGCAGAGGCCAGAGTAATGTCCCTCACATTTAAGTGTTCAGTCGGACTGGACAGCTCTTCATATTAGTTGTGTTCATACATCACTGCAAACCAAGTAGTAAGACACAACAGGGTGTGGGTAGATCTTCGAGGATATCTCCTCCATTAGTCCACACCTTTGTACAGTAGCCGTGAAGCACTACGAACACACAGATACGTTTTCCAACCCGGGGGGGGAGTCCTCCTATGACGGCGTTGTGCATCAGCGTCTGTATAAGCATGGGTGGTCCCATCACTCCTCAGTTCTTTTCCCACTGTTGATCATCCTTGTCTGGCCTACTGAAGGAAACGTCATCAACTAGCCGTTCCTGTTTATTCTTTTTACTTTATATAATAATTTTTTTGTCATGTCTGCCTGCTGCCAAAAGAGCCTTTATTTCAGCATTGTGAGTGCGGAGATCAAATTTACAGAGACACACATGAGGGGTGTGTGTGTGTGTGCTGCTTGAGCCTGTTTCACAACATGAGGACTTGTGTGTGCAATTTGCTAGAGCTTCCACCAGGCTACAAGGCGACGCTTCAAGAAAGGTCTAGAAAATTTCCTTTTCATTAAAACATTACAAGCCATGGAAAAAGACTAGGGCCAAGAATCTGCTGCAGCCTCACCCTTGGCTGAGAAACGACTGCCGAAGTCGAAGGACTGGCACAGAGTATAGTTGGTGTTGCAGCCCTCACTATCATCTGGCCACAAGACTAAGCATAAGATTATGAGAAACCTACTTCTCCTGAGAGGTCTGGTGAGGCAAGGTAGAGCATCTTCGACAGTCTTGGCCCCCCCAACCATTGATGAGACACCAAGGTGGGGGTCTGCCTTAGATATTTCCTTACCCACTACAGATGGTAGGAGTCCTGGCCCCTGTCCAGGGAATTGTTGATTTCTCAAATTGTACTGGCATCATTTTCGTTGGTGATATGATGCATTCTGCCTGGCTTACCTATGCAGACAGTTATCCTGTCAAGGGAGCCTCAGAGTATGCAAATACTGTTGACAGCTGCTACCAGCACATCACAGAATCCTCCTCCTCAGCAGCCACCTGTGTGATCAGTGCATTCTGCAGCTTCTATCATCCATGTATAGGGGGCCCACCTGGAAAGTGAATACAGGGGGCCCACCTGGAAAGTGAATACAGGGGGCCCACCTGGAAAGTGAATACAGGGGGCCCACCTGGACAGTGAATACAGGGGCCCACCTGGAAAATTTGAAGGGGATGGCCCCAGGGTGACAAACTCATCATTATTCAACTTCAGTTTGATACACTAGCTCTGTGTTTGCATCTTACATTTGCCTACAGAGCCCCAGATACCCTATTTAATTAGAAAAGATATGAGTAATACAAAGATTTTCAGTGTTTAGAATGTGGCCAGGTACACATCTGCGAGGGGGCCTACCTGGAAATTTCCAGGTATCCTGGTGGGCCATTCCAACTCTGCCATCGTCGATATAGACATCAGCAACAAGGTAGAATATAATCCTGATCTCATTGTGTTAGAGAAGGATTTAGGGGAGTGGTATGAGAGAGAACAGTATATGGCAGCTCGATCTAGTGCTACTCACTCATCCTGCAATGATGACTAGGTGGTATGTACTCAGAGGTCTTCTCCCGAGGATCCTACTTTTCAAGCCATGATGCAGCAAATGCAGACTGCCATGGGCTTTGCTGTGAGTGAGGAAGACTCCACAGAAAGAATTCTCATGGAATTTTTGGTGGTGCCCACTCCCCCTTCGTTATAATCCCACCTGTATATCCTGCATTAGAGAATGCTACCTTTGCTGCTTGGTACAAACTCACTGCCTGCAGTACCCAGAAAGGCTGAAAAGCAGTATTCAGCACCATCTGCCAAGCCTTATTATGCTAACTAGCCAGAAACTGACAGTGTGGTCATAAAGGCTGTTCATGATAGGTGTAAAGCACCAAGACAGATGAGTACTCTGCCTCCTGATAAAGAATCAAGGAGACTGGATGTTACAGGCAAGTGTTCGTTTGCTGCTGCCTCATGAAAGATAACATAGAAACATAGACTTTGATGACCGATAAGGATTGCTTAGACCACCTAGTCTGCCCATTTTCCTATCTATTGGATAATCTGCAGATCCTAGTTAACCAACAGCCTACTTCTTCCTACCCCCCCTATAATTGCCTTATGTTGGTCCCATGCATTCTTGAATTCCCCCACTGTTTTTGACCCCACAACCTCCTCAGGAAGGCTGTGCCATGCATCCAGCACCCTCTCTGTAAAAAAATACTTCCTCACATTGCCCCTGAGCCATCCCCCCAGCTTCAAATTGTGCCCCCTTGTTCTTGCACATCTTTTTTTTTCTGAAATATGCCACCCTCTTGGACTTTGTTGATTCCCTTGAGGTACTTGAACGTTTCTATCATGCCTTCCTCCTTTTCTCAAGGGTATACATATTAAGGTCTTCTAATGTTTCTTTGTATGGCTTCTGGTGCAGACCCTGCAACATTTTGGTTGTCCTCCTCTAGACTGCCTCCATCCTGTCTCTGTCCTTGCAGAGATGGGATCTCCAGAAATGCACGCAGTCCTCCAGATGGGGTCTCACCAACTGTCAGTACAGAAACCTCAGAACTGCAGACTGCCAGGTCCATATGATCAAATATCAAAACAGTCTGTGCTGTGACAAGTTGGAAAAGCTGCAGCCTGGGCTTTGCTTGAGGGCTCTGCCAAGAATGAGTTACTTAAACTTGCACATCTGGTGGTGAGGTTGAAAACATTTGCTCCATTCAGCACATGATTCCTTTGCTAGGGCTGCTGTTTCTGGTATTCGTTTGAGGAGATATTCTTGGTTCAGGGTGGCTGGTTTTGCAAATGATGTGCAACAGGCAGTTTTAAATGCCCTTTATAGAGGTGCAGAGCAGTTTGATTATGATGTTAAAGAAGCCCTTAGAGGTCTTTAGACATTACAGATGACTCTAAAGTCTGTCAAGTCCCTGAATCCCACTCTAGCTAGGGGTCATGGGAGGGGCTCTTTTAGCCAGCCTACTGCCAGAGGTGGACATGAATAATGACAGCAAGGCAGAGAGAGGTAGGGGAAGTGGCATCCTGCCAGATTCCCTTCCCCCAGGTGCCCATACAAAGGCATCCGAAGCATTCGGTACCAGTAGCACCGGTACACCTGTTCTGCATGACTGCATAATATATCCCCAGTCCCATTGTTACATGCAGGAGTGGTCCTGGGGGGCAGACTCTCCCGACATCTGAAACAGTGGAGGGAGATTACAATGGTCTAACTTCTGCAGAGAATACAAGAATTTTCAAATGGCATCATTGCTCTTTCCCTGCTGCAAGCAGGGGACTGGAATTTTTTTCCCTAGACATGAAGGATGCATACGTGCGTGTCAGGCTCAGAATAGCTCACAGCCAGTACCTCCACTGTTGTCATGGAGAAGGAGCACTACCAGTTCAGAGTCTTTCCCTTTGGCTTGGCTTCTGCACTGTGGGTCTACACCAAATGTTTTGACAGCAGTGGCAACAACACATCACATGGAAGGCCTGTTTCTCTTTATCTGGATGACTGTCGGGGAACTCTTCTACATACCTGGTCTCAAGCAAAGCACTTCCATGAGGACCTGAGAGTCATTATATATGTGGCAAAGTCTGTGATGACTCCCTGTTGATGACTGCAGTACATAGGACCAGGACAGGGCAGAACACACGATTGCCCCAGTACAGTTGATATACAGGAGTCACTGTGCCTCTGCACAAAGTGTTAAATCCCCCTTTGGGCTGGCACAACTAACTGATGAACCCACATGCCCAAATAAAAAGAATCCGTGCAACAGTACCCTGTTAGATGTTATCTTAGTTAATTAGCCCCATCTATTCTCCCATGCTGGCACATTTTTCTCAGATGTTCGTGATCATTGTTTCATTGCTGGTGTCAGATCAGCACATATCACAGCACCAGCAACTACGTTTTCCACTAAGAGGACTAGACATCACTTCGATCTGCTTGCCTATATCAAGAAGCTGAAACATTCACTGCACTGGCAGGACTTTTACTTTGTAAACACAGTAAATATGGCATACGATATCGTCTATGAAATATTGGCTGAGGCCCTAAATCGGTATGCCTCCTTGGTAAAAGTTCATGTGAGGAATAAAGCCTGTCGCTGGTTCTCTGTGAAACTGAAGGCCTCATTGCTAACAATAGATAAACTCTGGAAAAAAGCGTGCAGATCCAAGACTGACATAGACTGGTGCCAGTCTAGGAAGGCACGGATTTCATGTACTAAAATGGTCGAGGAAGCGAAGGCTGCATTCTCTCATACTGAACTTGCCTCTGCTGCTAAGTGCTCTTTTAAATTTTGGAAGACAGTCAAGGAAATGTCAGGGCATACGTCTGGCAACTCCTTGCCAGCTAAAATTAACTCTGGGAGCACAACTATTTGTGATAGAATGGGGATCCTGGATTCCTTTAACAACCACTTTGCTACTGCAGGCCTCGCCTTTCACAACTCTCCAGCATGTTTGGTACGCTTGCAACTTGGTTTACAATATAATGAATCTCCTGCCCCCAACTCTGTCTTTTCCTTCCAACCTGCATCACTGAAAGAGGTTGAAGATCTTCTGTTAGCTGGACACTAAGAAAAGCACTGCTGCCAGACACTAAGAAAAGCACTGCTGCCAACTCCCTAGATCCCTATTTCTTTAAGATTGCCTATCATGTATTAGCGATATCAATTACTCATCTTTTCAACCTATCCCTGTCCCAAGAGATCCTCCCCCCACTATGGAAAATTGCCTGTGTCATTCCCTTGTTTCAAACGGGGAATCCTTGCAACCTTAACAATTACAGACTAATTTTTCTTCTTCCAATCTTGTCTAAATTACCGGAAAAAATAGTGAGCAGCCAGCTCAGAAATTACCTAGAATCCATGAATCTATGAAACCCTATGCAATCTGGCTTCAGAACAAAACCCAGCACTATATCGGCCCTTGCCAAAGTAATCAACGATTGGCAGTGAGATCTGGCTAGTAGAAGCTTTGTCTGTGCTGTATTTTTAGATCTAAGCAAGGCCTTTGACACCGTAGACCACAGCCTGTTTCTCTCCTCCTTGAGGAGTATAGGTCTAGACTCGGTATCAATGTGCTGGTGTGCTGATTACCTTATAGAACGGCTCCAGCAGGTTAAGGCAGAGTGTGAGCTTTCCCTGCTTAAACCACTTCAAAGGGGTGTGACGCAGGGTTCAATCCTTGACCCCCTACTGTTCGCTATCTATATTAATAACATTGATGATAACATAAATATAGCCAATATACACCTGTTCGCAGAAGACACAGTACTTTACCTAAGTCGCCAGACGCCTGAGGCCGCTTGTGCAAACCTTCAGGAGAAATTTAATCTGCCTGAAGAACCAGCTTCTATAGAAAAAGCTCCTACTTAAAGCCAAGAAAACAAAAGCGATCCTTTTTTCTCCCTTCAGTCGTGTGGTGAACCCGGCCAGTGCTGGAGCGATACCTCAGATCACCACAATCCTTGGCGAAAACTTGGATTTTGTCACAAAATTTAAGTACCTGGGAGTGTGATTCGACCATAATCTCTCTTTCACTGAGCATATTGAGGATTTGCTAAAGAAACTAAGGCAGAGGCTGGGTCTTTTCTTTGGGATTAACCTGTTCCTCACTAGAGATGCTAAAATGCGCCTGGTCCAGGCAACTTTTCTCTCTCTCTCTCTCTCTCTCTGGTGGATTATGTGGACTTCTTATATCGTCAGTGCCCACACTCCTCTCTCACAAATTGGATATGCTTTATCATAGAGCACTTAGATTTATAACGGGTCTTCTCCTTTCTACTCACCATTGTTCCCTGTATGCAGCTGTAGGGTGGTCCTCCATCCTGTATAGGCAGAATAGAAATGCGGCTCTATGGACCTTTAGAGCTGTCACCAAAAAGTTCCCCAGTATATTACTGTCTCCCTTTAAGTATGCCAGGAATCTAAGCTCTGAGAAGTTCTTTATTTATCACATTAAACATTCCCAAGGTTGCATCCCACTTTGGTAGAGTAGCAATAAGCTTTGTGCTGCCCTCTCTGTGGAATGAACTGCAAAAATTGCTGAAACTGAGCATCCCCATCAGTTTGCATTCCTTCAAGACTTTATATGCTCGAACTGTGAGGGAACCCTGTAATTGCTTCCCCCCATCCTTATCCTGCCTCTGAATCCTAGGCACTCAGCTCTCTGTGGGATAAACTGCAAAAACTGCTGAAAACTGAGCAACCCCATCGGTTTGGACTCCTTCAAGACTTTATATGCTCTATCTGTGAAGGAACCCTGTAATTGCTTCCCCCATCCTTAGCCTGCCTCTAAATCCTAGGCACCCAGCATGACTGTACATCAGGCCATGGCCACTTGGTTTCCTTCCCCCCACATCCCTTCACGTACTTGCTGTACTTTCCCTCCCCCTCCTGTGTCCTCCTTCTCTCCATCCTTTCACCATAATCTCTCTGATAATTCCCTCCCTCCCTTCAACGTAGCTGTGCCTGTCTGGCCGGGGCTAGGTATTGTAGCTGTTACATATCCTTGCCATTCACTCATTAAGTAGCTAACCCTGCACCTTTGCCAATATTTCCCCGAAAGTATCTCTGTACTGCCTATATATACAATAAGTTCGCCCTCTTATCTGTTGTAAGCCTGCTGTGTCACTGTTTCAGTCACGTGATATGGTTTTTATTGTATATTTTTTGTTGATTGTACATGTATTGATGTTTATCTGTCTCTGATTGTAATTTTTAGGAACTCATATGCCACACTGCCAAACAGGGACAACCAAATAGAGGTACCCAGAGAAATGGAAGGAAAGGATGTGGAGGTTAGCCAAGTGCAAAAGATGGAGATTAGCACCCAGGAGGTGGATAGGCAGAAAAAGGTCAAAATTCAGCAGAAGGGCAGACAGCAAGGAGAACCAGGGATAAAGGACAACCAAGGAAGGGGCTGAGTAGAACAGCAAAACAGTCTAGGAGGTCAAATCATGGAAAGCATATGCGTGCAAATGCCAGGAGCCTTAGCAACAAAATGGAAGATCTGAAACTGCCATGGTGCAGTCGGGACCTGGACATTGTGGCCATCACTGAAACCTGGTGTAATGATAACCATGACTGGGAGATGGCCATACCTGGCTACAACATATTCAGAAGAGACAGGGCAGGCAGGAAGGGAGGAGGAGTGGCACTGTATGTGAAAAATGACATAAAGGCCACAGAGATCCAGGAGGAACAAAATGGGGAGAGATACTGTGGGTTAAGCTGGAAAAGAAAATGGGGCCAGCCATCCACACAGGTGTGGTCTATAGACCACCAGCCCAGGAGGAAGAAACAGATAGGGAGCTGATGCTAGCCACCACAGAGGATGGCAGACAAGGTGAGGTAGTACTGGTTGGAGACTTCAATATTCCAGACGTGGACTGGAGCATCCTCGCAGCAGCATCAACTAGAACAGATTTATCCTGGACTCCCTTCAGGGTGCTTCCTCAAGCAACTGGTCATGGAACCAACTCGGCAGAAGGCAATACTGGACCCTGTGCTCACAAACAGGGACAGTGTGATGGGGTAAGAGTAGGGGAGTCCCTGGGGAACAGTGACCACCAGTCACTGTGGTTTGAAATCACAGAAAGAGCAGAACCAAACAAAACAAAAATACGTATCCTGGATTTTAGGGGGCAAACTTTGAGAAAATGGGGAGATACTTGAAAGAGGCATTAGGGAATGGGGCAGGAATCAGGGGTTGAGGAACAGTGGAAGTATTTAAAATGGGGATTACAAGAGCAACAGAATTATGTATTAAGCAGGTTAGCAAGAGGAAAAGGAAGAGGAGACCATTATGGTTTTCCAAAGAGGTAGCAAAAGAAAGTGAAAGCCAAAAAGATTTGCATCTCAGGCAATACAAAAAGACACAGGCAGAAGGGGATAGGGAGAAGTACCAGGAGAAGCAAAGGAGGCAGGGAGGCCTAGCAAGGGAAGCCAAAGCTCAGACAGAAGAACACATTGCAAAATCAGTGGGTAGAGGGGACAAAACCTTTTACAGGTACATATGAAAAAAGAAAGGCAAAGGAGGATAGTGAGACTGAAGGGGAGGATGGGGTTGTGTGGAGGATGACAACAGTAAAGCTGACATATTGAACAGGTATTTCTGCTCAGTCTTTACTGAGGAAGAGGAGGGTAATGGGTCTGAATGGAGTACAAGGGTGAGAATGGTGCAGAAATGGACACAAGTCCCTTTACACGAGAAAGGGTCCTGAAGGAACTGGAAGTAATAAGAGTTGATAAAGCAATGGGGCCAGATGGGGTGCACCCAGGGTCCTAAAGAACTAAGAGAGGTGGTGGCTGAACCTCTGGCTATCCTGTTTAGCCGATCACTGGAAACAGGGAAGGTACCCAAAGACTGGAGGACAGCAGATGTAGTCCCCTTATACAAAAGTGGGAACAAAGAGGAAGCGGGGAACTACAAACCAGTCAGCCTCACCTCGGTAGTGGGGAAGATCATGGAAGCACTACTGAAGGAGAGATTGGTGGAACATCTGGTTGTCAATGGACTACAGGACCCAAGGCAGCATGGTTTCACCAGGGAAGGTCATGTCAGACCAACCTCATTGAATTTTTTGACTGGGTGACTAGGGAGGTGGATCAGGGGAGGGCAGTGGACATGGCCTATCTGGACTTCAGCAAGGCCTTTGACACTGTGCCACATAGAAGACTATTGCACAAACTGGGGAATATGGGTGTGGGCAGGACAGTAGTGCGGTGGGTAGGTAACTGGCTGGGCAGCAGGACACAGAGGGTGGTGGTAAATGGCTGTCACTCCACAGAGGGAAGAGTGACCAGTGGGGTACCACAGGGATCAGTGCTGGGACCGGTACTATTCAATATCTTCATCAGTGACATTGCATAGGACCTAGAAGGCAGAATTTCACTGTTTGCTGATGACACAAAGCTCTGTAACAGAGTAGACACACCAGAGGGTGTAGACAGAATGAGAAGTGACTGCAGAAACTTGAAGAATGGTCAGGGGTTTGGCAGTTGAAATTCAATGCAAGGAAGTGCAAGATAATGCATATGGGGCACAAAACCCTGGCACAATATATCAGTTGGGGGTGAGGATATAGCATGCACCAAGCAGGAAAGGGATCTTGGAGTTATCATCTCTGATGACCTCAAGGCAGGGAAACAGTGTGACAAGGCAGCAGGTAAAGCAAATAGGATGCTGGGATGCATAGGCAGGGGCATCACCAGCAGGAAAAGGGAGGTCATAATTCCACTATACAAGACACTAGAAAGGCCGCACCTGGAGTACACTGTGCAGTTCTGGAGACCTTACCTACGTAAGGACATAGACAGGGTAGAGAAGGTTCAGAGGAGGGCAACAAAGATGGTGCATGGATTGCATCACAAGTCCTATGAGGACAGGTTGAAGGCACTGAACATGTACTCCCTGGAGGAGAGGAGGGAGAGGGCATATGATAGAGACATACAAGTATCTTACAGGGAGGAACAGGGTGCAGGAATGCACTATTTTTAAGCGAAAAAGATGTTCCAGGACTAGAGGCATGGGATAAAGTTGGAGGGAGGGGCGATTCAGAGGAAGCGTGGGAAGAACTTCTTCACAGAACGGGTGGTGGACAAGTGGAACACCCTGCCAGAGGAAGTGGTGGGGGCTGAAACAATCACGGGATTTAAGAATGCATGGGATAGACATAAAGGAATTCTGGAGGTCAGGGGTAAGGGGCAATAGACTTCCTGGAAAACATAAACTGAACTTACAAACTTAAATGGGCAGACTGGGTGGGCCATAGTCCCTTATCTGCCGACACTGTCCATGTATCTATGTATGTACCTTGACCCTGCTCTAACCAGGTCCATCTTGTAAATGAGCTTTGCTCAATGGTATTCACCTGGATAAACAAAGATTTTGATTGATTGATTGATTGATTGATAGAATCTCAGGTTAACGGCCACTATGATGGGGCCATTGGCCAACTGTCATATGAAAATTCTTCAGTGGACAGTAAGGGGCCAGTGGGCAATGAGAGGATGGTACTGGGCTCTGTCCCATGGCCTACAACTGTCTGCCATGTATCTCCCAGGTCTCTGAAATGTCTTGGCAGACCAGTTAAGTTGGTCACAACCCAAGACTCACAAATGAAAACTGTTAACCTCCTTGGTAAACAACCTTTTCACAAGATGGATGTCATCCAGAGTTGGACTTTTTTGTGTTCCCTCACAACACAGAGTTGCGACGTTTCTGCCTGCTTGCTCTGGGCTTGGAGTTCTCTGGCACAATGAGTTATCCCTTTTTTGGAAAGAAAAATCTTACTTCGAGGGTTGTCTCTTGCAGCAGGGCACAACTATGAAACTGTAGACAACGGGCACTAGGACCACACTGTAAAACACAAGGTTCTTGGCTAGTGGTTCCTGGTAATCCAGTAAAGCCACCTGATACCAAATGTTGTTTTAAATCAATTGCAATTTATTAATACCAAATAAGCCCTAACAATTTTACCTCTAACATGATCAAATCGAAACAGCTGATGGCTTTTTACCACCAGGGCTACAGGTACAGTAAAATGGAGTGAACCGCTCCCTTTTCTGGGTGTTCTAGCATCTATAGCAGCCGTAGCTATTCCTCTAAAAACACACTGGCCATGACATTTAGGTTCTGTATTTATACCCCAGAAATGCATGGTGGAAATTCCCAACTGTTGCAGCAAATTTTAACCTAGACATCACATCATTTAATAACATTATGAGACAAGGTTTTAAAAGTACAATGGCCATGAGATACCTTGGTCATAAGATACATTTGACACTTTGCCGAGACGTGGTCATCTTTAGATGGAAAAACAAGTGATCAGGGGAAACATAGAAGCTGATGGCAGATAAGGACCGCAAGGCCCATCCAGTCTGCCCATTTCCTTTTCTACCTTATAAATGTGCCATCAGTCTTTGCTCTGTCAGTGGCCTATCTATTCATACTCATCTGTATTGCTCCCTTATGCCTATCCCATGCCGGTTTGAAGCCCTGCACTGTATTCATAGCCACCACTTCCTGAGGTAGGCCATTCCATGCATCCACCACCCTTTCTGTGAAAAAGAATTTCCTCACATTCCCCCTTAATTGGCCTCCCTCTAGTCTCATATTGTGTCCTCTTGTCCTGCTATTTTTCTTATATTTAAACATGTTGGACTCTGTCACCTTGTTAATGCCCTTAAGGTGTTTGAATGTTTGGATCATATCACCTCTCTCCCTCCTTTGCTCAAGGGTTTACATATTGAGCTCCTTTAATCTGTCCTCATATGTCTTCTGGTGCAGTCCCTGCACCATTTTGGTAGCCCTTCTCTGGACTGCCTCAATTTGGTTAATGTCCTTATGAATGTGTGGCCTCCAGTACTGCATGCCGTACTCCAGATGGGGCCTAACCAGTGTCTTGTAAAGAGGGATTATTACCTCCCTCTTACAAGGGATTTTACATTTATCAAAAATAAATCGCTTTAGGATACAGAAAACATACGAGGGGACTTCACATTTACTTTAAATAACTTGCTAACTAGACAGTGGCCAAAACAAGGATATAATTGTTTCTTATCAACTCTCTGTTACACATTTTTTTTTAAACACAAGAAATTATCAAATGAGGAACTGTATCTAAGCTGCAGTGAGTTGAAGTAGCTGGACCTTATCTTTGGCTACGACCTTGGGTTGAAAGAAGGTTTTGTACAAAATATCTCTGCTGAGCAAAGCAAAGCTAATTTTCTTTAAAACATTTATTTTTAAACTTGGTTTATGCTCTTCACTTATTTTCTACAGCTATTTAAAGGGTTCCAACACCTTTTGAACCTGGGCATCTACACAGACATTAATTTGCACAGTGGTATCATTATTTTCATGGTTTCAACAATTACTCTCCAAACACCTCTGCACTTACAAGGCACATTAATCTACATGTTGGTATCATGTAGTCATCTACTAGCCACCTTCACCTTTTACTAGCCCTTGGCAGCTGCTACACTAGCCATTTTACATCTTTATATCTCCTCAACCTTTTGGTTAGCCAATTACATATTGCTGATAAAAGTTTGGTCCCTGGTCACTTAACTTTGGCCACTGGTCACTTGCAACAATCCCCACCTCGAAGGCAAGGGACCTGTATTGGGGACCCAAGCCTTCGCAAAAGTAAACATAAAAATAAAGATGCTAATTATTAAATAAATGTTTTTAAAACTTACTGCCCTGCGATTCTATCTTGTGATCTCTGATAATGAGCTGCTATTACGTCTATTATTAGGGAGACATAAAATAAAGACACATTAGTTTGAATGCATGTTTAAACTCCGCCATATTTTAATGTGAGATATTTAAGACAACAAGTATATGCATAAATTGTACATTATTTATAAGGGTTTCAGGTACTGAGGTAGCAGTTAATCAGCTAGGGGGCCCTGGTGTTAACTGGGAACACTTTTAACAATTCTGATTATGGGGTGAAGGAAGACTGGTAAGGGGAGTCTTGAACCCCCACTATAACAAACACTTTTGATCTTATCTGTTAATTGCATTTTAATACTTTTACCTTACATAATTTCTAAGCTATTATAATACAAGCTACATTTTTTTAAAGCTAGAAACCCAGTTATAATTAATTACATGAAAAACCTTTTTTAAAACTGGTTGCCAGCATACAGATAGTCAAGGCATTTATAAAAAGCATCCTGTTCTGGAGTTGATACAGGGGTGGTTACAGATGGAGCACAAATGGTGAGTTTGTAAAACATAGTGCAGAACTCAGGGATGTCAACACCACAATTGAAATATGTGAAAAGATGTTAACATGTGCTACCACATATAACACAATATGACATAACAATTTTGTTGATGAAGAAGAGTTCATGGAATCCACTTTGAGAGTGGATAAGGTAGATGCTACTTGGTGTTGAGGTGTGGCACACCTTTGGAGCTTAATTGAAGAATATGTTGATAATGTCTATTGACGGATAAGTCCTTATGAAACATATATAACCAGTTTAGAAAGTTTATATGAATATCAGTCCATGAAATGAATAGTTCTTAAGTTCATATAAGTAACCACAAGTTGGCGTACTTACAGTACAGGTGAAATATTATTTGCAGAAAGGTGGTAACCCCACAAGGCACATGGGGCAATGCAGACAGTAATTTAAAAACAAAACACCAGCATAGTAGAAAAGTCAGTGTCCATGTTGCTGGCTGTTGGATGGCTGATTGGAAGACACATTGGCCAAGGGTGCATTAGATTGAGTCATTTTAATGGAGTAGCCACACACAAACTGACATGGCATTTGTGTTGTAGTTGATTACACCCTGGCACAAAGATTAACAGTCTATAAAAAGGTAACAGTTTACAATAAACCATTAAGAACACAGTTCGTAATAGAGCAGTTGGTTTGTAGAAAGTACCAGCCAGGTTTGGAACAAGCAACAGTGAAGAAAATGGATGTCTTGCTTGAAGATCAATTGAAGAAAAATCTTCTTGCTGAAGTTAGGGGATTGCCCCTACCCCAGACTTAACTTCATAGTAAGCAGAAACAATAAGCTTCAATGCAGAGTCTGAACTGACTGGACCTTTTTAGTAGATTTAAAGTTCTACAAATAGATGTAATTTTGCTGAAAACATTACACTTGCAGAGGTAATAATAACTTGATTCATGCAATAGTCCTTATATGGAACCAGTCAAGCACAAAGATGGTGATGACATCAAAGCTGTGGCAGTTGTCTTCTTTTCCAGAAAAAGATGAAGGTCTTGGCAACTTAGATGAAAAGATTACTGCTGTTGAACATGGAGATCTTTTATGTGCCACACTGTGGAAACTTGCAAAGTGTGTTAGAAACTGAGTTAAGAACACATAAATAATCTTTTAAACCAATGACTTTTTTGTTTTGTAAAGAGTGGTGTGATAGAGCCTAAATTCTGACAATTGGAAAGAGAAAAATAAAAATGGGACATCAACCGCACACTTGGGGGTGCAGGCCGAGGTCCAATTATACCATTTGACCATCTGTGAATGAATGACAATGTTATGGTTACACCCTGCTTTCAAATCACAGAAGAGGTTATAGTGATGAACATGATTTCCATGTCTGTTGCTAGCAGGCCTAACTGAGACCTGAGTTATAAAATCCTGTAATGTTACAATAACACACTTCAAACATATAGTTTATGGCAATATGCCTGTTACACTATGCAATAGTGGGACAAATATATATATATTTGGCCTATGCCAACTAATAGTGCTTATTGCACCTGTGACAAGCAGAAGGGTCTACCTTATTTACCCTGTACTGTGAAATACTCCAAAGTACTGAGTGAGGTAAGGCTTGAAGCACAGGTTTGGAGCACAATCTAAATTCTGCATATTATAATTGTTAAGATTTAAAATGACAAAACCTGCATAGAGTGTACTTATTTTTTCAGGGGTACCTGTGAGTAATGAGACAGAGTATTAATTTGTCTGGGGTTTTGCTTGGAACATAGTGTAGGAATGGGTTAGCAATGCTGGCCCCAGTATCTAGATTTGGTTATGGGCATTAAAAAACATTTATACATGTGGAACACTTTTTTGAATACACATGTGCTGCAGTGTAGCAAGATGTATATCAAAACATTATTACATAAATGTGAAACATAAGCATTTTTGCAATAGAACAATTTCAGTATTGAGCATAATGCATAAATACATTTTAGACACAGAACAAATATAGCCTGTAAGCTTAGTTCAGAGTCCAGGAATGTTAGAGTATTGTGAATTTACTTGTTGAACATAACCATGGAATAAGTTGCAGAGTGTGTGTGGTACAGTTGAAGTTTATACATTGCAGTCCTCGGTAAAAATGAATCCATTGCTATAAGGCTATGGAAAGTTGTTTTATATTTGTCTGACAGGATAAGAAAGCTGAAAAGACAATTAAAAGACATGAATATGTGTGGAAATACATACACAGTCCCCCCTCCAGCTTAAGTGATTACTTGCTGAGGGCAGAAGCCCTTGTACCAATGATAGGTATGAGGGTTAACTGTTTGCACTAGAAAAGGCAGAGAGACTGAGCTAGGTTGTACTATCAAAGTACATTGGCTCTTTTCAAAACTTGTAAATAAGAAATAATTATTAGCAAATACACATTTTCTTTATTTACCCCTTTGAGGAGACAGTGATGTACCTTGCAACCTTTGTGGGTATTGCACTGGAAGAAAGGATAGTATGCCCATATGCCCCCCCCCCCACTTCCAGCTCCTACTGGTGGAAGAGACAGCTTGACTACTGTAGCAATAAAAATGTTAGCTGTGAATGTTGACATGGATATTGAATCAGAAATGGTCTGGCAATATTAGTAACCAGTCGTGCAACACCTTAAAAAAAATGTGCACTGGATAAATGGTAATGGAGTGGCCCCATTGCAGTCCCCACCTACCCCACTTCAAATTATAACAGAATTATACTGCAACTAGTTTAGTAAGTTTCATACCTTACTATAAAGATGGGGATCTTCTGTTTCTCTAGAAGAAAAGAAGAAACACGCAGGCAAACAAAAACAAACATAAACAAGTCTAAAAATAAAACAAGATTATTTTCATAGGATAAAAGAAGTCAAGCATCCCTGGATTCCCTTATCCTATACATGACAAAATGTCAGCTGAGTTTACAAAAGATCCGGATTGATGGTAATACAGTACGTACGTATCTCTTAGAATACATTTTAAAAAGAAAAAAAAATTACACCATGGTCACACATAAAAACAAAAGTCATTGTTTTTAACTATAGATGGTAAACTCTCAAAAACAGCTGTAATATTTCTTTTTAAAAGTGTACTGTATATATATATATATATATATATATATATATAAAAGGGAGGTGATGAATAATTCCCCCTTCCAGCTCGAATGCCTTGTATAGTATGGGAATCACGTGATATTAAAGAACAAAGGAATTGAACTTACAACCAAATGTTTGTGGATGAAGGCTTTGAGCATTGCCTGTGTTGATTGTAAGCCCATAAAGAAAACAAAAAAGTTTGTTCCTTTTTACTTAGAATGCCAGTTCTGTAATAAAAAGTAAAATTGTGTGGTTCACTGTTGGTGTGCTTGCATGAAAACATACATTTTGTGTGAAAAGTTGTGCTTTAAGTAGGGAACACACATCAAGTTTGAACTGGTAGTAATATAAATGTTGAAACACTAGAAGGTCAAATATGCAAAAGGTCACACAGTGTGCATGCAAGGGTCACTCAAGCCCAGCTATTGTTGTAGTGTCCTTGAACGCTACTGATATTAAAATATTTTTAAATAATAATAATAGTGCACAAAGTAAAACTGTTGGCCAAGACAGTACACACACACAAAAAGAAATACTTAACACAAAATAAGACTGACATCATTTGACACCAATTTGCTGAGGTAATGGCCATAGTTTCATTAGAAAACTGTACGTGTTTTAGATATATGTGCTTTCTTCTGTCTGTCTTGTAACACCAACAACCTTTTAAACCAAAAAATGTATACATATCTCCATTCCAAATCTGTTCAGAACAAAAAAATGTTTACGCACCTTCCAACTCCTTTAAAATACAGCACAACATACCATCTAAGTGGACACATGTAGTATAACATGGTTACACCTTTTGGCGCATAGCCAAAATATGGCACTCTGCCATTTTGCAAAAAGTTTCTGGTTTTAACTAAAAGTATGATAAAGCCATTCATTGCTGTTAACACATTACATTTTCACCTAGCAGTGGCTTGGCATGTTGCCTTCAAACTACAAATCTTTCTGCACATTGCGATCTATGACGTCATATCTCTTCACCTTCAACACTACCTGCTCCAACCAACAACTACATACAAAAGTTCTTCACTGACCCTATCTAGGCAGCACAAATGTTTTATTGAAAATAAAACTAATTAAAACAGTCAGATATAAGGCAAAGAAGATTCTTCTTTTTTGCTGTAACATGTTCTGCACCAAAGGCAGTCAATGCTATCTTCCAACCTTGACAACAGAACATAATTACAGAACACAGATATATGCTGGAAAATATGCGAGAGAGAGAGAGATGAAGCATTACCTTGTTTAGTATATGTATCAAGAAATAAAACGGACATAAAAAAAACTTTAAAAAAAATTGAGACTTACCCTGTGCCAAGGTATTTTCCTTCTTCTTTTCTGATACACCGGTCCGACTCAGAAAAACGACTGCAGGACCTTCATGATAATCTCCAAATGCTGCAGCTATTAACCCTTTCAAAGGTTTCCTTGTGGCCCTTTCAGTAACTTGCCAAACCAAGTCTTTTCCCAGAGCTGTGGTTTGCAGTTTAAAAATCTGTAGCAGTACTAGGTACTAGGTTGAGATCCAGCTGGTGGAGATCCCCAGTACCTGGGTTTGGGATCAAATGTTTGAGCCTCTATGGGAGGCAAGGGAACTTGAAATTGATACAAAAAAAACTTGAAACTACACAGATAGGGAACATGGTGGGGGGAGATTTTCAAATGAACCCGTCTGTAGTCACACCTACTGTGTATGCATCCACAGTAGTTTATTTTTCTTTCTCTAAATGTTGCTTATCTAATGTTACTTGATTAGACACCGCTCTTCTAAAAGCAGCCTGATCTGTGAAAGTCATCATCAGCTCTAACAGTATATGCTTCTAGCAAGCACAAATTACAAGGGCAGTTGCCCTTACTTGTTTGAGAGACTTTTCCTTAATACATCTCTCCACAGATCCTTAAACCTGGGGTCCTCAGAACCCCACATAAATATACATTATGCTTACCCAGCTTATAGCTGCACCATAGACCTTTTCCTATAGGTTCAGGTCCAGTCAAACACTCAGAATCCATTAGACTCTTTTTCCCAGCCCCACAGTTAGGTTATGACCCTTACCTGTGTGGACCCTGTTTAGAGTAAACACTAGGCTTTACCAGATTTACCAAGGCCAGAACCAAAATGACCTCCTGGCTGGCTCTGCCAATTTGTAAAACACAAGGTTCTTGGCTAGTGGTCCCTGGTAATCCAATAAAGCCACCTGATACCAAATGTTTTAAATCAGTTGCAATTTATTAATACCAAATAAGCCCTAACAGTTTTACCTCTAACATGATCAGATCTAAACAGCTGATGGCTTTTTACCACCAGGGCTACAGGTACAAATAAATGGAGTAAACTGCTCCCTTTTCTGGGTGTTCTAACATTTATAGCAGCCGTAGCTATTCCTCTAAAAACACACTGGCCATGACATTTAGGTTCCGTATTTATACCCCAAATATGCATGGTGGAAATTCCCCACTGATACAGCAAATTTTAGCCTAGACATCACGTCATTTAATAGCATTATGAGACAAGGTTTTAAAAGTACAATGACCATGAGATACCTCGGTTATAGGATACATTTGACACTTTGCCGAGACATGTGGTCATCTTTAGATGGAAAAACAAGTGATCAGGGAATTTTACATTTATCAAAAATAACTTGTTTTAGGATACAGAAAACATATGAGGGGACTTACATTTACTTTAAATAGCTTGCTGACTAGACAGTGGCCAAAACAAGGATATAATTCTTTCTTATCAACTCTCTGTTACACATTTTTTTCTGAACTCAAGACATTATCCAATGAGGAACTGTATCTAAGCTGCAGTGAGTTGAAGTAGGTGCACCTTATCTTTGGCTATGATCTTGGGTTGAAGGAAGGTTTTGTACAAAATATCTCTGCTGAGCAAAGCAAAGCTAATTTTCTTTAAAACATTTATTTTTAAACACGGTTTATGCTGTTCACTTATTTTGTACAGTTATTTAAAGGATCCCAACAACTTTTAAACGTGGGCATCTGCACATACATTAATTTGCACAGTGGTATTATTTGCTTGGTTTCAGCAATTAGTCTCCAAACACCTCTGCACTTACAAGGCACGTCAATCTACTTGTTGGTATCATGTAGTCATCTACTAGCCACCTTCACCTTTTACTAGCCCTTTGCAGCTGCTACACTAGCCATTTTGCACCTTTCTATCTCCTCAACCTTTTGTTTAGCCAATTACATATTGCTGATAAAAGTTTGTTCACTAGCCACTAAACTTTGGCCACTGGCCACTTTCAACAACACAGAAACCTTTCTAGCTAGCAGTCTACCAGGGGGCTGCACACTCCAACATTGTACACTGACAATTCAAACAACTTGAAGTCTTGCTGTATTCTGACAATATGCAGTTATCCCCAGCACTTGAACTGTTCCGGAGATGAAAGAGTTAACTCTGTGCTGAGAGCATAGAATGTTGAGCTTGTGCTTGGTTCAAACCTCTGTCTGCTGCACTTTCAGATGTAACCATCAGATTCTTTACTATGCCTAACTGAACAGTTGCTCCGGAGTTTCTCCTGTCGCTTTCGGTTTGTATTGTAAAATTGCCGTTTTTAAACCACAAGTTTTTTCATATGTTCCTCAGTTCAGATCCCTGTCTGTGGTACAGTAAGTTGTAGTGGTAGTGGACTGTATTATATACTGTGGAAATTGTAAAATTTAGAATTGTTCCGGTCCGTTCGGCTGAACTGATCGCTCTTTAGTCTGTGGTGATTCTGGTGCTTATCGGTTCTAAAAAAAGCCTTGTTTAACATTTTTTTTCCAATACCCATAACACGGCTAGGAACTGATAAGTTCGTCTTACCTGGCCTGAAGCCATGTAAAGGATAAGTTTTTCTCTGCTTTACTGTGGCAATGTCTGAGCAACCCAAAAGAAAAACAGGCCCACTGGGTTTCAGCACTGTAGTGTGTGGGGAGGACTTTGATAAGGCTGATTCCCACACCACCTGTGTTTATTGTCTGGGGTTTGACCACCTCTATTCAGACTGCCAAATTTGCAGAAATTTTCCAAAGACCACCCTAGAGAAAAGGTTGGGCAGGCTTAAAGAGAAAGAGGCCGAGAAGTCCACTGACCCGGATGGCCAGCCCGGTTCGGTTCCTACTGAACTTAAGGAAGTGCCCTCTGACCAGGGCCAGACTTCCTCGGGCAAGAGGAGAGCAGATCCTGAGGGGTCGGTTCCTACAAAAAAGAAGAAGGAAAAGTCGGCTGGTTCAGATTCAAATCCCAACCATCCAACCACCGAGGAAATTGCAAGAGCGATTAGTATTGTGGAATCACTCCATTCAGTTCCGACCGATCCAGCACCTCTCAGTAGGCGCTTGGTTCAGTCAGTTCCCCTGGTTTCTGATTATTATTTGGAAGAATATTATGAGCTGGAATGGGAAGGGGAAGAAGACTTTGATGATGTTGAGGAAGAAGGCAGCGGGGAAGATCTGGATGAGCTCATCGACCCAGACATCTCCCCAGACAGACCTGCAGGAGTTTCTCCTCCCAGGCTGTCTGAGTCCCCTTCCCACTTTATGTTTTACAGGAAAGTGGCTGACACCCTCCAGCTTCCTGTGGATGAAGCTGTTGAGCAAGAAGAGCCTGATTTCGTGGGGATGATGGACATCCCAGAGTCCAAGAGACTGTCTATTCCCTTACACAAATCTTTTGGGAAACAGACTCACAAACTTCTAAAGACCCCAAATTAATTGCCTCCAGTGGACAAACGAATGGACAGGAGGTACATGCTGTCAGGATCAGCTACGGAGTTCCTATACCAGTATTGTAGCCATGTTGGGGTAGTACAGGCTGCAGCCTGTGACAAGGCTAGCATTACCTTGGTTTCTCGCCCCCCAGATAAGGACTCCAGGAAGATAGATGCTATGGCTAAAAAGCAGTACCTGGCATCTTCTCTGGGACTCAGGCTAACTTCATGGCCTATGCAGCTAGATACCAAAAGTCCAGGTGGGAGTCTATTTTGGATCTGGCTAAGCAGGCTTCCCCCCAGCTGGCCAAGGAGTTGGAGGAGGTGGCTACTGATGGGATAGAGGCATCTAAGATTCAGTTTCATGCTGCTGTGGACTCCAATGATGTTTCTTCATGAGTCATGGCTACATCTGTGGCTCTTTGGAGGATGGCTCAGCTCAGGTGTACTAGCCTCTCGCAGGATACCCAGGTGAAGGCCATGGATTTTCCTGTTGTAGGTAATTCTCTGAGGAGCAGACAGAGAATTACATGAAAAAGATGGATGAGTACAGGACCACCTATAGGAGTGCTCCAGCCACGGAATGCAGTCAACTCCTCAGAAGCAGCAAGCTAGGGGCAGGGGCAGGCCTTTTCACAGGCCTTTCTACCAGGCATAGGACTCCTCTCCTTTTTCCCAGAGGGAGTTCTTTAGAGGGAAAGGTAGGAGGGGGAATGAGCAGGGCTGCATCCACCTCTCAGCCTAAGGCTCCTGCCAAGCAGACACCCTAAGGTGTCAGCCCCGGTCAACTCCCCAATCCCTGTAGGGGGCAGGCTGGCTTACTACTTCCAGGCCTGGAAGTCTGTGACCTCAGACAAGTGAGTCCTGGAGGTAGTAAGCCAGGGACTGGCCCTCAGCTTCACAAAGTTCCCAAAGCTGAGGATCAGGTCTTTTCCACCTGCAAACATCTCTGAAACCATTGCCCTAGAGGCAGAAGTTTCCTCTCTGCTAGCTCTCAGAGCCATAGAGAGAGTTCCTACATCCCTCATGGGCAAATGTCTGTACTCCAGATACTTCCTACCCCAAAAAAGACAGGGGAGTGGTGGCCCATCCTAGACCTAAGATACTTAAACAAGCATTTGTTGAAGCCAAAGTTCAAAATGGTGACTCTGGAAATAATTCTTCCCTCTCTAAGACCAGGGGACTGGCTAGCTTCCCTGGACCTCAAGGATGCCTACTTTCACATTCCCATCAGGTGCTTCCAAAGAAAGTATCTCAGATTTGAACTGCCCTCAGGCCATTACCAGTTCTGGGCAATGCCTTTTGGGCTAACATCAGCTCCAAGGGCTTTACAAAATGCCTAGCAGCAGTAGTAGCCTTTTTAAGGCGACAGAACATCTCTATTTTCCCATATCTCGATGACTGGCTCATTGTGGTGCGGTCTCCAGACCAAATCAAGTCAGATCTACAAGTGATCCAGGAAGTGCTCACTTCCCTGGGCTTCCTCCTCAATCTTCCAAAGTCAGTTCTCAAGCCAGTGCAGCTCTTAGCCTTCATAGGGGTGGAGTGGGACACTGTCCAGGCAAAGTCCTTTCTTCCCTTGTCAAGGGTAATGGCCCTTACAGACCTGGCTTCCTCATTTCATCTCCTGGTCTCTCATCCAGCAAGACATTTCCTCCAACTTCTGGGCCACATGGCAGTTGCCACTGCAGTGATTTCAGGGGTCAGGTTTCAGATGAGGGATATCCAGTTCCACCTGAGGGCTTTTTGGTCGAGAAAAAAGACCCTCTCACCAAACTGATTCCAGTGACTCAGACCTTGATCCATGCTCGCCAGTGGTGGTTGGATCAGGACAACCTCAGACAATTAGTCCCATTTGTCTCTCAGACTTATTCTGTGTTTCTGACCACAGATGCTTCTCTCCTGGGGTGGGGGCTCATTTGGGAGCCCTCACAGCACAAGGAGTGTGGTCCCCTCAGGAGTCTTTCCTTCATATCAACTTTCTGGAACTCAGGGCAGTATACTTAGCCTTACAAGCTTTCGCAAAGGCAGTACAAAACAAGGTGGTTCAGGTGAGAACAGACACCACCACCATGTGGTAAGTCAACAAGCAGGGAGGCACTCAGTCGATGGCCTAGTGCACAGAAGCCTTGAAAGTCTGGTCTCTGGCCTATTCTCTACAGACATCCCTGGTAGCAGTCCACCTTCCAGGGAAGGACAATGTGTTAGCAGATGCCTTGAGCAGGATTTCTCAGGGCCATCACGAATGGTCCCTGGATCCTTTAGTGATAAAAGTGATAGTTCTAAGATGGGGCACTCCTCAGATAGACCTCTTTGCAGCCCCAGGCAATCACCAACTTCCTCTCTTTTGTTGCAGACCCCCAGAATTGGGCTCAGTCCCCCTGGATGCTCTACTGTTGGATTGGTCGGGGACATTTCTGTATGCCTTTTCCCCTTTTCCTCTATTGTTCAGAGTTCTGGTCAAGATAAGGTCACAATCTTGCAAGGTGATCCTGATTGCACCAGACTGGGCCAGGCAGCCTTGGTATCCTCTCTTGCTGTCTCTGGCGGTCCATCTTCCATTGACTCTCCCCAAGAAACATAATCTGTTAACTTCCTCTTGGGAGAATTTGGTATCCCAATCTTCAGTCTCTCAATCTCAAAGCTTGGCTCTTGAGCTAGAATATGCAAATGTGAATCTGTCTCAGGGGGTTCTGGACATTCTCAAGGCTTCTCATAAACCTGCCACTAGAAAAACCTATAACTCCAAATGGAAAAAGTTTGGTATTTGGTGTTCAAGTAAACAGATATCACCAGACTCTGCTGACTTGTCTGCAGTTCTGGACTATATGGTTCATCTCAATAGTTTAGGCCTCAGACCAGCTACCCTAAGGTGCATCTATTGGCTGTTTCTGCATTTTTATCAGAGGGGAAGCCTTCTTATCTAGCTTCCCACCCTGTGTTCTGTAAATTTGTTAAGGGACTACTTCATACTAATCCCCCTTTTAAGGATCCTACCCCTCCTTGGGATCCTAATGTTTGCATTGCTCAGCTCAGCTCATGCAACCACCCTTTGAGCCTTTGGCCTCAGCAGAACTTAAGTACTCGACCTGGAAAACTGTGTTCCTGGTAGCTATTACTTCTGCCAGGTGTATCAGTGAGTTGCAAGCTCTGTCAGTAGAGCCTGATTTTATCTCTTTTCATAGAGATATGGTGGTCCTTAGACCCAACAGGAGATTCTTACTCAAAGTGGTCTCAAATATTCATCTGAACCAATCCATGTCCCTTCCTGTGTTTTTCACTGATCATTCTTCTTCAGGAGAGAGAAGATTACATAGTTTGGATGTTAAGAGGGCACTTAGCTACTACACTGAGTGCACTAAGGCACTTAGGTTTTACTGTCCTCACTTGTTTCTCATTTATGGTGAAGTGGGAAAGGGTAAACCTGCTACTAAGAGGACTATTGCCAGGTGGATTGTCTTTTATATACAATTCTGCTATGAAAAGCTAGGCAAAGTACCCCCCCTCAGGCCTGCGGGCTCATTCGACTAGAGGTACAGCTGCTTCACTGGCTGCAGCCAGAGATATACCTCACTTAGAGATCTGTAAAGCAGCCACCTGGAAAACAGTTCGTACTTTTACCAAGCATTATTACTCTCTGGACATCCAGGCTAGGAGTGATGCTAGGTTTGGTACAACAGTGCTGCAGAGCCTATTTCCTAAGCAGGTTCTGTACCCTCCTCCTGGGAGGCACTGCTTGGTAGTCTGCATATTGTCAGAATACAGCAAGACTTCATGTTGTTTGAAGAAAAAATTACTCACCTTAGTAATTATGTTTCTTCTAATGGAGTCTTGCTGTATTGTGACCTCCCCTCTCAGAACCTGTTTTTTGGGAAGTGGGCTGGCAGGTACAGTGCTGCACCCCAGAGGTGTATTGGCTCCCCCTCCTTTTGGAGGAGCTGGGCATAGTGGATCCTCATTTGTTGTTATTTTAAAGTTCTGTTAATTTCACTACCTGAGTTTTTTGTTTTGGGGTTCTCGACTTGAGCCTTTTGGGATTCCAAAACTTTTATTTGCCCTTATGCCTAGTGTTCTTTTACAATTTCCACACTATAGGTGTACTTAGTTAGTCTTGGCTCATAAGAATCTAATGGTTACACTTGAAAGTGCAGCAGACAGAGGTCTGAACTGAGCACGAGCTCAACGTTCTATGCTCTCAGCATAGAGATAACTCTTTCATCTCCGGAGCGGTTCAAGTGCTGGGGATAACTGCATATTGTCAGAATACAGCAAGACTCCATTCGAAGAAACATAATTACTAAGGTGAGTAATTTTTTCTTCCCTGTCCTATAAGAGTGGGTGGCCCCCACACCCAGCTCATTTTTTTCCTGCTGTCGATCATTACAGGTCCAATCATTCAGTGACTCCGCAGCTTCAAATGAATGCCATTTTCATTGATTTTGTCAAAATTTTTTTTTCTCCCCTTAGTCTTGTATCATAGATACATAGACAGTGTCGGCAGATAAGGGCCTATGACCCACCTAGTCTGCCCATTTGAGTTTGTAGCTTCAGTTTATGTTTTCCTAGAACTCTGTTGCCCTTACCCCTGACCTCCAGAATTCCTTTATGTCTATCCCATGCATTCTTAAATCCCGTGATTGTTTCAGCCCCCATTACTTCCTCAGGCAGGGTGTTCCACTTGTCCACCACCTGTTCTGTTAAGAAATTCTTCCTCACATTTCCTCTGAATCGTCCTCCCTCCAACTTCATCCCATGCCCTCTAGTCCTGGAACATCTTTTTCACTTAAAAATAGTGTATTCTTGCACCCTGTTCCTCCCTGTAAGATACTTGTATGTCTCTATCATGTCCCCTCTCTTCCTCAACTCCTCCAGGGGGTACATGTTCAGTTCCTTCAACCTGTCCTCGTAGGACTTGTGATGCAATCCATGTACCATCTTTGTTGCCCTCCTCTGAACCTTCTCGACCCTATGTCCTTACGTAGATAAGGTCTCCAGAACTGTACACTGTACTCCAGGTGGAGCTTCACTAGTGTCTTGTATAGTGGAATCATGACCTCCCTTTTCCTGCTGGTGATGCCCCTGCCTATGCATCCCAGCATCCTATTTGCTTTACCTGCTGCCTTGTCACACTGTTTCCCAACCTTGAGATCATCAGAGATGATAACCCCATGATCCCTTTCCTGCTTGGTGCATGCTGCTATATCCTCACCCCAAATGATATATTGTGCCAGGGTTTTTGTGCTCCATATGCATTATCTTGCACTTCTTTGCATTGAATTTCAACTGCCAAACCCCTGACCATTCTTCAAGTTTCTGCAGGTCCCTTCTCATACTGTCTACACCCTCTGGTGTGTCTACTCTGTTACAGTGCTTTGTGTCATCAGCAAACAGTGAAATTCTGCCTTCTAGGTCCTGCGTAATGTCACTGATGAAGATGTTGAATAGGACCGGTCCCAGCACTGATCTCTATGGTACCCCACTGGTCACTCTTCCCTCTGTGCAGTGACAGCCATTTACCACCACCCTCTGTGTCCTGCCTCCCAGCCAGTTATCTACCCACAACACTACTGTCCTGCCTACACCCATATTCCCTAGTTTGTGTAATAGTCTTCTATGTGGCACAGTGTCAGAGGCCTTGCTGAAGTCCAGATAGGCCATGTCCACTGCCCTCCTTTGATCCACTTCCCTAGTCACCCAGTCAAAAAATTCAACAAGGTTGGTCTGACATGACCCCCCCCCATGAAACCATACTGCCTTGGATCCTGCAGTCCATTGACAACCAGATGTTCCACTAATCTCTCCTTCAGTAGTACTTTCATGACCTTCCCCACTACCAAGGTGAGGCTGACTGCTCTGTAGTTCACCACTTCCTCTTTGTTCACACTTTTGTATAAGGGGACTACATTTGCTGTCCTCCAGTGTTTGGGTACCTCCCCTGTTTCCAGTGATCGGCTAAACAGAATAGCCAGAGGTTCAGCCACCACCCCTCTGAGTTCTTTAAGGACCCTGGGGTGCACACCATCTGGCCTCATTGCTTTATCAACTCTTATTACTTCCAGTTCCTTCAGGACCCTTTCTCGTGTAAAGGGACTTGTGTCCATTTCTGCACCATTCTCACCCCTTGTACTCCCTTCAGACCCATTACCCTCCTCTTGCTCAGTAAAGACTGAGCAGAAATACCTGTTCAGTATGTCAGCTGTACTGTTGTCATCCTCCACACGGCCCTCATCCTCCCCCTTCAGTCTCACTATCCCTCCTTTTACCTTTCTTTTTTCACTTATGTACCTGTAAAAGGTTTTATCCCCTCTACCCACTGATTTTGCAATGTGCTGTTCTGTCTGAGCTTTGGCTTTCCTTACTGACCTCCCTGCCTCCCTTTGCTTCTCCTGGTACTTCTCCCTATCCCCTTCTGTCTGTGTCTTTTTGTATTGCCTGAATGCAATCTTTTTGGCTTTCACTTTCTTTGCTACCTCTTTGGAAAACCATAATGGACTCCTCTTCCTTTTCCTCTTGCTAGCCTGCTTAGTGCATAATTCTGTTGCTCTTGTAATCCCCATTTTAAATGCTGCCCACTGTTTCTCAACCCCTGATTCCTGCCCCATTCCTCTTAATGCCTCTTTCAAGTATCTCCCCATTTTCCCAAAGTCTGCCCCCTTAAAATCTAGGATACATGTTTTTGTGTGGTTTGGTTCTGCTCCTTCTGTGATTTCAAACCACAATGACTGGTGGTCACTGTTTCCCAGGTGCTCCCCCACTGTTACCCCATCACACTGTCCCTATTTGTGAGCACAAGGTCAGTATTGCCTTCTGCCGAGTTGATTCCATGACCAGTTGCTTGAGGAAGACACCTAAAGGGTCAGGATAAATCTGTCCTAGTTGATGCTGCTGCTGGGATGCTCCAGTCCACGTCTGGAATATTAAGTCTCTGACCAGTACAACGCACACCCTTGTCTGCCATCCTTTGGATGGCTAGCATTAGCTCCCTACCTGTTTCTTCCTCCTGGGCTGGTGGTCTATAGACCACACCTGTGTGGATGGCTGGTCCCATTTTCCTTTCCAGCTTAACCCACAGTATCTCTCCCCCATTTTGTTCCTCCTGGATCTCTGTGGCCCTTATGTCATTTTTCACATACAGTGCCACTCCTCCTCCCTTCCTACCTGCCCAGTTTCTTCTGAATATGTTGTAGCCAGGAATGGCCATCTCCCAGTCATGGTTATCATTACACCAGGTTTCTGTGATGGCCACAATGTCCAGGTCTGACTGCACCATGAGAGCCTCTAGATCTTCCATTTTGTTGCTAAGGCTCCTGGCATTTGCACACATGGCGTTCCATGATTTGACCTCTCTAGACTGTTTAGCTCTTCTACTCCAGCCCCTTCCCTGATTGTCCTTTATCCCTGGTTCTCCTTGCTGTCTGCCCTTCTGCTGATTTTGGCCCTTTTCTGCCTATCCACCTCTTGGGTGCTAATCTCCATCTTTTGCACACTGCTTTGTTGAGATATCCACTCCTCCAGTTCACTGGTTCCACTGCTAGCTGTGGGGGGTGAGCAAGTAGGTACCCTCCTTGCTGGCCTGCCACCCTCCCTTAGCTAGTTTAAATGCTTGTCAATGTAGCATTTAAACTTATTGAGTGCTTGGATTCCCCTCCAGGATGGATGCAGGCCATCAGGCTTGAACAAACCTCCATCCCTCCAGATGAGTCCCCAGTCACCAATGAATCCAAACCCTTCCTCACAGCACCAGTTCTTCAACCATGAGTTAAAGTTCCTGGTGCATGCACCCCTATGCTCTCCCATGCCTCTCTCAGGTAGTACTTCTGAGAAGGTGACAGAAGTAGTTACTTGCTTGAGACCCCTCCCCAATTTCCTAAACTCTTCTTGAACTTCCTTTGGCTCCCCATTTACCAAGTCATTAGTACCTAGGTGGATAATGACATCCAGCTCACCTTCCCGTCTTGCCTTCCCAGCGATCCCCAGTGTCACTTCCAGTGATTTCCTTGCTTAATTTATGCCAAGCTCCATTTAAAACAAAAAGCCCTTTAGGAGGTATTCCCATGGTGAAAAGATCCTTGAGAAGGACAACCATGACTGTTGCGTTTTCTGCCTAGACTTGGGCCACAACACCATCACCTGCGAGATTTGCTGTGCCTTCAACCAGGCCACCAGTCAGTGGCACCAGAAGACCTTGGAAATGTTTATTCTCAAGCATCAGGTCACCCAAATGGAGAAGGAGCTACAGGCTAGGAGTTCCTCTGCTACCCGAGCCCTGTCCATGGGTTCCACCTCCTCCAAGGCCCAGGACAAATCCAGTGGGAAGAACAAATATCGGGACAAGGACTACGCTAAGCCACTGTCCTCCCCAATCCACTTGTTGCCACTTTGTGCACCAGTTGAAGCAGCACCATCCTCTTTGCTGACAGCCGCAGCTGCCTCGCACAGCCTTTCCTCTGCAGGGCTACAATCTGGCATCTCTTTCTGCCTCTCTTTCTTTGATGTGCATTGGTTCTTTGGGCTCCAGTGCCCCACCAATGACTCAGCACCTTCTTTTCTCACCTCTGTTTTCCACGGGCACCAGGCAGATGGCTCTGCTGCTGCGATGTTGACTGAGGAGGGATCGGTGCTCCCAGGGTCTTCTCCCCCCCCCGCACCTTCCGCATCTGTTTCTTCGGCCACAACCTCGGGCCTGGGGTTTTAGCCCTCCCAGATGCCACCTGCTCCATGGCCATCCTCCACTCAAGATGGTGGCCCAAGTGGGTACAATGCCCAGTAAGACTCTGCCTTCCTGGCCTCCCTCTCAAGCTCCTTCACCAGCATCATCTCTTCCACAATTAACACTGCTAAGGGTCCCAACATTGATCACCATGGACTTCAGAGTAATGCTTCACCCCTTGTGGGACATTTGTGCAAGCTCAGCTTGCCTCACCCCCCCCAGGGCTCATGCTGTTAGGATCAGCGGGGCCTCTCCCAGTGCTTCTGCCTATTTCAGAGCCATGTCAGGCACTCCAGGAAAGGAAACCCTTTACCCATCAGGGTTTGAAATTGGCACCCACCTGCCAAATGCAGCTAAATTTCACTTTGGGCATGTAAACTTAGTGTTGTAGAGTGCCCGCCGGATGCCTTGTGGTAATTGCAGAAAAGTTACTGTTTGCACAATATAACTGCATGATGCATTAGCTTGACAGTTTTTGAATAACATGTATTGTGCTACCGCATATACCATGCTAACATACCACACAGTATATCACGCAAATGGTCAACTTTTGGTTACTGGTGTATATAGACAGTGAAGTTACAGGCTTGGCTGCTAGGTGCAGTCGACGAAGATTGCCAGTGGGAGCTCCAAAATGCTTCGAAGACAAGGGTGGCAAAGACTGCAAGCTGGAAAGGAGTCAGAGTATCCTCCGTTGCCTTATCCTGGCTGAGTCTGTTGTGCTGCTGCATCCTAGCTGGGTCTGGGCTGTGGACTTCTAGCTGTGTCAAAACTGCCCTTTCCTGGCTGATGTCCCTCCTGGATGGGTCTGGGCTGTCTCTTCTGGATAGGTTTGTACTGCCCCATACTCTCTCCTTAAACACTAACTTTATTTTTAAGTACATGTTCATGTTGCAGTCCCTTGCCAGTAAAAAAAAAAGACCATCAAAATTTTCTTTTACATGAAGGGCCAGATATTCAAAAGGGTTGCGCCATGCGCAAGTCTGAAAATGCGCCATTCTGCGATATTCAGCGGGAGGTAGTTGCACCACCGAAAACATGCTGAGCAACAGCGCAATGCAAATGAAGGCATGCGCAACCGAAGGGGTGGAACCATACATAAAAAGCGTAATGCGATATTTAAAGGCTTGTGCAATGCACAACAGCGGATCAGCCGGAAGGTGTGCTATGGCAGAAATGAGCCAAAATAAAAAGGCTTAAGGAAGAGGCATAATAATGCTACAGGGAAGCCACAAGAGGCAGGGAGAGAGACAAGGCAAGAGGAACAAACAGGGCAGGCCACGGAGATCTGAGGACAAAACAGGGGCAAGGGAAGGTGTGTGGGGCCACAGACTGCAGAGGCCAGTAGGTGTACCCGGTGCAGTGGAGGTAGTCAGGACAGCGGGGGTAACAGAGCAACAACAGCCGGGGGAACACGAGCCAGGGACATGGACAGTGCCAGCTTCCACATGGAAGCTGTAATGAGGGGGGTGAGAAGGCATGCTGCAGGGGGACGTGGCCGTGGAAGGGCCGTTGGCGGTACGCCCCCAACAGGCAGTACCGTGCCCACATCAGCTTTGAGCTGTACATGGATGTTGAGATTGTGGGCTGGTATCGCCTGAACAGGGCAATACTGAGGCGGCTCTGTGAGCTGTGCAGTGATGTGATGCAGGCACCCTCATGACGGAGTCACGCTCTGTCAGTGGAGACAAAGGTAACAGCCTGCAAGTGCCTGCTCACCACGGGTACCTTCCAGAGGCCAACAGGGGACACCACAGGCATAACACAGTCGGCCACGTCAGGCATCCTCACCCAATTCCTCAGCTCACTGCTGCCACATGCTGTGGAGTACATCCATTTCTCCAGCAACGCGGCAGAACGTAGAGCAAACATGCAGGAGTTCCACAGAGTAGCACGTATGCCTGGCATGCTAGGGGCGATAGACTGCACCCATGTGGCTATTTGCACGCCACCTGGCCCTGATGGGGCCGCATACCGAAACCGGAAGGGTTTCACCAGTGTCAACTGCCAGGTGGTGTGTGATGCCAGTGGGCGCATCATCAATGTCTGTGCCACACACCCTGGTGGAGCACATGATGCCTTCATATGGTACCAATCTGCACTGTGCCATCGATTCGAGTGGGGACATCCCCACAGGACATCTAGTGGGTGAGTATGCATGTAGGAGTGGCAAAGTTGGGGCAAGGGTGGGAAAGCCACAGGTGCCATGGTAGTGGCACACAAGGCTATGGGCAATATGGACCTGAATATGATACTTATCTCCACTATCTCCACACAGGTGACAGTGGATACCCACTCCGTCCCTGGCTGCTCACACCCTACCAGCATCCCACAGCCCCATCGCAGCAATGCTATAATGAGGCACATGCCGCCACACGCAACATCATCGAGCAGATGTATGGGATGCTTAAGGCACGCTTCCAATGCCTAGACACCTCCGGCGGTGCCCTACAGTACAGTCCCACAAAGGCCTGTGGGATATTCCTGGCCTGTTGTATCCTGCACAACATGGCCAAAGACTGTGGGATAGCCGTACAGGTCGAGGAGGGGGACAGCAATGGGGACGCCGGTGATGATGGGGATGAGCAGCCCCCCCATGGACGGCGGGACCCCCGACTGATCCGGCAGGCCCAGCTGCACCAGAACACCATCATGGAGGAGCATTTTGCACAACACAGGTAAGTCATGGGGCCATGTGCAACCAACACTGTCTAGGCGCAACCTACAGGCACACAGGGTAACACACCAGGGGTGCATGACGGCAAGGGGAGTGGAAGGGTCCAGGCGCACAAACACACCATCAGGGAGGGGTGAATAGTTACATGCTAGATGGACACACACACACACACACCAGGCACAAAGCATACATGGGCAGGTGCACAGCAGAGCAGGAACAGACATGTGAAACACACAGATCCACGGACCACCCCCACCACCTGTACTGTCCAAGTACGTGTGTGAGATGCTGGGCACCCTTGCACCTTGGTGTACAGTACAATGCGGGCTTCATCATGCACACGCACCTGTGGACAGCAGTCGGGTGGGTGTGCAGGTGGTCTGTGTGTCGGCGTGTTGGGTAGGGCACCCACCAGTGCACTGCCCACCATGACACACATTGCACACAGGGCAGCACCAGACAGGGCCTGCACTGGGAGACAGGTCAGTCAGGTGGCACTGTGCCATGGCCACCTTGGATGCATGGGAGACCCCGCCGTGACCCAGCAGCACTGGCAGGCTGAGCAAGGGCCACATGGGGCGGCACCGATGTACCACCAGGGGTCCCACTGCATGAGCGCGACCTTGTCTGCACAGGGATCTGCAGCATGCTGAACATACCTGTACCCGGGTGCCGGGATGCCCCTAGCGGAACCGCGTCGACAGGCTGGGTGTCGCTGGCGCGCGGAGCGGAGTGGAAGCGTGCATCGTGGTACAGGGCACCTGACTGTATGCCCAATTCGGCCACGACAGCAACCAATGCCTGGGTCTGCCTGTCAATGGCGGTGGTCACATCCATCCGCATCTGGACCATCTCTGCAAGGATCAGAGTACAGTCCCTGCTGTGCCGCTCCACAGCCACACACATTGCCTCCACGGACATTGCAATCCACATTTGCTGCTGTACTGATGCCCGCAGCAGGCGGGTGTGCTAGTCAAACGGGTTGTCTGCCACTTCGGCAACCTGTCCCCCAGGGTATGGAAGGGCCTGATGCTCAACACCCCTTAAGGGTGGGCGCTGTTCACCAGGACCAGGTATGAGCAAGTCAACAGGCAGTGTGCATGTGCCGCCACTGAACCCTGTACCCCCAGACCTGGTAGGTGACTGCTGCTGCCCTTCCAACTGCTGTGCCCCAGGGACCAGTCGTTCCACTGCTGTGTCCGCAACAGTGCCAGAGACCTGCACAGCCACCGGTGCTGCCAGGCACAGCCTGGGACTGTGCTGGCCGATGCTGGCACACGTTGGAACCAGCGGTCCAGGCGCGTGCTGTCCTGCTATGTGTCCGTAATGAGACACACGGCTGTCACTACCATTCGGTCCTTGCATCATCAATGGTGCAGGTTGGTACAGCAACGACAGTCAGCATGCTGGCATGCTTGCATACTGAACTGCTGTGACACAGGATAGTCACCCTCCACACCTGATTAACCGACGCCGGAGATGGCAGCCAGGCATGCAGATTGGTGCAATGCATGCCGGCGGCAGAAGGTGGATGGACCTCCTCCAAACTCTGGCTGGATGTCACACTGCATGGTCCCACCACCATGTCCCCTGCAGATGCACAGGATCTGTAACAGAAAGTGAGAACATGTTAGTGCATGGGATCAACCTCCCCACCACCATGTCATACCGTGCAGTGATGGGCTTCCACCTGTCTGGAAGCCACCTCCTGGAACGCCCTCGATTGCACTGCACTGCATGGATGCAGCCAGACGGTCCTCCACCGGGGTCAGCTGCACCACCTCTGGCTGGCCCCCGCCTGTGGCAGCGCGTGCCGCCCTGAGGGCTACCACCTTCTCTTTCACCCGTCTCCTGTCGGTCCCAATCTTTTTCTTACATTCCTGCACGGAGCACTGGTGGCTTCCGTGCAGGTTTATGTCGCGAGCTACCCCCTCCCATGCAGCAGCACAGGCCTGAGGAGTGCCCCGCCTTCCACTAAGTAGTGGCTCTTCATCCAGGTAGGCCTGGAAGAGTGCCTCTGTCTCGGGACTTTGTGAAGTTGGGCCTCCTCCTTCGCCCACCATCATACTCCTCACCCAGTCCTTGCTCGGCCATGTCGGTCTGTATGGGTGGAAGTGGACACCTGTCACTGTGCAGTATACTGCATTATCCCATGACCATTGCTCAGAACATCACATAGCATGCAACTCACCTCTCACCTGCAGTAACCGACTCTGGCCACCGCAGATCACTGTCACACATTTATAACGCAATGCATGCAAATTAGGAGTGGAGCAACTTTAATGAGATGCAAATCGCACCACTGCGCCTTTGAATGGCTGATCAGATGATTTGCATATGTCAGCTGAATATCGTGCTGTTGCACTTTGCGCAAATACGGTTGAGCCGGCTGAGCCAGTGGCGCATTTCTGTGACTGCGTAGTACACCGCATTTCGCATGCCCAGGTAGCTTATGCAGGTATCTGCCAGGCTGATGACATGCTGTGCACAATCAGCAATTCAGGACACGGCCACTATTGTGCCAGTGGCGCTACAGTGCTGGTCACCACATAGCGCTGTGGCACAACTGCGCAATAGTACACTGTGGCATTGGCACGCAGGTGACTGATCGCGCTGGATGTGTAGACGTCCGATGGTGCTGTGCGTGGCCTTGCGCCACAGACCCATGACCTTGTGCATGACCTTTGCCTCCTGTCGCTGTATGTCTGGCATGTCTACGGCTCTATCGCGCTGTTCGGTAACAGCACGATGTGGACCGACGGTGCTATACGAACAATGCGATAGGGAGTGATGGAGTTGTATTGCGCAACATTTCCACGTGGGGTTGCCGCGCTGCGGAGCGCCATATTGCCTACTATACAACTGCAGGGATGGCACACAGGAGAGCTCCACAGTGGAGTGTGTTGGAGTTGGCCAACCTGGTGGCTGTGGTGGAGTCCCACTATGGGTCACTGTTTGGGGGAGAGCCCCTGCACATGGCCCGCACCCATGTGTGGCAGCAGGTGGTGACCAATCTGGAGCAGGCCACTGGACAGCGAAGGACTCCAGAGCAGTGCAGGCACCGGTATGGTGACCTCCGCAGGAGGGAGCAGGAACTGCTGGAGCACCTCTGGTCACGTGCCAGGAGGGGCATTGTGCCTAGGCCAGGTGGGTGTGCTGTCTATGCACCTGTATTGTCCACATGAGTGACACTGTGTAATGTGACCTGCGCATGGGGGTGGGTTGGGCTATGGTTTGCTGTGACGGTGTTTGCAGGTGTGTGCTGTATGGGTCTGGCAGTGTGGGCAGGCACACCCAATGGGGCAGGGGGCTGTCTGCTTTGGGATCTCACTGATGTGTTTCTCATCATTTGTCTCCCACAGGCGTGGAGGAGCGGAGGAGGGCCCGGGCTGAGGCAAGGAATGGCGGTGCAGAGGTGGCATAGGTGTTGGGCCACAGCAGCAGCAGCCGCAGCCGCAGCAGTAGCAGCAGCTTGATGAGGTTGAGTGTCATTACATCATGGATGCTATTGCATGCTGTGGAGGGGAGCACGGCCACCATCCATGGACAACACTACCATGCACGCAACAAGTGACAGTCATCACTGTCCAGTGGCAATGCATGTCTGTGAGTGCGTCACTGGTGGTCCATGCATGCACTGGGCACATGGCTGTGGCACTAGCATTCCACCACATAGCCACGTCACTGGACAGCCTTGGTTGTGCTGTGATGGACATGGGCGGTGTGTGTGTGTGTGCAGTGGTACACATGGCTGTTGCTGCCTGGTTGGGCATGTCTTGTGCACGGTCACTGTGGGTGGGTGCAGCCCATCACAGGAGCGGGGCACTTGGCTGTATGCCATGCATGATGGGTGGGATTCAGGGCTATGGACAGTCACAGCCATTGACTCTGATCCCTTGTCCTAGGTATCCAGATCCTGAGACACATGGAGCGGTCACTGCAGCGGCTGACTCAGGTGTCCATTTATTCACTCGCCATCCTATTGGACCTTCAGCATCATGGAGTGAGGCATAAGAGGAGGCCCCGGGCCCAGCACCAGGTGGCAGGAGGGCAGGCTGACAGGCGATAACTGCCTATCACCTCACCCCACCTTCCCTCTCCCGGTTGTTCACCCCTGCCCCTTACCCACCCCTACCTTATACCCATACCCCCACCCCTGCTTTGTATATATATGTACATAGTTCTATTTGTTGTTCTTCTTATTCTTGTTTATTACAATTATATATTTTGATATGAATACTGTGGTGGTCTCTGATTTGCAGCTGGTTATAGGTGCTCAGTTGCAGTTGTGTGCATGGCATCTGGGGTGGTATGGTCATGGATATGTGTGTGCATGTGTGTGGGGTGGTGTCTGTGGTGTGGGTGTGGCTTTCAGTCAGTATTGCCGTGTGCTGCCACCCACTGCTGGGTGCTCATGGTGGGTCTGGCTTGTATGGTTCTGTGGTACACGAGGTTGCAGTGTGCCGGGGGGATGCGTGGGGATTCCTGCAGTGCTGGTCACTGCTCATGGGTGGTGTCTTGGGGTCACAGTGCAGGGTGTGCTCTGCACAAGGGGAGGCTGCTGTACACTGGGGTGGTCCGCCCCCTTTGTGTGGCAATCTCAGCTTGCCAGTGGGTGTGCTGGGGTAACACGGTCGGGATGTGCTTTGTTTGTTTGTCCCCATGGGCCGGTGGATATTCCGTCCCTCCCCCAGTTATGCTGTGCTTGGGGTGTGGGAGTACATTGTTAGTTCTGCAGTGTGTCCCTGTGCTCATCTGTGGCATAGGTGGTGGGCCTCTGCCTACCTCCCTGGTTGTGCAGTTCCATTGCTCTGCTGCTGGGGGTCTCTCTGCTTGCGCTATGGCGCCTCTGGACAGCTCAGCTGGGCTGCCTTTGTTGCGCTATGGCATATCATCTCTGCTCAGCTTCCCCTTCCTGGTTGCGCTATAGCGCAGGTTGTGTGATATTCAGACATTGGCTGGTTGCGCAATTTGGCTTGCTCCAGGTTTGAATATCGCGTCTATTGCGCATGTGCGCAATTGACTTGTGCTTGCTCCTGCTGTTGCGCACTTTTTGGGCACAGTTTGACTATCCGGCCCGAAAAGTTTAATACTTATTGTTAAAAACCACAATAAAACTTGCTTTGAGAAAAAACTAAATTTCTGGTGATTACTGTGTTGGGCTTGTGAAAATCCTGTCGGGCCAATGGATTTTGTCAGTCACTAGCCCTGATGGCTAGTGCCTGAAAAAGTTAGTTTCCACCTCTGCCCGTCCTCAGGACTTGGGGTATGACACTGAGTACCGCCTGGCCCTTACCCCTCCTGATGATGGCAACGACTGAGATGATGGAGGAGTGACTCATAGAAATTGTTGGAAGATAAGGGCCTTCAGCCCACCTAGTCTGCCCCATTACCCCTAATAATGCACTCCCTCATGTGCTGCTGGAATTAGGTTTTGCTCATCCCCCAAGTGCCATTAAACCTCTAAGCATATGCTTAACATTTTTGAAATCTGTAATCGTTTCTGCCTCCACCACCTCTGTCGGCAGGATGTTCCACTTGTCCACCACCCTCTCTGTGAAGAAGCACTTCCTCACATTCTCTTTGAACCACCTACCCTCCAGTTTCATCTTGAGCCCCCTTGTCCTTGAGCATCTTTTTCTTTGGAAAATAGTACTCTACTGCACCTTGATCTTACTTCGAGACACAGCTCTTGCAGCAGGTTACACCATTAGGACTGAAGCCGGCAGACATCAGGACCCCACAGAAAAATTCTAGCTAGCTATCTTCAGCGGGGACCTCCCCCGATGTCGGTCCCACCCCCGACGTCAGGTGTGGTACATAAGGGGGCGGTCCTGCCAGATTCCCCAGTTCTTTCCGGCCGTCGACTTGCATGTGTCTCGACCCTTTGGTTATAGTCTAACGCGCGACGCGTGGTTAAGTGCTTTCCTTCGGGAAATTTGGATTTCTTCGAGCAAGACCTTTGCTGATGTCCTCTCCGACCTTCGGTCACCCCTCCAAGTGTGCTTGCAGGAAACAGATCCCCTTCAAGGACCCCCACACGGCCTGCGTTTGGTGCCTGGGCCCAGACCATGATACCCGGGCCTGCTCCTTCTGCCAGGGTTCAATATTCGTACCCGGATCTGACATCAGAAGGCCCTTCAGGCATTTTTGTTGGAAGAAAAGCTGAAGACCATGTCTTCCAAGGGGGAATCTTCTTCTCAAAAGACCCACAAACACACGGAGAAACGAAGGGAGAAGCCCCCTTCCAGGTCCCCCTCCAGGGCTTCGGACTCACGCAGCTCCGGTTCTAGGTCTGACCGCTCTCACTCCAGGGCCAGCTCTCAACCTCCCCCGGCTGCGGTAAGGAAGCCTTCTTCTCAGGCCAAGTCCGCCAGGCCATCCTCGTCTTCATCCTCCAGGGCCTTGGCGAAGTCCGGTGATCGCCACCATCACCATCATAAGTTGGGTTCCCACCTTCCGGTACCCGACATCAGGTCTTCTTCTTTGCCTCCTTGCAAGACGTTGAAGCTCACTCCCTTAAAGAGACCTCTGGACCCGACGCCGGTGTGGCCATCGTCTGCCGTGCATCATACATCCCTGGAGCCACCGTCGACCAGACAACCATCGCCGGCTAAGTCAGCACCTCAGTGGATGCCGGTAGGGGAACCGGCACCCACTCCTCCTGAGAAGAGGGCCCTGACGCCTCCGACCGATGTCGGTCAGGAGACCTTGACTGAGGAGGATCTAATGCAGCCCGAGGACCACACAGGCGACCCCGGTCTCATCAAGACTCCCAGGGAACCCTCGCCATTACCCGAGCCCCCTGTGGAGCCGACGCCGGGACCCAATGACCATCCACGGTGCCCGACCATCACGGGCCTCTCCTTAGCAGATGAAGGACTCTTCACTTACTGGTGGGACACCATTAAGAAGGACATGGTTCCCACTCTTCCTCCTCCTCCTCCGGTTCCTGCACCCCCCTCGCCATCGGGGTCGGCAGGCCGTCTACCTCCTCCCCGGGAGTCCGGATCCCCTCCCAGGGGGAGACCAGAAAAACGGAGACCTCCGTCAAAATCTTCTTCTAGGTCACCCAGCCCCAAGAGACCCAGGAGACACCGACGATCGCCTTCAACGGAGGACATGGGATCAGAGTACTCTTCTTCTAGATCCCCATCTCCCCTCTCCATCCCTTCTCCGGACCCACGTGAGATGCTGAAATCTCCTCCGGACGACCCTTCGATGCAGAAGAGCTAGACCCTGAAAGGATACGCCTCACCAAATATCTTCGGCAGAAGGACCCCAAGCCTGTGATGGTGCCACCCTTGGTTGACACTTTCATGGACGTCACCAAGGCAGCGTGGAAGTGTCCACATTCACTCCTGGTGATGCTGAAGAAAGCTGATCGCTTGTACAAGGCTCCTAAAGAAGACCAGTACTTGACACAGCAGCCTCAGGCCGACTCTCTGGTCATCACAGCCTCACATGACCGGTCACAGAGGCCGCAACATCTGAGCACCCTGCCACCGGACCCAGAGTCCAAGTAGTTGGACGCGTTGGGTAGGCGCACGTATGCTTCCGCTACCTGCGCCATCAGATCCTTGAACTATTTGACCCACATGGTTCAGTTCCAGAACGCTTTGTGGGAACGGTCTGGAAATGGCTGCAAAACTGCCCGGAAGGTGAGCAGAAGGAGATTCTTCAGCTCCTCCTTACGGGTTCAGACGTGGGAACCCAAGTGCTACAAGCCGCATACGACTCCACGGACTCATCGGCCCGAGCAGCAGCTTCTGGTGTATGCCTCCGGAGGCACTCTTGGTTACGCGTCTCCGGTTTTACCCCGGATGTCCAGAAGAATATTATGGACACTCCATTTGAGGGAGAAGTCTTGTTTGGTAATCCTTCGGAGAAGATTATTACCAGACTTCAAGAGGCCGGGAAGGCTGTAAGGTCGGTTCAAGCCATGTACTGACCCAGGCTTAGTTCCTTTCGTAGGAACCAAAGTCGATTTCGTGGGCGGGTGCAGAGGCAGCAGTCCCACTCCACTACACATCAGAGGGTCTCCGGCTTCCATAGATCCCAGGGGAAACAGCCCGCCAGCCGAAGCCAGCGTACTCCTAAGTCGGCCTAGCCAGCGGGTCCATCTGCCGCCACAGCCTGACTCCTTTCCGGCCCCTGCCCCTCAGGATCAATGGGAAATCATGGTCGGGGGTCGCATTGCAAACTTCCTGCTGGGATGGCAGGCTATAACCACCGACAGGTGGGTTCTTCAGTTGGTCAGTCGAGGCCACTATATAGAATTCACAGAAAATCCACCCTCGAGGCCTCCTTTGCTCTCCCGGTATTCGGGTCAGCACAAAGCTCTGATCTGGCAAGAAGTACTCGCGCTCCTGCAAAAGGGAGCGATAGAGTACGTCCCAGAGAACCAGAGAGGACAAGGATATTATTCCCACTTCTTCCTGGTTCCAAAGAAAACAGGGGACCTCTGTCCGATTCTGGACCTCAGTGACCTCAACGTGTCGGTCACCTACAAGAGATTCCACATGGCGACTCTTCTGGGTCTTATTCCCATGCTGAAACAGGATGCCTTTATAGTGTCTCTAGACATGCAGGACGCATACCTGCATATCCCTATAGCTCAGGCGCACAAGAGGTTCCTGCACTTCGAGTTCCTCGACCACCACCTTCAATTCCGAGCCCTTCCATTCGGACTGTCATCCATACCAAGGGTCTTTACCAAGTGCATGGCAGTCGTGGCAGCGTCTCTGAGGAGACAGGGCCATTATGTGTTCCCGTACATGGACGATTGGCTTCTCATGGCCGCCTCCAGAGAGGCATTGTTACTCGCGGTCCAGAGCACCCAGGACCTGTTCCGATCTCTGGGCATCCTTATAAACTACGAGAAGTCTCTCCTGGTACCGTCGCAGAAACTGCAGTTTATAGGTGCAGTACTGGACACTGTTTAGGGAAGAGCTTTTCTTCCAGACGACAGAGCGGAGCGCATCAGATCCCTCATCAGGGAGTTATCGTCGAACAAGACCGTCTCTGCCAGATCGGTCCTTCGCTTGCTCGGACATATGGCTGCGGCCATTCCTACTGTCCCTTTCGCAAGGCTCCACATGCGGGTAACTCAGTGGATGTTCAAGGTGCAATGGGACCAAAGGCAAGACCACTTGCAGCATCCGGTCAGGATCACGAACACCGTGATTCGAGACTGGCAGTGGTGGCTAGTTCCAGGGTCGCTCTCCATGGGCGTCCCGTTCGTAGTGCCAACCCCGGAGGTAACCCTCACCACAGACGCCTCAGGTGTAGGGTGGGGGGTACACCTGGACGGGGTAAAGTCCCAGGGTACGTGGACTCCGATGGAAGCTCATCTCCATATCAACGTTCTAGAGATGAGGGCGGTTCTCTATGCCCTGCAGGCCTTTCAGTCAGTAATCCCTCCGTGTACTCTTCTGCTTCAGACAGACAACACGGTGGTGATGTATTACCTCAACAAACAAGGAGGCACACACTCTTACCCCCTTTGCAGGGAGGCCATGAGGGTGTGGGATTGGGTAATCGGACATGGCGTGAATCTGATCACTGTGCATGTTCCTGGAGTGGACAACACGATTGCAGATGGTCTGAGTCGCTCCCAGGCCAGAGTCCACGAGTGGGAACTTCTTCAAGAGGTAGCAGAGGATCTGTTTCTTCGATGGGGAACTCCAGAACTAGACTTGTTCAGCATCCCCATCCAGCATAAAACTGCCCAATTTTTGCTCTCGCTAGATCCAGGGCCTGGTGTTTTCTGGTGAGACGCGTTATCTCTCTCCTGGGCGAACAGATTCCTCTACGCTTTCCCTCCTTTCCCGTTGATCCAGAGAGTTCTTCTCAAACTGCGCAGGGAGCACACAATCATGATCCTGGTGGCCCCGTTCTGGCCCAGACAGATCTGGTTCCCTTTGCTGATGCAGCTATCCCGGGAACCCCCGCTCCCGTTGCCGCTCAACTCCCATCTCCTGTCTCAGGAGAAAGGTTCACTAGTCCACCCGGACTTAAGTTCACTGAACCTGCATGCTTGGCTCCTAGAGACATAGCCATCTTGCGTCACGGGGTCTCACAAGAGGTTGCAGAACTTCTTTCTGCAGCCAGAAAGCCAGCAACGCATACGACGTATGCCATGAAATGGCGCCATTTTTGTTTATGGTCGCGAACACGCGATTTTTCCCCTTTAGGTTGTCCTGTGGGAGTAGTGTAGAACTATCTGCTCTCCCTCTTTCATTCAGGTCTAGCCTACTCCTCTATTAAGGTGCACCTTTGTGCCATTTCTGCCTACCACCTTCCGGTGGGACATCGTACAGTGGCTCAATTAGACGCTTCTCGGGAATTTCTGAGAGGGGTGTTACACCTTAGGCCTCCAATTAGGAATCCTGTGCCTCCTTGGGATTTGCTCTTTGTCCTGGAATGGCTCATGCTCCCTACCTTCAAACCTGCCGTGGATTGCAAGCTACGTTTTCTGTCGTGGAAAACATTATTTTTGGTTGCTATTACTTCAGCGAGAAGAATTTCTGAGCTTCACGCTCTCATATGCAAAGAGCCTTATTTAGTTTTCCACCGGGACAGGGTATCCCTGAGGACGAACCCTAAGTTTTCACCTAAGGTGGTCTCTTCTCTCTCTCTAAATCAGGACATTGATCTTCCAGTCTACTTCCAGAGTTACTCGAATAGAGGAGAGGCTCTGCTCCACACCCTGGATGTTCACCGCAGCCTGAGGTATTACCTCAACAGAACTAAACCTTTTCGTAGTTCTGATCAGCTTTTCATTTCCTTCTCTGAGAGGATGACGGGCCAATCTGTATCCAAACAGTCCCTGTCTCGCTGGCTCATCCAGTGTATTTCATACTGTTATGATATCAAACAAAAGCCCCTTCCGGGAACAGTCCGGGGTCATTCTACTAGGGGTGTGGCCACCTCCTTTGCAGCACTCAGAAACATCTCCACCTCTGCTATATGTGCTGCAGCCACTTGGAGCTCTGTGCATACCTTTAACAGGCATTATAGCCTGGAGATCGCCTCTCGTCGAAGAGACGGTTTTGGCCTGGCGGTGCTACAGGGTCTCCTGTCCTAGGTTCAGGACCTGAAAGTTACTTCCCTTTTTCCTCCTCCCGGAATTTCTGGCAGCGTTACTGCTTGGGAATCAGTCCTAATGGTGTAACCTGCTGCAAGAGCTGTGTCTTGAAGTAAGATAGTACAGTTACGTAAGAACTTACCGTAACAGTAGATCTTCGAGAACAGCTCTTGCAGCAGGTACCTTCCCGCCCTCCTTCCCCCTTGGAGGAGGCATGGCTTTGCCTTTTCTTTTAGGGATTTCTCCCTTTATTGTCTCCTGATGATGGATCCTCGGTCTCCCATTCTGATGTCATCCTGTGGCCGGGAGTCTCCGGCAGGAGAACTGGGGAATCTGGCGGGACTGCCCCCTTATGTACCACGCCTGACGTCAGGGGCGGAACCGACATCGGGGGCGGTCCCCGCTGAAGATAGCTAGCTAGAATTTTTCCGTGGGGTCCTGACGCCTGCCGGCTTCAGTCCTAATGGTGTAACCTGATGCAAGAGCTGTTCTCGAAGATCTACTGTTACGGTAAGTTCTTACGTATCTGTACTTTCTTCCCTGTAAGGTATTTAGAAGTCTGAATCATAGCCCTCATCTCCCTCCTGTCCTCCAGTGAGTACATATTTAATTTCTTCAGCCTCTCCTTGTAAGGCTTGTGATGCAGTCCATGCACCATTTTGGTTGCCCTCCTCTGAAGTGCCTCCACCCGATCTATATCTTTGTAACCTGCATGTAAAATGACTAATCCCTATTCTACCCCTTCCCCCAGGTCGCACCCGGAGATGAGCCACCTGTTGCTCAGTGTGTCTTCCTGGTGAAACATTGCAATAAGTAATAAATAAAATGTGTCCTTGCATAGAAGAGGTCTCCAGAACTGGACACAGTACTCGAGGTGCGGCCTCATTGGTGTCCAGTGCAGTGGAATTATGACCTTCCTTTTTCTGCTTGTGATTCCCCTGCCTATGCATCCCAGCATTCTGTTTGCCTTTCCTGTCTCCTTGTCACACTGCCTGCTTACCTTGAGGTCATCAGAGATGATCACCCCAGGTTCTCTTTACTGCTTGGAGCGTACTGTTTCTCCGCCCCAGCTGATGTGTAGTGCCTGGGTTTTTGTGCCCTGTGTACATTGTTTTGCATTTTTGCATTGAAACCCAGCTGCCAATCCCTTGACCATTGCTCCAGCTCCTTTAGATCTACCCTCTTTCTATTGACTCCCCCTGGTGTGTCCACCCTGTTGCAGATCTTAGTGTCATCAGCAAACTGGCATATTTTCCCTTCTAGATTATCTGCAATGTCATTGATAAAGACACTGAAGAGGACTGGACCCAGCACTGATCTCTGTAGTATACCACCTGTCACTTTCCCTCTGTAGAGTGTATGCCATTTACCAACACTCTCTGGGGCCTATTTTCCAGCCAGTTATCTGCCCGCGTCACTACTTCTTTCCCACCCCCATGCTCCCCAGCTTGTTTGACAGCCTTATACGTGGTACAGTGTCAAAGGTCTTGTCGAAATGCATGTAGGACGCATCCCCTGCCCCCACCCCCGATCCACCTTCCTGGTTACCCAAAGAACGCACTGAGGTTAGTCGGCACGACCTCCCTCCTGTAAAACCATGTTGTCTTGAGTCCTGTAGACTATTGACAACCAGGTGTTCCGCTATTTCCTTCATTAGTGTTTCCATGGCCTTTCCCACTACTGAGGTCAGGCTGTAGTTCCCTGCTTCCTCCCTGTTACTACTTTTGTGTAGAAGGACTACTGTATATTAGCTCTCCTCCAGTCCCTGGCTATGTTCCCTGCTTCCAGTGACAGGTTGAACAGGGTAGTCAGAAGGCCTGCTAACACCTCTCCTAGTTCTCTCAATATCTTGGAGTGTATCCCATCTGATCCCATAGCCTCATCAGCTCTAATTGCCACCAGCTCCCTGAGGACCCTTTCTTTTGCAAAGGAACCTGTGTCTGTTTCTGCGCCCTCCCTGCCCTTATTACTGGCCCATTAATTTGCTCCTCTCACATCCAATCCCAATGTTTATCTAATGCTACTGATGTATTTTTTCACTCTGTTGCTTCTCTGTTTTATATTACCTTTGGAAATGTGTTGAGTATTGTATATATACTATTCTATAGTACTGCATGGAAATGTGCTTTTGATTACTATATTCCCATGTTCCCCTTCCCCCAGGACACTCCATGAGATGAGCAATGTTATATTGTTCAGTGTGTCTTTCCTGGTGAAACTTTACAGTAAATCAACAAATACTGTACATTTCCTGCCCCCTCCTTTGTAAAACCTGAATACAAGTATTTGTTCAGTGTATCTGGTTTCTGGTGGTCATCCTCTAACCTACCACCATCTGCCCCTTTCAGACACACAGTCCCCCCCTTGTCTTCCTTTTTTCCCTGATGTACCTGAAAAAGGTTTTGTCCCCCCTTACCACTGGGTTTGCCATACAGCCCTCTGTTTCTGCCTTGGCTTCCCTAATTACCTTCCCTCCCTCCATTTACTTTACCTGGTACCTCTCCCTGTCCCCCTCTGCCTGTATCTTTTTGTATTGCTTAAATGCTATTTTTTTAGCTTTAACCTTTTCTGCTACCTCCTTTGAAAACCATAGTTGTTTCTTCTTTCTTTTCCCCTTGCTAGTTCAATGCCTGTTATGATCGTTGCCCACTGTTGCTCTACCCCCCGTTCCCGTACACTGACCAGTACTTCTTCCAGGCATTTACCCATCTTTCTGAAATCCTCCCTCTTAAAGTCTAGGATTCTTGTCCTTGTGTGGCTGTGTTCTGCCCTCTCTGACATTTAAACCTTACTGTTTGAAGATCACTGTTCTCCAGGTGTCCCCCCCACTGTAGCCCCTGTCACACTGTTCTCCAGGTGTCCCCCCCACTGTAACCCCTTTCATACTGTTCTTCAGGTGTCCCCCACTGTAACCCCTGTCACACTGTTCTTCAGGTGTCACCCTCCCCACATTAACCCCTGTCACACTGTTCTCCAGGTATCCCTCCCACTGTAACCCCCGCCGCACTGTTCTCCAGGTGTCCCCCCATAACCCCTGTCACACTGTTCTCCAGGTGTCCTCCCCCACTGTAACCCCTGTCACACTGTTCTCCAGGTGTCTCCCCCACTGTAACCCCTGTCACACTGTCCTCCAGGTGTCCCCCCCACTGTAACCCCTGTCTCACTGTCCCCATTTGTGAGCACCAGGTCCAGCATTGTCTTTTCCTGCGTGGGTTATATGACCAACCACTTAAGGAACATCCCTTGTAGAGAGTCCAGGATGTTCCTGCTCCTAGCTGTTGCTGCCATGGGGAGACTGCAGTCGACATCCGGCAGATTGAAATCACTGACCGGCAGCACTTCGCCCTTGTTCACCATCCTTTGGATTGCTAGCATCATCTCTTTGCCTACCTCCTCCCCCTGAGCTGGTGGTCTGTATACTACCCCTGTGCAGATGGATGTCCCTTAACTCCTTTCTAGTGTAACCCACAGTATCTCCCCTTCTCCCTGTTCCCCTTGAATTTCTGTGGCCTTCATGCTTTCTTTCACATAAAGGGCCTTTCCTTCCCCCTTCCTGCCTACTCGGTCCATGCTGAATAGATTGCAACCTGGTAAGGAAGCAGTAAAGCATAGTGGTTAAGAGCATTAAGCTACAAACTTGGAGATCTGGATTTGAATTCCGTCAGCCCCCACTTGCATACTGTGTGACCCTGAGCATGTCCCTTAACTTCCTTGTGCTCCCAGGTCACACCTGGAAACAAGCTCCAGCTTAGTGTGCCTCTCCTGGTGAAACAATTTCCCCTTTCCTTTCCTTATTATGGCCACTTCCCAGCTTTGATTTTCATTACACCTGGTCTCTGTGATGGCCTCAGTGTCCAAGCCAGATTCCACCATGGTAGCCCCGAGGTCACCTATCTTGTTATTTAGACTTTGGGCATTTACACACATGGCTTTCCAGAATGTGGTGCCCTTCCCCTGCTCTGCTTCCTTATGCCTCCCCCTTTATTGATCACAGTCCTCATCTGACCTTGCCGGTCCTCTGCATTTGTGTTGACTTGAGCCCTCTATTGGTCTGTTCTCTTCATGAGTTCTTCTGTAGTTCTTGTACTCCCGGGGGGGTGCATACTCCTCTCCTGCCTCCACCCCCCCACTTCACTTCCACATTGTTGTCCAATGGAGAGGAGACCCTGAAGTATATACTATGGCCTCCCCCCAGACAATCCTTGCTTGCTGCCATATTGAGTCACTTGCAAGCAGCTATGGGCTTCGAGATGGAGAAGCAGGATCCCGTACGACATTTTCTTGCTGCCTACATTAAGTTATCAGACACTCTTTCTCTGGTCATCCCTTCATAGATTGAACCATTTGAGGATGCCATCCTGGCCACCTGGCATCAACCCAACCTACTCATCCCTCCACTGTTTGAACCATTTGAAGATGCCACCCTGGCCGCATGGCATTACCCCAACCTGGTCCCAACCATGCCTCAGAAAGCGGACAAACTATATCAGACACCACCCTTCATTGCCAAGCAGCCTCAGGTGAACTCTGTGATCATTAATGCTGCCCATGACCATATCTAGAGGCCGAAACACCTCAGCTGCCTCCCTCCTGACAAGGAGTCTCAGAGGCTGGACTTATTTAGCAAGCAGATTTTTGCTTCTGCCACCTTGACCGTTAGCATTTTGAATTCCTGTACACTGCCCATATGGTCCAGTTTCAAAATCAGCTCTGAGCTCAGGCTAAGGAGATGGTTAGTGCCCTCCCATAGGGTCTCCAGAAGCAGTTACTGCTCCAGAGTCATCAGTTGGGGGCCGACATTGGCAAACATCTCCAATCGGCCTATGACACCGTGGATGCGTTGGCCAGAAGGGCGGCAGTAGCAGGCATTGGTCTTCAGCCCCATTCCTGGTTCAGTGTATTGGGTATTGCCCAGGATGTCCAACTCTCAATCCTGAATTCACCCTTCAGATGGTATAAACTGTTCAGGGCAGATATGCAAGACATACTGTCAAACCAGCAAGCTTCTGTGTGCATCCTGAGGTTGGTCCATTCTATGTACCTCATCAACCAGCCCAAACATGGCTAGCGAGTGCCCTTTCTCAAGACTCCCATAGGCCCAAACCCAGTTCTAAGTCCCAGGGCAAATGAAGAGCAGCCTCAGCACTGCCTGCCCCCCTTCTACGATTGGGAAGTCCCCAGAGCAGGTCCTATGGCTCCTGCTGCACATGCCACATCAGCCTGACTCCTTTCCCTGCCCCCGACCCCGCCCCCAGTCTACATAGGCAGTGGTAGGCGGTGGTCATTTCTCTCAATCTGCACTTGGAAAAGTGGAGGTAAATTTATCTATTTGAAAATTTCACCAGCAGAGATATACTAAGCAGTGTCACTCGTTTCCAGAGGAGTCCTGGGAGAGGGGGGGAAGGAAACAGCAAAAAATAAGGAAATAACAATTGATAGCAGTCATATACAAGCATGTAGAAAAAATAATTTACAACTGATAAACAGGCAATTAACAAGCATGCTTAAGAGACAGGATTATACAGCGATGTTATAGCATTTATAGGAGAAGAGCAGTACAATTAAGTTAGTAATAACCCACAACAATTGCTGTTACGCACATACAAATATCAGAAGTGTTGTACCAACTTGATTTCTGACATTTGTTGTGTTATATTGTTTCCTACACATCCTAGGAGGTTTAATTTCCTGCCTCCCCCCCTACACACACACAAGTAGGTGCTCAAAGACAGCTGTCAGAATCTTACCTCTGTCACACATGCAGATCACTGAGCAGGTGAAGAAGACGGTACTTCAGTGGAGTGCTTGCAATGTCTGTATCTCTTTCTCCCTCTTTCAGCTATCCCATTGTCTGTGTCTCTGTATTCCTGTGTCAGCTTGCTCTCATTCTTGTGCTTTGTTGTGTCCCCCCACCACACACACACACACACACACACACATATGTACTTCAATGTGAGCTGCTGATCACATAGGCACAAGTATCTCAGCTCTCGATGGGACGCAAACAGACAAGACAGCTCCCAATCACACAGGCACAGATATCCCAGCTCCCGATGTGACACACACAGACCGGACAGCTGCCAATCACACAGGCACAGATATCTCAGCTCCCGATGGGACACACACAGACCGGACAGCTGCCAATCACACAGGCACAGATATCTCAGCTCCCGATGGGACACACACACACAGGACAGCTGCCTGCTGATCACACAGGCACAGATATCTCCGCTCCTGGTGTGACACACACAGACAAGACAGCTGCCAATCACACAGGCAGATATCTCAGCTCCCGAAGTGACACATACAGACAAGACAGCTGCCTGCCGATCACACAGGCACAGATATCTCAGCTCCCAAAGGGACACACATAGACAAGACAGCTGCCAATCACACAGGCACAGATATCTTGGCTCCCGATGGAACACACACAGACAGGACAGCTGCTGATCACACACACACACTGAGAAAGGCTGACAAAAGGAATTTTGTTGTTCATGTTGCGGACACTATTTCTCTTTCTCTCTCTCTCTCTCTCCACAGAAATATTGTTTGGCAACAACTGCTGACTGGAGATGCAGTGACCGATATATGTGTCGTTTATGGCTCTCTGTCTCTGTGACACTGGGTAAGCTACCCTCTGTTGTTGTATGTGTCGAGGGTGGGTGGGGAGTACTCCGGGAGCTCCACTTCGAAACCCTCTGCTGCCCTACCATTCTGCCTCAATACTGCACAGCTGGGCGGGTGGTTGGTACGAACTTCAAACACTGTTCTGGGTATGATTTTCTCTGTGAACTCCCAGGAATGGCTGTCCATCAGTGTTCAACATCTAATGGGGAGAGAGAGAGATACCAGGGACTTTTTTTATTTCTTTGAAACTTTCACCAGAAAGGCACACTATTCGGTAAATTGCTCATCTCCTGGTGCATCCTGGGGGAGAGGGGACAGGAGTGATAGCATGCTGTGTAATACAATCACCAAGGGCAGGCATGCACCAGTACATTACAATACAACACAGTCTGGAGAATACAGATAAAGTGCACAACTATTCATTACACATCATGTGAATAACAGTAGCAGTCGGGTAGGGGAGAAGATAACCATAGCGATCTGGACAGTTGAAGATGAGAATTATATATACACATGACATACACCATAACTATGTACAATAGTAAAGAAGTGGGGTTCTCATGTAGTTCGCCCAGGTAAGGTGAATTGGGAGGGGAGGACTAGTAATGTCTTTGTAGGCAAGAGAAGATAAGTAGAGGAAAGGTAGTGAGTGCAAGGTGGGGGAACTGAAAGCATTTAGAAGCAGGAGCAATTGAGAGGGAGGAATTTGTGCAAGGATAATGAGAGGGAATGAGGGGAGGAGGAATGTCTAATTTGAAGAGGCAGTTTGTTCCAAAGTTTTGGGAAGTGGTATGAGAACACAAACTGCCCAGCAGATGTCGATCGTCGAGAGACTGCCAAAGTGCGAGTATCGTGGGATCTGACAAAATGGTGGTGGGGGGGATGATAAGAGAGGAGGAAAGGTAGGGTGGGAGAGACCTGGACTTGGACCAACATTTGGAAATAAATTTGGCGATGTGGGAGACATGCCTGTTATTAAGTGAAGAAAAAGCAAGAGAACGGTACAGGTCACAGTGGTGAATGTGGGGGGAGCAGAGCAAAGCAGCAGAAGGAGTTGAAGAGTGGAGTTAAAGAGGGTATCCAGTCTAGTTAGGAGCTCTTGGGAGTGGCACTGTAGACTACATCACAGTAGTCAAACATGGAGAGAATCATTTTCTGGATAAGTTCATGCCTAGCCAGTAGAGGTGGACATTTACAGTTCCTGTACAGGGCGCTTAACTTGGGGTACAATTTTTTCAGGATGGCATCCACATGTCTAGAAAAGTTGAGGTGCTGGTTGAGCCAAACCCCTAGGTATCTAAAAGAGGGGGTGTCCCCTAGGATAGGCCCGTCAGGGGTGTAGGAAGGAGGGCATGGAGGGGAGCCTACAGAGTCTCTGCCTACTGCCAAAGGTCATGGAGACAGTCTTCTTGGCATTTAGAAAGAGTTGACGAGAGCAAAGCCAGTGTTGAACTTTTTCAAAGTTGAACTGGAGTCTAGCTGCTATATCAGTGGAAGACTGGACGGAGGTAAATGTGACGGTGTCATCAGAGTACATATGGATAGAGGATTTGTTAACCGACTAGGGACATACCCTATGCATACTGGTGCATACTGAAAGAAGATCATTTAGAAAAATATAGAATAGTAAGGGTCTTAACACTGATCCCTGTGGCACACCAGTGTTAATTGGGAGAGGAGGGGCTATAGAGTCAGGAGTTGTGATAAAATGTGCCACTCTGTGTCTCTCTTGCTGAGACTGCCTGTGGTGATGTATGGGTGGGCAGAGGTTTCAATGGCTGCCTTTTCATTTTCACAGGTGCAGGAGACAGCAACTCTCCATGACATGCCCAAGTCACTGTACTACCTTCTCTACGGGTGCACTCCACTATGGAATTTTATTTATTTATTTTATTTAAACTGTTGTTTATCGGGTAAAGAATATGAGCCAAGGCCTTTTTCAAATGTGACCTGGGACTATAATCAAAGTTACAGTCAAGATGTAATACACAAAACACAAAACAATATAATCATACAATACAATAATTGAATACAAACAATGATCTAATAACAATTACATATCACCAGACTTGAAAACATTTGTCTCACTGATGCTTTAAAGCAGCAGTTTTCATTGTCATTTAAGAATTTTATGAAAGTTTAAATGTAATTATTTCTCAAGGAAAAAAAGATGGCCGCCTCATTTTTGCATAGAAATAATACTGAAGACCCCAGGAGGGTAAGAATCCAGACAAAAATGCAAATGTGCATTACACCACATAGTAAGCATCCAGAAAACTCAAATCAAAAGTTCTGCCAATATTTTTCATAACCATAGCAGAAAATTTGCTTTTTGGAATAACTGTTTTCATTGCACTGCTGCTTTAAAAGCATTAATTCCATCAGTATGTTGTAAAGTGCATGGAATCTTTATCCAAACTACAGGAGCATAATTAGAGAATGCCTGCTCACCTAATCTAGATTTCATATTTGGGATATTTAATATAACAGAGGCATTTGATCGTACATCTCTGCTTGGTATTTTAGCAGTTAACAATGAAGACAAAGGAGAAACTGCTCCCAAACGAAGAGTGCTATGAACCAAACAACTCAGGCTATATTGAGAATATAAAGAAGGGGGAAGCCAAGATGTTGCCATGTATAGATCACAATGATGTGTTCTATATGGTAACTTTAATGCAAACCGGCATATAGCATGAAATGTTGTCAACAGTGAAACATCAGATTTAGTCAAATTCACAAATAAAAAAGAATTATAATTCAAAATTGACAACAGCACACTTTGACTTATTGCAAATCTGGCCTTCCTAGTTAATAAATCACTTAACTTACACAAAGCCCCCAATCTTTGGTTAACATTCTGCAAATGTTTTTAACATGTAAAAAATAAGACAAATAAGGGTCAAAGATTAATCTTAAGTACCTGCATTGAAAAACCTGCTCCAAAACAACACCCTCACTACTTACAATCTCTAAAGGATTGTATTTTTTTAACCTAAACTTTGATCCAAAAAGCATACTCTTTGTCGTCTTTGTATTTAAAAGAAGGCGGTGTCTACTATACTACATATCCAGCACTTGAAAACTATGAGTCAGATTCTGTTTTATTTCAGCCTCTGATGGTGAGGTGATATAAAGAATAATATCATCTGCATACATCAAAACCTCAGTAGATGCCAAATGATTTGGAAGATTATCTACAAATACAGAAAAAAGCTGGGAAATATAGACTGTATGACACAAAGATAGCAACCACTGACCACGCTGCTGCACTCAGGACTATTACCTGCTGGCACTGTCCACCCACTGTTTAGCCAGTACTTTCAGCAAACTGCATACAGTCTGAGACACTGAGCACCAGAACACAGGGTGAGCTGCTTGGGATGGACTCTCTCTCATTGTCTCTCTCTCTACTTTCTGTGCTTCCCATGACTGGGTACACCACTGACAGGCGGCCACCAGGTTAGTGCTGTGGGTCTCTTCCACATAGGTGCCTTTTTTAATGGCTGCCTGTCAGTGTTGAAGTCTCTCACAAATAACAAGTCCCGTTCTGCCCAGGGATCTTGCTGGCTAGGCACCTTACCCCAACTGTGGATTAAATAGTGAATATAATCCACAGTCAGGTGACACTGTTAGGCCAATCAGCTTTTTTCCTCTTCCCAACCCATGTTATAAGGTACAATTAAGGACTGAGATTAGCACATGTTATGGCACTTAATAGATAGTGGTATAGGGGGCCAGGAGACCAGGCCCAGAGATGCACATTGGTACGGAAAATAAATATAAGATCAAAGAAGCTGGGGGAAAAACAGGCAATAGGAAGGGGGAAAAGAAATGATCTGCAATTGCAGGAAGGCCAGAATAGGTCACTTAAGAGGAAGGAGAGGACATGGGGGAGGTAGCATGACAGATGAGCAAGGGAAGGGAGTCCCATGGTTTGGGACAGCGGTGGGAGAAAGCTGCCTGACCTGCAGTGGTGGTCCTGGTTGGGATGGTTAGAGTATGAGAGTTGAGGTTTCTAAGGGAGTGGGAGAAGAAGGCTTGAGGAAGAGAAGAAAGGAAAGGGGGAGGGGAGACTGGAACTAGAATTTAGCAAGGAGGTTCACACTGTGGACACTGTGCCTGTCCTCAAGAGAGGGGCGAGAGAGAGAATGGTAGAGGTCACAATGGTTGGTGCATGGAGGGCAATCGAGAGCGAAGTGGCAGAAAGAATAGCAGAGTGTCCAGTCTGGCTAGGGGAGTTTTGGGAGCAGCACTGTAGACTACATCACCATAGTTGTACTGAGACACCTGCAAGAAGCTATGGGCTTCAAGATGGAAGGAGCAGGATCCCATACAACATGGTCTGGCTACCTAACTTAAGTTACCAGACAGTTTTCCTCTGGTCATCCCTCCCTTGATTGAACCATTTGAGGATGCCACCCTGGCCACCTGGCATCACCCCAACCTGGTCCCTGCCATGCCTCAGAAAGTGGGCAAACAATACTAGGCCTCTCTCTTGCTTCCTCGACATGAAGGTCACCTACCTGCATATCCAGGTATATGCCTCCCACAGACAGTACCTGAAGAAATCACCAGAGATACCTGGGTTCTGCAGCTCATGGAAAGTGACCACACACTGGAACTTTTGGAGTGGCCCCCTAAAAAAACTTTCAGTTCTTTTTTTTTTTTTATCCTCCAGATCACATTCCAGTGCTCTGGAAGGAAATCCACTTCCTACTGAGGAAAAATGCCATAGAACCCCTCCCAGATGGTCAACATGGAAGGGGATTCTATGCTTATTTCTTCCTGGTCCCCAAATGCACATTGTGATCTCAGTCCCATTCTAGACCTCCAGGAGCTAAATACGTTTGTTCAGTACAAACAGTTCCAGATGATGACACTTCAGGGTCTGCTGCCCCTTTTGCACAAGGGAGCTTGGATTTGCCCCCTTGACATGAAGGAATCCTACTTACATATCTAGGTACATACCTCCCCCAAACAGTACCTGAGGTTTCATTTCCAGTGGACACACTTTCAGTTCTGGGCCTTACCTTTTGGCTTGTCCTCAGCTCTTCAGGTATTTACCAAATGCTTGGCAGTAGTGGCTGCTGCCCTCAGGCAGGAGGGACTCTGTCTTCCCCTACCTGGACGACTGGCTTCTCAAGGCTGAGTCCAGGGACTGCCTATTACAGATTCTGAAACATACCACTCACCTGTTCCAGGATCTGGGGATCACAGTAAACCTGCCTAAGTCATTTCTGACTCCCTGCCAGCACCTTCAGTACATAGGGGCAGTCCTGGGCATGGCTCAGGGCATGGTCATCCTACCCCAGGACAGATCAGAACGCTTTATAGATCAAGCCCTCCTGTTGTACAACAGCTGCTGTGTTCCCACCAGAACCTTCCTTCAGCTCTTGAGCCTGATAGCTGCAGCTATAGTCACAGTGCCTCTAGCCAGACTGCACATAAGGGCACCCCAATGGACTCTTGGGGTCCTGTGAGACCAACGTACCTATGACCTGGAACAGTAGGTCCTGCTTCCTGTTCGGTGAAAAAGATTCTACTTTGGTGGATGGAATCTAGCAACCTGTTGAAAGGGTCACCCTTCCTCATTCTTTCCCCTCAGCAAACTCTCACTACAGATGCTTCAGGGATGGGGTGGGAAGCCCACCTGAAGCCCCACCAAACACAAGGTACGTGGTTCAAACTGGAGTCCTCTCACCACATCAGTGTTCTGGAGATGCGGGTGGTTCTTTATGCCCTGCAGGCCTTCCAACTCTGCTATCTGCAAGTCTTCTGCTAGTGCAGACAGACAATATCAGTGTAGTCCACTATATCAGCAAATAGGAAGGCACTCACTTGTACCTCTCTGCCAGGAAGCAATGAGAGTCTGGTACTGGGCTCTGGGACATGGTCTGAAACTGTCAGCCATTTATGTTCCAGGTGTCCTAAATGTCCTGGCGGACAGCCTAAGCCAGTCGCAAAGACATATGAGTGGGAGCTGCTAACCTCAGTAGTAGAAGACCTCTTCAACATATGGGGTTGTCCAGTGTTGGGACATTTTTGCATCCCCACTCAATACAAAACTGCTGTTTTTTTTTTTTTGTTTGTTTTTTTGCTTACTCAATCTAGGGCCTGGAGTTTTCAGGTGAGATGCGTTACTCCTCTCCTGTAAAGTGAGATTCTCTGGGTGTGGATATGGTGTGCATCCACATTTCTGGCAGGATTGCTTTTCCCTTTTAAGTCTGAGGAAAGGCCTTCAAGCTGGCTCCTCCCACGCACCAGTGACATCAGGTCTTCTGTTCTGCTGGAGGAAGACAGTTCCCTCCATACAGCTCTGCATTTTTTAGGCCCTATAGTTTTTTTAACTTCAAAATTGTTGGTCTTTGAGTTTGTTCAAGGTTTCGTGGCTTCAGTATGGAATTGACTGATTCCAAATCCTCTCCGGGTTTCAAGAAATGCCTGTGCGGGCAGAAAATGTCTTGCACAGACCCTAATGTGATGTGTGTGTACTGCCTGGGCCAGGAACATGATTCTCAGGCTTGCGGCATGCGCCGCACCCTGCATCCTTCCACCCTGGAGGACCAGTTGGCAGGGCTTTTGCTGGGTCACTCGGGTGAATGGGACCCACCCGTTCACTCCAAGGACGCCCGGCAGGTGGTGTCCATGGCTGCAGGGTCCGCTGAGTAGTTAGCATCCTTCAAAGAGGCTGCAATGGGAGTTTTGTTGATGTCAGCATTGGTCCCACTGTGCCATGGCACCTCCTTCATGGAAGTATATAGGGACTTGGTCCAGTGTCTCTCTCTTCCCACAGGAAGGGCCTTTACTACATACATAAGCCCTCCAAATCTTCAAAGAAGGACTCTTAAGGAGAAGACTAAGAAGTCCCATTGCAGGTCGTGGGACAGCAAGCGCTCTCAGGCCTCGGATTCCCATGCTCTGCCTCTTTGACTGACATTGATGACTCGGCTTCAGTTGATACTGTTAATCAGGCCTGCTGGTCCCACAATGTCCCCGTTGGGCCTGTTGTTTGAGACGTGAGCTGACCAAGCTGTTGAGATTTTTCTTGACCCGTTGTTGCAGGATGAGGGGAATGCTTCCCTCTCCAGGACTCCAGTCCTGCCTCTTCTGTCCTGGGATGGGTCAGATTAGCTTCTAGAGCCGACTCCCAACATTCGGAATATTGAGACCTCTGGGGTGCCTCGACATCCTTTACCTGTGCTCATCTCTCCTCACCACCCAGTCTAGTGGTGGTTAAGAGCTAGGTCTTGCAGCTTTCGATCGAGTAGCTCTCAATGGCGTTGCTGGTCCCACTGTCAACATCCAGGCAAGCGTCATTGCTGCTGTTTCTCCTCTTCTTCCTTCTTGAGGAGGACCGGCTCCATCACAAGTTGCGGCAGCGCTATGAGGAGCTCATGTGGCAGCAGCTTCTTTTGGGTGCTGGGCCTCGGCCTGTCTGCCTGTCTTGGTGGAACCCCCACTGATTTAGTGGAAGGGGGGTCCTCCTCCCTCTAAGAATGCTTGCACTACCCCTAGGCGTCTTTGCTGGCTGTCAGTCATGGTCTTTCAGGCCAGTGAGCCCCACAAGATACATGGGGATCTGGGGGTGGTGATTGGCTGGTCTTCAACAAATCCTTTCATTCACGACCCATTGAGAGTCTGGGGAGGATTTGTCAACAAACCATCAACCTACTTCTTTTAGGGCCATGCCCTGTCTTATATTGGTGGCCACAAGGATCCCACTAAACCCCATCCAGAAATGGCCCAAGTATCCCCTCACTGAAATTCTTGACTGGGATGACTCTCCTGGCATCATCTTCCTGTTGGCTGAAGCCATTCTTGGAACCACGTTGGAGCTCTGGCAGCGGCCGGCCTCTTGCTCTGCCGTGTCGGGCCATAGGCCCACAGGTACACAGTCCCTACAGACTCCCTCTGTAGGTTCACTGAACACCCTTTGACCAAAGGACTAGTCACTGAATGAGCGTTTCAGTGGATGGAGATATCTGGGATGTTGACACCCCTCCACCCGACTAGGAATCTGAGAAATTGAATCATGTGGCTAAGGAAGTCTATGCAGCTTCCTCTCTCAGCCTCAGGCAGGCTAGTTCGGCCATTCTGGTTGCCCCACTTTGCCCATGCTCTCTTGGGTACCCTTGATGATGTGCTCCCTCATCTCCCAGTTAACCTTCAGTCAGCGGTCATGCAAGTCTGGGACCAAGACCGTGCTGCGGCCAAACAGCAGCTTCAGACAGCCGTGGACATTGGCGACTCCTGTGCCAGATCCATGGCCATGGTGGTCATCATGCATCAAAGGGCCTGGCTGTGGATCTTGACCTCCACGACAGATACCCAGCACAAGTTGGCAGATGTTCCCTTCCTGGGTACAGACTTGTTTAGGCAGGGGGTGGATGACCATTTCACTAGAATAGAAAAGTCTAATGCCACCCTGGATTCAGTCACTACCACCCAAAAGGACACTAAGAGTGCTAAGCCTCGGAAAAAGAAGCCCTTTTAACCCTACTCTGCCCCGGCAGCCTGACTGTCTGAGCCTTTAGCGCAGCAGCATAAGGCGTGGTTTCTCAGACTTTGATCTGTGACTTCCATTGTCTGCAAGCCTGGCAGTCAAGGCCCTGCTAGTCCCTCAGTGGGTCCTTTCTCCTCCTCTAAGCCTGCCCAGTAATGGGTTGGAGGTTTCTCCCTCCCCACCCATCCTGTCTCCCTGGGTCCTCCCGTGGTGGGTCTGCTCCACCATTTCCATTCCACCTGGTCCAGTGTTATCACGGACAGGTGGGTGTTGGAAGTGGTTGGCCAGGGCCAGCCTCTGCAGTTTGAGGCTGTCCCACCCAGCTGAGCCCGCTCACCTCAGGAGGATGTAATGTCCACAGTGTGCTCTCTGTTCTACAAGAGGATATTGCCCAGCTCCTAATGAAGGAGGTGTAGTGGTTCACGTCCCAGACCCACAAGCCAACCTAGGGTTTGTCTCCAGGTATTTTCTGGTTCCAAAATGAACAGAGGGCTCACACCCCATCTTAGACGTCCACAACCTGAATGAGTTTCTGCAGTCATGCACCTTCTGGATGGTCACTCTATCCCAGATCATTCCATCCCCGGACCTCCAGGATACATTCGTCTATGTCCCGATCCATCCATCCTTTCAATGCTGAGGGAAATCTGTACACATTCCAGGCTATGCCCTTTGGTGTTTCCTCGGCCCCCAGGGTCTCTACTAAATGCATTGCCATGATGGCAGCTTACCTGAGGTGCTGTGGGGTCTGGGTGTACCCATACCTGGACAGCTGGCTGATTGCAGGTCCCTTCAAGGTGGAGGTGGAATGGCCCATAGACCTGACTCTCCAGATCTGCTCGAGCCTTGGCCTTCTAGTCAACAAGGCCAAGTCAGAGCTCATACCGTTACAGGTGATTCACTTCATCGGGGCACAGCTGGACTCTTAAAGAGCCCAAGTTCTGCTCCCAGTGGACAGGGAGGGGAATCTTTCCTCCTTTGCCTGATAATTTCAGGTTGGGCAGTCACATTCTGCCATGCCTTCCTCTTTCTCCTTGCTCACATGGTGGCTTGCACTAGCATAGTCCAGGAGGCCCACTGGAGGATGCATTCACTGAAGTGGGGGCTGGCCCACTAGTGGTCCAAGTGCCTGGGCCACCTCAACCAGTCAATCTCGGTGACATGGCTGATGTGGGATTCCATTCAGTGGTGGCTGGTCTTGGAACATCCCTAGGAGGGACCGACGCCTCCCTGGTGGGCTGGGGTGCCCACCTAAGAGAATACAGAGTCAACAGCCTCTGGAGCCCTGAGTAGTCCAGTGCCATATCAACCTGTTGGAGCTTCAGGCTGTTCACCGGGCTCTGATGGCCTTCATTCCACATCTCTGGGGTCAGGTCATCCACATCCAGATGGACAACAGGATAACCATGTAGTACCTTAACAAACAGGGTGGGACACACTCCCTTCCTCTGTGCAGGGAGGCTCACTACATCTAGACCACCATGCTCAGTCACAGCGCAGACTTTCTGGCCATCCATGTGGCCAGTGTGCTCAACCAGCTGGTCAACACCCTCGGCCGAATGGGCAAGGTGTCTCACAAGTGGTCCCTCCATCAACAGGTAGACTGACTGTTCTTCCAGTGGGGCACCCTACAGGTGGGCCTGTTTGCCTCCTGGGAGAATGCCAAACTGAGGCTGTTTAGTGCCTCCCCCCTCCCCCAGTGGAGAATGCTGCAGGGGGATGCTTTCACAAAACCTTGGACCCTGTGTCTCTTATTCCTTCCTTCCCTTTCCTCTGATCCAGAAATTGTTGATCAAAGCCCAGAGAGACAAGTCATGGATGATCCTAGTGACTCTGGACTGGCCACGCCAGTTCTGGTACCCCAGTCTGCTCAGCTTCTGCAGCAGGCCTCCGTAGCATCTGTCTCTTTGCCCAGACCTGCTCTCTTGCTCACAGGGGGTTCTCCATCCAGACCATCGTTCCTTGCACCTGATGGCCTGGTTCCCAAGCAGCTAGAGTTCCAGGCTCTAGGTCTCTCCGGGTCTCTCCACCAAGGTCCTCCATGTAGTAGAGGCTTCTTGAAAGGAGTCAACTTGTCAGTGCTATGCCTTCAAATAGAATAGGTTCTCCATTTGCTGCCTTGGCCTGGAGCTAGACCCCATGTCTTGTCCTGTGGCTAGCATCCTTGATTACCTGTGGTCCCTCTATCAGTTGGGCATTCACTTGACGACCCTCAGTGTGCACATAGCAGCCATCTCAGCATACTGGGTGCAGGTCGGTGCGACCCCCAATGAAGGTGGTGTGGGAGACAGTGGTTGGATGCTTCTTTAAAGGCCTTGACCATATTTCCCCTCCAGTGCATGTACTGCCACCACCACCTTGGGACCAGTTGCTGGTACTGGCTATGCTTATGGGCACGCCATTTGAAACAGCACACAGGTGTGAGATGTTGCACCTGTTATGGAAGACCACCTTCCTGGTAGAGATTACATCCGCCAGAAGTATCAATGAGCTCCAGGTACTTTCCGTGGAGTGTCCTTAGCTGGTCTTCCACAAGGGCAAAGTTGTCCTTGACCCCAAACCGAAGTTCCTTCCAAAGGGTTTCACCTGAATCAGGTGATGAATCTCCTGGTGTACTTCACCAGACACACCTTGGAGGCTGAGCATTTACTCTACTTGTTGGATCTGAATTGCTTGTTCTCTTACTAGAAGGAGTGGATGGCTGGAGTTAGAGAAAGGTTTGCGATCTACACTGATGACCATCAGCTAAGGGGATGATTGACAGGTGGATAGTCTCCTGCATTGAGCTCTGTTATAGTTTGGCTGGAAGAGAGCCTCGTGTAGGGCTTAGGGCTCATTCCACCAGACATACCACTGCCTCGGTGGCTGCTTCCAGGGACGTGCCAATCCAGGAAATCTGTCAGGCTGCCACCGACAAGCCAGAACACACCTTCATATCCCACTACCATATCAACTCTGAGTCATGCCGGGATGCTGGTTTTGGGGTCTTGGTTCTCCAGTCCCCATTTCCTAAGTAGGTGGTGTGTGTCTTGCCCCCCCCAATAACTGCTAGGAGTCTGAGTGGGCTCTTTCAGCGGGTAACACCTTTATAACTGAAGCTGGCAGGCACCAGGAACCCACAGAAAACTTATAGTTAGCAATATACAGCAGAGAACCACCCCCCTACATCAGCCCACCCCCGATGTTGTAGAATCATAGAAGCTTGACAGTAGAAAAGGACCATACCGGACCATCTAGTCTGCCCTTTTTTCCCCTACACCTCCCCCTCCCTGCCAGCCCCTGCCCTCCCGATACTTAGTCCCATATGCTTGTCCAATGCCCTCTGGAATTCTTTCACCGATTTAGCCCCCACCACTCTGTCACATATGGCATAAAAATGATTGTCCCCAACCCATACCCATTTCTTTTCCCGCCGTCAGCTGGGCAAGACGGACCTTCGCAAATGCTTACAGCTAGTCAACCATTTTCATTGCGCTAACCCACATTTTATTTTTCTACCGGTTCCAGTTCTTTCTTCGATTTTCTTGCATGTTGTCTTTTTTCTCCATCTTCCTTACTTGAGAAGTGGCAGTCCAAGTGTGAGTGTGGTAATCAAATCACGGCACTCCCCATACATACATAAAGAAAGAGACAGAGACTTGATTCAATTCAAAAATGTCTCTCGTCTTTACTTCAGCCAGTAAAAAACAGGAAACAGAGTGCAACAGACTTCCTACATATCACCCAGTCTTGGGCTTTCTCAAGGATGATGCCTCCTAGACAGGTTGCAATACAGAATAGCTAGTTATGTTTTAGAATGCAATTATAAAATGCATTATAATATGCTTATAAAATTAAACTGGCAGTCTCTAGAAACAGACTGGATAAAAATTATACATAAATACCTAACATCTTATCCAGACCATTATATCACCCAAATTCTTTACCCCAAAGCTAGAAAGGGTAAACGGGAACTAACGAGATCTGTACATAATCATAGAATGTATCCTGCAAAAAGTAATAATAAATATGGTGATACTGCCATTTTTTCCCAAGCAGCTAAGGTCTAGAATATTTTACCGGCCTCTTTAAGACTGTTAAACAACTATGAGGTTTTTTAGTACTAAGGTTTCAAAACTTAACTCAATGATTTGTAGTTGTAACTAGTAAATGATTAGAGAAGGTTTGTGTACATTAACTGTGTGTCCTATCTTACCTTTTTTCTATGTCTGCAATCTGTTACATATACATGGTTTATGATATTTGTAATAATGTTTGTTGTAAGATGTATTGTCTATGTTTGTGGCTATGTTTATACCATGTTTTATTAGAGTAACGTAAGTATATCGATAAACAGGACTGTCTTGTGAACAGGATTGTATAAATCCTAATGATTATAGAAACATAGAAACATAGAAGTTGACGGCAGATAAGGACCACAAGGCCCATCCAGTCTGCCCATTTCTTTTTCTACCTTACAAATGTGCCATCGGCCTTTGCTCTGTCAGTGGCCTATCTATTCATAGTCATTTGTATTGCTCCCTTATGCCTATCCCATGCCTGTTTGAAGCCCTGCACTGTATTCATAGCCACCACTTCTTGTGGTAAGCCATTCCATGCATCCACCACCCTTTCTGTGAAAAAGAATTTCCTCACATTCCCCTTAATCGGCCTCCTCTAATCTCATGCTGTGTCCTCTTGTCCTGCTATTTTTCTTATATTTAAACATGTTAGACTCTTTCACCTTGTTTATGCCCTTAAGGTGTTTGAATGCCTCGATCATATCACCTCTCTCCTCCTTTGCTCAGGGTATACATATTGAGCTCTAGTTAATCTGTCCTCATGTATGTCTTCTGATGCAGTCCTGCACCATTTTTGGTTGCCCTTCTCTGGACTGCCTCCAATTTGGTTAATATCCTTGTGAAGGTGTGGCCTCCAATACTGCTGCATGAGTACTCAGATGGGGCCTAACCAGTGTCTTGTACAGAGGGGATTATTACCTCCCTCTTATGACTTGTGATACCCCTACTAATACACCCTAGCACACCCTAGCCTTACCTACTGCTTTAGAGGTCTGCTTGGATGATTTCAGGTCATCAGTGATGATGATGCCCAAGTCTCTTTCTTCCTTTGTGACTGCTAGCAACTCCCCTCCCAGCCTATAGGTAGCTTCAGGGTTTCTCTTCCCTATGACTAGTTTTCCTGTATAAAAATAAAGTTCTAGGGTCATGGATATGTTGTTCTAGCCACACTGTCTGGGATGGCCTTTCCCATTTAAGATTCACTGGAAAGTCTCAAAGCTGGTTCCTCCCAGCCACCCAGGTGGTATATCCCTCAGCTCCACCCCTTGACACCAGATCTTCCTTTCCTCTGGAAGAAGCAGGTTCCCTCCTTACCGCTTCCGTGCCAAGTAGGCCTTGGCATTCAAATCTTCAGATTTACTTCCAAAACTTTAAACTTGTTAGAATTTCTTCCCCACGGTCTTCAATCATGACCACAATGAAGGACATGTCCTTGCCCAGGTTTCACTGGTGCCCCTGCGGGCAGAAGATGTCACTCACCAACCCACACATCATGTGTGTTTATTGCCTGGGGCATGATCATGATACCCAGGCCTGCGACACGTGTAGCTCTTTTCACCCGAATGTGCTTGATGACCATCTTTCCCATTTGCAGCTTGGCTGCCTGGAAAAATGGAACCCACCGGTCAAATCTAAAGAAGCCCGATGGGTGGTCTCCATGGCCGTGGGGTCCGCCAAGCAGTTGGAACAGATGAAGGCCTTCAAGGAGGAGGTGGCTCGGGCCACCAAGCAGTCCTTTTCAGCATCTTTTTTTGTCCCTCTTGCTGGTCTCTACTTTTTCAGGCTCCTTCAAGAAGTTGTGCCAGTCTCTCCTGACTAAGGGAGAGGGCCCTTTGGGTGTGCACAGCTCACGGTCCAAGAAGTAGTAGTCGAGAGACAAAGAGAAGACTTACTGTCACCATTCTTGGGACAGAGAGCGGTCTCGGTCCCAGGAAACTTCAGTTATGACCACAGTAGAAACTGCGGCTTTAGCTGCTGGCTTCATGGTGCCCCCTTCAGGCCAGCCTGCTGAGATGCGATTTGATTATTCAGCCTTTTCTCAACCCAATCAACCCACTTTCTCTCAGTGAGGCTGACAATTCTCTTTTTAGGACTCCAGTTCTACCGGCCAACAAGCCGATCCCGCCCATTGGGTTGGATCCTAAGGCTCCAGAAGACCAGGAAGAGACGCGGCACTCCCCGGTTCCTTCTGAGCAACCCCGTTGGTCCCCCTGATGGTCTCAGTGTCTGTCATCTTTCTCAAGTGGGTCACATAAGTCCCACAGGCACCATTCTCTGTGTCATTAGAAGCGGCACCGTGGCTATTCTTCTTCCTTGTCTTCCTCGGCTGAGGGGAGGATTCAATGAAAGTTGCATTGGCGCTACAAGAACCTTATGTGGCATCAATTGGTTCTGCCTGTCACCATCCCTGCCATTGTCTACCTCTCCGGACCTTCTGGAGCCAGTCGAAACCACCCCTCCACCAAAAGAGCCATTGAAGACCATTCCGGCTTGGCCTAAAATGGCCTCTCCACAAATCGTGGTGGAGCTACCACCTCGTCAGCCACCATCCGGGGCTCCATACAAGTAGTCTTGGCCAGCTAAGGGGCTTCCCTATTGGCTGTCAGTCACTCTCATGCCCAACCATCCGGTGGATTGAAGGTGACAAGGGTGGTCAACCACTGTATGGGGACTCTTTGGAGTCTGATGATAACTCCTCACTCCACTCCCATATGGTCGATGTGGAGTCTGTTGGGGATATCTCCACGGATGAGGGCCCTTTGTCCTTCTTGGGCATCCTCCATCTCATCTCCAAATCTATGGGGAAGCAGTTGGAGCCTGTTCAGAAGTGGGCCCGTTACACCCTTACCGATATCCTGGATAAGGAGGCTTCACTGACAGAGGCCTTCCTGGTGGTCGACTCTATTGTGAGTCTGGTTCTGCAGCTTTGGCAGCACCCTGCTTCCTGCCTGCACCTTCTGCCTGCATGGTCTGCAAATATGCGGTGTCCATCGGTTCCCTTTTGGGGTTCATGGGACACCCCTCGGCCAAGAGGATTGTAACCGATTCCGTGTTCTAACGTTCAGGTCATAAGCACATGGATAAACCTCTGGACAAGGAGTCCAAGAAGTTGGACTACTCTGCAAAAAAAGTTTATGCTGCCTCCTCTCTCGGTCTCTGCCAGGCAAGCTCAGGTGTCATCATGGCACGTTTCTTCCATGCCCTCTTGGGTTCCCTGGATGAGGTGCTTCCTCATCTCCCCGCAGACCTCCGGACCACAGTGAAGCAGGTCCAGGATCATAGTCATGCTGTAGCCAAACAGCAGCTCCAGATGGCCCCGCCATGTGCCATAGGGCTTGGCTGAGGATCTCAACCTTTGTGGCAGATACTCAGCATAAGTTGATGGACATTCCCTTTCTGGGCACTGACTTGTTTGGGCCTGGAGTTGACAGTCCAGTGCCACCTTAGACTCTGTCCAGTCTATCCAGAAGGACTCTTAAGGGCTCCAAGCAGCAGAAGTGCAAGCCCTTTTAGCCTTCCACCCCTGCAGCCAAAGCAGCCCATTATCAGTCTGGGCAGCAGGCTTAGTCTTGGCACCCCAAACCCAAGTCTTCAATTAGTGGAGAGGGGGGAAGGAGTCTTTAGCTGGTGTCTGTGAGTGTAAGTGGATCTGAAAGATTTTCTTAGCTGGTGTTTCTGAGTGTTTGTAATTATATTTGAGGACTGGTCTTAACTGCCATTTATTGTGCTTTTACATTTAGTTTGGGCAGGAGTAAGGGATTCTAGCAGACAAGTTAGTGATTGTGTGAAGTATTACTGTCAGAGGACTCCTTGGCTGATTGTGTTTTGACACAGCCTGTGGTGTACTCACACCCACAACCCCTGAATCCCATAAGGCCTTGCAACATCTTAATCCTATTACGGTGATGCTTGGGTAGTGCTGGCTACTGCATCTTGGGTACTGTTTGTATCGATTGTTAAGGCATATGTTGGCTACTGCTGGGAAAAGGGTAGATTGATTGAGTGTATGTGGATTGGAGGGTACATTTATTGCCATGGGGGGCCCATATTGCCCACACCTAACAGTGAGGATGGGATCGAATGATACAAGAGCCGGTATCTTCAGGAGGGTGATTGGGTGTACATGGTGTGGGGCGGCCATAATAGTGAATTGGGCATGGAGGTTTGAGGGGTGCCCAGTCTGTTACCAGTTGGCAGACCTCAGGCAGGATGTCAAGGGGATCAGGAAGCAGTTGGAGGGAGGGGGTGGGTTGGAGAGGGAAGGGGTGGCAGGAACCATATGATGATAGGCGAGGACAGAATGGCATACTCCAGGGTATAGGGGTGGGAGTGAGAGGACTAGGACCACATGGTCACTCCAGGGGGGAGACATGAAAATACCAGTGTACAGTCATCACTCTGAAAGGAGGAGACAGCCCAGAGAGAGCCAAGGAAGGAGAGGGGAGGGGGACAGGAGTGGGCGAGATTGGAGCAGGCATCACACTTACAAATCGCTTCACCCTGCTGTACCTGGATGATGAGGTGGAATAGGCTGGTGGGCAGGGGGCAGGATGATGGGAGGATTGGTCAGGTGTTGGGGGCAGGGAATAGGAGGGACTGATCCAAAGGAGGGGTTGGCATGGGGTATGTGAGACCAGGGCACCAGACGGGCGGGAAGGGGGGTAGGAGCCTGGATCTGAGTGAGGTAAGGCAGAGGGGGACACACAGATCAGAGTCAGGGTGAACAAGGCCAGGACCCAGGACAGGGCAGAGTTGAAGGGAAAAGCGGACAAGGAGGGGGGATGAGGAGGGGAGCACTCTGGGTAGGCCAACTCCGAGACTGGAATTTCCAGAAGAGGGGGATGTAGAGAGCACTAGGGCACAAGGGTCCATTACTGCAGAACCTGAGGGGGAGGGGGGAAGAAGGAAAGCAGAAATAGGAGGCTTGGGTGGAGAAGTCACTGGCAACAGACCAACCAGGGAAGAGTTAAGGGGGGTGACTAGTGATGCCCAGGCTGTGGGAGGGGTGAGGAGCAAGCAGAGACCATAGTCAGGAGAAAGAGTCTGGAAGGGCACATACAGACCTGTGACCCCCAAGTTGCAGGGGGTGAGAGGAGAAAACTGGTGGACAGAAGCAGAAGAGGGAGCCTGGAAGGGCACACACAAAAAAGACACACCCAGGCTGTGGGGGGTGCAAGCAGCAAGCTGGGGGATGAATACAGAAGAAGGAGCATGGAAGGGCCCAAACAGGCTAGTAACTTGGGGGGAGAGGTGAAGGTGCTCCTGCTGGGCGACTCCATGTTTAGAGGTATCCAATGGAAGGGGGTTGGGGAGGGAAAAGGCAGCCCAGTCAAGGCTAAATGTATCCCAGACCTATCAGTACATAAGGCCAAATTCCAGCTATACTCAATGGCAAGGGAATGCAGAGGATCCCCAGACTTTCTAGTTCACCTGGGAACAAACGATTTAGAAGGGAACAGTGAACTGGAGATACAGGCAAGATTCGGGGAATTGGCCAGGGTCTGTCACTCTATAGGATGCTCAATCTCCTTTTCTGAGATACTGCCAGTACTGAGGGCAAGAGGGGAAAAAAGCAAAAACTTAGGGGGGTGAACCAGTGGCTCAGGGAGTGGTGCAAGTCAGAAGGGTATGGATTGATGGGGGACTGGGGTGATACATGGGAAGACAAGGGGCTATATGCAAGGAATAGGCTGCATCTCAACCTGGAGGGGAAGGAGATCCTTAAACTAAAACTTTTTGCATCCATTGGTGATAGGTGGGGTTTAAACTTGTAAAAGGGGAGGGATAGAAAGACTGAAAGCCCCAGTGAGGAAGCTTGAGGGTTCAGGACTAGATCATGCAATGCGGGCTGCGGGTAGTGTTAAAAGACCAGGGGGAACTGGGGGGAGGGGGAAGAGAGAGGGGGATTGCGCTGGGCTGAGAAGACTGGAGGGGGGAGAGGGGGTCAGGTGGAGGACGGTCCTGATCAATGCCAGGAGCATGGGTACTAAAATGCCAGAGCTCCAGGCAATGCTAGTTGAGAGTGCAGCAGATGTGGCAGCAATTACTGAGCCACACAGAGGCATGATTGGGACCTAAATTTCGAGGGATACACAATGTTTAGGAAGGATTGGGGGTGGCATTGATAGTCAAAAATGACATAGTAGTTGGTGGAATTGAGGAGGCAGAAGGAGATGTGGAGGCAATTTGGGTAACCCTACAAACGAGGGGAGTAACAGATTAAAAATAGAGGTGGTGTATAGACCCCCGGCAATGGAAGCGGAACTGGAGGATGATCTGGCTGAGAACATCAGGGGTCACTGTGGCCTTGGAAAGGGCAGGGTGGTGATCATGGGTGACCTGAACATGCAGGGGGCAGACTGGGGCACTGACATCCTCGGTGGCCAGGAAGCAGAGGTTGATGGATGTCTTCCAGGATGCCTTCCTAGTCCAGCATGTGGGGGAGCCTACTAGGCAGGATCAGATCCTGGACATTGTCCTAGCACAGGGGTTCTCAAATGGTGAGGCCAGCCTCCTTGGGGAGGCCCCAACCTGTTCCAGGGGAGGCTCTAGCAAGTCTGAAAAAGTACTGTATTTAAATTTTGAGTTTTATATATTTTGTGTGAAGAGATGAAGCAAATTGAAAGAATAGCAGTAGGTGAATGTTATGCATTTATTTACTAATAGGTGACAAGGGAAGGTGAATGAGCCAAGGCTCATTTCCAGGTGTACCAGGAAGGGTGGGAGTGAATACATTTAAAGCGTAACTGCAAAACAATCAAGAAATACACAGTGAACAATAGTGTAAACAAATATGAACAATAAACTAATAATGAGTGGTGGTAATTGATCAATTTGTAGACTGATGGCAGAACAGCCCAAATACTAGGGTTGAGCATAGAGGTGCTAAGAGCAACAGCAGGAAGAATCAAAGAATTTCCAGAGAAGTTGCTTAGGAGCAGGGAAGGAGGGGGAGAGGAAAAGTAAGTAGGAAGGTTATTTCATATTGAGAGGAAAAAGAGAAAGTAGTCTGACCCATGAAGGCACTGCAACAAGGGGTAACAATGGTTCAAGAATGAAAATAGCAGAACACGTAAGCTGGCCTATGGAAGGGAAGGGGAGGGGGTTACAATAATCTGAATAATATTTTTTTTATTTATTTGTTATTCAGATCCCTAACACCTTTAAGCACATGAGCTCTTTTTCAAAGGTTCCATGTCAGTATAAGACAAAGAGCTAAATATGAGCCAGTACTCAAAGGGGTTTCAATTTATTCGTGGTGTACTGCGCAAAGTACAGTATGTTGTTTTTCTTTGGGGAGGCCCAAGATTATTTCAGTTTTTGGGGGAGGCTCAAAATCTTTTCCATGGATTTGGGGAGGCTCACTGTGTCAAAGTCTGAGAACTATTGTCCTAGCAGATAGTGACCAGAAAAGGGAACTGGAAGTTAGCAGCCCGTTAGCAGGCAGTGACCATGCCACAGTCTGGTTTCTTATGTTTCTAGGGGGAGAAGAAATTTGCACTAACACAGAAGTAATAGATTTCAGGAGGGTGGATTTTGAGGGCATGGGAAGGATTCTTAAAGGGTTCTTGGGTGAGATAAGGCCAGACATGGATGCTGGTAGCGTGTGGGAGACCATTAAGAAGGGGGTGCAGGAGGCTTCGAGGGCCTGCGCAAAGGTAAGGCACAAGCAATGTAGGGCCAGTAAGCTGTGTTGGTGGACCCCGGAGGTGCAAGATGTGGTGAGGGAGAAAAAGGCTTCCTATGCATGCTTAAAGCACTCAAGGGGGGCTAGGGAGAGGGTCCTGGCTAAGAGCGTCACCAGAGTGGTAAGAGGGGGGCCAAAGCAATGAAGGAGCTTAACCTGGCCAGGGATATCCATGGGGGAAGGGGGTTCATAGATACATAGGGGAGAAAAGAAAGTGAGGGCACAGATCAGCAGGATTAGAACTGGGGGGGATGGACGCAGGAAGTTGGGGAACAAGCAGAGGTGCTAAATGAGTACTTTGCCTCTGTCTTTACCGGGAGAGATGGGGGATCTTTCCAACCCGATGGGAGGGTAGAGGAACCCACTGAACCAGGAGGTCAGTTGGAGACTGAAGGACTGGATGAGACTAGGGCAGGGGATGGGTCATATCTAGAAGGAGAGGAGAGCATGCATGAGGAGGAGGGATGAGAGGGTGAAATCACAGTGGATAGGGTGAGAGAGGCCCTCCAGTCGCTAAAGACTGAGAAGGCGCCGGGGCCAGATGGGCTGCATCCAAGGATGCTGAAGGAACTGGCGGATGTGCTGGCAGCTCCACTGACCTCACTCTTCAACATATCCCTGATGACGGGGGGGGTGCCTCAAGATTGGAGTAGTGCCTATCCACAAGGGGGGTCCAGAGAGGAGATGGAGCATTATAGGCCCTTTCGCCTAATGTCTGTGGTAGGCAAGGTTATGGAGGGCATTCTCAAGGAGAGGCTGGGGGGGCAGCTGGAAAGTTTGGGGCACCTGGATAACAGGCAGATGAGTTTTGTTCCAGGGAGGTCGTGCCAGACTAACCTGGTGAAGTTTTATGACTGGGTGACGGGTGCCTTGGACCGACATAGGCCGGTGGACTTCCTCTATCTGGATTTCAGTAAGGCGTTCGATTTGGTACCCCACAACGGCATACTAACAAAGCTGGGGGGATGGGGGGGCAGTTGCTCAGGTGGGTGGAAAACAGGCTTATGGGGCGAATACAGCGAGTGGTGGTTACATAGATACATAGACAGTGTCAGCAGATAAGGGCTTATGGCCCACCCAGTCTGCCCATTTCAGCTTGTAAGTTCAGTTTGTTTTCCTAGAAGTCTGTTGCCCCTTACCCCTGACCTCCAGAATTCCTTTATGTCTATCCCATGCATTCTTAAATCCCGTGATTCTTTCAGCCCCCACCACTTCCTCTGGCAGGGTGTTCCACTTGTCCACCACCCGTTCTGTGAAGAAATTTTTCCTCATGTTTCCTCTGAATCGTCCTCCCTCCAACTTCATCCCATGCCCTCTAGTCCTGGAACATCTTTTTTGCTTAAAAATAGTGTATTCCTGCACCATGTTCCTCCCTGTAAGATACCTGCATGTCTCTATCATATCCCCTCTCTTCCTCCTCTCCTCCAGGGAGTACATATTCAGTTCCTTCGATCTGTCCTCATAGGACTTGTGATGCAATCCATGCACCATCTTTGATGCCCTCCTCTGAACCTTCTCTACCCTGTCTATGTCCTTACATAGGTAAGGTCTCCAGAACTGTACACTGTACTCCAGGTGGGTCCTCACTAGTGTCTTGTATAGCAGAATTATGACCTCCCTTTTCCTGCTGGTGATGCCCCTGCCTATGCATCCCAGCATCCTATTTGCTTTACCTGCTGCATTGTCACACTGTTTCCATACCTTAAGGTCATCAGAGATGATAACCCCAAGATCCCTTTCCTGTTTGGAGCATGCTATATCTTCACTCCCCAACTGATATATTGTGCCAGGGTTTTTGTGTCCCATATGCATTATCTTGCACTTCTTTGTATTGAATGTCAACTGCCAAACCCCTGACCACTCTTCAAGTTTCTGAAGGTCCCTTCTCATTCTTTCTACACCCTCTGGTGTGTCTACTCTGTTACAGAGCTTTGTGTCATCAGCGAGCAGTGAAGTTCTGCCTTCTAGGTCCTGCGCAATGTCACTGATGAAGATGTTGAATAGGACCGGTCCCAGCACTGATCCCTGTTTGGAGGGATAGTCTCCTCCCCCAGGAGGGTCATCAGTGGGGTCCCCCAGGGTTCGGTCCTGGGGCCACTCCTGTTCAATTCCTATGTTTCAGACATAGGGTGGGGTGTTAGGAGTAGGTTGAGTCTCTTTGCGGATGACTCAAGACTGGGAGCACTGGTAAATGGGCAGGAGGGGAGAAAGGCCCTGCAGGGGGATCTGGATACCCTGGGGGGGTGGGCAAGGAAGTAGGGGTTGAAGTTCAATGCAGGGAAATGTAGGGTGCTGCATCTGGGCGTCAGAAACCCGGGACATGCATACACCCTGGGGAACCACACTGCAAGTCACATCGGGTGAGAGGGACCTAGGGATAGTGGTGGACAGCAAAATGAATAACACAGAGAATTGTCAAAGAGCTGCAGCAAAAGCAAACAGGATACTGGGCTGCATAACCAGGGGATTACCTCGAGGAGGAGGGAGGTGATACTCCCTCTGTATAATGCCCTGGTTAGGCCACATCTTGAGTACTGTGTGCAGTTCTGGAGACCCCATCTTAAGAGGGACAGAGCGCTGCTGGAGAGGGTCCAGAGGAGGGCATCCAGGGTGATTCAGGGTATGGAGGGTAGGACCTATGAGGAGAGACTGGATGAACTTAATCTGTACGCATTGGAGGAGAGGAGGGACAGAGGGGACATGATAGAGATTTTCAAGTATGTAAAGGGGAGAAATAAGGGCAGAGCCAGGGAAGTGTTCAGGCTTAAGAAGGGGGGAACTACCAGAGGGCACAAGTGGAAGTTGGAAGGGGGAAGTACAGGGGGGAGCACAGGAGACACTTCTTCACAGAGAGGGTGGTGGAACCATGGAATGCACTACCCAGGAGTCTGGTGGAAGAGACCACAGTGGAAGGATTCAAGAAGGGTGGGGACAGGTACGGGGGAAGCTGAGGCCAGGGAGGGCCACCTCTGGGGCTGGGAGAGGTGGAGGAGTGAGCTCCCCTTAGGGGGCTAGCTTCTGAGCAGACACGATAGACCATGGGGCCTATTCTGCTGTCTTTTGCTATGATACTATGAAGTCAGTGGCTATGGTGCCTCGTAAGCTTGGAAGCAAAGGTCCCGGTGGCTCCTCAGTCAGGTCCTCCTCCTAAGCCAAGCCTGCACAGAGATAGGGGTTCCCAACCCCATAGCCATCGCACCTCCCCTGGGTTCTGCCACTTCCTTTCTGCCTGGTCCGCTGTTACCTTGGACAGGTGGGTCCTGGAAGTGGTCAGTCAGGGTCTGCCTCTGGAATTCGAGCAGCACCCTACTAGCCAAATGAATCAAACAAATACCCGCACCACATGACACTGAATCAAACTGCAGCTTTATTTACATATGTTAAAAAGAGCGATCTTTTTAACATATGTAAATAAAGCTGCAGTTTGGTTCAGTGTCGTGTGGTGTGGGTATTTGTTTGATTCATTTGGCAATTTTGTATTCTGCACACACTATTCCTCCCGAGTGGTTTTGCTTTTCTCTCACCCTCCTAGCCAAGCCTCCATCCCATGGGAGGGCTTTGTATCTGCAGACACTCGATCGGCTCTCCAAGCCAACATTGCCCAACTCCTCCACAAGGAGGTGATGGCCAGAGTAGTGGATCCTCTTGCGCACCCAGAATTTGTCTCCAGGTACTTCCTGGTGCCAAAATGGATGGGGGGCTGGTGCTCCATTCTAGATCTGCATGACATGAATAAGTTTCTCAGGTTCCATACCTTCAGGATGGTAACTGTGTCCCAGATCATACCATCTCTTGAGCAGGACATGTGGTTCTGCTCTCTGAATCTTCAGGACACATTCTTCCACATCCCGCTCCATCCCACCGAAGGTTCCTCTGCTTCCAGGCAGAGAGAAATCTGTATGAGTTCCAGGTCATGCCATTCAGCCTCTCCTCGGCCCCCAAGGTCTTCACAAAATGTATAGCAGTGGTGGCGGCACACCCGAGGCATCGAGGGATCTGGGTGTACCCCTACCTGCATGACTGGTTGATAGCAGGTCTCTCCAGGCAAGAGGTGGAACAGTCCAGGGATCTGGTCCTTCAGACCTGCATTGACCTGGGCCTCCTTATCAATGAGGCCAAGTCAGAACTCATGCCCACACGGGTGATCACTTTCATCGAGGCAGAGCTTGACTCTTGCCGAGCCAGAGCCAGGCTCCCAGTGGACAGGGCGTAGGTTCTCTCCTATGCCCATTCATTTCTGGTTGGGCACTTGCGCCCTGCCCGGGACTTTCTGCACCTCCTGAGTTTCATGGTGGCCTGCATCAACATGGTCCATTGGGCCCAGTGGCATATACGCTCCCTGCAGTGGGAGCTGGTCAGTCAGTGGTCCCAGCACAAAGATCACTTCAACCAGCTGATCATGGTGACCCAGAGGACGTGGGATGCTCTCCAGTGGTAGACTGTCCCAGAACATCTGCAGGAAAGGACCCCGTTTGTCCACCCCGAGTCAATGGTCACCCTGAAGACTGATGCCTCTCTCATGGGCTGGGTTGACCATCTAGGGGGAACACAGAGTCCACAGGCTCTATACCCCCAAGAAGTCCCGATGCCACATCAACCTGCTGGAGCTCCAAGCAATTTGGCTGGTGCTGACTGCATTCACTTTGTTCAGGGTCAAGTGGTTCAGGTCCAGATGGACAACACAATGACCATGTACTACCTCAACAAGTAGGGAGGGACACATTCTCTGCTATTGTGCAAGGAAGCTCTCCACAATTGGACACTTGTGTGCAGCCTGTAGGCAGATCTCCTAGCCATCCATGAAGCAGGAGCCTCCAATCAGTTGGTGAAGGCCCTCAGTTGGATGGGTGAGATGTCTCATGAGTGGTCTATCCATCTGGAGATAGTTTACAGTCTGTTCTCCCAGTGGGCACCCCTCAAGTGGACCTGTCTGCCTCCAGGGAGAATGCAAAGCTGAGGCTGTATTGTGCCCACCCCTCTCAGCAAGGCTGTCTGCAGGGGGGATTCCTTCCCAAGGCCATGGACCCCACCCCACTTCTATGCTGTCCCTCCACTTTCCTTGATCCAAAGAGTGCTGCACAAGGTCAGGAGGGGCAAGGCACAGGTGATCCTGGTGGCTCTGGACTGTCCCCACCAGTTTTGATACCCAGATCATCTCAGCCTCAGCAATAGGCTCCCAAGGCATCTTCCAGCACACCCAGACCCGTTTTCCATCAACTAGGGGAAGGTTCTCCATCTGGGCCTTCAATCCCTGCATCTGACAGCCTGGTTCCTGAGCAGCTAGAGTTCAAGGCTTTGGGTCTGTCTGAAGATGTCTTCACTGTCATGGGGGCCTCTCAGAAGAAAATGCTATGCCTTCAAGTGGAAGAGATTCTCCATTTGGTGTCAGGGCAAGGGGTTGCTCCCTGTGACCTGTCTGGTGGCCAGCATTTTGGATTACCTGTGGTCCCTTTCCAAAGGGTGGGGGCTTCAGTAGATGACCCTTAAGGTCCACCTGGCAACCATCTCTGGTTATGGGTGCGGGCCAATCAGCTGTCAAGTGGCACAGGAGACAGTAGTCTGGTGCTTCTTCAAGGGCTTAGATCACATAACCCCTCCGGTGCATGATCCTCCACCTCCGTGGGATCTGTTACTGGTACTGGCAAAGCTCTTGGGCAAGCCATTCGAACCAATGCACAAATATGAGATATCACATTTGTTGTGAAAGAGTGCCTTCTTGGTGGCCATTACGTCAGCCAGAAGGATTGAGGAGCTCCAGGTGCTTTTGGTGGAGTTCCACAGGGACAAGGTTGTCCTGGGCCCCAACCCAAAATTCCTCCTGAAGATTGTGTTGGAGTTTCACCTGAATCAGGTGATGACTCTTCCGGTGTTTCACCCAAATCACACCTCAGATGGTGAATACAGGGTCCATACTTTAGACCTGAGGCAAGTGCTCGCCTATTATAAAGAGCACACATCTGGGGTTCAGGGAGAGGTTCGCTAGCTGTTTGTCACCTACACTGAATCAGCACCTGGCAGATCTGCAGCCAAGCAGATGATTGGCAGATGGATTGCATCATGCATTGATCTCTACTGTAGGTTGGTGGTTAGGAAGCCTCCCGTAGGGCTAAGGGCTCATTCAACCCGCCATACTGCTGCAGTGGTGGCTGCTTCTAGTAACGTCCCTATCCAGGATATCTGCAGGGCTGCTACCTAGAAGTCAGCAATCACCTTCATTTCCCATTACCACATTGCTCTAGAGTCATCCCAGGATGCTGGTTTTTGGGCCTCAGTTCTCCAGTCTCTGTTCCCTAAGTAGTGGGTGTGTGCCTTGCCTCCCTCCTTCCAGAGAACTGCTAGAAGTCTGCCAGACAGTGTGGATAGAACAACATATCCACATCCCTAGAAAAACAGGTCACTCACCTGTAACATTAAATGTTCCACAGGGTGATATCTTGCAGCAGGTACTACACTTGGGTTTAATCACAATTGTATTATCATCTTGTAAGTTTTTTAATGCTTCCCTTTCTTTCTTAGTTAGATTATTATATTTTAGAAATATAGGTTCTTTGTCTAACATATCTTTAATTTGTTTATCTGCTACCTTGATGTAAGTTTCCCCTACTTCTTTACCTTTAGGTGGTGTAAAATTTGACTTTATGCCTAATGTTTTTCTTAATTCTTGTTTTCTTGTTTGAGGTTCTTCTGGAATGAATGAATCATGTAACTGGAATTTGTTTTGGTAATTGCTAGAAAATGGAAGTAAGATAATAATTACATTTTAGCTACTATATTGTATCTGTTGTAGAATAAAAAGAAGGAATTATATAAAGACAGAATGTTATAAAATCGAATCTACAACCAAGGGTGGGATTTGAACCACCAGCCTTGTGAATGGGGAAAACAAAGTTTAAGCTCTGTTAGTGTATGAGCTATTGGACAGATATAGCCCATTTTAAGTTCTCAACATGTTTAATACATGGTTATTATTTGCAATGCTGCTAATATTTAGATATTGTGAAAAAACTAAACTGTAAACACTGATAGAAGCTTGAAGCAATTTACAAAATTTGATCTAAAGGTATAATTAAGGAAGGGATTGGACTCACTAACTTCCAAAAAGAGTTTTAGCTCTTTTCATGCATTTAGTCACAAAATAGACATTGTTGATCTCGAGTTAAACTTCTATCAGTGTGGCTCCAGAGGAGCTCCCTTATAGTATGCATTCATTATGAATGTAGCACATTTAGAAATGTGTGTAACAAATTTCAAAAGAGTAAGAGAGCAATAATTATCATACCAGTAAGGAACTGACTCTGAAAAGAGAGTATTCATTTTGAAGGTAATATGTTTAGAAATATATGAAATAAATTCTAAAAGAGCAAAAGGGTAATAATTATCATTCCATTTGGGTATTTGCATGTACAACTTTAAGATACTAACTTAAAAGAAAACAAAATAAAAAGATTTTATCATGCTTAACAAGGTAACTCAAACAGTATTGTGACAGTATATTTACTTTTATTTTAAGAGATAGTTAAATCTCAGTATGTGAATATTAACTTCAAAATAAAAAAGTTTTCAGCAAAAAGCTGAGGGCAGGGGGCGAACCACCAACCACCTGATTATCAAATGGATTTCAACACCATATGCCACTTGACTACAGGTTGGATCAGGCTGCTTCACCTTTACTTTTACATCTAGGCATCATCCTTCCATTACATAGGGTGATGTCGCAGGTGACGTTTGTTCCCCCTGCCATTTTCATGGTCTTTTTAAACCGCCCATGATCGAAGGCTCAGACTGCTCCCTTCATTGCGAAAAGAAAGGTCAGGAATGACATTTTTAGCCAGGTAAGAATAGCATGCAATGATTTGATATTACCAGAGCAAATTAAGCTAAAATATTCTAGAACTAAAAGAATTATTGAGCAATGGCAAAGTGCAATGACATTTTCTATCTCTTCTGTAGCACCACTAAATATTAAAAATCAGGAACAAAGAAGCATTTACCCAAACAGGTAAAAATTGCAGTTCTCTCTTTTAAGGGAAACTAAAGGTAAACAGGCTAAATAATATAAAAATGATTATTAAAAGATTTTACTTGTATGTACTTCCTTATAGCTCATCGAGGTAATTAATTGGGTTACAAAGATACCTAAAGAGTAACAGGTAAAAATCCTTAATTTTCTTCAAGGTAAACATAACATAAAGTAAAGTAATATATGAAATCACAATGAGAGCTAAAAGAAATTCATTTCTCTCACAGAGAAAGCTTTAAATATATTGATTCTTAAAAAAGGTAAAAAAATCAATGAAGTTCCATATGATAAAGCTAGATACAAGCTAGTTGACTAAGCTAGAATGAAATATGAATGTAATGTAAACAAAGTAAGTTATTGTTTATAAATACATACACATAAATATTTAAAAACAAGATATACAAAGCAAGATATTAAAATAATGTTTATTTTTAACTAGGAACAAAATAAATTAAGGCTTGATTTTGAAAGCATTAAGGGGATATTACAGTGAAATGCACAAAATCGGAAACAGGTATGATTAGTGCTTACTGGAAAGTTTGTATACAACAAAGTGAAACAAAGCAGTAACTAAGTTGCCAGTTCCTTAATGGTAATGATACAAAGTCACATTATTGTATTTAGAAAATATTTAAAGAACAGAAATGTGGTTGTTTAGTGATGGTGGGATATCTGTGTGACTGGAAACAAATGAAATGTACTGTATAAAGACGTAAGAATATCATTATGAGCAAATGTATAATTTTTTATCTGTTTGTGTTTAGAAAAAGCACTGTATTTACTATTGGCCTGAAGAAGTGGTGTGAAACTATGAACCTGTAGCCGGTTGAACATGTCTGGTGCAAAGTTAAAAGAAGAATAAAAGATGATTTAAGTTTTTTATGGACTTTCTTGGACTGATGTCTTACTGATTTATGATTGTGTTCTAGATATTAAGCCTATAAGTAAGATTGTCCAGATGCATAGATAGACAACACGGCAAAGTATACCTATTGAGTTTTACACAACCAGTCTTGTGACCTATCGATCATGGGCCAAGCACAAGCTTGGGCGAGGTATGCCTCTATATCATCTCTTTCTGACAGTTTTGTTAATTTAATGTCTCTGGATATAGTTTAATCAGACTGACCTTGTGCAAGCGCCTGAATAGCCTTCAGGGTATCCGATCATTTCTCATCCTGTCTCCGACATTCCTCAGCCTGGACACCTGTCCTCTTCCCTCTGACACCCGTCCTCATCCCTCTGGTGATGATCTTCATCCCTATGGCAGTCCATAACCACTAGGCAAATACACAGCCATTTAAATAATTCTCCAGGGTCACCTGGTGATGGGGCCACCTGGGCGGCCTCCTGTTTCAGGGGTTCCCCTTCCACATTCTCATCCTCTGGATGCTTCATTCTGGGCCTTGCTCCAGGTTCCAGGCCAGGCAGTAACTGAATACCAGTTCTCTCAGCCACGGATCTTGTGACATCATATGCACCTTTCCCTGTCAGGTCCTCTTCCTCCATCTGTTAGGGTACTTAACTTCCGGCAATGCCTCCCAGGCAGTCTCAATGTGCCAGTTGATCCCACTACTGACACCAATGTAGAAGCATGGGAAATAACAGATTTCCAGACAGTTAGTTAGGATGCATAAAAAATGCAAATAAATGCATTTTCCAATTTTTTTCAAACTAAAAGAAATTAAATTAAAGTCACAGAAAGGAAAAAAATTGGTGTTAACTTCACAACCAGGATAAACAGGAAATACTTCTTTCCATCCCGGACGAGCCCAAAAGTCATGCAGGTTAGACAACATTTGTTTTCCAAAGAGGTAGCAAAGAAAGTGAAAGCCAAAAAGACTGCATTCAGGCAATACAAAAAGACACAGGCAGAAGGGGATTGGGAGAAATACCAGGAGAAGCAAAAGGAGGCAGGGAGGTCAGTAAGGGAAGCCAAAGCTCAGACAGAAGGACACATTGCAAAATCAGTGGGTAGAGGGGACAAAACCTTTTACAGGTACATAAGTGCAAAAGGAGGCAGGGAGGTCAGTAAGGGAAGCCAAAGCTCAGACAGAAGAACACATTGCAAAATCAGTGGGTAGAGGGGACAAAACCTTTTACAGGTACATAAGTGAAAAAAGAAAGACAAAGGGAGGGATACTGAGACTGAAGGGGGAGGATGGGGGCCGCGTGGAGGATGACAACAGTAAAACTGACATATTGAACAGGTATTTCTGCTCAGTCTTTACTGAGGAAGAGGAGGGTAATGGGTCTGAAGGAGTACAAAGGGTGAGAATGGTGCAGAAATGGACACAAGACCCTTTACGAGAAAAGGGTCCCTGAAGGAATTGGAAGTAATAAGAGTTGATAAAGCAATAGGGCCAGATGGGGTGCACCCCAGGGTCCTTAAAGAACTAAGAGAGGTGGTGGCTGAACCTCTTGCTATCCTGTTTAGCCGATCACTGGAAACAGGGGAGGTACCCAAAGACTGGAGGACAGCAAGTATAGTCCCCTTATACAAAAGTGGGAACAAAGAGGAAGCAGGGAACTATAGACCAGTCAGCCTCACCTCGGTAGTGGGGAAGATCATGCAAGCACTACTGAAGGAGAGATTGGCGGAACATCTGGTTTGCAATGGACTACATGACCCAAGGCAGCATGGTTTCACCAGAGGGAGGTCATGTCAGACCAACCTCGTTGAATTTTTTTGACTGGGTGACTAGGGAGGTGGATCAGGGAAGGGCAGTGGACATCACCTATCTGGACTTCAGCAAGGCCTTTGACACTGTGCCACATAGAAGACTATTACACAAACTGTGGAATATAGGTGTGGGCAGGACAGTAGTGTGGTGGGTAGGTAACTGGCTGGGTGGCAGGACACAGAGGGTAGTGGTAAATGGCTGTCACTCCACAGAGGGAAGAGTGACCAGTGGGGTACCACAGGGATCAGTGCCGGGACTGGTCCTGTTCAACATCTTCATCAGTGACATTGCACAGGACCTAGAAGGCAGAATTTCACTGTTCACTGATGACACAAAGCTCTGTAACAGAGTAGACACACCAGGGGGTGTAGACAGAATGAGAAGCGACCTGCAGAAACTTGAAGAATGGCCAGGAGTTTGGCAGTTGAAATTCAATGCAAAGAAGTGCAAGATAATGCATATGGGACACAAAAACCCTGGCACAATATATCAGTTGGGGGGTGAGGATATAGCATGCACCAAGCATGACAGGGATCTTGGGGTTGTCATCTCTGATGACCTCAAGGTAGGGAAACAGTGTGACAATGCAGCAGGTAAAGCAAATAGGATGCTGGGATGTATAGGCAGGGGCATCACCAGCAGGAAAAGGGAGGTCATAATTCTGCTATACAAGACACTAGTGAGGCCCCACTTGGAGTACAGTGTACAGTTCTGGAGACCATACCTACGTAAGAACATAGACAGGGTAGAGAAGGTTCAGAGGAGGGCAACAAAGATGGTGCATGGATTGTATCACAAGTCCTGTGAAGACAGGTTGAAGGAACTGAACATGTACTCCTGGAGGAGAGGAGGGAGAGAGGGGATATGATAGAGACATACAAGTATCTTACAGGGAGGAACAGGGTGCAGGAAAACACTATTTTTAAGTGAAAAAGATGTTCCAGGACTAGAGGGCATGGGATGAAGTTGGAGGGAGGACAATTCAGAGGAAACATGAGAAAGAATTTCTTCACAGAATGGGTGGTGGACAAGTGGAACACCTGCCAGAGGAAGTGGTGGGGGCTGAAACAATCACGGGATTTAAGAATGCATGGGATAGACATAAAGGAATTCTGGAGGTCAGGGGAAAGGGGCAACAGACTTCTAGGAAAACAAACTGAACTTACAAGCTGAAATGGGCAGACTGGGTGGGCCATAGGCCCTTATCTGCCAACACTGTCTATGTATCTATGTATCATAGGCTCCTGAAAAATGTATTTTCCTTTCTTTTTCCCAAAATAACTCTTTTGTGTGAAAACACACACAAACCTCCTTGCTTGGTGGTCAGTCGAACACTGACCCACCTATCTAATGCTATCCCCATACTGAAGAGTTTTTGTAATGATTTTTCTATGACCTCATAGTCATGTGACAATCAATTTAGAGAGCCTAGCCGAGTTGTATGACTACTAACTCTCACACTGACTATGAGGAACAGAAAATAACATGTCTTCATTAGGTGCATTATTTATCCTAGCATATACCACACTAAAGGGTCTGTAAATACATTGCTAGATCTTAATTAGAAGTGGGGGGCATGATTTGAAAATTAGTCCATCCCCCTTCCCTGACATCATACTCCCCAGTTCCTATAAAGGAAGCCATTTTATGGGCTGCCTGCCCTATAATAGAACTCTCCAGAAAAGTAAAGACATTCAGGTACGTTTTTAATACAGAAAAAAAAAACACTTGTTAATGCTAGAAATAAAATCTGTACCCTTGGCAAGGAAAAACAGATTAGGGGCGCACTCCCTATTTGTCTTCCTTGCAAGGTTCCAGAATTTTATTTGCTCAGAATTCAGAAACAGCAATTAAAAAAAGTTTGTTTCATACAAATATCCCCAGAAAACAATTACAGTGGTATTCTGCATTTTATCTTTTAATTTTAAGATGAACCATGCCTTTTTGTACTATTTCTCAAGATTACAGTCTTAATTCATTTACTCAACGGCTGAAATTGCAGCCGACGGCTTTCTGCAACACTAAGTCTTCAAGTGTGCAGAGGGCTTTTATTTCAATCATTCCAGCTCCTTTATGGATTTGTTTGGACACTACAGGGTTTTACATCATCTGCCTGTAGTATCCTGCATCTGTTTTCACAACTCATCTCCTCCCTTTCTTTCAGTACTCCGGGGCTTAGGAGCAATTCCCTGGTAACAACAAACAGTTGTCTTCTCCTCTGCAGATGAGCAGATGCTCCATTTCTCTAAGAAATCACAACAAGCAGTTGCAATTCCATGGTACAACCCAGCTGCTTTCTTCTGTAAAATGCAACAAGTAGTTGCAGCTGTGCAGCACGGCAGCTCTTTTTGGGATCCTTTTTCGGCAGTGAGTGTCGCAGGATCACTCTGAGTGTGCACACACCTGGCAACACTAACTGGCGCACATTTCGCTGGCTTCACTGCCATAGCACTCGGGCTTTTAAATATCTAGTGCTAAGCGCTTCTAAATAAATAAATAAAATTCTGTCTATTCTGTCAGAATATGCTTTAGCATGGGACAATCCTGTACCTGGTGAGATTTACCTTAGTTAAGGGCAAATTATTATAACCCTGGGCCATAATTACACAGCAAGTTTTTGAGCTTTTTCAGATGCAAGATAATTTAATAGGAACATAAAGGGGACAGTAAAGCAAAGATTTAAGACTGCCAGGTTGGCCACTCTGACAAGAAAACAGTATAGATGAAAAAAGTAGAAAGAAGACAGGATAGAGGGAAATTAGAAAACAAAAAGGGGGGGGGGTTGCAACTTATAAAGCTTTTATTCTATTTAACAGGAGTCCCTGTTACAGGGATGTAGACATTATGCGATCATTTTGGATCACTGCTGTTAATATGCAGTGAATTGAAATAGGCAATATCAGGGTAAAAAACAGGAGGGAAGCCCACAAGAGTTATATTATGAGTATATAAGCCAGAAAGAGTTATATTATGACCATAGTGCAGGGTTGGGCAATGACAGCAGATGGAAGTTGAAAGGTAGGATGATGAGTCTAAAAGGACAGGGACAACTACTATGAGAGGTCCTTATAGACATTTAATGGTGCTAGGGACAGGTGGAAATTAATACAGTAGAGGCCAATCAGAGTGGGAAGGGGTGGGTCACTTGTGGATAAAGTGGATTTAAAGAGTGTCGGGCGAGGGTGGGGGGGTTGAAGAAAATTAAGCTCATGAAACTTCCGCTTTCCTGGTGGAGAAATTAATAAGGAGCAGTGTAAATTCAAAAGTTTTACACAGTCAGCAATATCCAATTAGGAGGAAAAAGGAACTGCCTCGGCCAATGGAGCAGCTTCTAGCTTGAGGGGACCAATCAAATTAGAGGCTTTCAAGCCAGGCTACTCGAGGACAAGATGTGTACCTGGTTTGCTGCTGGGTAGGCAGGATTGTTGAAAGAGGAGCCAGGCTGCTTCACAAAGGAGCACAGGCAGGCTAGTCTGTCGAAGCTGCTGGGCGGGTGGGCAGGGTTGTTGAAAGAGCAGCTGGCTGAAGAAAGGAGCTTGGCCGAGGAGCCCAGGTGGCTAGTCTGGTTAGCTGCTGGACAGGCTGGGTTGTTAAGAAGGAAGCCGGCCAAAGAGAGGAGCCATGTCACTGCCTAGAGGAGCCTGGGCGGACAAATCTGGTTAGCTGTGGGGTGGGCGGGCAGTGCTGTTATAAGAGCAGTCAACTGAAGGGAGGAGCCGGGCCACTGCACCAAGGAGCCACAAGCGGGCTAGTCTGGTTAGCTGCAGGGTGGGCAGGGTTGTTGAGAAGTAGTCAGCCGAAGAGAGGAGCCAGGCTGCTGTGCCGATGAGCCTTGTGTGGGCCAGTTTGCTGGCTGGTGGGCGGTAAGCACAGTTGTTGGAAAGAGCAGCTGGCTGAATTGAAGAGCTGGGCCACTGCACCAAGGGAGCCCAGGCAAAGCTAGTCTGGTTAACTGCTGGGTGGTATAAGGCTGTGAAAAGTGGTGCCGCTGAAGAGAGGGAAAGGGCTACTGCATCGAGAAGCTCATGCAGGCTAGTCTGGTTAGTGGGTGAGCAGGGATGTTAAAAGAGCAGCTGGTCGAAATGAGGAGCTGGGCCACTGCACCAAGGAGCCCAGGAGAGATAGTCTGGTTAGCTGCTGGGTGGGGCGGGCAGGGTTGTTGGAAAGAGCAGCCAGCTGAAGAGAGGAGTCAGGCTGTTGCACCGAGGAGTCCAGGTGGGCTAGTCTGGTTAGCTGCTGGGCGGGCAGGGTTGTTGAAAGAGCAGCCAGCTGAAGAGAGGAGTCAGGCTGTTGCACCGAGGAGTCCAGGTGGGCTAGTCTGGTTAGCTGCTGGGTGGGCAGGCAGGGTTGTTGGAGATGTGGCTGGCCAAAAAGAGAAGCTGGGTCACTGTTGCTAGGAGTCCAGGTGGGCTAGTCTGGTTAGCTGATGGGCGGGCAGGGTTGTTGGAGATGTGGCTGGCCGAAAAGAGGAGCTGGGTCGCTGTGCCAAGGAGCCCAGATGGGATAGTTTGGTTAGCTGTGGGGCGGGCAGGTAGAGTTGTTGAAAGAGCAGCTGGCCAAAGAGAGGAGCTGGCCTGCTGCACAGAGGAACCCAGGCAGACTAATCTGGTTAGCTGCTGGTTGGGCGGCCAGGGTTGTTGAAAGAGCAGCTGACTGAAATGAGGAGCCGGACCAGTTAAACTGAGACTGGCGTGCAAACTGTGACAAGCTGTAAACAAGAGCTCAGTTCTGGGTCGCGATGCACTGTCTTGCTGCACCTGCAAGAAATTAACAGGGACATTTCAGGAAAAACAGGATGTCTCTTAATGAGTGGGGGTTGCAAAAACTTATAAGAAAGAGCTGCAATTTCTTGCACGAGAGAGACAGAGACTGGGAGAGACAGATTTGAAACTGAGAAGAAACTCAGATGGACTTTCTCTGTTTATAGTGCCATTTTAAATAGTTAAACTGAACAATTTTATTATTTTTTTTATATCTTATTTCTACTCCCCGTAACCCAACCTGCCTACATCCAGCCACCACCTTCACCCCCCATTCAACCCACAGGCTCACTTACATACAAGCTGGAGCATGCCGTACCCGCAGAGGGGATTCCCTTGTCCTGCGCTTGGGCCAGGAACCACCAGCGACATTTTCACGACAGGCCTCGGTGGTGACGCAGCTAGCAAGCTGCCCGATCATCTGGCATTTTTCCCTCTGCTTTTACCTCTTGAAGTGCAGACATGCAATGATGTCAAGGGACTACTTGCTGATGTCCGCCGCACTTCACCCCACAAGTGCACCGCTCCTGTAGTTCCCCCGATCTACATCGAGGGCTGCTGCAGCGCGATAGAGACCCCAGTCCCTCCCCAGAAAAAGGAGAGCAGTGCTTCAGATGCTCAATCCTTTCCCTCCCCAGCCAACCCCCGACAGCTTGGGTGCGTTCTCGAACCGGGGTTGCCGCTGTGGAGCGAGGTGTGGCGTCCAGCGCCTCAACCCTCAGCACCACCGGGTCGGCAATAATTTCATTTTTTTTATTTTACTGTTATTAAAAATGATAAAACACTTGCTGCAAATTTTACAACTGCTTCTGGTTTTCCTGTGCTTCATGACCTGTGCCTGAATGACAGTCCTATGATGTGGAGGACTCAGCGGGTAGGGCCACTGCTTCTCCAGTTTGTATGTGCCATTATTCCTGGCAGAGAGTATCTGGATTCACCATGGATGTCCAGTCCAAGATTATGGATCCATCCTTTGGAGGGCCAGTGCTGTTTGGCGTAGACTCACAAAATATCACCCGCTTACAGGAATCTGGGAAAGCCATTAGATCTGCACATACCATGTATAAATTTCAGGCTCAGCAACATTCCAAGTGGTCCTTTCAAAGGAATGCTAGGCAGTAATCTTGGGGACATTAGTCTAGAGCAGGTTTCAAGTGAAAGGCCTCCACTTCTGCCTCTGGAGGTTCTGCCCCTTGAGCCCCCAGAACCTCCTAGCCTGCGCTCCCCTCCCAGGCTCCTCAGCCTGACTCATTGGCCTACCTTCCCTCTCCAGGCCGAGGCCTCAGTGGAGGTGGTGGGCAGTCAATTTTCCTTGCATATAGTAGGGTGGCATCTGATAACCACAGATCGGTGGGTTTTGCAACTCATTGAAAGAGGACACACTCAAGTTCACCGAGGTTCCTCCAGACAGCCCTCCGATCCCACCCCATAGCTCTCAGGCCCACAGCCCTCTCATTGCAGAGCAAATCCAGGCTCTTCCACAAAAATGGGCCATAGAGTCTGCCTCCCCGGTGGAACAAGGGAAAGGGTTTTAGTCTTACTTCTTCCTACTGCCAAAGAAAACAGGGGACCTATGTCCTATCCTAGACCTCTGTCACTTGAATCAGTACATCAAATACAAAGATTCAGGATGGTCACTCTGATAGGCCTGCTTCCTCTGCTCCATCAGGGGAATTAGTTATGCTCCCAGAACATGTAGGATGCATACCTCCACATTCTGATCTTCAAACTACACAGGAGGTTCCTTCATTTCCAGGGACATCACTACCAATTTAGGGCCTTTCAGCCTGTCCTGGCCCCCCCAGAGTTTTCACAAAATGCTTCACAGTAGTGGCTGCAGCTCTCAGAAGACATGGGCATTATGTCTTCCCCTACCTAGCCAACTGGCTCCTAACTTCTCCCACCAGGGACCGGCTCCTGTGCACCACGCAGGCCACCTTCTCCATGTTTTGGAGGCAGTATAGTGCAGTGGTTTAGGGCTCTGAGCTACAGACCTGGAGACCAGGGTTTGAATCCCACAGACCCCACTGGCATACTGTGTGACCCTGAGCAAGTCACTTAACTTCCTTGTGCTCCCAGGTCACACCTGGAAACAAGCATCGGCCTAGTGTGCTTTTCCTGATTAAGCAGTTTCCTCTTTCTCTTTCAGGACCTTCTGTGTACTTTAAATCTCCCCAGGTCCTCCCCTTGGCCAAGCCAGTGGCTACAGTACGTAGGGGCAATTTTGAACATGGCTCAAGGCAAAGTCTTCCTCACTCAAGACAGAGTAGAGTGCCTTCAGATACATGCTCATCAGACCTTCTCTGCTGATCAAGTTCCGGCCAAGTCTGTTCTCAGACTTTTGGGACACATGGATGGCCACCATCGCCATGGTCCATCTGGCCAGACTATACATGAGGATGATCCTGTGGAATGACCTGGACCAACCGGTCTTGGTGTCCAGCCATGTCAGGCAGACCTTGACATGGTGGTTAAATTCCTCCAACCTTTCCAGAGGAGTTTGTCTTTGAAAGGAACCTCCCAGACATATCTTGACCTCGACACACCAGGCCAAGGCTGGGAAGCCCACATGGGAGATCGCCAGACTCAGGGATCCTGGGATGAACATGAGCTTCATCTCCATATCAACATTTTGGAGATGGGTGGTTCTGTACACCCTTCAGGCTTTTCAGACAGGTCTGCTATCTGGCCCCCTGTTGATCCAGACTGACAACATGTCATTTTTTTTTTTTTTTTACATCAGCAAACAAGGGTGAACTCACTCTTATCCCTTCTGCAGGGAAGCCATGTGAGTGTGGACATGGGCAGTGGACCGTCATCTGGACTTCTTAGTAGTTCACTTTCCAGGCATCCAAAACTCCCTGGCAGACAGCATAAGTTGATCTTGGTCCAGGGCCCACACATGGGAACGTTATCCCTTTGTGGCAGAAGATTTTTCCAAAAGATGGGGTCATCCAGAACTGGATCCTTTTGCCTCCCCATCCAAGGCAAAACTGCCCAGTTTTTGCTCACTAGATCCAGGGTCTGGTGTTTTCTGATGAGATACATTGGCCCTCTCCTAGAAGGGATGGTTTCTTTATGCATTTCCTCCCTTCCCCCTACTTCATCGGGTCTTCCTCAAGCTGCAGTCAGAGGGAGCAGAGATGATTCTAGTGGCATTTTTTGGGCCACGCCAAATTTGGTTTCCACTGCTTCAGCAACTGGCAGTGGAACCTCCAGTTTCCCTGCCCCTTTGATAAGACTTGCTCTGCCAGGAACAAGAAACCCTGGTCCATCCAGATCTCAAATCCTTGCACCTCCATGTGTGGCTCCTGCAGGCCTAGCAATCTTCAGATTCGGGGTATCACCCAGAGTGGCAGATGTCCTAGTGGCTACTAGGAAACCCTCCACTAGGGCAACCTATGCTATGAAATGGACTCAATTCAGCATCTGGGCCACAGCTGGCATCTGGACTGGTTCACCTTCCTGGTGAACTTAGTCTTAAGAGTACCTCCTCTCTTTATCTGCTGCAGAACTCAGCTACTCTTCACTCAAAGTGCATCTGTCCGCCATTTCAGTCTACCATGTGCCTCTTGAGGGCAAAACTCTTGCCCAGCTAGACCTTCTCCATACATTCCTATGGGGCATTCTGCACTTGGAGCCTCCTGACTGAGACCCTGTCCCACCATGGGATCTTTTATTAAGTTTAGAAAAACTCTCATTGCCACCCTTTGAACCTGCCACAAGTTGCGAGCTGCGCTTTCTGTCATGGAAAGTGTTGTTTTAAGTTGTTATTACTTCTGTCGAGGATTTCTGAGCCTTAGGCCCTTAAGTGTAAGGAGACTTATTTGGTTTTCCACAAGGACAGGGTGTCCTTGAGGACTAATCCTACATTTCTTCCAAAGTTGGTGTTGTATTTTACCTTGAATTAGGATGTCCACCTCCCTGTCTACTACCCAGAGTATTCAAACCGAGGAGAGGCACTGCTGCATACACTGGATGTCCATAGGATGCGTCCTTGTTATTACAGCGCACCTGGGCTATCTGAAAATCTGATCAGTTGTTTGTTTCTTTCACCCCCAGAATCATAGGGACTCCAGTTTCTAAACAGCATTTATCCATATGGTTGGTTAATTGCATTGTTTTCTGCTACAAGTACTACAAACCCTTATCAGGCTCAGTAAAGAGTCATTCTACCAGGGGCATGGCTGCTTCTTTTGACTCCCTGAGAAATGTGCCTGCTACTGACATTTGTACTACCGCCACTTGGGGTTCTGTCCATACCTTTGTCAAGTACTACAGTCTGGACATTGCTTCTTGCCGCAGAGCAGGTTTTGGACTAGCAGTCCTTCAGGGCCTCCTGTCCTGATCCATTTTGGGAGACTTCTACCTCCACTCTTCTGACCGGGGTCTCACTTTACTGCTTGGGACTCAGTCCTAAAGGTGTTACCTGCTGCAAGAGGCCCCTCAGAGTAAGATAGTATAGTTATGTTAGAACTTACCATAACAGTAGGTCTTTGAGAGGAACTATTGTAGCAGGTACTGTATTTCCCTTCCACCTTCCCCCGATAGCTGCTTCTTCTTCACAGATACCTTTGTTTTCCTTTGTTAGAGGAACCTCCTCGGTTCTCATCTTTTACTGTCTTGCCAGGGTCTCTGGAGGGAGAACTAGGGATGGGCTGGGGGACCATCCCTTTTACACCATACATGATGTTGGGGGTGGTCCCTGCTGTATACTGCTAGTTAGAAGTTTTCCATGGGGTCCTGGTACCTGCCGGCCTCAGTCCTAAAAGTGTTATGTGCTGCAAGAGCTCCTCTCAAAAGATCTACTGTTTACAATAAGTTCCTACATAACTGTACTTTACTGACCTGTAACTGTAGTTCTAGGAGTGGTATTGCATCTTTTCTGGACTTGGGGTCATCCCCACCACAATCTAGCCACTTAAGATGCAGTGGGAGTAGAGGAGATTGTTGAATCATATGTGACTGCACTGTTTGGGGTATTCATAATGTTCAGGAAGTATGCAGTAAGAATAGATCAAGGATTTAAAACCAAACAAGATTGGGTATAATTAGACCATTACTATGCATTTCAGTTCTACCATGAAAGGAAGCAGATAAAACAACCAGCAATGTCAGCCAATTTTAGACAAGGTAAGCAATCGTGAAAGATGGGTTTTCAGCTAGAAATAACATGAGGCAAAAAGGGTTGACAGTGTTCCTTTAAGCAGTAAATCGATGCTCTTCTATTGGATGATTTACAGAATGACATCACTCTAAAGTTTGATTCTCGAACTGTAGCACATCCTTTCAGAGCATATATGAATTTTGTAGTGCTCCCTCTTTTATCCACTCCCCATCTGCCACCCTCGCTTAGCTCATATGTGAGCTTCTGTCCCATTTTCCTGAAATGCTATCTCCCCCTTTAACTGCCATCCTCTGTTATCCACTACCCTCTTTTATCCACCACAATTCATGATGTACGGAGGTGGGTGGATAAAGGAAGGGCACTGTATATTGACTTGTAGTGAAATATAAATATTTATGTATCTTGCATGCCTTAAGAATGTGATAATGTAACTGTCTTTTTTGAATAGTGTGCAGATCTTGTGTGATATTCTGCATTGTAACTATGTAACAGGGACACAATTGAAAATTATCTCTGTTCAATTCATAGATTCTGTCGACAGATAATGACTGACAGTCCCATCCCGTCTGCTTGTTTACGCTACTCAAAAAGTGACCAGTGACCTTTATTGGTCTTTGACTTTACCTTTTTCTTCCTGTCTCTGTTATTCCTTTGTTTCTGTCCCATGCTTATTTTAAACCCACCACAGTACGGACTGCCACCACATCCTGGGGCAAGCTATTCCATGCATCCACCACCCTTTCTGTGAAATAGAACTTTATAATATTTCCTCTTATGTGGCCACACTTCAGTCTCATGTTGTGTCCTCTTGTTCTGGCCCTACTGTTGTGCTGAAAAATGTTGTCTCCATCCACCTTGTTTATGCCCTTGAAGTACTTGAATGTTTCTGTAATGTCACCCCTCTCTCCTTCCTCTGTTCCAGCATGTACAAATTTAGGTCCCTCACTATCTCCTTGTAAGACTTATGATGTAATATGTCCTCCATTTTAGTTGCCCTCCTCTGCACAGTCTCTGTTTTGTCAATGTCCTTTCGAAGGTGTGGTCTCCAAAACTGTACACAATATTCAAAGTAAGGTCTCACCATGGTCTTGAACAGTGGAACCATTACCTCCCTCCTCCTGCTTGTGATTCCCCTTCCAATACATCTCAACATCCCACTGGCCTTTCCTACTGCCTTGGCAGTCTGCCTAGCAGCTTTCAAATCATCTGTGATTATGACCCCCTAAGTCTCTCTCCTCAGTTACTGTCAGCAGCTTCCCCCCATCCTGCAGCACGCTCCAGGGTTCCTGCTCCCCACATACATGATTTTGCATTTCTTTGCATTAAACCTTAGCTGCCATGTGCCTGACCATCTCTCCAGCTATTCCCGGTCTCTTCTCATCCTTTCCACCCCCTCCGGGGGTATCAACCATGTTGCAGATCTTGATGTCATCTGTAAACAGGAAAACCTTTCTCTCCAGCCCATCTGCTATGTCACAGATGAAGAGATTGAAGAGGACTGGCCCCAGTACTGACCCCTGAGGTACCCCTCTGGTCACCTCCCTTTCCCCTGATTGGGTTCCATTTACCACTACTCTGTTTTCTGTCCCTTAGCCAGTTGCCAATCCAGTTCACCTCTTTTGTGTCCCACCCTCATGCTGCCTAGCTTGTTGACCAGTCTGCTATGTAGGACCATGTCAAAGGCTTTGCTGAAGTCGAGATAGGCATAGTCTACTGCCCCCCCTTGGTCTACCACTTTTGTCATCCAGTCAAATTAATCTATCAGATTTTTTGACAGGATCATCCTGCAGAGAACCCATGTTGCCTGGGATCCACACTCCCATTGGTTACGAGGTGTTCCACAATTCTTTCCTTGAGGAGTGCCTCCATTATCTTCCCGACTACAGTGGTTAGACTAACTGGCCTGTAGTTACCCATTTCTTCCCTACTACTGCTCTTGTGAAGAGGGATGACTTTTGCCATTCTCCAGTCCTCTAAGACCACTCCAGTGTTTAAGGTCTCACTGAACAGGGCTGCCAAAGGGGCTGCCAGTTCATACCTCAGCTCCTTTAGGATCCTGGATGAAGCCATCTGACCCTGGCTTTGCTGCCAGCCTTTAACTTGCCAGTTCCACAGGACCTTCGCCTCTGTGAATGGACTGGTGTTTACCTCCCTGTCCTTAACTCCTCTGAAGTCCAGCTACGGGCCTTGCCCAGCCCCTTCGACAGTGAAGACTAAACAGAAATATTCATTCAGAATCGCTGCTTTTTCCCTTTCTCCCTCCACTATCTCCCTCCTGACACCTCTAAGCTTTGCTATTCCTCCCTTTGCTGTCCTTTTCTCACCGATGTGCCAGAAAATGCCTTGTCCCTACCTTTAACCGACTGAGCAACTCTCTTCTCCGTTTGTGCTTTAGCGCTCCTTACTGCCTTTCCTGCCTACCTCAGGCACCTGTGGTACCTTCCCTTGTCTTCCTCACTTTGTGTTTCCTTACACTTTCTGAAGGCTAGCCTCTTGGCCCTTAATTTTTCTGCCCTCCCAAAAAAACAAAAAGACAAAGAGGCTTTCTTCTCCTTTTATTTATTTTTATTTATTTATTACGCGGATCACAAAATACGTTTTTACTTTTGTCTGTAGACCTGATGCATTGTTCTGTTACCCCAATAAAGCCTCTTTGATGTGTACCCATTTCTCCTCCATGTTCCAGCCTACTGCTCTCATTTGCAGGGTTTCCTTTAGCAGTAGTCCCATTCTGGTGAAGTCCACCCTTCTAAGGCCTAAGACTTTTGTTTTTGTATGGGTTGACTTGATCCCCATGTCCGCCTTGAACCTCACCATATTGTGGTCACTGGACCCTAACTGTCCTTCTACTCTAAGATCTCATATCCTGTCCCTGTTGGTCAGCACCAGATCCAGGATTGCTCTGTCCCTGGTAGGTTCCTGAACAAGCTGTGTAAGGCCAGCCCCCTCAAGTGAGTTGGGTAATCATTATTTATATTGGGTATATTCACTACTTACACATAACACACATGACAAATTCTGTGTGATTTTCTTCCTTGTAACTATGTAACAAGGATACTATTGAAAATGAGCTTTGTTCAATTGGGTAATCACTATTCACACTGGGCTCTATTCCTATTTATGCATGAAATGCATGTAGATACCCTTCACTGATTTGCACCCCCATGCAGGAGTGTGCATGCCAGCATTCATGATTGACAGCCGCCAGTTTGTGGCCCACTCCCCTGCAGCACAGCAGTACAGGTGAGGGGCACAGCTGTGGAGACAGGCATCCAATGGAATGCCCATCCCAGGTCCTAAAGTACAACCCTTGCATTGATGGTCGGAGGAACCCTTGGAAGGCACATACTCCCCCTGAGAACAAACTGATGATTGCCTGTGTGGACACCCCAGACCTCTTAAACAGCACAGTGTACTGGTGCTGCCATGTGCAGGGGGATCCCAATGCTGCAGCATCTCACCATTGACCTGTGGAGTGGGTGCATAACCACTTATGCCTAGTCCCCCTCCATAGATATCGAGCTCCAGTGTGGTGCACAAGTGCGTTACTGCTTAAACGCAGCTCTGGCACCCCTCCCCCCAGCACGCCCCTGTCCCACCCCTGACATGGAGCCATGCAACCAGCATGGGGATCCCTCATGCAATGTGTAAATGCATGCTGTTTTGAGAAGAGACTGTGCAATAGGGCCGTTGTGCTGGATGTGCCGCAAGAAAGCTCCTAAACTGTACCATTCGTTTGTTTGTTTTATCCTCTCTCGCTTTTTCTGTTTAGTTACTTTTAATGTTTTATTTTATTGTAAAGTAGAACTAGTGAACTGGTGAATCTTTAACCATAGAGCGTTATCAGGGGACACTCAGCAATCTTCGAAGTGTGCACTGGGGCTGTGTGACAGCTCCTGCTACTGCTCTGACTGTGGGAGGAAAGTTTTTTAATTCATAAAAATCACTGTTGCCCCTCCGCTAGTTTTGCGGATCTTAATTAGGAGACAGTTGTGAGAGAAGAGACTGAGACTGTGAAGAAGAAGCGGCGAGCAAGTGAGTTTTTGGCTTGGGTTCCTGGATGAGAGAGACTCGTATGTAAGCAGTGTGAGTAGTGTTTGGAGAGGATAACATCATGGGACTGTTTGGCTTTTTTTGAGTTTCTGGATGACAGAGATTTATGTATGAGCAGCGTCTTGACAGGATTACATCGCAGGACTGTTTGGCCTTTTTTCCTGAGTTGTAATAACTTTTGTTTATTTTTGGAGGTGGTGCTGTTGCTTGGGGGCACTGCTGAAACAACTTGGACTGTTGTTTATTACTGGAAATAACTTGGATGCTCGATTCCTGACGGAACCTCTGCCAGGACAGTGGGAGGTCTGTGCTGTGGTTTAGCTGCCTGGGTCTGTTCCTACTCAGGAGAATTGAACTTAGACTGGCTGGGAAGCCAGCCAGTGGGTTTGTAGTATCCTATGCTCTACACAGGTGTCAGCTGGTAGGCTGGTGCCAGTGGGAGTCGCGGCTGTGAAGGCAGATATCCCGAGCGGTGACACGAATAGAAAGGGCCTTCAGGCTTTTATCATTGCCTGGAAATTGGATTGTTACCCAGAGGATTTATCCATCAGGAAGTAGGAAAACCAATGGTCAGATCTTAAATTTCTTTTGCATTCAAACAATTACTGTTTGGGGCAGTGAGTGTGCCTGTGCTCATTTTGGATCCCCCAGGTAGTTAGAGTGCCTGGGGATCTGAACTCAATTTAACACTGTTTACATGACTTTATTTGAAGTCTCCAGTTAAGGAATTAAAATTTAGACTTTGACTGCTTGCTGGGCATGTGGAGCTGGCGCAGTATATTTTTGGCAAAGGCCTTTGATAAGCTGACTGTAGTGCACTAAGGACTTCTTGTGACTGTAAAATTCAGCCTTGTGGGAGGGGGTTGATGAGTCCTAAAGTTTTACCCTACGGTGAGAGCACTGTGAGGAGTCAGGAAGTAACTGTAATAAGGGTGAATTTTATTGGTTTAGAATAGGGATATATTTATTTGTAAGAGTTTAAGAAGAATTAGGTTAGGTGGGAGGGGGTGAGTGAGTGGGGGTGTGACTGAGTTAATATTGGTGTGTGTGGGAGTACCTGAGATGTGTGCTGGGGAGTTAGGAATATGGTCAGGCAGTACTCCCACTCAAGATTAAGGGACCTCCACCCGTTTGACCATCCACTGCTCCCATTTGAAGTTTACTCTAGATGTCGTGCCTTCAGCATCTTAAGGAGACGAGGGAGTAGGAGGAGCGGGAATCCTGGAACTCTTGAGGGGGATGAGAAAGGAGTGGACGGTTTTGGATAGTGAGGACTAGGAGGTGCCCTGGGGTGAAATGGACACAGGAATGAGGTTATCCTTGTCTTGTGCCCATACCCAAGGGTTCTGACTTGGTCAGGCAGGAAGTGGGGCCACCTTTGGACTCCAGTCCCTTTTGGGTGGTGTTAAGCAATGCCAGGTCAATTAAAAATTAGACCGCAGTTGTTGCAGATCTTGTGGCATCTGCAGACCTGGCTTGTATCATCGAGACCTGGCTGGACGAAAGTACCGGCCTCATTTTGGAGTCTGTGGTTCCGGCTGGGTTCTCAGTGATTCACTGCCCAAGAGAGAAACATTGGGGCGGGGGGGTTGCTGTCTGTTTTATACAGGAACTGGGTCTCAAGGAGGTGCCAGTTGGAGCAACCAACTCCTTTGAGTGTATAGCAGGTGCAGGTGTAGGCTGAAAGACCCTTCTCATTTACCGTCCACCAGGTGATGGGAGGGAGTTCCTGAAGGAGGTTGCAGACTTCATCGCCGAGGTGGTGTTGGAATCCCCCAGATGGTTGATCCTGGGGGATTTCAGTGCCTGGGTTGATAATAAACTCTCGCTGCTTGGACAAAACCTCCTCCTCCAATTGATGGATTAATTGGGCCTAACATGGGTTATTACCACTGCAACCCATGAGAAAGGGCACTCATTGGACTTGGTGTTCACCTGGGGATGGAGATCTCCAGTGTGGATGTGGAGCCAGTCGGTTGGTCTGACCATCATGTCCTGAGATTCAGTTTCCCAGCCTCCCAAAATAAGCCTGCCCCAAAGGAGTTAGTACTGTTCCATCCTTTAAGAGGAGTTACCTCAGAAGGCCTAATGGCAGTGCTGGACATTTTGGGATTTCCAAGGGATAAAACTGATCCGGGGCCTCTTGTATCAGCCTATAACAGGGCTGTTACTGATGCCTTGGATATCATTGCTCCTTTTCGTGTTCGCCCTCTTACCCCTCACCCTGGTGCTGCTTGGTTTAATGGGGAAGTCTGTGAATTGAAGAGGTGGGGGCAAAGGTTGGAAAGACACTGGCAGAAAACTCATCTGGAGGTGGATAGTATTAGATTGATGGATCATTATAAGATCTATCAATCAGCAATTTCCCATAAGAAGGCAGAGTTCCTGTCCTGGGAAATTGCTACAGTGAAGAACAGGCCAGCTCAGCTCTTCTGGACTGTTGACAGACTGTGCAATCCAGCCAGTCTTCACTCTGGTCGAGCGTTGTCACAAGTGCAGTGTGAGGCATTTGCGTAGTTCTTCATTGATAAGGTGTCCACCATCAGGGATGAGATCAACCAGTTCCTTCACATTGGACCTTGCAGTGATCTATCGGGTGGTACTATTACCCAACAAACCTAGTCCACCTTGAGCCAACTGGTAGTCGTGGATGTAGTGAAGATCATCCAGACTCTGAGGCTAACCTACTGTAGTTTGGACCCTGGCCCTACAAGCCTACTAGTGGGGGAGGGGAGTGTAGAAGTTATTGGCCAGCTCCTTGCTGGGATAGAAGGGGTTTCACTGGAGAGAGGGATCTTTCTATATCCCTTAAAGGAGGCAGTAGTACGCCCCCCTTTAAAAAAAATATCCCTTGACCCCAACTGCCCAGCTAACTACAGACCGATCTCGAACTTACCCTTTGTAGGAAAAGTTATTGAGAAGGTGGTTGCTCTGCAGCTGGAAGACCATTTAACCAACCACGATATCTACGACCCTCTCCAATCTGGCTTCAGAAAAAGGCATAGCACTGAAACAGCCCTGGTGCGGGTACTTAATGGACTTCTGATGGCGAGAGATTGGAGAACCCATTCCATCTTGGTTCTCCTTGATCTCTCAGAAGCATTTGACACCATGGATCATGAGGTGCTGCTCGAGCACCTGTGGTTTTTCTGTGGACTGAGAGGGGCGGTCCTCAGTTGGTTTCGATCTTTCCTCGAGGATAGATTCCAGAGAGTGGTATAGGGGACTCATTCCTTGGCCCCTCATGGGCTGCCCTGCAGGGTTCCACAGGGCTTGGTGCTGTCCCCATGTTAATGCTTCCATTAGAGGACATTATAAGACAGTACAGGTTGAGATTTCATTGCTATGTCTATGACTGTCAACTGTACATGTCTTTTGTGCCCGAACAGGAATTAGATTCTTCTTCGGCATTTAATAACTGCCTACTGGAGATTCAAAACTGGATGAGTGCCAGATGGCTTTGGTTGAACTCAGGAAAAGCAGAAATACTGGTGGTGGACCCTGGTTTTAGGATGACGGAGCATGGGTGGGAAAACCCTCAGGATTAAATCTTGGTGGAATCACGCTTATTGCCTTGGGCCAGGTGTGAAACCTGGGCGTGGTATTTGATAAAGGCCTGACCCTTAGGGCACAGGTTTTGGCTGTAGTCAAATCTTCCTCCTATCATCTAAGGAACATAGCCAGGGTGAAGTACGTGGTCCCGTCCGAAGATCTTCTTACCTTGGTCCATGCCTTTGTCACCAGTCATTTTGATTACTGCAACGCCCTCTACCTAGGGCTACCAGGGGGTAGATATCCCCGCTTGCAGCTAGTGCAGAATGCAATGGCCAGGTTGTTGACTGGAGCCTCTGGATACTGTCATATAACACCTGTGCTCGTGAACTGCACTGGTTGCCAATACAGTGGCGGATTACCTTCAAGGTTGTGTTGCTGACCTATAAAGCCCTACATGAGCAGGGACCCCACTACCTGAAAGAACTCTTGTGCCCTTACTATCCCACCCGTTCACTCCGATCCTCTGAAGAGGGATTGCTAGAGATTCCCAGGGCATCCCTTAAAACATCAGGGGGAAGATCTTTTGCCTTTATGTCACATACCTTGTGGAACTCTACCTCACCAGATTCGAGAAAGTCAGACCGTAGAAGGATTTAAAAAGTTGTTGAATGCTTACCTGTTTAGTCAGGCATTTTCAGGAATTTATTGAGTGCGTACTGATGTGTTTTACTGATATATTCTATTTGTTTTAAACTGTAATATTGTGGGTTTTTTAATGAGTACTGTAAAGGCACCCTGAGCATTGGAAGGACACCTTATACAAATAAAGTGTTGATTGATTAAAACCTCCAACATACATACTTTTATTAATTGTGATGCAACATGGTATACATGGCCACGTGTGAATGTGTATCATGCTATGTGTACAAGACTACCAGAAATTTTAAGGTCAGACTAACAGAAACATAGAAGTTGATGGCAGAAGGAGATCGCTAGGTCCATCTAGTCTGCCCATTTGTTTTATTTTTTTGAAATTTAAGTTTATTAACTTTTACAGAATTTTTCAATTTCAATTTCAATTTCAACTTTATTTTTAAAAGGCGCTTTTCTTAAATCAAAGCGCCTGTACAGATAAATATGACAAATATAGTAAATCAAATCAGCAGAAATCCTTAAAAGCTATATTAAAAAGGTGGGTCTTCAACTCCCTTTTAAAACTAAGGACGGTCGGGCAGTCTCGCACCTGACGAGGTAGAGAGTTCCACAGGGTAGGTGCCATAAAACTAAATGATCTAGCACCAGATGTTTTCAAACGTACCCTGGGAATCTCTAGCAATCCCTCGTCAGTGGATCGGAGGGGGTGAGAGGGACTATAGGGGCACAGGAGCTCTTTCAGGTAGGCAGGTCCCAAATCATGTAGGATGTAGCAAACCGACCTTGAAGGTGATTCGCCAAAACACTGGCAGCCAGTGCAGTCCGTGGAGCACAGGCGTTATGTGACTGGATCTAGAGACTCCAGTCAACAGCCTGGCTACCGCATTCTGCACCAGCTGCAGACGGCGAAGTTCAACCCCTGATAGCCCTAGGTATAGGGAGTTACAGTAGTCAAGCCGGGAGGTAACAAAGGCGTGGATTAATGATGGAAGGTCCTCTGGAGGAACCAAGTGCTTCACCCTGGCAATATTCCTCAGATGAAAAAAGGAAGTCTTCACAACCGCTGACACCTGGGATTTAAGTGTCAAACGGTCATCAAGTACTATGCCAAGATTTCGCACCCGGTCTGAGGTCGTCAGCTGGACACCTCCAAGCCATAGGCCTGAGGGTGATCCCTCTGGCAGACCCGCCTCACAGCGACCTAAATCCACAACCAACACCTCAGTTTTCTCCGGATTTAACCTCAGCCAACTCCCATTCATCCATTCTTGGATTTCTTCAAGGCAGTTATTAAATACCGACAAGGCAGCGTCCTGACCGGGCACAAAAGACATATATAGCTGGGTATCATCAGCATAGCAGTGAAAACCCAGACCGTACAGTCTAAAAGAATAAGACATGATCATTTTCACAAGGTACAGTAAGTCAATTAGCCACATATGGTATAAAGTAAAGCAGAACAAAGAAACAGGAAAAAAAAAACACCCCAACTTCCTCATCTACCCACAAGCCTCCCCATTCCCTACGCCCCCACCACCCCTCCCCTCAAGTGTGCCAGATAATCACATTGCTAAAGGGAAAATACCAATAAAGTTATAAATAAGCTAAAGAGAATCTGCTCTCAAAGGAGCAGAAAGTAAAGATACAACCAAGAAGAGGTAATCAAGTTTCCATGGACCCCAGAGGGAAGGCCAGGGGATCACCGGTGTAAATATAAGGCATCCAACTTACCCCACCTTTTCTGAAAAAGATCCATACGATTCCATACACTGGCTGATAGCCTCTCAACATTGAGACAGGCCGAAAGCTCAGTCAACCACTCCGGATAGGTCAGGGCCAATTGGTCGGTCCAATGCCTAAGTACCAGCCTTTTAACCGCCCCAGAGATAAGGGCAATATGGTATCGGCGCTCAACACAGTCAATGATCCTAAAATCCCCTAAAATGCATATTTCAGGAGTGAAGTAAGTGGTAAGGCCCAATAGGGGATCTAGGTTGGCTTGGATGGCCGACCAGAGTGGGGCTACCTTAGTACAATGCCAGAAAATATGCAAAGGGTTCCCTTCACCCAGCGAGCATCTGGTACACGAAGGGAGGGCTAACCTATTTAATCAGAAAAGCCTCCTGGGAGTGTAATGCATGTTATTTAAGATATAATATTGGGTAAGTTTGAGCCTATCTTGAGTGTGATATCTATGTAGGTCCCTCCATATCCGAGACCAATTCAAGGTTTCCTCGGAAACAAGAGAAGCCCAGATATTAGATCCCGCCGTAGGTTCGGGAAATTTATAATCCAGTAAAAAGGAGTAAATTGCGGAAATAGAGTGTGGTTTAGAGGCGAGGGTAGAGATATGCGAAAGGAAGGGTAGGACCTTGGATTCCTTAAACTGAATGCCAAACTTCTTAACAATGAGGTGTCTTAACTGGTATACTTTAAAGATCTTGCTAGCCGGAATATCGAATTTAGCAAGCATATCCGGTGACGAAAGGAGAGAACCCTGACCATAGCATTGTTCTAGATTAGTATTGCTAATTTGAGGAAGCCAGTCAGGGACAATCATCGAATTATCCAATTTAACATTGGGATTGAGAACAACAGGTTGTCCTAGGTCCATTTTAGGAAGGATCCCCAAAAATTGCAGGCACTGAGAGAGGGACCTAAGGGACGTAAGAATTGTTTGATCCGTAACCCATTGTGTAAGGGTAGAGATGGGAGTATAAAAAGCGGCATAAGGGTCTAGTTTGAGTCGAAAGGATCGACTTCTCAAGTTGAAGCCAGATCGGGAAGAGGAGTCAGTGCTGTTTGAAATCATTTCCTAGCTTGGATAGGTGAGTGGCCCAATAGTAAAAGGGAGGTTAGGAAGCCTAAGACCGCCCTTTATCTTTAGGGAGAGATAACTTGAGAAATGAGCGCTAACCTCTTTCCGCCAAAGAAAATTAGAAGGCCACATGAAACTGGTGCAGATAAGAGAGCAGCAGCCAGAGACCCAATAAGTTGAGAGGGTAAAGATACGGGAGGGCATTCATCTTGATAATGTTAATCCTACCCCAGAGAGAAATAGGGAGATTGGACCATCTTGACAGATCCTGCTGTACTTGGGATTTGATAGCATCTAGATTAAGCTTTTTGAGTAGAGCTAAGTCCAAGAGAAGTGGATACCCAAGTATTTAATTGATTTGGCGAACCATTGCATACCAAACTTCATGAGACCATGTTTATGTGTATGTACATTTAAGGGATAGATTTCAGACTTAGCTATATTCAACTTATAGTGAGAGAGATTACCAAACTGGTTAATGAGCTGTATTGCTTGGTCAAGGGAGGCAGCAGGGTGAGTGACATGCAAAAGTATGTCATCCGCATATGCTGAAAGGACTAGCTCTTGCTGCTGCACCCAACAACCTTTGACCAGTGGAGAAGTCTTAAGCTTGATAAGGAGAGGCTCGAGGTAGAGGTTAAACAAAAACGGTGAGAGGGGACAACCCTGTCTGGTACCAGTAAACAGCTGAAATTTCAAGGAGAAGACCCCATTACAATATATCCTGGCTGAGGGGGAGTCATACAAGACCTGGATCCATTTAAGAAAAGAAACTGGGAATCCCATCTTTGCCAGGGTAGCCAAAAGAAAGGGCCAGCTGACACGAGCAAAAGCTTTCTCTGCATCCAAAGAAACCAAAGCCATAGGAAGGTGGGAGGACTGGGCTAGATGGGAAATATGTGAGAGGGTTCTAAGATGATCAGAAGGAGAACGGAGTAAACAAAACCAACTTGTTGGGGCTAAGAAGATGGATCCAAATGTTCTTAATTAGCTCAGCAAGTACCTTGGCCAGTATTTTCATATCATAATTCTGTAGGGATATGGGCCTGTAACTCGAGGGTCAGTGGGAGTCTTGTCCGGTTTAAAATTAAAATAATAGTAGCTTCAAGAAGCGAGGATCTACCCTGGTGGCAGAGAAAAGGTACTGGTATAATTTAAGGAGAATAGGGGCAAGTTCTTTGGAGAAAGTCTTGTAGAAATTTGAGAAATCCATCTGGGCCAGGTGTCTTGTCTGAGACCATGCATGCAATGGCCGCTTCAATTTCAGAAAGTGAGAATGGGGCAATCAAGGTAGATATGTGGGAGGGTAAAAGTGTCGGGATAGCAATAGTATTCAAATATGTTGAAATATCAGTTAAGGGAACAGGAGAAGAGGGTGCACTGTAAAGGTTTTTGTAATATCTTTCAAAGGTCTCAGCAATATCTCTAGGAGAAGTTGCAACAGAGCCAGTAGAGGAATGTATAGATGGGATCAATCTAGAGCTTTCCATCGTGCGAAGTCTCAATGCCAGGAGTTTACCAGCTTTCTCCCCGTGCTCGATATATTTGGCTTGTGTCTTAACGAGGCAATATTCGGCTCTATCCTTAAGAAGGTCTGTATATTCGTTTTTGACTACCAAAAGGGCCTCAAAGGAGGATAAGGAAGAGGAGGAAAAATAAGAGTTCTCTAACTCTTTGATTTTGGTCATCAGAGAGGATGCCCGAGTCAGTCTGGCTTTTTTCCTTGCTGAGGCTATCTTGATTAACTCACCCCTAAGATAGCATTTCAGGGAACACCAAATGCTATCAAATCTAGAAGTGGATCCAAGGTTATTCTCTAGGAAGGCAGTGATAAGGGTTTTGACCTGAGCCACAACTTGGGTATCTTTTAAGAGCTGGGTATTCAATTTCCAGGTAGTATCCCTTTGAAAGTTAGGACCAGGAAATATACTTGCCCACACGATTGCATTATCAGAAAGAATAATCGGCTCGATACCAGATTGGAGGAGACCCGGAAAAAGGGATTTGCTGACCAGAATATAGTCAATCCTAGACCAGGATCCGTGAGGTTGAGAAAAGAACGAAAAAGAAGCGAAGGGATGGGTTGGAAAGACGCCAGGGATCGCAAAGACCTAACATATGGATAAAATCCAGTAAGGATCTTTGAGCCGGAGTAGGTGGGAGGTTTGAGTTGGGGTCTTTATCTAACAGGTGAGAAGGTGGGAGATTCCAATCCCCACCTAGCACAATTAGGGAGGGGAGCATGACACTAATTTTATCAGCGAGGGACATAAAGAAGGTGGGACTTCCCCCTATTGGGCCATACACTGATCCCAAAACTATATCATCCCCATTAAGCAACCCCTTAATTAGAACAAACCTCCCTTCAGGGTCTGTTATCGTGTTGTTTACCGAAAAATTAACATATTTTTTAATAAGTATCACCACCCCACCCTTAGAATTGGACCCATTAGCAACAAATACCTGTGAAAATCCGGATCGAACCAACCATTTCGATTCAGCATTAGTAAGATGGGCTTCTTGTACAAACAAGATATCTACATGAAATATGTCGCAATGCTTAAACACCTGCGTCCTCTTGACCTTCCTTCTGAGTCCATGTACATTCCACGATGCAAACTTGAGAAATTTTAAAGCCATTTCACATATAAAATAAATAAAGGTTCAAACAGTAGTGATACAAATCCATAGGCACACTTGAACCCCTTAGCCCCAGCCCCCAGTTGCTTATCATGAGAAACTCGCCACAGGGAAAAACCTGTAAGCCATTGGAGTACATGTAACCGTATCCAGACTGTATATAAACCCAAATAGACTGAGAGCCCCCATCCCCCCCGCGACTAGTACCCACCACAAAATTCAACCAACTATATACAGTACAGCTCCAGACACAAACAAGCTGAAGGGAAGTGCAGTACCAGCAAATGCCTGGCAGCCAGAACCCCATTGCAAACCCATATCTAAACCTGCTAAGGGAGAACTGAATAATAAAAGGTGGCCATAAATTGCTAAGCCCGACAGGTGGGCGGAACCCCTCCATCTCAAAAAATTATTACAATCATTAAATCCAAAGTTGGGTTTGCATACCCCCTTTTTCCCAGTGCGCAATGCAGCCTACGAGCACTCAAAGGCTCAGGAGCAGTCCCTCCCCCTACCAACCACCATTCAATTAAGGACGGCGGGATCCGCAGTTACCCAAAATCGTCTCCAGTACCCCCGCCAACATAACGGAACCAGAATGAAAACAGGGGATTAACTCACCCTCAAAAAAGTCGGGGGTAGAGAGATCAGAAGGTAGCTAGGGTACTAAGCGTCTCGGAGGCACCATCGCGATGAGGCCAGGTTGTTTCCAAGGGGAAGCTATTAACATTAGGACCAAACCGGTCCAGTTGGAAGCCAGCCCACCGGGAAACAGCATCCACCTGAAAGGGGTTCCAGGCGATAGTGCCATCGAAGGGGAGGGAAATCAAGAGGGGATCAACGCAGCCCAGCATCCGCTGGCCACCCGAAGTCAGCAGGCAACTCGGCGGCTCCAGGAGCAGCCAAACAGGTAAGGATGAACAAACCAGCAACAAGGAATGTACTTAAGGGAAGGCAAAGAACAATCGCACACTTTTAACACTCTAAACAAAGTCCAAACAGGGACAATCCAAATCAGAGTCTCTCAGTCAGCCATTGCATTTGAACAGGTTAGGCAGTTTAATTGACAGTTCTTTGAGAGCCAGATCCGAGGTTTCATAGGTGTAAGAACTACCATCAACGGACACTTTTAGGATGGCAGGATAGTTCATCCAAAAAGGAATGCCAGCAGCAATCAGCTTCTGCACGACGGGGTGGAAAGCAGATCTTTTGGTTCTAACTTCTTTAGGCAGGTCTTGTGCGATGCGTAGTTTGGCTGAACCCCAGGCAATGGACTGTAGCTCCTGGGATTTAGCGAAGACTTGCTGTCACTCCACATAGCTCAAAAATTTTATAATGATGGGTCTTGGAGGAGAGCCCGGTGGAGGTCTGGGTCTGAGACCCTGTGTGCTCATTCCAGCTGGTAATGGGGATTGAGGGGCGATGCGCCTACTAATTTATTGAGGAACTTCTGAAGGAATGCCATAACATCAGCACCCTCCTCGAGCTCCGGGATTCCCAAGACCACCAGATTATTACGTCGACTTCGGCCCTCTAAATCCACCGTTTTAATCTGGGTTTCTTAACTTGGTGGGCTAGGGACAGCATCTCTCGACTTCTGCGTAATTTTCCACTGTTCAGGGAATGCACCTGGCCTCCGCCAGGTACTCTAGTAGTGCTACCAGAGATCACCCCGGATAGTCTTCAGGTCGGTAGTGATTGAATGCAGCACGTCCTTCAAGGGAGCAATCTCCTGCAGGAATCTTTCTTCGGACAATGGGCAAGCTGCTTGGCTTTTGTCTCCCAGTTGATCGGAGGTAGATCCAGGTTGGTTGCGCGGCTTTTTCGGGAGCTTCTCCACATCCATCTTTCACTAATTTCAAGCTATTCCTCTTGGAACACGCGTAAACCGTCCAGTAAGGTGTTCCTGTAACAGTATAGACGCTGTTTCTCGTTGGGTTTGTCGATAGAAACGTTAAGTTTATGATAGTAGCTGGCAGGAAGGGAGAGCACCAAACTCCTGCTGTTGCACAGCAAGCAGACATCACGTGACTCCGCTGCCCATTTGTTTTAAACTTATTTTGACACTCTAGTTGCCCTTTGTAGTCTGGGCTCCCTTGTGTCTATCCTATGCCTTCTTGAATCCTCCCACAGTATTGACCCCCACAACCTATTGGGGCAGGCTGTTCCAAGCATCCACTACTCTTTCTGTGAAGAAAAACTTCCTGGTGTTGGTAGGGAACCTCCCTTCTTTCAACCTGAGGTCATGTCCCCTGGATCTGGAGCTCTTATTGAAGTGAACAAGTTCCTGTGCCTGTACCTTGTTAATGCCTTTTGTGTACTTGAATGTTTCAATCATGTACCCTCTCTCTTCTCTGCTTTGCTCCAGGGAGGACATATTCAGTTCCCAAAGTCTTTCCTCACAGGACATGTACTGCAGACCCTGAATCATTTTTGTTGCCTTTCTCTGTACTGTTTCCACCCGGTCAATGTCCTTCCAGATGTGAGGCCTCCAGAATTTGACTCCATATTCTAGGTGAGGCCTGACCAGCAATCTACACAGTGGTAGTACCATCTCTCTCTTCCTGCTCGTGATTCCCCTCCCAGTGCAGCCCAACTTTCTGTTGGCCTTCACTGTTGCCTTCTCACATGCTTACTAACCTTCAAGTTATCTGAGATTGATTCACAGATCTTGTTCCTGGTTTGAGGCTGCCAGTCTTTCATCTCCTAGGTAATACTTCCTTCATGGAGTATTCTTTCCTATGTACATAATCTTGCACTTTCTGGCATTAAATCTCAGCTGCCATGCTCCAGATCATTATTCTAGTTTCTTGAGGTAACTTCCATCTTGCTCACTCCTTCTGGGGTGTCCACCCTGCTACATATCTCGGTGTCATCTGCGAATGGACACACCTTCACTTCCCATCCATCAGTGATGTCTGCTATAAAAACATTGAAGAGCACAGGCCCTAGTACTGAGCCCTGGGGCACTGTGGTAGTCACCGTGCCTTCCGTTGATTGTGCTCCATTAACCTGTACCCTCTGGGTTCTGTCTTATAACCAGTTTTGTACCAATCTTACTACTTCTGCACCAACCCTTGTGCGGTCAAGCTTCTTTACCAGCCTTCTGTGTGGAACTGAGTCAAAGGCCTTACTAAAGTCTAGCTAGACCACGTCCACTGCCCCATTGTTTACTATTTTTGTAGCGTAGTCAAAAAACTCGAGCAGATTTGTCTGGTATGACCTTCCTGCTGTGAAACCATGCTGTTTAGGGTCTTGTCGGCTGCTAGTTTTGAGGAATGCTATGATCCTCTGTTTGAGTAGGGCCTCCATTAGTTTCCCTACTACAGACGTGAGGCTCAACGGTCTGTAATTACTAGCCTCTTCACAACTGCCTGATTGTGAAGTGGAACCACTATTGCCTATTTCCAATCTTCAGGTACCACACCACTCTTCAAGAATTTCATGAATAGAAGTGCCAGAGGGGCTGCTAATTCTGCTCCCAGTTCCTTAAGGATTCTGAGGTGCATCTTGTCTGGTCCCATGGCTTTGTCTGCTTTTAGTTTATTTAACGCCTTCTTTACTTTGGCTTCTGTAAAGGGACTCATGTCTACCCCCCTGGTCCTGGGGTGTTGTGTTTTTTTAGGGCTGGTTGGTAAACACCAAGCAGAAGTATTTTTTGAGAATTTCTGCTTTCTCTGGGTCATGTTTGGTGCATTTCCCTTCTATATTAACAATCTGTACTATCCCTCCTTTTGTCTTCCTATGTTCCCTAATGTATCTAAAAAATTATTTGTCTCCTCTCTTTGCCCCTTCAGCTATCTTTTCCTCTGTCTGGGCTTTTGTCTTTCTAATTTGTTTGTTTGACTCTCATTTTTTCCCTCTATGACTCCCAGTCTTTCTCAGTTGTGGTTTCCTGGTATATGCTGCTTTTTTTCTTTGACTATGGTAGTCACTTCCTTGGAAAACCATAGGGGATTTCTTTTCCTTTTTGCTTTGCTTTGCTGACCCATCTGGCACATTGATCTGTGGCAGTCTTTATTGCTCTCTTGAGTCTCCCCCACACCTCCTCAACCTCTATTTCCATTAACTGGCTACTTATGTTGTTCCTCATTTTTTGGAAGTCAGCCTTCTGAAGCCTAGCACCTTTATCATTGAGTGACTGGTGTCCTGTGTTATGTTTACCTTAAAGCTTACCATGCGATGGTAGCTGTTGCTCATCTGACATCCCACCTCAATGTCCTTGATCCTTTCCAAGTTTGTGAGGACAAGATTGAGAATGGCATCTTCCCTGGTTGGAGTTTTAACAAATTGGCACAGTCCCGCGCCTTGTAGTGACCATAAGAAGTCCCTACTTCTTCCTGTTGCTGCCTTTAGTGTGCTTCAGTTTATACTGGTAGGTTGAAGTCTCCCACCAGCATTACTTCACCTTTAGCAGACATTTTGTGGATTTCTTCTATTAGGTCTTTTTCTCCTTTATCTCCTTGATTTGGGGGCCAGTACACAACACCAATTCTGAAAGTTTTTCCCTTGCCCATGTCTACTCTTAGCCACAGTGACTTGAAGTCCCCAAGTTGCCCTTCTACTTCTGTGGCTTTCATATCCTCCCGAACATAAATGGCTACGTCCCCCCCACCCTTTTTTTGTGCTGCCTGTCTTTCCTGAACAGATTGTAACTGGGAATGGCCACATCCCATCCGTGGTTTTCTGTGAACCACATTTCTGTTATAGCCACCCAGTCCAGGCCCTTCTGTTTCCAAGATGGCTGTTAGTTTGGGAAGTTAGGGGAACATCTCAGGGCTGTAGCAAAACACAGTGGGCCTGATTCTGAAAGGGATGGTTCAAGTCACGTCAAAGGTGACTTGCACCAAATGCTGATGCACCTGGGACCCTGTGCCTGATTCTTTATCAGGCAGGGTTCACACGACTAAGTCACAAGACTTGTGCCAATCCAAACTGTATGCCAAAGGGAGATCATACGTTATCGGGTTGGCACCAGCTGTGGCAACTATAGTGTAAGTGCACAAGAGCCCACCCTCCATGCATCGATCCCCCAATATAAGTGAAAAGCCCTGCAGGGCTAGCAGACCCTCCCAATGCCCTGATTCCCCAAAATTAAATAAAAGAAGCCCTGCAGGGCTATTGATCCCCCCATGGGCTGAACCCCCTAAAAGTCAGTAAAATAAGCCCTGCAGGGAGTGTCTCCCCCAATCCCCAATCCCTGAACCCAAGTTTCTGTTGGATACTATTATAAAAGAGAGCTTGGTCTCAATTTGCTTTCCAATAAATTGAATTGAATTGAAGTCTAGGTGGTAATTGGAAATGTGAAAAAAAAAACACAACATCCCCATTATCCCTTGTAGTCTAGTGGCCCCCCACCCACTAATGCCAGACCACCCCACTCCCCCGTGACCCATACCCAGCCGGCGACTAGCACAGCCCACCTCTCACCACTGTGACCAGCCGCAAACGGAGCTCCATGTGAGCTGTCTCACCTGCTCTGTGATATGTATAATGCACATATGTAATGCTTTATGTTACCTGTAACTAACTCTGAGTCGCCCCTGAGCAAAGGGTCCCCTGGCCTCAGTGGGCCTACCCGTTACCAAAATTAAATAAATAAAGAGTATGCGCTCAATGATTGAACTGTCATTCATTGAGCTCGTTCTATTTATAGTAGTACGTGCTCATACAGAGCTCAGTCTGTGACTGGCCATGGTGGCGAGAGGTGGGCTGTGCCAGTCGCTGGCTGGGTATGGGTCAGGGGGAGTGGGGTGGTCTGACACTGTGGGGTGGAGAGGGCTGAGGGGCTACTAGACTACCAGAGATAACAGGGATGTTGTGTATTTTAATTTTTTTAGATTTCAATTACCTGACAGACTAGGGATCAGGGCTTGAAGTGGGGGCACTAACCCTGCGGGTCTTATTTTTTTGAATTTTGGGGGGTTTGGGACATGGTGAAATTGATAGCCCCATGGTGCTTCTTTTATTTAATTGTGGTGGGGTTGGGGTATTGGGGAGTCTGCTACCCCTGCAGGACTTATTTCTCCTATATTGGGGCATGGGGGGCTACATGTACCTGGGGTTGGGCTGGTGGCACATTGGAGCAACACCTGGTGGATGCAAGGTACACTTACACTGGTTAATAGCTGGTGTAAATGTACTTTGATAGATGTCTTCCTAGGGTTGTTCCAGAATATCAATATCAGGGATTTGGCAGTCGCCCTTACAGAATAGGACCCAACTGCTGCCGTAACCCACCTTGCACCATGTTGCAGGGGTCTTGTGGTGCAGTTGGTCATGTAAGTCCACTTTGGCGCTAGTCGCAGGCTGCTTTGCAGAATCCCGCATGTCGCAGCTCATGGCGCAAAGTGCAACTTGCACCATTCTCGTTGGCTCAAGTCACTTTGTGCCATGCATAACTCTTTCTAGAATCAGGTCCAGTGTTGTTAATGCCCTTGTGCAATATACAGTACTGACAATCAGCAGCAGCAAACAGGCCATTCATTCAAGTTCTATGGCATGGAAAGAGTTACAGTTGGAAGGAGGGGGAGAGTATAAACTCTTGCCTAGTGCTATTGACTAGTTATTAACTGCTGCTGTGTTTGTCGTTTATTGTAGCATGGAAAATAATTGCCAGATGTACTACTCAGAAAAAGATATGAAGTCCACAAAACGAATTATTTGACTGAAATAATGAAGGAGGCAATGTAGCGCAGTGGTTTAAAGCTCTGAGCTATAAACCTAGAGACCAGGGTTTTTATCTCACAGCCCCCACTTGTATACTATGTGACCCTGAGCAAGTCACTCAACTTCCTTGTACTCCCAGGTAACAACCGGAAAGAAGCTTTCAGCTTAGTATGTCTCTCCAGGTAAAAAAAAAAATTAATAAAGTGGCAAGTGAATGGAATTAACAACTAGTCCTAATTCCTTTCTGTATCTGTATAACCCCTGCTGTAGTTGCAAATTGTAGCATTTTATGGAATCGGGGGGGGGGGGGATTGTTTTTATAGGTTTGCACTGTTTTTGCTCTAACTGTAGCACTGTCACTGAGGACTGTAGTATAAATGACCTATGACTCCCTGCATACAGGTGCGCCAGATGATGCCAGTCCTCAAGTGAAACCAGCAGTCTTGCTTGCCAGCATTTTGTTTGCCTTGAGGTATTCCTTGCACTTTCTGTTTGCATGGATGCACAGAGCGCTTTATATTTAATAAAACAGTGACTGTCATGGAAGTTGAAGGTCTAGTGCTGCTTTTTTCTTGTTTTTGTTACTATGTACAGACCCCTTGTTTGTATAATCCTTCACTGTTTTACATTATGTTCATATTTACTGTACATTGTCATTTCCATATGTAATTATTATTTTTTTTATTTCTTTTTAGGGCTCACCTCTTCGGCTGGGATTTTCCCTATGGGTCCCCAAGTCTGGCTCGCAGGCGGCACCTGCATCTGACGCCTTGCCCGAGCTACACCTCCACTCCCTCACCCTCTCTAAGGCCACATCACTGTTCCCAGTCATGTAAAGCCAAGGGGTCAGGACCGGAGAGAGCTTCCAGGAGTGGTGGATGCAACGCTGTGGCCCGCCATCATGCGCCATGGGTTCGCTGGTGTTTTTAGCCCCTAAGTCCCCCCCCCGCTGTGCTGGCCCCTTACTGTACTCTGTGACTCATCCTAGCCCCCAGCCACTGATAGGAGCCAGCACTTGCATGGTTATCCCCCCACCCTCCCGGAGGAGGAGAGCAGTCCTTGGGACACTCGATCCTCCTCCTCCTCCTGGCCGACCCCTGATAACCTCAGCTTGCTTCCAAACCCAGGCCGCTGGTGTGGTGCGAGGTGTGGCATCCAGCACCTCAGCCCTCAGTGCCACCAGGCTGGTGTTCCCATATGTAATTATGACTTTGTATTTTTTATTTTATTTTCTTTATTTGGTGTTATTTGTGGGGAGCCTCTTCAGCCTTCGATGTCCCCCCCACTCAACCAGGCATTAGACCCCTCCCTTCAGCTCCCCATGACACCCTCATGGTGGGGTGGGAGACTCTCGACCCACCATTCGGATCCAGTTCAGGGGAAGGTGCCCTCCCAGCAGTGCTTGTAAGAGGGGACCGTCATCATCCAAGGTGAGGACTCCATTTTTCTTGTTTTTACTCGCCTGCAGAGAAGAGCATGCAAGGAAATCAGTGGAGGGAGTGCCCGCATGTCTGCATGTGCTCCTCCAGACTTCTGCCTCATCTCTGCGCTCCTTGTTTCAGCGCCGGCATGCTGCCCCCCCAGCCGCCGCGAGTGGTCAGTGGAGCGCTGACCACTGATGTCCCCCCTCCCCAGAGAAGAAGAGCAGTCTCTTGGATGCTAAATCCTTCTCCAAAGCTACCAACCCATGGTGGCCCGTGCTCATTCCCGAACACAGGTCGCTGGCACAGCACGAGATATAGCATCCAGCGCCTAAGCCCACAGTGCCACCGGGCCAGCTAATGACTGCATTTTTTTATGAATAGTGTATAAAGCACAATCAGCCCCCTTCAAGGACTGCAGATAAACACCTGTTGTACCACTTCATGGCTGTTATTGTTACATTCACTATGTACTGTGACTTTGTAACGTAATGTTTTGACTCTGTAGTTAGTTATTTATTCCTTTTGTCTACACCACATTGTCTGTATTTTACTTCCTTGATGATCCCTGTTCCTCCTTCCCCCGTCACAGCTGGAAACAAGCCAAATTGGACTATACGTGGAGATCTGGTAAAATGGGCCTTAAAATAGGCATTTATTTGTCTGGTGTACCCTACCCGGCAAATAAAACCTAAAATAAATAAATATAATATGTTCCAAATGAATAAATAAATTAGGTTATACATGGGCACTCATTTTTGAGCTTTAACTGTGGTTTGCACCATAGCACTGGCTTTAAATATCCTAGCCCTCTTGTTCTAGAATGTTTTTCCTGATGTTCTAGAACTCAGTGGACTGAGCAAAAGCAATGCACTAGTGTGCCACTCCTTAAGCAATAATGGCTGAGAAGATTGTCATTTCTGAAGGATTAACAATCGGTTGGGGGAGTAGGTGGCCCGAGGCGTGGCCAAGGGCTACCTCCTTCCAGCCCGTCGGTAAACTTTCTTTTTGGCCCCATTAATTTTTACTGCAATTCATCTTTAAAGTAGAGTGGCATAAGCCATGTGTGTCACACAGAGTCAGTTGGCAACCGGATCAGTTATTTCTAAGACATTAATGACCGATCCAGTAGCCAGTCAGAAGCCTCGTTAGGCTCATGAATAATTAATTAGACTTCTAATTCTATTACAGAACCACAAAACAATGCCAGAACATCTGGTACTTATGTATTTATTTATTTCAAAAGTTTCACTGGGAAAGACTTGGGGGGGGGGGGGAGAAGGGGAAGAGGCGGTAATGAATGACAGAACAATATTTACATAACAGGTAAAAATAATGTACAAAGTTACAGGTGTGGCAAGCTACCCTACTGCTAATCCTTATTTGTAGGTATAATTCTGCTGTATAAATGTTTTTTTTATGTAATAAAGCCACAAGCTCCAGCTGCCCGCTTGGCTCTCTGCCTCGGCCACAACAGAAAGGGGCTAGCGCCTGAGTGGTGCTACGGGATTTCGCCAACGGTGCACTCGGCTAGCTCCTCAGCCGCCACCTGCCAAAAGCCGCAAACTCCAGCCACCCACCTGGCTCTCCGCCTTGGCCACAACAGAAATGGGCTAGTGCCTGAGTGTTACTACGGGATTTCGCCGGTGGTGCACTCGGCCAGCTTCTCGGCTGCTGCCCACCAAAAGCTGCAAGCTCCAGCCACCTGCCTGGCACTCCGCCTCGGCCACAACAGAAAGGTACGACTGCTCCTGTCCTCACAGCATCCGATTGGTGCGGCGTTTCTGAGGAAAACCTTGACTGGGCTGTCTACTTTCTGGACTCTGCACTGATTGGTGCACCTTCTCCCATTGCCTTATCATTGTTGTTTCTCTGCTGTTTTCACTTGCTATCTCCCTCAAGGTTTTTTCCCCTCCCCCACCCTCCCAGGCCTCCTTTAAATTCACTGTCACTCTGTCCCTTTGCTGCACTGCTCATCTGACTGGCTGTCCTGTGTCTCTCTCTCCTATCCCTGGCCAATATTGCTGTATGACCTAGGTGTGCTTGAACTTCTGTCCTGCAACTTATACAGTAACTCTCCCTAAATCGCAGACAGCATACTCTGGTTTCTGTCCTCTAGCCCTTTCTCATCTAATTTATGATCACCACCTTTCACAAGCCTCATCTGTGGGAAATTCACTGCTCTGTTTCTGCTACAGTCCTGATCACAGCCCCAGCTTCAAATAATTGTTCATCCAATTCTCGGATGTTCTTAAGCTACTTTTAGGCACAGTAGTTGTGGTTTCTTCGCCTTGTGTTTTCTCTCTTCTTGTGTCTACTTAGCCAAACCTCATACTGAGACTTAAAGCCCAAATCCTGATTACAATGAAACCCTATTTTCTCCTGCGCCTACTCGTGACCTCACTGGTATTGATCCACCTAGGCATGCTTATTCTGTCCCGAGCCTCCTCAACAATCCTAGATTTCCAGCCCCATGACTTCTTATTCTCTAACCTCCTTCTGATGCCTCCACAAAACTGTGACCCTACCCCAGTGTTATTAAATAAATCCTGGATCCAGTTGGTTGCCTATGCCCTAAAACACTGCCACCTGCCAAATTGTACTCTGTGATCCTTCCAGCACCACAAACTGTGGTATCTCCTCCTACTGGTCCTATTGCTCTCAGGTGACATTCATTCAAACCCAGGACCTGTAAACAACTCACCTACACCTTTTTCAAATGTTGAAGGGCTCACTGTTGTGCACCATAATATTAGAAGTCTTGTGCACAACCTAGCAGAGCTGGAGTCCTGGGCAACTCTCTACAATCTGGACATAATCTGCCTCACTGAAACCTGACTCAGACCATCCACCCCTGATCTACTATGCTCCCTTCCTTCATATAATCTGCTGAGATCAGATAGACTGGCCCTTAAAAAAGGAGGTGGCATGACTATTTATTTCAAAGACTACCTCCATCTCTCAACCATCTGCTCATCTCCTCTTACCCACTGTGAAGCGCTACATGTTCTCCTTTCTCTCTTTCCAAAAAATTACATATTATCTGTGCCTATAACCCACCCTCAGGAGGCCAAACTGGTCTTGATGAACTGTTGGAACTAACCGCTCTTCTATCTGGAATAAATGAGGACTTAATACTTGGTGACATAAATATAAATTGGCTTGGTAACTTAGAAACATAGAAACATAGAAGTTGACAGCAAATAAGGACCGAAAGGCCCATCCAGTCTGCCCATTCCTTTTTCTACCTTATAAATGTGCCATCGGCCTTAGCTCTGTCAGTGGCCTATTTAGTCATACTCATCTGTATTGCTCCCTTATGCCTATCCCATGCCGGTTTGAAGCCCTGCACTGTATTCATAGCCACCACTTCCTGAGATAGGCCGTTCCATGCATCCACCACCCTTTCTGTGAAAAAAAATTTCCTCACATTCCCCCTTAATTGGCCTCCCTCTAATCTCATGCTGTGTCTTCTTGTCCTGCTATTTTTCTTATATTTAAACATGTTAGACTCTTTCACCTTGTTAATGCCCTTAAGGTGTTTGAATGTCTCGATCATATCACCTCTCTCCCTCCTTTGCTCTAGGGTATACATATTGAGCTCTGTTAATCTGTCCTCATATGTCTTCTGATGCAGTCCCTGCACCATTTTGGTTGCCCTTTTCTGGACTGCCTCAATTTGGTTAATGTCCTTGTGAAGGTGTGGCCTCCAGTACTGCATGCAGTACTCCAGATGGGGCATAACCAGTGTCTTGTAAAGAGGGATTATTACCTCCCTCTTAAGACTTGTGATACCCCTACTAATACACCCTAACATATCCCTAGCCTTACCTACTGCTTTAGAGGTCTGCTTGGATGATTTCAGGTCATCGGTGATGATGATGCCCAAGTCTCTTTCTTCCTTTGTGACTGCCAGCAACTCCACTCCCAGCCTATATGTGGCTTCAGGGTTTCTCTTGTCTAAGTGCATGATCCAGCACTTTTTTGCATTAAATCCCAGTTGCCACTCTTCTGACCATTTTGCTAGTTTATCCAGATCTCTTCTCATTCTGCCCACCCCATCTGGATCATCTACTGTGTTGCAAATCTTGGTGTCATCAGCAAACAGACAAGCCTTACCCGCTAGTCCATCTGCAATGTCACTACTGAAGATATTGAAGAGGACTGGCCCCAGGACTGATCCCTGAGGTACCCCACTTGTGACTTGCATCTCTTCTGACTGTATACCATTTACCACCACTCTCTGTTTTCTACCTGTCAACCAGTTTGCCACCCAGTTGACCAACTTCTGACCCACGCCGAGCCTACCTGGCTGATTTATCAATCTTCTATGTGGAACAGTGTCGAAAGCTTTGCTGAAGTCAAGGTAGGTGACATCATCTGCTCCCCCTTGGTCCACCACTCTGGTTACCCAGTCAAAGAAATCTAAGAGATTAGTTTGACAGGACCTTTCTTTTGTAAACTCATGCTGTCTTGGATCCTGTGCCCCTATGGATTCCAGGTGTTGCACTATCCTTTCCTTAAGGATTGCCTCCATAATCTTGCCCACTACTGAGGTAAGACTGACTGGTCTGTAGTTCCCACCTCCTCCCTGCTACCACTCTTGTGGAGCAGGATCACATGAGCCCTTCTCCAGTCTTCTGGGACCTCTCCTGTGCTCAGAGACTCACTAAGCAGTTCTGCTAATGGTTCTGCTAGTTTCACCCTTAGCTCCTTAAGTACCCTGGGATGTATGCCATCAGGTCCCATTGCCTTGTCCACCCTGAGTTTAGTGAGCTCTTGTAGGACCCTTTCTTCTGTGAAGGGAGTAGTGCTCACCTCCCTCCCCCCTGTGTTCATGGTGCAGAGCTGTTGGCCCTGCCCTACCTTCTCTTCAGTAAATACTGAGTAGAAGTATCTATTTAGGATAGATGCTTTTACAGGGTCCTCCTCCTCACATGCCCCATTTTCTCCTTTGAGCTTAGCAATACCCTCTCTCAACCCACATCCCTTACCAGTTTTCAAAGTTTTAACCTGCATCAGCTGATCGGTGATCCCACCAAAACTGCCACTCGAACAAACTCCAGTACACTACTGGACTGGATTATGGCAAACAATCCTGAGAATATCATCTCCTCAGGAGTTCTAACAGATGCCATCACTGAGCACTCCCCTACTTTTTGTATATGGAGTAAGAGTAGGCCATCTTCATCCAACCTACGTCTTATTACCTTGCAAAACTATTCTCACTTCAACCCACTTGTCTTCCTAACCGATGTCACTGCTATTGACTGGGCCTCCCTTTTTAAATCGAGTGATGTCCAGACTGCCCTAAACCTCTTCCTCACCCACTTTCTCACATTTCAGGAGAAACATTGTCCCCTTGCAACCTGTAGGGTAAAAGATTGTCATACCCATTGGCTATAATCTAACCTATTCTCAAAAGCTCGCTCCTTTATAGAAACTCGGGGTTACCAACTGACCTAAATACCTATAGAGCAATGTGAAATTCCTACAAGAAGGATATCAAGAGGTCTAAAAGTGCCTACTGTAAGGATCTATTAACAAACTCTTATGGTGAGTCTAAAAAGTTCTGGTCCCACATAAAGTCCTTCCTGGGTTCTAATCAGGCACCCACTCCTAATGATATGCTACTAAATGGCATGCATTGCAGCAGCCCCCATTCCATCACAAATTTCTTCAATACCCAATTCTCTGATCTTACCAAATACACTTCTTCCTTCCCTGTCCGACCCAACTCTACTCCTCCTCCTCCCGATGTCACGACACCTCAGTTCTTTAAGTCAGTCTCTTACCATGATGTCTTAAGATTGCTCAATAATACTGTATAACTCAAAATAACCACGTAGTAAAATTTCTGCATGGTCATGATCCCCAGACATTTTAGCATTACCTTATGTTTGCGCTTCTGCAACTGCCTTAATATGGTACTTCTGTCCTCGTTAATTTCAAAATTAGAACAAGGGCATACAGACACTAACCTCCCCCAGCTGCAGTTGTGTATGTGGACCCCAGCCGCAGTTGTGTATGTGGCCCCCAGTTGCAGTTGTGTATGTGGCCCCCAGCTGCAGTTGTGTATGTGGCCCCCAGTTGCAGTTGTGTATGTGGCCCCCAGCTGCAGTTGTGTATGTGGCCCCCAGCTGCAGTTGTGTACGTGGCCCTCAGTTGCTGCAGCTTGCTCAAGCACAAGTGACACGGATCTGGTGACTGACTGTGACACATGCACAATGTTGATCGAACAAGGATGGTCACAGAAGATTTGAACCATGAGGATGAGGTGATTTGAGTAAGGGAAGGGGGTGATATAAACTATTGGAGCAAGGGGATTCAAACTATGAGGACAGGATGATTCAAATGATGGTCGGGGTTAATAAAAGCAATAGCGGATGTGGTGATAAGAATGAGGGGAGATGGTAATATGAGTAATGGGAACCAGCAATTTGAACCATGAGGACAGGATGATTCGAATGAGGGAAGGGGGGTGATATGAACTATGGGAGTGGGTGATTCAAACCACGAGGACGGGGTGACTCGAACGATGGCAGGAGAATGATAAAAACGATGGAGGATGGGGTGATTCAAATGAGGGGAGAGGAGTGTTAGAAATGATGGAGGCTTGTGGTGATTTGAATGATGGGGGGGGGGGTGATACGAATGATAGGAGCCAGTGATCTGAACCATGAGGATGAGGATGACTTGAACAATGGTAGTCAACGATTCAAACCATGAAGACAGGGTGATTAAGGAGAACACAGGTAACATTTTTACACAACGTTACACAGAGAGTGGTGAATGGTGGGCTGTTTTGGGTCTGTTTTTGAAAAGTTACAGTGTTTGGTAAATGCACTTAGGTCTGCAGCATATAAAATTTCACTAACAAAAAATATTTGCTGACAACTTATATCCGCACAATACTTGTCATCAGCGGATATAGCGAATATTTTTTGACAGCAAAAATAAGGCGTTATACAGTATCTCAGAGTTCACTGCAATTTGGTCTGATGACCTTGAATCTAAGCTTTTAAAACTCACTGCCCCTTATATAGCTGCTCCTCTAGCTAAGATTTTTACTCTCTCCCTCTGCCAAAGCCACATCCCTAACATCTGGAAGACAGCTAGGATCACCCCAGTTTTCAAAAAAGGTGACAGTAAAGATCCCTCCAACTATAGGCCTACTACCATCTTGCCAGTTCTTAGTAAAATTCTAGAGAAACTTGTGGCCACTCAAACTACCAACTTTCTTCAGCAATATGACCTTCTTACAACTGCACAGCATGGATTCTGTAAAGGTCACGGTACCACTACTGCACTACTCAAGTTTACATCTGATGTTCTAATGGCCATGGACTCTGACCTCCTCACGGAGGCCATTATCACTGACATGATAAAAGCGTTTGACTTAGTTGATCACCCTATCCTTCTAACAACCCTTAACTCACTAGGCTTTCCACCAAATGTTGTCAGGTGGTTCAGCAGCTACTTAGCTGATCGGACTCAAACAGTTAAATTTAACTCAACTTTATCGGACAAAGCTTCCATTAATATTGGAGTGCCACAGGGTCTATCTTAGGTCCCCTGCTCTTTTCTATATTCATTAGCAATATTACTGCCAACCTTGCTCACACAGACTCCCTACTCCTTGCAGATGATATTGTTCTGTACACCAGTGCGAAGGATATAGCTGACATTAACACTTGACTCTCCCATGACCTACAAGTCATTCAGTTATGGATGCTGACTAATAAGCTTATCCTAAATGAAGAAAAGACTAAAACCATGCTATTTGGTTCCCACACCAAACTCAAACTCTAACAACCTAAACTCAACGTCTCCTCTGCTAATGGCACAAGTGTAGGGGCAGTTAACTCATTTAAATATCTCGGTATCACCCTTGACCTGACTCTCAATTTTGATCTTCATATTCAACAGACTTGCAAAATTGGTAAACATGAAACCTGGCATTGCCTACCGGACTAGCTATGTGCTCACTCCATCTGCCAGGCTTGCCACTGCTCGTGGTATACTCCTACCATGTCTCACTTATGGCATCGCAACCTATGCCTCTGCCGGTAAGTCTAGTCTCAAAAATGGGATGTTACCTATAATAACATCTGTTGCTATGCATCCTCCTCCCCTTGGCTGAAGCACCATTGCCTCATCTACTCAGTTGTTGGCTGGCTTTCCCCTTCTGCATCTAGATCTTATGCTTATGGGTCACTTATTGACAACGTTATCCGATCCCAAATTCCTAAGCCACTGGTAAAGTCTATTCCTAAACCCCTCATCCAGCTATGGTTTACGCTCTGCTGATAATACCTCAGTCCATATCCCTAGACACCGAAGGTCCAAAGGTGCTAGTGCTTTTGCCTGTTGTGCCCCCCTTTTCTGGGACTCCCTCCCCCTAAGTACTCACTCAGCATCATCCCATACCTCCTTTAAAAAACTGCTTCCACACTATCTTGTTGACTCGTGCCGATGCTCCTGTTTCAAACCACCCTAGCATTCATCTCCTGTTTCTAACCACCCTAGAATTCATCTCCTCCCCTATGTTTTCCTACACTTATATCACTTCTTAGTTTACTGACCTGTCCAAAGTTTAGCTCTTTCTTCTTATCACCTGTTTATAAACTTTTATTCCTTGGGACTTCTATTCCTCACTAAGTCCCCATCCTCACATCTTACCCAACACTCCTCTTTCAATTCCTAATTCTACATTTCAATTTTTCTTCTCCTGCCTTATCCTATACTGACTACCATAATCACCTCTGCCACCCAGCTTTCATCCTCCTGAATTCTATGGTAATGTCAGCACTTACGACTGACTCAAATTGTCATTTTACTTTCTTGAAATCTTTTACCTCTCTTTACTCTTACTTTATTTTATTCTTCTCTGTTTACATATTTTTACTAAGCTTGTTATTTAACTCTGCCTTGTTTTTGTATTCCTGTGATTGTATATTGTGATTTCATATTGTGTAATCTGTTATCTGATTGTCTCTGTTTTATACCCTCCCAGGCCATGCCTGAAAACAGTCATTGCTATGGCTAGCGCACCTGCCCAGTCATCAAAAACTAAATAAAATATACGTACATGCCAAGAACTGCCAGTGTTAATCCAATGGAAATAGAGGTGAATAATGTGTTCAGAAGACAGCCCTTTTAACTTCAAAAAACAGGATGCTGTTTTCCATGGTATTGCTTTTGGTGAAATTAAAGGAAAAGAAAAACAGAAAACATCCTTCTAGCAGTCCTGTGTGAGATTGTAATGTCAGGTGTCATAAATGTTGGCTGGGTGACATCACCAGATGGCAGAAACATTGTGTTGGGGAAGCACAAGAGTGACACCCAAGGGCCTAAAATGGAAAGGCCAGCCTCTATCTACAGACAGGTATAAATAGCCACAGCTCAGGGCATTTGGGCACACTTTCATCTGAACTCTGCCTAACACACGAGAAGCCAAACTGCTAAGACCCTGTTGCTGCCAGCACACATTCTTCATCTGGACACTGCCTGATACACCAGTAACAAAACTGTTGAAACCCAGTGTGGCTACAAGGACTAAAGGAACTGAAAACTCACATCTACTTTTCTGGATATCAATTCACTGCAGTTTTAAGGTAGAACTTTAAATACACACTGTTAGTATGTTTCTTTGTTCTCAAGAAGGCAGTATAGCACAGTGGTTTAAGGGAAAGGGGGGAAGGGAACATTGCTTAACCAGGAGTAGCATACTAAGCTGAAGCTTGTTTCCATATATGACCTGGGAGCACGAGGAAGTTAAGCGACTTGCTCAGGATCATACAGTATGCACCTAGGTGGCTGTGGGATTCAAATATAGGTCTCCAGATCTGCAGCTCAGAGCCTTAACCCACTATGCTATACTGCTTCTGGCTCTGAGCTGCAAGCCTGGAAACCTGGGTTTGAATCCCATGGCCCCCACTTGTATACTGTGTGACCCTGAGCAAGTCATTTAACATGCTTGTGCTCCCAAGTCACACCTGTAAACAAGCTTTCAGCTTAGAGTGTCTCTCCTGGTAAAAAAAAAAATCCTTTTGTATAATTTTCTTTTTTTCTGTATGCTGTAACCCAAATTAGAGTATTCTCTTTTAGCTGTAACTGTATGATTATTTAAATATTTTAGTAAAACATGTGTTTTTCTAAAGAAATTCTGCCTGCATGAGATTTTCTATATTTGTGCGTGACTATAGAAGGCTTATTAATAATCTGTGACAACTGTTAATTGCTTAGAGAGGGTCACCAATAGCAACCAAATTGAAAAATGGTTTGTAAGGGATCTGGAAGGATAGGGAGAATGTCCAAGTTTGCAGGGATTTGAACCAGATTGTTGCACGTCCTGTAGGGAGAAGACCAGATCAGGTGTTACGCTGCTTCCCCTGAAGAGTCTGTGATGCCTGGGTCTTCCTTCTTTTTGTAATCTCCAAGGAAAGGTTTATATTTGGCCACAAGACTCTAGACTGGTATTATGCTCTTATGCAGAGCTAGAGGGATGCCCTGGTTCCTCATGGCTGAGGTGCAGTTGCGACCTTGGCAAGCATTCAAAAAGGATGAGGAGAGTATCCCTGTCCTCCCCCCAACACAGATTGCACTTAAGGGTGGGCATTCTGAGCTTAGTGGACCTGACCCCCAGGAGTGGGTTTGTGATAACAGTCATTAAGCAAATTTGCAGTTGTGTAGTTTAAGCAATGATAAAGAGAAAATAACGAGCAGAAGGTATAGAGGCAGTACAATTAAAATTTAAAGTGCAATATACTGTATGCAAGGATGAGGTTTCAGGGAAGTTTCAAGTCAGTACAATTTAGTGTGCAGAGGTAGTGGGGGGATATTGTGGTAGCGAGGATTCTTTATAACAGATTTAGACAGACAACTGTAGTATAGTGCGTAAAAATGCATATACTGCATTTGTCAATTTATTGCCCAAAAAGCAAAATAAAGAAAATAAAGGATATTTACAAAAAGGAAAATAAGAGGGTGTTAATTCTTCACACCAATGTAAATCATCAGGACATCATTCTTCTTCCATTAAGCTTCAAAATCAAAAGAATTCGTGAGATTTTCCTTCTTGACAGTGTGTAAACGTCCTCACTCAGCTCTTCTTAGCTCTTGCTCGGTCTCTGATCAGAAAGCAACTGACCATCTTCCATACTCTCTCTCCTATCTATCTCTCTAGCCCTCTGGTGGACATCCTTTTATGCAGCCTGATGTGACATCAGAGGTCAGGTGACAACATTAATTAGCAGGGTTACTTTATTCTAAACCTCTACATGTCATAAAACAATGTCCTAGCCTGCCTAGCTTAATGCAAGTCTCTATGTCCATCATACAAGCTCTTAAGGAGTCTCTATTCTGGAGAAAAAGGCTAAATAAATCCTTAATTACAGGGCATGACATCACACTTGGGAGCTGACTCCTCCTCTACTGTGATGTCACTGACTGCTTCTCCCATAAATACAGTCAGTTCAGGGGCTGCCAGCCCTATAGCAGGACCTCTGGAAACATCATCAGGTAATGACCCTTTTCCTTTTATTTCTGGCTCATTGTAATATTTTAAACTAGAAGAAAAATATTCAGTAGGTATCACTAGGCTTGAAAAATGTCAGCGGAAAAGGGCACGCTCCTTATCTGTTTACTCTTGCAAGCATTGGGAACCTACTGCTTTTTTAAGAGAAATAAACATTTTTTAAAGAAAACATACAAAACAGAAGACAATTTCCAGGGTAGACATTTCTTTATAGCTAGAATCAATAATTGCTTGTAATTTATACAAATACTTTCTTTTTTATTTGAGAAACAACCTTTTCTGTACCATACTTAGCTTTGCAAAACAGCTGTTGGCAGAAAACTTTCAGCCGTCGGCTCCCATTTCATTTTCAGCCCTGTTTTGTTTGACAGCAAAGCTAGCTTCTTTGCTGTACCTGATACCTGCAGCATTTCTTTATTAGGGCATCATAGGGGTTTTATATGCTTAAACTCCCTTCATTTTTCTTAAGGGAGTGTTTTTCTGTGTTTCTCCCACTGAGTTAGCTCAGTCTACACACTTGCTGCAAGACACAGGAGCATGAAACAACAGGGGCAAATTTTGTACAGTCTTTGGAACTCTGCATCAATTTTTCCACTTCAGAGCTATGTCTTCTTTATAAGAAACCACTCCTGGTGTTTAAACAATCATTTCAAAACACACATCATCTGGGACCAAATTCAACATACTGCTTGCAGCAGCAGGGAACCACTGCTCTTTCTTTAAGGCAACAGTTATTTTTCAGGAGCTGCTTTTAAATGGGAACACTGGCATTTTAACAAATAGGGGATAGAAAAGAAAAGAAAATAGATATCAGGTTGGCCACCCTAATAGGGAAAAGAAAGGATAGTCAGAAAAAAGAGGAGAAAGGACAGCGTGAAATAAAACACATAAGGGGATTGCCTGTTTTAAATCCTCATTCTGGCACAGATATAAGGAGATGGAATGTGTTGCTATGGGGGAGAAAAAAGTGAACAGAATGAGGGGGGAGCAGGTAGTGAGTAGTGGAACGGGGACAGGTATCAGGTGCAGTTACAGGTGTGAGGGATAAAGTCATTGAGAAGAGAGGAGAGTGAGTGTTGGGAAGCGGCAGAGCAGATGTTTTAGGGGAAGAGAGTTCCATAGTATGGGGGAAGTGGAAGGAGAAAGCAGCCTGGCCAGCTAGGGATTTCCTTGAAGAGAAGGCAAGGGAACAGCAGCTAGTTTTGAAGGGTGTAGGAGGAAGGTGGAGGAGGGGAAGAGAAGAGAGGGAAGGTAGGATGGGAGAGAACCTTGCCAATATTTAATGATAATAGAGATAATTAGCGATAGCAACAGCCAAGCTGGAGGCACTATATTCCGATCTACGCAGAATACATTTTCTAGAGCTCTTTTCACTCAGAAATGTGGATTCTGCACTAGGATACCTTATAGCTGCACTTACTATGATTCAGAATAAACATTTCCCTATCACAACAGAGTTAGAGGTGGTAACATCAGATAGCTTACTAAGGAACTGCTCACCCAAATGAAGCTCCACAACAAAGCCAGCCTGGAAAACAAATCGACACCTGCTTCATAAAACTGGCCCATGTACAGAAACTTAAGGAGCACTTGCAAATGTGAAATCAAGGCCTTAAAGTCCACTCTTTTTTAAAGCACAGCAAATAAAGACCCTAGGTAACCATTGTAGTTTCTGGTCAGCTGGGAACTTAGTATTGAAACCATGCATACAAGTTAAGCCTGTAGTCCTAAAGACTGCTACTGACTTTAAATCTGACCCAGTAACCATGGCAAATAAATGACAAGTTCACAAATCTCCAGTATTATATAGACCAGCTTTCCTCTGCCATATGTAACCCCCTTACAAATGGGGGTTCCCAAAAGTCTTCCTGGAGCTTACCTGAATGCTCCAAGTCTGGGCGGTGTTTGGTGTCTGAGTTGCTTAACTGTGGTTGCAAGTGAGTGTTATTTGAGCCTCCACATACTGTCTCTTTAAGAGCTGTCTGTTTGCAGACATAATATTTTGTATGGGGGAACTGTGTATTTAATGCTCGAATCCCGCCCGAGCTGTGGAGTAATTGTTCCATTTTGCGGTCGCTGAAGGTGCAAAGGGAGCCCATCTGAAAGCTGTAACTGTTTGCCTGTAATCATTTAAAGCATTAGCAACATTGCAGTTTGTCTAACCTGCCTTTATTGCAGCTGGGACTCTGTGTGATACCTCTCCATTTTGGACCTAAACTGCTGTGCTGGGCCAATTGGGTTAAGAGAGCCCTAAAATGGAACATGTGGATGAATCAGAACTTGGACTTTAATTTGAGCCAGCCACAAGGGGATTGTATGGGCAGTGACTCTGGGAAATGTAGTTTTGACCTTGGCGCCTTTTTTTACCAACAGAGGGAGTCTTATTGTGAGTGACAGCTGAATCAGCCAACAGAATAGTGTGGAGCTAAAGGAAATGCCCTGCTCTGTGACTGGAAAGATCAGATCAGTTGTGGCAGGGAAGAGAGAAGGAGCTGTGTGCTTCTGCGGTGTATAGTTTCATGCAGGAAGCATGCGTGAGGCCCTGAGTTTCAGTCTGCAGCCTTTGTGAGTGCCAGTTTGGACTGAATCTGAGTTGTGAGGAGAAAGAAGCACTAGAAGTGTGGAAACCAGGCTCACCCTGTCGAAGACTGGAGAAATTGTTGAATCGCACTGCACTCGGTCTGTCAGAAACTGAAGCTGCTGTGTGTGCTCCCGGGTATTTTGCAGTAATTGCAATCAGGCTCGAGGAGCAGCCTGCCTGGTATAGTACTTTCCTTTTACATATAAATGTGCATAGTACTTGTGGGGAATTGTTATTTCAAATCCCCTGTACAGTGGATTGTGTGTTGAAGCTGGAAGCAAACCCCAGCTTGTCTCGGACTAAATCCGTTTGCTATCTACTGCAGTGGGGTCCAGTCACAAGGACCATGTCTCCATGCCCTGTTGTTCTGGCAACCCAGAAGAACATCCACCATCTGGTTCTCAGTTTGGGTATTGTGAGTACAAATCAGAGTATTCCCCTGCAGCCCGTTTTCAATTACAAGTGTGTCATCTAATTATTGTTGTTTCACTTCTTCAAGGACTGAGCCATCCAGCTCCGGATTACAATTGGGTGTTGTGCATATATTTTCTTCTACAGGGCCCTGTCCATCTGCACCTGCCGGCCAACCCCAGGCAACGGACCTGGCTAGCCCCCCAACCTGGCTACCCAGAGTGTGACTTTTCGGACCCTGTATGTGTGCACAGTACTGCGATTTAATTCTGCCAATTAACCTGATTGCCCCCTCCCGTGTTACTGTCCCCTAAACAAATCAGATTTGTTGTTGTTATACTATGTACTGTCAGTGGTGTTGGCACTTATGGAAACAGTATTGTATTTTGCTGTGTATGTTGTTTAACCTTATTTTACAGGGGGTCCTCAGAGACTTGCTGCAGAATCAGTCTCGAGGGTAAGTGGTACTTTATGAGTGAACAGTGTGTATACGTGGGCTATTGGGGCTGTAACTCCTGTGTACTATGTGAGCCACTAGAGGGAATAAAAGGGTGTCTTAGTGTCCCAGAGGGCTGTGACCAAGCTAGTCTAACCACTACAAACCTTGACCTCAGGGTGGAGGCACCTGCCATAGAATCTAGGTCCCTCAACCTGTCAGTAGTCAAGCAGGCAGGGGTAGTAGCCCCTGGGACAGCGCCACCTGGGGGTTACATCTTGGAGGCTCATCGCTGGGATTTTTTGTCTTCTAGTGCCACATTTACAAACCACTGATAAAAAAGCAAATGGGTACCCTGACAGAAGTGGCTGTGCACCAGTTGGTGAAGTGGTGTACTGGGGAGGAGATCGATCCCCAAAATGCTGTGCTTAACCTGGACATCCCCCTGGGTATCAATACGGACACTGTACAGGGAGTACTTTCCAAGGTGGAAGGTTTACAAAACCCTGTGGTGGTGGGTCGACATGCTGATCTGCTCACCCACACTTTCATGGCCCTAGTAGAGTATAAGGACCCAGTAGATTTATTTGTTTAGTTTGTTTAATTAGTATTTCGGATAGACCTTTGAGTGTGAGCTCTTTTGCAAAGGTTCCACATCAGGGTGGACAATAAGACAATACACATATTCAGTGGTTACAGAGGCCTGATCATTAGGCATTTAAGAGCGATTACATGACAATTAGACAAATAGGAGAAAAAAACTGAGCAGCTGTAATTGAATACTAAGCTATTTCTAATCGGTTGCCCTAGGTAGCACACCCTTGGAAACCTCCAAATCCTTTGATAGACTATGGCAGAGTAACTGCATAGGGTTTAAAGCTATCCCAGATTGCGAGAGGCTGGGTGACAGTGAAACAAGAGGATTGGGTTTGAAACCAACCGTGAGAGTGAGGTGGGGAGGATAGTGAAATGGGGGCTGTGATGGGGGAGCAGCTTCAGAGGGCTTTGTCGAGTATGGTGTGTGTGTGCGTGTGTGTGTGTGTGTGTGGGTGGGTGGTTTGGGAGGAGTACTAAGTGTCGTTTAAGGGATGATAGCTTATAAGCCCTTAGCTGAAGCTAGAATAGAGCAGGGTTCTCTAGGTAGCCCTGCTGGGTGTTACATTGGGGGTAGGCCTGTCTATCAAGTGGGGCCTGACAAGCAGATGCATTTTGAGTTAGACATTAGGTGCTGTTTGATGCCTACTTTGAATTGAGACAGGCTGTTTGTTTGTAATTTCATCGGGAATTCATTTAGCCAGAGGGGGGCCCGATAGGAGAAAGCACGCTGCCCCTGTGAATTTCGGCGGAATGGTATGGACAGTGCTCCATTCTTCCTCCGTCTGGTGATGTGTGTTGAGAGAGAAGCCTTGAGCAGGTTTCCTATACAGGGTGGGGTTTTTCCAAGGAGTGCCTTCTTTCCCAGGAGGCAAGTTTGGTATTTGATCCTGTCTTTTAGGTTAAGCCAGTTTGTATGCTCATACAAGGTGCAAGTATGAGTGTAGTGATCTGAACACAGGGTGAGGTGGCATGCCTTATTGAGTGCAATTTGGACCCTTCTGAGCACTGTATCAGTAGCAGCTCCATAGACCACCAGCCCGTAGTCTATCGTGGAGAGTATGGAGCTGGAGACTGAGATTCGGAGTGCTTCCGGGGTGAGGGATTTCTTATGCCTCTAGAGGACCCCGATCTTTGCGTTTACCACTTTGACAAGGGAGTCTACGTGGTGCGTATAAGTGAGAGAGTCATCATTGGTGACTCCAAGATACTTGAACAAGTGCACCTGCTCAATCTGCTCACCAGCCTTGTTGGTGATTACGAGGGGGGAGCATGCTTGTGTTTGTTGTAGGGGCTGGATTGTAGCATGCAGTAGTGGCTCTAGCCACAAATGGTTAACAGGGCACAGCTGGGGCTCAACAGATGGCAGCCAGGGCACTGATACATTGTTACTATGGGGAAGCTTTGCACCATATGGGGAGCAACTATTGCACAGCATTTTTCAAGAATTTTACGTGCCATGGCGGGCCCTGGTGTAGAGCCGCCCATGGTAGCATGGCCTTGGTTTTCTTGTAATTTAGCAGCAGCTTTTGCCTACTGAACCAGTCTTCAAGTTTATTGAAAGAGTTCTGTAGCTCCGATAGCTCCAAAGTGCCACAGACTATTACCCCAGAGGGAGCCCTCACTGCCTGGAGAGTGATAACTAAGGACAGTAAAGACCCGAGGGGGGGATGACCCCCCCAACAATCTGAAACTTTTGAGGAGAAATTTATTAAATTGTTGCTGGAGGAAGGGAAAACTGTGGAGGATTTAAAGAAACTATTATTGCCACCTGAGAACATTCCTCCACCAACACCCTCTCTCCCTCCAGCACCCATTATTGCCCCTCCTTCTGTGCCAGTGCTAGCCCCTATGTCTGTACCTGCCAATAGTCACGACTTTTACCGCAGGTTGAAAATTTTCTCCGGCACCATCACCACCCCACAAGGGGAGGATGACTGGGAGACCTGGATAGACTATGTTGCCCCTCAAGTGCTAAAATGGCAATGCTCAGAAGCAGAAAAGAGAAAGAGGTTAAGTGAGAGCCTCTGAGGTCCTGCCCTGGCTACCATCCATGCCAAATGGCCCAGTAACCCTGAAGCAACTGCGCAGGACTATCTTGAGGCCTTGGAGAATGTGTATGGGAGCCCAGATTCTGATGAGGACCTGTGGTGGAGAGTAAGAAATGCACAGCAGTACTAAGAGGAGTTGTTGTCTGTGTATGTATCTCAGCTGGAAAAATTTTTGCAAGAATGCCTCAGAAAGGGTGGTTTGCCAGCGGCTGACTTGGACCAAACCAGGGTGGACAGGATCCTTAAGTCTGCCCCCCTCTCAGAACTGCTGTTGCTTCAGTTATGCCTGGCCAATTGACTGGAATCCCCATCCTCCTATGATGAGCTAATGAGAGAAATTTGAGGGGTTGAGAAAAGGCGACACTGGGAGGGACTTGCACCAATAGCTGCTTCTACGACCCGAGTGACTGAGGGTGTCCCATCAAGTGAAGTTCAGGGGCAGAGGTTGGCAGTTAATGAGTGCTCTGAGAAGGAAAAGGGTGTGCCACCATGGGGTGAACTGCTGAGAGAGTTCAGGAAAATAAAAAACAGTCTTTTTATGAAGGCCGCTCCTGAAAGTACAGGCCCCGACCCTCATCCGACTGCATCTGCTATGGGGGGTGGGGGTACCCACCCATGCATCTCCTGCTGACAACAGCTCAAAACTCGATGTCTTGACCATGGAAGTGGGGAAATTGATGAGATACCTCCAAATGCTTATCACGCCGCAGACTGAGATGGCCCCAAGGTTCCCAGTTAATAGTACCCTCGACCTGGCCCACAGTGTGATGCCTTGCTAGCGCAAACTCCATAAAGTATGTTTTGCTATAATTGTGGGAAGGATGGGCACATGAAGAGAGAGTGCTGGACCCAAAAGGACCCAGGCAAAGTGGTATATAGGCTACAGGGAGAGCTTCAGAGAAGAAATCAGTGGTTAAGAAGTGCACGAAATGATTCCAGTGAGGGTGTCAGAAATGCTAACTCATGTCCCTTTGTGGCAAGGTCAGTTGCCAAGGCCCCCACTAGTGCCTTTCCCAACTGGTCCAGAATAGTGAGTCCCTCCATGGAGACCACTGTAAAGGTGAATAGAGTGTCTGCCAGAGCTGTATTAGACAGTGGCTCCCAAGTGACAAGTTATGTTCCAAGACTGGTATCAGAAGCATTTGTCTGATATACCCTTATAACCATTGGAGGGGCTGCATGTCTGGGGGTTAAGTGAGAAGGCCTACCCCTACTCTGGATATATCCAAATTTGGCTTTCTTTTCCCACCTCTGTGGCTGGAGTGGCAGAGCAAGTAGAGACCCTGGCCTTAGTGTGTCCCCCTACTGGACTGTATAATGAGGTTACTCTACTTACTGGGATGAATGCGCATATGTTTGGACGGTTGGCGCAGTTGTGTTATGAAAAACAGGGGTCAAGGACTAGTAGAGCTTTAAGAATTCAGGCCTTGATCAAGAAGGCCTATAAGGCACAGAAAGATGCTAAAAAAGTGGAACCAGAGGAACCGGTTGGAATTGTCTGGAAGAAGGATCTTGAGTCTCTGATCCTGGCACCAAATGCCCAGTGAATCCTAGAGGGGGAAGTCTGTATCAGAAAGGATGTCAAGAATAAAATCCTCATGCTGGATGCACCAGGCAATGGGAAATTGCTGGAAGGACTGATGGTCAAGCCAAGTATTTTGCCTGCCAGAGCCCATGCTTATGCCAGAAGGGTAATGGTCCAAGTTCATAATGTGTCTGATAGAGAGATTCGAGTAAATAGAGGTTGCACCCTGGCTAATGTACATTGTGCAGATACGGCAGTGCTACCCAGTAACAAGTGTTCAGGGTAGAATGACAGAGTGATACCCGACTTGTTTGATTTTGGGGACTTCCCGTTGCCAGCTGAATGTAAGATGAGAATCAGTAGAAAGCTTGCCCAGAGAGACCAGGTGTTTTCTTTAAAGGAATGAGACATAGGATGTGTGCAAGGAGCTGATCACCACATCTGGCTGCATGATCAAAGGCCATTTCATGAGAGCTTTCGATGCCTGGCCCCTGCTGACATAGATGATGTGAGACGGCATCTGCAAGAGATGCTAGCTGCTGGTGTACTACAAGAATCCAGATGCTTCCCCCATCGTGGTAGTGAGAAAAAAGAATGGGACAGTAAGGATGTGTGTAGATTATCGCACTTTTAACCGGCGGACTATCCCTGATCAGTATACAATACCCCGCATTCAGGATGCTTTGGACTGCCTGAATGGTAGCAAGTGGTTCTCTGTGCTGGATCTTCGCAGTGGGTGCTACCAGATCCCAATGGCCCCAGAAGACTGTGAGAAGACAGCCTTTATCTGTCCACTTGACTTCTATGAATTCATGAGGATGCCTCAAGGGATTTCACGTGCCCCAGCCACTTTTCAACAATTGATGGAGCGTGCAGTGGGGGACATGAACTTATTAGAGTGCCTGGTATACCTAGATGATGTTATTGTGTTTGGCAATTCACTGGAGGAACATGAGAGTAGGTTATTCAAGATGTTGGACCGACTGAAGACTTTGGCCTTAAACTATCCATCGATAAATGTCAATCCTTCCAAACCTCTGTAAAGTATGTTACATAGTATCCACCGAGGGAATAGAGACCGACCCAAGTAAAGTTGAGGCCTTGACCACCTGGCCACAGCCCCACAATCTAAAAGAACTGCAAAGATTCCTGAGATTATGTGGCTACTATAGCTGTTTCATCAAGGACTATTCAAGAGTGATCCGTCCTTTACTTAATCTTACTCAAGGTTACCCTCCTACCCACAAAAAAATACAAGAGGTCGGTTTCTTCTGAGCCTGAGAGAGTGTATTTCCATCCCAATGAAGTATTTGGAGCCAGATGGACACCGGAGTGTGAAGCTGCTTTTCATGAGATTATATATCAACTTACCCACTCTCCTGTCCTTGCCTATGCAGATCCAGCGAAGCCCTATGTCTTGCACACTGATGCTAGCCTGCAAGGCTTGGGGGCTGTATTGTACCAAGAGCATGAGAATGGCCTGAGACCAGTGGCCTTTGCCAGTAGAAGCCTGGCCCCATCAGAAAAGAACTATCCTGTACATAAGTTAGAGTTCCTAGCTTTAAAGTGGGCTAATGTTGACCAGTTCCACGAGTATTTGTATGGGGCTTAGATACTAGTAAAAACTGACAATAATCCTTTGACCTGTGTGTAGACTTCAGCTAAACTGGATGCCACTGGCCATAGGTGGCTTTCTGCATTATCTACATATGACTATGCTGTTGAATACAGAGCAGGCCTGAACCACATAGATGCTGATGCTCTCTCCCGGAGGCCTGTTCCCCAGAATGACTGCGTCAGACTGTCAGAACCTGATATTCGAGCACTCTGCCAGAAATTTGACAGGGAGGAACAAATGTCCACGGACGCAGTGGACTGTATGGTGGATTGTTTGGGACCCTCTGAGAACTGCATACCTGCTGCTTATTACCACTTTTCTGCAACAGACATTGGTGCACTGCCTCAGCTGGACAATGACAGTATTCAGCGGGCTCAATCCCGAGATACCACGATCAAATCAGCTTTAGAAGCCCTATATGCAGGGAAAGATGTGTCCAAATTACGCTCCACTGATTTGAGAACTGCATTGTTATACAAGAAAGGTCCTAAGTTGAAACTGATCAATAGACTGTTATACAGAGAAACAGTAGATGGGGGGGGGGACAAATAGACAAACAACAACTAGTGCTGCCCACTGCCTTTCGAGACTCAGTACTGAGGTCCTTACACAACCACAAGGGGCACCTTGGTATAGACAGAACACCTGACTTGGTGAGATCCAGATTCTATTGGCCTAAGATGGGGGCTGATATTGAGCAACACATTTGAACTTGTAGTCGCTACTTACAGAGGAAAGCTTTGCCCCAGAGGGCCATCCCCCTTGTTAACATCACCACCAGTGCACCCATGGAGCTGGTCTGTATTGATTTTCTGAGTTTGGAGTCAGATCAAAGAAATATTAGTACTGTGCTGGTAGTCACTGATCATTTTACGAGATATGCCCAAACTTTCCCCACCAAGGACCAGAAGGCCTCCACTGTGGCAAAAGGGCTTGTAGAAAATGTTTTTGTTCACCATGGGGCTCCACAAAGAATCCATTCTGATCAAAGGAGAGACTTTGAGAGTCATCTGATCAAAGAGATGCTTTCTCTGTGGGGAGTGCGATGTCCAGAACCACCCCTTACCACCCCTAGGGGGACCCACAGCCTGAACATTTCAACTGCACTTTTCTAGATATGCTAGGCACCCTCCACCCAAGGGACAAGCCTAGATGGAGCCAGCAAATTAGCACCCTAGTACATGCCTACAACTGCACCAAAAGTGATGCCACTGGGTTCTCCCCCTACTGCCTGATGTTTGGAAGAGAAGCTCGACTGCCAGTAGATGTGTGTTTTGGAGTCTCTCCTGATGGGGTTCAAGCTGACAATTATTTATAGTATGTGCAAAAGTTAAAGGCCCTGCTAAATCATGCGTACCAACTGGCTCAAACCATGGCTGCCAAAAGAAATCTGGCCAACAAAGAAAGGTATGATAAAAAGGTGAAAGCACAGGAACTCCAGGAGGGAGATCGGGTATTGCTAAGAAATCTGGGACTGCATGGCAAACATAAGATTGCTGACAGATGGCACCATCTCCCTTACATTGTAGTGGGCAAACTAGATGATCTGTCTGTGTACAAAGTAAGGCCTGAGAATAATTCAAAAGATGTTAAAACAATGCATAGAAATCATTTACTGCCCACTGGACAAATCTTGATTGAGTCTGAGCCCCCAGAAAATGCCCCCTCTGGACCAGTGACTACAGCTGCTGCTAAGAAAAAATCAAGAAAGTCTGCACCTACAGAAGCTGGTTAAAGTGTTCCCCTCCACAAGTCCCAGTTGAACATGACCGTCAGTCCATGTCAGAGGAAAGTGAGTGTGGCTTTGAATACTACCCTTCTTATGAACTGAGTCAATTGTTTCAGGGCAATCCCCTAGTCAATCCTGGAGATGAAGCTGGGCCTTCTGGACTGTCTAAGCCCCCAGCTTTGTCCCTGGAGCCAATGCTCCCAGAAAGTGAAGTGCAAAGCATCAAGTCAGATTATATGGAATCATTGTGTATGGTTGAACTGTTTGAGTTTTCAGAGGAGGAAAATGATGGACTGGAACAGACTGGTGATATACCAGAACAAGAAAAGTATTTTGTCTGCCCTGACAGTCCACTGCCAGTGTCTGAAAATTCTCCATGTGAGCCAAGTGTTGTGGACTCAGAGATTGTAACTCCTGGAGCTGAAAGTGCCCCAAGTTCTAGCCTCTCTACCTCAATGGAGACTTCCCTGACAAGTGAGGACAATGCTGAAAATGAGGCTCAGAGAGCAGAGACTGTAACAGTTCCCCTAGAAAGACTGGTCGAGCTGTAAAGCCTGTGGTGCACCTCAGTTATGATTCCCTTGGGAGGCCTGTGGACTTGCCTCTCAATGTTGTCCAAAAAGGAGTGTATGTGTCCCCAAGCTCATTGCCCAAACTGAACATCAGCGCTAACTCCAAGTTAATTGTGTTTCCCTCTAGGTATGGTGCCCCTGCCCCAACCAGCCCCAAGGTAGCTGATAGGGAAGGGCCCCCTCTCTCCAAGTTTCATGTACAGGAGGTAATAACCTGAGTTATGGTACAATGTATGTATAATACTGTGTACAAAGTGATGTACTGAAAAGTTTCAGAAATGTGTTTCTGGTAAGGTGATATGTTGACTGGTGATTACTTGTATAAGCTTAATGTGATACTAATGTAAATGTATATGGTTGTATTGAAACTTATGGGGGTATTTACCAGACGCGGATGCCAAGTTTTCCAGGCCAGGAAGGGTGTAACCCCCCTGCAAATGGGGGTTCCCAAAAGTCTTCCAGGAGCTTGCCTGAATGCTGCAAGTCTGGGCAGTGTTCGGCATCTGAGCTGCTTAACTGTGGTTGCAAGTGAGTGCTATTTGAGCCTCCACATACTGTCTCTTTAAAAGGATACCTAAACAACATTTTGACAACAAACTATTCAAAAATCTGACCTTAAACAGGACTAAAGGAAATGCTGCTGAATCTGTTAATGCTAAAACTACATTTATATATGTTACCTAAATGTGGTTCCAAAGCATTTGAAAAATGTAAAATCAGCCTTCCAATTTCAAAAAAACTGCCTTACCTGCTTCTTAAAATGGCTGCCAAATGTGTTAAGTGATGACATTATCGGAGCCAAAGTCAGAAAGCTATATGGCTCTCTATAGTGCAAACTAGTTCTTTTTTCCCTTTCTATGGAATTGTTTCACCAAAATTGTCAAAACCAAGTGCATTATTTAGATCAATATGCATGTTAGGCTATGGCTCTGTTCATTTTGTTTACTTTAACATGTTGAAATTGTGTTTTAAACCAACCGACTTTCCCTTTGGCAAAACACAGTGCAGTACAAATCTTGAATAACCTGGTGGTCTAGTGGTTATGGTGGATCCAGGATGCTACAATGGGGGGGGGGCTATTATGCTTTTCTAGTATGTTTTTGACTGAAACTACAAATGTAATCCATATTTTTGAATGTAAACATTTGTACAATCAATAAATCAGACTTCTTCAACAAAGTGAAATACAGCAGCAGCAGCAAGTGAGTACTTTACAATTGGGGGGGTACAGCCGCACCCTTCACCACCCCACAGATCCTCCACTTGTTTGTAGCAAAGTTCTTCTATAGTCCAATGCCAGAGTTCATACTTTCTTGGAAATCATAAATATGCTTGTCTTGTCTTCTCTTCTTTATCCATGGGAAATAATAATAAGAATAATTAGTATTTATATAGTGCTTTCATGAAGTGACTGAATGTGTAGTGGCAGCCAATTCACACATTAATACACACACACGGCCTTGGACAATTGCATGAACTGGTTTTATGGGAAGGGGAATGCTGGCTAGGACAATGGGGTCAGGTAGTGATCATGGTGTTGGCAGTCCCACATCTTATTTTTTTATTTTATTTATTTATTTATCAAGTCTAGGATTACAAATACCTTTGAGCCATGGCTCTTTTACAAAGGTTCCACGTCAGAGAAATACAAATTATGGGGAACATCAAGACAGGCATTACAGCAATGTGGACATTGCAAACAGAGTAGATTAATACAGTTCAAGGGTAGCATTGTAACAAGGCAGCCAGCGGCATTTGTCAGAGAAAATAGACAACAGATAAGAAGTGCCTGAGTCATAGGGAGAGAGAAGAGGTTGGGGGGGAGAAGGAATGTAGGAAGGGTGGCGAGAGGGTGAAAAGTGCAGCATTGGGTATACCAAGATGTGAGGGTAGAATCCAGTTAGAAGGGAAGGGGGGGCAACTAGAGCAGAAAGGTAAGTGGAGAAACAAGGTTAAGTTGGGCAGTCGCAGGAGCTGTTGGTAGTGAGATAGTCCTGGAGCCTAGTTTTAAACATACCAATAGTTGGGGCAGAGGAGATGGTTGGGCTGAGGCCATTGAACCAGAGTGGTGCTCGATTAGCAAAAGAGCATTGTCCCTGTGAAGTGTGACAGTGGGGGACTTTCAGTAACTGTAGCATGGATCTCCTAAGGCACCATTTGTTAATTCGGTGTTGTAACAGAGTTAAGACCCCAGAAGGTGCAAGGCCAAGGTAGATTTTTTTGACCATGGAGCAGGTGAGAAACTTTATGCGGTTTGATAGTTGGAGCCAGCCGGTCTGAGTGTACAGGTCGCATGTGTGGGTGAGACGGTGAGCACCAATGATGAGCCGACATGCTTTATTTAAGGCAGTTGAGAGGCATCTAAGGGTTGTGGTTGTGACCGAGCCATAAATGATGAGATCATAGTCTATTACAGAGATCACAGAGCTCAGGACTGCAACCTTCAAAGCTTCTGGTGTGAGGTGTGGTCTGTGTTTGTAGTGGAAACCAAGCCGTGTATTAGCAGCTGTAGCTACATTATCTACATGAAGTCCATAGGAGAGATTAGGGTCAGGCTGTATCCCTAAGTATTTGAAGGACACCACCTGATCTAGAGTGTTCCCCTGGGTGGTGGAGATACCCAAGTGGTGTAGCTTGTGTGGGTTATGAGAGCTGCAGAAGAGCATAGATTTGGTTTTCTTGTCATTGAGGACCAGTTTATGATTAAGAAACCATGTCTCTACAGAATTGAAACCAAGTTGAAGGTTGTGTTGAAGAGTTGCAGGATCTTTGTGAGTGGAGAATACAACAGCATCATTGGCATATAGTATGATCTGCTCAGAGCAGTGGTAAGGGAGGGAGTTTAAGAAAAGGCTAAAAAGGAGGGGTCCCACATTTCTCACAGTGATCTGCTCATATTTCTCTCCTTCTGTCGTCTTCCTTCCCTGAATATAACAGTACTTTGCAGGAGTGGCCTTCCCAGTCCCCCTCTGGTATTCATTCTCACTACTTCTCCCCACACAAAACACTGGTGAGCTCATCACCCTTGTGCATTATGAATGTAGGTAGTAGAGTCCCCAGGTTTTTTGACATATCAAAAATAAACAAATCTTTCCAGTAAGTCAGGCTGATAGCAGCAGGGAACAATGGGAATGATAGGCTTTCCTATCCTTAAAAGATCTAGGCTACCTTCGATTAGGCACTATTAAATGATGGGTGTGCACATCATTATGCATGTCATTTAATAGTGCCTAATCATAGATAGATTAGATCTTATATGGGTAGGAATGCCTATGTTTCCCCTTGTGCCCTGCTGCTATCAGCCTGGCTTACCAGAAGATCATGTTTATTATTAATATGTAAAAATGACACAGGCAACTGTACTAACTGCATTCATGATGCAGAAGGGTAGTGAGCTCACCGTCTTTTGGTGTGAGGAGCAGAAGAGAAGAATGACTGCCAGAGAGGGACTGAAGAGGCCATTCCAGCAGGGTACATCTATATTCAGGTTAGGGGAAGACAGGAAGGGGGATGTTTAACAGATCATTGTGAGATCTGATATGTAGGGCTGCCAGCATCATGATCACTACCTGACTGTGAATGAGAACAGCCAGTGATGACAAATACTAAATGGCAGGGCTGCACTTATAGTGTTACTTAATTTCAGTGTAGGGAGATTACCCTCAGGTGGGGGGGGGTTGACGTTCGTTAGGACAGTACTGAGGAAGCTGTGTATGGATCATTCAAGATTTAAAAGGGCAGTTGCCAATCAGTTCACATTGTGGAGCAGGGCACTAAAAAGTACTGGAGAAGATTTGCTGGGAACTGTTCTGCAGGGTTCTGCAGATCACAGGTAAAGGAGTAGACCAACACTGGATATCTGGTGGACTCACTCAAGGCATTAGTATGCCTCTCCTGCTAATAATATTGTTATCGATAGTAAGTGCAGCCCTTATGAGGGCATGAACAGCAGTTTTTCTGGTGAGTCCTGAGGCTTATTGCTTGGCCCTCCACGAAGACCCAATTGTTGGTTAATGAAGTGGGACAAAAACACAACAGGGGAACTGTACATACTGCCTTCACTGTGCAGAAGGGTAGTGATCCACTCAATGTTTACTGTGGGAGCAGAAGTCAAACATTGAAAAAGGGGACTTAAGTGCGATTTGGGGGGGTATTTTTTAACAGTGCCAGCTGATTATCCATATCAGTGTAGGTATGCACAACTCTCTGAGGTATACAATTACAGTCTGAGGTGTGATAATTCTCTTCATGAGACTGCAAGCTCATATGCAGCCCCAGGCAGTACTAAGGACATGGTATGGATGGTGGGGTGTTCAACAGAAGGCAGGCTAGGTACAGGGGGTTCACTTGGAAAAAGAATACAAGAGAAGCTTTTTTTGTGGATTAACAAGAATGCATGAGCTTTGGAATTGGACCAGACTGGTACTTCATTGTGTGACCCTGAGCAAGTCACTTAACTTCCTTGTGCTGCCAGGCCATTTCTGTAAACAAGGTTTCAGCATAGTGTATCTATCCTGGTTAACAAAAAAAAAATTCAGGGCATCACATAACCACTAGATCATCAGGTATTTGAAGTGTTGTACTGTTCTGCAGTTTGCCAAAGAGAAAGTCAGCTAAATTGCAAAACAATTTCAGCAAGTTAAAGTAAATAACATTAACAAAATCATAGCCTAATGTGTACTGATCAAAATAATCCACATGTTAACCCAGACATGGTGTTGATCAATCTGGTAAAACAATTCAAAACAAAGAGGGAAAGAAGAACTAGTTAGCCTATAGGAATCTATATTGGTCTCTGGCTCTGGCACCAATGATGTCATCATGACTAATCACTTAACACAGTTGACAGACATCTTAGGGAGAAGGCAAGGCTGTTTTTTGTAAGTGAAAGGCTGATGTTTACATTTTTCAAAAGCTATGAAACTGCATTTATGTTATTTACATAAATGCAGTTTTAGCATAAATTTAAACAGCAGCCTTTACTTTAGTTCGCTATAAAGCCAGATTTTGGAGTTCGCAGTTTTAAAAAACTGCTTGTTAAGGTATCCTTTAAGAGCTGTCTGCTTGCAGACTTAATTAGTTTGTATGGGGGGACTGTGTATTTAATGCTCGAATGGGGTTGCCACCTTTGGATGAGATGAAAATCGAATACTAAACCACACCCCTAACTCCGCCCCTTTTATGACTTATGAGGGCATCGCTTGTACTCTGATTTGCTTGATTTATTCAGAATTGCTGCTGATATTGCATTGTGTACAACTTCTTTAAAGTACATCATTGATTATTATTTTGTGGTTTGTTTGATTTAGATTTAAATATTTTAAATTTCAGTGTGTGTTAACATTTGGTTGGGTTAGAGATGGGGTTCAGGGGACTTTCCATCCTGTGTACACAGCTTAGCTGACACATCGAGTGACTACAAGGACACCTCTGACAACTGGCTATTTTGGAACAGGTGGCCTTTTCTGGTAAAACTCTTTCAATAAATAAATAAACTACACCAGTAACGGTAGACGAGCAGTAATTACAGATATCAGCTGCCATTTTAAGATGTGCTACTGTCCCTCCCATTGCTCCTACTCTAAAGCTATTTGTAATGTCACAGAAGTTTTTAAAAGTGGTAGGAACTATTCTGTGCTGTTAAGTACCCTATTTTATTTCCATATCAGTCATATATACCAGATAGCATGATATGTGATATGTAGCGTGGACACAGTTTAGCGCAGTGGTTTAAGGCTCTGAGCTGCAATTCTGGAGACCAGGGTTTGAAACCCACAGCCCAGACTTGCATACTGTGTGACCCTGCACAAATCATTTCACTCCCTTGTGCTCCCAGGTTGCACCTGTAAACAAGCTTTAGCTTAGTGTGTCTCTTCTGATAAAAAAAAAATAATAATGTTTGATAAATTACCTAAATTTGCAGTGCCATCAAATCTAGATTGTGTTCCTTTCTCCTTACCAGCTACTGCTCTCTCTTCCTTTTCTCATTTATGTGGCTTAGCATGACATTAGCTACACTATTCTGTGCTGTTCATCTGAGATGCCTGGAATGGTCTTCCTGGAATATCCAGGTAGTATGAAAATTGACAGCAATAACTATTGAGGAGAGAGAGAGAGGTGTAATACTGCTAGAAATCGAAATAAAATATTAGATTATTACTTTAACAACAAATGGGGTAACAAATATCAAAATATGGGACAGACCCTAAAAGAAAAAATGATGAGCATTTAAAGGTATAAAAGTATTCCTTATCACAGCAGTCAAAGACCATACTCACAATGCAGCCTAGAAAGGATTAGGTTGATTTGCTGCTAATGGTCTTAATAGCCCAACTTTACACCTCGCAGATGTACTGGTGTACAAACAAAGGTTTATATGACATCAGAATTTGTTTGTAATATGAACATGCAAGTAAAATGGTGAAGGATTTAACAGAATCTGTTTTACAAGTATGTGAGCATTCAAAATTACTGAAAAAGAACTACCTCTGAATAAAACTGGATTAGCAGGTAAAGTTTCTGAAACACATTGTACAGTCCACACTGGACAAGAGGCTACCCTAATGTGGTGCCTGTCTGAATGTCTAAGGGTTTCAGAAAAATGAAGGTGTTAATTAAGGTGGTATTGTTTACCCTTCCCATGAATAATCTTCCAATTTGCTGGTGTGAAGTTAGAGGTGACAACTGAGCAGACAGGGACACATTTGGCTCTTTAAGTGCCCTGCACTTGAAGGCACTTCCTGATTAGCATGCACTGCAAGCAAGCAAGCACACTGAAATGTCATAGAAACATAGAATTTGATGGCAGATAAGGACCCCTTGGCCCACCCAGTCTGCCCATTTCCCTACCTACTGGATAAACTGCAGATCCTAGTTAACCAGCAGCCTACTTCTTCCTACCCCCACTCCCTAGACACTTGTCAGACACTTGCTTACAGTCAGATGAGAAGAAAATGAAACAGTTAGTGGGGAATCTCACAGGTGCTGCTTGACCCACCATAAAAAACAAATTTGTAATGGTGAAAACAGGAGGACCGAATCTGGATGTAGAAAACCGAATCATTCGGTCAAAAACCGAGTAGGTGGTAACCTTATGCTCGAATCCCACCCAAGCTGTGGAGTAATAGCTTCATTTTGCGGTCGCTGAAGGTGCAAAGGGAGCCCATCTGAAAGCTGTAACTGTTTGCCTGTAATCATTTAAAGCATTAGCAAAATTGCAGTTTGTCTAACCTGCCCTTATTGCAGCTGGGACTCTGTGTGATACCTCTCCATTTTGGACCTAAACTGCTGTGCTGGGCCAGTTGGGTTAAGGGAACCCTAAAATGGTGCCTGTGGATGAATCAGAACTTGGACTCTTAATTTGAGCCAGCCACAAGGGGATAGTATGGACAGTGACTCTGGGAAATGTAGTTTTGACCTTGGCACCTTTTTCTACCAACAGGGGGAGTCTTATTGTGAGTGACAGCTGAATCAGCCAACAGAATAGTGTGGAGCTAAAGGAAATGCCCTGCTCTGTGACTGGAAAAATCAGATCAGTTGTGGCAGTGAAGAGAGAAGGAGCTGTGTGCTTCTGCGGTGTATAGTTTCACGCAGGAAGCATGTGTGAGGCCCTGAGTTTCAGTCTGCAGCCTTTGTGAGTGCCAGTTTGGACTAACTCCTAGTTGTGAGGAGAAAGAAGCACTAGAAGTGTGGAAACCAGGCTCACTCTGTAGAAGACTGGAGAAATTGCTGAATCGTGCTTGGTCTGTCAGGAACTGAAGCTGCTGTGTGTGCTCCCGGGTATTTTGCAGTAATTGCGATCGGGATCGAGGAGTAGCCTGGCTGGTATAGTACTTTCCTTTTACATATAAATGTACGTAGTGCTTGTGGGGAATCACTATTTCAAATCCCCAGTACAGTGAATTGTGTGTTGAAGCTGGAAGCAAACCCCAGCTTGTCTCGGACTAAATCCATTTGCTATCTCCTGCAGTGGAGTCCAGTCACAAGGACCTTGTCTCCATGCCCTGTTGTTCTGGCAACCCAGAAGAACATCCACCATCTGGTTCTCAGTTTGGGTATTGTGAGTACAAATCAGGGTATTCCCCTGCAGCCTGTTTTCAATTACAAATGTGTCATCTAATTATTGTTGTTTCACTTCTTCATGGACTGAGCCATCTGACTCCGGATTACAGTTGGGTGTTGTGCATATATTTTCTTCTACAGGGCCCTGTCCATCTGCACCTGCCGGCCAGCCCTGGGCAACAGATCTGGCTAGTCCCCCCCCAACCTGGTTACCCAGAGTGTGACTTTTCAGACCCTGTACGTGTGCACAGTACTATGATTTAATTCTGCCAATTAACCTGATTGCCCCCTCCCGTGTTACTGTCCCCTAAATAAATCAGATTTGTTGTTGTTATACTATGTACTGTCAGTGGTGTTGGCACTTATGGAAACAGTATTGTATTTTGCTGTGTATGTTGTTTAACCTTATTTTACAGGAGGTCCTCAGAGACGTGCTGCAGAATCAGTCTCGAGGGTAAGTGGTACTTTATGAGTGAACAGTGTGCATACATGGGGTATTGAGGCTGTAACTCCTGTGTACTGTGTGAGCCCCTAGATTGAATAAAAGGGTGTCTCAGTGTCCCAGAGGGCTGTGACCAAGCTAGTCTAACCACTACAAACGCTGACCTCAGGGTGGAGGCACCCGCCATAGAACCTAGGCCCCTCAACCTGTCAGTAGTCAAGCTGGTAGGGATAGTAGCCCTTGGGACAGCGCCACCTGGGGGTTACACATGCATGATCCTGGTACCCCACTTAACACAATCACCTGCCCACCTTTTTACTTCAAAATCGCAACCCAAGCTGAAACATACAAGCATCTGATTGCTGTACCAGACTCTGTTTAGGTATTTCATTGACAATACAGAGCAATTGAAGACCGAAGTCCATAAGCTCACCACTAAAGCCTATAAGTAGCCCTTGATTCCTTTATTAGTGCAGTACTGATCGACTTTAGCTTTAAATTCAGATATTGTTTTGCTACCAACCACATCTCTGGGCAATGCATTCCATATTTGTGTAACTCCATTATTTATCCCAAATCGTCTGTTATTTGTATTTGTTTTCTCTTTAACTAATTGCTGGCTATGTGCTCTTGTATTATGTCCATGGTCGCTATGCTTCAACCCTATACAATCCCAAAGAAAACAATCTTTGTGAGCCTTAAAAATCAGGCACATGCCCCCTCTCATTCTTCTATATTCAGGTGTATACAATCCCAATGCACCTAACCTCTGCTCATAACTCTGTCCTTTAAATCCTCTAATAGTTTTTGTAACTCTTCTCTGGACCCGCTCAAGCGATCCCACATCCTGTCTCTTATAAGGTGCCCAAAACTGCACGCAATACTCCATATGGGGCCTCACAAGTGCAGTATACGAGGGGACTAGAACTCCACTTTCCTTGCATCCTATATGTCTATTTATACAGTGTGTAATACCACTAGATTTTTTTTATAATCTTATTGTAGTGTGTACTAAATTCCAGGTTGCTGCCAATATTAATCCCAAGATCTGACTCTTTTACTGAGACCCTTAGTACTTTACCTCCCAGATTATATTTAAAGAAATTATTATTATTTCCAAAATGATTAACGGAACATTTATCTACATTAAACACAGTGGCCCAGATATTCAAAAGGGTTGCGTCATGCGCAATAGGGTTACTCCAGCGCAAGTCTGAAAATGTGCCATTCTGCGTTATTCAGCAGGAGGCAGATACGCCCCCCCAAATCATGCTGAGCAACAGCGCAATGATAATGAATGTATGCGCAACCGAAGGGGGAGGAACCATGCATAAATGGTGCAGTGCAATATTCAACAACATGCGCCATGCGCAATAGGGGAGCAAGCCGAAGTTGCGCGATAGCAGAAATGAGCCAAAATAAAAAGGAACAAGGGAGAGGCACAAGAACGCTACAGGGAAGGCACTTGAGGCTGAACCATAGCGAGTCAAACTGGGCAGGAGGGGCACAAAGGGCAGGCCAGGGAAAGGGAACCCTGAACAGAGAGGCACAGGGAAGGTGTGGGGAGACACAGCCAGTGCAGAAGGGGGAAGTGCCACACAGCACAGAGGCCACCACATTTAGGTGTTTCCGTTGCAGGGGAAGTAGCAGTCAGGACAGTGGGGGGAACACAGAAACAGCTGCCAGGGGGTGAACACAAACCAGGGACATGGCCAGTGCCACCATCCAGATGGAGGCAGTAAGGAGGGGGGTGAGAAGGCAGGCAGCAGGGGGCACAGCTGTGGAAGGGCCTGTCGGCAGTATGCCCCCAACAGGTAGTACCGAGCCTGCACCAGCTTCAAGCTGTACAGCGATACTGAGATCGTGGGCCAGTACCGCCTGGATTGGGCAATTCTGAGGCAGCTCTGTGAGCTGTGCAGTGATGTGATGCAGGCACCCACACTACGGAGCCATGCTCTGTCAGTGGAGACTAAAGTGACAGCTTGCATGTGCTTGCTCGCCACGGGTACCTTCCAGAGACCAACAGGGGACACCATAGGCATAACCCAGTTGACCGTGTCACGCCACCTCACCTGATTCCTCAGCACACTGCTGCCACATGCTGCGGAGTACATCCATTTCCCCAGCACACCAGCGGAGCGCACAGCAAACATACAGGAGTTCCACAGGGTAGCACATATGCCTGGCATGCTAGGGGCAATAGACTGCACCCATGTGGCCATCTGCACACCACCTGGCCCCGAGGGGGCAGCATATATTAATTGGAAGGGCTATGCTAGCATCAACTGCCAGGTGGTGTGCGATGCTAGGGGGTGCATAATCAATGTCTGTGCCACGCACCCTGGGGGAGCACGCGATGCCTTCATCTGGCACCAGTCAGCACTGTGCCACAGATTCGAGAGTGGGGACATCCCCACTGGCCACTTAGTGGGTGAGTATACAAACCACACGGACAAACACAGGGCTTGGGAGGGGCATGGTCAGAGGTGACATGGGTAGTGGCCTACATGGCCTGTGACAGGGCGATGCTGATCACCAAACTAACCTCTACCCTCTACACACAGGTGACAGTGGATACCCACTCCATCCCTGGCTGCTCACACCATACCAGTGGCCTGCGACCCCATCACAGCAACGCTACAATGAGGCACATGCCACCACACATAATGTCATCAAGCGGGTGTTCAGTATGCTGAAGGCACGTTTCTGTTGCCTGGACTACTCCGGTGGTGCCCTACAGTACAGCCCCTCAAAGGCCTGCAGGCTATTGCTGGCCTGTTGCATCCTGCACAACATGGCCAACGAATGTGGGCTAGCCATACAGGTTGAAGAGGGGGACAGCGATGGGGACGATGAGGACACCAGTGACAATGGTGATGGGCAGCCCCCCTTGGACAACGGGACCCCCGACTGCTCCGGCTGGCACAGCTGGCACAGCTGCACTGGGACACCATCATGGAGGAGCACTTCAGCCAGCCCAGGTAAGTCATGGAGCCATGTGCAACCCCCAGTGGCAAAGGCACAACCCACAAACATGCATGGACACACACCAGGGGTGCATGCCATCAAGGGAAGTGGCCGGGCATGGAACCGCACACACTGCCAGGGATGGGCGAGGTCTAACATGGCACGCGGTCAGACACACACGCACACACACAACACACACACACACACACAACCATGCAATGTCAGTGGCTCAGTAGGTAGCACACTCACCTCTGAGGCCGAGAGATTAGAGGGCTGTGGGTTAAGTTCCCACATCTGGCACTTGGGTTAATATCCCAGTACTGACACTGTAATGCGCATGAGAGGGGTGCTGCATTTTTGAGGTGCCGCCTTTCGGATGAGACGTTAAACTGAGGTCCCATCTGCCTGAACTGGTGGTAGTTCAGGTGGATGTTAAAGATCCCATGGCACTTATCAAAAAGAGTAGGGGAATTTTTTATTAGAGAAAACAAAAACAAAATACAAAAGAATCCATACACATAAGCAAACATAAAAACCACCATATCATTAAACAAAAACCATAAACAACAAGAATAAACTTTTTCCATTTGGAAAGGTAAGAAAAAAGGAAGAGTGAGAGAGGAGAAAGAAAGAAAAAAACAAAAACACTTTCCGTATAAGGTGTCACTGAAAACAAAAGGAAAACTGTAAGAAAAAAAAAGAAACCTTACCCTACCCAAGCAATATTTTCCCATAATTTCCTAAAGACATCTTTCTGTAAAGTATGTCTTTCATATTCATAAACATTATCCAATTCTTGTTGAATGTGAAAAAAAACCTCTTGCATTGAAACAGTTTTACCTTGTAACGTCCTAAGGCATCTTGCTTGCCAAATAGCCCATTTGATACATACCAACAGGATATGAACAGTACTGTGGGCCCACTTTCCCCAGGAAGATGGAATTTGCCCTAAAACCAAAATATCGTAACAAATTATTGAAAGTACAGGTTCTCCCCATAAATTAGCTAAAAGGGAAAATAAATTTTTAACATGTACACAATCAAAAAAAAGATGTTGCATTGTCTCCATAACCCCAGCACAAGACAACTCTGTACATATTCTTTCTTCCAAACACTTACGTTTATGGTTGCCTTTCACTTGTAATTTTTGGTGCCCACAAAGCCAAGCAAAGTCTTTCATTTTCAAAGGAATCCTTGGATTCAACATACTTTCTAGCAATAAATCAGTATCTATGAGAGATGAAACTTGAAACACTGGATCTTCGTGATACCATGTATTCACAATTGATTTGTAAAAAGCCTTTCTCCCTTTCTCCTTACACCCTGTTAAATCTATCTTCCAAAGTCTAACATAAAAAAGTGTAGTTTGGGCAAAGCTAGGAAGATTATGGTCTACTGGATGCCACTTCCCTCTACCCCATGCCTGAAAGAAGGAAATACCCCAAAGCTGCATACACATTTCCCCAATCCCTGCTAACTGAGAAATGACAGGAAGAATAGAACTATAAAAAAAATTTGCAAGTAAGTAAACCAAGGGCTGTAACATGTTTAGGCCCCCCTCTTTTTCTGCTCTATACGTATGACTTCTTTTCACAGGGTTTAGCCTGCTTTCCCATAAAAGGAGAAAAAATAAACTCATAATCTTAGTGTGCATATTCCTAGGTAAAGGAAGTACGTGAGAAATGTATAAAAAGATAGGTGCTATATAAACTCTTAATAAGTACACCCTCTTTTTCCTTGACATCTTCCAAGAAAGCCATATTTGTACCTTTGTATGTGCCTTGTCATATACCTCAGACCAATTATTGATTTCTGATTCTGCGGTACCAAAATACATGCCTAATATTTTCACCCGACCTTTGGTCATAGAAATAGGAAAATCATTAAGCTCCCTGCTAATTCCTAACATCAAACCAATACTTTTTGTCATATTAAGTTTTATACTGGTAGTATCATACCCATCCTGTAACATTGATAAAATCCTTTCCCCTGATTCCCTATCAGCTACTGCAAACACACAGTCATCCGCATATGCCGAAACCTTTGGGAAAACATACCCATCCTTATTAACAATAGCTGTTATATCCCTAGCATTCCTGATTCTTCATAAAAAAGGGTCCAAACCAAAAACATACAGAAGAGGGCTTAAAGGACACCCCTGCTTTACCCCATTTTTTAGATATATTGGGACACCAAAAAAATCATTAACCAAAGGAATTACCTGCGCTTCATCATATAAAGTTTGTATTCATGCAATAAAACCTAAAGGGATCCCATAATGAGCCGAGACTTCCCAAAGATATGCATGTTGAATGGAGTCAAAAGCCGTTTCTTGGTCTATAGATAATAAATAACCATTTAATAAATTCCGTAAACTTTGATCCGTAATTTCCCTTAGAAACACTAAGTTTTGGACTATATTTCTTCCAGGAATCGCACAAGACTGATCCTGAGTTATCAGTGTTTGAGCTACTTTTGTTAATCTTTGAGTGATAATTTGTGCCAATATTTTATAGTCTGAATTTAATAATGTCAAAGGTCTCCAGTTTTTTAATTCACAAGGGTCACCTTTTTTAAAGAAAAAAAACATAATACCTAACTGCATCGAAGGAGCTAAATGTTTTTCCTCCCAAATAGCATTATATAATACTTCTAGACAAGGAACCACTAAATCCTGGTATACTTTATAAAAGTCATTAGGGATCCCATCTCGATCAGGAGAAGTTTTAGTAGAAAGGGGCACAATTGCTTTTTGAATTTCCGCTCTGGAGATGGGAGCAGACAGTCCTTCCTTCTCTAGACTAGATAAACCTGGTACTACAATATCAGAAACACAATCCCTCTGATCCTTTTGACCCCTCTGAAAAGTGTCTAACATATGTTGCTGTACCAAGAGCATTATGTCCTGATTATGTGTCTGTAAAACCCCTTGTTTATCTTTAAGACCCACCATAGGAACACTTTGTATCTTTTCCTCATATGGGTTAACCTCCTGTTTTGTACCATGTGTTCTGTATTTCTGTTGTGTAGCTAATTTCACCACTGAATCATGTAAATATTGCTTCATTACATCTTTAACTGCCTGTATAGGCCCCCCTACTTCCTCCTGAATTGAGAAGTTTTAAATATTTAGCCCTATGTCCTAAATACCTAATATACTTATTTTTAGCCAGACAGGAGGTATACGATCCATACCATTCCTGTAAATCCCTTTTGAAATCCTCCCACCATTCGATAGGGCTATCATATAAAATACTCAAATCCATTTTCATCAAAAAAAGTTGCTTTATATACTGCTCAACCATAACATCCTGAAGTCTAGAGATATTCATTTTCCAGCATCCCCGTCCAACCTTCAACCTCTGGTAGTCCCCTAATGTCAAGATTACTCCTAAATGATCCGAGGTCTCTAAAGGCATCACCTGTACCCTATGACATGTTAGTCTTGTGGATACCAACCAAAAGTCTATCCTAGTGGATAGCTTCCCTTTAAAAAAAGTATGCGTAGGCACCTGTTTCAGAATGTCATAAACATCCGAAATATCATTTTGTTTTATAATATTTAACAACATGTTTGTATCACAAAAAACTTTCTGTGTTACCCGTCCCCAATCTCTAGAAGAGAGACCACAATTAAAATCCCCTCCCCATAGAATCAATTTAGATGTGTGGAGATAGGGTTCTATCTGTCGGAACAAAGCCAATCTCCCTGCTTTTGACTGGGGTGCATAAATGTTAATGAGACGAAATACTTCATTCTGAAGAATCACATCCAAGACCATAGCTCTCCCAGGCTGTATCTCATAAACATGCAATACTCGAACATTTCCTTTAAAAAGTAAACCTAGCCCTGAACACACCTCTTCCCCTACGGACCAGAATGAGACACCCCACCTCCAATCCCATTGAGCACTCTGAATATCCTGTAAAGAGTGTAGTCTAGTATCTTGTACAAAAAAATGCTCTTTTTTTATACTAAGACTAAAAAAGGTGTCATGCCTCCCTTCAGTGTTGTGAATGCTGTTCACATTAATTGTACAGAGAGAAAGAGAATAAACCACAGCCGTTTTGTAAAAGGAAAAGGGGAAGGAGAAAAAAAATAAACCCAAAATGAAAAAAACAGGCCTCATCTTTTTTTCTTCTTTTTTTTGTCTTACGTCTGTCCAAAGGACCAGAGTCTATAACTACCTCAGCCTGAGAAGATGCCACAGAGGAGAGATCAGATTCTCCGCCATCTTCTTCAGCTCCCTCCTCAAACAATAAGGCGTAAAAATTCTGAGCAGGGGTTTCCTCCGTAATCTCTTTCTGTATAGAAACCACCTTTTCTTGTTTACCTGCTTTAGACTGTGTTACCCGATGAAATCCTGATTTCTCCTGCACTAAGGGGGGGCCATAACTCCACCTTCCACTTCTAACAGGGTTAAATCTTCTACACCTACTACCCTGTCTTGTACAGTGATAGCTTCAGAAATATTTGACTCAGTCCGAAAAGGTTGCTCAACCAACTGAGTACCATCCTCTGCAGTCTTTGTCACCACTGACTCAACCATTTTAGAAACGCCCTGAGCTACCGGGGTTTTCTCGGGGAGTGTCGTCAGCAATTCCATAAATTTCATTTTTTCTTTCTGTGCTGTTGCTACATACAAATCTTGCTCAGCCCGAACCATACTATCTACACTATTGTGAGAAGCCTATGTGCATGTGCAAAAGGAATGACCCTGCTCCTCGCATAAATTACATCTCAGGGGTTGTCGACAATGCGCTCCTATATGCCCCAGGTCCCCACATAAACCACATTTCTGTTTGTTGCATGCATTACTCAGATGTCCCACATCACCACATTTAAAGCAGGCCCGTGGCTGACCAGGGTAAAAAAACACTCCCCATCTCGGCCCAAGAAAAAACAATTGGGAAGGTACTTAGTCTGACCATTTACCAACTTCAGAATCACCTGATATTTCCAGCCCCATGTCCACAATTGTTCTTCATCTAAGATGGGTTCTGGAAAGCCTTTAATCGTACAGTGCTTTTGTAACCAATAGGTAATGTCAGCTACGTTCACCCCCTCGTTTCTAAAGAGGACAGTCATTTTTTTTGTTAAAGGCTTAGTCAGGGGAATCACAAAATAGGCCTCCACAAAGGTAAGAGCTTCATTGAGCGATACTGCTTCCAAAAACGTTCTAAACCAGCAGGGTGTTTAAAACTAATGTCAAACATTACATCTCCAGGTACATGTATCAAAGCATAGATCTCATATGCATAATATTTCATATTTTCTTTCAATAACACTTTACCCACAAATTTCCTATCTGGAATAGAGTCCAAATCCCCCCTGTACTTTAGCCTAACCGCATTACGTCTTTCAGCTGGTTCCATCAAACGTCCCCTATCAGCAGGAAGCAAATGTTTTGCAACTTTTCCATGCCATATTTTCCCAGCATCAGTAGCCAAAGTAGCTGGATTAGTAACATCCATAGGGATAGGTCCTTGTTCCCTTACCACAGCCTCAGACCCAAGTTCAGCTGGTAAACCAGAGGAGCCATTTGACTCCTGCTCCTTGATGTTTTGTAATAAAGGATGAAGTTCTTTTTGTAAGGGCAAAAGTACCTCTGCAGTAGGTGAGAGCTGACCCGGAGGAGTCAAGGAGATTGAGTCCAACTCTTGAGAAAAGACAGTTGGTGGGGGGGGGGGTACTTAACCGGTTGGTAAAATAACAGTAGAGGCATTGTCAATATTAGATTCCCACCCATTACCTGCAGCATTTCGTTTCCATCCAGCAGCTATCAGGGCTTTTGAAACTCAATCTTCAGAATGGTTATTGTCTGAGTCCCGGATATTGTCCTGACAGGAATCAACCATAACTTCCTGCTGGACACCTGTATCTTTTTCCCCTTTGTTAATACCCCGACTAGTATACTCTGAAACAGGCCCTTTTGAAGCACAAGAAGCTGATGTCTCAACAACAGGGGAAATACTCCCTGAAAGAACAGTCCGTGACATTTTAACAGTCATTACCCTCTCCCCTACCTCTTTTGATGGTGCCACTCCAGAGTCCACTGTAGAGAGGCTAAATACTTCACTTTCTTCAGGATTCCCAGAAGAGCTCTCCTGAAAGGCCAGCTGTTCCCCAATTACCATCAGTCCCTCGTCGTCTGCATCTCCGATCCTTCCAGCCACAAGCGATTCCGTTTCCTGTGTCCCCGACTCCTCGCTCCGAAGTTTCTTCACTAAAAACAGCCGCTGCTTTGCTTCCTTGCAGTAACGTTCCGCTTCTACAATGCGGTGCTCCAAAACTTCTACGCAGACTTCCTCAACCAGTTCATCGACCGTGCAAGGTACCAAAACCCTTTCTATGACATAATCTGTTACAGCGTTATCGAGCTCCATCTCATTATTTCCCGAAAAACTGCTCGTATCTCTTTTGCTGGTCTGCATCTCCGATGATTATTGATTCCTCGGGAGCCAAGGAGGAGACCCACTCCTCAGCCTCCCGCACATCCTCCCAGTTCAAAGCTCTGGTCGCCACTGATCAGTAAGGCTCTGATCAGCCACACAGCGCCCTCTGCCTCAAACAGAGTAGGGGAATTTCCCTGGTGTCCTGGCCAAATTTCCCTCATTCACTAAAAATACCACCAACAGCTTAATCTGGTTCAAGGTCAGTTGGCATTCATCTGTATCCCCCCTCCCCTGGGTCGTGCCTGAAAATAGGCAGGATTTGTCTAGTGCACTTACCTGGTCAGCAAAAACTAACTAACTAACTAAATAAATAAATAAAATAAACTCACCAGACATGCACAAAGTGTAGGAGGCACGCTGACCCAGAATGCCACCCCTAGCCACACACATGTCTACAGACCACCATGCCCACTGCCTGTCATTGTGCGTGTGTCAGACGCTGGGCACCATTGCACAGTGGTGTACAGCGCAATGCAGGCATCATCATGCACACATAACTGCAGACAGCAGCTGGGAGGGTGTGCAGATGGACTGTGTGTGCGTGCATGGCCAGGTACCCACCCGTGCATTGCCCGCTGAATGACACAATGCACACAGGGCAGCATCAGACAGTAGCCACACTGGGAGACAGGTCAGTCATGTGCCACAATACCACGGCCACCACAGATGCATGGGCAGCCCAGCCAAGACCTACCAGCAGTGACAGGCTAACCACTGGCCTCATGGGGTGGCACCCACGGTCTCCCAGGTATTCCACTGCGTGAACGCGACCGTGGTCGTGCAGGGGTCTGCAGCACATCGAACATGCCTGTGCCAGGCATGCTCGGGATGCCCTCAGCTGAACCCAGTGTCGACAAGGATGTTGTCGCACAATGCCGGGAATGGGGGGTGGACAGTGCACTGTGTGATGTCTGCGATGCATGGGCAAATAACTGTGTGCCCATTATGGCCATGACAGCAGTGAATGCCTGTGTTTGCCTGTCAATGGCAGTGGTCACATCCTCCTGCAACTGGTCTATCCCTGCCAGGAGCAAAGCGGTGTCTCTGCTGCACCACTCCTCTGCCTGGAGCAGAGCCGTACTCAATGCATCCACTGCCGTCACAAGCCACATCTGCTGATTGGCTGATGCTTGCAATATGTGGGCATGCTCATCCAAGAGGTCATCTGCCTGATTGGCATGCTGTCCCTCAGGGTGTTTGCAGCCCTGATGCTCATCACCCCCTTGAGGGTTGGCACTGCACACCAGGGCCAGGCCTGGGCATGTCCACAGGCAGTGCACTGATGCTACCTTCTGACATTGTACCCCATGCCCATTGGCTGACTGCTGATGCTGCCCCTCCGGCTGCCTCTCCCCAGGGCTCAATGGTGCCACCGCAGTGGCTGCAACAGTCCTACTGTCCTGTACAAACACCAGTGCTGCCCCACCGGTGCTGACAGGCACAGGCTGGGACTGTGATGACACGCAGGCCTCCATGGCGGCACAACCCACAGCCATGGCCGCGATGTAACCTGCTGTGTGGCCATCCTGTGGCACACATGTGTCACTGCCCATGATGTTAACGACATCATCATGGTGACGGATCCGGCACCAGCCTGAGTCTCAGCATGCTGGCATCCATGGATGCTGGCACACTGGGACATAGGCAGGGCCTCCTCCGCTCCTGTTCCAACAACATCACTCTGGACATCCAGGTGGGCCCACTGTTGCCCTGACCCGCGTATGCCTGTGGAGGTGGATGGGTCCTCTTCCATCTCCATGTGACTGGCCTCAGTGGAGAAGCCCACCACTGCTGACCCATGCAGACATTCAGGAGCTGTAAGGGAAAACAAAGTCGTGTTACTGCATGTGACCTACCCTGCCCCCCCCAGTAGACAGACCATGACCTACCATGCAGTGATGGGCTACCACCCGTCTGGAATCCACCACCCCGGAACACCCTCAATGGCGCAATGCTGCATGCTGCCAGCAACTCACTCCTCCTGTGGGGCTAGGTGTAGCACCTCCAGCTGTCCCCCACCTGTCACAGCTCATGCTGCCCTGATGGCAGCCACCTTCTCCTTTATCCTCCTCCTGTCTGTGCCCATCTTCTTCTTGCACTCCTGCACGGAGCGCTGGTGGCTGCCATGCAGGTTTACAGCACATCCCACCTCCTCCCATGCAGCAGCACGGGCCTGTGGTGTTCCCTGGCATCCGCTGAGAAGTGGCTCCTGGTCTAGGTAGGCCTCAAACAGGGCATCGGTCTCGGCCTTAGTGAAATTCGGCCTCCTCTTCCTCCCATGACTCTGTTCCTCTTCCTCTCCACAACACGGTCAGTCATGATTCAGCCTGTGAGAATGACAGGTGTTACCTGTGACTGTGCAGTCCCATGCATGTCCTAAAATCCACAGTCCACACTCCCAAACAGCAAGCAACTCACCGCAATAGACTACAGTAACCGACTATGGCCAGTGCAGCCCAGTGTCACACTTTTATAGCGCAACCCATGCAATGAGGCGAGGCGCATCTTTAAATGGATGCAAATGCAGTGACTGCGCCATTGAATGGCTGATTTGCATATGCCAGCTGAATATCGCGCTGTTGCGCTTGACACAATTGTGTTGAATGTGCTAAGCCAAGGGTGCAGTTGTGTGACATGTGCAGTACACACATAACTGCGCACGCCTGGGTTGATGACGCAGGCGCCTGCCACACTGCTGACGTGCTGTGCATGGAAGGCAATGCAGGGCATGGCCACCATTGTGCCAGTGGTGCTACAGCGCTGTTCACCTATATGGCACTGTGGCACTGGAGCATTGTAGGCACACTGGGGCAACAGCACAGTAGGCCGCTACAGGAGGTGGCACACAGGCACCCAATCATGCTACACACATTGGGTTCCAATCCTGCTGTGGCTCTCTGTGCGCCAGAGACCCTTGACTCTGTGCCCGACCTTTGCCCCCTAGTGCCATGCGTCAGGCATGGGTGCACCACTATCACGCTGTTCGGTGACAGCACGATAGGGAATAGCAGTGCTGTACTGCGCAGCGTCTGCACGTGGCAGGACCATGCTGCAGAGTGCCATTTTGACTGAACTGAGCAGCAGAGATGGCTCAGAGGTGTGCTGTGCAGTGGAGCCAGGTGGAGCTGGCACACCTTGTGGCCATAATGGAGCCACATGTTGGGCCTTTGTTTGGGAAGGCACCCCTGGACAGGGCCAGGAGTCAGGTGTGGCAGGAGGTGGCCAACGCCCTGGAGGAGGCCACTGGTATGGGGCAGACAGCAGAGCAGTGCCGCCACCGATATGGGGACCTGAGGCGGAGGGACCCAGACCTGCTTGCTCACCTGTGGGCATGTGCCAGAATGCCAGCAGGCCAGAGACCAGAGACACCACCTGGAGGAGCAGCAGGCCAGGAGGGATAATGGTGGTCAGTGGTGCATGAACCTTCCTGATGATGGTGAGTGCCTTACATCCATGATTACTATTGCATGCTGTATAACTGGGCAGACAGCAGGGCATGGCCACCATCCATTGACACTGCTGCCATGCACATAACTTGTTACAGTCAGCACTGTCCAGTGGCACTGCATGTCTGGGAGTGCATCAGTGGTGGTCCATGCATGCACCGGGCACATGACTGTGCCACTACCTTCACACCTCATAGCCAAGTCACTGTACGGCCACGGTGGTACTGTGCAGGACATGGGCGGTGGGTGTGTGCAGTGGTCCACATGGCTGTGGCTGCCTGGGTAGGCAGGTCTTGTGGACATGGTCACTGTGGGTGGTTGCACACCATCACAGGGGCGTGGCACTTGGCTATATGCCATGCACAATGGATGGGCTGCAGGGGGCTAGACAGTTACACTTATTGACTCTGCTTTCTCGTCCTAGGTGGATGTCGACTCCAGGCGCTGGAAAGGAATGTGAGGGAGCTGCTCCAGGTGGCAAGGGCAACACTGGAGCTATTGGAGAGCATTCACTGCCATGGGGTGAGGAGGAGGAGGAGCGGCAGACATAGACGCCAAGTGGAGGAGGGCCGGGGCACACACTGAGCACTCCATGCTCCTACTACTACCTTCCCCCCTTAGACCCACCCTCACACCCCTTCTTCCCTCTCTCATATGTTCTTCCCTGCCCCTTACCTGCCCCCACCTGTTATGTGTCCTTTCCCCCTTGTAAATATCTGTATATATGTTTTGTTACTTCTTTTAAATATAAGCATTTTGTTATGACAACTATGGTGGTCTCTGATTTGTAGCGGGCTACAGGTGCTCAGCTGCAGTGGTGTGCATGGCGTCAGGGGTGGTGCATGCATGGGCACGTGTGTGTGTGTGTGTGTTTGTGTGTGTGTGTGTGCAGAGGTGAACCACCTATGGTGTGGGAAGGGGGATCAGTCACTGTCTGTGGTTTGTGTGTTGTACTCTGCACTGGATGCCTATGTGCAGTGGTCCATGGGGCCTGCACTGTGTGCATGGCACCCCTGTCAGACCATCCATGGCCTGTGCAGCTGACACCCTTGCATGTCTGTGACATGCACAGTCTGATGGTGTGTCAGTGGTGGCTGTTGTGGCCAGTGCTAGGACGGGATGTGTTCTTGGGAGGGTGTGCAGGGTGCTGTACCGCTGGAGGTGGGATCCGGGGCATGTCCTGTCATATGTGGGGTACCTTGTGTGCTGACGCATGGTCGGTCTCTCAGCTGTACCTCAGGGGGGATGTGCAGGGCGGCACTATGTATGCATCTGTTGCATCACTGTCTGCTGCTGCCCGCTGCAGGGTGTCCAAGGTGGGGATGCCTTGCATGGCTCCATGGTGCACAGGGTTGCATTGTCACAGTGGGGGTGGTGGCATGCATGGGATGTCCTGCACTGTTGGGTGCTACTCCTGGGCAGGGTTTATGGGGATCATGGTGCAGGGTGTGCTCTGCATTTGTGGGATGGTGTGGTACGGGGTGGTCGGCCACAGCTTGCCAGGGGGTGAGATGGGGCACCATAGCCCGGCTGTGGGTTGGTTGCTGGTATCCATGGGTCAGTGGTTATTCCAGCTCTCCCCCAGTTGTGCAGTGCATGGGGTGTGGGGGGTACGATGTCTGTTCTGCTGTGTGTTCCTCTGCCCATCTGTGGCATGGGTGTTGGTCCCCTGCATCCATGCTTGTGCTGTTGCATTGCTGCCCTGCTGCTGGGGTGTCCCTGGTTGCGCTATGGTGCAACTGGACTGCTCAGCTTCACCTCCCTAGTTGTGCTATGGCGCAGGTGGTGCAATATTCAGTGATCGGCTGTTGGCACATCTTGGCCTGCGCAGTTTTTGAATATCACACTTCTTGCGCATGGGCGCAGTGGACTTGCACTTGCTCCTGCTGTTGAGCACTTTTTGGGTGCAGTTTGAATATCTGGGCCAGATTGTTTTTGGGAAGACCAAATTTCCAGTTCATTTAGAGCTGACTGAAGAATATTATATTCAGCTATATTATTTACTGTTCCCCCAAGTCTTGTGTCATCCACAAATTTTGACAACCATACATTCTGATTTACTTGCATTGTTGATATGTAAAGATTGAAAAGGCAGGGCCCCAGCACGGATCCTGTGGGACACCACTAGTCACACAAGATTGACTAGAAAATTGACCCCTAACACATACTTTCTGTTTCTGGTCTGCCAACCATGCCCTAATCCATAGAACTGTCCAATTTGGTAGTTCGAGTTGCTGAATAACTTTAACTAGCTCCTCATGAGGGACCTTATCAAAGGCCTTAGCAAAGTCCAGGTAGATGACATCGACTGGCGTACCTTTATCAATTGACTTGCTAACCTTATTATAAAATTCCAATAGATTAGTCTGGCATGACCTCCCTTTTCTAAAAACCATGTTGAGATTTATAATCCTTATCAGATTTTTCAAAGAAGTCTACAATAAAATCCTTTATTATAGCTTCCAATATTTTACCCAGCACTGAGGTCAAACTTATGGGCCTATAATTGGACACCGATTGCCGTGATCCTTTCTTATGTATAGGGATCACGGTTGCCTGTCGCCAGGCTTCCGGGACTTCTCCTGTTTCAATAGATGACTGGAACAAGTGCATTACGGGATCAACCAAGACCTCCGCTAGTTCCTTTAACAACCTAGGATGAATACCATCTGGTCCAGGTGCATTGTTTTGCTTGACTTGCTTGAGTCTCATAAGTACATTGGCTCTATCAGTTAAATAACTAGAGTTTGGCTGCAATAAGGCAGTCCCATGTTTGGCAGAATGTTGACTTACATTAAAAACTATAGACAAGTAATTATTAAATTCTTCAGCTAGTGACCCATTATCAGTTATACTGTCCCTATTGTTGGTTTTAAGGGGTCCAACGGATGAATTTTTACCTTTTTTACCATTTACATAAGTATAGAAGGATTTACAATTATCATGTACTTTGGCAGCTAAAGTATACTCAAAATTTCTTTTTGCTATAAAAATGCCTTTTTTAGCCGCCCTTTGGCTTATTTTATATTTTTTCTAGCTTTCCTCTGTATTAGTTTTTTTTAGCATAATGATAACATCTATGTTTTTCTTTAATTAATAATTTAACTTGAGAGGTCCACCAAGGTGGAGGAACATTTCCTTTTGCCTCATTATATTTGTTAGTAATGGGCACATACCTTTGGACCAATACATTTAGGCCAGATATTCAAACTACTTCAAAAGTGTGCAACAGCAGGAACCATATGCGAAGTCCCTGCTTCATGTGCAAGCGCGATATTCAAAAACTGCGCAGGCTAAGATGTGCCTATGGCAGACGACTGAATATCGCACCACCTGTGCCATAGCACAACCAGGGATGTGAAGCTGAGCATATCTAATGTGCCATATCACAACAAGGGATGCTCAGTGGAGCAGTCCAGATGTGCCATAGTGCAAAGAGGAAAGCCCCCTGCAGCAGGGCAGCAATGCAACAGCACAACCAGGGATGCAGGGGCCCACCACCCATGCCACAGATGGGCAGAGGAACACACAGCAGAACAGACATCGTCTCCCACACCCCATGCACTGCACAACTGGGGGAGGACTGGAATAACCACCTGACCATGGATACCAGCAACCAACCCACAGCCGGGCCATGGTGCAGCAGCAAACCCCCTGGCAAGCTGTGACTGGCACACAAGGAGGGCCGACCACCCCATGCCACACCATCCCACCAATGCAGAGCACACCCTGCACCACAATGACCATACACCTTCCCAGGAGTAGTGCCCAACAGTGCAGGACATCCTATGCATGCCACCACCCCCACTGTGACAATGCAGCCCTGTGCACCACTGCAAGGCATCCCCACCATGTGCACCCTGCTGTGGGTGGCAGCAGACAGCAATGCAATGACAGCATACACAGTGCCACCCTGCACATTCCCCCTGAGGTACAGCTGAGAGACTGACCATGCATTGCCACACGAGGTACCCCACATGTGACAGGGCATGCCCCAGACCCCACAACCAGTGGTACAGCACCCTGAACACCCTCCCAGGGACACATCCCATCCCAGCACTGGCCACAACAGCCAGCACAGACACGCACAGTGTAGCATGGAAGCATGCACCACACAGTATGCAACACAGGGCATGGACAAACACCCACCCCTACCCAAGGGCACACCAACACAGGGATATAGTAGCGGGTCAACCAAGCCACTGGCGTGTGGCCACAGCTGACATGTACACATGGCTAGCACCCCTACACTGCACAAGTATGCCAGCCACCCTGAGCTGGCACCATGAAGCTGTATGCCACCAGCATGCTGCCGGAGCACAAGTGACAGACACTGGAGCACATCCCCTGCAACAAACACAAGTGACAGCATGGAGGGGGGACAACAACAGCAGAGGCCACAGTGCCACCAGAGGCAGACGTGCACCATACTGGAAGGCAACCTGGCATTGTGCCAGGTACAGTTGTTATCCAGCATGGACAGCCACCACTGGCATGCCAGCAGACCGTGCATATCACAGACATGCATGGGTGTCAGCTGTACAGGCCATGGATGGTCTGACAGGGGTGCCATGCACACAGTGCAGGCTCCGTGGACCACTGCACACAGGCATCCAGTGCACAGAGTACAACACACAAACCACAGACAGTGACTGATCCCCCTGCCCACACCATAGGCGGTTCACCTCTGCACACACACACACGCCCATGCAAGCACCACCCCTGACACCATGCACACCACTGCAGCTGAGCACCTGTAGCCTGCTGCAAATCAGAGACCACCACAGTTGTCATAACAAAATGCATATATTTAAAAGAAGTAACAAAAAACAATTTACAAGTATTTACAAGAGGGGGAAAGGGCCACATAACAGGTGGGGGCAGGTAAGGGGCAGGGGTGAACATATGGGAGAGGGAAGAAGGGGTGTGAGGGTGGGTCAAGGGGGGGGGAAGGTGTTAGTAGGGGCATGGAGTCTTCAACGGGTGCCCCGGTCCTCCTCCACATGGCACCTACATCTTCTCTCCTACTCCTCACCCCGTGGCAGTCAATTCTCTGCAAGAGCTCCAGGGTCACTCTTGCCACCTGGAGCAGCTCCCACACACCTCTCTCCAGTGCCTGGAGTCACCGTCCACCTAGGACGAGGGAGCAGAGTCAATAAGTGTGACTGTCCAGCCCCCTGCAGCCCACCCATTGTGCATGGCATACAGCCATGTGCCATGCCCCAGTGATGGTTTGTGACCAACCACAGTGACCGTGTCCACAAGACCTGCCTACCCAGGCAGCCACAGCCATGTGGGACCACTGCACACACCCACCGCCCATGTCTTGCACAGCACCACCATGGCTGTACAGTGACTTGGCTATGCGGTGTGAAGGCAGTGCCACAGCCATGTGCCTGGTGCATGCATGGACCACCATTGATGCACTCCCAGATATGCAGTGTCACTGGACTGTGCTGACTGTAACAAGTTGCGTGCATGGCAGTGGTGTCAATGGATGGTGGCCATGCCCCGCTGCCCACCCAGTAATACAGCATGCAATAGTAATCATGGATGTAAGGCACTCACCATCATCAGGCTGGTCCACGCACCGCTGAACACCTTCAGCTCTCCTGCCCTGCTGCTTCTCCAGGCGGTGCCTCCGCTCCCTCACCTGTCTGCGTTCTTCGGGCCCTAAAGTGCAAACATGGAGAGAGGAACATCAGTACAATCTGATAGCAAAGTCCCCCGGCCCCCATGTGAGTGCAATCCCACACAGCCATACCCATCCACCCCACACCCCGATACCACCACCACAGCCAACACTGGATGGCCCCCCCATGTGCCGGACACATGCAACCATAATACCCGTATGGACAATAATAGTGTATGGATGTGGCACCTACCAGGCCGTGGCACTGTGCCCCTCCTGGTACGTGCCTGCAGGTGGGCAAGCAGGTCCGGGTCCCTGCACCTGAGGTCCCCGTTACAGTGTCGACACTGCTCTGCCGTTTGCCCCATACCAGTGGCCTCCTCGAGGGCGTTGTCCACCTCCTGCCACACTGCACGCCTGGCCCTGTCCAGGGGTGCATCTCCATACAAAGTCCCAGCATGTGGCTCTACAATTGCCAATGGGTTGGCAAGCTCCACCTGGCTCCACATGACTGCTCTTCTCCGCGCCATCTCATCAATGTGGTGGATTCAAAATGGTGCTCGGCAGCACAGTCCTGCCACATGCAGATGCTGCACAGTACAGCGCTGCCATTCCCTATCAGGCTGTCACCAAACAGCGCAATAGTGGTGCACCAATGCCTGACACATGGCGCCTAGGGGGCAAAGGTCGGGCACAGGGTCAAGGGTCTCTGGTGCACGGACAGCCACAGCGCGATTGGAACCTAATGCGGGTAGCGCGATTGGGTGCCTGTGTGCCACCTCCTGTAGTGGCCTACAGTGCTGTTGCCCCAGTGTGCCTACGACGCCCCAGTGCTACAGTGCCATATAGGTGAACAGTGCTGTAGCGCACTGGCACAATGGTGGCCGTGTCCTGCATTGCCACCCATGCACAGCACATCAGCAGCACGGCAGGTGCCTGCATCATCAACCCGGGCATGCACAGTTATGTGTGTACTGTGCATGTCACAGAACTGTGCCCTTGGCTCAGCACGTTCAACACAATTGTGCAAAGCGCAACAGCGCAATATTCAGCCGACATACGCAAATCATCTAATCAGCCATTCAGTGGCACAGTCACTGCATTTGCATCCACTTAAAAATGCGCCTCGCCTCATTTGCATGCCTTGCGCTATAAAAATGTGACATTGGGCTGCATTGGCCACAGTTGGTTACTGCAGTCTATTGTGGTGAGTTGCATGCTGTTTGGGAGTGTGGACTGTGGTGTTTGGGACATGCATGGGACTGCACAGTCACAGGTAACACCTGCTATTCTCACAGGAGGAATCATGACCGATCATGAGGTGGAGGAAGAGGACAGAGATGTGGGAGGAAGAGGAGGCCGAATTTCACAAATGCAGAGACAGATGCCCTGTTTGAGGCCTACCTCGACCAGGGGCTGCTGCTCGGTGGATGCCAGGGAACATCACAGGCGCATGCTGCTGCATGGGAGGAGGTGGCGTGTGCTGTCAACCTGCATGGCAGCCACCAGCGGTCCATGCAGGAGTGCAAAAAGAAGATGGGCAGGGACAGGTGGAGGATTAAAGAGAAGGTGGCTACCATCAGGGCAGCATGGTCTGCCACCAGTGGGGGACAGCCGGAGGTGCAACGCCTGATTCCACAAGAGGAGCAGGTTGCTGGCAGCATGCAGCATTGTGCCATCGAGGGTGTTCCGGGTGGTGGATTCCAGATGGGTGGTAACCTGTCACTGCATGGTAGAGCCTGGTCTGTCAATGGGGGGGACAGGGTAGGTCACATACATTAATGCTACTGTTTTTCCCTTACAGCTCCTAAGCATCTACATGGGTCAGTGGTGGTGGGCTTCTCCACTGAGGGTAGTAGCATGGAGATGGAGGAGGGCCCATCCACCTCCACAGGCATACGGGGGTCAGGGCGACGGTGGGCCTGCCTGGACGTCCGGACTGATGTTGGTGGAGCAAATGCGGAGGAGGCTTTACCTGTGTCCCAGCGTGCCAGCGTCCATAGATGCCAGCATGCTGAGACTCGGGCTGGTGCCGGTTCCATCACCGATGATGATGGAGCTAACGTCATGGGCAGTGAGATGTGTGGGCCACAGGATGGCCACACAGCAGGTGACATCACGGCCATGGCTGTGAGTGGTGCCACCATGGAGGCCTGCATGTCATCACAGCCCCAGCCTGTGCCTATCGGCACTAGTGGGTCAGCACTGGTGTGTGTCCAGGACAGTGGGGCTGTTGCAGCCACTGCGGCGGCACCATTGAGCCCTGGAGAGCAGCAGCCGGAGGGGCAGTATTAGCAGTCGTCCAATGGCCTTGGGTGTACAGTGTCAGGAGGCGGTGTCGGTGCACCACCTGTGGACATGCCCAGGCCTGGCCCTGGTGTGCAGTGCCCACCCTCAAGGGGTGATGACCATCAGGGCCATGAACACCATGAGGGACAGCATGCCGATCAGGCAGATGACCTCTTAGATGAGCACACCTGCATACTGCAAGAATCAGTCAATCAGCAGATGTGGCTTGTGATGGCAGTGGATGCACTGATTGTGGCTCTGTGCCAGGGAGAGGAGCGGCACAGCAGAGACACCACTGTGCTCCTGGCAGGGATGGACTGGTTGCGTGAGGATGCGACCGCTGCCATTGACAGGCAGACACAGGCATTCACAGTTCTCATGGCCACAATGGGCACACAATTATTTGCCCATGCATCGCAGACACTGCGCAGTGCAATGTCCACCCCTCGTTCCCAGCGTCATGCGACACCCTCCTTGTCGACACCGGGTTCAGCTGTGGGCATCCCGAGCACACCTGGCGCAGGCATGTTCAGTGTGCTGCAGAGCCCTGTGCGAGCACGGTCGTGTTCATGCAGTGGAACCCCTGGGAGATCGTCGGTGCCACCCCATGAGGCCATTGGTCAGCCTGTCACTGCTGGCGGGTCTCAGTGGGGCTACCCATGCATCCGTGGCGGCCGTGGCACTGTGGCACGTGACTGACCTGTCTCCCAGCATGGCTACTGTCTGATGCTGCCCTGTGTGCATTGTGTCATTCAGCGTGCAATGCATGGGTGGGGTACCCAGTCCTGCACACACACACACACACACACACGTTCCATCTGCACACCCTCCCAGCTGCTGTCCGCTGTGGCATGTGCATGATGATGCCTATATTGCACTGTATGTCACTGTGCAATGGTGCCCAGCGTCTGACACACACACAATGACAGGCAGTGGGCGTGGTGGTCTGTGGACGTGTGTATGGCTAGGGGTGGCGGTCTGGGTCGGCATGCCTCCTACCCTTTGTGCATGTCTTGTGAGGGTGTGTGTGTGTGTGTGTGTGTGTGTATGACTGCATGCCATGTTAGACCTTGCCCATCCCTGGCGATGTGTGCGGTTCCATGTTCGGCCACTTCCCTTGAGAGTATGCACCCCTGGTGTTTATCCATGTGTGTTTGTGGGTTGTGCCTTTGCCACTGGTGATTGCACATGGCCCCATGACTTACCTGGGTTGGATGAAGTGCTCCTCTGTGATGGTGTCCCGGTGCAGCTGTGCCAGCTGGAGCAGTCAGAGGTCCCGTCATCTAAGGGGGGGCTGCCCATCACCATCTTTACCAGCGTCCTCCTCGTCCCCATCACTGTCCCCTCTTTGACCTGTACAGCTATCCCTCTGTAGTTGGCCATGTTGTGAAGGATGCAACAGGCCAGGAATAGCCCACAGGCCTTTGAGGGGCTGTACTGTAGGGCATCGCCAGATGTGGCAGGCAACGGAAATGTGCCTTCAGCATCTTGAACACCTGCTTGATGATACTGCATGTGGTGGCATGTACCTCATTGTAGCATTGCTGCGATAGGTTCGCGGGCCACCGGTATGGTGTGAGCAGCCAGGACGGAGTGGGTATCCACTGTCACCTGTGTGTAGAGGGTGGAGGTTAGTTTGGTGATCAGCGTTGCCCTGCCTTGGGCCATCTAGGCCAATACCCACGTCACCACTGACCATGCCCCTCCCAAGCTCTATATTTTTCCACGTGGTTTGCATAATCACTCACTAAGTGGCCAGTGGGGATGTACCCCACTCTCGAATCTGTGGCACAGTGCTGACTGGTGCCAGATGAAGGCATCATATGCTCCCCCAGGGTGCATGGCACAGACACTGATTATGCACCCCCTGGCATCGCACACCACCTGGCAGTTGATGCTTGCATAGCCCTTCTGATTGATATATGTGGCACCTTCAGGGCCAGGTGGTATGCGGATGGCCACATGGGTGCAGTCTATTGCCCCTAGCATGCCAGGCATATGTGCTACCCTGTGGAACTTCTGTATGTTTGCTGTGCGCTCCGCCGGTGTGCTGGGGAAATGGATGTACTCCACAGCATGTGGCAGCAGTGTGCTGAGGAATTGGGTGAGGTGGCGTGACACGGCCAACTGGGTTATGTCTGTGGTGTCCCCTGTTGGTGTCTGGAAGGTACCCGTGGCAAGCGGGCACATGCAAGCCATCACTTTTGTCTCCACTGACAGAGCATGGCTCCGTCATGTGGGTGCCTGCATCACATCACTGCACAGCTCACAGAGCCGCCTCAGAATTGCCAGATTCAGGCGGTACTGGCCCATGATCTCAGTTTCAATGTACAGCTCGAAGCTGGTGTGGGCTCGGTACTGCCTGTTGGGGGCATAGCACTGACGAGCCCTTCCACGGCCGCGCCCCCCCGCTGCCTGCCTTCTCACCCCCCTCATTACTGCCTCCATCTGGATGGTGGCACTGGCCATGTCCCTGGTTCCCCCCCCCAGCAGCTGTTTCTCTTTTCCCACCGCTGTCCAGGCTGCTACTTCCCCTGCACCGGGAACACCTTCCTCTGGTGGACTCAGTGCTGTGTGGCACTTCCCCCCTTCTGCACTGTGGTTTGGCTGTGGCTCCCCACACCTTCCCTGTGCCTGTGGGTTCAGGGTGCCCTTTGTCTGTCCTGCCCTTTGTGTCTGTCCTGCCCTGTGTGTCTGACTATAGTTCAGCAACATGTGCCTTCCCTGTAGCGTTCTTGCACCTCTCCCTTGTTCCTTTTTATTTTGGCTCATTTCCACTATCGCGCAACTTCCGCTTGCTCCCCTATTGCGCATGGCGCATGTTGTTGAATATGGCACTGCACCATTTATGCATGGTTCCTCCCCCTTCAGTTGCACATGCATTCATTATCATTGCGCTCTTGTGCAGTGTGATTTGGGGGGTGCATTTGCCTCCAGCTGAATATCGCAGAATGGCGCATTTTTGGACTTGCACTGGAGCAACCCTATTGCGCATGGCGCAACCCTTTTGAATATCTGGGCCTTAGTTTATTAATTAATTTGCTCCAAATTACATCAAGTGGTTGTGCACCAAAATCTGATTTCCAATCCCAGGCTTCAAGTATGTGTCTCATAGACTCAAAATCAGCTCTATTGTACCTTTGGAGTACAGTTGTATCTGTACATTTACCTAATGCCTCCTTGTACTGGAAAGTAACAATAGAGTGGTCACTAGACCCTAGTGGGGGATTTACGTTACAGTCAATGATGTTTTCACCCATATCACTTAACACTATATCCAAAATATGATGACCCCTAGTGCTAGTAGGAACAAATTGGTCCATACCAGCAAGGTTAAAGGTATCCAGATATCTTGATTCTATACTTGAAAATGCTTTTTGAAGTTCCCAATTAATACCTGGAAGGTTAAAGTCCCCTAACAAAATAACCTTGCCCAATAGGTATAGCCATGTAATAAAACCTAGGATTTCCTCATCTTCTTGTAATTTTGTGGATGGTGGCCTATATAGTACTCCTAAATTTATTTTAGCTGAGTGGGGAGGGCTAATCTTTACCCAGAGAACTTCCATATCCGGCCAACTAGTTGTTTCAACTTGCTCTGAAACAATCATATCGCTGATATACACTGCCACCCCCCACCCTTAGTTAGGGATCGATCTTTATTAAAGAGTTTATACCCTTTAATTTGTTTATCCCATGTATCATCAGGCTGCCACCAAGTCTCAACTACGGCACAAATGTGAATATCCGGACTAATTAACAATAACTGCAGCTCATCTAGCTTATTATTTAAGCTGCGAGCATTAATGGACATAAAGTTCCACCCTGTGTCTACTTGACCTGAGTTTTGTGCCCCCACACTCTCCCTCTTATTAGGTTTAAATGTTGATGTACGGTGTCTTTTAAATGTTGAGCCAGTACCCGTTTTCCCATTCTATTGAGATGCAAACCATCCCTAGCAAAAAGATGTACTCTTTGAAATTTCTGCCAATGATCAATGTAAAAGTAACCTTCCCTTGCAGTCCATCTTTTAAACCAGTCATTTAGTCTATACATTTCTTGGTTCAATTTATTGCTTTTGCTGGGAACTGGTAAACCCCCAGAAATCCAAATTTCGCATCCCCTATTTTTTTAAAGCCCTACCCACTTTCTCAAAATCCCTCTGTATATCTGTTAACTGTCTTTTGCCTACATCATTTACCCCCACATGAAGGATAGTAGATGGTGTGCTAGCGTTTTCAAGTAGGTCTGGGAGGAGATCAAATATATCACCAATGCCTGCACCAGGAAGTATGCTAACAGTTGTTGATTAATTGTACTGTTTACACAAAAAAACATCAGTATTCTTTAACATGGAATCCCCAATGAACAGCAAATCCTTGCTTTGACTAGGGGCACTAGATTAGATACAATAGACTGTGATTGATTAATATTTTGTATGCTTGTGCAAACATTACTTGCTGGGTTTAAATCAAACACCAGGTCAGTGGGAGTTCCAATAGCATCCTCCTCTAAAACTAAAGCCTGAAATCTGTTTGGAGTTAAAACATTAGGTACTCCACCTATGTTTCTCCTACCCCTTTTGAATGATTGTTTACCAGAAACTATTGTCCAGTCACCCTCATTTACCTCCTCCCTAACTAAAATTGCATCATCAATCTGATTTCCTGTTTCATTTTTGGTCTCATCTCTAATATCCTCTGCCATGGAATCAATGTATTGCTTGAGTGAGGAAATATCGAGCTATACCTGTAATCTTTTCTTTAGAGATACAGGGCCAGATATTCAAAACTTTGCCCTGGGGCAAAATTAGCACTGCCCGGTGGGCAAACTTAGCCTGGAGCACAGAGGAAACTATATTCAAAAGGAATAGACCAGGGCAAACAGCTACTGAATATAGCATGGTAATGAGGCCATGCAAACTGGGCTGGGAGTGCAGGGCAAACATAGCCCTGGAATAAGACAGCACTGAATAAAGCAACCAGAAAGTGCAACCCACAACAACAACACAGTGCACAGCAACGTAAGGGCAGGTACAGACGAACTACGTGGCCAATGTGTGTGCCAGCAAACACATGGACCCAGTACAGCTGCAGGAAGCAGCAGATGTGAAAGAACAGTGATCAAAACTGTATAATATTCCCTGTACCGTTAGCGCCGCGCTAACACATTAGCGTGGAGCTAAGCAGTTAGCCTGGTGCAAACACATTGGCCCGGAGCTAAAATGTGCCATATTCAAAAGTGCCATGCAAATGAGCCTACTTAGGTAGTCTCTGGGCAAACAACCAGATTAGTATCTCATTTTACCCTGATTTGCATTCAGTTTGCCTAGTGTTACTGCAGGGTCCCACAGAGCCACCTGTAGGTCAGTCTGGAAGTACAGGGGCTGACCAGGTCCAACCGCGGCTCCACCTGTAGGTCAGTCTGGCAGTGCACGATGATAGCTGCAGGCTACATGTAAACAGTACAACATAGCATAGCATATTGTACCCCAGGGGACAAGACAGCATAGGCACAGGTGTTGGTGGTGGCGCTGCATGCAACTGTCACACTGTAGGGCATGCTATAGTGCACAGCAGAAACTACAGTAGCAAGGGGCCCAGTAGTGTGTGGACACAGCAATGCCTATGATGTGTAGGGCAGTGATGATGACTGCACTATACACAGTGAGAGGCCCAACCTGCAGGTGTTTACTGACAGTGGACATTACTGTTACGCTGTTGTGTGACCCACAGATGCTGCACCTGTGGCATGGCTGCTCACAGTGACATGTACATTTCTGGCTTTGTGTGCTATGGCAGTTGTACAGCTGTGCGGTATGTGGCTGGGGGGAGGCATATATTATCCGAAAGGCACACTGGTGTTGGGGTATTTCCAATACTGGCTCATGTACACTGCATGATGTGTCCCAGCCTTGGGGCCACACCTGGTCCGTAGCACAGCCTCGCCACCCATACATGCTCCCCTCAACATCCTCCATGCCCACAGTGCTGCATGTGTGTGCTGACATCTGTTGGTGTCCACAGAAGTGCGGTCTGCAGGTGTGTGCTCTATGGCCACACTGCCATGATGTCCACTGGTGGCAGGGTCACCACTTACTGCCTGGCATGGCTGGGACTGGTGGCAGATGATGGCATCATTGTGATGCCATCAGATAGCAGCATGCTTCCTCTTTGTTTGGCTTTATCTATGTGTCATATTTATTTGTTAGGGTCTCGCAAAACCCGCACTAAACCCGTGCAAACACCGCGCAAAGCCATAGTGTCACGCAAAGCTGATTGCCTAGGGTTAAGACAAGCTTTTCCTGGGCGTGTGTGCACGGCATGGGAGTGTCGCTAAGTGGGCTAAACCACTTAGCGCGGCGCTAGTCACTGATTATAGCATTGCGCCTGTATTCATGTCAGTTTGCCCCTTGCATACATTATAATTTTGCCCGGTGCTAATGCAGTTTGCCCGCGCTATTTGGCCTTTTGAATACAGCAGACCCGCGCTAATCCGACGCAAACGGTTTTTGCCCGGCGCAAAGTTTTGAATATCTGGCCCACAATCTCTTGTTTAAGTTGATAAATTTCACTGCAGTGTCTGCACACATGGTTGGCAACTGCTTCCCCCAAACTAAACATCCCACATTGATCACAGCTTAACATGTTAGGCTTATACTCACACTAATGCGGCAATGTTCTTGATTTACAGCTGTTCACAGCTGACATGCATGAAACGTGCATGTCTCTGTGCATGTCTCAATAGGAGTAAAACCTTGTGGCGCCCCTCCACGCTCATCCGCTACGCGAGCGTGGCGAGCTAAATAATGAAATGTGACCGGAGGTCTAGTCAGGGGTCATAGTCCCTCGTACACTTAGAGTGCTTTAAAATTATTAAAACGCTCGTTTTTCTTTTTTAATTTCCCCTCGCTATGCGTTTGTCACTCATACGTGACCAAGGCATAGGATGTGGGAGCTAGAATCCAAATCAGTTTCAAAATATGACTTGCAGTCCTTAGTCACCCCAACGTACTACAGAGCCCTCTTCCTGTTTCCTGTTACTATGTTAGCAGGGCTCCAGTTTCAGTGCTAGTATTTAAAAGATTAGAACACTCAAGTTCCACATTAAAACAAAAAGTCTGCCAATAATAAGACTGAACACTCCAGGGCAATTATTTTCTACTGCAATAATAAGCTCGCTCACAGCGTGGCCGAGCTAAGTAATGAATGTGACCCGGAAGATCTAGTCAGGAGTCATAGTCCCTCGTACACTTGGAGTGCTTTAAAATTATTAAAACGCTAATTTTTCTTTTTTAATTTCTCCTCTGATGGCCCTCTCCCAAATTTTTAAAACTGGCTGCAGTCTCCATTGCCAAACCCCTCTCATTTATTATAAACTTATCTTTGACCACATCTACTGTTCCATATTTATGGAAGGAGGCAAGGATTGTCACTATCTTTAAGGGGATCCCCAACTCTCCGACAACTACTGACCAGTGTCATTACTGTCCACATAGGGAAATCCCAGAAAAAGTGGTAAACCAACAACTAGTTAAACCCCTTAATAAATACAATCTGCTGTCTCCGGACCAGCATGGTTTCAGGAGAGGTTTTCATACAACTACGGATCTGGCAAACGTCACTGATCATGTTCTGCATGAAACTGACAAGGCCAATCTTACCGGGGCTATATTTGCAGAGCTCTCCAAAGCATTTGGCATGGTAGACCCTGGACTTCTGCTACAGGAAGTATACTGCCTCAGTTTCCCTAATAATACATGAAGTAGAGTGAAGAGCTACCTTACTAACAGAACACAAATTATCTGCCTAGGAGATGTTCTGTCTAGCCCCCTTAAAGTCCACTCAGGAGTACCACAAGGGTCTCTACTGGGACCACTCCTTTACTCCATTTTTGTCAACCCTCTATTAAAAGAGCAATATGCCAGCCAAACTATGATGTATGCAGATGATTTGATTCTATATCATAGCGACAAACATCCCACAAACCTGTCTGATACATTAAATCGAGACGTTTTCTTTACTACCTACCGAGTTGCACAACAAAGCCTACTTGTGAATGCCAAAAAAGGTATGATGTGCAGATCAAAACATCGACTATCGAGATGCTCTTCCTCCCAATGGACTCTGTCAATCCCCAGATGGATCCTTGCTAAAGCAAGTGAAGGACTTCATGCACTGGGGGTCATGCTTGGGCCCTCATTAACTTTTTCAACGCACATAGCACTGGAAGTAAAAAAAGGTGAACCAGCGACTAGGGATCTGCTATCACCTTAAACACCTCCGGTCCAAGGAAGCTCGGATAGCTATAGAAAGGGGCTCCATACTTCCCATTCTGGAAAACTACTCCCCTGTTATATCCATAGCCCCCCCCCAGCTCCTTAACCAGATGAATACTGCCTATAACAACATCTATAGATTTGTCATCCAAGCTCCTTTTGGCACCCACCATTGCCAGCTTTATCAGTCTGTTGGTTGTGTCTCCCATCAAGATCGTAGGAAATTTCTGCTAGGCTCATTCACCTATAAGATTCTACATGCAGGTACAAGATCCCCTCTGACAGGAATGCTTAACCCCAAAGTCAACAAGCGGGCATTAGTGTCCTCTTGCTAGCCACACACTTAAACAATTGCCTTTTCCCTCCAAGGAGGCAATATAGTGTAGTGGATAAGGGCACTGAGCTGCAAACCTGGAGGTTTGGGTTTGAATCCCGACAGCCCCCACTTGCATATGGTGTTACCCACTTAAGTTCCTTGTGCTCCCAGGTTGCATCTGAAATCTAGATTAGTAGTTGCCGTATTGGTCCTTGCAAGAATAGATCCAGAAGCAAATGATTTGATACCTTTTAATGGACCAACATAGATGTAACAACAAGAACAAAGTGCTCTAGCTTTCGGACCAACCAGTCCTTCTTCAGAAGCTCATGGCAGTTGTTTAGAAAATACAATACTTATAACAGCTAGATAATGCAGAGAAAAACAGAAAAAAATCCCCATTGGTTTAAAATACTCATTTAAAAAAAACCAGAAGATGATGTCAGAGAAGTTTAACAGTACAATACTGCCCTCAGTCCGAATGAACCTTGGGTTCAGATGTGCTTGGTGCAACACACATGCAAAGAATCCTACTGCACATAAATTTAATTGACATAAGATAACACTGCTGAAGCAAATAACTCCCAAATCAAGCCATGAGTGTCACAGTCAGTATAAGGATGTGATTACTGAAAGGCAACCCCCACCCAGCTTAAAGACAAATAGTTATAGGGCTCATGAAATTACAATGTATGCATTAAAGACAAGAATTACCAGTAAAGTTGTCTAAAAAACATCAGTGCACACTGTGTGATGTGTAAAACATAGCTGGACATGCCACCCAGCTGTATTCTCAAGCTAAATAAAAGGCCCAAGAAATTACAAAACCTCAGGACTATATAAATGATAATTTAAATATAAATTGATAATATTAGTGTTAAAAACTCTAGTCGAGGAACCTCAAGAATTCAGACCATGCAGCCTGATATGTACTGATGTCAATATATACTGAGAATGTAGCAACTTCATGTACCACAAGTGTCAAGGGAATCTGAAAAAGAGATAAAAATGTAATTTATCTCCTCCTGTTCATACAAACGATACAATCTAACCCACCCCACATCACAATAATGTGGGTGGGGGATATATAGCTTAAATGAGATGTTGTCTCTCTCTCTCTCTCTCTCTCTCTCTCTCCCCCCTCCTTTTTCTCTCTCTCTCTCTCACACACACACACACACACACTATCTCTCCTAGTGAACCTATATTAACTTCAGTCCTGTAATAGTTCCCCAAAGGAATACAACTTGTCATGAAATCCTGAGTAAATTACTACAATATTAGCCTAATGTAAAAGATATGTGCAGGACCCCCAAGCAAATGAGATCACACATCCCAATATGTACAGAGTTACAAAATTATATATAACAGTATAAGATAACACCCTGTATGTACACTAGCAGTCGGTAATCTGAATATGGTGCAATGGAATCAATCCCCCACAGGCAAAGATAAAAGTAAGGAGAAATTCTTTATGTGTGTGAAATAAAATAGTAACACATTATAACTCCATATAGCTAAATAGAGACTTACCTCAAAGTGACAGCAAGTCCCACATCTGTTATATCACATACTTCACAACACATACCCACACACATACATACACACACCATCCACATCTCACACATGCTGAAGTCCTATAATATGTCAGTTTGAAGAAGAAAAGGTCTGTGGATGTTAGTTTCTGTAGTGTCCCATAAAGCCAATATCCAAGTTCATCCCATCTGCTACCATATTGAGATGTAAAATAAGTTTAATCTCAAAAGCTCGTCTCTGTTGTGTGTTTTTGAGATTTCCTTTTAAGACCATTACTGACATATCTGAGACTGAGTGGTCAGGCTGGGAGAAGTGATGCCCCACTGGTTTTTCAGTCTAATAGAATAAATTAAAAGGTATCAAATCATTTGCTTCTGGATCAGGTTGCATCTGGAAACAGGCTCTGGCTTAGTGTGCCTTTCCTGGTTAAACAATTTCCTCTTCCTTCCTTACTTGATTTCCCTAGGATATTCACTGACATGGGCAATAGAACCTTCTGTTATGCTGCATCTGAGTTCTGGTATTCCCTCACAGACAATATCCATTCACTTGCCTCACCTCCTACAGTACATTTACAAAGTCCTTCCTCTCATCAAATGCACTCTGTAAATGTCTTGTCTAAACCCCTCAGAGTGATCATCTCATTTTCTGCTTTGTGATTATTGTTGGATTCTCATTTTACATTGTAGTATGTCTTGCTCTCTCATTGTTGCATATTACCTTATATAAATGTACAAAGGTCCTGTGATATTGCATATCACCCTGTTGAAATGTACAAATGTTCTATGATTGTTCACTTTTCTGTTGTAAATTCATGTTCTATGTGCCATCTATATGGCCCGGATTGTGCCTGAAAATGGTCCCTGGGATCAGGGTACTTACCCAGTTATTAAATAAATAAATAAATATAAATGCTGCTTTTAAAACAATAAGAAAAGATCTTACTTTGAGAGGGCTCTTGCAGTAGGTATTCACATATTCACTAAGCCGCCAGGCAGCAGGACCCCATGGAAAAATCTCTAGCTAGCAGTCTCTGGTGGGGGACCTTCCCCACGTCAGGTGACTGGTGTCATCCAACATCAGTATAAAGGGGCGGTCCCCCGCGCCTGCCTTCCAGTTCTTTCCCGCCGTCGTCTTGCAAAAGTAACTCGTGGAAGAACAGCACTCTTTCGTATCGCCATTTTGGATGAGTATTACTCTTTTCGACTTTAAATTTTCGATTTTTTTCTCAAATACAGTTTTTGAATATCTCACTGTGCATGTTGTTCCTGACGCCCTCTGAATCACATAAGAATAGGTGCGACTTGTGCAGTTCCCAGCTCCCTCACAATGCAAAGGAGTGCCAGCACTACCGAAAATTCAGTTCCGCTACCTGCAAGCAGAGGCAGCAGTCCCTGGAAACTCATCTGCTGAAAAAGAAAATGACATCTATGGAAAAGGAATTGAAGAAATTGGGGCAGGCATCCACTTCCCCCAAAGGCCACAAAAAAAAGAGGGACAAGGAGAAGCACCAGGACCAGGATTCATCATCCACAGCTGCTGCGACTTCAGCTGGAGTCACATCCCCTAAGTATCTTCCCCTCTGGGGGACCGATCTTTGACAGCCACCTTGGTGCTTACCAAACTGGCATTGCCCCCCCCGACAGGCTTGCACTTGGGCCCACCAGGAGCCTCCGAGGCAAAGGAGGCCTCTACTCCTGCTATGGCCACTCAACACTCTAGGTCTACTGGTAAGAGTGGGTCTGGTAAGTCGGGTGCCGGCTCTGCCGATGTCCACCCAGACAAGGCTGATAAGTCTGTCATTGGCCCCTCTGATGACCACCCAGCATGTGACTCCATGTCAGGCTCTGAAACCATACCTGACATCAGGGAGTTGCCGCAACATACTCCTGCTGCATTGCCCTCTGAGGCCCATTTGTCCCCTCAGACTCCCCCCGGGGTTTCTGCTCCCTCTTCCCTAGCTGGGATCGAGGACACAGGGTCACTACCATCAGGGGTGCCCCCTGACGCTGGATCCTCAGACACCAGACCCAATGCCAGTTAACCTGACGTTGCCCTCCGGTATACCGTTACCTGATGACAGATCCGTTCTGCTGTCACAGCTGGAAGGACCCTCGGACCCTCCAGTGGGTCCGCCTATTCCGGATCCTCTGCTCTCCGGGCCAACACCTGAAGCGTCCAGTCCACCTGCTGGGCAGACACCAAGACCTTCTGCTCTGTCAGAGCCCCAGGCGACTGGATACCTGAAGCCACAATACCCAACGCAGCAGTGTATAGCTCCACAGTACCCAACGCCGCAGTATCTGATGCTGCAGTACCCGCTGCCTTAATACCCAACATCGGGCCTCCCACCATCTGGTTACAGGAACCCTTTCTATGGGTTTCCCAGTTACCCATATCCAAGTTCTCCTCCACCACCCCCGCAGCTTCAGGTGGACTTGAAGGAGGTTTTGGCCTTCTGGTGGGCTGAGGCTAAGACCCAACTCACCAGGGAGGTCGAGAGCTGTTTAATGATGCCGGTCCCTATGCCGGACCCCTTACATCGGCGACAGGAGATTCCTCCCCTCTTTGCCCAATGCCAGAGCTGAACCATCTGGATCCCAGATCAGGGAGGACACACACCCATGGGGTATCCTCAGAGAGGTCGATCCACCCAACAGGGAGGACTCTTCCTCTTCATATCAGAGCCATCAGATTCAGACACTGATTTTGATCACTCTGACCCTGGGGACAAGCTACACACTCCAGAAAACCCCAAGCCTAAGGACTCTACGAAGTCTCCTCCCAAGGATCCTTCTTTTCTGGAGCTGCTAAGGAAAATCCAGGCAGCTTGTGAGTAGCAATCAGTGGAGCCAGATCCACAACATGGAAAACTTGCTGCCCACCTGGATCTCCCAGAAACCGCTCCCACATTGATTCCACCCTGGATCGAGCCTCATGCAGATCTTGTATCCATTGTTTGGAAACAACCTCCCTTGCTAGCCCCTCTTCCTAGAAAGGCAGATAGGCTATATCAGGCTCCTGAGGATAAAGACTTTCTCATTCTTCACCCCAAGGCAGATTCAGTGGTGATTAATGCCTCTCACGACCGATCCTCCAACCCAAAGCATCTCAGCTCATCCCCACCTGACAAGGAATCTCGACTTCTGGACCAGTACGGGAAGAAGATCTACGCATCTTCTACCCTGGGTATGAGGGCCCTAAACTATGTTGGACACATGGGGGACTACCAGAAGTCCATTCTTAGTCAGGTTGAAGCCAAACTGGAGACTCTCCCTGATTCCCAGACCAAACAGGAACTGGGAGACCTGGTCCGTTCTGCGAATTCAGCCTGAAGGCACATGTTACATGCTACATATGATGCGGTGGACACTGCAGGTAGGAGCTTGGCTTTCACCGTAGGCTTGCGGAGTCATGCCTGGTTCCATGTGTCAGGTCTGGTCCCTGAAGTGCAGACTGCTATCCAGGATGCTCCCTTCAGAGGCTCCATACTATTTGGAGGTGATGTCATGGACATCATAACCGAATTGCAGGAGAAGGGCTTGGCACTTAAGTCTGTTCAGAATATGTACAAATCCTCTCAGGGCAGAAACATCCCTTTCAGTGCCCAAATTGCCAAAATCAAATGCAGGCCCGATGTCCAAATAAACATAGAGCTGTGTCAGCAGCCAAAGCTCCCCCCAGCAAGAAAGCCTCTGGAGATCCGGCTGCTGCTCTGCCCTCTGCCTCCTGACTCCCTGCCTCTCCCTCTTCCTCTGGCTGTTCCAGAGAAACCAGTTGGGGGGGAAGATTCTCCTCCCATCTGCCAGGTTGGGAGAGGATAACGACAGATGCTGGTCTCAGCGGGGCATTCAATAGATTTCACCGAAAAGCCTCCTTGCTAACCTCCCCTTCTGTCCTCATACTCCCCAATTCATCTTCTCTTGGTACTAGAGCAGATTTGCTGTCTTCTTCAAAAGGCAGCAATAGAATCTGTCCCCTCCCCCTTTCGGGGGATGGGTTACTATTCTCACTTCTTCCTAGTACCAAAGAAGACTGGAGACCTGAGACCCATCTTAGATTGCAGCTCTCTGAATCAGTACGTGGAGTACATGCAGTTCAGAATGCTCTCTCTACAGAGCCTTCTCCCCATGCTTTGGCCAGGACAGTGGCTCTGCACCTTGGATATTAAGGATGCATAACTCCATATCGCCATATGCCCTTCCCACTGCAAATACCTCAGTTTTTGTTTCCAGGGTGTGCACTACCAGTTCAGAGCCCTCCCATATTTTCTTTCCTCAGCTCCCTGAGTAATTACCAAATGCCTGGTGGTAGTGGCGGCCTTTCTGCATACCAAGGGAGTGCAGGGCTTTCCCTACCTGGATGACTGGCTTCAGGCAGCTCCATCCAGGAAGGAACTCTGACACTGCCTTTCTCCTACCCTACAGGTCTTTTCCAGCCTAGGTATCACTGTCAACCAGGCCAAGTCCCATCTGGTCCCTTGCAAATGGTTGCAGTTTATAGAGGCAGTGTTGGATATGACCCTAGGCAAAGCTGTTTTGCCCCCCGAACAGAGTCGAGACTCTCTTAAATCAGACTCACCTCTTGCCTGGTCTCGGAAGGGTCAGAGCCAGGAACATCCTTTGCCTTCTTTGGCTCATGGCAGCTGCCATTTCAACTGTCCCTCTAGTGAGGCTCCACATAAGAGTCTTCCAATGGAGTTTCCAGTCTCAATCGGACCAATCTCAGGGTGACCTTGACCACAAGGTCCTAGTGTCAGACCCAATGATCAGGGACTTGCAGTGGTGGAAGTTTCAGGAGAACCTCACCCGGAAGGTCCTGTTCTGCACTGATCCTCCCACACAGACCCTGAGGATGGATGTGTCAGGTGCAGGCTGGGTGCCCACCTAGGGCCTCACAGGACTCAGGGCAGCTAGTCTCACCTCAAGCAGCAATTACACATCAATGTTCTTGTGCTGAGGGCAGTTCTTTATGCACTAGGGCCTCACAGGACTCAGGGCAGTTAGTCCCACCTCGAGCAACAATTACACATCAATGTTCTTGTGCTGAGGGAAGTTCTTTATGCCCTACAGGCTCTCCTTCCCTTCATTCTCCCTGGTCATCTTTTGATTCAGTCAGAAAACATGTGCGTAGTCTGGTACCTCAGCAAACAAGGAGGGACTCATTCCTACCCCCTGTGCTGGGAAACAATGAAAGCCTGGTACTGGGCGTCTCAACACAACTTGCATCTGATGGCAGTCCATATTGCGGGAGTGGAGAACACCTTGGCTGATGCTCTCAGCCACTCTTCGGTCAGGTCTCACAAGTGGGAACTAGATCAAAATGTCATAAATGACATCTTACAGCAGTGGAAGACTCCTCAGGTGGATCTCTTCACCTCCTCCAACAACGCCAAGCTTCTTGCCTTTTGCTTGCTCGCTCCAGGGCGAGACGTTTTCTGGCGGGATGCGCTGTCTCTCTGTTTGAAGGGCAGATTTGTTTATGCCTTCCCACCCATTCCTTTGATTCTGAGGGTGCTGAACAAGCTTCGGGCAGAGGGGGCACGAATGATCCTCATCACTCCCTTCTGGCCGAGGCAAGTCTAGTTCTCTCTTCTGCAACAGTTTTCCGAGGAACCTCCTCTTCTTCTGCCTCTGTCGCAGCATTTGCTGACCCAGGATCAGGGGACTCTGGTCCATCCAGGACTCTAATCACTTCACCTTCATGCATGGCTCCTACAGATGTAGCCAAGGAGTGCTTCTGTGTATCACCTTTAGTAGCGGATATTTTGGTGGAGGCCAGAAAGTCTTTCACCAGGTCCACTTATGCTATGAAGTGGAAGCGATTCACCATTTTGGCTGGTTCTAAGGAGATAGAATCTTTCTCCTGCCTGGCTAATAAAGTCTTGGACTATCTGAGGTATCTCTATGATCTGGGCCTTAGCTACTCCTCTTTGAAGGTACATATGGCAGACATTTTGGCCTACCACATTCCCTTTGGGGACAGGACTTTTGTTCAACTGGAAGTCTCCAAGACCTTCCTAAAAGTGATTCTCCACCTGAGACCCCTTATCTGCAATCCTGCTCTTCCTTGGGACTTGAACTTTATTTTAGAAAAGTTCACACTGCCTCCTTTTGAACCAGCAGCAGATGCAGAACTGAAGTTTCTTTCTTGGAAGATGCTCTTTCTCGTGGCCATCACCTCTGCTCAGAGGATTTCCAAGCTTCAAGCCCTGATGTGTAAGATTCCGTACTTGATTTTCCACAAGGATCGGGTGGCCATGCGCATTAACCCTATGTTTCTTCCTAAGGTGGTGGCTGAATCCACACTGTCCAAGCAACATTCCTTCCCTTGCTTGACTACGGAGACATTATCTTTATCTCCTCCCCAACCTTGAGCCTATCTAAACTGGACGTACTCTATCACCGTGCTCTTCATTTCATTACTAACTCTGCGTACAGGACCCACAACTGTGATCTTTGTGCAGCAGTTGGGTGGACCTCTCTTGCCACCAGACGCCTCCTGCATGCTGCATTTGGACCTCAAATTACTACTCCACAAACTGCCTATCTATTTAACGTCTCTCATACACATCTCGCATAGCGCCTACTCCCTAAGGAAATCCAACCTTATCCTACTAGATGTTCCCAGGACACTTACCACAGCTGGCCAAAGAGCTGCCTCATACACCCTCCCAAACACTTGGAATCAACTACAAACCATGCTGAAGCTAACCAGCATCGTATCAATTAGCTCCTACAAAACACTAGCTATCTCTAAATTAAAAGACATATGTAGGTGCTACTAGGCCCCCAACGCCAAGTCAACTTCCTAGGTACTAACTGGCCCTCTACTTATTAAGCTGAAATGTGTTGCATAATTTAGAGGCAAGGTTAAAGCTGGAATGTACTGCATATATATAGCATAAGGACTTCTATTGTGTATACCTCTTGTATTATATATTTTTTCTTTGTTGTTCTACATTTTATATCTCCTGTCTATGTAATTACGAACTGTATGTGTATGTGCCTCAGGACCTCCTTGTGAATGAGCTTGCTCAACGGAGTCTTTCCTGCAATAAACTTGAACTTGAACTTGAATCAGGCCATTGAGCTCCCGATCTTTTTCACAGAGCACTCCAGTCACGGAGAATACCTTCTGCATACGCTGAATGTACACGGAATCCTGAGATACTACACTAACAGGACTAAGGATCTCAGAAAATGGATCAGCTCTTACATTACAGTTTGGACATTGCCTCTCGCTGCAGAGCAGGCTTTGGGTTGGCTGTTCTGCAGGAACTTCTTTCTTGAACTCTGCTCAGCCTTTTTTCAGTCACTTGTGGATGATGACTCCTCCTCCTCCTTTTCTGTTTATTCCAGACTACTTGGGACTCAATCCTGAATGTGAATACCTACTTCAAGAGCCCTCTCGAAGTAAGATAGTACAGTTACGTAAGAACTTACCATAACAGTAGATCTTCGAGAGAGGCTCTTGCAGTAGGTATTACCTTCCCTACCTCTGTCCACAAGTTTCTTCTTTTCACTTCTGTGGAGGCATATCCTCTTCTCTCTTGTCATGCCTCTTCTGGTCTCTGGCGGGAAAGAACTGGAAGGCGGGCGTGGGGGACCGCCCCCTTATACTGACATCAGATGACGCCGGTCACGTGACATGGGAGCAGTCCCCCACCAGAGACTGCTAGTTAGAGATTTGTCTGTGGGGTCCTGATGCCTGGTGGCTTAGTTCTATATATGAATACCTATTGCAAGAGTCTCTCTCGAAGATCTACTGTTATGGTAAGTTCTCACGCAACTGTATTTTCTTAAAAACAAGTATCAATCAAAGTTAGTGTTCTTTAGCTAAATAGCCATCACAAGTCACAGATCATTTTACAAGGATAATCACACTTTACAATCATAAATTATATTTAAAAGCATCCAAAATTCCACTAATACAAACCATTTATTTAATTACATGGATTATTGCAAATTGCCATTCTTTCTAATCTGTAATCATTTAATATATATCTTTTCATCACTCTGTTTTTAACTTTACTGATTGACAGAAACAATTGTCACTATTCTTTCTATAGTCCTTGGATCTCCTGTGTGAAATAATATATTTGTCCAAGTGCTTTTCTCATTTTGATATACATAGTTCATAAAGGGTCCCAGTCAGTGCAACTACTCACTGATGTACCAAGACAAATCCATAAAACATGCATCGGGGGGATATATTCAGAGTCGGGTGATTGCACACGTGCAAAGATGCGTTGCACAGAAAACAAGCGTCGTCTGGCTCTGAGGGTATATTCAAATAACGAACCATGTAAGTGCAGCCAGAGCTGTCTGCCACCTTGTCCTGCATAGTGCAGCCAGGGTCAGTGCTGAATACCACCACTGGGTTATGCGTGGTGCATACCTAGATGCACCATGACAACATGTGTGATATTCAACCAGGAAATGCTAATGAGCTCATTGAGCATGCATGGCACAAATGGGCACCGTGCATGCTTATTGTGAGCTCATTAGCATGTCTACACTTGGAGAAATGTGCTAGGGTGGCAGTTCCCAGCCCTGATTGTGGGACAAGCTGTATGGGTGCCCTGCCCACCCTGGTGGTCCCATGGAACCCACTTCCAGCCCAATCCTTGAGACTGTATTGTGTCCTACCCCTGGTAATTCCACAGTGTAGTGTACCCCCACTCCCAGCCCTGATCCCGCTATATCTCATCCTGAACATCCCCTTGCCTCGGCCTGTCGCCAGTGTAGCGTCCCCCACCTGTGTCCCGATCCACAAGGTCATACTCACACACCAAACTCCCTGGCAGTCTAGCACCCCCCCCAGCCCCAACCGTACACTGGATGCTCCAGGAATCCTTGTATCCTGGTAGTCCAGTGACCCCCCACCCCCCATCATGACAGGTCCACCCCACACCTCAACCTCCTGGAACCGACAGCTGGCTCTGCACTCCACACACCACCATGGCCAGTTGCTTACTGAACTGTCAATGGACCAGTACTGAACATAGGACATGCTCATTGGTTGGGAGCATCCAATGTATAGTACCAGCCCACTGACAGTTCAGTTGGCGGCTGGCCATAGTGGTGGTGTGTGGAGGGCAGAGCTTGTTGCTGGCTCTGGGAGGGTTGGAGTTCCTGTCATGATGGGGAGGGGGGCCACTACACTATGGAAATTTGGGGGCATGTGTCATGTTCCAGACATCGGGGAAGGTCCGGGATGGGGACCCTGCACTATGGATATATGTGCAGGTGGGGATCTTTATATGCACAGGGACTGGGGTTCAGGAGAGGATCCCAACTTGAGAGGATGCACAGTCACTGGAAGATGAGGTATGGGGGGGGACGTACACTATGGACTCTGTTACCATTACGGTGCTCAGGGATGGGGGCAGGGGTGGGCATCCACAAGTCTACTGGGTCTGGCAGACTGCTGTGCACTGGGCTGCACCTCTGCAGCCTGCCTGTGGGTGGCTGACAGAACTAGGTCTGCTTTCCCTAACCTATCTGTGCGCGACACAGTTCAGACCCTTGCCGGGCGCAAACACAGTAAATATGCCCATGTGCGTCACATTCATGGGCACGCCCCCTCTTCTTGCACCGTATATATTCTCTGTGGGCAATGGCGCATCCTCCTTTGGGTGTCACAACACCACCCATTGAATATCGTGCTGTGGCGCATTGTGTGGGATGTGTGGCACATCTCCGTTTTCTGAAGAGATGTGTCACACATCCCCTTTGAATATGGGGACCCAGATCTTCATTCCCCTCCAACTGAACGGGCACAATCCCTTGATTTAACAGCAATTCTGTTGCATCTATACTGCAATATGTTACTCTGGTTAGGAACTGTTCAAACTTATATCTGATAAATATAGTTCTTAAGTTTGTTTCTACTAAAATATCCAGATAGGGCTTGTACGTCAAGAAAAAGTTATTTTTAGCAAACTATTTGGAATACTGGGTTTCGGAAATGGCCTCTAACAAGTAAGACCATACAGCAGAGGTTGCAGTTACCTGCAGGAATCCTTTCATCGGGCAACCCTAATGCAGCAAATGTCTTTTTTTTTTCTTTATGGGGTGTGGTAACAGGGCAGCACTTCTTTTCTCTGGAACTTGTTTAACACTAAAGCAGCCGGAAGCTATAAATCACATGGCACCTTGCATAAGTGTCACATAATGATTCAGTGGAAGAGTTCCTTGTTACATAAATCACTGCATCGCTCTGGACGGAAAAGGGAATTATTTGAGGAAGACCAGACACTTCAGCAGATTAAAAGAATGACTGGCACTAAGCATGCTTTACTTCTGCTTACTGTTGTGGCTGCAGGATTCTTAGCTTTCTGGTGGAGCGACACATTTCACTCAGGTAATAACAAAGTGCTCCAACTTTTACTTGCAAACACATTTCTTTATAATAATGTGGACCTTTTTCTTAGATATGTTTATAAAGTCTAATGTGTTTTTTAACTACTTGAAACTGGTTTAAAAAACAGTGTAAGTACTGCAATGTCTGTCTTTGTGCTCTTTACTTTGAAAGAAAATCTCCAGTCTTGAGATGCTGTTGCATAAAGTGGCAGTTCAGAACTGTGAGGTATCCATTCTTGGGTCATATCTCTCAACCCTCACTCCCCATTGAATTTTTAACATTGTTCCTCAACATGTGGGACAAAAAGACAAAAAAGTGGTACATGCTATCGAGTCTCGGAGATTGAAACTCAGAACCATAAGGAACTACTGTATATATATTTTTTCTAATTATGAAAGACACACCAAGCTGAAAGTTTGTTTGCAGGTGTGACCTAGGAGCTCAGGGGCACACAGTGTACAAGTGGGGGCTGTGGGATTCAAACCCAAGTCTTCAGATTTGCAGCTCAGAGCTTTAAACCACTACACTATACTGCCTATATGCTTCCATATTATTAAAGATTGCTGCTCAGAGCATCCCATTTTTTTTCATATTGTTTGAATTTTTGCAGTAATAATTTTTCATAATAGAAGTTTTGTTGAACATTTCCAAGGTACACAACATCACATATCCCAGTATTAAATGTGCAGAGATTATGGAAACTATGTGCAGCATGCAATAGTTCTCACTGGATCCGGTTAATTGGAAAAGTCATACTGTTGGGGTCCCTTTACATAATTCATTTATTTTTCGGAAGAATTAGACAATACCTTTGAGAACAAGTGCTTTTTTACAAAGGTTCCATGTCTAATTACATTATTAGATTCAAATTGAGGACCAAACTATCAAGGCAAATTCCAAAGGAAGTGTTTGTCATAGTAGATAACTGAAGTAGTAAACTGGCTGACACACCCAGTGGGCACAGTGCCAAGGGTTTCTCAGGCACCTACAAAACCTTGGAACAGTTTATCCATGGAAATATTGAATCATGGCTGGGTAGGTGCTTTTATAATTTTACACACACACACACACACACACACACACACACACACACACACACACACAAGGCGCAATCACTAATCACAGTTGTTTTAATTTACATGTTTTCTACTTATCTATGTATTATATTATTAGTTTGAATTTATGTAGATGGCCCAGAGCCTCTGGGATTGGGCGCCTTGAAAAATAAAATTTACTTTTGCCTTGCCTAAACCCCAAGAGCGAAGCTCAAGGGGTTTATTAAGACATCCCACACTGAAGGTTATATGTAAAATTAAAGTTTTACACACCTACCCAGCCTTTATTTTGTATAATTGCTGGGGTGCATTTTTTCACCATAGCAATTATATAAAATAAGAAGACAGATCTTCGGAGTGGTCGGATGTCATTGCAGTCCAAAGCAGCTGACAGAAAATAACATTTCCATTTTCATTTCGCTTTAAAAAAAAAAACCTTTCAGCGTAACAGGAGAGAGACCTTTCATTTTTAAAGTAACACCGCTGAATGCGAGGGGGTCGAAGTCTTCAATAAGCGATGGTCCTGGAGAATGGTACAGAGTGAGGGAAGACTGGCAACTAGCACATGCGTGATCTGAGGGAAACCCAGCGCGTGTTTGCCATTATAACCAGCTGGTTATAAAGGCAGATTATAACTGGGTTTCCCTTAGCGGAAAAAACAATCCCCAGTTATTGTAGCAGCACTGCCATCTCCTTTGCCCCACCCCCATGATTCTGCTATGAGGGAAGTAAAGGTCGTCTGTCCCTAATATGTGCAGGCATTTGTCACTGCCGAGCGTGTGCTTATTTGTACAGTATGTGCTGTATACAGTGGTGCTGTTAGGATGCAGTGCAGTAATGCGGCAGGGAACAGTGTCATTCAATGGCAATTACAGGGATGCTGTCAGCTTTTAGCTTATTTTTTGGTTTCCTGCAAAACAATATCTAGTAACAGCCTCCCCAGATAACGTGCTAGCAGGACTTAAAATGATCAATTTGCATCATTTTTTTTTTGTCTTATTTTATGCTTTTCCCTGACCGACTTAAACTTTAGTGGACTGCTGCTGACATCATGTGTGAATGGCTACCTTGATGTAGTGCAGAGATGTATCATAATATACAGTATCAAAAGCATTATAACTAAAAGCCAGCCATCTTCTCTTTGGTACCTAGTGTGTGTGTGTTGGATAAAATTAAACGCTGTGAATCTATTAGGACCACCAGCTTCCTATATATTGCTGACTGAAATGGGGGTGGGGCAATGTATATGCGATGAAGTAGCAGGTCTTTTGGTTTGTGTTCATGGGGGGGGTAACAATTCTATCAAATCCTTAGTACAAGTATAACATTCCTGGCTACACCCCTAGGGTCATTTTGTTGGAAGGATATAGCCTGAAGTTCTGTGGGAGGAGGGACATATCTCCTCCCACACTCCCTACTTAAACTTCATGCTCACATACCCTTTGCTTAGAGTGAGTTGCTGTTGTGCTGTGCTGGTCCGTGGCTGTTCTCTTTCTTTGACCTCTGTTTTGCTTGTGCCTGTCCTGCCTGCACCCCCCATCCTCCTACTCCGTTTGTCTTGTCTCTTGCTCATTTTATTTGTTTTTGTCCCCCCCCCAGTGTGGATCAGTTGGTAGCACATCTGCCTCGGGACCAGAAGGTTGTGGGTTCTCATCTCACACTTGGATTGAACTTGCACCTAAAACGTTGACATAAGAGTGCAGTATTAAGGGGGTGCTGTAATGCTGGGCTGTGTCGTCCTTCAGATGAGACGTTAAACCACAGTCCCTTCTACCCATCCTGGAGTTGTCCTGGTGGGTGTCCAGGTGGAAGTAAAAGCACCCAAGGCACTCTTCGCAAAGAGCAGGGAGCATTCTCAGTGTCCTGGCCAACATTCCCCTTCCCATAAACCAGTTCATGCAATTATCCAGGCTGTGTGTGGGTGTTGATGTTCGATATGGCTGCCACTACACATTCAGTCACTTCGCTACCAGTCTAGCACTGCTTGTAAAGTGCTTTGGGATACACTGTGTATGAAAAGCACTATATAAATGCTGATTCTTCTTCTTCTTCTTTTTGCTCTTCCTGTTGTCCCTCATTCTCTTTCCCGTACCTTGTCCTCTTTCTTTGGGGGTTCCTGCAGCTGCTCGCTCCTTGCCAGGCTGGCAGTATAGCCTAGAGGTTAGAGGAAGGAGGTGTGAACAAGCTTGGTACATCCAGCAAGACCAGACCTGAGTCTGATTCTCACAACCTCCACTTGCATACTGTGTGACTCTGAGCAAGTCACTTAACTGTCCAGTGCTCCCAGGTTGCCCCTGAAAACAGGCACTTTTGCCTAGTGGGCCTTACCTGGTTACCAACGACTAAAATAAAAATAAAATGCTGCACCATGTCCTCCACAGCCACTCATTCTTCCTTTGCTGTTTCTGCATATTTCTCCTGCACACACTGCTCCTCAATGTGCTGCTCACCTACTTCCCTGCTGTTCTGTCTCCATTTGAGCAGCTGCCACTCCATGCTTTAATAGACTCACCGTGCCTATGAGGCCTCACTTTTCTTTCTACAGTCTTCTTTTTCTATTAACTCAAGTGCCTCCAGAACTCCTCACACTGCAAATCTGCTGCAATGCTCATTAATTCCAACACAGCTGGATACACTGCCACCACCGAGCTGTGCTTCCCCATCCTTTCTATGCTGCTCTGTGGGGCGGGGAACCCTGGACTACTTCCACTTCGGTGCCTTTCATGCCTGCTGCTAGTAACACTTGTGGCCCATGTCAACCTTCTTTCCTGCTCCTCAGGCAACCATTTTCTGCACGTTCTCTCATCCTCCTGCCTCACATATTAGGGACACGGCTTCTGACCATGCAGATAAGAATCTATAGCAGGGACTCATCTTCGCACTGTAATATCTCCCAAGAAGATTGTCACATACAGGGCTCGTAGATATGCTTCAAGGGGAAGATGCTTTACTGATTGACATTTCATTTTCTAAAAACCCCACCTTGAACTATGGGCACACAACATTTTTTGGAGGAACAGAATAACATTCGATGCTACCTCGGAACATCCAAGTCAGTTTGGACTGCATGCATTCCCTATCACCTCTCAATGCCTACACTACTAAGTCTGCCCTTTTGAACTTGGCTGTCCCACTGAGTTAACGGACCAGTGAGATCCTGCCTTTTCTGTTTCACCCGGAAAGAAAGCTGTCTGTCTGTCTACCAACACTTCCTGCTGTCTTCTCTACAGGAATCCACTCTATGCCTGACCATGTGGCATCCCTTTATCAATTGTCCATGAAAAGGGGGCTGGGCCGCCTGCTCAGTCACTGGCTACCAACGCCTCATATACCTGTTTCATCCCACAGTGGGGCCTGGAGGTTCTTTAGCTTTGAACCGCCTGGGAGCCTGGCTGCTTGCTCAAACCAGTCCTACTCCATCCTGGCGGGGGCCTGGCTAACTGTTCCTTGCATTCCTGCTATGCCCCGCAAAGGGCCTGGAAGTTCTTAGCTTCACCCCACCGGGGGGCCTGGCTACCTGCTCATCATATTCCTGCTATGCCCCACAATGGGGCCTGGAAGTTCTTTAGCTGTTCATCGCTCTTCCTGCTATGCCCCACAAGGGGGCCTGTAAGTTCTTTAGCTTTGCCCCACATTGGGGTTTGGCTACCTGCTTATCGTATTCCTACTATGCTACAAGGGGGACTGGAATTTCTTAGCTTCACCCCGCATGGGACCCTGCTGCCTGCTCATGCATTTCCACTTCACTCACAAGGAAGCCTGGCCACTTGCTCAATCATTACTGCTTCACCCCACAAACAAAGCCTGGCTACTTGGTCACCCATTCCTGCTTCACCCACAGGGGGGGCATAGCTATCTGCTATCATATTCCTGGTTTGTCCCACAAAGGGAGCCTGGAGGTTTCTTTAGCCTCGCCCAGCATGGGGTCCTGGCTGCATGCTCAATCGCCTTCCATCGTCACCTTGGCTGACCCACATGGGATCTCGCCTTCTCAACTGGATTGTTGCTTCTCACTTTCATTTCCTACAAGATATGAACTTGGATTATCCAACAGCCTATGTAACATCTCATTGGAGTAAATTCCTCCAGTAACTCATTCTCCAGGATTCTTTTTCTTGTCATTGAATCAGGATATACCTCTACTACCAATATCTGGAACATACTCAGATAACCGACTTAGTACCTAGCCAGCTAGGATTACTCTCCTTTAGTATGCCCAGAGGACGGGCAGGTCAGTAGCCATGGGGCCTCGGAGGTTCCCCCAAAGGGTTTTTTTCCTCTGCTGTGTGCTACTGGCCACACTCTCCAGAGCTGAGGAGGTAAACACACAGTAATTAATATCTTCTTGGGCCTTCTAACCTACACGTACCTAGCATCCTGCAAAAGGTGGGATATTGAGAAAGGCAAAGACTAGGACTATCATCAACCATGTTTCATTCAGCGCAAATAAATCTAAACACCAACCATATCATCCAGTTACCATGTGCTACGAACACTGAACTATGTTCCTAAACCAGTTCTACTGTATCGAATCACTAACTATATCTCATTCAGCACTACGTACCACAAAGCACCGAGCTATGTACCACACAGAGAACTTGTCTCTCTCCCTCTCTTCTCCTGTGCATGACTGGCGCAGCCGCAAAGTCCCCTAGCTCCAACCTTACCGTGCCTCCATTCCGACTCCTCCCACTCCAGAGATAGTGTGCAAATGGCACTGCTCCCACCTCACCATGTGGGACAGTGGGTGTTCAGAATAGTCCAGGATGGTGATGAAAAACTGTAGACGTGCATATTAAAGGGAGGATTAATTTTAATTATTAAAAATAAAAAGTGCAAAAGGAACAGACAGCATCTTACAAAACTGGAGATGAGGGACAATCAGCAATGGAAAAGCAGTACGCTTCAAAATGTTCCCTTTAACATAAAGGGGTGCTTTAACAAGTCACTGAGGTGTCAGGGGAGTGCTTAAAAGACATTGTATACCAGGGCTGGCTTGTATTTCACACAGTTTCTATATTTAGTTTTCTTAATATTTATGCTAATTTATAAGAATGTATTTACTGTCCTTAGATTTCAGATACTCTGGCCATCTCTCTCTACACCAGGTGTCACAATGTTTTATGACATTGTACTTATTTCCCCAGCAACATAATCTGACATCCTAAGCAAAGTTTTGTGTTGCCCTCGGTAAGCAAGTAGCAAGAGCAGATAAAGCCTGGGGGACAGGGGTTCTGTTTTCATGTTAGTCACAAACAAAAAGGATAGGCTTTATACAGAAAATATGTCAAAATAATAATTACAATGTGTTAAAAAGTTATGTTTAAACATATACAAGGGGTGTCTGGTGCCCATTAAATGACTATATGGACTGGCAACACATCCACATACCCTGAAACTATTGCACCAGCAAAATATGGGTTGGGGGGGCAGCTGTTCCCTAACACACATTTGCAATTAACGCATGCTTGGAATCCCTATTTAACACACACTGCCCAGCTGCTGTCAAACACATTATTTTAATGTAAAGATTACAAGGAAACAGTCATCTCACAGGGCCCCCTCATACAACTGTGGGACTGGTCCCATTGTGCATTTTGTGTAGAAACATTTTGATTTACTTTTTATTGTAGTATAGTAGATTGGCTCAAACTAATTTTGTTTAGTTGTAGGCTGGCATTGTTTGTTACTACAAATCCCAGAATCCCCTGCAGCTAATGTCAGAACAGTAGGCAGCAGTGGGAGACTCAAAAGCCTGCAGGTCCATATTAGAGTTTTTTGTTTTGTATGTGTGTGATCTATTTTCTCCCCTCTGGGCTCCGAATCCACCACTCCTTCACGCATCCATGGTCATCAACACACCCCTCTAACCCCCTCGAGTGCCCCTCATCTCACATCTGCAGCCTACCTCGAGGTAGCTCACTGTTACCCTTCGTCCAAGTGGGTCCCTCTCCTCTGAGGAGGAAGGTACTGGTAGGGATGGTCCAGCACACTATTTTTCCTCGGTCTCAGGCGCTGCTGAGATGAGGCCAACTCACAGGAAGTCTTTCAGGTATGCAGTAGACTAGTTGCCATTATCCGGCCAATCTGGAGTGTTTTTTCTCATTTTTCCTGGTTTCCCATCCTGTGCCGCTACTTGTAGTGCTCCCGGTCTCCACTGGGGGCCACTACTGGAGTGGGGCCTCCCACACAGCCCACCCCAGAAGAGGAGAGCAGTCCTCCAGATGCTCGATTCTCCCCTTCCCCTGCCAGCCCCCTGGCATCCCGAGTCTGTTCCTGAACCCGGGTCGCTGGAATGGTTTGAGGTGTGTCATCCAGTGTCTCAACTCTCTGTGCCACTGGGCCAGCTAGAGCTTTTATACTCCCTGGTCAGATGTTTTCTGGGTCTGCTTTTCTCCAGGGGCTAAGTACAGTCCCTGTAACTGTGCTTAGCCCAGGGAGGACAGTGGGACCAGTAAACAGAATATCAGAGCATATGTAAACTCTTAACATGGACTGCAGGCTACTGGATCTCCCACTGCTGCTTACTACAGTGATGCCATCTGGATGGGATTCTGGGATTTGTAGTAACAAAAAATGTCAGCCTAGAAGTAAGAAAACATAGTCTGTTACTCTACTATAGAACAGTAAACAGTAAGTAAACCAGAATATTTTTGCACACAAACATCAGGTTTCAGACCCAGCCATAGTACTGTCTCAGCCTTGTCCAAAGTTACTAATGACTGGCTGGTGACCATGGACAGCCAGCATGTCACCGGTGCAGTATTTCTGGACCTTAGTAAGGTTTTTGATAATGTGGATTGTGACACTTGTCCAGCTGGTTATGATTATTGTATGATATTTCTAATATAAAATATAGTATGTGATTGTCTCACATAAGACAGCCTGTGTTTCCATGGGTCCCCTCCCAGTTTCAGTGAAGCTACAGGATATGAAAACTGACCGGAACCAGTTAATTAACTGACTTCATTCAGAATGGCATTTTATTACTGTTTATGATGTTTATGACATGCCTAGGCTTTTTGAAGTGCAAATCAAATGTAACTTTTTGACTTCAGAAACAGGACATCATTAAATTGATTCCTGTTGTTTGTTTTTTTTAACACATTGATGCCGGTGTGGGATTGCTAAGTTCAAAGGAAACACATGTAAATAAGGAGTTTTATATAGGAAATGTCTTTTTTCCTCTAATGGTACCTTATTTAAAATACCTCCTGATAGGAAATCATGTTTTTTGTAATTTTATATTCTAAAAGGAGGAACTAGATGACTCACAGAAGGGGTGTGGAGACATTGAGTTTAAACTGATACCTGTGCCTGAAATGTTGACATATCATCTTGGGACTCTAGAGAGACGCAGCTCTCTGATCTAACTTTCTTGTTCTTTTATGTGATTGTGAGCTCTTTGATATATTGTTCTGTGTTTAAATTTTTCATATTTTTATCATCTTTTAGTAAAGTACATTTTCGTAATATTCTGCCTGGGTGTCCTCCATCATTTTTGCATGTGGAGTGCCTGTATTTTTAAGTCTGACAACTGTTCAAGGGCTTGATGGTGTTACTAAGCTTGGTAAAAGGTAAGAATATACCTAAGGTCTCTTACAGAGTTTTAAGGGTTCATTTTGGATACTCCCCCAGAACTTGAGACTAAAGGTGATTCAGACCTAAAAGCAGACAGGAAGGTTGCCCTGTCTGTTACCTGTTAACACTGTTGCACTCTGAGGTTGGCACTGTGGGTGCAGAGGGCCTGACCTGCTGAGTGCAATTGTGACAGATTTGGTTGGCAGCGGTGCAGATAAATTTGGTAACACAAGCTTTAACTGTTCAGTGTGTCAGCTTAATACTGTACAGCTCGCTTGCAAAATAAGGCAGTGATTTATTTTTAAAAGAGAAGACAGAACAAGATCATTTTGCTCAGAGTCAAAGTTCGTACCTGTTTTATTTCTTTTATAAAGTGCAAGTTAGAGTAGCTGTAGTTAGGAAAGAAGATGGCTTCCAACTACAGCAGGTACACTGCAGACTACTTGAGGCAGTTGTGCCAGGACAGAGGAGTCCAGTATGAGGGGAAGCCAACAAGCAGAACCTCATAGATGCCCTGATGGCAGCAGATGCTCAGAGCATTGAGTCACAGTCTGTGACTGTAAAGGACCAAACCATGGATGTGGAGGGGCCAGCAGCCAGTACAATGTCTAGATCCACTGAGGAGGGCAGCAAGGTCAGTACAAGCGAAGGGCCACAGCAGCAGGGGAAGGTCACCAGCATTCTGGAGCCAGAAGCAATCAGGCTGCAGATTGAGTTGCACAGAATGGAGCTGGAGTTCCAGAGAGAAGAGCGACAACTTCAGTGAGAGGGGGAGCAAAACAGCGAGAAGCTGAATGTGAACAGCGAGAGGTGGACCATGAAGAGCGTGAGCGCCAGAGGTGACATGAACTGGAGAAGCTATGACTGCAACCACCAGCACCAGACCAGGTAAGTGGCTTGGGTTTAACTGGAACTACAGGACTGGGTTACAAATTAAATACCACATTGACAGCTGAATTTAAAGAGGGGGAGGATATGTATGCCTTTTTAATTTCCTTTGAAAAAGTTTGCATTCAGGCAAAGATTCCTAGAGGGTCCTGGAGCTTCCAGTTATCCCCACTACTTACCCGGAAAACTTGGGATGCATTGGGTCAAATGGACAATGAGGACAGTAATGATTACAACAAACTTAAAGCTGCACTTTTAAAGAAGTTTGATTTAACTGCAGAAGCATACAAAGCTAAATTCCATAAGTTCAGGAGGAGCCCTGACATGAGCTACAAGGAGCTAGCCATGAAACAACGTCAGTTTTTAAAACATTGGTGGGAAGGAATTGAAGCAAACTCTGTAGATAAAATTGAAAATGCTATATTGTTAGGGCAGTTTTTTGGGACATGCCCAGCAGAGCTGAAAACCTGGCTGGAGGACTGAGATCCCAAAACAGTGCAAGAGGCTGCTGAACTCTCAGACCACTATGCCAAGAGCAGATCTGCTCTGAGAGCAAATGGGTCAGACATGGCAGCACAGAAGGGGAAAAGTGAGCCTTCAGGGCAGCTAAAACCCTCACTGCCTCCACCAAAATCAGTTAGCCCCAGGTTTCAATGAAAAGATTTCTCTGAGAAAAGAAACGAATGTTGGGTTTGTAAAGAAACTGGGCATATTGCCAGACAGTGTCCTAAAAGGATGAGCAATACGCAAAATGGGGCTAGGAAAGAAGTGGGTTGTTTGTGTGTCCCTGGAAACATGTCTGTGAAGATGAGGGAACACGTGTACTCAGTCACTGTGAATGATGTACAGACAGAGGGGTTAAGATACACAGGGGCATCCCTGACGTCGGTAAAAGGAGATCTGGTAGAGCCTGGTCAGCTTATAGCCAATAAATTTGTAACTGTACAAGGGTTCACTGGGAAAGAGACAACATTGCCACTCATTAGTGTTCTCCTAACTGGGGCTAAACAGGAGGAACTGTGCAACAGGTGGCTGTAGCCAAAACTTTACCAGTTGACGTCATCCTTGGCAACAACCTCAAACAGGAGATGGTGTGTGCAGTTACTCGTAGCCAAGCAGGAAAGGGAAATTGTAGTTCCCTGGACCTCATAGAAGCCACTATAGAAACCATTGGGAGGCTGGTTCCCCAGCCTATGTCCCCCGATATGGAGACTAATGAAAGGAGGGGGTAGAAATTTCGCCAGTAGCAGTTAACCAAACAGCTATGGAGGGTTACTCTGAAAAAGGAAGGGTGACCCATTGTCCGAAGGTTAGGGATGGCAGTGATCCTGAGTGCCATGATGCTAGTGCTAGGGACCCTAGTTTAGAGACTGAAGGGGATCTGTCCCATTCCTTGGGAATGTGTAAGGAGTTTGCAGCTGCTCAGAAAAGTGACACTAATCTAGAGAAGCTGAGGCTTTGGGCAGACTCTGATGGAGTATAAGGAGGTGATGGGAAACATAAGGTTTATTGGGAAAATGGACTGATGTATACTCAAGCTGAAAAGACAGAGGGATTGGTGATAGGCTGCAGCTTGTCGCTCCCCAGAGGTATAGTGAGCAGTTGCTCAAGATTACTCATGATATTCCCTTGTCTGGTCATCTGGGAATTGCGCACACTACACAGCAGTTGGCCCAGAATTTTCTTGGCCCAACTTCACCCAGCAGGTGAAGGAGTATTGCAGGTCTTGCCACCGGTGTCAAGAAATAGGGAAGGCGGGTAAGAAAACCTAAGCTGCGCTAATTCCATTGCCCATAGTGGAGGAGTCATTCCAGAGGGTGGGAATGGATATTGTGGGTCCTTTCAATACCTCCAGCTCATCTGGGAAAAGGTTCATCCTGACTGTGGTGGATTATGCCACCTGGTGTCTAGAGGCAGTCTCCCTATCCTCACTGAGGACAGACAAAGTGATAAATGCCTTACTTGGGATTTTTTTTTTTTTTTTATTTATTTAAGAATCAGTTTACAACCTTTGAGCCAGAGGCTCGTTTACAAAGGTACTTCGTCACATAAAGACATACATTGCGTTTCAGTTACATAGCAAAGATTTGCCAAAAATCAGTAGGCATTCACCAGAGGTGCCACGTCACATTGTGGTCAGACAGATACAATTGGGTACAGGGTACATGTAATTGATAACAGGTATTACACAAGTCGATATCAAGTGAGCATTCTGGTAGATAAACATTGAAACAGCTGGCACTGGCCAGGTTAAACCTAGGCATGGTGTACAGGGAAGTGGTGGAGGGGATGGTTGGGTGAAGAGCTGCCCGGGGGGCATTGTCAAGAGAAAAAAGAGGTGGAGGCTATGTTCAGAGACAGGAGCAGTTACGAGTGCTGAAGATGTGGTTCTGAAGTGCGGTTTTGAATGTGGAGATGGTGATGGCATTGGTGATGGTGGCAGGGAGAGAGTTAAACCAGGTTGGGGCTCTATAGCTTAAGGACCTCTGGCCATGGCTGGTTCTTGTTCTGGGACCTTTAGAGTGGTCTTGTAGGAAGACCATGTTGCAATGGTGGGAGGGCTCTGGTGGATGGATGCTGTTACCCCAGGGGAGAGCCCAGTAGGGTTTTTGGTGAGGAGACAGGTCTGGTATCGGAGCCATTCATCCAGGGTAAGCAGGTTAGCATCGACATATAGCTGACAGGTGTGTGTGAGTCTGGGGCACCAGTAATTAATCTGCACGCTTATTCAGGGTTAGGTAATTTTGTTGAGTGCAGTGGTGTCGGCAGCACCCGTATACTGGTAGACCATAGTCTACAAGGGACAGAAACGGACGATGTAACAGCTAGCTAGCGGAGAGCATTTGAGAAGTGCAGCTTATGGCGGAATAGGATGCCAAGCCATGTGTTGGTGGCGGATGTTAGGTGTCGATGTGGTGTGAAATGTGAGGCTGAATCGAAGGTAACCCCAAGGTATTTGTAGGAGCAGACTTGTTCCACTGGTTGGTTGGTGCTTGGAAGGATATAGAGTGGGTGGTTGCTAGCTTTGTTTTGGGGTGTGAAAAGAGCATAGTTTTGGTTTTCTTAAGATTGATGATGAGTCTGCGCCCTTAAACCAAGCCTCGCACTGTTGAAAGACTGCTGTAGGGAGTCCTGTAGGGAGATGGGATTACGGTGGGTGGCAAACAGGACAGCGTCGCCTGCATACAGCAGAATTTTGCCAGAGCATGCACTGGGCAGGGTGTTCAGATACAGAGAGAAGAGGGGCCCAGGATGGAGCCTTGGGGACCCCAGAGAGAATGGGACGGAATCGGAGAGTGTGCTATTAGTCTTGACACACTGGGATCGAGTGTCAAGATAGCTAGCACACCATGCCAGGGGCCAGCCGAGAGACCAGTGAGGCAGAGTGCATTCAGCAGCAGTGGATGGGAGACAGTGTCGAAAGCCTTTGAGAGGTCAATGAACACTGCACCAGCTAGGGAGCTGGTATCCAAGGAGGAGTGTAGGAAGTTGGAGAATTCAATAAGGGCAGTGCTGGTACTGTGACCTGACGGAAGCCATGTTGCTCTGGGCATAAGATGTTATGCTTAGCCAGATAATCAGTGATTTGAATGGCCACCACTTCTCAGGGCTTTAGAGAGGAGGGAGGATGGAGTTGGCCGGTAGTTGTTGGCCGACGACCTGTCGCCTCCTTTCTCGAATCAGGTGTGGATAATGGCTGTTTTCCAAGCTGGGGAATTGTCCCAGGCAGAGGACTGGTTAATTAGGCTTGTGAGGTGCAAGGACTTCATCTAGCACCAGCCTGAGGATGCTGGGGTCCAGTGAGTCACTGCCGGGATTGTTGCCATTGAGAGCTTTGGTTAGGATGGGTCTGGCTTCCCAGGTGGAAATCTTTCACAGGAGGAAGCTGGGGTGCTGGAGGACAGGGGGAGTTTGGCTGGGGGGAGGGTCAAAGAAATTACTAGGGAGGACTGAGCTAAGGTCAGTGAAAGTGGTGTTGAACCAGTTAGCTATGGTGGCAGGCTCGGTGGAGGTTGTGCCATTTCTAGTGAGCTGTATGGGGCAGGGGAGCAAGCTTTACCATTGAGTTGCTTAATATTATCCCAGAAGGTCCGGGCTGAGCCCCAGGAGGAGGTAAGGGAGGCCTGGTAATGGTCTGCCTTGGCTTTCCTGATGGCCCATGAGCATTTATTTTGGGCTGCACTGTATGCTTGCCTATCAGACAGATGACCTGTTTCAGTGGCAGAGGTGCCAGAGGTTATCCCGGTTTCTAAGTAATTGTAGGAGGGCCGGGCTAACCCAGGGTGCGTTCTGTTTTTTGGACCGGGTTTTGGTTAAGGGTGCAAAGAGATCACAGGCCATGTTGAAGTTGTGAGTGATAAAGGTGAGGGCAGTATCAATGTTGGTTGCCTGCTGGATGGGGGACCAGTCTATCTGGGTGAGGAGTGCCTAAGTTTCTTCAGCCCACCAGGGCGGAGGCGCCTGCGGAGGGTGGTCTGGGCTTTGGGTTTGGGATTGGGGTTACCCAGTGGAATAGGATAGGGAGTGGTCACTCAGAGAATCTGGGAGGACCTGGATGTTTTGGATTTTATGGGGTCGGTTAGTTATAATAACATCCAGCAGGGTGCTGGTACCACTCTTAGGGTTAAGTCTCATGGGCTGGGTGACGAGTTGTGTCAGATCTTGGGCGGCAAATGAGTCTCTGGTGGTGGATGAGGAGGTGCTGAGCCAATTTACGTTAAGGTCCCCCACTAGGATTTGTTCTGCCTTATGGTGGAGGGTGGCCAGGCAGTCCGTTAAAGATATTAGGGCTGGGTGCTGGTTCTTTGGGAGAACATAGGCTGTGGTGAGATAGAGAGGGCTCCTAGAGGGGTCTGGGGTGAGTCTGAGGGTAAGGGCCTGGGCTCCATTTGTGAGGGCAGGGGTGGGGAGTGCGTGTCCAGGTATTGTGTCCCTGGTGTAGATTGCACAGCCACCCCCTCGTTTGCCTACTCGGTCCTCCCGGTATAAGGTATAGCCTGGGAGTGAGACAAATGAGTCTGGAGTTGATTTGGACAGCCAGGTTTCAACCAGGGCTATGATGTCTGGTTGGTGAGCCAAGGCCCAGCACTGTAGGGTGTCAAATTTCTTCAGCAGGCTGCATATGTTCATGGAGGCTACTCTGAAGACCAGTGGGCTGAGTGGGTGGATGGGAGGGGCAGGGCCTGGGTTGGGGTGTATGTTTCCTGTTAGGAGTAGAAGGAGGAGAGTGCTCTGGTCAGAGGAGGCTGATGGAGTTTACGCGGGGCGATAGAATAAGGAATGGGGTTTGGTTGCTGCAAGGGGTGGGTAGGGTAGCACAGGCAGAGAAGGCCTGAGTGATCAGAAGTGCAAGGGGCTGTGGGGGAGGACAGGTAATGTCTGGAAGGGGGTGAGGTGGAGAGGAGCATATGGGATGTGGAGGAGGAGGGAGGGGAGGAGCAGTGGTAAAGGAGGAGGGGAGGACAGGAGGGTAGGTAGGAACACTGGAGTAGTGAGGCTGAGGGTTAATAGGGACAATAGGGTTGGTGGAAGGCAAAGGGAGGAGGAGGAGAAGAGATAGACTGGTGAGCAGGGGATGCATGTGCATAGTTGGGAAGGTTGGTGGAGCTGAAGTGAGGAAAGAATGGGGGGACTAGGATGAAAGAGGGGAGATAGTAGTGAGAGATCAACTCAGAGTCTAGTTGCTGCTATGGTGTGGTGGCAGCGCATGTGCCTGAAGTGCACAGAGTACTGGGTTCAAGCCCTGATCAGGGTACTAGGAGAGAGCCAGACCAGTGGCTGTAGCAGCAGGGAGTTGGGTTCAGGTTTGTAGAAGCACTTAGATAACACTTTAGTTGTGTCACAGGGTTAGTGTGTTCTTTATAGTAATGAAATCCTGCAGTAAAAATATGTAGGTGTTCTAGGTGAGTGGTGGAGCTGTGGACTTTGGAAATAAGGGTGCAGGGTTCAAAGGCAGCAGGAAGAAGAGGTAAACTTATATTTTGGCAGATTGGGTAGCTAAGTGATTAAGAGGCTTAGAAAGTAGTAATAAAGTCGGTAGGCACTGTGGTGCAGAGGTAGAGCAGCTGACTCTGACCGCAAGGGTACTGGGTTTGAACACAGCTGAGGGTAGAGAGGGCCAATTTTTTAAATCTGGGCAGGAGGGCGTGAGGTATGGTTAAGAGCATAAAAATACAGGAAGTTGTTGGCCTGGTTCATTGGCTACGAGAATAGTCAGTAGAATGTAGAGAAAAGGGTACCAGGTTTGATACTAGCAGTTGCTTAGAGATAAGATGAGTGTAGAAAGTAGATAGTAGAAGGAATCCAAGGGAACTGCAGTGACCTCTAGTGGGACAGCTGTGAAGCAGTAGGTAGGAGGGATATAAAGAGGAGAGAGGAGCTAGAGTGGAAAGTACAGTGACCCCTAGTGGTTGGTGCCTATAACCTGCAAATGGGAAAGTGGAAAAAGGAGGGTGGGTCATGTGTCACATCATGTGACCTGCCAGCAGCAATATATGGAGCGCCAACCCTGGTTGGGGTGGGTGGGAAGTGCCTCACAACAGTCAGGCTGTAATGCAGGACACTTTACCTCTTACAGGCTCTGGCAATCCCCGGTTTCAGTCTCTGCTGCTGGGCTGAGTGCATGGGAGTTTTCTCCCATGTTAGGTTGCCGCAGGAGGTTATCACCGATTGAGGGAGTTTCTTCAAGTTGGACCTGATGAAATGTTTGTGGGAAAAGTGTGGGGTAATGCAGAGGTGTACAACACCTTATCACCTGCAAGCCAATGGGCTTGTGGAAAGATTTAATGGTTCCCTGAAGTCAATTCTTTAAGCGTTTGCTGAACAGCATGGGAGGGACTGGGAGAAATACCTTCCCCACCCATTGTTTACATACAGGGAGGTGCCCTAAGAGTCGACAGGGTTTCCCCCCTTCGAGCTCTTATATGGACACTGGGTACATGGGCCCCTAGACTTGATCCAGGAGAACTGGGAAGGCAAGCACGCCACCCAGGGAACTCCCATAGTGTATTATGTCCTTAGGTTTAGGGAAAGGCTTAAAGAGCTTATGAGAACAGCTCAGAGTAACCTAGCAGCTGCCCAACAGAAACAAAAAGTGTGGTACAACCACAGAGCCAGAGCTCATTCATACACAGTGGGTCAGGATGTCATGGTCCTTATCTGGGTCTGGAAAGACAAGCTGCAGGCTGAGTGGGCAGGACCATACAAAGTAGTCAGAAAGGTAAATGATGTGATCTATATCATAGAATTACCTGACAGAAGACATACAGAAAGAATGTACTATGTCAACATGATGAAGCCATATGCTAATAGGACTGACATGGTGTTTGCAGTGTGTAGTCCTGAGGAGGGGACAGATTAAGGAGACCCCCTTCTGGACTTGCTGGAAGAAAGCAAGAGAGAGTCCTCGGTGGAGGCGGTTAAATTTGTCACCCCAGCTGGCCCCGGACAAGATCCAGGAAGTAAGAGAAGTTTTAGAAGACTTTGCTCCACTGTTTAGTGCCAAGCCTGGACTAACCCCCTTTGCAATGCATGATGTGGAGACAGGGACACAAATGCCCATATGGTGGTCAGCATATCAGGTGTCAGAGGCTGTCCAAAAGTACATTAGGAGGGAGGTGGAGGAAATACTGGATTTAGGGGTAATTCAGAGATCCCACAGCCCCTGGACCTCACCTGTAGTCCTTGTGCCCAAGCCAGATGGCTCTACTCATTTCTGTGTGGACTGTCAAGGACTGAATGCAGTCACAAAGTCAGACGCCCACCCGATGCCCTAGATGGATGAACTCCTGTACAAGTCGGGAGGGGTGACCTACCTTACGACTATTGATCTGACTAAGGGGTATTGGCAGGTAGAGTTGACAGACAGAGCTAGGGAGAGGTCGGCCTTCATCACTTTGATAGGCTTATTTGAATTTAAAGTAATACTTTTCAGAATGAAGAACGCCCCAGCCACTTTCCAAAGATTGGTGAACCAGGTGTTAAATGGTGCTGAGGAGTATGTCATGGCATACCTGGATGACATTGCCATCTTTAGTGCTGGCTGGGAGGAACACCTGTCCCACCTTGGGGAAGTATTGGGCAGGACATAGAGGGCCGGGCTCACTGTCAAAGCTGAAAAGTGCTAGGTGGCCATGGCTGAAGTGGCATACCTTGGGCATGTTGTAGGCAGGGGACAGCTCTGTCCTAACCACAAAAAATAGAGGTGATCAAGGCATGGCCCAGACCAGAAACACAGAAGCAGGTCAGGCATTTTCTAGGGACAGCAGGGTAGTTTAGGAAATTTGTACCCAAATACAGTGCCTTGGCTGCTCCCCTATCTGACCTGGTAAAGAAAAAGATGCCTAAGAAAATTACCTGGGAACCAGCCTGTGAAAAAGCCTTTACCAGACTAAAGGGGGCACTGTGCAGTACTCCTGTATTGACAATTCCTGACTATAGCAGATACTTCATAGTCTGGACTGTCACCTCAGATGTGTGTATTGGGGCAGTACTGAGTCAGACATTCAACCAAGGGAAAGATCACCCTGTAGTGTACCTGAGTAAAAAGTTACTTCCCAGGGAGCAGGCTTACTCTACTATGGAAAGAGAGTGTCTTGCCATAGTGTGGGTCCTAAAGAAGTTAGAGCTATACTTATATGGGCAGCATTTTGAGGTACAAACTGACCACAACCCCCTGGTTTGGCTGACACAAATGGGAAACCTAATGGTAGACTATTAAGATGGAATCTTGCCTTGCAAGGGTATGACATGATGATCTTACATAGGGCTGGAGCGACCAGTCAGAACGCAGGTGGCTTGTTGCGTCTATATGAGGAGTGAACTGACTTAGGGAGCTCATCCCATGCAGGGGATAGAGCCCACAAATTCATTCTTGGTGGGGAGGAGTGTGATGCTTGGCCAGCTGGTTATGATTATTGTGTGATATTTGTAATATAAAAATACAGTATGTGATTGTCTCACATAAGGCAGCCTGTGCTTCCATGGATGCACCCCCCCCAGGTTTCAGTGAAGCTATAGGATATGGAAACTGACCAGGAACCATTTACTTAACTGACTTCCTTTAGAACAGCATTTTATTACTGTTTTATGACATGCCTATGCTTTTTGAAGGGCAAATCAAATGTGACTTTATGGCTTCAGAAACAGGATGTCATTAGGCTGATCCCTGTTAGCCATTAGGCTGATCCCTGTTAGCTTTTTAACATTGGTGCCAGTGTGAGATTGCTAAGTTCAAAAGAAACATGTAATTGCAATTGTTTTAACCAGGAGTGGCACACTAAGCTGAAAGCTCATTTACAGGTGCAACCTGGGAGCACAGGGAAGTTAAGTGACTTGCCCAGGATCACACAGTATGCAAGTGGGGGCTGTGGGATTCAAACCCAGGTCTCTAGATTTGCAGGTCAGAGCCTTAAACCACTGCACTATACTGTCTCCCAACTAATTAAGGAGTTAGATATAGGAAATGTATTTTTTCTTCTGATGGCACCTTATTTAAAATACCTCCTGATAGGAAATCATTTTTTTAAATTTTATATTCTAAAAGGAGGAGCTAGATGACTCACAGAAGGGGTGTGGAGACAGAGTTTAAACTGATACCTGTGTCTGAAATGTTGACATATCATCTTGGGACTCTAGAGAGACACAGCTCTCTGATCTAACTTTAAAATGCACTTCCAGAGGTAATACCTTAGATAGCAAAAATCTAAATGTATTGTGGCAGGAGATTTGCTCTGTAATTTTCCCTTGTTCTTTTATATGATTGTGAGCACTTTGATATATTGTTCTGTGTTTACATTTTTCCCATTTTTATCATCTTTTAGTAAAGTATATTTTCTGAAGATTCTGCCTGGGTCTCCTCCATTATTTTTGCATATGGAGTGCCTGTATTTTTAAGTCTGACAACTGTTCAAGGCCTTGATGGTGTTACTAAGCTTGTTAAAAAGTAAAATATACATACGGTCTCTTATAGAGTTTTATGGGTTCCTTTTGATACGTGGTTAGGTGCCCTTAGGCAAAAGATGTATTGCATCCCCAGAAGAGAATATTATCTGAGCCTGTACATTTGGGTACGCTAGCATAACGTTCACAGTTTGAATCCTCCCAGAACTTGAGATTAAAGGTGATTCAGACCCAGAAGCAGACAGGAAGGTTACCCTGTCTGTTATCTGTTCACACTATTGCACTTGGAGGTTGGCACTGTGGGAGCAGAGGGCCTGACCTGCAGAGTGCTTTTGTGGCATGAATCACCCCCTGCAGCTTCACAGCTTGAAGTCCCATGGCGCATCAGATGCTACGGTTTCCTGGTTTGCAGTTTACCTAGGAAATAGACTTCAATGCATTAAGATAAATGGAACCTCCTAGTCACTCTTGCCAGTCACAAGAGGTGTCCCACAAGGATCCATTGTTGTTCCTAATCTAGATAAATAATCTGGGCTCGGGCATCACAGACTCCAATATTCACTTATTTGCAGATGATATGGTCCTCTGCATATTGAAACCTACAGTTAGTCAAGTATGTTCTGTTCTCCAGTCTGATTTTGTCAAACTTCAGCATACCCTGATAATAGCCTAACTGCTCCTAATTGCAAAAAAAAACCCCAAAAGGTTATATTCTTCTATCTCCCTAATGGTACCTCAGTATGCCCCATGGCATGCCACTATGCTCCCATCACCACCCTATCAGGAGACTCACTCGAAATGGTGAATCACTTTAAATACTCAGGCTTCATACTCGACTCACACCTATCTTTTCATCACATGTTGAAGCACTCAAAAAAAAACTTATAATTTAGGCTTGACTTCTTTTTCAGGAACAAATCATTGTTCTTCTGGGACTCCAGAACTAGACTGGTACAGGCCACCTTTATGTCTCTTCCTGAAGGAGGCAGTATAGTGCAGTGGTTTAGGGCTCTGAGCTGCAAACCAGGAGACCTGGGTTTGGATCCCACAGCCCTCACTTGCATATACTGTGTGACCCTGAGCAAGTCACTTAACTTCCTTGTGCTCCCAGGTCACCCCTGGAAACAAGCTTCAGCTTAGTGTGCCTTTCCTGGTTAAACAATTTCCACTTTCCCCTTTCCTTTCCCTGATTGCTCTGATATTCTCTGTAAAAATTGTGCACCCATCTACCTACGTAAGTTAGACACGCTGTATTTCCGGGCCATCCATTTCATTATCAATGCCCCGGCCAGAACTCATCATTGTACTTTGTATGAGGCGATGAAGTGGATCTCCTTATCCACCTGGAGAATGGTGAACATTTATACTTGGACATATAAAGTGCTTCTCAATAAGCTACCCCCTTATATATCAGCCTTCTTCGCACACTCAACTAGCACCTAAGCCCTCAGAAAATCTTCATATATTACCCTGCATGTGCCAAATTATTGGACACAGTTTGGTAGGGTGTGTCTACGCTTTTCTCTTCCCTGCCTTTGGAATAAGCTTCAAGCAACCCTAAAACACCATACCCTTATCCCAGTTAGGGTGTTCGTTGGTAAGGTACATGAGATCACTGCTGAGACCTGCGACTGCACTTAGCTTCCCTCGCGGGTCTACCTTCTCCTCATCCCTCTCCTATTGTCTTTGTAGATTCCTGTGTATACCGGCATGAATCTATCTTTCTTTCTTTCTTTCTTTCTTTCTTTCTTTCTTTCTTTCTTTCTTCCTTCCTTCCTTCCTTCCTTCCTTCCTACCCTCCCTCCCTCCATTCCTCCCTGTCCATTCTACCCAAGTTGTTATCTATGTATTGCTTTAACCAGCCTATTCTATGTACCGTGATATTCCTGCTGTTTTCCTATGATGTACTGCTCGTATTGATTGTCTGTGATGATTTTTTATTAGGTGGTGGTACACTTACTGTCATGTGATGCTTTTGCCTTTCATATTTGTTACAACCAATCTACTATATGTACCATGATTTACCTGCTGTATTACTATGAAGTATCCTTGTGCTGACTGTCTGTGATGTTTAGTACTTTGTATCAGGGACCTCCTTGTGAATGAGGTTGCCATGACACCTGAAAACCTCTTGAGCTGTGCTCTCAAGGTTTACAATGATGTCATGGCAACCTCTCGAAGTGTTTACAGTGTGGTTATTAACCAAAGACCATACATTATCCTCTATATACTGTACCAAATGAGAATAATATATAATATTAAGGACTCTGCTCATGTATACCAGCTAAAATATGTTTTTCAAAATTAAATAAGTAAATCACACTGATAAGTTGTCTTGTCAGAAAGCTCTATAACCTCATTCAATTGTACAGAGAAAAGAAATACAATTTAAGGAAGAAACATAAAATTTGACAGCAGATAAGGACTGTTTGGCCCACCTAGTCTGCCCATAGAGGTAAACTATCACATTGACAATGTTACCTCTAAAATATGCAAAGAATGGTTTACAAATTGGCCTAGATATTCAAAATGTGCCTGGAAAGGGCGCTAGTGGTTGCTCTGCGCAACTGAGATGCGCTGGAGCACAAAAGTGTCATATTCAAATGAGATGCACAATCACCCATCTCTTCTGAATATAGCAAAAGATGATGGTGGTGCAAATATGGGAGCTAAAGTTACACCAGCACATCCCCCTGTGTGGTTAAAATACCTGGAATGGGGATGCGCTGAGTGTAAATTCCAGATACTCAGACTGAAACATGCAAATGGGGCAGTTAGGCATGCAAGGTGCAAATGTAGCCATTGGCATGTCATTATTGCCCCATTTGCATGTCAGTTGCAGGGATGCACCTGACAGGGTGCACCAGCCACCCTGCAAGTACATAGTGTGCCATACACCCTACTAGTCTACTGGTCCCCCTTCCCCATGCTGTAACTGTAAATAAGCACCTTAAACATTCCATGGTAGTCTAGTGGTACTCCCTTCCCACCCCTAAACCCAATCAAAGGGTTTTAATACAATGTCCATCAGCTCTGGTAGTCTAGTGGTACCCCTTCATCTCCATGTACCCTGATTGCCATGTAAGGCATTGCAATACAATATGCCTTGGCAGTCTAGTGCTCCCCCTCCCAGCCCCAAACTCAGATCACCACAAAACCAGACTAGTTCATAACACCCCTCCCTGATAGTCCAGTGACACCCTCCACCTACTCAGGACCCCACAGCCCACCCTGCTTCCCATCCCAGCAGTGGCATATGGTCAGCAGGCAGCACAACCCACCTTCTCACCTCCATGGCTGCCCATCAACTGAGCTGTCACAGAATGACAGCGTACAGCATGCACTACAATACCATTGTTTGATACTTATTGACCAATGGTCTTGCAGTGTGTACTGTATGCTTTCATTCACAAAGCTGGCACTTTGACAGATGAGCGTACAGTACACAACAAGACTCGATGATCAACAGTCGTTGACCAATGGTATTATAGTGCATACTATTCACTGTCGCTCTGTGACAGCTCAGTTGGCGGGCAGCCATGGGGGTGCTTGGGGTGGGGTTGTGCTACAGGCTATGCCACTGCTCAGAATGGAAAGATGGGGTAGGCTGTTGAGGTCCTCAGTGGGTAGGGGGTGCCACTGGACTACCAGAGAGTGGTGTTACGATCTAGTCCAGTTTTGCCGTGATTGGCACTTGGGGCTGGAATGGGGGGCCACTAGACTACCAGGGCATATTATATTACAATGCCCTACATTGCACTGGGGGTAAGTGGAGCAGAAGGGTGTACTGCTAGACTATCAGGGATGCTGGATATTGTATTAAAATCCTTCAACCAGATTTGGGGATGGGATGGAGTGCCACTAGACTACCAAGGGATGTTTACAATGTTTATTTATAGTTACATCACGGATTGGGGAAGGGAAGCTACTAGACTACCAAGGAAATGGGGTTTGGTGCACTTTATTCCACAATTGGGGATTGGGGATAGCCACCCAGGGGCCAGTGGCTGCTGTGCTGCACTGTGCAGTACAGCAGCCCACCTGTGAGTGGCTACCAGTTAGGCATGTTTTCTACATACATAACTTTGTGCGGTACAGCTCCGAGATGTGCAGGCAGATGCTATGCACATCCTGGCCGAATATTGCGATGTACTGAATATGTATGGGAACGCCCCCTCCAGATGCGCCACATGCATTATCTTTGTGCTGCAGTGCATCCAGAATTGCACAATGCATCCCTTTCTTTTGAATATAGCCCAGGGACGCACTTCTGGGAATGGACTGGTGCAACTCAGTTCTCCCGGGCACATCTCCTTTGAATATCCAAGCCTTTATATGTAAGATAATAAGCAAGTATTTTTGCTTATTTTTTTACTATAATCATGTAAACGGAGTATCAGTCAGTTAATAATGGTCTGTAATGTAACAGAGAGTGTTCAGAATGGAATTCCTTACCATTGGGACAAAATACATGGCATTCTCTATAAGCTTAGTTAAAAGAGAACTGCATTGAACTGGTGAGTCATGTTTTCCTGTACAAACTGTTTTTCATATTGTGGGTCCTATTCTGTTACTGCCCCATGTTTCTGTTACTGCCCCAGCTTTGCTGGGCTTTTGTTAACACAGTGGATATTTATGAGTTACGCACTGCTGCTCATGGCCATTGTAGAACTGCATGATGTAGTTTAGTTAATGTCCCCATGAACCTCAGAATTCTAAATTAGAACACAGATGCATTGTACCAACAATGTAGGTCCTTAACAAGGACATAAACTACATCATATTGTTCAAAAATGCTCTTGACAAGCAGTGTGTCAATCAGAAACACTCTGAATTTACCAAAATGCCGTCTGAGATAAAACAGTAACAGAATGTGAACTGGTCTTTAAGGATGCATGGGATTGGCATAAGAATGCATGGGATAGGTATAAGGATTCATAGGATAGGTATAAGGAATGCATGGGATAGGCATAAGGAATGCATGGGATGGGCATAAGGAATGCATGGGATAGGCATAAGGAATGCATGGGATGGGCATAAGAATGCATGGGATAGGTATAAGGATTCATGGGATGGGTATAAGGATACTAACATACTACATACTACATACTAACATACTAAAATGCCAGCAGAATAGGCCTAATGGTCTTTCATGTCTGCTCGTTTGGTCAGCTCCCACCCTGGGTGCTGACCTTGCTGCCCCCCTCGCCTTCTCTGGCTTCTCCCTTCCCAGCTCCGGATATTCTTGCTGCATTGGATTTTGCTTCCAGAACCCTTCCCCTGTACCTGTCCCACCCGCTCTTGAACCTCTCCACTGTCTCTGCCTCCACCAGCCCCCTAGGCAACACATTCCATGGCTCTATCACCCTCTCAGTGAAGTAGCACCTCCTCCTTTCTCCCCTGAATCTTCCCCCCTCCAGCTTCCACCCATGCCCTCTAGTGGCCCCCTCCTCCTTCCTTCGAAGCACCCTGACTGTTCCTCCCTATTTACCCTCTTCATGTACCTGAAGACCTCTATCATGTCCCCCCGGTCCCTTCTGTCTTCCAATGTGTACATATTTAGCTCTTCGAGCCTCTCTTCATAGGTCCTGTCCCCAAGCCCCAAATCATTTTGATTGCCCTCCTCTGGACCCTCTCCAGGAGTTTAATGTCCCTCTTTAAGTGTGGCCTCCAAGAGCTGCATGCAGTACTCAAGGTCTTGGCCTCACCAAGCAGTTATACAGAGGAGTATTACTTCCCTCCTTCTGGAGGTGATCCCCTAGCGATGCATCCCAGCATCCTGTTGGCCTTGGCTGCTGCCCTCCTACAAGTCTCAGAGTTGTTCATCTTGACATCCACCACCACCCCCAGGTCCCTCTCAGCCATTGAGACTTGTAGCATTCCCCAGGGTGTACACTTGGCCCAGGTTTCTGGCCCCCAGGTGGAGTACCTTGCATTTCCCTGCATTGAACCTCAGCTTCCACTTTCTAGACCACCTTTCCAGAGCCTCCAGGTCCCTCTGTAGGGCCACCCTCCCCTCCTGCCCATCCACCACCACCCCCAGTTTTGAGTCATCCGCAAAGAGACTCATCTCACTCCTGATTCCTGTCCTTATGTCAGAGATGTAGGCATTGAACAGGAGGGGCCCAAGGACTGATCCCTGTGGGACCCCACTAATGACCCTCCTTGGGGATGAGACTATCCCGCCAACTACGACCCTCTGGGTCCGGTCCTGGAGCCAATTGCCTATCCATCTGATCATCTGGTTCCCCACCCCCATTTCTCCCAGCTTATCCAACAGGCCCATGTGAAGAACAGAGTTAAATGCCTTGCTGAAGTCTAGAAAGAGGACGTCCACTGGTCTACCCAGGTCCAAGGCACTCTTCACCCAGTCATAGAACTCCACAAGGTTTGTCTGACATGATTTCCCCGGGACGAATCCATGCTGTCTATCGTCCAGGCACCCTGACTTTTCCAGGTCACCCCCTAGCCTCTCCTTGACAATGCCCTCCATCACCTTGCCCACCACCGATGTCAGGCTGACAGGCCTGTAGTTCCCTGCCACCTCCCTTGATCCTCCCTTGTGGATAGGCACTATTTGTGCCACCTTCCAGTCCTGGGGCACCCACCCTGTCCTCAGAGAGATGGTGAAAAGCTCCACCAGGGGTTTCGCCAGGACATCCACAAGTTCCTTCAGCACTCTGGGATGTAATTTATCCGGCCCCGGTGCTTTCTCTGTCTTAAGGGAGCTGAGGGCTTCCCTCACTCTCTCTGCGGTGATTTCCACTTCTGGTATCTCTTCTCCCTGCTTAGCCCTCCCCCCTCCTGCCAGTGATGCCTCCCCCTCTCCCCAGACCCGCCGATTGGTAAGGGTCCCCCCCTCTTCAGTATCTCTGTCTCCTCCCATGTATGATGCAGCACCCCCATTTTCCTTGGTGAAAACTGAGGTGAAGTACTCATTTAGTACCTCAGCCTGCTCCCCGGGTCTTGTGCCCATCTCTCCCAATTTAATCCATTAATCTGCCCTTCACCCTTCGTTTTTCCCCAATGTATCCAAAGAACCCCTTGTTCCCTCTCCTAATTTCCCTGGCCAGGTTCTGCTCCTTCCTTGCCTTAGCCGCCTCACTACCCTAGTGGCCCTTCTAGCCATCAGCTCATACTGCCCTCGATCCCTTTCACTCCTTGAGCACCTGAATTGCTTATAGGCTGCTTTCTTTCCCCTCAACACCTCCTGGACCTCCCTGGTCCACCAGCAGGGTTCTCGGGCCCTACTGCATTTTCGTCTTACTCTTGCACAGGTGCTGGTAGCATCCTGCACCCCTCTCCTGATGATTTCCCACCTACTATCAGCGTCCATGTCTAACCCAATCCCATCCAAATGCTCATAAGGATCCTTCCCATTTCCTTAAAATCCGCCCCCTGAAGTTGGTTACTTCCATCTTTGTGCAGCCTTCTACCCTCCTAGGTCAGGCAGAACCAGACCGTGGCATGGTGACTCCGCCAATGGGTCCCTTACCTCCAGGCCCCCAATCTGGTCACTGTCTGCCAGGACCACATCCAGTACCCGTGCCTCCCTGGTTGGTTCCCCCACCTGCTGAGTTAGGAACGCGTCTTGAAAGACATCCAACAACCTCCGTTCCCTGGTCACAGAGGATGTCATAGTCTCCCAGTCTGTTCCTGACATGTTTAAGTCCCCCAACACCACCACCGTTCCTCTTCCCAGTCTGCAGTGTCTCCCAACATCTGCCACCAGACTCTCCTCCAGCTCCTCCGCCAGGACAGGGGGTCTATACACCACTCCTATTTTTACTCTCTTGCCCCCCCCTTGTTATCAAGGTGACCCAAATTGCCTCCACGTTTCCTTCCGCCTCCTCCTCTACTCCCCCTATGCCAATGCAGTTTTTGACTATCATTGCTACCCCTCCTCCCCTTCCCTCCCCCCTGTCCTTCCTGAACATAGTGTAACCCTCCAGGTTCAGGTCCCAGTCATGTCTGGCAGTGGCCCAAGTCTCAGTGACCGCTGCCACATCCACTGCTCCCTCAGTTAGCATCGCCTGGAGCTCAGGCATTTTATTGCCCAAGCTCCTGGCATTTAGCAGGACTACCTTCCACCCTTTCCCTATACTTCCATTTCTCCTGCTCATATTTCCATGGGGATTCTGTTTTCCCCTGGTCTGCACTTTGCCAGTTGGCCTTTTCCCGCAATCCTCCAGCTCCCCAGGGGGGTGGAGACAGAGTCTTTCCTTTCTCGGCACCCCCTTGACAGCCTTTTCTCCCATCCTCCCCCTTCACAAGTTTAAACCCCACTTTTCACCAATGAACCCCTCTATTTTCAACAAGGTTTCCTCCCCTCCAAATTGAGATGGAGTCTATCTCTAGCATACAAGCTCCTTATCCTCCCAGGTCCCCCCAATCCCCATCAACCCATACCCTCTGGCCTCACACCACTCCCTGAGCCACTGGTTTATCTCCCTAATCTTCCTTTGTGTTCCCCACTAGCCCTTGGCACTGGCAGGATTTCTGAGAAGGAAACTGTGCATCCTATGTCATGACAGACCCTGGCAAGCTCCCTGAATCTTGCCTGTATCTCTAACTCGCTATTTCCCTCAATGTCATTTGTACCCAGGTGGACCAGTATGTCCAGGGAACCCCCACAATCCTTTGCCAGCTGATATACCTTGTGCTTAGCCCTGTGCACCATTAGTCCAGGGAAGCATTTTGTTCTAACTAGCCAGGCTTCTCCCTCCCTATCCCATTTGATACCCCTGATCATAGAATCCCCCAACAGGAGCACTCTGACTGCTCCTTTTCCTCCATTCCCCTTCCATGTCCCTCATCCTTTCTACCGGCCCCTCCACGCAGCCGGCTCCTTGTTCCTCCCCCTATCTGGGTGCCACATGCCACCCCCCTCCTTATTTACTATGGCCACCCCCCCCTCCAATCCTATGCCTCTCCTCCTCCTCCTGAGTATCCTCCTGTACCTTGCTAATTCCCCCCTCACTGCTCGTCACTGGTCCTTCTCCCCATCTGCTAAACTAGCCTGGCTTGTCCTCCCTTCCTTCCTTCCTGTCTCCATTTAGTCCCTCCTTGCTTGTCATGCTCCGCTGGCCTAAACCCTCAGCTCCCTTTACTGAATCCTCCTTGTACTTCTGGTCCTTTTCCTTTACCTTTCCTCCCAACTGGTCCTTCTCCTTGTGCTTTCCTCCCTCTTCCCCCTGTCCCTCTTGCTCTGATTCACTGCTCCCCCTATTTTCCTGCATTCCAGGTTCCCCCCTGTTCTTCCTGCTATCTGGCCTCTGCCTCCTGCCCCCCACTCTCTTTCTGTCTCTAACCACCCCTGTCGTGGCTACATTACCCCCCTCATCCTCGAGCAGATGAGGAGATTTGAAGTGGTTACTGAGTGTAAGGTCTGATCCACCTCCCCGCCTTGCTTCCTTCTGTCCAGCCCTGGCCATCTGCCTACTTCCCTGAGAATGTTGTCCCTCTGTCCCTCCTTTGTGAGGGTCCCCAGTTACCTGCCTGCTTCCTTGGTAGTGTCCTTTTGGACGCCCTCTGCCAGGGTCCTATGTGACCCTGAGTGATTTTCCTGCCTCCTTTCCCTATGCCCCCCACCCCCAGGGCTTGGTGCAACCCGTGGAGATCCCCAGCCCCTTCCCCAACCATACCTCCCCCTTCCCCCAGCTGTCTCCTAATCCCGCAACCTCCCCTAAGCTGTCGCCAGCTGGTAGCACACTGGGCAACCACCGAACTTCCAAGCCCAGTCCAGTGTCATGGCTGCTCCACACCCTGTGCACCCCACCACCCTCTCAAAGATGCCGGCCCTAATGACGTGTGGTTCCATCCCCTTCCAAGTAGGTTTCCTTGGGTGAGCCACCAGGTTCCCCCTAGTCCAAGATACACCACTACTGCCTAATTAGGTCACCCACTAATCTTAGATACAGTCCCACAGTACACTGGTAACCCTATTACTAGGTGCAGCACAACACAGTAAACTTATAAGGGAAATGAACAACTCCCTAAGCTCCTCTCTCTCAGCCTTTAAATCCAACCCCCAGTGGCTAGAACTACATGAGCTGCACCTGCAACCTTTTCCTCAAATTGCAGGGCAGGTGTTCCCCTATAAATTAGCAGAATTCTGGGGAGGGAGAGGTGGAGGAGGGTGGGTCTTGGGCAGACACCTGACTCAAGAGAGAGTATCAGCCCTGTGTCTCCCCTCCAAGCCCAGCAGCCAAAGAACCAGGCCCAAGCAAATCCCACCAAATAGGTTTTAAATCAGAATAGGCCTCCACCAGCGCAGCCTGTTACACAGTGAAACATCCAACAAATGAGCCCACTGACAGCCACCAAACCAGTTTTCAAACTTCCAACAGCCCCCACAACAATACCCTGTTAGCCCCTTAGAAGTAAGAAAGAAAAGAAATAACCTTCTACCAAGTAAAATCCACAAGAACCCTGTGAAAACAACAAGAAGCAGCTACTGTCCTGGAAAACAACTGATCCTGTCTCCTTCCAGTTCTTTCTGAGCATGCATGGGATAGGCATAAGGGTACATGGGATAGGCATAAGAATGCATGGTATAGGCATAAGGATACAAAGGATAAATGGGATAGGCATAGGGATACATAGGATAGGCATAAGGATTCATGTGATAGGTATAAGGATACATGGGATAGGCACAAGGATGAATGGGATAGGTATAAGGATGCATGGGATAGGCATATGGATGCATAGGATAGGCATAAGGATGCATTGGATAGGTATAAGGATGCATGGGATAGGCATAAGGATGCATGGGATAGGTATACGAATGCATGGGATAGGCATAAGGATGCATGGGCTAGGCATAGAAAGCATGGGATAGGTATAAGGATACATGGGATAGGCATATGGATGCATGGGATAGGCATAGGAATGCATGAGATAGGTATAAGGATGCATGGAATAGGCACAAGGATGAATGGGATAGGCATAAGGGTGCATGGGATAGGCATAAGGATTCATGTGATAGGTATAAGGATGCATGGGATAGGCATAAGGATGCATGGGATCACCATAATAATGCATGGGATATAAGGATGCATGGGATAGGCATAAGAATGCATGGGATAGGTATAAGGATGCATGGGATAGGCATAAGAATGCATGGGATAGGTATAAGGATGCATGGGATAGGCATAAGGATGCATGGGATAGGCATAGGAATGCATGAGATAGGTATAAGGATGCATAGGATAGGCATAAGGATGCATGGGATAGGTATAAGGATGCATGGGATAGGCATAAGGATGCATAGGATAGGCATAAGGATGCATTGGATAGGTATAAGGATGCATGGGATAGGCATAAGGATGCATGGGATAGGTATACGAATGCATGGGATAGGCATAAGTATGCATGGGCTAGGCATAGGAAGCATGGGATAGGTATAAGGATACATGGGATAGGCATAAGAATGCATGGTATAGGCATAAGGATACAAAGGATAGGTATAAGGATAAATGAGATAGGCATAGGGATACATAGGATAGGCATAAGGATTCATGTGATAGGTATAAGGATACATGGGATAGGCACAAGGATGAATGGGATAGGTATAAGGATGCATGGGATAGGCATAAGGATGCATTGGATAGGCATAGGAATGCATGGGATGGGCATAAGGATGTATTAGGATAGAAACATAGAAACATAGATTTTGATGGCAGATAAGGACCACTTAGCCCACCCAACTGCCCATTTGCCTACCTCTTGGATAAGCTGCAGATCCTAGTTAACCAGCAGCCTACTTCTTTCTACCCCAACCCCCTAGAATTGCCTTGTGACTGTCCCATGCATGCTTGAATTCCACCACTGTTTTTGACTCCACGACCTCCTCCGGAAGGCCGTTCCATGCATCCACAACCCTCTCCGTGAAAAATACTTCCTTCACAAATTACCTCTGAGCTGCCCCACTTCTATCTTCATATTGTGCCCCTTGTTCTTGCACCTCTTTTTTTTGAAAGATGCTACCCTCTTGGACTTTGTTGATTCCTTGAGGTACTTGAAAGTTTCTATCATGTCCCCTCTCCCTCCTTTCCTCGAGGCTATACATATTCAGCTCCTTAAGTCTCTCTTCATATATCTTCTGGTGCAGACCCTGCACCATTTTAGTTCGCCTCCTCTGGACAGCCTCCATCCTGTCTATGTCCTTGCTGAGATTGGGTCTCAGAACTGCATGCAGTACTCAGATTGGGTCTCACCAACTGTCTGTACAGAGGATAATAACTTCCTGTTTTCTACTGGTGATGCCTCTCCCTATGCATCCCAGTATCCCCATCCCTCCTTGCTGCCCTCTCCATTCTTGCCCTTCTGATATGACTACCCCAGGTCCCTTTCCATTTTGTTGTTGTTAATATCTCACCCCCATTGTGTACTCTTCCCTGGGTTTTGTTTCCCAGGTGCATTACCTTGCACTTCTTAGCATTGAATCTAAGCTGCCATACATTTGACCATTCCTCTAACCTGTTAAGTCCCTTCTCATCCTTTCCACCCCACCCTGTGCATCAACTCTGTTGCAGATCTTTGTGTCATCTGCAAAGAGACATACTTTTCCTTCCAGTCCTTCTGCAATGTCACTTATAAAGACATTGAAGAGGACCGATCCTAATACTGAACCTTGCGGTACCCCACTACTAACCCCCCTTTCTTCTGAGTGGACTCCATTTACTATTACTCTCTGTGTCCTATTCTCCAGCTAATTCTTTACCTAGGCTGTCATCTTGGGACCCACTCCCAGGCATAGGAATGCATGGGATAGGTATAAGGATGCATGGGATAGGTATAGGAATGCATGGGATGGGCATATGAATGTATTAGGATAGGTAAAAGAATACATGGGATAGGCATAGAAATGCATGGGATGGGTCTAAGGATGCATGGATAGGCATAAGGATGTATTAGGATATGTATAAGGATGCATGGGATAGGTATAAGGATGCATGGATAGGCATAAGGATGTATTAGGATAGGTATAGGAATGCATGGGATAGGCATAAGGATGTATTAGGATAGGTATAAGGATGCATGGGATAGGTATAAGGATGCATGGATAGGCATAAGGATGCATGGGATAGATACAGGAATGCATGGGATAGGCATAAGGATGTATTAGGATAGGTATAGGAATGCATGGAATAGGTATAAGGATGCATGAGATATGCATAGGAGATCCTGGTAGTCGGAGAAAGGGAACAACCTAATTCCAGGGTAGCTTGAAGAAGCACAGTTACATGCGTTCACGGGCAAACTACAAGTGCCAAAGGCCCTTATCTGCCAACAACATCTATGTATCTATTTACAAAAATGCACATTTGTTGATTCTGTGCAGTTCTCCTTTGAAATATTAACAGCCCAGTCCGAATTTCCACCATTTATGCATATTTATTAAATTGCATTTAAAAACTGTAAAGAAACATGAAACTCCAGTATTTAGATTCCAGATCCTTGAAATAAACAAGTAATACACTAAGCAAGTCCTTAAATGCTTGTATTTTTATTTTATCTTTAAAAAGCCCACATTTAGAGGCTTTGTCTGACTCCTCACTGCTTACAGCCTCAGTTCAGAAACCGACATAAATCAAATACTGCTGCTGAAGTATCAGACCCAAAAAAGAAACCCTGAGGAATGCAGGACTTTTGGAAGGGACTCTATGACCAAAGATTTAGCCTCAGTGGTTACGTTCCCCAATAAAATGTAATTGAAGTCTATGGGCCCGATTCTAGAAGGCTGGTGCAAGTCGCTGCCAAACGCAACTTGCGCCAACTGCAACTACGACATTGACCCTGCACCCTATTTTAGAAGAGGCAAGGTCTCAGCATCAAAGTCCTGTGATTTGCGACATGCAGCCAGGTACGTCGAACAGTGGGCACACCTGGCGAGCATGTCGTAAGCCGCAACACAGGTCGCAAGTGCCCCCATGCCCAGCCAGCCACATTAGGTGCCCTGCAGGACTGCCCACACCCCCTACTGCCCCAGATCCCACAATAACTGCCCTGCAGGGCTGGCCACACCATCCGCATCCTGTATCCCACAATAACTGCTCCTCAGGGCTGGCCACACCATCCGCCCTCCCCGAATCCCCTATTGCGAAATGCCCTGCAGGCGAGCTCTGTCATACCCCCACCATGCCTGGGCCGGTCACCAGCGCTGGTGTGGCATACACCTGAGACACTTCCTGGTGATCTGGTATACCCCATGCCCCACCCAGTCATGCCAGTCCACCAGCACCCCCCACCCATCCCTGCTGGAGACTGGCACAGCCCTCTCACCTCCATGGCCAGCTACCGACTGAGTCATGTAGGAGTGCAACAGTAAGATACACTCAGAAATTAATTTCTGGCGTGTCTTTACAGGAGCTGCCCTATGGAACTCAGTCGGCAGCAGGCCATGGAGGTGAGAGGTGGGCTGTGCCAGTCGCCGGCTGGGGACAAGTGGGAGGTGCTGGGTGGACTGGAACAGCTGGGTGGGGGGCCACTAGAATACCAGGAAGTGTCTGGGTGTATGCCACAATTGCAGCGGGTGACTCGGGGTCAGGACATGGGTGGGGGGATGACAGCACCACCTGAGGCGTTCACAATAAGGATGGGAAGCCGGATGGTGTGGAGTTCCTGCTGGGCAGTTATTGTGGGATCATGGGGGAGTGGTGTGGCCAGCCCAGCAGAGCTCTTACAGTTAACTCTAGGGGCAGTTGGGTGTGGGCACCCTGCAGGGCTCTTACAGTTAACAATGGGGGCAGTTGGTGTGGGCAACCCTGCGAGGCTCTTACAGTTAACTTTGGGGGCAGTTGATGTGTGCAGCCCTGCAGGGCACATAATGTACATGTTGTGGGTGGGGGGCACCCACTGAGGTATGCTGGGCATGGGGGTGGGCAACTGTGGTATGCCCACTGGACTGCAGGTTACACCAGCTAAATGCTGGTGTAACTTACATTGCTGGTTCTCCTCCGGGGGTTCTTATAGAATCCCAACCTTGGGGACTTTGATGCTGCCCTTCTGGAATGGGGTGCAACTGCTGCCATAAACCTCCTAACGCCATGTCGCAGGGGGATTATGGCACAATTGCCAGAGTAACAGCTGTTCCGCACAAGTGGCCTGCGCCATGTCACAGGCCACATTGTAGAATCGTGCATGTTGCAACTGCTGGCATATGTTGCTTCATGCACCATTCTGCTTGGTGCAACTGCTGTTACGCCAGGTATAAGTGTACTAGAATCTGGCCCCAGTGACTGTAATGAGACCCCCCTCCCCATCTGTGCAACAAAAGACAGGGTGCTGCCAGTGAAGTGTAAAGTCTCATCTCCCCTCCCAAGATGTGCAAAAACAGTAACAACACAGTGCAGCCTGAGAGGACAGAAACTAACCAGAGGCTGGTGGTGGTACTGTAGTAGTTTGGGGGGGGTGGCAAGGGCTGATCTGACTAAATGTTGTTGAATGGTCCCTGTCCGACCTAGCCCACTGGGTATATTTTATTTATATATTTGTTTGTTAACTGGGTAGGTACACAGGTTGCAGGGGCCATTTTCAGGCATGATCCGAGCAACAAAGATGGCACAAACTACAAAGATGCAGAGAAAAATCAAAGGTACATCGAGTGACAAGTACTACGATTTACCAGTTATTGCAATACACACAAATGTAAACAGTGATGGGAAGGTATTTACAGTATAGGTACAGCAAACAATGTGAAAGTAGGCTTTGCTACCTGTTTGATAACTGTTGCAGGAGTCTGGGATGGGGGAAGAAACCAGCTGTGGCAGCTTTCTAAACCACTCAGCTGAGCTGTGGAAGATGTACTGTAAGTCAGATCAGCCGGCAGGTAACTTAATTTTAACCCTGCTCCTTTCAGTCAGCTGCAGCTTTCCCCATTTAGGCTTGCCAGGTATCCCTTCACATTTTAAAACCATCCAGATATGCTGCCTAAAGGAGTTGAATCAAATACCACACATTTAAGTAACCCTATAGTAACTCTACTCTTCCTTGGTTTCTCAGGCAGTGTCTGCAAACATTAAACATTTCAGACGATGATGATTACACTTACAATGTTGAGCCGTGTGTACATTATTTTACAAGTGCTCAGTCCACAGTTACTGTGAACGTTCGTCCTAGTATACCACTTCTGCTCTCCTGATATCCCATGGCAGTGACCCATACCTGCCACAGACAGCTTTCTGGGGCAGGTACCTAGACAACATTATTGTTGTATGGTGACAGAAAATCAGTGTCTGACTTTGTACAATACTACCTCAATAAATAATTATCTGATGTTCAGTTCACAGCAAACAGTCATGATAAAGAAATTGTTTGTTTTGGACCTTTTCATCTCTACAAACACGTAAGGACAAATACATACCAGCACCCATCATAATGCCTCCAGTGGCAACGCTTATTCATGGCATGGAGTTTTCACCCTTCCTATACTATACGAGCAGTCCCATGCAGTCAGCAGAATATGCAGAAAATGCTTGGATACTTACTCTTTTTTGGCACTGGAGCAAATGCACACTAGCATGATTATTTGGAACGGGGTTACAGTAAGCAGATATTGGACAGTGCCTTAGAAAAGGCAAGGTCCCATGGCCATAGGACACCATTATCCCCTCAAAAAAGAAACTACTGGACATTGACAATAGTAATGAAACAAGTTAGAGTACAATAGGCTATTACCGCAGATTGCCTCAATTGTAAACAAGCATTTGTCAATGCCGAATGTCATCTTACTGAAATTGGCATTGGTAGTGCAGGAATTAGAGAGATGCATAATAGGAATAGCAGTGAAGTATTGAACTGACACCAACCCCACCCTGCAGAGATGGACAGGCATTGGGGTGTGCCTTTGGGTCATAGGCCATAACGTGCATGCCATTTAATCTCACCCTAACCTGCAAACACTGACAAGTGTCACGGTGTGCCTTGGGGTCTTCGGGCCTTATGCTCACCCCATTCCATAAGGAAATGTGCTGAGATGGGTGCAGTATAGGAGAACTTTGGGGCTGAAGAGTCCAAGGCACACCTCAATGCCTGTCACTGGCTGCAGGATGGGGATGGAATGGCGTGACCATTACAGCCGACAATCCCAAGTCACACCCCTGATGCCTGTCAGTCTCCACAGGGTGGGGCATTATGTTAGAAACCCTAGCACCCTGGGCGTTTGTTGGTAATTTCACTTCAAATTTTCAACATGGGCTTTTTGTGACCCCATCTCAGTAGCACTATCAATTCGTCAGCTGAAAGGTGACTTTGCACAGTGACTGAGCCATTTGGTGCCACAGGTGCGAAAACGCATTTTGGGCAGGATGTAAAAAATGATAGCTGTACTGTTCATGAGGAGGTGCAAAAAAAAATGGTAATGTTGAAAATCTGGACTGAAAATATGAAAATTGGTGAAGTCTCAAGCATGCGTAGAAACTGCGCAAAGCATGCCCTTACCGCAATTATTTTGGGGATTTTTTTAACCACATTTTCAACATAGGCATTTTGGGACCTCCACTCATGAACAGTGGCACTTTGATTTTGTTAATCTGTCCTGAACATTGATTTCCAACAGCAAATGCGCCGTTGTGCGCCAGATGTGCAAAAACACATTTTGGGTCGGATGTGAAAAATGACAGCTGTACTGTTCATAAGTAGGTGTGAAAAAATGGCAATCCTGAAAATCTGGAGTGAAAATATTAAAAATTGTTGAAGTTACGAGCGTGCATGGAAACTGTGTAATGCACACTTGTAACACAGTCATTTTTTTTGATTTTTTTCAACAAATTTGCAACATAGGCTTTTTGAGAGCCCACCTCATGAACAGTGGCACTATTGTTTCATCAATCAGTCCCAAAAGGTGCTTCCGTGCAGTGATCGCAAAATGACCATTCGGGATCGAATAACAAGATGACAGTAACTGGGTTAATGAGGTAGGGTCCCAACAACCCCATGTTGAAATTGTGGGACCAAAACTCCTAAAAATGGCTGAGATATTAACCTAAATTGACCCCCCCCATTCAGTGCCATTATAGGACTTTCCATCATTTCTTCAGTTTGCGGTTGACTTTTGAAGAGTGGAGATGTGTTTCCGGTCAGCGGAAGATCGCTGCTCCCGACCTCTGGAGGTTCAGTATGGATGAGGGAGTACAGGGAGGTGGGGTGCACAGAGGGAGGGTGTGGGTTGGGGAAGGGGGGCCTGTGGCAACAATGAGGGACCATTTTCTTTTTTTTCAGGTTTAAAAAAAATACATCATGGGTCTGTTTTATTTTTAAAGGGAAACTATGGATTTCAGCACACTGGGGTGGGCTCACAGTGTGCCAGAGTACTGGGGGTCAGATCAAGGGGGGGATCAATGCTGACCTGGGAAATGGGCACCCCAAGGTCAGAGTATATGTGTGTGGTGGGGGTGCGCACCCCACACCAGGAGTGGGTATCCCGGTGTCAGAAACACCACAGCAGGTTTTGGCACACTGGGGTGGGCTCCCAGTGTGCCACATTAAAGGATGGGGGGATATAGGCTGACACAGGGATTAAGCACCCTGATGTCTGCAGGTGGGATCTGCCTGCAAGATCTATCGTGCTTAGAGCAAAAGTACCTTCAGGCACTGAATACTCCCAGCCTGTACAGAGCTTAGGCTGTGGCCTGCTCCGCACTGGTGGGAGAAACATTTGAGCCGGAGACAGAGGGACGTTGAGGAGGCAGACGAGGACAGCGCCTCCTCCCAACCTTCAGGCAGGGACTGGTGTGGTGGTGAGGCGGAGATGTCTCAATGCAAGCAGCTGTTTGCTCTCCTGCTGCTGCCATGTTCATTGAAATGTTTCACCAGGAAAGACACATACGGGAAGCATGACATCTGTGTCATTGCAGGATGAGCTTGTCTCCAATTGCAGCAGCACATTTCTTTTTAAGTTGGTGGCACTTTACATAATTCTTGTGTTAGCTCTAGCTTGCTGGCTAATTGGGGAATGAAGGATGCACCTACTAAAATGTGCCCTGTATTCGCCAACACTGACACACACCTCTGCATTTCTCCTACTACCACAACATGTTGCTTGTGCATGCGCTAGACAACATAATAAGCACTGGAATGTGCTGAGGGGGGATATTTGACTATTTGCAGCCTTGGGAAATAGACCCAGAATTCCCTATAGACAAGGGCAGAATGTGGAAGATAAAAGTTACCAGCTCACTATATAAAAGCCAAAGTTAATGCAGCCTTGGGATATAGGAGAAAAAATTACCATAGTAATATTGTTTCTTTCAAGGGATCCCTCAGTATGCTTGACTAATGCAGTTATGCTAGCTGGGATCAGCTGCCCCAGAGGTGGAGTCTTCTATGTTAATGATAGAAAGAATTAGCCAATGAGATTATAGTGAGAGAGTGCTGCCTGTAGGTTGTGTTGGAGGCTAGTCAGATTCATTTTGAAGCTAAAGGGGCAAAAGGTCCCATATCTGTAACTTATTTTAAAACTAGGAAAACATTTAGGAAAAAACAAACAAAGAAAAGAACTATGTACATGTAACCACTCAGTCCCCTGGGGTTACTAAAATCCTATCAATATTATTGTTAGGAAGGTAGCAGGCAGCTGGTATTGGAGCTCATTAGGGGCTCCTTACATAATAACATCATTGTTTACTCAGCTAGCCTGAGGGAAGAATAATTAGGTCATTCGGATTTCTTGCAGCAGCATAAGCCAAACTGTGTGGACAGCTGCTCAGGGGAACTTAGAATGCTCAGTTCTGAGTAGTGAGTTGTTCAGTGAGGAGGTGAGAGTGGTAGAAGGACTGCCAGTGGGCTCTGAGAAGAGGGCCCAGGATTTCTCACCATAATGTAGTGGCATTTCACGCTTCCTCTGAAGTGGTGGAGACCAGTGCTACAGCAGGATTTCCTGATTTTCTACTCCCAGTGAAGTGGAAGGAACTGCTAGTTCTCCGTGGACTCAAGGGGAAATCCCCTAAAGGTTCTGTGGTATTTTCAGCTGCCTTGCATAGGAACTGAGAGAGACTGTTTTATCGGCTACCCAGGAGAGTGCCTTTCTTTTCCTTTTTTTGTTCCATGCCCTGTGGATGGACAACCCTTGTGAGTACTGTTCTAGGAGTCCAGATCGCCACATAGTTTAAGGGAATTGATTGTCTAGTGTGTGTGTTCCCATAGATAAGGCTAGATCGCACCTGTCAGTGCCCCTAGTGTCAGCCAAGTGAGTGAAGTACTGTTAAACTGTTCACCCAAGTGAGTGCAGTTTTGTTCTTTGGTCACCCCAGTGTGTGATGAAGGTGAAGTGTGGAACCGCTAGCATTTCAATTGGGTATGGGGGTTTCAATGGTGTAACCCTGAAGAATGGCAGAGACTGTCGGTCAGGGACAAGGGTAAGAGGAATGCCACCTAAGTGCTTACAAGGCAGAGTTTACTGGTTTGTAAAGGGCACCAGTTTATACCTGAGCAAGGGCAAGCTGCAGGTTAAGGTGTGTGACTGAGTTTCACTTATGTGCACCTGTGTTCGAAGAAGAGTTCTGAGTATGTGGCTTAGATGCACTAAATGACACTCGTGGAAGGAAAATGTTCATGTGCGTGGCCAGGTGTTCACTAAATGCACCACTTGGTAATTTTGAAGAAGGCTGTTCTGTTATGTGTTCATGAACTGTACTGCATGCAAGGAGAGTTTGTGAAATGTACCTGTCCAGCCTAGACTGACCCTTGGGGGTCCACTTCTGCTTTAATTTTCCACCTGTTGAATAAAGCCATATTGCACAATCCCAGGCACCGTTAAGGACAATCTGATCATTTGCTTCTGATAGTGTGGATTTACTGGGGCCTCCTCAGTAGTTTAGATCTAGCATATGCCTAGCTGCCTCCACCCAGGACCTGGGTTGTGTTGTTTACATATGGTTCATGTTGTTTTGTTTCTGTACCCCACCCCTCTCTTCATCTAGACATTGAGCCAGGTATGCACCCTAATACCAAGTGTGGTACCTATCCTTTTGTAAAGTAAAATCGTATGCCAGTGTAACCCCCCACCGGTCCCCTTATTTAAGTAGAAAAGCACACCTCTCAGCACACCAAACACACAGGCTCTAGGGGTCTGACAAATGGGGTTGGGGGTTACATATGAACATTTGCAGTGTACCTTAATGTACAGAGCCTAGAAAAACACTGTGTCTCATTGTCCACCATAGACAAGATGGGACCAATGCAGAACACAACCTGGTGTGGCACTAAATACTCGGCACACACCTGGTGGGTTCAATCCATTGCCAACAACCCAGGTCCTGGGGAGAAAACATTTGCTCAGGGCTATTGTAGGTTTGCACTTCTGGACAGGGGTACCCAAAGTAATTCCACTCGGGAAGCAATAACAAGAATATCCATACCATAGAAACACAGAAACACAGACTTTGATGGCAGATAAGGACTGCTTGGCCCATCTAGTCTGCCCATTTCCCCTACCTAGAAGATAAGCTGCAGATCCTATTTAACCAACAGCATATTTCTTCCTACCCCCCACAAAAAGTGCCTTATGTTTGTCCCATGCATTCTTGAATTCTCACACAGTTTTAGACCCCACAACCTCCTTAGGAAGGCTGTTCCATGTGTCCACCACCCTCTCTGTGAAAAAATGCTTCCCCACATTGCCCCTGAGCCACCCCCATCTTCACATTGTGTCCCTTGTTCTTGCACATCTATTTTTCGGAAAGATGCTACCATCTTGGACTTTGTTGATTCCACTGAGGTACTTAAACGTTTCTATCATGTCCCCCCCTCCCTCCTTTCCTCAAGGGTATACATATTAAGCTCCTTTAGCCTCTCCTCGTATGGCTTCTCTTGCAGACCCTGTACCATTTTAGTTGCCCTCCTCTGAACTGTCTCTGTCCTGTCTATGTCCTTGCGGAGATGGGGTCTCCAGAACTGGATGCAGTACTCCGGATGGGGTCTCACCAACTGTCTGTAAACGGGGATAACAACTTCCTATTTTCTGCTGGTGATGCCTCTACCTCTACATCCCAGTAACCAGTAACCCCAGCCCTCCCTACCACCTTCTCACATTGCTTGCCAACCTTAAGGTCATAATCCTTCCCTCGGTTTTTGTTTCCCATGTGCATTACTTTGCACTTCTTTGCATTGAATCCAAGCTGCTATACTTCTAACCATTCTTCCAACCTTGTCAAGTCCCTTCTCATCCTTTCCACGCCTCCTTGTGTGTCAACTCTGTTGCAGATCTTTGTGTCATCTGCAAAGAGGCATACTTTTCCTTCCAGTCCCTCTGCAATGTCACTTATAAAGACATTAAAAAGGACTGGACCCATCACTGAACCCTGCGGTACCCTACTAGTAACCCCTCTTTCTTCAGAGTGGACTCCATTTACAATTACCTTCAGTGGCCTGTTGTTCAGCCAATGTTTTACCCAGGCTACCACCCTGGGACCCACTCCAAGGCTAGTTAATTTTACTATTAATCTTTTGTGTGGGACTGTGTCAAATGCCTTGCTAAAGTCTAGGTAGGCCATGTCCACAGCCCCTCCCTGGTCTACTACTTTGGTCACCCAGTCAAAGAAATCAATTAGATTCATCTGACATGACCTTCCCACTGTCAACCCATGCTGCCTTGAGTCCTGTGCCCCACTGGCCTCTAGGTACTCAACAATTCTTTCCTTCAGAAGTGATTCCATCACTTTCTCTACCTCAGAGGTCAAACTGTCAGGTCTGTAGTTTCCTGCCTCTGTCTTGCTCCCACTTTTGTGAAGGGGAATCACATCAGCCTTCTTCCAGTCCTCAGGTACCACACCATCCTCCCATGATTTGTTATAAAAGGTAGTCAGTGGTGTCACTAGTTCTCTGCTTAATTATTTTAGAATTCTGGGGTGAATTCTGTCTGGCCCCATTGCTTTGTCCACCTTCAGTTTTAGGAGATCTTTCAGAACCCTTTTTTCTGTGAAAGGACTGGGATCGACCCCTCTCTCCAGAGTGCTTCTGTTAATTGGATTAGGCACCTCCCCCACTTTCTGTTTGGTGAATACTGAACTGAAGTATTCATTCAGTATCCCTACCTTTTCACTGTCACTCTCTGCCCACCTACCATCCATTCTATTCAGCCTCACTATCCCTCCCTTTGTCTTTCTACGCTCCCTGATGTACCTATAAAAGGTTTTATCCCCCTTCTTAACCAAGTTGGCTATCTTTTCCTCAGTTTGTGCCTTTGCTATTCTGATTACCCTCCCTGCTTCCTTCTGCCTTAACTGGTACAGTTCTCTGTCCTGCTCCTTCTGTGTTTCCTTAAACTTCCTAAATGCTATCTTTTTCTCCCTAACCTTCACCGCCACTTCTTTTGATAACCACAGTGGCTTTTTCTTTCATTTTGATTTGTTTATTTGCTTTACACAAAGGCTTGTTGCCTCTGTGATGGCAGTTTTGATACTTTCCCATTGTTGCTCCACCCCTCCTTCTAGCCTGTTTGCTAGTGCTTTTCTAAGGCACTCTCCCATCTTGCCAAAGTCAGCCCTCGTGAAGTCCAGAACCCTCACTTTTGTATGGCTTGACTCTGTAGCTGAGTTTATCATGAACCAGACTGTTTGGCGGTCACTTGTTCCCAAATGGCTACCCACTTCTAAATCTGAGATCCTCTCACAGTCCCCATTTGAGAGTATGAGGTCTAAGATTGCTCCCTCACGAGTAGGTTCCAAAACTAGCTGTCAGAGGCATGCCCCCTGAAGGGCATCATGAATGGTCCTGCTTTTGGATGTGGCTACAGCAAAGGTACTCCAGTTAACATCTGCCATATTAAGGTCCCCCATCAACAATATTTCCCCTTTCTCTGCCATCCTAAGTATGCCTTCTAACATATCCTTGTCCATTCCCTCCCCCTGACATGGGGGTCTGTATACAACCCCTGTGCAGATTGTGGTGCCATTTCCAGTCTCTAAGGTGACCCACAGTGCCTCTCTCCTCCCTGTTTACTATTTTGTTCAGTTGCTTTATCCCTTCCCTTACACCACAGCTACTCCCCCCACCCTCCCTGTCTCTCCTGTATGTTGTGTACCCTGGTATGTTAACACCCCAGTCATGGTTCTCTGTGTACCATGTTTCTGTGACTGCTACAATATCCAGGCATCTCTCTTCCATCAAGGCTACCAGTTCAGGGAGCTTGTTGCCCAGACTACAGGCATTGGTACTCATTACCCTCCATTTCTTGATAGCCTTACCCCTTTTTGCCCCATCCCTGTCCTTATTGTGTTTGTCACTTTCTCCATTTAACCCAGAACTTCTCCCTATTGACATCTCTATGTTGGTGTCTACCTCACTTAGTATCCTGATTTTAAGGGGGGCTAGAATTTCCCTTCTCCTTTCCAGTGCCTCCCCCCTTGGCTAGTTTAAATGCTTGCCAATGAAGTATTTAAACCTATCACATAGGAGCCTGGTTCCCTTCCTGGATAGCTGCAGACCATCATGCCAGTATAGGCCTGTATCCATCCAGGTGGACCCACAGTCCCCAATGAAGCTAAATCCTTGAGCTCTGCACCAGTTTTTCAACCACTGATTGAATCCCATGGTGTGGAGCACCCTAGCCTCATTCATGCCATAGACAGGCAGCACCTCCGAGAAGGTTACCATGTGTGCTATTTGTCTAAGGCCCCCTCCCCATCTCCAAAAATGCTTCTTGCACTGCTCTGATCCCTTTCTTAGCCAGGTAATTTGTCCCTAGGTGGATAATGACATCCAGCTCCCTCCCCTGTGCAGCTGCTCCTGTGATCCTGAGGATTCGCTCCTGTCCCTCCAAGCCATGGTGCCAGGCAGGCACCTACCTCCCTCTCCTTTCCTCCCCAGTTCTACCTTCCTAACAATGGAGTCCCCCACCAGGAGTTGTTTCCTTCCCCTGTGGGGTCCCATGCCACCTTCCGGTAGGTCTCCTTTGTGGAGGTTCCCGGCATTCCTCCTTGGTCTCCACTGTGGGTGCCTCCATAGAGGAACCACACTTTTCCAGAATGGCATAGAAACTGTGGAGAGGTACAACTGGAGGGATGTGCCTCTGTTCCACTACCCTCACCCTTTCTGAGCCCACTGTGGTCCAACCACTCCTCTTTCTTGGCAACCTCTGAGGCAATGGCAGTGACCCTGGTGGTCCCTCGGTGGGAGAGGAGGTCCCACAAATCCTGGCCAACTCAGCCTGGAGATGAGTAACCTCCTCTCTCAGCCCAGAGAGGTGCCTGCAGATGGGACAACACTGCATCCTCCAGAAAGTCTCCCAGAAGACTGCTGCTCCACAGCCATTGCACTGCACCACTCCCATCATGTCTTTTTACTGGCCCCTATCTGTTTGGAATACTTACTCTTTCCTCTGTTTGTTTCTTTTCTTTTTTTTCTTCCCCTACTTACTTACTGCCTCTGTGACCTTTTAGCTCCTGATCTTCCTGTTCTAAGACAAGAAGTTCCTATATTTCTTAGTAGTCTCCTTACTTGCTCAGAGTCAGACCTCCAGCAGCTGGGGGGGGACGGAGAGCTACTCTCGCCCTTCTAGGATGGTGAGTCTTTGGTGGTTCTGTGATCACTCACTTCCTGCTCCCAAACAGGAAGTTCCTGTTGTCAGTTAAATCCTGTGACTATAAAAGTAGAACTGGTTTAGGGTGGGGGCAGAGGGGAGGGAAGAAGGGCAATATAGTCCCAGTAGAGAAGTTTTAGTTATACCAGTAGCTCCTTCCTCCTGGTGTTCTGTCTGTTTTCTGGCAGAAGCTATCTAGGACAGTGCTTAAATCTGGTTTTAACCTGGCTCCTTCTAGCTAAGCCACTCCCCCTGCTTTGCAAATCTTTCTACACTTAGTTAATTTCACAGATAACAGTTCCCTTCTGACACCTGTGACAAGCACATAGATACGTACACAGATAACACAGATAACAGATAACAATTTACTTCAACTGCCTCTGACAAACACACTCTTTTTTTTTTACCCCAAATTGAAGGTCCCAGTACAAGAGTTCTAGTTCTTAGTTCCAGTAGAGAAGTTTTAGTTATACCATAAGCTTCTTCCTCCTGGTGTTCTGTCTGTTCTCAGATACCAGGTTGGGATTCTACAGTGTGGCTTTATTCACACAACAAAGTAGGAATAACAGAAAGCAATGATGGACCCCCAAGGGTTATACACAGGGTATCTCCAGACATTTAGGGTACAGAACTTCACAAATTCCCATTTATCACAGGATAAGAAATTGAACTGTGGATTAGCCACCAATAGAACCCCTTTTCCATTGACTAGGCACATCCAACCAGTACTTGGACACTTTCCCATCGACTTGGCACATCCAGCCAGTACTAGGACACTTTCTCATATTTCATGAGGATGAATAGTGGCACACATGACCACAAAAGAGCAGAGGAGGCTCCAAAACTGTAGGACCCACATACTAGGGGTAACTGGAGGAAAGTCTCACTCACTAGGGTAAAAACTGTCCCTTCAGGCATTGACCACATGCACTGAGAGGAAACACAGGTGCCCTTCTGAACCCATAGAGGTAAACTGGTTACTCCAGATGTGGGGTCTCCCACCTTTTGCTTCCATGTTTATACTCAGCTATTCATCTGCTAAAACACCTCACAAACTGCAAAAAATTGTAAATGCTGTCTTGAAGTGTATATCACATTTAAAATACTACAAAATACCTCAGGGGTGTCAGAAGTTAAAAGTTCTGTACATGGACGGTCACATACTTGACTCCACTGTAGGCAAACACTTTTAAAGAACAGTCTAAGGTGATGGGGGTCCCTTAGTCAGAGAATCCACCTTTTAAAATAATACAGCTACTCCTGGTCACAGTTCAAACAAGCAAATGTACTCACAGTAAGATGTCACAAAGGCAGCTTCCAAAGTCCTTCATGGATCAGGGGGTTGCCCCTGAAATCATGGAGTTCTGCCCCATCCCTCCTGGGACAAAGCACACAAAATCCCAATGGCACTGGTTTCCACCACTTCAACTGGCTGGCAAAGCTGTCCTTCACTAGGGCGAGAACTAAAAGTACAAAAGAAAACAGGTAGCTCTATATCAGAGCTGACTGAGGAGCTGCAGCTGCAATCTGCAGCCTCCTCCACTAAATCCAACTCCAGACTCCAATGAACATTCTACATACACATGATAAAGCAAGACATTTGGCCCAAGGCATGGGCTGCAGAACTAACCTCAGTCAGGTTATATGAGATGAGGATGGGTGGGAACTCAAGCATACTGAGGGATCCCTTGGAAGAAATAATATTACTATGGTAATTATTTTTTTCTTCTCACCCCCGGAATCCCCCTGTATGCTTGACTAATGCAGATTACAAAGCAATACAGTTGGGTGGGGGGAACAGAACCTACTTTGGAAACAGGTTCTACAGGACTGCAATGTCAAATCTGGCATCTGATCTGGACTGTATATCCAAGCAGTAGTGCTCTGTGAAGGTGTATACAGTCTTCCAGGTAGCTGCTTTGCAGATGTTGAGCAAGGGAATGTCCCATTGCAGCTGCCACTGAGGCTGCAGTGCCCCTATTGAAATGGGCCCTGAGGCTTTGCGGTAGCTACTTGCTAGCCTCACTGTAACAGAACTGGATGAAAGAGGCTATCCACAGTGAGATGGTTCTCTTGGATGCTTGGTCTGCCCTTGCCTACCTGACCATCGGTGAGGAACAGCGGAGTTTGTGAGATTCTGAGATGCTTGGTGTGCTCCCGTTAGTAGGTCAGGGTACTTTTTACATTCAAACTGTGGAGCTTGCACTCACCAGGAGTAGATTTGTCTGTAAAAAGACAAGCAGTGTTATGGATTGATTTGGGTAAAATTCAGACACCACCTTGGAAAGGAACTTTCTATTTGTCCTGACTACTTTATCCTAGTGGGAGATAATGTAGTTAAGTTCAGTGTAGAGAGCTTGCAGCTCTGAGATCCTTCTGGCTGAAGTGATGGCCACTAGGAAAACAGTTCTCCAAGTGACATACTTTAAATTTGCAGTAGCCATAGGAACATCCATCAACATGGCTATACACAGGTTCAGGTCCCAGGAAGGGACTGGTTCCCTAAGTAGGGGTTGAAGGTGCAGCAAGCATTTAAAGGATTTCTTGAAAATGGGGTGAGAAATTATGGATTTCTCCTTACTAGCAGAGATGTAAGCTGAAATGGCTGCTAGAGGAACCTTTAGACATGAGGCTGTAAGGCCTGATGCTTTCAAATGCACCACGTAATCCAGCAATGAAGACAGACTGGCTTGTAGTGGGTTGATTTACCTGTCTTTACAGCAGAAAGAGAATCTCTTCCATTTGGTAGCATAAGTCGGTTTGGGCTTGGTTTCTTGGCCAGCTGAAGGATTCTCTGGACCTGTTCTGAATACTGAGAGTCTGGGAACTTCATCTCTTCAAGTACCAAGCTTTGAGGAGAAGAGACTCTATGCTGGCGTATGCTATCTCTGTCTGAGGCTTGGTCAGGAGAATGTGGCTTGATGTCAGGTGAATGGGCCATTGGACTGACAGGGCAAGGAGCACAGAATACCAAGGCAGCCTTGTCCTCTCTGGAGCCACCAGAATCATAGTGACTGGTTGGCTCCTGAATTTTATGAGAACCCTGAGGATCAAGTGGAATGGAGGGAAGGCATACAGGAACCTTCCTGTCCAGTCTAATTTCAGGGCCTTCAGTGGCACTCTGCCTGGGGCTGGATGCCTGCAAGAGTACAGTGGAATAGGTAGCTGAGGTTGGAAGTGAAGAGATCTATCTCTGGGATCCTACACTTCCTGAAAATTGTGGCCAGTACTTGTCTTTTTAGGGTCCACTTGTGGTAGCCCTGACTGATGTGGCTCAGAGCATATGCCAGCACATTGTCCTTGTCTAGCAGGTGAATGGCTGAGAGCTGCATGTACAAGGGGTAAGCCAAAGACCAAATCTTCATGGCCTCTGTGCAGAGCTTTGTGATCCATTGTGCCCCTTGCTTGTTGATGTAAATCATAGCAGTGGTGGCGTTTGCCCTGATTTGGACAGACTCACCCTTTCACTGGAAGGCAAAGGCTTTGATAGCCAGGTACAAACAGCTCTGAGCTCGAGGAGATTTTTGTGACACCTGGACTTCCTGGGGACCACACCCCACTTATGGACTGGTCTACCAGATGTGGACAGTTCCATGTCAAAACAGCAAACAATGAATGGTGTACCATCACAATCACACCAAACCCACAACGTGAACACTTTCTGCAAAGTCATTTCTTGTGGGGGGGGGGGGCTTTGCCCCCTGCAACCCCCCACCCTCCTTAATATATATTCCAACTCCAAGGGGGGGGGGAACGTGGGGATGGGGGGGTACCCGTAATCACACAAATGTGTCGGCACTGTGGTTCCATCACCATTGTGATGGTGCTCATTTCTTCATTTGCTGTCTTCACGGGGTACTGGTGTGGACCTCATGCTAAAAGGGAAGCATTTGTAGTGAACACTTTGGAGGGCTCCCTTTGCTGGAAGGGAATCCCTTCCCTTAGATTCTCCATGTCCTTCCACCAGTCCAGGGCCTGCAGAAAGGTCCTTGTGACTGGAATGAGCTTTGAAAGAGATTATCTTTTCTGGGACCAGTGAGCCCCTAGGTGATACTGAATATCCCTCGCCTGAATCCTGGCACTTCGAACCATGGCTGTAGCGGAGGCCATGAGGCCTGGGAGCCTGAAGAAGTGTCTGGCTGGCTGTATAGGCAGTTTACCGCAGTGGTTTAAGGCTCTGAGCTGCAAACCTGGAGACCTGGGTTTGAATCCCACAGCCCCCACTTGCATACTGTGTGACCCTGAGCAAGTCACTTAACTTCCTTGTGCTCCCAGGTGGCACCTGTAAACAAGCTTTCAGCTTAGTGCATCTCTCCTGGTAAAAAAAAAAAAAAAACAGAAGTTTGTCAGGTTTTGAAGGTTGTGACCTGTTCCAATAGGTTGTCCAACTCTGCTTCAATGAACTCCAGTAGCTGAACTGGCTCAAAGTGAGACTTTTCTGTGTTTGATCAGAAAGCCCAGGGACTCCAGAGTGTACTGTGTGAGGCTGAGGGAGTATCTAACCTTTTGGGGAGACTTACCCACTATCAGCCAGTCATCTTGTAGTTTGGTTAGCTTGTAGTTTGGTCTGGTTTGCTTGCACTGGGAGGAGGACTTGTGGCCTGGTTTCGCCCAACCCCCCACCCCTCACTGCCACCACTATTAAATAGGGAAGTGGACCACTCCCAGTAGTGGTTCCATCTATTAGGATGCAGCAGGAGGCAGAGCAATTTAAAGGAGGTGAAATCTGGTTTAAAGTCTTAAAGAAATACTGAAGCAAATGTAATGATTGTTCATTTTTGTTTTTGAGGCAAGGGCTATTCTGGGGCAGTGTCTTAACAGAAATTCAGATTTACAGTTCTTAAGGAATATGGATGCAGTTGTAAAGATCTGTGAAATATTTAGAGCCTAGGGAATACAGGGAAGATGTGGAGGCCAGGGCAAGGAGGCAGCTGGATGAATCGGGAGAGTAGAGGGGTAGGGATGACTGGGGTTGGGGGCACTGGGAGGCCGGTAGGGTTGTGAGCTGCAATGTGTGTGGGGCAGCAAGTGTGGGAACCTGGTGGAAGGTGTTGGGGGGGGGAGTGTCCAGTGTGCAGGCTGTTCAGACAGCTTACACTGGAGATAGCTTGAGATGGGAAGGGGGAACAGAAGTGAGATGGTGAGGAGGAGATGGGGCAGAAGGGCAAGGAGGGCTCCATCACAGGATAGACCAGGCTGCCAAGGGCCAGAAGGGGGCACTTGGCTGGGGAACAAGTTCACAGGGTCCTGGGAACTCCAGAAAGGGGTGTTGGCAGGTGGTAGGGAACATGGAAAGACAGAAAGGAAGCAGAAAAGAGGTTTGGGGTAAACAGAGGCAGGGAAGGATTACATGGGAGGGCTGGGGCAAGAGGTTGGAGACAACAAACAGGTATGCATTACTGGCTGATGAAACAGAGTAGGAGGTTGGGAAAGGCACCATAGAATAAGCGTCAGGGAACCAGGAGTGAAGGGGGAACTACAGGATAGAAGGTGAGATGGAAGACTGTAGTGTACAAGTGGGGAGTGTCAGGGAAGCAGGTCGAGTTGGGATGAACACACTAAATAAAGGTGTAGGAAGACCAAAACATGTTGAGTGGGAGTCACAATGCAGGGGGCAGCGAGAGGAGGTATACATAGTGGAGGGGGAAGTGTCATGGAAAGGAGCGAGCACAGAAGGGACGGAGAAGTAGAGCAGATGAAGGTGTAATTGAAGGAGAAGGGAGGGGGAAAAGGGCAGTGTATGGAAGGAGAGGACACTAAGGAAAAGGGGCTCAGAGCACGGTAAACCATGGGGGACATGCAAGGGAGGGGGGAGTGAGTACTTATATTAGTGGATTCTATGCTTGGGGGAGTTAGATGGAGAAGTAAGGGAGCAAGGAAGAGCTGAACCTTGGTGGAGCATTTGCCAGGTATGACAGCAGGGAGAGTAGGGCAGTACCTTCACAAATGTGTGAAGAAGGTAGGAGGGAAGCCTATCATTATGCGCCTAGGAACAAATGACCTAGACGGCAGTACAGTGGAAGACATACAGAGAGGTTCAGAGAAGTGAGGGGTATCTGTGGTTGGGTAGGAAGCTCAGTGACTTTCTCTGAGGTACTCCCCTTACCTAGGGCAAGCACGGTGAGGAAGTTAAGAATACAGGAGTTTAATTGATGGCTGAAGGGGTGGCGTGCAGAAATGGGGTATGGAGTAGTAAGGGAGTGGGGTGAGACATGGTACAATAAGGGGCTTTAAGCCAAGGATACTCTGCATCGAGGGTACAAGGGTATTGGGACAGGGGCTGGAGAAGTACATTAAAAACAACATAGATTTAAACTGGGGGGGGGCTGAGTGGGATAGCAGGGAGGAGGTACCTTCCAGGGGACACCGGAAGGCCTTTCCCCCCAGAGAGGTGGAGACTGAGGAGAAGTTACCAAGACAAAAGTGGAAGGGGGAGAGATGGGAAGAAGAGGGACAGGGCACAAGCTGGACTGTAGTATCCTTGAGTGCAAGGAGCTTAGCAAACAAGGTGGCAGAGATCCAGGCAATGATGGTAGAGGGAGAGGTAGATAGTGCCGCCATCTCAGACACCTGGGCCACCCAATACCATGACTAGGATCTTGCGATCCAGGGTTATAAGGTATTCTACAGGGATCGGGGGGGGAGGGCTAGAGTGCTGGCTATTTATGTCAGGGAGGGGATACTGTGTACCAGGGAGGAGGGGTAGGAGGGGAGGCCAGAAGCCATATGGATATTGCTCCAAAGCCCTAAAGGTAAGAAGCTGAGGATCGGGGTGGTGTACAGGCCACCCTCACAGAGCGAGGAAGTGGATAGGCATCTGGGAGAACAAATCAGGAAGATCAGTGGCAAAGGGAAATACAGTTATAGTTGGAGACTTCAGCCTACCTAGGATTGACTGGCAGAGTATAACTACAGCACACACCAGAGAACAGGTGCTGCTGGAGGCTTTCTAAGACAGCTACCTAGTGCAAGGGGTGATGGATCCTATTAGAAAAGGGAACATACAGGATTTGGTGCTAACAGATTGTGATCAAGTCCAGGATGTGGTAGTACAAAACCCTCTAGCAGGAAGCGACCACCGCTCAGTGTGGTTTCTCCTCAACACAGGGAGGGAGGGAGTCAGCTAAGACCAGGACAAGAGCGTTGGACTTCAGGAAGGCAGATTTTGCCAGAATGGGCAGCATTCTAGAGGGGTATTTAGCTTAAATGACCCCAGTGATGGATGCTGAACAGAAGTGGGCAACCATTAGGAAGGGGCTGAATGAGGCCACGAACATGTGTGCCAAATTTCAGAGTAAGCAGTCCAGGCCCAAAAAAACCTAGCTGGCTCAGCAAGAAAGTGGAATGGAAAGTGAATGAAAAAAGATTGGCCTTCATTAAGTTTAAAAAATTGGGGCTTGAGAAGGATAGAGAGATGTTCACAAAAGCATCTAGGGAGGTGACCAGGTCAGTCAAGGCAGCCAAGGCAGCAAAGGAGCTGAAGTTGGCCCTGTTTTGTTCAATGTCTTCACTGGAGACATTGCAGAGGGGGTCAAGTGTAAAATCAGCCTGTTCACAGATGACACTAAGATATGTGCAAAAGTGGACAATGAGGAAGGGAGGCAGTCACTCAGGGAGGACCTAGCTAAACTTGAACACTGGTCTAGCGAGTGGCAGTTGGGGTTTAACATTAAGAAGTGTGAGGCCATGCATCTTGGAGCGAGAAATCCCAGGACCAGCTACTGGCTTGGGGAAGTGTAGGTAACAGCTTCACAGGAGGAAAGGGACCTTGGGGTAATAGTCACAAGGGACATGAAGGTGTCAGCACAGTGTAGGAGGGTGGCAGCAGGGGAAAATAGGATGCTGGGGTGCATTGCCAGAGGGATCATCTCTACAAAGGAGGAGGTCATCCTGCCCTTGTATAGATCACTGGTGAGGCCACACTTGGAGTACTGTGTGCAGTACTGGTGCTCATATCTGAAAAAGGATGCAAGATTACTGGAGGAGGTACAGCGCAGGGCTATGAAAATGATCATGGGACTAGGGGAGTTGCCGTATGAGGGAAAGATTGAGGGAGCTCAACATGTATTCGCTGGAAGAGAGAAGGGAAAGAGGTGACATGATAGCGACCTTCAAGTACTTGAAAGGCATAAACAAAGTCAGAGAGGGAGAATTGTTCCATTTAAAGGGGAGGAGGGTCACTAGGGGGCACTCTCTGAAGTTGGAAGGGGGAAGGTTCAGGAGGGAGATGAGGAGGCACTACTTTACGGAGAGAGTGGTGGCGAGATGTAACACACTGCTGAATGAGTTAATCGAATTGAGGACAGTAGATAGCTTTAAGCATGGTTAGGATAGAGTCAAGGGCGGATTAGTACAGACAAGAACACAAAGAGGGCAAGACCAGGAAAGGGGAGGGAGGAAAGGAGGGACTTGGATGAGGCTGAGGCAGCTATAGTAATATGAAACTAAGATCTGCACAAGCAGTCAGACTTGTTAGACCCATGTGCCTTTTTCTGCCAACAATTTCGTATGTTCGTATGTCCAGATAGGGAAAGACGAAGACTTCCTGTCTTCTGAGATGGTCCGCCACCACTGCCAGTCACTCTGTGAAAACTCTGGGAGATGAAGAAAGGTTGAATGGCAGAGCTGCAGGCTGATAATGACCAGAGGGCAATCTGAATCTGAGAAATTTTCTGTGGGAAGCCTGACTGGAATGTGGAAATAGGCATCGCTGAGGTCTAAGGAAGCTAGCTAGTCTCCTTGTTGTAAGGAGGAAATCATTACCGACAGGGTGACCATCTTGAACCTTGGATTGAACAAGTGTTTGTTTAGATACCTGAGATCTAGAATTGGTCGCCAGTGTCTATTTTTCAATTAGTTCGTTAGTTAGAAATTTATTTTTATACAGGATAAAAACTTTAGGTCCATAGGTCCTATTTACAAAGTTGTCCTGTTTGGAACATGCCACTTTACATCATATACACGAAACAAATACAAAAGTACAAAAATCAATTAAAATCACACAAAGTTTGCTTCAGTTACACAATAACATACATACAAGACACACATTTTCAGAAATGTGCTTATAACTCTCAGATAACACTAGTTAAAAATGACAGTATTGAACCATACTAGTTGTGTTTTAAAAGTAGATAACTTAGGCAAATTCCTAGTTGACTGTAACATTTTATTCCCAAATTTTTGCTGCTTGTTAATGAAATGTCATGTTACCATACCGAGTGTTTGTTTTCAAAATTTTTATACCCCTATGCTTTACTTCCCATATATTATATTGCTGTGTCCCTGAGTTTAATTGTAAGTTAAAATTACATTTGATCATACCATGTTGAATTTTAAAAATTAATATAGAGTATTGTTTCATGAATCGGACATCTAAACTATCCCATTTTAAGTCCTCATACATCTGACAATGGTGCATTCTAAATGGACAACGGAGAACAAATCTAGCCAAATTATTATATGACTTCTTTTACTTTGTCCAAATATTTCAAGTCTGCATGGCCATAGATCAGGTTACCATAGTCCAGGATTGAAATGATCAGCTGTTTGGCTATTTTTCGTCTTGTGTGACATGGTAATGTAGATGAGGACAGCTGAAGGGCTCCAGTCTTAGAATTAACCTTCTTAGTAATACAATTCATATGTTCACTAAGTAAAAGTAGGTTGTCTATTACCACCCCCAAATATTTATACTGGTCTGTCATGTGTAGCATCTTGCTAGTTCTAGTGACGACTTCTGGATGTTTATTTTGTTTATTCGAGCATCCACCATCCCTCCTTTGTCTTTGAAAAATCATTAATTGTATCTTCTTTAGACTTATGACCATCTTTGATTCACCAAACCAATCTTGTAAGGTGTTAAAATCAAGCTAAAGTTTTCCCAGTACTTGGTCTTGGGTTTTTGCTGTAGCTACCAAACAGTGCCGTCTCTATAAAGCCAAATCTGAGAGTTTGTAATATATTCGGGTAGTTCATTTACATAAATTAAAAATAACGGCCCTAATAACGATCCTAGGGGAACTCCTCTCTCTAAGTAACCCAAGTCTGATAAGTAATTTGCAACTGCCACCTGTTGCTTACACCCCCCCAAGTAGGAGTTAAACCAATTCACAGTCCGAGGAGCAATTCCTATCCTTTGCATTCTCTCAAACAATATGTGATGGTCCACCAGGTCAAAGGCCTTTGACAGGTCGACGAACACCATGCCTGCGGACTCCCCCACATCGAGTGGTTTCACCATCATGTCCACGAAGTCCACGAGCGTGGTGCTTGTCAAATACCCTGTCCTAAAGCCATATTGAAACCTGATCAACTTTGAGTAGTTTTCAAGGTACTCATAGAGTTGGTTGTGAACCGTCCTTTCCGTTAATTTCGAGAGGATGGAAAGGAGAACAATTGGTCGATAGTTTGATGGCTCATCTGACGTCCCTCCCTTAATAATGGGCGCAGGTTTTGCAACCTCCGTCGGTCAGGAAGCAACTTCTCTGTTAAGCTTTGGTTAAATATACAAGTCAATACTGGTGAAATTTCATCAATTGAATCCTTCAGAAATCTTATTTCTATCATGTTGGGGCCATAAGATTTATTGGGGTTCAACTTTTTAATCTCATTTTTCACCTCCCATTCCTTTATTACCCTAAAATAGAACAGGGGGAATTAAGGTTCTTTTTCCTCGGTTCTATTTTTGACAGTGTTTTGTCACACTATCTGGTATCTTAATGTTGGGCAAAGTGAAGAAGTAGTTGCTTAAGTGTTGAGCCACTGCTTTACGGTCCGTAGGTTCCCCTTTGGTATTTTTCATCTTAAGGTCAGGTTTTCCTCTAATGGGTTTTTGAGGTCCTTAACAATGTCCCAATATTGTTTTGGGTGTGTAGTATTCTCAATCCTACTAGTATAACATTTTTTTCTTGACTGATTTATGTAGTAAATTTTGTTTCTTGCCTGTTTATATAGTTTTTACATTTATTTCTCTGCTTCTTGAAATTCACCCAGTCTGTACCATTATTAGATTTCTGTGCTTTTTTCCAGGCTCTGTCCCTTATACTCATCTGTTTTCTCAAAAATTTGTTTACCCATGGTAGATGTTTTTTTAGGCAGTTTGAGTTTTATAAGGTATATGTTGGTTACAAATGTTTAGGAAGGTGTTTGAAAACTCTTTGACCCCCCCCCCAAATGTATCTCTGGAATTTGTTTCAATTTATACCACTTTTCCAGACCTATATCCTGCCAAAAATTTTGAGAATAGTAATTGGAATGGTCTCTTCTGGTAATTTAGTTCTCCACAGCCCTACAGTTGTAATCATCTAAGATAGTACACACAATAGGACTAAGGTCTCCCAAATTAGGGAGAAGAACTGAACAACTCTCAATATGGACGTTTTTTGGAAAAGAACATTAAGTCTAATACGTTTCCGTGGCTACAGGGCCCGGCTTTCCCAGTAATTGGATTTATTGGCTGATTAATGGCCAGCATCTCAGAACTTGCTTCCCATTTTTTACCCCTTGGCTTTCCCCAGGCAGCATTGAAGGTCCCTTCCAGTAGTATATGTTTATCTATAGCCAAGGAAGCTATTTTATGTGCTAGCAGTTCAAAGCTGCTAGTTTTAACTTTAGGGGGAGAGTGAATGACACCTATACAGAGCTTTCATTGTTTTCACTCAGTCAGCAGGCATTCTATTCCCTCCACTGTTCCTGAATAGGATGTTTCAAATAAACCCATCTTGGTGCTAACATACAAGAGATCCCCCCCACACCTCCATCTGTCTTGCCTATACAGTTCAAAACCTTCCATTGAGATCTCACTGTTGGCCACTTGTAAGCCATGTCCCAGAGATTCCAGCTATGTCAGGCTTGAATCACTGAGACCAAAGCCAAAATTCCTGTATATTCTTGATGAAACATCTGACATTTTCATGTACAACTTTCAGTCATTGCCCATTCAGTATAGACGGACCGGGGTTAATGTCAGTATAGACGGACCGGGGTTAATGTCAGTGTAGGCGGACCGGGGTTAATGTCAGTATAGACGGACCGGGGTTAATTTCAGTATAGACGGACCGGGGTTAATGTCAGTATAGACGGACTGGGGTTAATTTCAGTATAGACGGACCGGGGTTAATGTCAGTATAGACGGACCGGGGTTAATGTCAGTGTAGGCGGACCGGGGTTAATGTCAGTGTAGATGGACCGGGGTTAATGTCAGTATAGACGGACCGGGGTTAATGTCAGTGTAGACGGACCGGGGTTAATTTCAGTATAGACGGACCGGGGTTAATGTCAGTATAGACGGACCGGGGTTAATTTCAGTATAGACGGACCGGGGTTAATGTCAGTATAGATGGACCGGGGTTAATGTCAGTATAGACGGACCGCGGTTAATTTCAGTATAGACGGACTGGGGTTAATGTCAGTGTAGACGGACCGGGGTTAATTTCAGTATAGACGGACCGGGGTTAATGTCAGTATAGACGGACCGGGGTTAATGTCAGTGTAGACGGACCGGGGTTAATTTCTATGTCACCCGTTAACAATGGGATCACTAAAAAGTCATAAATACAGACTGGTTACATTTTCCCATCTAAATCCCCGATAATTATCCACACAGGAATTCCTTCCTTGTTTGAACATCCTCAGGTTATTTGAGGAAATATTTCTTCTGGCTCTCACAAACACCATGGGGACAGGTGGAGAGAGAGATAGCAGTATAACCAATATCTTTTGTAAGGAATCCGAATTTGGGCAATCTTCATTACAAGTAGACTGGCTTATTAGCAAAGTAACCAAGAAGACCTGAAATGCAAATCTTAGCATTTTCAAAGCACTCAAGTAGTCTGAATACTGGCAAAAATTAATTTGTCTACTGTTACAAACTCCTTATTATAAAACTGTAAAAACAGACACTTTTTGTTTCTTACAGATACTGCAAGTTAGATGCTACAATCACAATGTACAAATCTCAGTTGAATCCTTCCCAAACTCTATTATAGTACTGCTTATATATATTTGGGGTTTAAACCTATTATCAAGTCTAAAAAAGTACCTGGAATAGAGGCAGTTCCCCCAATGGGAGAAGGGAACTCTTCACTGCATTTGCAAAGGGCCTGGTCCTTTGAGTCAGGGATTTTGTTTAGTCTCAGTCTTTGCAGAAGAGATAGGTTCAGCACATTTCTGAGCCCTTCTGCCTCTTCCCCTAAAGAGCCTTCCCATCTGAGAGTAGTCGATGGGCAGGAAGAGTTTAAAGCAGGGCTGACTTATTTTGGGGCTGACTGCTTTCAGAGCACAAACCACCGGGCTATTTTGGGGCTGGGGAGGTTTTACCTGTGTCTGACTTAGATGTCTGCATTTTTTGCTGTTTGATTAACAGGGTATTTTCTCTGTCAAATTGTTGTGTATGGTATCTTGTTGACAGGGAGGCACTCATCGCAGTGGTGGGTCAGAGCTCTTAGCTGATTGTTTTGGGAGGGCACAGTTTAGGCCCAACCCCTTCCCACCCTCACCTCACCCACCCCTGAAATAGTTTCTTTATACCTGGGGTTCTGACATAATTTCCGCAAGAGTGCAAGGTGCATATCATTGTCATATCCTCTCTAGCACACTGCACTGACAATATAAGCATACACATTGTATAATATATATATTTCTATAGAACAAACCAATCACACACACAAACACACACACACACACACAAAAACAAGTAGATAAACATGTGGGGAATAGTGCAATATAATGGCTGTGGGGCAGCAGTCTTCCGGGAGTCTTTCTGGAGGCCGAGATGCTGCCCTATTTGCAGACAACTCTCTGCCCTGAGAGAGGAAGTTGCCCGTTTTCAGGCCACACTGGACAGTAGTAAGGGAACCTTCCCCCAGGCCACACTGGACGGTAGGAAGGGAACCTCCTCCATCCAGGGAGCACCAGAGCCACCACAACTACCTCAGAGGTTGCGAAAAAAGCACAGCCATTGGACCACAGTGGGCTCAGGGAGGGTGAGGATGGTGGAACAGAGGCACACCCAGTCAGTTGTTCCACTCCACAATCCATACACCATTCTGGGGGAGCATAGCTCCACTATGGATGCACCCGCAGAGGAGACTAAGGAGGCTGAGGACAACTGTCACAAGGGAGGCCCACAGGAAGGAGGCAGAGGACACCACAAGGAAAGGAAGCAGCTCCTGGTGGGGGACTCAATTATTAGGGGGATAGAACTGGGGGCAGGAAAACTGAAGTAAGGTGCCTGCCTGGTATCATGGCTTGGGGAGGAAGTGCATCCTCAGGATCACGAGAACAGCTATACGAGTCTGAGCTGGATGTCATTGTCCACCTAGGGACAAATGACTTGGCTCAACATGAGATTAGAGCAGTGCAGAAGGACTTGTAGAATTGGGAGGGGCCTAAGACAAGTAGCACACACAGTATCCTTCTCTGAGGTGCTGCCTGTCAATGGCATGAGTGAGGTGAGGGTACTTTGCACCATGCAGTTTAATGAATGTTTGAAAAAATGGTGTGGAGAACAGGGGTTTGGCTTCATTGGGAACTGGGGTTCCACTAGGAGGGACACCAGCCTATACTGGCAGGATGGTCTGCATCTGTCCAGGAAGGGAACAAGTCTTTTGAGCAATTGGTTTAAATGCTTCATTGGCAAGCTTTTAAACTAAAATTTTCAAAGAAGAAACATGGAGTCAGTTCCAATCATTCTGTGTTCTTTTTATTTCTTAGCCAAAGACTGCCCCTACGTTTCGCTGTCTGTCAGCTTGTTCACGGGGCTTCTATGAATATAAAAACTGCAATTAATTCTCCATTGATTACCACTTTTAAACAGTATAAATATCAACTTATAAATATTTTTCTACCTTCTTCCAAAACGTATCCCCCACTTTCCTCTCAATAATTTTACTCCAAACTTATTAGTCTTCTCTCTGTGGTGTAAAATTAATGAAATTATTAAGGAATTAATATAAACTAAAACATATATTGGATATGTAGAAGAGTCCCATTCTATTCATAAATAAAATTAATAAGTTTACCACATGATTCATACCTTTTAGGATCATACACATCCCTTTAAACTTATGATAGTCTCCCTGTAATTTAAACAAAGGGAAAGAGTTTTTGGCTTCTTGTTCTATTGCTCTAAAGCCATTTACTAATTTCATATTAAATTTCAAAAAATCATTTATATATATTCAAGTCCACCCACCTTTACAGGTTAATCCTCACCAGATGTTGTTAAAAAACTTCACTACGGCCGCAAGGTGATGCGCTTAATCGCTAATCTTCCAAGCGCTTTGTTTGCAATTTGAAATTGAGTGCTGTATTTGTAATCCTCCACTGCGTTCTCCGATAAAAAACGCCAACCACTTTTATAATATTTATGGCATTAAGACGCCAATACTTAATCTATCCCGCGTTCTTTAATTCAATAAACACCAGCAGCCCTTTATCTACTGTGTCGTTAAAACGCCATAACCTCAGCATTAAAGCTCAGAACGCCGCTAACTGTGTCCTTTTCTACCTTCCTCTGGCTCTGGTCGTAAGTCTATTTTCGTGCCATTTCCCTAAAGGAAAATCCCAGCCTCTCCCTACAAAACAGGGTACTAAATGAGAAAAAGATCGAGGTAGAAAGGTCAGTGAGGGATGCTGCAACAGAAGGTAAAGCCATCAAAAAATGGAGAGCAATGAGTACCAATGCCTGTAGTCTGAGTAACAAGCTTCCTGAATTAGTGGCCTTGGTGGAGGAGGAACATCTGGATATCGTGGCAGTCACAGAAACATGGTACACACAAAACCATGACTGGGATGTAAACATACCAGGATACACTATCTACAGGAGGGACAGGGAGGGTAAAAGAGGAGGAGGAGTAGCTCTTTACATAAGGAAAGGAATCAAAGCAACAGAACAACAGGGAAAACAGGGAGGAGAAGAAGCACTGTGGGTAAACGTGGAGACCGGCAATGGAACCACAATCCGCACAGGGGTTGTATACAGACCCCCTTCACAGGGGGAGGAAATGGACAAGAAAATGATAGAAAGTATACTTATAATGGCAGAAAAAGGGGAGATATTGCTGATGGGTGATCTGAATATGCCAGATGTTAACTGGAGTGTAGTTGCAGCAGCCACTTCGAAGAGTGGGGTTATTCTAGATGCCCTACAGGGGGCATGCCTTAGACAACTAGTATTAGAGCCCACTTGAGAGGGAGCAATCTTAGACCTGGTTCTCTCAAATGGAGATGAAGAGAGGGTCACAGATGTAGAAGTGGGTAGCCATCTGGGAACTAGCGACCATCGAACAGTATGGTTCACAATAAACACAGCAAGAGTCAAGCCATACAAAGGCAAAGGTACTGGACTTTAGGAGGGCTGACTTTGCCAAAATGGGTGAGTGCCTAAGGAATGCACTAGCAAATGGGTAGGAAGGAGGGGTGGAAGAACAATGGGGAATAATAAAAACTGCCGTCACAGAGGTAACACGCCTTTGTGTGAAGCAAATAAACAAAACAAAACAATGTAAGAAACCACTATGGTTCTCAAAGGAAGTGGCAGTGAAGATTCAAGAGAAAAAGAAAGCTTTCAGGAAGTACAAGGAATCACAGAAGGAGCAGGACAGAGAACTGTATCAGTTAAAGCAAAAGGAAGCTGGGAAGGCAGTCAGAACAGCAAAGGCCCAAACCAAGGAAAAGATAGCCAACTTAGTTAAGAAGGGAGATAAAACCTTTTATAGGTACATCATGGAGCAAAGGAAGACCAAGGGAGGGATAGTGAGGCTTAATACAGGGGAGGGAGGTGGGCAGAGGGTGACTGTGAAAAGGCAGAGATACTAAACAAATATTTTTGCTCAGTATTTACAAAGGAAGAGGGGGAGGTACCTAAAACAAACAGTAGAAACACTCTGTATACAAAAGTTGATACCAGCCCATTTACAGAAGAAAGGGTTCTGAAATAACTCTTAAAACTGAAGGTGGACAAAGCAATGGGGCCTGCTGGGATTCATCCCAGAATTCTAAAAGAACTAAGGGTAGAACTAGTGACACCACTGACTACCCTCTTTAACAAATCATGGGAGGATGGGGTGGTACCCAAGGACTGGAGGAGGGCAGATGTGATTCCCCTTCACAAAAGTGGGAGCAAGGCAGAAGCAGGAAACTACAGACCTGTTAGTTTTACCTCAGTGATAGGGAAAATGATGTAATCACTTCTGAAGGAAAGAATTGTCGAGTATCTAGAGGCCAGAGGGGCACAGAACCCAAGGAAGCATGGATTCACAGCAGGAAGGTCATGCTAGACGAATCTGATAGATTTCTTTGACTGGGTGACCAAAGTAGTAGATCAGGGAGGGGCTGTGGACATGGCCTACCTAGACTTTAGCAAGGTATTTGACACAGTCCCACACAAAAGATTAATATACAAGTTAGTCAGCCTGGGAGTAAGTCCCAAGATAACAGCCTGGGTAAAGAATTGGCTGGAGAATAGGACACAGAGAGCAACAGTAAATGGAGTCCACTCTGAAGAAAGGGGGGTTACTAGTGGGGTACCGCAGGGTTTAGTATTAGGACCGGTCCTCTTCAATGTCTTTATAAGCGATATTGCAGAGGGACTGGCAGGAAAAGTATGTCTCTTTGCAGATGACACAAAAATCTGCAACAGAGTTGATGCACAAGGTGGGGTGGAAAATCTGAGAAGGGACTTGGCAAGGTTAGAGGAATGGTCAAATGTATGACAGCTTAGATTCAATGCTAAGAAGTGCAAGGTAATGCACCTGGGAAACAAAACCCAGGGAAGAGGCACAATGGGGGTGAGATACTAACAACAACAAAAATGGAAAGGGACCTGGGGATAGTCATATCAGATGACCTAAAGGTGGGCAAGCAATGTGAGAGGGCAGCAAGGAGGGCTGGGGGGATACTGGGATGCATAGAGAGAGGCATCACCAGTAGAAAACAGGAAGTTATTATCCCTCTGTACAGACAGCTGGTGAAACCCCATCTGGAGTACTGCATGCAGTTCTGGAGACCCAATCTCCACAAAGACATAGACAGGATGGAAGCTGTCCAGAGGAGGGCAACTAAAATGGTGCAGGGTCTGCAACGGAAGACATATGAAGAGAGACTTAAGGAGCTTAATATGTGTAGCCTCGAGGAAAAGAGGGAGAGGGAGGACATGATAGAAACTTTCAAGTACCTCAAGGGAATCAACAAAGTGCAAGAGGGTAGCATCTTCCAAAAAAAGAGGTGTGCAAGAACAAGGGGCACAATTTGAAGATGGAGGGGCGGCTCAGAGGTAATTTAAGGAAGTATTTTTTCAGAGAGGGTTTTGGATGCATGGGACGGCCTTCCGGAGGAGGTTGTGGGGTCAAAAGCATTGGTGGAATTCAAGCATGCATGGGACAGTCATAACTTAGGCAATTCTAGGGGGTGGGAGTAGGAAGCAGTAGGCTGCTGGTTAACTAGGATCTGCAGCTTATCCATTAGGTAGGGAAATGGGCAGACTGGGTGGGCCAAGCGGTCCTTATCTGCCATCAAATTCTATGTTTCTATGGTTCAAGTCCTTCCTCCTTCCTCACTGGCAGAACTCAGAGGGTGGTGTCGGGAATTTTTTCTTCTGACCCATTCTCTCTGACATGTGGAGTCCTTCAGGGTTCAGTGTTGTCCCCCATGTTATTCACAGTATATATACTACCCCTCAGAGACATTGTAAGAAGGTATGGGCTGAGGTTTCACTGCTATGCTGATGATACCCAGCTCTACCTGTCTTTACCCAACCAGGTCACCCTCTGCCCACCCTCCTCCCTTTATTAAGCCTCACTATCCCTCTCTTGGTCTTCCTTCGCTCCCTGATGTACCTATAAAAGGTTTTAGCCCCCTTCTTAGCTGAGTTGGCTGTCTTTTCCTTGGTTTGGGCCTTTGTTGCTCTGACTGCCTTCCCAGCTTCCTTTTACTTTAACTGATACAGTTCTCTGTCCTGCTCCTTCTGTGATTCCTTGTACTTCCTGAAAGCTTTCTTTTTCTCTTGATCCTTCACTGCTACTTCCTTTGAGAACCATAGTGGTTTCTTACATCATTTCATTTTGTTTATTTGCTTCACACAAAGGCTTGTTACCTCTGTGATGGCAGTTTTTATTATTTCCCATTGTTCTTCCACCCCTCCTTCTTGCATATTTGCTAGTGCATTCCTTAGGCACTCACCCGTTTTGGCAAAGTCAGCCCTCCTAAAGTCCAATACTTTTGCCTTTGTATGGCTTGACTCTATTGCTGTGTTTAGCAATACCATCTGAGAACTGTATCAGACAGGCCACAGATGAACATCAGGCACTCGAGAAGCACCCCACGATCCACAGTGTCAAAAGTTGAAGAGAGTTCAAGAAGTAACAAGAAGTATCAAGATAGAACGGTGCTTCTGATCTCTCACCATTAAGAGATCATTGAGCACCCAAACCAGAGCAGTTTTGGTACTGTGCCTCTTATGAAAACAGGATTGGCGAGGTTCATGAATGTGGTGGATGGTCAAATGGTTCTCCATTTGTGAGCCACAACCTTCTCAGTCACCTTCCCAACAAAGGGAAGGTTAGAAATCGGTCTGTAGTTTGAAGAGGTGTCACCACCACCTCCTTCTGGAAGCTGGGAAACTCACCAGACTCAAGGAAGCACTAAACTATCCTTGCAAGGACCAGGCCAATGCTGTCACAACAACCCTTAATCAGGGAAGTTGGACCCAGATCCAAACTACAACAGGTTGGGCACATACCCTGGACAATCTGCACGACATCCCCGGACTCCAGCCAGTCGAAGGAACTCCAGACAAAACGAGGAAGCGTGACCATACACCGATCCCTGGCAGCTCCCATGGAGTGTGCCGGTAGGATCTCTGCCCTGATGCTGGCTACTTTATCCACAAAGATCCGAGTGAGCTTATCACACTCAGTCTGTGAAAAGGCTTTTCAAGACTGGAGACGGGCTGGGTTGCACAGCCTGTCCACAGTTCGAAAGAGCTGAGCCGGTCGGTTCTGAGCAGCAGCAGTCAGCACTGACAGGAACTCTGCCTTCTTACGGGTGATTGCTGATTGGTAGACTTGGTAATATTCCATCAATCTAAGGTGGTCAGCTTCAAAAGCAGATTTCCGCTGATAACGCTCTAACCTTCATTAACGTCACCACAGCTCTCTCAAAGTCCCATCAAACCATGGGGACCGAGAGAAGAGAGAAGAGAGGATGAACTCGGACAGGAGAGACAGAGTCCAGGTCCATAGTGATGGCCTTATTTTACACCTGCAGCAGGCTGCCTGAACTCCCGTTTGCCTCCAGAATTACCAATAGATCAAGTACCACTGCTAGGCCATCAGGGCTCACATCCCGTAAAGGGCGGTATCTGACCCTTTCCACAGGGGCCGGCATATGGGGGGGCACAAAACCTGAACCCCACAGTGCAGTGGTCTGACCATCCAACTGGTTCCACCACCAAGTCAGATGTTTTGATCTCCAGGAGGAAAACCAAGTCAAGGGAGTGACCGTGCCTATCGGTAGCAGTGGCAACCGCCTGTGTAAAGCCCAGTGATACCATCAGCTGGAGGAAGTCCTGTCCAATTGTGAGAGTTCATCGTTGATCCAGGCATTAAAGTCACCCAGGACCATCAGCCTGAATGACTGAAATGCCATGTCGACCATGAAGTCCACTACTTCCTGAAGGAATCGCTTCTCATCCCCGGGTGGACGGTAGATGAGAGCGATCCTACAGCCTACACCTGCTACCATGGTACACTTGAATGAGTTGGTCTCCTCAGCTGGCACATTTGTGAGGTCCAGTTTGGTCCTAAAACAGATCACTACCCCCCGTGGTCTGATCTCTTAGAAGTTTGTCTCCTCATCCTGGTCAGTGCTCTCATGAATAGAGAGATCCCAGGTGTCCACCATATGCTGGACAAAAGTATAGTGAGAGGAAAAATCCTCCTGACCATTTCAGGGACAATCAAACTCTTGGTGAGGGGAGACATCTGGTTCCAAAGGCTCACCTTTCTCATCATCATCCTCCTTCTCATAATAAATACCCCAGCCAAGGCCAGGGTCAAAGGGCATAGTGGCGGTAGGATCAGGTAGGGCTCTAAGGATGTTGCCCACAGCTTGAAAGGTTTGATATAATTGACACGCTTTAGCCATTTCCTCCAGAGAGGGAATATCTTTTTGTGACACTGGCTTCTCCCTTTGCTTTTCTGCAGTAGGGGTAGTGATATATTTTTGTTTTGTTTCTTATTTTTTAAACTTGGTTTATTATATTTTTTCAGATAAAACAAGACAATACATGTAAATACATGCAACATACAGAAACCATAAATAATACACATAGTGCCACTCTATATGGGTAAATTAAATACAATATATGTATAAGGAGACTCTATGAGAGCAATCACAAAATGAGGAATTTAACTAGTTCCAGGTAAATCAATACAACTTTCCAGATTAAAACCTGGCCACATTTATGATTAAGGGGGCAGTTATAAGAAAAAAAAAACTAGATTAACAGTTTCAGTTAATCTGCAGGATCTAGTGGAAAATAATTGTTTTAAATTTCAAATTGTAGGAGCCAACCTCCTGTATAGGTGGAGAATGGCATCCTGCTGGGGAGAGGGGATAATGTAACAGACAAGAGCAATTCGAGGGTGCCACAGCCTCCCTGATCCACCCCCAATCATGACACAAAGTCAGGTCTCTGTGCCATAATGTAGATGACCCATCTTCTCCAGAGCAGTTCAAATTGTGACTGTATTTTATTAAGCGAAGCTGTGAGACTCTCCATCCTGTAAACAGAAACCATAAGGTCATGCCATTGGAAGCCATAAGGTCATGCCATTGGAAACCATAAGGTCATGCCATTGGAAACCATAAGGTCATGCCATTGGTCTTTGGAGATAATTTTATTGGTGAGCCAATTCCTAGTGATTGTTTCCTGGGCTGTCAAAAGCATGATTCTTTTTTTATTTTATTTTTTTATTTTACTCTTTATTAATTTCAGCACCAAATATAGAATGTCACAAAATATCTACGCTTGAGAATATTAGGTGCAACAATATTCATCAAAGAAAAGAAAATACACAAGAAGAAAAGAGAGAAAAAAGAGAGAAAAAAAACCACGCCCTCCCGCCCCACAGGCTGCACAATACTACCGTCCTTATACCCGTAGTTGACTACTGCCCTCCTACTTACATGGTGGTTTCCATATCGTCATAATAGCCTCAAGACTCCCCCACCGAGAAATAAAAGCTTTGCCTCTGTTCCGTATAAGTGCTATATGCCTCTCCAACTGCAAAGCCAAAACACACTCCCTGTACCATTCCATTATTAAGGGTGCCTTCTCATCCATCCAATGCCTCAGTATTGTTAGCTTGGCAGTTGCTGCTATCAAAGCCATATGCGCCTTCCTATTGCTTGAATACCAATCGGGAAAAAATTAATTAGGCACACTTCCGGAGTAAATAGCTCCCTCAAACCAAGGATAGGGTCTGGGGCTATTAGTACCTATAAAAAACCTTGTCACCTTGGACATAACCATAACATATGATAAAGGGACCCCGCATCCATCTTACATCTATTACATGTTGGCGCTTGCACCCGACCAAAACTATACAGCTTGGATGGTGTCACATACAAATTGTGCAAAATATTGTAGTTTACTACTCTAAGCCTGTCCTGCTTGATAATCTTATATAGGGAAATCCAGATTTTTTCCCACACATTAGCATCCTCAGGGAGACCTAGTTCCCTTACCCAATAGAAACAGACGCTCGAGGGTAATCTATTATCCCAACCTTGCAAGGCTTTGTATAAATTAGAGACTTTACGCAACTGTGAAGCAACCTGGAGAAGCACAATAGGATCCTTTTCCCCCATGTCTGTTATTGGAGAGTGTTTATGAAACGTGGATAGGGTCTTATTAACTTGTAGGAATTTAAAGGATTCTTTATTCCGCAGCGCCATCGGAACCACACAATTGGACCGGAGTGACCATCTCTCCATCCCTCCATCCCTCCGAAACTTTACAAAAGCATGATTCTTAGCAACTTGGCTGTTCCCGGGTTTCTGTGTCCAGGTGGGAGATCTAGGAAAAAATAAAGTGTGGGGGTTAAAACAAGGCCAGATCAAAGATGGTATGTATGGCTTGTTGAAGCTCATGGAAAAAGGAGGCTAAGGAGGGACAACCCTACAGAATATGGAGCAGAGCCGCTGGAGAATGGCCACAACCCCCTCCAACAGGCCGAGGCATTCCCCCCTCCATATTTCCCTTGTATTGCTGGGGTATGGAAAAATCTAGAGAATACTTTCCAGGAGAATTCCCTCCAAATCACCACAGCAACTCCCCCAGTGTATTCTTTCTAAGGCTCTGGACCAATCTACTTCAGGTATTGGCATAACCAGATCCTGTGTCCATGCCCTTCCGATTGTTTGTGTAGTAGTTTGGCAGAAGACACCAGGAGGAAGGAGTGCTGTGTGACTGGACTTTTCTACTGGGACTAAAGAAGTAGAACTCTTACTTGGACCTTTAATTTAGGGTAAAAAAAAAAAACTAACTAACAAACAAAACAAAAAAAAAATTAGTGTGTTTGTCTGAGTTAACTGAACTGAATGGTTATCTGAACAGTTAGCTAGGTGTAAATCTCAGGTGATTGAAAAGGCTTGATAGATGTGCAGTTTAAATTACTTGTAGAAAGATCTAGTAAGTAAGGGGAGTGGCTTAGCTAGAAGGAAGCTAAATTTAAAGACTGCCTTAGAAAGATTCTGTTAGTAGCTTGGCAGAAGACACCAGGAGGAAGGACTGCTGTGTGAATTGACTTCTTTACTGGGACTATATTGCCCTCCTTCCCACCCAAAGCTAGTTCTACTTTTATAGGCACATGATTTGACTGACAACAGGTACTTCCTGTTTGGGAGCAGAAAGTGAGTGATCACAGAGTCACCAAAGACCCACCATCCTAGAAGGGCAAGAGTAGCTCTCCGGCCCCCTCTAGCTGCTAGAGGCCTGCCTCTGAGCAAGTAAGGGGTCCACTGAGAAATATAGGATATTCTTGTCTCAGAAAAGGACAAACAGGAGCTTAAAGGGCACAAAGGCAGAAAGTAAGTGGAGAGAGAAGAGAAAGAAAAAAAAATGGAGGAAAGAGTAAGGATTCCAAACAGTTAAGGGGACAGAAATAAGACATGATGGGAGTGGTGCAGTGCAGTGGCTGTGGAGCAGAAGTCTTCCAGGAGACGTTCTGGAGGATGTGGTGTTGTCCCATCTGCAGGTACCTCTCTGGGCTGAGGGAGGAGGTTGCTCATCTCCAGGCTGAGTTGGCCAGGATTTGTGGGACCTCCTCTTCCATCCAGGGACCACCAGTGCCACTGCCATTGCCTCAGCGGTTGCCAAGAAAGAGAAGCGGTTGGACCACAGTGGGCTCAGGGAGGGTGAGGGTGGTGGAACAGAGGTGCATCCCTCCAGTTGTACCTCTCCACAATTCCTATGCCATTCTGGCAAAGTGTGGTTCCTCTATGGAGGCACCCGCAGTGGAGACCAAGGAGGATGCTGGGAACCTCCACAAAGGAGACCCACAGGAGGGTGGCATGGGACCCCACAGGGGAAGGAAACAACTCCTGGTGGGGGACTCCATTGTTAGGAAGGTAGAACTGGGGGAGGAAGGGGAGAGGGAGGTAAGGTGCCTGCCTGGCGCCATAGCTTGGAGGGACAGGGAGCGAATCCTCAGGATTGCCGGAGCAGCTGCACAGAGGAGGGAGCTAGATGTCATTGTCCACCTAGGAACAAATGACCTGGCTAAGAAAGGGATTAGAACAGTGCAGGAAGAGTTTGTGGAATTGGGGAGGGGCCTTAGACAAGTAGCATGCACGGTAACCTTCTTGGAGGTGCTGCCCATCTATGGCATAGGAGCGGCTAGGGTGTTCCGCACCATGGAATTCAATCAGTGGTTGAAAAACTGATGCAAAGCTCAGGGATTTGGCTTCACTGGGGACTGGGGGTCCACCTGGAGTGATGCAAGCCTATACTGGCATGATGGGCTGCATCTATCCAGGAGGGGCACCAGAATCCTAGGTGATAGGTTTAAATGCTTCATTGGCAAGCATTTAAACTAGCCAAGGGGGGAGGCACTGGAAAGGAGCAGGGAAAGCCTAGTCTGAATTTGATTAAAGACCCTCCTGTCCCTTCCCCACTCCCAAAGAGGTGGCAGTTCTCTCAGTTCTCCAGGTTTCCCTCACCTTCCATACTCTCCATTTCTGTATATATGGCACTAAATTGAAAAATGTCTGAATTACATTTAACAATAACAACAAGCAATAACATTTGCAACAAAACTATCCTTATGATGGCACTCCTAAACTGAGGACCACCTTCGGAGAAAAAACTATGTACAGTGTGACCTCCAAGGTAGGGGTACCATTTTGGAGACAACCTAAAGGTCCAGGTGAGCTGATGTAAGTTGTACTCTATCTGGAGAGGAGAAAGAAGAGTCAAATAATTGGCTCGGTTCTCCTGGACTCGTGATGTTGAGATCTGCAGGGATTTCCATCACCGAGCGGAGCAGTTGCTGGATGAAATCTATAAGGGTAGTGAACCCCTCTTCTGCTCCCTCAGGGACACCATGAATTTGGAAGTTATTTCATTGGGCTTGATTTTCTATATCTTCTAATCAGCTCTGGATTTCCTGATCCCTTTTAAGCAAGTATAATAGCAGTTGATCACTCGAGTCCTGGGTTTCAGATACCTCAGACAGCTTGGCGGTATTTTTTGAGACCTTTTTGTCCATATTTCGGACATCTTGTCTAAGGTCAGCCAATGATGATTACATTTTTTTGGACTGGGTAGTGTTTTATTAAGGGTTCTTCCAGATTTGTGCGACATAAGTAAATCCTCACCTTCTGAGTCCTGTGATGATTCGGAGTTCAACCTGATACCTCACTTCCGGGCTGCCTGACTCTCCAGTTCCTCGTCTAAGGTAAGCTGCTTCAGTTTCATTTGAATTGGGGCAGATTTCAGCCCTTTGGCTTTCGTTGCTTTGGTAGCCATCTCAGCTTGCTTCCGAGGGGAGAAATAGTCAGGGATTCAGAGGTTAAGTCCAAGGATTACTTAGGATTGTTTGAGAGGGGTTCCAAAGCCCGAAGACTGTGCTTCCACCATATTCAGAACTGGAACTGGAAGTCTTGTTTTGTTTCTTGATACCTGGTACTGAATTTTTATTGGACTTGTTTTCTAGGGGGTCCTTAGAGGACCTATCATTAGTTTTTTGATGAGAGGAGGACCGCTTTTCTGGTGTTTTATAACAGAGGGAGGCAGACCGAGAAGCCATAATTTCTCGCCTTCTGGCTCTTTTCTTAACTGCTTTTAAACACAATTTAGTACAAAGTTCACAGTTAGAAAAAATGTGGACTGGACCCAAACAACTCAAACAGAGATTGTGGCCATCTGCCTTGGCTGTTATCTTACACACTTTATATAGTTTTTAAAACCAGTAGGTCCAGTCCTCCTTTGGGTCTATCTGACATGCCAGTTTGTCAGATGACATCAAAAAATATGGTTCTGAAAAGGGAAAAACAAGTAAAAACAGTCAGTTATAAACATATGAACTTGCCAGCAGATAAAGGCCTATCGGTCTATCGAGTCTGCTCAACTGTGCAGCTAGCAGCCCTTGTACTGCAGCTGCCCCTCCAGTGTCCCTAACCCTGTCCCATCCCCTTTTGAAGCAGCCTAATGTATTACAGGATATCACTTCCTCTGGTAATGCGTTCCACCCTGTCACCACCTTTTCTGTAAAAAAGTGTCTCCTCATTTCCCTCCTGAACCTTCCCCTCCCCTCCAATCTCAGATTGTGCCCTCGGGTGTCCCTCTCCCTCCTTAACTAGAAATGCCCCTCTTTCTGTCCTATTTATCCCCTTCATGTACTTGAAGGTTTCAATCATGTCCCCATTATCCCTCCTCTCCTCCAGGGCGTACATGTTAAACTCCTTCAGACTACTCTCATAGGATAAGTCCCCTAGCCCCTGGATCATTTTTTTTGACCTGCACTGCACTGCCTCCAGTAACTTAATGTCCTTCTTCAGGTAGGGCAGCCAGAACTGCACACAGTATTCCAGGTGTGGTCTAACCAGTGACCTATACAGTGGTAGGATCACCTCCCCTCTCCTGGAGGATATGCCTCTGTCAATACAACCCAACATCCTTTTAGCCTTTGCAGCTGCCTTTCTACACTGTGCAGAGTTGTTCATTGCTCCTGTTATGATCAGCCCAGATCCTTCCCCTCCTCTGTCTTGGCCAGCTGAATCCCCCCTAGTTGGTAGCTCCTCCTTGGGGTTTTTCTCTGAAATGTAACACCTTGCATTTCTTAGCATTGAACCCCAGCTGCCAAGTGTCTGACCAGACCTCCAGTTTTGCTTGATCTTCCTGCAACCCCTGCCACCCCTCTAGATCATCCACTATTGCTCCCATCTTGGTGTCATCTGCAAACAGACTGATCTTGCTCTTGATGCCTATTGAAATGTCTGCTATGAAGATCCCAAACAAAACACGAACCCCAGTACAGATCCCTGTGGCACCCTGCTTTTCACTGCCCTGGATGACGAGGGCTCCCCTCCCACCACCACCCTCCCTTGCAGCCAGTTCATTACCCATCTCACCATCTTTGCCCCAAATGCTGTGGAACCTTTATAAATCGATTCCCAAAAGAGGTGAAATAAAGTAAAATAACAGAATAGTATGTCAAAGTTAGTAAGGTTAAAAAATGAAATACGTGGGAACCATGGGAGGAACCACTGTGAAGAGAGAAAATCGCAGTTCCATGGAACTGTGAAAAAAACAGTCACAACTACTAAAAATGTATAAAAATTCTAAAGGCAGCACAAAGTAAAGAAAGATACTGACTTTAAAGAAAATAAACTTCTTCAAGTGAAGTTGTAAAGAGATACATCCAGGGCAGACTTGTTCCATTCAGCAGAGAAATGAATCTGACTGGCCTACAGTGCAACCTTCAGGCAACACTCTCTTACTATAATCTCATTGGTTCTTTCCATCATTAGCATAGACTCCACCTCCAGGGCAGCAGAACCCAGGTGGCATAAGTGTATTAGTCAAGCTTACTAAGGGATTCCTAGGGTGAGAAACATATTTTCCCATAGGTATTGGCAGAATGTGGGAGATAAAGTTACTAACTCACTATATAAAAGCTGACACAAAGACGTGGCTTTGCTTTTTATCTGGCATTATAACTCAGAGGTTTGAACACTGAGCTGTGAACAAACATGCAGTAGGCTCAGGTTTGAATGATTCAAGGCATCAACATTACCATGGTCCTTACCCACCTTGTACACTATGGTATACTCGTAAACTCGAAGTGTGACAGCCCGCCTCTGGATCCTTGGCGAGCCCATCTGTGGTACAGGCGTCATCTCATTGAAGAGTTAAATCAAGTGCTTGTGGTCTGTGCCGATGACATAACGTCACCCATAAACCTACTTTTGAAATCTCTGCACCCCAAACATCACAATCAATCCTTCCCTGTTTAGCTGTAATTGTTTTCAGCAGATGTTAAAGTCCTTGACACAGATCGAATGGGTTTGTCATTTCCATCAAACATGTGGTGCGACATAACCACACGAACATCTCAGCGCAGTCCTCCCCGGCAACTTTTTCGACCCAGCTCCACCCTCTCCAGAGCCTAATCTCCACCCACCATTCCACTTATGGGTCATTAGTCCACAAGAAGCCAAACCTTACTTAACCAAAGCACTCAGTGGCTCTAGCCCCTGCAATGACTCCCTTGACATGAGACTCCTTCGATTGGTCCTTGACGCCATCCTTGCCATGCTCACAGACGTACTCAACCACTCTCTGTGTCTTGGACAGTTCCCAATCGCCTGGAAACCGGCAGTCATTATCCTCATACTGAAAAGTGGGGATAGCTCCTTCCCAACAATTATTGACTAATCTTCATCCTCCCTCCACTCTCCAAAGCGCTCTCAAAACAATATTGGCCAATCAACTCACCAAGTACCTTGACACCCATGACCTGTTATGCAGGGAGCAGCTTGACTTCCAATCTGCCCAAATCACGATCGTAAAAATTCACATCACCCTTGCCAGTGTCTAGCCTGTACGCTCTGGTGTCCCCCAAGGCTCCATCCTGGGCCTGTTGCTCTTTAGTCTTTATCTAAATGCCCTGCCCAGCTTCTGTTCCATCAGGGTTCTACTTTATGCAGATGATGCGGTCCTCTTCACTTCCCACTCTGACCCCTCTGCACTCCAGTCCTCCCTCCAGCACTCCTTCAGTCAAATTGAGAACTGGTTTATGGACCGCTGACTTATCGTAAATATTAAAAAAACAAATGCATGCTTTTTCCCATCATCAAAGCAAAGCCAAGGATTCCCCTCTCCAGATCCTCTCCAGCTCGCTCCATCCACTGGACCAAGTCCTCACCTACAAATACCTGGGCATCACTTTTGACTCTACCCTTTAATTTCACTGTCACATCAATACACTTACCTCAGCCACCAATGCATGCATTGGCCTGTTATACAGACATGAGGACTGCCTGCCACCAAAAGCTCTCTGCCTGGCAGTCACCTTCTCTGTACTGTCCCTAGTGGACTATGGACTCACAGTATACGCAGCAGCTGACGCCAACACTCTAAACTAAATCCAAATTTCCGTTAACAAGGCATGTCGGCTTCTGTCTGGAGCAGATAAATGGACACATACCTGCACCCTTTATTCCTTAACCAACATACTCACTCTCGAGGAGAGACTTCAATATCAGTCCTGCCTCCTTACCAAAAAAATACAACTGGGTATGTCCCCCCAGGGTCTCCATGTCCCTTCTCCCTGCCACCCCTGCTGTTTCCACTCGCAGTGCCTCCAAGTCTATATTGCAGATCCCTAGGGTCAGGACTGAACTAGCACAAAAATCCATCCCCTTCAGAGCACCTTCCTGGTACAGTGCTCTCCCCACTGCCATCACCTCTCTCACCAAAATAGGGTCTTTCAAGGTCGCACTCAAGAATCACATTTTGTACACCTGCAACTGTGAGTGTCCTTTTCCAAAACCACCCTAGGCCTCTTGGTGCCTCTCTTCAGGGGTCAGAGCTAAGTCAGCCTCGACAATGTCTCTCCTGAGACAGCACACTTTGTACCTCATAAAAAGTTGCTGTGCTTGTATGTTAGCAACTCAATCAATCAATCAATCAATCAAAACTTTATTTATCCGGGCGATCACCATTGAACAAGTTCATTTACAAGGTGGACTTGCTGTTGGCAGGGAACATTGTACAGTTACATATAAATATACTTAATACAAAAGGAACAACATGTTTACAATACCGATAGCACAGTATTTACATTCCAAGTCACATGTGCAAGAAAGATATACATAACACAACCCAAACGTAATATATACATATGTATACAGTTCCCACAAGAGCAGGATGTGTATGGATGTCATATACAAACCATAGAAGAAAACAGAAAGATTATTTATATTTCTGTCCAGCAGAAACATGTTTCAGGCCTGGATGGAAATTCCTAAGGTAAGGAGGTGCGCATAACAGTGTGTAAACATTAGGTAAATGTGGCAGAAGGGGGGTGGTGAATAAGAGGGATGCAGAGGGTGCTAAGCGCAGGTGAGGCAGAGGAGGGGGGAGTAGTAGTGACAAGGGCTGGTTTGGATAAGCAGCTGGGACTAGTGTTGAAGAAGAGAGGAACAATAGTCAAGCTGCTAGAAGCGAAAGAAGCAGTTACAGATTTCAGCAAATTTTTTGTCATAGAGGGTCTTAAAGAAGGCAGGACTGACAGGTGAGCTAAGTCTCAACAATTTTTGTATCCTATTCCAGAGAGTAGGCAGGGCCTAGCTTATGGCAGCCCTTCCAACTGCCTAGCTACTGATTGTATAGTACTATAGCTCCTTTGTCTGATGGACATGTTAACAACTACCTAGCAACTATTTGTATAGGACTGAAGTTCATCTGCTGGATGACACTATCACCCTGCTAATTTTATTCAATGCTCTCCATCGTATGTATTACCTGTTCCTTCAATTTTCATTACTATCTGTATTTTTCTCTTTGTATCATGACATGGAGCCTTTGGAAATGAGTCTATGACTCAAAGGGTTGTAATTTCAATGTGCTTTTAAATAAAAAATAAACACCATGTGGTGAAGCATCACAGGAGAAAACGAGGTCTTTGTCTCCGCCATAGTGAACTAACACAGCTGCTGATTGGAGTAACTTCTTGGAAGCCTCAAATGTTTTTCGTGCTTAGCTCCCCAGTGTCATTTCACTTCCTTCCTCAAGAGCGTATACAAGAGCATCAAAAGGGGTGATAGGTTTCGTAAGAACTTGTTATAATAATTCAGCAGTCTCAGGTAAGCTTTCAACTCAGACGTATTGGATATAAGGGCCTTTTGAATTGCCTGTAATTTTTATTTTACAGACCACAGTCCTGTTGCATCTATTTTATGTCCCAAGAACACTACTTCCTTACCTAGGAAAGTGCACTTGCTCCATTTTAACCAAAGTCCTGCTTTTTCCAGTCTGTTTAACACTTCTTCCAAGTTTTGCAGATGCTGTCCTTCCATCCGGCCAGTTGCAAAACTATCATATAGGTCCACTGCCACATGGGGGACTTCTTGCAACAGCCCATCCATGGTTAGTTGGAAAATAGCAGGAGCAGATGAAACACTGAAGGGTAAATGTTTACACCCAAACAGACCCTTGCGGGTATCCACAGTAACATACTATGACTGAGCTGAGCAGCAGAATGTGATCATATTCTACACCACAGTTCATTCATGGCACAGTCTGCAGCCATCCATGGAGGTGAGAGGAGGGCTGTGGTGGTTGCATAGTATGAATTGGGATGTGGGGAGGGAGAGGAGCAAACGGGTGGGGGCCACTAGATCATCAGGAAAATTAATTGGGGTTGAGGAGAGGGATTGTGGAGAGGAGGGGACCACTAGATTGCCAGGTGTATTTTGTTTTATTTTATATGGGGATCAGATATTGTGGGGGAAGGAGTAATGACACCCACTCTCTCTCTGCACTGTAACAGCTTTCACAGAGGTGTTTATCTTTGGGTATTCGCTGCCACCAGCTGGGTTCGCCCAGCACCAAACTCTCCCTTTCTCCAAACTGGGAGGTCAAACATGCAAATGCACAGATCAGACCCTAGTAGTGTGACTCTCCGGTGGTGGATGCGAAAAAGAGTTTTGCCTCAACCAGTGGAAACATATAAATTACCCTAGAAATAATTGAAATTGCAATCACAACTGAGTAAATAAATATATTTGTACTTAACAAAAGGTCAAAAGTAACATTACAGGATATACATGTTTAACATGAGAGAATAACACTGTTACAGGAAAAGTAAACAAATGTTTTTAAATAACTGATGACAAAAGAAAAAGGCTATTACTGAGATATGCCATTATTATTCTTGCCCCTCTCTATCCGTCAAGAAAAACTGGACCCTATGCTATCTGCTGGCTCCCACAGACATAGCTAGAAGGATAGGCCCAAGCTTAGCCTCTTGGGTGTAGCTTCCCCCAACTCCAAGAGCAACTCCCCCCACTCACTATCTTTCAGCATCTTATATTCTCTCTTGAGAATAGGTGATTCCCATTCCCCCTTTGAATGCACCAGCCATTTACCATGTATGTATTTAATTGTCCCAATCAGATTGAACACTTGTCAGTGTCTAATTATATTCATTCTTAACCTTAAGTTTATATTTGAATCCATTTAAACTGTGAGTCTGTGTGTACATGTCCACTCCTCTTCATAGTCCCTGTGTCAAGCGATTTATTACCCAACCCTAATGTAGATGCTGGGGGACAGTGTAATCCCAGCCTGTGTGTGTTTTTTTTCAGACTGCTAAAAAATACTAGCCGGAAAATCCAAGCCATTAACTCCTTCCTTCCCATTTCTATCACAGACCACAAGACTACCAGGGTATTTATTTTATAAACAGATGGGGATCAGGCCTCGGGGACAGGGGAGGGACCACTAGACTTCCAGGTATTTTTTATTTATTTATTATTATGGCGACAGCGATCGCACATCGGGTGAGGGGGGAGGGACCACTAGACTACGAGGTATTTTTCTTTTTTTTTTTTGTTATGGGGACAGTGATCGCACATCAGTCCTCAGTCTGCACACAACTGAGTTTGGCAAGCACTGGCCACAGTGGATCATATACGTATGTTATAAAACTGTTCAGTGGTGGGGGCAAGTTTTTTTAAATAAAACTGGGGGATTCAGTATTTTTTTTGTAAACATCACTTTTGTTCCCACAGAATCTCTGTGAGCCAGCCACGGGGAGGTGCTGAGACTTGTACAGCCAGCTTTATCAGGTTCGGGGGAAAAAAACCTACACACACTTGGGCTGTTTGGAGGGAATCCGGCACAGCACAACTGATAATTGAAGGAACCTGCATGATTTGTTTCTTTTGCACTTTGCAGCTCTCCCACCCTACTTCACTTGCTTTCCCTGACTCTCTGTATTCTGACTGTCAGTGAGGTCAGGCTCTCATTAAAATCCTGAATCAGACAGCTGGAGGGGAAGTTGAAACAAGTGTGGAGTAGGCGGTGACCTGTATGAGGAGTTTAGGATACAGCATTTAATCTTTGTAGGGCATTTAGAGTTGTAACAGCATAACCAAAATTGGTATGCAGAATGGGAAGCAAACTGAAGTCTGGGCTGTTTCTGTTTAGAATTTGTAAAGATTTCTTCACTGAAGCAATTGTCACTTTCAGTGGTAGCAGCACCACACACACCCTGTGACACCAGTACATGTGGCGAACACTCAGCATTGACAAATGCTGGTTTTATTAGGGTGTGGTGCAGAATGAATTCCTGGCTCTAGTCTCCAAACAATTGCACAGAGACCTGAAATAAAACAAAAACACCTTTGAAAGTTGGACTGCTGCTCTAGTACAATAAGGTACTGTGAAGCTAAGCTAATTTGTGGTTGTAAAACAGGAATTGGTAAGCTCATATTCTCAGTGTGAATTCTATGTTGTTTTTCCAATATTGCACACCACTTTTTCATTGTATGTTTGTTCAGGAGAGTAAAGGACTATAACTGCTGTACTTGGAAGCTAGATTAGTGAATCTCAATTAATCACTGCAATGCTAGTACTGAATATCATATAAAACCATATTATGCAGTCCTTCACTGAGAAAACAAAAATTCTAAGCCTGTCCTTTAAGGGGTTTGCCACTACCTAAATTCTAAGCCTGTCCTTTAAGGGGTCTGTCACTACCTAAATTCTAAGCCTGTCCTTTAAGGGGTTAGCCACTACCTAAATTCTAAGCCTGTCCTTTAAGGGGTCTGTCACTACCTAAATTTACCTAATGGTCCTCTCTTTCAGCTCCTGCCCAACAGGGCAGTATAGAGAAGTGGCTCCCCTGCTTTCCTCTGGCCGCTGCATCCAGCTAGAACCCCTGACTGCCCATGAAGCAATCACAGCTCCTGCCCAACTTGTCACTACAGTGCAGCAGCTCCCCAGCTCTCCTCCAGTCACCACATCCAGCTGGAACCACCACCCGCCCTTGCAGCAATCACAGCTCCTGCCTAACTAGAGACAATGGTCCAGCAGCTCCCCGGCTTGTCTCCGGCTGCCTCATCCAGCTGGAACCCCTGCCTGCAACTTGCGCACTTACAGCGCAGCGGCTCCACAGCTCTCCTCCAGTCACCACATCCAGCTGGAACCACTGCCCACCCTTGAAGTAATCACAGCTCCTGCCCGACTTGTCACTACAGTGCAGCTGCTTCACAGCTCTCCTCCAGTCACCACACCTAGCTAGAACCCCTGCCCACCCTTGAAGCAATCACAGCTCCTGCCCGACTTGTCACTACAGTGCAGCTGCTTCACAGCTCTCCTCCAGTCACCACATCCAGCTAGAACCCCTGCCCACCCTTGAAGCAATCACAGCTCCTGCCCAACTTGTCACTACAGTGCAGCAGCTCCACAGCTCTCCTCCAGTCACCTCATCCAGCTGGAACCACTGCCCACAATTGAAGCAATCACAGATCTTGCCCGACTGGGAAGAATGGCGCAGTGGCTGGCCAGCTCTCCTCCAGTCACCGCATCCAGCGGGAACCCCTGCCCATCCTTGAAGCAATTACAGCTCCTGCCCAACTTGTCACTACAGTGCAGTGGCTCAACAGCTCTCCTACAGTAACCACATCCAGCTGGAACCTCTGCCCACCATTGAAGCAATCACAGCTCCTGCCCGACTTGGCACTGCAGTGCAGTGGCTGCCCAGCTCTCCTCCAGTCACCACAACCAGCTGGAATCCCTGCCCACCTTTGAAGCAATCACAGTTCCTGACCAACTGGGCACTACAGCACAGCAGCTCCCCAGCTCTCCTCCAGTCACCACATCCATCTGGAACCACTGCCCATCCTTGAAGCAATCACAGCTCCTGCCCGTCTTGTCACTACAGCACAGCAGCTCCACAGCTCTCATCCAGTCACCACATCCAGCAGGAACCTCTGCCCACCCTTGAAGCAATCACAGCTCCTGCCCAAGTTGTCACTACAGTGCTGCAGCTCCACAGCTCTTCTCCAGTCACCTCATTCAGCTGAACCTCGGCCCACCCTTGAAGCAATCACAGCTCTTGCCCGACAAGTCAATACTGTGCAGCAGCTCCACAATTCTCCTCCAGTCACCACATCCAGCTGGAACCTCTGCCCACCCTTGAAGCAATCACAGCTCCTGCCCGATTTGCAATTACAGTGCAGCAGCTCCCCAGCTCTCCTCCAGTCACCACATCCAGCTGAACCTCTGCCCACCCTTGAAGCAATCACAGCTACTGCCTGACTTGTCACTACAGCGCAGCTGCTCCACAGCTCTCCCCCAGTCACCTCATCCAGTTGGAACCCCACCGCCCTTGAAGCAATCACAGCTCCTGCCCGACTTGTAACTACAGTGCAGTGGCTCCCCAGCTCTCCTCCAGTCACCACATCCAGCTGGAACCCCTGCCCACCCTTGAAGCAATCACAGCTCCTGCCCGACTTGTCACTACAGTGCAGCAGCTCCCCAGCTCTCCTCCAGTCACCACATCCAGCTGGAACCCCTGCCCACCCTTGAAGCAATCACAGCTCCTGACCTACTGGTCACTACAGTGCAACAGCTCCACCAGCTCTCCTCCAGTCACCACATCCAGCTGGAACCCTGCCCACCCTTGAAGCAATCACAGCTCTTGCCTGACTTTTCACTACAGTGCTGCGCCTCCACCGCTCTCCTCCCATCACCACATCCAGCTGGAACCCCTGCCCACCCTTGAAGCAATCACAGCTCCTGTCCAACTTGTCACTACAGTGCATCAGCTCCACAGCTCTCCTCCAGTCACCACATCCAGCTGGAACCTCTGCCCACCCTTGAAGCAATCACAGCTCCTGCCCGAATTGTCACTACAGCACAGTGGCTCCACAGCTCTCCTCCAGTCACCACATCCAGTTGGAACCCCCCCTGCCCTAGAAGCAATCGCAGCTCCTGCCCGACTTGTCACTACAGTGCAGTGGCTCCCCAGCTCTCTTCCAGTCACCACATCCAGCTGGAACCCCTGCCCACCCTTGAAGCAATCACAGCTCCTGCCTGACTTGTCACTACAGTGCAGCGGCTCCCCAGCTCTCCTCCAGTCACCACATCCACTGGAACCCCTGCCCACCCTTAGAAGCAATCACAGCTCCTGCCCGACTTGTCACTACAGTGCAGCGGCTCACAGCCTCCGCTCTCCTCCAGTCACCATCCATCTGAACCCTGCCCACCCTTGAAGCAATCACAGCTCCTGCCCGACTTGTCACTACAGTGCAGCAGCTCCACAGCTCTCCTCCAGTCACCACATCCAGCTGGAACCATAGCCCACTCTTCAAGGAATCACAGCTCCTGCCCAACTTGTCACTTCAGTGCAGTGGCTCCACAGCTCTCCTCCAGTCACCACTTCCAGCTGGAACCACTGCCCACCCTTGAAGCAATCACAGCTCTTGCCCGACTGGGCACTATGGCGCAGTGGCTCCCAGCTCTCCTCCAGTCACCACATCTAGCTGGAACCCCTGCCCACCCTTGAAGCAATCACAGCTCCTGCCCAACTTGTCACTACAGTGCAGCAGCTCCACAGCTCTCCAGTCACCACATCCAGCTGGAACCCCTGCCCACCTTGAAGCAATCACAGCTCCTGCCGACTTGTCACTCAGTGCAGTAGCTCCACAGCTCTCCTCCAGTCACCACATCCAGCTGGAACCTCTGCCCACCCTTCAAGAATCACAGCTCCTGCCCGACTTGTCACTACAGTGCACAGCTCACAGCTCTCCTCCAGTCACCACATCCAGCTGGAACCCCTGCCCACCCTTGAAGCAATCACAGCTCCTGCCTGACTTGTCACTACAGTGCAGCAGCTCCACAGCTCTCCTCCAGTCACCACATCCAGCTGGAACCACTGCCCACCCTTGAAGCAATCACAGCTCCTGCCCGACTTGTCACTACAGTGCAGCGGCTCCACAGCTCTCCTCCAGTCACCACATCCAGCTGGAACCTCTGCCCACCCTTGAAGCAATCACAGCTCCTGCCCGACTTGTCACTACAGTGCAGCGGCTCCACAGCTCTCCTCCAGTCACCACATCCAGCTGGAACCCCTGCCCACCCTTGAAGCAATCACAGCTCCTGCCCGACTTGTCACTACAGTGCAGCGGCTCCCCAGCTCTCCTCCAGTCACCACATCCAGCTGGAACCCCTGCCCACCCTTGAAGCAATCACAGCTCCTGCCCGACTTGTCACTACAGTGCAGCAGCTCCCCAGCTCTCCTCCAGTCACCACATCCAGCTGGAACCCCTGCCCAACCTTGAAGCAATCACAGCTCCTGCCTGACTTGTCACTACAGTGCAGCGGCTCCACAGCTCTCCTCCAGTCACCACATCCAGCTGGAACCCTCCCACCCTTGAAGCAATCACAGCTCCTGCCCGACTTGTCACTACAGTGCAGTGGCTCCACAGCTCTCCTCCAGTCACCACATCCAGCTGGAACCTCTGCCACCCTTGAAGCAATCACAGCTCCTGCCCGACTTGTCACTACAGTGCAGCAGCTCCACAGCTCTCCTCCAGTCACCACATCCAGCTGAACCTCTGCCCACCCTTGAAGCAATCACAGCTCCTGCCTGACTTGTCACTACAGTGCAGCGGCTCCACAGCTCTCCTCCAGTCACCACATCCAGCTGGAACCCTGCCCACCCTGAAGCAATCACAGCTCCTGCCCGACTTGTCACTACAGTGCAGCAGCTCCACAGCCTCCTCCAGTCACCACATCCAGCTGGAACCCTGCCCACCCTTGAAGCAATCACAGCTCCTGCCTGACTTGTCACTACAGTGCAGCAGCTCCCAGCTCTCCTCCAGTCACCACATCCAGCTGAACCTCTGCCCACCCTTGAAGCAATCACAGCTCCTGCCCGACTTGTCACTACAGTGCAGCTCTCCACAGCTCTCCTCCAGTCACCACATCCAGCTGAACCTCTGCCACCCTTGAAGCAATCACAGCTCCTGCCCGACTTGTCACACAGTGCAGCAGCTCCACAGCTCTCCTCCAGTCACCACATCCAGCTGGAACCCCTGCCCACCCTGAAGCAATCACAGCTCCTGCCCGACTTGTCACTACAGTGCAGCAGCTCCCCAGCTCTCCTCCAGTCACCACATCCAGCTGGAACCACCGCCCACCCTTGAAGCAATCACAGCTCCTGCCCGACTTGTCACTACAGTGCAGCGGCTCCCCAGCTCTCCTCCAGTCACCACATCCAGCTGGAACCCCTGCCCACCCTTGAAGCAATCACAGCTCCTGCCTGACTTGTCACTACAGTGCAGCTGCTCCACAGCTCTCTCCAGTCACCACATCCAGCTGGAACCCCTGCCCACCCTTGAAGCAATCACAGCTCCTGCCTGACTTGTCACTACAGTGCAGCGGCTCCACAGCTCTCCTCCAGTCACCACATCCAGCTGGAACCCTGCCCACCCTTGAAGCAATCACAGCTCTGCCTGACTTGTCACTACAGTGCAGCAGCTCACAGCTCTCCTCCAGTCACCACATCCAGCTGGAACCACTGCCCACCCATGAAGCAATCACAGCTCCTGCCCGACTTGTCACTGCAGTGCAGCGGCTCCACAGCTCTCCTCCAGTCACCACATCCAGCTGGAACCCTGCCCACCCTTGAAGCAATCACAGCTCCTGACTGACTTGTCACTACAGTGCAGCAGCTCCCCAGCCTCCTCCGGTCACCACATCCAGCTAGACCCACTGCCCGCCCTTAAAGCAATCACAGCTCCTGCCCGACTTGTTACTACAGTGCAGCAGCTCCCCAGCTCTCCTCCAGTCACCACATCCAGCTGATCCTCTGCCCACCCTTGAAGCAATCACAGCTACTGCCCGACTTGTCACTACTGAGCAGTGGCTCCACAGCTCTCTTCCGGTCACCACATCTAGCTGGACCCCCTGCCCAGCCTTGAAGGAATCACAGCTCCTGCCCAACTTGTCACTACAGTGCAGCAGCTCCCCAGCTCTCATCCAGTCACCATATCCAGCTGGAACCCCTGCCCAACCTCAAAGCAATCACAGCTCCTGCCCGACTTGTCACTACAGTGCAGCTGCTCCACAGCTCTCCTCCAGTCACTACATCCAGCTGGAACCACTGCCCACCATTGAAGCAATCACAGCTCTTGCCCGACTGGGCAGTATGGCGCAGTGGCTTCCCGGCTCTCCTTCGGCTGCCACATTCAGCTGGACCCTGCTTACACTTGAGCAATCACTGGTACGCACTAGTCCCTGGGCAGCCCGAATTAAAAAACAATAGTTTAATTGGTCCTCCTAAGCCAGCAGCTGCACCGCTATTGGACAAAGGCACCAGATTGGACAACTTTGTCTCCTAGTTAACTTTTGAATATTGTGCCAGAATTGGGATTCATTTAAGGTCAAAGTTTAATGCTTTAGGCCACATTTTAAACAGTACAGTCTAGTCCTTCCTTTTATGTGGTACTGTATTTAAAAGTAACTCTGAAACTAAAAGTATCTCTTTGCTAGTACTGACGTATTTCTAAAACTATGTTCTGCTTTGGCGAGATTTACACCACAGACTTGATGTATAACTAATGTGTGATGTTTTATATTGCCCTGATTATGTTTGCTTGTACGCAAGTGCAAGAAACATAGTGCCACCATACAAATTTTTGTAGTTGTGCCACCCTGCTTCCAGTGCCCTGCTCCTTCTTGCAGGCTCGGCGTCACCACACCAATAAATGTATGAGCTGTCTTTGACAGCAGTTCAGATACAGTGGCATACCGTTTAAAGCAAAAGACTGCTACAATCAGCAGTTTTAACATGTAGGCAATTTCCATATTGCCGTCAGCAGTATTTTTTTATTTTATTTTGTTTTTGTTGACTGGGTAAGTGCACTAGACAAATCCTGCCTATTTTCAGGCATGACCCGGGGAAGGGGGATACAGATGCATGCCAGCTGACCTTGAACCAGATTAAGCTGTTGGTGGTATTTTTTTTTTAGTGAAAGAGGGAAATTTGGCCAGGACACCAGGGAAATTCCTCTATGTTTTTTGGATAAGTGTCACGGGATCTTTAACATCCACTTGAACTACCACCAATCCAGGCTGATGGGACCTCGGTTTAATGTCTCATCCGAAGGACGGCACATCAAAAGTGCAGCACCCCTCTCATGCTGCACTACAGTGTCAGTACTGGGATATTAACCCAAGTGCCAGATGTGGGAACTGAACCCACAGCCCTCTGATCTCCCGGTCTCAGAGGTGAGTGCACTACCTACTGAGCCACTGACACTTTAATGCATGCAAAGTGCCTACACGTCAGCACTGCATCTGAGCAGCTGTCATAGACAGCTCAGTTTTTTTCTTGGGCCCCCCCAACAAACACCCAAGTAGCACACTGGGAGCCCACCCCAGTGTTCTCATGTGCTCCCCCCGCACACTGTATGGCCAACGGGGGTGCCCAATTTCCCATTGGCTCCCACTGCCCCCCCAAACAGACTTCCAGATGCCACACTGGGAACCCACCCCAGCGTGGCAAAAGTCCGTATGGCTGATGGGATGCCCAATCCCCCGTCTGCTCCATTGACCCCCAAACAGACTTCCAGCTACCATGCTGGGAGCCCACCCCAGCATGGCAAAAGTCCAGCGCTGTCTTCCTAAAAAATGAAAAAAAAAAACACCTATAAGAAAAAATTGTCCCTCACTGACTGTCTTGCCCCTCCCCAACCCATGCCCACCCTCATATCCTACCTCCCCACACCCCTGCCTCACCCCATTCTTACCTCTGGAGGCCAGTGCGACAATCTTCGGTGGACCGGGAACATGTTTGCACTCTTCAAAGCCAACCGCGAACTGAAGAAATGCCAGTAAGCTGTATAATGGCATAAATGTTTTTTTTTTTAACTTTGGTGCATATCTCGGCCATTTTTGGGAATTTATTCTCCAAATTTTCAACATGGGGTTCTTGGGACCCCACCTCATGAATTCAGTAACTATCATTTTGTTATTCAGTCCCGAAAGGTGATTTCGTGGTCACTGCACGGAACCACCTTTCGGGACAGATTAATGAAATGACAGTGTCACAGTTCATGAGGTAGTCCCCCTAAAACTCAATGTTGAAAATTTGGTGAAAAAATTCCCCAAAATGACTGTTTTACGAACGTGTGTTGTGCAGTTTCTACGCACGCTTGTAACTTTGAGAATTTTTTATATTTTCACTCCAGATTTTCATCGTTGCCATTTTACCACACCTCCTTATGAACAGTAGAGCTGTCATTTTTCACATCTCACCCAAAATGTGTTTTTGCACATATAACGCACAGTGGTGCGGTCGGTGTGCAAAATCAATGTTTGGGACACATTAAGAAAATCATACTGACACTGTTCATGAGTGGAGGTCCTAAAATGCCTGTGTAGAAAATCTGCTGTAAAAAATCCCCAAACTAATTACAATACGGGTGTACATTGCACAGTTTCTATGCATGCTTGTAACTTCACCAGTTTTTTTATATTTTCTCTCCAGATTTTCAACAATGCCATTTTTTACACCTCCTCATGAACAGCACACCTGTCACTTTTCACACCCTGTTCGTAATGTGTTTTCACACCTGTGGCGCCAAATGGCAAGGTTGCTGTGCAAAGTAACCTTTCACCTAATGAACCGATAGTGTCACTGTTCATGCGGTGGGGTCAAAAAAAGCCCATGTGGAAAACTTGGAGTAAAAATACCAAGAAACGCCCTGGGCATTAGGGTTTTTGACCATAACGCCCTACCCTGTAGGGACTGACAGGCATCAGGGTGTGACTTGGGACTGTCGACAGTAATGCTCATGCCATTCCACCCCCATCCCCACCCTGCAGCTAGTGACAGGTATCGAGGTGCACCTTGGACCCTCTCTTTCAGCTCCTGCACAACTGGGCACTATGGCGCAGTGGCTCCCTGGTTCTCCACTGCTGCCGCATCCAGCTGGAACCCCCGCCCACCCTTGAAGCAATCACAGGTACACACTGGTCCCCAGGCAGCCCGGATTGAATGCCAATAGTTTAATTGGTCCTCCGGAGCCAGCAGCTGTACCGCTGTTGGATGAAGGCAGTTTCTGCACACTCCAGATTGGACAATGTTGTCTCCTAACTACTTTGAATATTGTGCCAGAATTGGGAATCATTTACGTTAAAGTTTAATGCTTTAGGCCATGTTTTTGTCCTGCCCCCACCCCCTCCCAGGCCACCTTTAAATACTCGCAACCCCCCACCCACTCCTCTTTGCTTTTCCACTATTGGCTAAATTATCATCTTGTTAGTCACCTCCTCCCATTTCTTATAGGTGGCGTAGCTTTAATTATATCCTACTGTCATTCTTGTCTTATTGAAAATACCTATCCAAGAACATGTGATGCTACCCCCTTAACTTGCATGACTAAGAAAGTTTTTACAGGAGAATCCCAGTAAACACCGCCCTTTTAATTAACTGGAAACCTACGGAATTGTTTGTAGTTCTTCCACTGCAAATTGGTGTTAGGCTCTGATAATCCTATTAGTAGAATCTGGGCATCGTTTCTATAATGAGGGCACGTTATCTGTTCTTTTTGCTCATCCCTACTCTTACTTTGTTCATTAAAATCAATTCTGCACACACACAGATACCTTCTAGGATGTAGTGTAGCACTCTATTCATGTTGGCCTGTCTGGATATTCACAACCATTTTGATTACTTTGTATGTGCCCTAAAACACCACCTGCTGCAGCTGGTCATCCAGCTACCATGGCAGTCTGGAACCCTTACTGAGTTGTCTCCTGCGGGCATGTATCTAACTACCTATAGCTCCAAATCCCCCTTGTCACTCTCTGCCAAGGTACTACTATATGTAGCATTAGGTCTGTTAGGCATTAGTCCTAGGGCTTCCCCGACTACTTCATATGAACCAAGCAAATAGAAACGTGGTAACATTTCAAAATTCCTTCCAGGTGTCTGTGGCAGGATAAGATATAAAATACTCAGAGAACTCAAAATTATATTCCTTTTCACTCTATTCTCTCTCTCTAAACTCTTTTTCTGACTATCCTTAACTTTCATGCCAGGGTGGCCAACCTGACATTTACTTTCCCTGTACCATCCCTTTATGAATAGAGGATTCTTTTTGTGAGTTCCAAGCATGTCTGCCCATTTTGTAAACACTCCCATGTATAAAAATATGGTTTAAATGTTGCCCTCTTATGAATTAAGGAAGCATGCCACTTTTTTGTAAAATGCAGCGCTAATGAAATAAAGCCACTCCTAATGCAGTAGTCTTGCAGCACTATCTTTTGCACACTCTCGCACAGGAGCTAAGCATAGATACATAGATACATAGACAGTGTCATGGAGATAAGGGCCTATGGCCCACCCAGTCTGCCCATTTGAGCTTGTAAGTTCAGTTTGTTTTCCTAGAAGTCTGTTTCCCCTTACCCCTGACCTCTAGAATTCCTTTATATCTATCCCATGCATTCTTAAATCCCATGATTGTTTCAGCCCCCACCACTTCCTCTGGCAGGGTGTTCCACTTGTCCACCACCCGTTCTGTGAAGAAATTCTTTCTCATGTTTCCTCTGAATCGTCCTCCCTCCAACTTCATCCCATGCCCTCTAGTCCTGGAACATCTTTTTCGCTTAAAAATAGTGTTTTCCTGCACCCTGTTCCTCCCTGTAAGATACTTGTATGTCTCTATCATATCCCCTCTCTCCCTCCTCTCCTCCAGGGAGTACATGTTCAGTTCCTTCAGCCTGTCTTTATAGGACTTGTGATGCAATCCATGCACCATCTTTGTTGCCCTCCTCTGAACCTTCTCTACCTTGTCTATGTCCTTACGTAGGTATGGTCTCCAGAACTGTACACTGTACTCCAGGTGGGGCCTCACTAGTGTCTTGTATAGCGGAATTATGACCTCCCTTTTCCTGCTGGTGATGCCCCTGCCTATACATCCCAGCATCCTATTTGCTTTACCTGCTGCCTTGTCACACTGTTTCCCTACTTTGAGGTCATCAGAGATGACAACCCCAAGATCCCTTTCCTGCTTGGTGCATGCTATATCCTCACCCCCCAACTGATATATTGTGCCAGGGTTTTTGTGCCCCATATGCATTATCTTGCACTTCTTTGCATTGAATTTCAACTGCCAAACCCTTGACCATTCTTCAAGTTTCTGCAGGTCCTTCTCATTCTGTCTACACCCTCTGGTGTGTCTACTGTTACAAAGCTTGTGTCATCAGCTTAACAGTGAAATTCTGCCTTCTAGATCCTGTGCAATGTCACTGATGAAGATGTTGAATAGGACCGGTCCCAGCACTGATCCCTGTGGTACCCCACTGGTCACTCTTCCTCTGTGGAGTGACAGCCATTTACCACCACCCTCTGTGTCCTGCCACCCAGCCAGTTACCTACCCACCACACTACTGTCCTGCCCACACCCATATTCCCTAGTTTTGTAATAGTCTTCTATGTGGCACAGTGTCAAAGGCCTTGCTGAAGTCCAGATAGGCCATGTCCACTGCCTCCCTGATCCACCTCCCTAGTCACCCAGTCAAAAATTCAATGAGGTTGGTCTGACATGACCTCCCCCTGGTGAAACCATGCTGCCTTGGGTCCTGTAGTCCATTGACAACCAGATGTTCCACCAATCTCTCCTTCAGTAGTGCTTCCATGATCTTTCCCACTACCGAGGTGAGGCTGACTGGTCTGTATTTCTCTGCTTCCTCTTTGTTCCCACTTTTGTATAAGGGGACTACATCTGCTATCCTCCAGTCTTTGGGTACCTCCCCTGTTTCCAGTGATTGGCTAAACAGGATAGGACAGGATAAACAGGACATTCGTGCAGGAAACTTGTTTTGGAGTCACTGGCTCCTAAAAAATAAAAGAATTGCTTGTTGTAAAGCAAATCACAACTCAGCAGTTGCGATTCATGTACAGGATCGGTGGCAGGTTGCCATGGGAGCAGTACACGCTCTATATTCCTTCCCGCTGCAAAAGAATGTCCGCGTCACAGACAAAACAAGGAAAGGTTTAAAAAGTAAATTTAAGTCCTTGCAGGCACCAGAGATATGTCCTGTAGTACTTCCAGTGGGGATAACAGGTTAGCTGGTAAATGGCAACCCCTATTGAAAGTATGAAATGTTGTATGAGCTTGAAAAGAAATAGTTGCCGACGGCTGAAAAGGAAACCCGTCGGGTGGCAAGAAAAAATAGAAAACCCATGAAAATAGTGCTAGCAAGCTGGAAATGTGTTCTATGGTGTATAACTCTGTGTAAAACTGTTTAAAATAAAAGAATAGACTTGTTGCCTTTAATAATGAAGAGATTTACAAATGTGCACTGTTTAAATGAAGCAGCAGGGTGTTGAATTCGGGCACTCTCCTACTTACTAGAATAAATGGACAGAGAGCACAACCCTGGTCTGTTTATATCTGGGAAGGCTGGAGATTACCTAGCATAAAATAAATGCAATTATAAATGTTTTGATTTTTACCTGCAAGTAGCCCTGTTTAATTTGGAAAGTCCTTCTATAGGGATGGCAGCCCAGCAAATGGCTGTTTATATGGAAAGTGGATAGTGATGTCATAAATAAGGGGAGGAGCTATAAAGACCCTGATGATACCCATGCACCTAATTAAGGTTATTTCTGGTGAAATACAATGCTTTTAAGTTTAGTATTGTGATGAAGATAGCTGGGATGAATATGACATTTTCTTAAAGGAACAGACACCATGGTGAACCTTCTCTGAACAGAGGAACAAGAGTTTTAGACTTAATTGGAAGGTCACATGTTGATAAGGTCATCAAGAAACACTATATAACCTTCCCACCAGGGGGCTATTTTGTTGGAAGAAGTTGGAGGTTGGTCAGTGTCTTCTGACCAGCAAGGACAGAGGAGGTGTGAGTGGTTACACTTCGAAGAATTCTTGAGAGATATTGTATGTGCACAGAAGAGCAGGGAGCTTGGAAGAAGACTTACCTGACTATTTGCTTTTGTTTTTTCTTTTGGTGTGCAAGTTTTAACAGCGCGTTATATTTCTTTTCTGTAAATATCTGGACATTTTCTGTTATTTATATATCATTTTTGGAAAATAAGATGATAAACGCTGCTAAGGTTTTTTTTATGCACTAAAATCTATGACTGTTGTCTGTTAGTAGAAACCACACGTCCACATTCTCTTCAAGAAACTTTTGCTTCTACTACTGTTGTGCTCAGGCAATGTTGAACTTAATCCTGGCCCCCCAGTTACCATCGAATCCCCTTCAGATTTACAAAATCTTAAGGGTATAAGCTTTATGCACATCAATATGTGCAGCTTATTAAAAAAATTACATCTATCCAGGCTTGGATATGCCATACCACGTCTGATGTTTTGGTAGTCTTGGAGTCTTGGCTTCGACCAGTCACCAAGGACAATGAGGTGTATCTCCCCTCCTACTGTCTGTTTAGAGTGGATAGACAGACCAGAGGTGGTGGTGTGGCCATATATGTTAAGGATAAATTCCCCATCTCTATTATTGACTCTACCTCTGTCCCTAATGAGTTTGAAATTTTGTCACTAAAAGTTGAAATTTCAACCGGAGTTTCACTTTGTGTAATAGGTTGTTACAGGTCCCAGCCCGCTGAACTACAGCGTGTAAAACACTTAGGTAATATATTGGGTCCTAGGTCTTCAGAGTCCATCATATTAGGGGATCTCAACCTAAACTGGCCCTCTAGCTCATCCAGTCCCCTTAAAACGTTTTCTGATTCACTTGGCTTGTACCAGCTTATAAACGAAACTACATGTCCAAATAGGTTAACCCTTCTAATAGTACACTGTTGAACATTGTCCCAGATTACCCCCTTTTCCCTCATAAAAAGACAGAGACTATTTTGTGCTCAGATTGGCAATTAATTTATTTATATATCATAATTCTGTGTTCCATTTCATCATCTTTTATTATTAAATCTCTCAGAATTTCATTTATTTTCATCCATATATCAATCTCTGATCATCCCTCTTTCTTCCTCTTTTTCTCCTCCAGGTGAAAACCTGGGTGCCTTCTTCTTCTCCTTTTCTGTTAGGTAACGGTGAAAACCGAGACCGCTTTCTCCTTCATCTTCTTCCTCTTTTTGTGTTATTCCTTCCCCCCCCCCCCATTTTCCCCTTTTTCTCCTGCCATCCACCTTTGGTGTCCATAACCATATTATTATCTGCCATCCACCTTTGGCAGTCCAAACTGTCCGACTGGACGCGTCTGTCATCCACCTTTGACAGACCCCTATACAGTCCCTTCTCGACTGTCTTCCCCTCTTGCTCTGCCTTGTAGGGTGGGTGGAGGATCAACTCCAGCAAAAGTGGCTGAAACCCTTTGTGCTGTCCATTATGTACCTCCTCTTGCCTCTCCCCTTCCTGTTGCCTGGCCATTGTTCTATCCCCTATCCTCTCCCCTTCCTTCACCCCTCCCCTTCTGAGTACAACCATCCTAATGAAAGGGAAAGGGTGCACCAGGACAACCAGGTCTGCCCCTTAAAGGGCAAACTCCATTGTCCCGGATTCCCCCCTTTTCCCTCACAAAAAGACAGAGACCATTATTTGTTGTTGTGCTCAGATTGGCAATTAATTTATTTATATATCATAATTCCATGTTCCATTTCATCATCTTTTATTATTATATCTCTCAGAATTTCATTTTCATCCATATATCAATCTCTGATTATCCCTCTTTCTTCCTCTTTTTCTCTCCCCAGGTGAAAACCTGGGTGCCTTTTTCTTCTCCTTTTCTGTTAGGTAACGGTGACAACCGAGACAACTTTCTCCTTCATCTTCTTCCTCTTTTTGTGTTATTTCTTTTTCTTCCCTCCTCCCCTCCTTCCCCTTTTTCCCCACTAGCCAGTCTCCAGCTTGTGTTGGATGGCTGGTTTTCCCCTCACTTAGGGTAGCATTCTCCCTTACCTCAGGGATGATCCTTCTTAAACCTTCTTTTTTTTCCACCTTTTTTTTTTTTATATATTCCATTTTTTTGTGTGTCTCTTCCATGCCTATATAAAGCCCATCGTTTCTGTGTTAAACATGTCTATGGCTAGATCTGACAGGTGTACCCCATCTGATCTGTAGAAATCTTCTACCCATTCTTCTACACCCCGCAGTATTACCTGTCCTCCCATATTCCTTACCAATGTCACTACCCTTCTGTTCATCTTTTTTGTGGCCCTATCCACAGCTCTATTGCTGTGCTCCTGCCTCCAAACCCTCCTTGCTATCATATCCAACCAGGCAAGGCTTACCTGAGGCCACCACTGCTGTATTGTTCCTAGGTCCCTTTTTATCTGTAAGTTTGTGTCTACCCATGGCTTACCTGCAAGGTCATTGCCCCCCAAATGTATAATAATTAAGTCTGGACTGGGTCACCGTCCCTTAAGTTCCTTCAAAATGGGAAGCAGTTGTGCCCATCTCATCCCTCAGATGCCATGCCAAACCAGCCTACACTGTCTCACATCCTGGTACAGCTGCTTTCCCCCAGCCTTCTTCTCTGCTCTTCTTTCTGCCCAATAAATATAGGAGTGGCCGCAGATCCAGACTTCCATGATCCTCCCTCTTCCTATGGGGTTTAAGCAAAAAATAATTATCTTATACATGCTCTTAGTTTCCCCACAGTAGTATCCCCTCCCTGTCCTCCCCTGTCCCCATTTGTCTCCACATCTGCAATGAAGAACAAAGGCAATACATTAATTTCTTACTTCAGTGCTCGAATGAATCTCTTATAACTGGCAGACCACCATCGTCCTTTTTCCAAAATATCATTCACAGTTTTGCCTGCTGCTGCCCACTGTGAGGCAGCCCCAATCCTCAAGGAATGGGATGAATAATTAGCCAGGTCCACCCCAAGGAATTGCATGCCTTTTTTGAGCAATGCTGTAACTTGATAACTGGTGACCCCTTTCCCATCACCATGAACAAATAATCTCCCTGTCCTGGTCCCATGCTCTGCAGCGAAAGCCCACAAAGCCTGCACTGGGCATACTGCACCCTCTAACTGTCTCTTTAGTGTCACTATGCAACCCTGTCCCTTTTGATCCATTTTTGACCTCTTAATCTTGATCTGTATCTCTTTCCTCCTCCAGCTTACATCTTCCCATTCTAATCCCCCTTCCCTGTCTTTATTGCCATGGCCTACCACCTCACTCACTCTCATCGCCCCTGCAAACATTACAACATAAATTGTGTGAAATAGCTGGGCCTCGGTCTTTGACCTGCATATTGCCGGGAGCACGTCCTTCAGTTTTGCTAGCCACTGCTCCCCTACTGGTCTTCTGTTGCCTACTGTCCCTTGTTTCAGCCTACTCCAACCCTGCATCATTCTTTTAATGAACAATGATTTTGTCGGGTCCATCCATCCCTTCAGACTGCAGATAACACTAATCCCTGTCAAGTAGACCCCCATTGTGGTGTGGGCTGTTCCTTTTTGCCACTGCTCCACAATGAACTTTCCTAACTGTGCCTCTGTGAGTGGCCTACTTACCTCCATCTGGTGTGTTGTCCTGAATGTTTGAAACACTCGCCAGGCCCCCTCGTAGGCCCTCAGAGTCTGAGGCACCCATGAGCTGCGAAACAACAGTTCTGCTCCTTCTTACCAACATCCCAGATGTCCGTTGGTATGGGCATTTTTTCCTCCTCCGCTGTTGGTGCCAGCCTCCGAAAATGGTCCAGCTGCAGACGGGAAAGGCTGTCAGCCAGGGTATTGTGTACCCCTTCTATGTGTTTTGCTCTGAATGACATGTTCAGCTGCAAGGCCCTTAACACTAACCATCACAATACTTGCATGACCATTTCTGACCTGGCTCCCCTGTTGTTTAGGACCTCCATCACTGCTCTATTGTCACACCAGAATGTCACTCTCTGATCCGATAATTCTTCCCCCCAAACCAGGGTACACGCCCAGATGGGCATGATCTCTAACAATGCTATATCTCTTATCTTGCCGTCCCTCACCCAATCCTAAGGCCACGGTTCTGCAAACCATCTGCCCCTCAGATAACCCCCTCATGTCAAAGCCCCCGGCTTCATCTGTGTAAAGATCAAGGTCTGTGTTATATACTTATTCCTCTTGCCAGAAAGAGCAGCCATTATATTCCCTAAGGAATTCCTCCCATACTTTAAAATCCTCCTTGACTCTCTTTGTCATGTTTACCCAATGGTGTGGTCCGGTCACTCTGGCTGTGACCCTTGCTCGCCTTTTTGTGAAATCCCTCCCTGGCCCAATAGCCCTGCATGCAAAGTTCAGATGTCCCAATACTTGTATCTGTTTTAGTTGCACTCTTCCTCTACTGGTGTGTATCTTAATCAGTTCCTTCAATTTTTTCACTTTTTTGTCTGGCAGCCGAAATATTTCCCCCAGTGCATCTATCTCGATGCCCAGAAACTCTAACACCCTACTGGGCCCTTCTGTTTTTTTCAGGTGCCAGTGGGACCCCTAGTTCCTTACACAGATGTTGAAAGCTGGCTAACATTTTTTCTGCTTCTCTTTTTCCGCTGCCTATGAAAAGGAAATCGTCCAAATAGTGAATCACTGTTTTATAACCAGTCCTTTCTTGAAATATCCACTGCAAACATGTGCTGAAAGCTTTGAATGTTGCGCATGCTATAGAGCAACCCATGAGCATGGCTTTGTCGAAATAGTACTGTCCACCAATTTTAAACCCCAACAGGTCCCAATCCTCTTTTCTAATCGGAAGTAATCTGAAAGCTGACTCTATGTCTGTCTTAGCCATCCATGCATCTGCAGTTGCCCGGATAATCTGGACTGTGTCTTCCAGGGTGGAATATGTCACTTTACTATATTCCTCACCGATAAAATCATTCACTGACTCTGACTCACCTTCAGGAAAGGATAGATGATGAATCACCCTATACTCCCCTTCCTGTTTTTGGGGACCAAACTCAATGGGGAAATCCTCATATTCTACAATGGGGGGTATCATATGGTCCCTCTATTCTCCCTACTGCCTTCTCCTTCTCTATTTTTTGTCATAACATTTCTTCCCTCCCTCTCACTGAACCTAGATTGTTCGCCTCTCTGGCCTGACTTGGGCCCTCACACTGCAGTGAAAAACCTGTGTGAAAACCTTTTTTAATCATTTCTGCCATTTTCCTATCTGGGTATCTGTCTAACCATTCCCTCCATGCCTCTATCCTGATGGGGGCTCTAGCTTCTTTAAATTGCTCACTTGTCCTCATTTCTTTGTCCCCCTTTGCTGTCGCTCTCCTTATTTTCAGGGAGTATTTGAGGAGCGGGATGCCAGCTCAGGCTTCCTTTCCAATACTATGGCTGAGAATGTGGCCAAACCTACAAACCACCCTTCCCAAGTCTTCCCTTTAGTGAATTTGTCCTCCTCTTTCTTGCCTAACAACACCACTGCTTCTGCCCTTTCACTTTTTCCTATGTTCTCTGTTTCCTCATATTTCGCAGCTGCTTCCTGGCTTACTAAAGTGAAAATATCCACATACTCTCCCTTCCATATTTTCTTCTTTGTGGTCATTGGAACGTGTTCTCCCACTCTCATCCCTGGAGTTCCTATCTCCCTTGTTCCTTTTCCCTCCTTTTCAACTCCTCCTTCCTTCTCATTCAGTACCTCTTTTCCTGCCCTAATCTCAGCCAGTGCTGACTCCATCTGGCCCAAACCCTCTGAGCCAAGTGCCGAAATGATTTGACCTATGTACTCCATAATGCTGTCACCAACAGAGCCGGGTGCATTACCTGTGGCCTTGTCCACTCTTTGCTGCCTGCTATCATCCTGGTGCCCTAGCATGTTTCCCTCTGGGTGGAGGGTTGGTTGCCTTACTAGTGGCTGTGGAGGAACCACTGTATGCTGGGGATCCAGTCTGGGCTCCACTGGGGGAACCATCACCTGATCTTGGGGAGGTACCGACGGGGCCTGGTCTACTGGGTGCAGAGGTACTGGACTAGCCACCTTGGTCGGTCCCGCTATCTGTGGTTGTGCCCTGGTTGGGCTCCATGGCTTCTCAACTGGCCGCTTCCCTCTGCCCTTTTTACCCTTCCCCACTTTCCTTTTCTCCCTGGACCTCCCTGGTTCCTCCCCTCCCACCAACTCCCACATTCTATTGGCATTCTCAGCCAGCTCCATTATCGCCCTGTAGTCTTCCTTCGAAGGCCTGCTCTTCTTGGGTGCCATGTTCCCTGCTTTTTGTCAGCTGTGAAGACACTGAAGAAGAGAAAAGAAAATTACATTATTTAAAAAAAAGAACTCTGCCTGGGGCAGTATCCCAAGAGGCCAGGCCCGCTTCCCCCATGGGCAGCCTCTAACTGCGATGCACATGCCTTTTGTTGCCCCCTTATACTCTTGGGCGTCAGTTAATAATTGTCCCCCAGTCTTGTTGCTGGGTGCCGGCTACCCCTTAAACATGGCTCCCCCCCCCCCCAAGGATCACGATCTTTCCCATGGCCAAAAACCTCTTCAGACCTTCATTTCATTTTTTTTTTCATCTTTTCCTTGGGCCCTTTCCATTGTTCGACCCGACCCAATAGGTGTGTTACATCACGCTGCTTGGCCTGGCCCATTTTCACCAGTCCTCTGGTCACTCCCCATCGCCCATTGCTAGGCCCCTTGGCAGGCCTCCCCTTCCTTTGCTGACCTCGGGTGTCCCCCCTCTAGGGCGCTAGGCCTCCTGTCAGTCCTTCCAGGCCACTCGGGCCTCTGCTTCTTCTTGGTCTGCTCCCCCCTGGCATGTGATGTCATGCCGCTTGGCCATTTTTTTTTTTTGTCCCTCTGCTTGGCCTTTTCCTAGGCTTCCCCTTGTCTTCCCAGTCATCCAACATGCACGTGCCCCCATAGCATGTGGCATCACGCCAACTGTCTGCTTCATCAACCCCCCCGCTCGTAGGCCTTTCTTAGGCCCTTGCCCTCACTCGATCGACTGGCTTGTAGCGCAAACAACCCCGAATCCTCTCTCGACTCACTGCGCTAGCCCACGGGGCCATGGGGCAGTGAGACTGATGCTGTCACTCCGGTCAGTCCCTTCAGCATCTGCAAATCACATGGTCGAGTTGGCGTGCGACAAGAAATGCAGCACTGCTCTGTCCAGATCACTGGGACCCTATGGGGACAACCGAGCGCCAAGGACCTGCATTGGGGTGAGCGATCCCCTATCATTCCCACAGCTCCAGTGCAAACAACCCCCTTGGTGTCCCCCCCCCACCCAAACAGCTGCAGGCCCACCAAGGATTCCTGTTGTGCGCACCACACCCTGCAAGGCCTCAGAGACCTGTCTCCCCTCAAGTCGCGCAACTTGCCAAAATGAGCAATGCCAACGCTCCCCTTCTTCAACAAAAATTCCCTCCCTGCACTTCTGAGTCAGACTCCCCCTCGTAATTCACCAGCTGTACTCATCAAAGGCCAGTGCAGGCCTCCATCAACCAGCTTCCGCCCTCTCAGGCTGCTCTCTCCAGCCACACTCAGCTCCTCACTCCTTCTCGGGCCAACACACCTAACCAACTACCTCGCTCCTGTGTATCCATATGCCTCTTGCTCTGCACCAAGGCCTACCACCTCTGTGCAGCTGCAAAAATCCTGGTCCAACTACCAAAAAACCCACAGCCTTGCACCAGCACTGCTTAACTCACCTCAAATGAAACTATTGCACCAGTCAACTACCACACAAAGCATACTACCTCAGTACAGCTGTAAAATCTTTTTTTAAAACCTCTCCAAATGCATTCCCTTGAACAAAACTAAAGAAAACATAAACTTTCAATAAGTTCAATGAAATAGCCACATACTATTCCTCTTCCCAAGATGATTTTTTACTATAAAGATTTATATATTTCTCTTTTTTGAACAAGTAATCCATACCATTGTATCTTATCATTACTCAGCTCTTTATCTTATTTTTATCACCATTCTTTTTTTTTAGGAAGCTCTCTTTCCTGCAATATCCTAGTGCTCAAACCTCTCTAGTTGCCAATCTGATGTGCTGCAGTTCCAATTAAATCAAAACTCCAGCAAACGTGGCTGAAACCCCTCTGTGCTGTCCATTATGTACCTCCTCTTGCCCCTCCCCTTCCTGTTGCTTGCCCATTGTTCTATCCCCTGTCCCCTCCCTTTCCTCCCCCCTCCCCTTCTGAGCACAACCATCCTAATGAAAGGGAAGGGGTGTACAGGACAACCTGGTCTGCCCCTTAAAGGGCAAGCTCCATTATTTTAGTAAGCAAACCATATTTAATTTCTCACACTGGTGTCTTTTTTTCTGATGTCAGTGATCACTCTTTTATTGCATATGTAAGGTCAACCTATAAAGCTTCATTGACACCTAAATTTACAATCAAAAGGAGTAGACATAACTTCGATCCCTATGGGTACATTGCAAACCTAAGAGACTCCTTGCATTGGCAGGACTTTTATTTAGTAAAATCCCTGATTATGGCATATGACATCTTCCATGAAATCATACTGGGGCCCTAAACAAGCATGTGCCATTGGTGAAAGTCTGTGTCAGAGACAAACCCTGCTGATGGTTTTCAAAGGAACTGAAAGATGCCTTGCGAAGCAGGGCTATGCTTTGGAAACCTGCCCGTAAAACCAATCTTACGAATGGCTGGAATTTATTTAGGAGGGCACGGAACCTTTGCACCAAGATGGTTAGGGAAGCAAAGGCAAACTTTTACCCTCACAACTTGACCTCTCATCTAAGTGTTCCTTCAAATTTTGGAATACAGTCAAGGAGATAGAAGGCCATACCTCAGGTAATTCCCTAACGGCCAAAATTACTATGGATGACACTATAGTTTCTGATAAACCAACTATCCTTGATGCACTCAATAACCACTTTGCCACTGCAGGACTAGCCTTTGACACCTCTCCTGCCAGTACTCTCTGCTCCAAATTAGGTTAGGATATTCAAGAAATACCCATCAATAATTTGGTCTTCTCCCTACAGCCTACATCCCTGAAAGAAGTTGAAGATCTCCTGCTACAGTAAGATACTAAGAAAAGTGCCTGAGACAATCTTTTAAACCCATATTTCTTAAAGGTTGGCTATTTGTCTTAGCAGTTATGATTACCCACTTGTTTAATTTATCCCTTTCCCAGGGGGACTTCCCACTAATCTGGAAGACAGCACATGTGATGCCCCTTTTTAAGTCTGGAGAGCCCAATGACCATAGCAATTATAGGCCAATCTCATTACTCCCAACAGTGGCTAAGCTGCTGAAGAAAGTTGTGAGCAGTCAGCTTCGGAACTACCTGGAGTCTGCGAAGTTGCTCAGCCAGCTGCAATCAGGCTTTAGAGCACAGCATAGTACTACCTCAGCCTCAGCCAAGGTAACCAATGATTGGCAATGTGAACTGGAGAATAAAAACTTTGTCTGCACGGTATTTCTAGATTTAAGTAAGGCATTTGACACTGTAGACCATAGCCTGCTCCTTTCATCTCTTTGGAACATTGGACTGGATCCATCATCCTTGAGTTGATTTGCTAACTACCTCTCAGGTCGATTTCAGCAAGTGAAGGCAGAAGGGGAAGTTTCACCCCCCCTGTTGAGGGGTGTTCCACAAAGCTCCATTCTGGCTCCTTTGCTCTTCACTATCTACATTAACAATATTGATGCTACCATCAAAAAAGCACAAATACATATTTTCACGGAGGACACAGTGCTTTACACTAGTAGTCCTACCCCGATGCTGCTTGCAAAGCTCTTCAGTGTGAATTTAATCTGCTGCAACATCAGCTCCTTAACCAGAAGTTATTGCTAAATGCTAAGAAAACTAAAGCAATGTTGTTCTCACCTTTTCCTCATGCACCTAACCCTGCTACCACTGGGATGATCCCTCAGATCACCACTATCCTAAGCGAACAGCTGGAATATGTTACTAAGTTCAAATATCTGGGGGGTATGGATTGACTGTAGACTCTCGTTAGCCGATCACATAGAAGAGATGGCAAAGAAACTTAGACAGAGACTTGTTCTTTTCTTTAGGATCAACAATCTTCTTACAAGGGATGCCAAGTTGAGAATGGTTCACACTACCTTTCTTTCCCTACTAGACTAAGCAGTCTTCCTCTATGGCTAGGGGCCTACTGGTGCACTTGCCAAACCCGACACGCGTTATCATCAAGCCTTAAGGTTCATCACAGGTCTTCCATACTCCACCCATCACTGTTCCTTGTATGCGGCAGTGGGTTGGTCATTCCTCAATTATAGACGCCAGAGAAATGAAATGATTTGGACATACAATGCCATTACAAAAAAAGTGCCGCAACATATCTCTGTCAGTTTACCGTTATGTATACTTGTCAAGTATGCCCTGTATGTTTACAAGACCAGATCATGTTTTGGCAGGGCATCCTTAAGCTATGTGCTACCCCTACTGTGGAACAATCTGCAATAATACTTGAAATGAACACAGCCTATTAGTTTAGCAGCATTCAAAACACTATACCAATGTCATAGTAGGGAATCCTGTTCCTGTTACCATTGACCCACAAACCTCTAAACATTCTAGATCTAGAACACTAAAAGTGCCCAGTTACTGGACTCACATGGCATGGCCCCTCTTTACAATTCTTTTCCATTTCTCCTCCCTACTAACCTTGTCTCTATTCCTTATCCTTTATTCTTTTCCCCACTACCATCTTTTTGGGTGTTTAAGCCACAATACCTTGGCACTGCACCATCCCTCTTCCTTTTCCCTCACTCCCTCATCTATTAGCATCCTTCTTTAATCTCCCACCCCCACTCTCGTTGTCCTGTCTGCTATCTCTAATTGCACTGACTTCCTCCACCTAAATGTTATCTCCAAGGCCCACCTTGTATTAACCTCTATCATTGGAACGCTATATATCCGGTATATTTCTTTTCTGTGCATAATTGTGTTGTATCCCTTGACCTGTTTTAGCCAACTATATATCTCACAAAGTTTTTGTTCTGTATAAAAATTGTTGTACCTTTGACCTGCATTTATACTTATATATGTTTGTACATACCTTTACTGTCATTGTCCGCAACTGTATGCTTGGAGTGTACACTGAAATTGTTGCATTGGTTTCTCATTTAAAAAAAAAACAGGTCCACCTGGAAAATGAGCTTTGCTCAATGGTGATCACCTGATTAAATAAAGATTTTGATTGAAATAAAGATTTTGATTGACTGATTGAAATACTAAATATGTTCTTTAGGGGGTCTGTCGCAACCTGAATTCTAAACGTGTCTCTTAATTTAATTTATTCAGTCAGTGTCAGTGGCTCAGTAGGTAGCACACTCGCCTCTGAGGCCGGGAGATCAGAGGGCTGTGGGTTCAGTTCCCACATCTGGCACTTGGGTTAATATCCCAGTACTGACACTGCAGTGTAGCATGAGAGGGGTGCTGTACTGTTGAGGTGCCGTCTTTCGGATGAGACGTTAAACCGAGGTCCCATCTGCCTGGATTGGTGGTAGTTCAGGTGGATGTTAAAGATCCCATGGCACTTCTCGAAAAGAGTAGGGAATTTCCCCGGTGTCCTGGCCAAATTTCCTTCATTCACTAAAAATACCACCAACAGCTTAATCTGGTTCAAGGTCAGTTGGCATTCATCTGTATCCCCCTCCCCCGGGTCGTGCCTGAAAATAGTCAGAAATTGTCTGGTGCACTTACCTGGTCAACAAAAGCTAAATAAATAAAATTGAAATGTTTCACCAGGAAGGCACGCTAAGCAACAAGTTGCTAGTTTCTCAGTGTGACCTGTGGGGTAGGGAACAATGGGATAGAATATAAAGAAATGTTATAATATTGGAGTGCAATTTACTTACTTGCATACAATGTGAGCAGGAGGGATTACAGGTGGATCACATTGGCTAACAATGCAGCAGTTAACTATAGTAGATATGAAGACACATATAGCAATTAGGTAACAGTTGGCAACTGTTGATAACACTGGAACACATATAATAACTTGGCAACAGTATGTAGCACTAGATGATAAGGTGACCCAGTAGTAATTGGTAACTACCTAGTAACTAGTAACAGATCTGTAACTACCTAAATTCTAAACAAGCCATTTTAAGAAGTCTGTTGCCACTGAGACCTTTACTTTTTTCTGCCAGTAAAGAATTAATTAATCAATTTTTGCATGATGCGAATATGGTATAATGTAAGTGTTGTTCCCTTTTAATCTTAAGATGCAACAGTGTATGTGCCCATTGTTGCCGTTTGTTCTGAATTTAGGTTGGAAGTTGCACCATGCTGGTTGCTTATTGACTTTCTGTGGTGCTTTTCTCTGAATTGCATATTCACTCTGCTCTTTGTTAAGTTAATAACTGTTTGACATCATTTTGAGAACTACCCCTTCAGCCTGAAACTAAATTGCTTTTGTTTGGTCTTTGAATTGCCTTTATTTTATTCATTAATGCAATATGCAACCCTATTTTAATAAAAAAGAGGTTTCAGTAATTGCTGAGCATGGCTTGTTGTTTGAAGAGCAGAAAAACAGCACTTGTTCAATTAGTGACATTGCAGCCATCACCGAAACATGGGCCACCCAGTACAATGACTGGGACCTGTCAATACCAGGGTACATGATATTTTGTAGGGATAGAGTGATTGGGAAAGGAGGGGGTGGCACTATATGCGAGGGAAGGATTGAAGTATGTATTGAAGGAAAGGGAGGAGGGTAGTATAGAGTCACTATGGATACAAATCCAGGATTCCAAGAATGGGACTCTCAGGATGGGAGTGATGTACAGACCACCCTCTCAGACAGAAGAGTTGGACAGAGAACTAGCGGGACAGATCAGAAGGACCTGTGAGAAAGGTAGTGTGGTGATTGTGGGGGACTTCAATATGCCAAGAGTATATTGGAGTACCCCAACAACCTGGAATAGAAGGAAGCAGGTACTGCTGAATGCCTTCCCGGACAGCTTCCTGATGCAAATGGTCAGCATACCAACCAGTTTAGGGAATATCCTTGACCTTGTGCTGCCAAATGGGGAGTTTGTTAAGGAACTGAGGGTGGAAGAACCACTCAAGGGGAGTGACCACAACTCAGTATGGTTCACGTTGGATATGGGTAATAAAGGAGTGGAATCTGGCACAAGGGTGCTGGACCACAAGATGGCTGACTTCAGGAGGAGGGGGGAAGTGGTAAAAAGGTACCTGGCTAGAATTCAACCTAGTATGGGCAGTAACCAGAGGTGGGAGCTCATAAAGGTGGGGATAGCGGAGGCAACCAGAACCTGCAGCAAGGCCCAGAGCAAGAAGGCTATGGCAAATAAACTGAGCTGAGTGAGCAAGGAGGTCATGGAAAAGATAAAGAGGAAAAGAGCTGCCTTTAGGAGGTACACAAATACAAGGAGGGGAGAGGACAGAGATAAGTACCTGAAGGAATTGAAGGAGATGACAAGGGCAGTGAGAGCAGCCAAGGCATCTATGGAGCTCAGGCTGGTGCAGTGCATTAAGAAGGGGCAGAAGGACTTCTTCAGGTACATCAGGGAGAAAAGGAACTGTAAGGACCATATAGTAAGGATTAGGAAGGAGGGAGGTTGGTTGGAAGCAGGGGGTGATAAGGCAGAAGCACTAAACAATTACTTCTGCTTGGTATTTACTAAGGAGAAGAGGGGGGTGATACCCAAGGGAGGGAGGGTAGAAACAGAATGGGAGGGGATGACAGATAGGGAAATCATGGATGGCAGGGTTCTGGAGAGTTTGAGGGCACAGAGGGTGGACAAGGCACCAAGCCCAGATGGCATCCACCCCAGGGTACTGAAGGAGCTGGAGGAGGTCCTGGCAGGAACTTTGGCAGACCTATTTAATGTCTCACTACACTCATGGTGGGTACCTCAGGATTCAAGGATGGCTCATGTGGTGCCCTTCCACAAGAGTGGCCCCAAAGATGAACTGGGGATGTACAGACTGGTGAACCACACATCCATCAAGGGTAAGCTGATGGAGACTATCCTGAAGGAGAGGTTGGTGGCCCTCCTGGAGGCCAAAGGACTACAGGACAGCAGACAGTATGGCTTCGTAAGTGGCAGATCTTGTCAAACCAACCTGGTGGAGTTCTGTGACTGGGCAACTAGACAACTGGAAGAGGGCCATGCAGTGGATGTCTTGTACCTGGACTTCAGTAAGGCATTCGAGTCAGTGCCACATGAGAGGCTTGGAAGTAAGTTAGAAGGCACAGGGGTGGGTGCAAAGCTGGTGAGATGGGTAGTGAACTGGTTCCAGGGAAGTAAAACAGAGGGTGGTGGTGAGTGGGGTACTCTCATCCCCAAGGGTAGTGATGAGCAGTGTTCCGCAGGGCTCAGTGTTGGGACCAGTGTTGCTTGTGATATATACATTGCAGACATATCACTGGGCATAAAGAGTAAAGTCAGTCTGTTTGCTGACACCACCAAGATGGGAGCAGTGGTGGATGACCTAGGGGGATGGCAGGGGTTGCAGGATGATCTGGCAAAGCTGGAAACCTGGTTGGACACTTGGCAACTGGGGTTCAATGTGAAAAAATGCAAGGTACTGCATTTTGGGGAGAAAAACCCAAGGAGGAGTTACCAGCTGGGGAGAGTGCAGCTAGCCCAGAGAGAAGAGGAGAAGGATCTGGGTGTGCTCATTACAGGGTCAATGAACAACTCGGCACAATGTAGGTAAGCAGCTGCAAGGGTCAACAAAATGCTGGGTTGCATTGCAAGGGGTATATCCTCGAGGAGGGGGTTGGTAATTCTGCCACTGTAAAGATCATTAGTTAAACCCCACCTGGAGCACTGTGTGCAGTACTGGCGCCTGTATCTGAAGAGAGACATTAAGTTACTGGAGGTGGTGCAGCACAGGGTGACAAAGATGATCAAGGGGCTGGGGGACTTACCATACCAGAGAAGGCTGAGGGAGTTGAACATGTACTCACTGGAGGAGAGGGGGATGGGGGGATATGATTGAAACCTTCAAGTACATGAAAGGAATAAACAAGACAGGTTCGGAGGAGCTGTTCAAAGTAAGGGAGGGGAGGGGAGGGACACCCAGGGCCATGATATGAGGCTGAAGGGAGGAAGGTTCAGGAGAGAGCCGAGGTGACACTTTTTATTGAAATGGTGGTAGCTGGGTGGAATGCGTTATCGGCAGAAGTGGTATCCAGTAGAACAGTGGACATCTTTAAAAGGGTCTGGGACAGGGCAAGAAGGAGGGTCAATGGAGGGAAAGAGTGGGATGGAAGGGCAGCTGCAGAATAAGGGGTGCTAGCTGCTCATTCGAGCAGACTTGATAGACCAGTAGGCACATTTTGTATGTTCATATAACTTTGCCATTTGTTTTAATTTTTTCAACTAGTCTTCAAAATGGTCCTTTGGGACCCCACCTCATGAACACTGCAACTGCCATTTCGCTAATTTTGCCAGAAGGTGATTTAGCGGTCACTGTGCAAAATCACCTTCCGGGACTGAATAATGAAATTTCACCACCAGTGTTCATGAGGTGAGGTCCCAAAAAGGTCACGTTGAAAATTTGTTGAAAAAATTCCTAAAAATGGCAGTTACGCACGTTCATTGAAATTTATCGAAGTATGCGCATCACTTTGGTAATTTTCAATATTTTGACTCCAAATTTTCAACATAGCCATTTTTTCACACCACCTCATGAACAGTACAGTTGTCATTTTTCACATCTTGTCTGAAATGTGTTTTTGCACCATTGTCACAGAATGGCGTTTCAGCATGGATTTGAAGATTTTCAACTATGGGTTTTATGAGGTGGAGTCATAAAAAAAACTGTTGAAAATTTGGGGTCAAACTATGAAAAAATTCCAAAGTTATGACCATTCCTTGCAATTTTGCTATGCCTGCTGGTAACTTCGGAAATGTAAAATATTTTGACCTCAGATTTTCAACATACAGTATCATTCTTATTACCCCACCTCATGTATGTCATGGCTGTTATTTTTCAAATCCTGGCCAAAATGTGTTTTCACTCCTGTTATGCAAAATGTCATTGCAGTTGTGCATAATTACATTTTGTCAGGGATTTGAACATTTTCTGTACCGGGTACATGAGATGGGTAATAAGATGGCTATGGTGACAATTTGATCAGTGTTGTCCTATCAATCAATCAAACTTTATTTTACCAGGTGAAACCTCATTCAGAAAAACTCATTTACAAGATGGACCAAAGTATGTTCCATTAGTTAACAAGAAAATGACAAGCAATAGAGGAAGTAGAACAGGGTATGCTCAGGAACCCTGGTTTGCCATTTTAACCGGTAACACCGGTAACAATCACGGAATCCTGCTTGGTTTGCGGATTTTGAATTCTTGTACCGGTGCCTCACGGAAATTGCATGTCACTGCACAGAATCTCTAAGATTTCAGTATTTTTTTTATTTTCTCTTTCTATGTCCCCTTCTCACAGCATCAGTCTCCACTTTTCAGGTTGGGTATCCCTTAGCTTCACCCCCAGGTAATGCTCAGGAGATCCTGTGGGTCTTGCCCCTATCCTGCCTGGGTTGTACCCCAGCCAGGTGGAAAGGGAGGGACCCCTGGACCCTTTCACACTCCCTTAGTGTGTGTCGGGCAGCTCAGTGGGTACCTCATGGAGCCTGGTTATGAAGTCTGGGGCACCTGGGTCCCTTCTGCCAGTGGCCAATGTGGGGTGATCATTCCTGGTTTTCTGGTCTTTGTCCCTGAGGGCACTGGCACTAGAGGAGATCCAAGGAGGTAGGTCACATAGAGACAGCCAATGCTTCAGATCCTGGCTAGGGTCCTCCCCTCCTGATCACTCTGCAGCACCATTGCATCACCACCCGTGGTCACACAGGTGGTGGTAAAGCAGCAGGCCTGCAGCCCACCCTCCTGGAGGAGGAGAGTAGTCCCCAGATGTTCGATCCTACTCCTCTGGCCAACTTCCAGCAACCCAAGTTGCTTCTGACCCTGGGTCGCTGGCATTGTAGAAATAGAGCTACCACTCCGCCAGCAGGCCGACCCAGATTTCAGCATCTTAAAATGAATGCTGCTGTGCCTTGCATTCTTTCTGCTTTGCTGCATATAGAGTCAGTAAGGAAATCACCCACGCTGCTTTGTTGTAACCATCCATTCAGTTTAACTACCCATGCCTAGTGATTAGAGTAACAAGCAGTGAATGAACTGGGTACATCCAGCAGACTTGGGTTTGATTCCCACAACCTTCACTTGCATACTGTGTGACTCCAGGCAAGTCACTTAACCTCCCCAGTGCTTCTAGGTCACTCCTGAAAAGATACAATCCTGCATAGTGGGCCTTACCTGCTTTACAAAGAATATAAAAAAAAATACCAATATATGTTTACCACATTATAGAATAGTAGTCAGGGTACCATGTAATGTAGCTGAGTTTTACTTGGGCTGAAATGATTTTGTATAGGTAAAGATAAATGTTCAGATACATTTAATGTGTTTTATAAGCTTGTTTTTAGATTTTAGTCAGGTGTTTATTGTATTCTTTGCATATAAGCAAGGCCCCTGGAATTCTGCGGGTCTTCGGTTGCAGAATTTGCTGCAGAATTTGCATCATGCCGCAGAATATATATAGTGCTGCAGAATTCATTGTTTTTGGTAAATTTTCATATAAATATACTGTTTTTCCATAGTGTCAGGCTTTCTTTCCCATCTCGTTTATCCTGAAGCCCCTCCTCTTTGCTCAGCATATGATGTCATCGATGACATCACATCATATTTAGCCAATGACAGGACTGCATTCTGCCACAGACGTGAATAAATCATGCCGCAGAAATCAGAAAATGTTGCAGCAGAAGTCAAGGAGCCCTGCCGCAGAAATCAGAAAATTCTGCTGTAGAACACCAGGGGCCCTGCAAATAAGCATCTAGGTTGTAGATTGCAAAATGCAGGAACACTGTTACCAACTAACTTATTCAAGTTTATATCCAGTAGGGCCATCCACAATCCTCAGTTGTTTGAATGAGAACTAGTCTGAATGAAAGTATATTCACAAAGAAGAAACTGTCTTACTACTTATGAAAATACTTCACAGTTAGCACCCCATTTAGGTGAATTGGATTATTTGCAGCTTTTCTCCCACCTACTGTTTCAGTCTCTGTGACAACAAAAGATTTTTTGATAGACTACTTCAACAAAAAGCAAATGTTAAGTATTTAAGTGTACTTATGTTTGGCCAGTGGATTTTGAAAGCACAGTCAATGACGTACAGAAGGTAAGACCCCAGGGGCTATATGATGCTGGTGGGCAGATTAGTGCTCAATTCACATCTGAACAAAGACATGAAAACTGGGAGACACTGTTTTCATGGACACCAAGGGAAAAACAAAAACATCCACATGTCTGGCAGATGCATAAATCCATTTTAACATCCTCCACTAATCACTTGTGGATTTTTTAGGTGAAGACACTTTATTTCAAAGAAGTAAATTCAAGCAGTTTTTAACCCCTTGGCCATTCACTCCTTCAGGCCTGCCAAGACCCCCTACCATCACTGCTGAGTGCTGACCACCATCCACTGCCTCTTACTGCTGTGCTACCAGGTAACACAAAGTAACCCTTCATTGAGTGGGCCCCTATCCCTGTGGGAGGCTACCAGGGGAGGAGAATTGCCCTAAAAAGCTTCCAGTGTATCCTGAGCATGGCAGGGGTCAGAACGGACACATGTCTGGGGATTCTGGCTTATGGAGGGACCAACAGCTGTCCTTCGGTTGGGTCAGTGGGTGTTTTCCCATTTTCTTGGGAGCGTGACAGGCCACACGATGTCAAGGCACAAGCCAATGTCCATCACGCTCCCTCCTGCAGTGAGGGCTGACATGTTGTCATGCCTCTGGCCTCCATCATGGGCCAGCAAATGCTGAGCCATGAACCCAGCCTCCCTCCCAGGAGAAGGTGAGTGGTCATTGGACACTCAAGCCTTCACCCACCAGCTGGCCCTCCAACACCCAAGTCTGTTCCCTAACCCTGGGCAGCAGACACAGGCAGAAATCCAATTCAGGCAGTTAAATTATAGATAGGAAAAAAACAAAGGTAGTCCACCTTAGCGGTGATGGTTCAGCTTAATTCACATCTGAGTTCTAACAACTCTAGCAACTAGCAACTTGTGCATGTGGGGTGTGGGTGCTGAAGAAATGGGATCATAGTGCTGTCACTACTGCCATCACCCCAGAGGGATGTAGACTGCATTGTTGCTACTGCCATCACACCTGAAGGGGTGGGGGCTGTAGTGCTTCTGCCATCACCACTGGTGGATGGGGAATGTAGTACTGCTGACGTCCCACCTGAGGGATGGGGCCCATAGTGCTGATACTGCCATCACACCTGAGGAATGGTGAACGTAGTACTGCTGCCATCACACCTAAGGGATGGGGTCCACTGTGTTGCTGCTTCTGTCACACCTGAGGGAGGGAGGTTGTAGTGCTTTTGCTGCTGCCATCACACCAGAGGGATGGGGGTCGTAGAGGTGTTGGTGCTGCCATCGTACCTGAGGGATGGGGCTGTGGTGCTGCTTCCATTACACCTTAGGGATGGGGGCTGTAGTGTTGCTGCTGCCATCACATCTCGTACCTAAAATAACTTTAAATTGGTACAAGGATGGAAGGATGTGTAATAGTGGAAATCAAAATTGCTAAAATGCATGTTAGCAGAGTTACAAATTGTTAAATAAAGTACATAAAACCAAACACCGGTAAAAGCGGATTTCAGTTTAGCAGACACCGGTGACAATACCAGTTTTTACAATGTGCAAAACGGAATATGCCTTTTCTCAATCCTGGTAAACCAGTGATACCTTATAAATGGAAGTGCAGGACCCACAGGGGAATGTGCTTCCACAGTTACATACATAACTACGCATCTACCCACAGTAAAATAAGGATACTGTCTCAAAAAGTAAGGAAATAAGTTGAAAAAAAGCGCTCAGTAATGATCCACCTAGGGTCAAAGTGACAGAAGATGGGAAATAAGGTGTTAGGGTTTCCCTAACACCTCAACCTCCCAAACTAGGCAGGAGAGCAGTTGGGTGTGCCTTGGGCTTCTGAAGCCTAACGCTCATCCCATTGTCATAACGTCTACACGTCTGGCCTTATTTACAGATGGACTGGTGTAAGTGTTAGGCTTGAGAAGCCCAAGGCACACCCCACACCTGCTTCACTGCCTGGTTTGGGAGGGTGGGGTATTAGGGAAATCCAAATACCTTGTTTCCCTACTTCCGTCACTTTGATCCTAACTGGAGCATTAACAAAGTTTTTTGCAACTTACATATATTATAGGGACATGGTAATTCCTCTATATTTAGTATTGAGTAGACTAATATTAAACTCCAAAGTTTTACCTTAATAATTTTGTTGTGGCCTAACAAAATAGCTCAATATTTGGCATGCACAGTCAGGCTGTCAGAGTCTCAAGGCCTAGAAAGTTTAGGGATGGCATCTTGTATGGTTTTCAAGATATGGAGAGCCAGAAAATGAAAAAAGTCACACTTTTTTCCTATACTTAACATGGATTTTTTTTCTCTCATGCATAGGCTATACAGTACTGAATTTCTGCATAAAACATTCTGGGTCTATGTGTCCTGAGCTGAGATAGTGCCTTTCAAAGGTTTGGTGAAAAATATGAAGCAGTTCCTGAGATATGTAAGCAATAACCCACAACAGGGTGTGTTGTTATTTGGAATTAATGCACACCCAGGTGCATTGTGAGGTACAAAGCTACAGGCGGAGTGTCCTCACAGCACCTGGGTGTGCGTTAATCCCCAATAACAACATACCCTGTCATGGGTAATTCACTTATAGCATGGGTATGCAAAAAAAGACAGGAAAAACCTTAAAGACTGTTGTTTTCTACTGTTTAAATGCCTGACAAGCTACTGTATCCTGCCCCCTTGCAAAATAGTATCTGAGAAATACTACATACTCCACTGCTTTTATGCACATAGAAATGTCACAGATGCACTACTGTGATGATCTGTGACATTTCTTCTGCATACTACTGTGTAGAATATTGCTTAACATCATTACTGCCCCCACCAAACCATTGGACTGCCTTCAGCAGCCATATCACATTGTGAGGTCACACAGTCATACAGGTGTTGGCCACAACATTGCCACAGGACACATTGCACTCCCCTCTGACTATATCATGACAGGACAGAGTGAAAGGGCACAGATGACAGTGCAACACTGCTACATGAACTATCCTGCTATCAGTCTCTTGCACATGTGCTCACTCTTTCGTTCAACCGCACCGGACGTGGGGGACACTACTTCTCACTGCCTACATGCCTCAATATATGCACAGAGAGACAGACACACATACACAAAGGACACTGCATTATCATACAGTGAGTTGCACCTCTCTCTCTCATGTGGGTTCAATCTTCCACCACGATGACATCTCCTGTTCGGCTCTCACAAGTTCTCTGCTCTGGCTGACTCCCACCGGTGGCATTGTGACAATGCTGAGTCCCTGTTAGTGACCTGCTCACTGGACAACCTGGGGGTGAAATCATCATTCATATCTCAGGGACAAGGATCACACTCCAGGACTACAATGCCCCATCCCCGCAACAGGAGAGACACACAATAGAAACTTTTCTGGGGAGAAGCAGACAATCAAGACATCTCTGGCCAGATAGAACACAGAGAACTACAGTGACATGCCAAGGGGGCTGCACAGCTTGTGACAAGGCCACACAGAAAGACAAAGACAGCAAAGGACCCCTGCATTCTGTAGACAGACAGCTGTGAACTAAACAAGCAGCATAATGAGAACCATGTGGCCTCTGTGTGTGTGTGTGTGTGTGTGTGTGTGAGAGAGAGAGAGAGAGAGAGTGTCACTGGTCTGGACCTCAATACCTTGCTCCTTGCTGTCCATCAAATCTACCACTCTTGCATACCCTGTCAGGGAAGGGATCCCAGTGTCTCTTTTGGGGGGGCGCTTCTCAGCATTTGCGATGTTCACTCCGTCTCTCCAGGATGGGCCACTGCGAGCAAGAGACACACACTTGGCAGCTCATCTGTGTATAGGGACAAATATACAGAGAGATGTTTTTATTGATGACCATGCTGACCAATCGCTCTCTCTCCCCCGTCTGATGTCCGGCACCTCTGTCTGTATCTATGACATTCACTGGTCTCTCTCGCTGGTCCTGATACTCTGTCACTGAGGCACAGGTCAGGAAGCTTAGGAAAAAAACAGGAGCAGTTGTGAAATTCACAACAAGAGTTTTATTAGTATTAGCAGTAACATAAAAGAATAAAATTGTTCAGAATAACTATTTACAAAGGCAGAATGAACAGAAGATGCATCTGAGTTTTCCTTCAATCTATGTGTCCCCCTTGCTAGAAATTGCAGCTTTTTCTCTCTTATAAGTCTTTGCAACCCCCCTTCTTAACAACCATCCTGTTTTTTCTAAAACTGTTTTAGTATATTTCAGGCAGGTGCTGACAGGAATACAATGTTCCAAAAAAATGAGGCCCCTTTTCCTCAGATCTTCTGCAAAAGGCTTAAAAAATTGCAGTAAGGTAACCTCTTGAGTTTCCAGTAGCTTTTTGCAATAATCTCAAACTATAATTATATACATTTCAAAAATCAACACTTTCTAAACAAAGGGATCCCAATATCAGTTAAATTTCCACATAATGATTTACCTATATTTTTATACCAGCAGACATGCAAGTGAGGAAAAAGACAGAACAGCAAGTGAAGACTGAGAGATAGTGAGCAGCAAATATTTACGAGACTGTTGGTGTGATCAAATCCTAGGTTTCACAGGAAAATCTGGTAGCACAACCAGACAGATAAGAGACAGGAAATAACAGATCCTTGCAAATAACTCTTTCCATAACAACTGGGACAGTTCATATTCAATCTGGTCACATAACCCCCCTCCTTAAGAGGGAATCTGTTTTATTAAACAGGTTTCCAAAACTTTCTATTAACTTATATCTCTACTAATATTAGTTTCTAACTTTTAGAAATTAAGCACATGTGCAGTATCCTTTTTCTATAGCAGTACAGCAAACAGTAAAGTTTAAACTCATACATTTGTTTTTCAACCTTTAGAACCATCAATTCCTGATCCATAACTTGACAGAAAATCATCATTGCTATTCTCTTTACCAGATTTGTGTATCACCTTGAATTTAAATGGCTGTAGTGTCAGGTACCACCTTATGATTCTGGAATGTTTATCTTTCATTTGGTTAAGCCAACAGAGATGATTGTGATCTTTTATAAGTACAAAGACTGGTCCTAGCAAATAAAACTTAAGGCACTCCATTGCCCACTTTGCTGCTAAACATTGCTTTTCAATTGTGGAGCACCTTTTCTCTCTGTCATGCAACTTCCTACTTATATACAGAATAGTATGTTCTGTCCCATCTATAGTTTAACTCAGGACTGCACCTAGGCCTACCTCTGATGCATCTGTTTGTAACAAAAATGGTTTCTCATAATCTGGACTTCTTAAAATGGGCTGAACATAATGCAGCCTTAATAGTTTGAAAAGCTTCATCACACTCAAGGGTCCATTTCACATTATTTGGGTACCGTTTTTTCATGAGTTCAGTCAGGGGAGTAGCTAACTCAGCAAAGTTGGGAACAAATCTCTGATAATAACCAGCTAGCCCTAAAAATGACCTGACATATTTCTTTGTTTTTGGGACAGGGCTGTTAGCAACAGCTTCTATTTTAGAAATTTCTGGCTTAACTTCTCCATTTCCCAAAACATACTGTAGCCCTAATATCTGGTTTCCTGCCTGCCAAATGCTCATTTGGTAGGATTAATAGTCAGACCTGCTTTTTTGATAGCTTGGATAACTGCTCGTAGGTGTTCTGGGTGGCTTTTCCAGTCTGGACTGTACACCACAACATCATCCAGGTATGCAGCACAATAACCAGTGTGAGGAGATAAAATTACATCTACATACCACTGGAATTAAGCTGGCGCACCATATAAACCAAATAGCATGGTGGTAAACTGCTAGAATCCAACAGGAGTGGCAAATGCAGTTTTGTCTCTGGATTCTTTAGCTAAAGGTATTTGCCAGTAACCCTTGGTAAGATCGAGGGTACTGATATACTTTGAACTCCCCTGTCTGTCCACCAAATCATCTATTCTGGGCATAGGATAACTGTGATATTCTGACACTTGATTAAGTTTCCTAAAATCTAGGCAGAATCTAACACCCCCTTCTTTTTTGTTTACAATTACCACTGTAGATGACCAAGCATGCCGAAACTCTTCTATGACACCCCATTCTTTCATTTTTTGTATTTCCTTAACCACGTCAGCTTTTAACCGCTCTGGTAACCTGTATGTCTTTTGCATAATAGGATAAGCATTCTTTGTCCCTATAACATGTTCAGCCCCTTTTGCTCAGCCTGGTACTGTGGTAAAAGTACTGTTAAATGTCTTTAGCACATTACGAATTTTTACAGTTTGTTCTGAGGTTAAGGAAACATTCACCTTTACAGCATCAGCAGTTGCAGTTTGTTCCAGTCTATCATAAGCTACATCCATATCTTCTTTATCAGTTTCTGGTAAAACTAGCAAAGTAGCTTTTGGCATTTTTTCAACCCATTTCTTGAGGAGGTTAGCATGGTATATCTTAGTAGGACTTTTTTCTGTCAGGGGTCTTAATCTCGCAGTTAACGGTGCCAGTACATCTAAGCACTCTGTAAGGCCCTTGCTACTTCATTAACAGTTTATTTTCTGTTGTGGGTAACAGTAGCAAAACTTGTTCACCTGGTTCAAAAACTTTTCCTTTTACCCCATGGTCATAATATACCTTCTGCTGGTTTCGGGCCTCTTCCTGATTACTATAGGCAGTTTCAACATATTTTGCCAGCTTCTTTCTTAGGGCACACATATAAGATGTTATAAATTGTTTCTGAGTGGGGTTATCTTCCCACATTTCTTTTATCACATCCTGTGGCCTTCTTGGCTGCTTACCATACAGCATTTCAAATGGTTAAAAAAATGTTTGATGCCTGTGACACTTCTCTGTAAGCAAAAAGTAGGTAAGGCAAGTATTGGTCCCAAACTTTCTCTTCCCCTTTTACAAACCTTTTTTAACATGTGTTTTAGGTTTTGACTAAAACGCTCAGCAAGACCATCTGTCTGGGGGTGACAGGGGGAGGTTCATATGGCAGTGATACCTAGTAATCTGTACAGCTCCTTAAGTAATGCAGCACGAAAATTATTACCCCAATCAGTAATAATTTTTTTTAGGTATACCCACTCTGCTGAACATTTTGCCAAGCTCTGCTGCCAGTATTGAAGCTGTGACAGTACACATTGGAACTGCTTCTGAGTAGCATAGCCGCATACTACCAGGATAAATCTATTACCCTTTTTACTTTTGTCTAAAGCACCAACCACATCCATTGCAATTCTCTCAAAAGGCAACATCTATCAAGGGTAGGGGCACCAGAGGCACCTTGTCTTTTCTAGTGACTGGTGCTACTTTCTGACATTCAGAATAAAAATTGCAATAGGTAGCAACAGCTTCATGAATTCCAGGCCAGTACAATCTATACAGCAATCTGGCAAGGGTGAGATCCCTCCCTGAGTGACCAGCCATAGGACTGTCATATGCTATCTGTAACAACTCTGTTCTATATTTCTGTGGTATAACCAATTGTTCTATCTGTTCCTGTGTCTGAAGTTTAACCCAGACTCTGTACAGTGACCCATTACATTCTTTAAACATTGGTCCACCCTGCTTTGGTTTCACCCCCAGCTGCTTAAAATAACCCTAGAGAGAAACATTGTTAGTTTGCTCTGAAAGAAAATCACAATCCGTTATCGGCTTAGTTTCAGCATTTTTATGTTAACCCCTTATATTCATCAGTCATTTGTTGCCACCTGTTTTTTCAGGCATTGTTTTTCTTTTCTGGATTTCCAGATCTTGGAGCTGTGCTCAAATATGTCCAAATCAAAGTCACTGAAAGAAAAACTGTTCCCACCATTTGAAATTTTCTTTGCCCGACCTCTTGTTACCACTGCTGCTGAAACATCAGGATTTAATCCCTCTTTGATCAACTCAGTAAATACCTGGAAAGTCATTTCCAATAATCACAGGTAACATAGAAACATAGAAGCATAGACTTTGACGGCAGATAAGGACCGCTAGGCCCATCTAGTCTGCCCATTTCCCTACCTACAGGATAGGCCGCAGATCCTAGTTAACCAACAGCCTATTTCTTCCTACTCCCCACACAAATTGCCTTATGTCTGTCCCATGCATTCTTGAATTCTCCCACAGTTTTAGACCCCACAACCTCCTCAGGAAGGCTGTTCCATGCATCCACTACCCTTTCTGTGAAATAATACTTGCTCACATTGCCCCTGAACCACCCTCCTTCTATCTTTAAATTGTGTCCCCTTGTTCTTGCAAGTCTCTTTTTCTGAAAGATGCTACCCTCTTTGACTTTGTTGATTCCACTGAGGTACTTAAAAGTTTCTATCATGTCCCCCCTCTCTATTCTTTCCTCAAGGGTATACATATTAAGCTCCTTTAGTCTCTCCTCATACGACTTCTCTTGCAGACCCTGCACCATTTTAGTTGCCCTCCTCCGGACTGCCTCTATCCTGTCTATGTCCTTGTGGAGATGGGGTCCCAGAACTGGACACAGTACTCCGATGGGGTCTTACCAACTCTGTCTGTACAGAGGATAACAACTTCCTGTTTTCTGCTGCTGATGCCTCTCCCTATACATCCCAGTATACCCCAGCCCTCCCTACTGCCTTCTCCACATGGCTTGCTAACCTTAAGGTCATCTGATATGATTACCCCAGGTCCCTTTCCTTTTTTGTTGTTGTTCTACCTCCCCCACTGTGTATTCTTCCCTGGTTCTTGTTTCCCAGGTGCATTATTTCACTTCTTTGCATTGAATCCTAGCTGCCATACTTCTGACCATTCCTCCAACCTTGCCAAGTCCCTTTTCATCTTTTCCACGCCTCCTTGTGTATCAACCCTGTTGCAGATCTTTGTGTCATCTGCAAAAAGGCATACTTTTCCTTCCAGTCCCTCTGCAATGTCACTGATGAAGACATTAAAAGGTACAGGTAACCTAGGTACTAACCCCACTTTCATTTGGTGCAACACACCCTTAATGGCCAGAGTCTCTTTGGTGGTGGGATAGTATTGAATGTCTCCGTGGATGCAGATGACACCAGTACCTGGTCCTCTCGTACAGTGTATTCCCAGCCATTTAACATGAACTATGGTCTGTCTGCTTCCTGAATAAATAACTGCCTTTACAGTATTATCCTAAGCTTCACAACTGTTAAGTACTAGCCCTAATTTGTCAAGGACTAATCTGCTTCAGTGCCACTCTCCTTACTGCAGCAGTTTCTTGCAATATTTATTTATTTTATTTATTCATTTATTGAAAATGTTTCACCAGGAAAGGCACACTGAGCAAAAAGATGCTCGTCTCACAGTGTGACCTGGGGGGGGGGGTTACCGAGGAGGCAGGTATACATACAGTAGTTGAACTTCACAGTAGCACAATATGGATAATGTACATAGTTGGGAGGGATTACATTTGAACTTGTTACATAGGCAGAACAGTACAGAACAGCACAGGATCAGCAAGTACAGGTTATACAAATGATGGTTACACAACGAGGTAAGAACAGTACAGAACATGATCGTAAGGGCATGATATACAAATCATGGGTACACATCGAGGCAAAGCATGACACACATAAGTGCCAGATTACAGAACAGGGGTAGTAATAGCTGAACTTGAGTGCCAGTAGTAGAAGCTGAGCTACAGGGAGATGCACCAAGTTGACAGGAGGATTTGGAGAGCAAGATGGGGGGTAGTGAAGAAGGATCTAGTAAGCGTTAGGAGTGTAGGGGGGAGGTTAGATGAGGAGGCAGGGAGTGGGGATGGGGAGAGCAGATTGATTACAACCATGAACCATGAACTTACAACCATGAAAAAAAAAGTAAATAATCATGTGGGGAGTAGTGCAATGTAAAGGCTGTGGAGCAGCAGTCTTCTGGGAGTCTTTCTGGAGGCTGAGATGCTGCCCTATTTGCAGACAACTCTCTGCCCTGAGGGAGGAATTTGCACATCTTCAGGCCACACTGGACAACAGTAAGGGAACCTTCCCCCAGGCCAGACTGGATGGTAGGAAGGGAACCTCCCCCATCCAGGGAGCACCAGAGCCACCACCACTACCTCAGAGGTTGCAAAGAAAGCACAGCAGTTGGACCACAGTGGGCTCAGGGAGGGTGAGGATGGTGGAACAGAGGCACACCCAGTCAGTTGTTCCACTCCACAATCCATACACCATTCTGGGGGAGCACAGCTCCCCTATAGATGCACCCACAGAGGAGATTAAGGAGGCTGAGGGCACCTGTCACAAGGGAGGCCCACAGGAAGGAGGCAGACGACACCACAAGGAAAGGAAGCAGCTCCTGGTGGGGGACTCAATTATTAGGGGTTAGAACTTGGGGGAGCAGGGAAAACTGAAGTAAGGTGCCTGCCTGGTGCCATGGCTTGGAGGGACAGGAAGCGCATCCTCAGGATCACGAGAACAGCTGCACAGAAGTCTGAGCTGGATGTCATTGTCCACCTAGGGACAAATGACTTGGCTCAACATGAGATTAGAGCAGTGCAGAAGGACTTTGTAGAACTGGGGAGGGGTCTAAGACAAGTAGCACACACAGTATCCTTCTCAGAAGTGCTGCCTGTCAATGGCATGAGTGAGGCAAGGGTACTTTCCACCATGCAGTTTAATGAATGGTTAAAAAATGGTGTGGAGTACAGGGGTTTGGCTTCATTGGGGACTGGGGTTCCACCTGGAGGGACACCAGCCTATACTGGCAGGTTGGTCTGCATCTGTCCAGGAAGGGAACAAGTCTTTTGAGCAATCGGTTTAAATGCTTCATTGGCAAGCTTTTAAACTAGTCAAGGGGAGGCACTGATAAGCAGCAGGAAAATCCCATCCTCTCCCTACAAAACAGGGTACTAAATGAGAAAAAGACCGAGGTAGAAAGGTCAGTGGAGGATGCTGCAACAGTAGGGTAAAGCCATAAAAATATGGAAAGCAATGAGTACCAATGCCCGTAGTCTGAGTAACAAGCTTCCTGAATTAGTGGCCTTGATGGAGGAGGAACATCTGGATATCGTGGCAGTCACAGAAACATGGTTCATACAAAACCATGACTGGGACGTAAACATACCAGGATACACTATCTACAGGAGGGACAGGGAGGGTAAAAGAGGAGGAGGAGTAGCTCTTTACATAAGGGAAGAAATCAAAGCAACAGAACAAAAGGGAAAACAGGGAGGAGAAGAAGCACTGTGGGTAAATTTGGAGACAGCAATGGCATCACAATCCGCACAGGGGTTGTATACAGACCCCCTTCTCAGGGGGACGAAAATGGACAAGGAAATGACAGAAAGTATACTTAGTATGGCAGAAAAAGGGGAGATATTGCTGATGGGTGATTTGAATATGCCAGGTGTTAATTGGAGTGCAGTTGCAGCAGCCACTTCTAAGAGTGGGGTTATTCTAGATACCCTACAGGGGGCATGCCTTAGACAACTAGTATTGGAGCCCACTCAAGAGGGAGCAACCTTAGACCTGGTTCTCTCAAATGGAGATGGAGAGAGGATCACAGATGTAGAAGTGGGTAGCCATCTGGGAACTAGCGACCATCGAACAGTATGGTTCATAATAAACACAGCAATAGAGTCAAGCTATACAAAGGCAAAGGTACTGGACTTTAGGAGGGCTGACTTTTCCAAAATGGGTGAGTGCCTAAGGAATGCCTAGCAAATGGGCAGGAAGGAAGGGGTGGAAGAACAATGGGGTATAATAAAAACTGCCATCACAGAGGTAACAAGCCTTTGTGTGAAGCAAATAAACAAAACTAAATGATGTAAGAAACCACTATGGTTCTCAAAGTAAATGGCAGTGAAGGTTCAAGAGAAAAAGAAAGCATTCAGGAAGTACAAGGAATCACAGAAGGAGCAGGACAGAGAACTGTATCAGTTAAAGCAAAAAGAAGCTGGGAAGGCAGTCAGAACAGCAAAGGCCAAAACCAAGGAAAAGATAGCCAACTCAGTTAAGAACGGGGATAAAACCTTTTATAGGTACATCAGGGAGCGAAGGAAGACCAAGGGAGGGATAGTTAAGCAATAAGGCATGACCAGGGGTTAGATTAACAGTCTATTAATCACCCACTGGGGGTGTAATGTGGCACGAGGAGCAGCCGAGTGCCATATTGTCCCTAGGGGGTGATTAACTGACTGTTAATCTAACTCCTGGGACTGCCTTATTGCTATTATAAAAAACACACCAAAAAAAAGAGTTTAAAGTATACTTTTTCAACGTTTTCCTGGGAGATTTTTAATAAAATAGTTCTTCCACCAACAGTTTAAGAATGCTGGCTCAAAATCCGAATGCATCACTCCACACATTCAGCAGGGCTAGAGGATGGAATGCTGACAGAAAGAATTCATGTGCCATGGTGATCAGGCTGTACATGACAGTATAACATGGATTAATGTAAGGCTGTTGGAATCCTAATAGCCAATCAGATTGCAGAATTTCTGAGACCCTTTTTATGGGTCGCGAGGGTAAATGGGACAGTTACCCTCCCCGGGAAGCCCCTCGTGGTCGTGAGAGCCCTGCTGAGCTCTCCCCAGGACGCTGACTGCTGGACCCCCCGCGAAGCCAGAAGTGGGTCGCGAGAGTAAATGGGACAGTTACCCTCCCCCTGAAGCCCCTCGTGGTCGCGAGAGCCCTGCTGAGCTCTCCCCAGGATGCTGACTGCTGGACCCCCGAAGCCAGAAGGTACGACGCTCTTTCATCACTTGAGTGCTAGGACAAGGCTCCTTTGTTTTAAAACTTTTTGTGGCGCCTCTACAAGCCAAAGCACCATAAGTGAGGGCTTGCGTACTTGCTGTACTGCGGTACTGTAAGGCTCTGAGAACCGGAAAGTAATATTTTCAAACACTCAGCTAAATTACAGCAGAAAAGTTTTCCACAGTTTTTCAATCTCTACAGCATTACCTGCTTAGTTGCTCCATCCTCCTGTTACGACTATAAAAATTAATCCTCGCTCCTCTTTTCTCCACAGTGGGGCGCAAGGGTAAATGGGACAGTTACCCTCCCCCTGAAGCCCATCGTGGTCGTGAGAGCCCTGCTGAGCTCTCCACAGGACGCTGACTGCTGGACCCCCCCCCGAAGCCAGAAGTGGGTCACGAGGGTAACTGGGACAGTTACCTTCCCCCTGAAGCCCCTCGTGGTCGCGAGAGCCCTGCTGAGCTCTCCCCAGGACGCTGACTGCTGGACCCCCCCCGAAGCCAGAAGGTATAACGCTCCTCAATCGCTTGAACACCAGGACAAGGCTCCTTTGTTTTAAAACTTTTATTGGCGCCTTTACAAGCCTGTCTCTGCAACCCGCCCTGCACTGCTCTGCTGTGCCGTGATTCTTGTCCCACCGGCGCTGCACGCCGGCTCCCCACCGCCCCCACCACCACCCTTGGTCGACTCTCTAATTTATAGGCAGTGTCAAGGTCAGATGACTCTGCCAAAACCTATCAGCCCATTTTCAGGTCTGCAGGTTATAAATTCCCACCAGCAGAGGTCACTACCACAAATTACTGCTATTTCTTTATCATTCAATTACAGAAACATGATCATATACCTAATAACAGTGTTTGCCACTGCTAGGCCTCTCACCTCTCTACCCCCCTCAAATAAGTCATTAAACAACCCCTACCTCTACCATAATATCTCGCCCTCACCCCCTCCTCCACCCCCACCTACTCCAAAGGAGTGGCAGATCCACACAACCACCTGGTCGTGGCTCATAAGCCCCTCAGTCATACCTCACTCCTTCCCCATGAGCCTATCTGCCCTAAGTAACCTAAGGACTGCTACCCCTCCCCAGATCCCACATATCCCCCATTCCAGACCAAAGCCAAGATTTGCATGGCAAAACATCTCAAGGTGGCTCACCCTGCTGCTTCTCATGGCAGGTGGTATCGAAACAAACCCGGGCCCGTCGTCCAGCCAAAACCTTGCAACTCTTCCAAAGGGACTACGTTTCCTCCACCTGAACATCCGCAGCTTACTAAAGAAAATCCTGGAGTTGCAAGTCACTACCCAAACCCTCCAACCTGACATCTGCATCATATCCAAGACAAGGCTTAAACCTCACCATGCGGATGCTGAAATAGCCATCCCTGGTTATACTACAATCAGGCAAGACCGCCTAGGTACTAAGAAAGGTGGCGGCATAGCCATGTACTTATCAAATAAGCTTCACTACACCGCTATCCAAATCTCCAGTCTGTCTCCCCTGCTAGACACTTTGCTGATTCAACTCCTTCTGCCACACACCACCCCAGTATATGTGGCTGGGATTTATTGCACCCCAACTACACCTGTGAATTCCATCATCAACCATCTAGCCTCCCTGAAAGCTACGGCTGCAATAGGTGAACTTTACATCCTCAGAGACCTAAATCACAACTGGTTAGCACCCAACTGCTCAAACCTACATAGCAGTGTCAAATCCCTAAACCTCTCCCAACTAATAGCACAACCAACACGCCTAAACCCTACAACACACAACCACTCCCTCCTGGACTGGGCTCTCACTACACACCCTCACAGAATAATCAAGGCTGGCATCCTACCTGATTCCTTGAGCGATCACCATATGATCCACATGACCAGGAAGGTGCACCGACCTACAAACCATCACCCACTAAGGCAAATCCTAACGAGAGCATACAAATCCCTCTGTCTCCACTCCCTTTTAAATGACCTCTCACTTGCAGACTGGTCTTTCATTAAACTGTCGCCCACAATTGACCACGCTGTCAAAATGTTTAATAAGCAGCTCCTGGCCCTATAGGACTATCACGCCCCACTAAGAAAGAAAAGAGTCAGGGAACACCATCTCCCTTGGGTCTCTGCTGACATTATCGGCAGATGCCTGGCTAGAGACCAGGCCTGGAAAACACAGGCAACTAAACTCCCTGTATCTCTACAACATTACCGCATCTCTAAATAACTGGCACTAAAGCCATGACAGGCAAAACAACTATTTCCTAGACGCCTCACTACAAACCTAAATCACCCCTCCAAATTCTGGAAATCTGTCAAAACCCTGTTCTCTCCCCCCACACAGCCACCCTCCCCTACCCTAAACATACAGGGCAACAATATATCTGCCCCCAATGAAGTTGCCTCAGTTTTCAATTCCTTCTTTTCCACTAGCTCTGAAGCTCTCCTAGACAGCCAACAGCTCCTCACTCCCACATACAACCCTCTTGCAACTCCCCTGCAAACCCCACACATGCCCTCTTTCTCCTTTCATCCTATCTCCTCAGCTGAAGTTCTAGCCGCCCTGCGCTCCCTAGACCCAAGCAAAGGCAAGTGCCCTCTAGGACTGGATGCCAAACTCCTCTTCCTGTCAGCCCCTGCAATTGCCTCCCTCTAGCTGACCTATTGAACCACTCTTTCTCCACTGCAAAAATTCCAGCAGCCTGGAAGGAAGCAGTAATCATCCCACTACCAAAAGGTGGTGATCCATCTGAGCCTGGCAACTACCGCCCAATCTCTCTCCTACCGGTTCTGGCCAAGCTTCAAGAACAGCTAGCCCTCTCCCAACTCACACAGTTCCTTGACTCCACCTCTTTCTTCACCCCTTTTCAGTCGGGCTTTCGCAAAACGCACTCCACCGTCACAGCACTGTTAAGGCTCACAAACGATATCTCCTCGGGTATGGACAAGGGCCACACCACCTCCGCTATTTTCATTGACTTGGCCAAAGCCTTTGATACTGTGTCCCACTCAAAACTTCTCACAAAATTGCAACATGCAGGCCTCTCTCATCCTGCCACCAACTGGTTCCAAGACTATCTGTAAGGAAGGAAGCAGGCAGTAAAAATTGGCCCACATGTCTCCGCCCCACTCCCAGTTAGCATGGGGGTCCCCAAGGGCTCGGTCCTGGGCTCCCTGCTTTTCTCCATATTTTTAAATGATCTACCTCAAGTCTGCTCCAACTCAGCCGTACAAATGTATGCAGATGATACTGTACTGTACACCTCTGGCACCTCCATCCGCGACTCAAACTCTTCTCTTCAACATGATTTTGATGCCATTCAAGCTTGGCTGAGGTCCAACCAACTGGTCCTAAATGCTAAGAAAACTGTCTCCATAACTTTCGGCACCCATCCGAAACTAGCCAGGCTAGAATCCCCCCCCCCGTTTTCCACACTGTGGACGGAGCCAACCTAGAATCCTGCACCTCCTTCAGGTACCTGGGGATTTGGCTAGATCAGCACCTTGATTTCCATGCCCACATTGACTCACTACAGAAAAAACTGCACCCTAAACTAGGTGCACTTCACCGCAATAAAGGCAACCTTCCTACCTCAGTCAGGAGGGAGCTAGTCCACAAAATGATCCTCCCCATTTTTGACTATGGCAATGTGGTCTACAGTGCAGTGCCCCCATCTACCTGGACCCCCTCTTCCATTCTTTCTGCCAGTACATCCTTGACTGCCCACCTTCTACCCACCACTGTGACCTGTACAGTGCCCTTGCCTTCCCATCGCTGCAGTCCCGGCGTAAACTGCACTGTGCAAATCTCATTTCCAATCACTGGTCAAATGCCTTCCCCCCCCCCATCTCAGCTGTGCACTAGCAACCCAGCCCCCCCAGCATACCCCCTCAGAAGCTCGGATTCAAAACAACCCAAGTCCTTTCATGCGCACCTCAAAGGGCCAAATGGCCTTCAAGCATCAGATGCCAAAATTATGGAATGAGCTACCTGCAAATATCAGGCTCTCCACCTCCCACTGGCTTCTAAAATCTCGGCTGCTTTCCCACTTCTCAGCTGTATGTAGTTGCTACCCACAGTCTAGTCTTTCCACCAGGGGCATCCAAATGTCTCACAAATCTTAACCAAAGCAACAGGCTAAATTGTGCACCAATCCTCATAATTGCTTAGTCAGATTTAGCTGCACCTGCTGTACCTACAATCTTACCTGTATTAACTCTACTCCCATCAGCTACAATTCCACTGGCTATTTTAACTCCCTGTTATGTATCCATTTTCACCTGTTTATATGCAATTTTGTTTTTCCTACTGAACCTGCTGCCTATTTTCACTACTGCATTGTGCATTCTGCACCACTTCTTGACCTATGTAACCCCAGGTCGCATCTGGAAATGAGCGGCACCCGCTCAGTATGCTTATCTGGTAAATCTCTTAAATAAATATATAAATGGGGGGGGGGAGGGGGCAGAAGGTGACTGTGAAAAGGCAGAGATACTAAACAAATATTTTTGCTCAGTATTTACAAAGGAAGAGGGGGAGGTACCTGAAATTAACAGTAGAAACACGCTGGATGCAGAAGTTGATACCAGCCCATTTACAGAAGAAAGGGTTCTGAAAGAACTCTTAAAACTGAAGGTGGACAAAGCTATGGGGCCTGATGGGATTCATCCCAGAATTCTAAAAGAACTAAGGGTAGAATTAGTGACACCACTCACTATCCTGTTTAACAAATCATGGGAGGATGGGGTGGTACCCAAGGACTGGAGGAGGGCAGATGTGATTCCCCTTCACGAAAGTGGGAACAAGGCAGAAGCAGGAAACTACAGGCCTGTTAGTTTAACCTCAGTGGTAGGGAAAATGATGGAATCACTTCTGAAGGAAAGAATTGTCGAGTATCTAGAGGCCAGAGGGGCACAGGACCCAAGGCAGCATGGATTCACAGCAGGAAGGTCATGCCAGACAAATCTGATAGATTTATTTTACTGGGTGACCAAAGTAGTAGATAAGGGAGGGGCTGTGGACATGGCCTACCTAGACTTTAGCAAGGCATTTGACACAGTCCCACACAAAAGATTAATATACAAGTTAGCTAGCCTGGGAGTGGGTCCCAAGATGACAGCCTGGGTAAAAATTGGCTGGAGAATAGGACACAGAGAGTAATAGTAAATGGAGTCCACTCTGAAGAAAAGGGGTTACTAGTGGGGTACCACAGGGTTCAGTATTAGGACCGGTCCTCTTCAATGTCTTTATAAGCGACATTGCAGAGGGACTGGAAGGAAAAGTATGTCTCTTTGCAGATGACACAAAGATCTGCAACAGAGTTGATGCACAAGGTGGGGTGGAAAGGATGAAAAGGGACTTGGTAAGGTTAGAGGAATGGTCAAATGTATGGCAGCTTAGATTCAATGCTAAGAAGTGCAAGGTAATGCACCTGGGAAACAAAAACCCAAGGGGAAGAGTACACAATGGGGGGTGAGATACTAACAACAACAAAAATGGAAAGGGACCTGGGGATAGTCATATCAGCTGACCTAAAGGTGGGCAAGCAATGTGAGAGGACAGCAAGGAGGGCTGGGAGGATACTGGGATGCATAGGGAGAGGCATCACCAGTAGAAAACAGGAAGTTATTATCCCTCTGTACAGACAGCTGGTCAGACCCTATCTGGAGTACTGCGTGCAGTTTTGGAGACCCAATATTCACAAAGACATAGACAGGATGGAAGCTGTACAGAGGAGGGCAACTGAAATGGTGCAGGGTCTGCACCGGAAGACATATGAAGAGAGACTTAAGGAGCTTAATATGTATAGCCTCGAGGAAAGGAGGGACATGGGGGACATGATAGAAACTTCCAAGTACCTCAAGGGAATCAACAAAGTCCAAGAAGGGTAGCATCTTTCAAAAAAAGAGGTGTGCAAGAACAAGGGGGCACAATTTGAAGATAGAAGGGGGGGTGGCTCAGAGGTAATTTAAGGAAGTATTTTTTCACAGAGAGGGTTGTGGATGCATGGAACAGCCTTCCGGAGGAGGTCGTGGAGTAAAAAACAGTGGTGGAAGTCCAAGCTGAGATTGTACAGCCAGCACTAGTTGTGGAAAAATAACAGACAGTGACTGAACCTGAAAGCCTGATAGACTTCTTCTAATGGTGGGCTATACAAGAAAAAGAGACAGATAAGCAGAGGAGAGGAGAGAAGAGAAGCAGCAGATGAGAGAAGAAATGCAGCGACTGGAGAAGTGATGGCTAGATGCCTTGCAAGCTATCAAAGGCAGAGGGTGAGGATATAGCATGCACCAAGCAGGAAAGGGATCTTGAGGTTGTCATCTCTGATGACCTCAAGGTAGGGAAACAGTGTGACAAGGCATCAGGTAAAGCAAATAGGATGCTGGGATGTATAGGCAGGGGCATCACCAGCAGGAAAAGGGAGGTCATAATTCCGCTATACAAGACACTAGTGAGGCCCCACCTGGAGTACAGCATACAGTTCTGGAGACCATACCTAGGTAAGGACATAGACAGGGTAGAGAAGGTTCAGAGGAGGGCAACAAAGATGGTGCATGGATTGCATCACAAGTCCTATGAAGACAGGTTGAAGGAACTGAACATGTACTCCTGGAGGAGAGGAGGAGAGAGGGATATGATAGAGACATACAAGTATCTTACAGGAGAAACAGGGTGCAGGAAAACACTATTTTAAGTGAAAAGATTTTCCAGGACTAGAGGGCATGGGATGAAGTTGGAAGGAGGACGATTCAGAGGAAACATGAGAAAGAATTTCTTCACAGAACGGTGGTGGACAAGTGGAACACCCTGCCAGAGGAAGTGGTGGGGGCTGAAACAATCACGGGATTTAAGAATGCATGGGATAGACATAAAGGAATTCTAGAGGTCAGGGGTAAGGGGAAACAGACTTCTAGGAAAACAAACTGAACTTACAAGCTCAAATGGGCAGACTGGGTGGGCCATAGGCCCTTATCTGCCGACACTGTCTATGTATCTATGTATTGTTTTATTGAAATGTCTGTTCATTATTATTAAATAATGTCTCTGTCTCAACTCAGAGTTCTCAATGTACAATCTGACGTGGAACCTTTGTCAAAGAGCCTCGCTCAAAGATGTTTCTTCAAAATCGAAATAAAAAAATAAATAAAATAAAGCCAACCTGTCAACCATGAAGATCATCCGATAGTGGTACAAAGAGTGTATACAATGGGGTGAGCATTAGGGTTGACAGTCCAAAGGAAGACTCCACCCCTGATTTGCTTCAGGGGTGTGTGCAGGATTTTAGGGTGAAACCCTAAAACCACATTTCCCTACTTTTGTTGGTTTAAGCTTAACACTAAATGTTGCATTAACACAGTTTTTTTTTGCACAGATATATAATTCGACCTCTGTGAAAAATAAAGATTATCCCTAGAAGCTAGAGCATTGAGTGCTCCTTCGCCCCTTGAAGTATTAAATGGAAAATGAAAGAGATACGAAGCACTGAGCAACTAGATTTCTAAGATTAGTCATGGTCATCTCTTGACCGCTGTGTCTGAAACTACTGTAGTGTATTCTTGCATTACGGAGATATGCTTGTTTTATAATACTGACAAACATTATTCATAAAGTATGTTATTGGTACACCCGTTGGCAATTAATACATTCAGATCAAGTTCAAACTGGCTTTTACTTGTTGCCAGCATCCAAGACTACTAACTGCCATTGTGTTTGTGGCTCAGACTCTCTTTTAGGATCCCGGGTTTTGCTTACTGGAGCCAGTGCTGGCATCGGTGAAGAAATGGCTTATCATTATTGCCGCTTTGGTGCTGAAGTAGTTTTAACAGCCCGGACAGAAGGACTTCTTCAGAAAGTAAGAAATCTGCAACAATGGTTATACATTATGACTGGAAACAAAGCATTCTGATTGTCTGACAGAATTTTGAATGGGCTGGAAACCTGCTTTAAAATCATTAGAATTTAGTTATAAAAACATTTGCTTTTAAAATAAAACAATTAGTTGGTTACAATTTAAGTGTTACTTAACTGCAATGTAGTTGCATGCAACAAACATGTAACTACAGTGTAATTACACTGTTGCATGTAATTAGTGATTAGTTAGTTTAAAGGGACACTGTCAACCTTTTTTGCATCATTTTATTTTTTAGTTAAAAACAGAGGCCCACATTTTCAAAAGAGACGAGCTGCACATCTCTGAAAAAATCTGAGATGAGCCGCTTATCTCTGAAGATACTCCAAACTCCCAAATTCCCATATCCAAAAGAGGGGGATGGGCAGCCCAAATCAAGATGGGCCAAGAACCAAAGTTAATGTATGCATCCCAAGTTGTGGGAACATGCCCATGAATATCCCGCACAATGGGATATTCAGAAGAGATGGGCCGCCGAAGTGCAGGAGATGAGCGGCCCAAAGTTAGGCATGGAAAAACCACACCTAATTTCTGGCCACCCACAGGCAGGCTGTGGTAGTGCACACAGGAGCACAGCAGTCTGCCAACCACCGCAGCCCAGTGGCACTGCCCAAGCCCCTTTCCTTGATGCCATTGAGCATATCCGAAACCCCCTCCCTCAGGGTAGTGCCCCCAAGTCCCATTCCAGGATGCCCAGTAATGATATCCAAAATACCATCCCTCAGTGTAGTGCCCCACAAGCCCCATTCCAGGATGCCCAGTAATGATACCCCAACCCCCCTTCCCTCAGTGTAGTGATCCCCAAGCCCCATGATAAGCCCCTTATTCCATAGTGTAGCAGACCCTCCCCCAGCCCAAGCCTTGATCTCCAAACCCTGATTGATACTCAAAGACAGGTGCCCTGGTTCAAAATCCTGGTTCATAGTACAATCCTGGGATGCACATTTTCCATAATGTAGTGGCCCCCCACCCCAGCAAGCATAACCCCTCCCTGAACCCCCAAAATCTGACCCATGTTGGCAATTGGCAGTCTCCCACACTCTGCCAAGCCACCATCGACTGATTAGATCCAAGTTTCTATTGTACATATGATGAGAGCACTGCTCGGCCGCCCAATGAGCTCATCATATGTACAGTAGGAGCTTGTGGTTCGGAGCTCTGAGCCCCTTTCACATGGCAGGCTCTACACTGCATTAAGAGGTGCAGAGCAACTGCAACATTACGTGGAGTGTTCGCTGTCTCAGTGTTCCCTGTTTTGGGTGGTTCTGCCAGTTCCTGATGCTGTCCACAAACATGACAGCAGTCACTTCGCTTTGCACAGATCCTCTCACAAAAGGCTCTGCCATGTTGTTGGATCCCAGTCCCCATATGTGTTCCCGAGGCTCTTCTGCCATGTTTTGGGATACCGGTCCCCATACGTGTTCCCAAGGCTCCTCTGCCATGTTGTGGAATCCCAGTCCCCATATGTGTTCCTGAGGCTCCCCTGCCATGTTGTGGGATCCCAGTCCCCATATGTGTCCCTGAGGCTCCTCTGCCATGCTGTGGGATCCCAGTCCCCATACATGCTCCTGAGGCTCCTCTGCCATGTTGTGGGATCCCAGTCCCCATACATGTTCCCGAGGTTCCTCCGTCATGTTGTGGCATCCCAGTCCCCATACGTGCTCCCAAGGCTCCTCTGCCATGTTGTGGAATCACAGTCCCCATATGTGTTCCCGAGGCTCCTCTGCTATGTTGTGGGATCCCAGTCCCTATATGTGTTTCCAAGGCTCCTCCACCATGTTGAGGGATCCCAGCCCCCATATGTGTTCCTGAGGCTCGTGCAACTTCTTCTTTTTTTTCTATATAGATTTTTATCCCTTTGGGATCTCAGGTAGGGGCTGTAGTCCTCCTTATGGAGGAATTCACTTCTCCGGTCCTCCCATGTGTCCGCTCCTGCCATCCCAGAAATTCCACCATGGATTGTCCCCCTGAGGCGGGGCCAGGTGGGAGAGCACTGGCTGTCCTCCAGGACCCAATCCAGACACCGGGAGGAGCCCTCGGAGATGTGGTGCCATCATGGAACCTACCAGGGTGGAAGAACACTGGCTGCCCCCCCAAGACCCAATCCAGACACCGGGAGGAGCCCTCGGAGATGTGGTGCCATCAAGGAACCTGCCAGGCTGCTCTTTTCTGTTTTTCTCCCTTCCCCCCTCCCCTACCAATGTAGAGACATCGGTACATGCCTTCCTACCCATATTGCTCTTCAGTCACTGCCAGAGGGCAATCAATAAGCAGGATGACAAGTCATCCTCCCCCCAAGAGAGGAGAGCAGTCCTCTGGAAGCTAGATCCTCTTTTCCCCGCTGACCCTGAGTGGCCCGGGCTCGTTCCCGAACCAGTTTTGCCAGTGTGGCATGAGGTGTAGCGACCAGCACTTCAACCTCCAGCACCACTGGGCTCGACCAGCTCATGCAAGCTCTGTGCTTGTGCATCCACCCCAGTATCCGAGTTCAGCTAAATATATCCTTAAGGAGTGAAAATTAAGCTGAACTCGGGGAAATCTGTTACTTTTTGGAAACAGTCAAAAAGTAAATTAAAAGCGCTCCGAAAGTTGAGTTGTGATACTAGGCGTGCGTTAATGCATATTCATATCCCAATGGATGGTATATAAATACACATTAGCACACGCCCAATATCATGGCTCTACTTTTGGAGCACCTTTAATGTAGTTTTTGCCGTTTTCAAGAAATAACAGGTTTCCTGGGTTCAGCTTAATTTTCATTATCTAAGGATATATTTAGCTGACCTCAGGTAGAACAATACTGGCAAAGAACTTAGTGGCAACCCTTCCCCCAACTACAAGTCTCAAGCTATTGTCTGGCAGAAAAGACAGCAGAAACACCGGGTAAGCTCCAAGATCATTGCACATGGGATGTGTGTAGAAGCATACCACAACAGCACTGACAGAGCAGAGTGAGCAACTGGGAACTGTGCCATTATAAGTGCTGCTCATGAGAAAGGGCTGCAGGAAAGATGCAATAAAGCCATCCCGGTGGCACTGAGGGTTGAGGTGCTGGATGCCACACCTCGCACTACACCAGCATCCTGGGTTCGGGAATGACCTCGGGCCGTCAGGGTGCCAGTGTGGGGGGGAGGGCAGAGCAGGATCAAGCATGCCGATGGGCAGCTTTCCTCTCCTGAGGGGGGTGAGGGTGGTTGGCACCCCCCCGTAGTTCTGCTCCCACCGGTTGGCGGTCCAGTGGGTAGTGTAGGTGGAGAGGGGGTGGCAAAAGTATCAGGAGGTGGAAGAGGCTGAGCTGGCACCATGGGGTGTGTAGCATGCCTCCACACACCCGCATGGCCATGTGCCGGGGCCTCGATGGGGTCAGGGGAGAAAACCAGTAAAATACCCATGTGTCCCCATCGCCAGTTGGTGGGAGGAGGCAACAAGGACCAAACAGCTACATATAAAAAAAAGGGAAAGATGCAGTGCAATATTCTAGTAACGATCAATGTATGGCATTTAATACAAATATTAGTGGTAAAATAGTTTCTTTTAGAAAAAATCCATAATTTCTTAGCTTTTGTGTCTTCAGTTTTGGAAAAAAATCCAATTCAGTTTTTTTACACTTGGAAGTCAATGACTTCCTCCCCTTTTATTTTGGAAGTTTTTGCCTTATTTTTGGGAGTCTAATACTCCCAAAATGGAATTAACTGAAGCCCTGATGGTGGGCAGTCCACTTTTCACTTTTCAAAAGAAAAGAGGGGTCTGAATCAAACTACCAGTTACATCAGCACTCTCTATAGAATGTGAACAATCATAAAATTTGTTTTCTAAATTTGGGTCATTTTGTGGCCTAAGGGAGTTGACAGTGTCCCTTAAAGAAAAACTGTCTAAAACAGGGTCTCCCACCCCCAGAAAGCTTACCTGCCGGTTTAGTTTTTTAGAGTAAGAGTGGTGTTTTTCTTGCACTGCTATTTACTGTATTTTAATTCCAAAAAGTATAAGACCTGGAAGTATGGTGGATGCAGGGGAGGCTCCATTTGCTGTAAAGATGTGGTGCCACACCACTCACTTCAATACAAAAGTGTTCTGCTTAAAGCTGAGCCAGTCCAAATTAATTCATGGGAATTTGCATATGCTTCCCATGATGCTTTGCAGTACTGGGGTATGGACAATTTGTGTTTTCTTTAAAATTTGACTGTGTGGCCAGTATCCTCCAGGATAACCCATACCCCAGTGCATTTGCTCCAGTGTCCTTTTGTAGTTCTCTTCTCTATATTCTTTGGGCTGCCCATGACCCAAACAAATAAGATCCCCTATAGGCTGGCTCCCTCTCCCTGGGCTGAGATACAGACATGGCACATTGACGAGTCCAAATGGAGATGAAACACATGTTTGTGTCTACTGTTCTCAGCCTTTGCTGATTGTATTGTGAGGCCTTCTGGCACCATGCATTCTGCTTAAAGATGAGTCAGTCCAGATTAATTCTTGGACATTTGCATATGCTTCCCATGATGCTTTGTATTATTGGGGTATGTGCAATTTGTGTTTTCTATAATATCTGCTTTTTATCACCTTTATTATTGTAGTGCATTAATTTCTCCACATTTTAAATGTATTCCAATACTGTGTTTCCCTAGTTCTTCTGGCTTTTTTCCATAAAAGATGTTTAACTCCTATATTTTTCTTTTTTAAATGATTTTTCTATTATGATTATTATACCATACAGAGAAAACATGCAATGTCTGAATTTATACATTTTCATACAGATAGCAGTACACAGTACAGGGTCATAATTGTTATCCAAGGTTTCTATCACTGAGTAAAACATGAGTCACTTAAGATAAAGAAACAGCATCCCAATACTTGCAAATTTCATCTTAGGGTACAAATGCTTCATCCTCTCTTGATAATTCTTATATTTTTCTTGATTATTTCAGTAATCCAAGGTAGTTGTTTTTTAGTGTATGTATTTTGAACCTTGGGAGAATGTTTGATTATAACTTCTACTAACATATTTGTAAAGTCTTGGGGCAAGATTCTAAAATGATGGCCCAAGTTGCCACCAATTGTGACTTGTGCCAAACACAGTAGCACCAGGGACCCTGTGCTTGATTCTCTATCAGTCAGAGTCCCCATGGCTAAGTCCCACAACTTGCGCCAACCATACCGGTACACCAAATGGAGGGCATACCAGAACGGTTGGCTACAAGCCTGTGGCTTGCCCAAGTGCTGGACATAAGTGCCCCCCCACACTTTACAGCCCCACAGGGCTAGTGGATCCCTACCCCCCACCAATGCCCCGAAACCCCCAAACAAAACACCCCACAGGGCTAGCATGCCTGATGCCCCGAACACATGCCCTGTGCCCAGCAAGGCTAGCATATCCCCACCATGCCCTTTCCCCACATTAAAAGCAAATGCCCTGCAGGGCTAGCAGCTCATTCATTGAGCGTCTACTATTTACAGTAGTACACACTCAGACAGAGCTCAGACAGCGGCTGACCATGGTGGTGAGAGGTGGGCTGTGCCAGTCGCTGGCTGGGGATGGGTGGGGTGGGTGCTGGATGGACTGGCACTGCTGGGTGGGGGTGGGGGCCACTAGACTAGGGAGATCAGGGGCTTTATTAATTATTTGATACTGCATATCGCAATTCTGGGGATCGAAAGTGGAAGCTCTAGCCCTGCAGGGCTTTGATGTGCATAATTTTGGAGGATGGGGGCGGGGGCGCCCATAGCCCTGTGGGGCTCTTAAACAATCATTGGGAGATCAGGGGGTCCCATAGCCATGCGGGGCTTTTAAACAGTCATTGGGGGATCAGGGGCAGAGGGATCCCATAGCCCTGTGGGGTTTTTAAACAATCACTGGGGGACTGGGGCAGGGGATCCCATAGCCCTGCTGGGCATTTTCAAACATCATTGGGGATCAGGGGTGGGGTTCAGTATTCCTGCAGAGCTTTTACTACTGGTTTGGGGCTTGGGGGTTGCATATATTGGGGATCGGGCTGGTGGCACATTGGTGCAACCCCCGGTGGATGCAAAGTACACTTACATCGGCTATTTGCTGGTGTAACTGTACTTTGATGGACGTCCTCTGAGAGTGTTTTAGAACAGCAAATCAGGGACTTGAAGGCTACCCTTCCGGAATAGGACACAACTACTGCCTTAACCCCCCTAGCACCATGTCACAGGGGGTTTATGGTGTAACTGGTGGTGTAAGTTCACTTTGGCACAAGCAGCCTGCTTTGCAGAATACCACATGTTGCAACAGCTACCATAACTTGCTACTTGCGCCATTTTGTTTTGGTGCAAGTCAAGTTATGCCAGATGCAGCCTTTTGAAAATCAGACCCTTGGACTGCTAAGTCTAGCTCTGGAATTAATGTTAATCTGTCCCATCTAACACTACGTGATGAGTTCCTAAACGTTTCTGCTTTAAATCTCTTTAAATCTGTGACCCAGTATGTTAAAGGTTCTAGATTATGGATTTTATTTAACTGTAGGTAACGTTTTATGGGGGAAGTGATCCCTTATATTTAAAGGCATTATTTAAATTTTACTTGCTATTAGTTCTAGGAAAACAAAAACTAAATCCAAAATAGAGCCCTGCTTTATATCTTTTGTACACCTTGGGCCCGATTCTCAAAGCCCTGCGTCTGACGCAAGGTGCTTGCACCAAACAGATATGGTGTAAGGTGCACCTTGTGTCCAGGGCTGCCTCCATGCAATTCACAAAGGTGGCCTGCATCTACTGCAGGCTGTCTGCCCCAAACAGGTCCTGCACCAGCCCTGCGCCCTGTATAGTGCTGCAAGATGGCACAAGGTGAACTGCGTCAACGCAAGCTACAGCTTGCTATTCTCAGATAGCACCCAGTGGGAGATATTCTAAGTGCCCTTAGATCAGTCAGGGCTGACGTAGTGGGACTTGGAATATGCCCCACTGGGGCAGTCATCCTATGTGGCACTGTATGCTGCGGTTGCTCCCCCGGTTCGCCGATGGTGTCCCATCCCACCAGGTACCATCTCCCATCCCCAATGCCACCACCCCATCCCGATGCTGCCTGGCCTGCCTGTATGTTTCATGAGCATGTGCCCCCGATCACTGCAGTGCCCAATACCTGGCGGTCTAGTGGAACCCACCCCTTGGTGCACGGCCAGCCGTCCACTGTGGTCTGCATCTGCACCATACTGTACAAATGCACTCAGTTTCTGAGACTGGTGGCAGTCACTGCTGCACTGGGCTTGCGATGGACACCTCCCATGTGCCAGGTGCTCACCACAAGGGATGGAATGCCACAAGTGTGGGACTTAAACGCCAGACCCCTCCTGTACCTGAATCTGGTGCAGGGTCCCTGGCATATGGGGCTTCAGTGCAGGCTACTGTTTGCCACAGCTTGCACGGAATGCAGCCCCGTTCGAGAATCGGGCCCCTTGTTGGCTCACAGACAATTTGTCTCAAACCTTGGCATCCATATTTCCCCAATTTATTTCCCCTTTTTTGTGTCCCTGCAGTGTTAAAATCTTCTACTAAAATTAACTTCTTATTTTGTACCTTATCTAACATTGTTCCTACTAGTAGCTGAAAGTATGCTGTCTTTATCTTTGCTGGGGCATAAATCACCCCTACTACTACTACTTGATAGTAACTGTATCAGCAAGCATTCTATCCCTTTTATATTATCTGAGTAAACAATACAATGTTGCCCTAAGATTTCTTTTAAAAATAACATGGCCCTGCCCCCCTCTTCTAAGCCTGTCCATTCTTGCTATTATATATCCTGGTATCTGAACCTCACTCTCACTAATACCTGAATGCAACCACGTTTCAGATGTGCCCGTTAAGCTGGGTTGCTTACTCTCCATCGAAACCCTAAAATCATCCATTTTATTGACCAGGCTCCGAATGTTCTTATGAATTACACATATACCATTAAATGATGTAGGTCCAGGATTGACCTCCCCATCCCCACTAATAGCCAACATCAATGCAAGTATTTGACCAGGCTGGTAAGGGAGGGAGGGAGAGGGCCTTACTAGGAAGGGAAGGAGGGTTACGGGAAGACTGGATGGGCCATGGGGTCCTTTTCTGCTGACAGTTTCTATGATTTTATGATACTTGCCTTTAGTCTGTGGCTATGTAAGCCTGTGGTTATCAATACTGTCCTCTTTGTGTACTCTTTCCATCCATTCATAAAGACATTTCTCCTATGTGTCTTAATATGAGGTTTATGTAAGTTTGCACAATTTATAGAATACCAGGCATTTGTTCTGTCATGAATATCACCATCTGCTTCCGAGCCACCCCCTTTGAATCCCGCATATCATTCCCCACAGAACCAACCTACACAGACCCAAATACTTTTTTCATTTTATATACTATACTCTGATGTAATTGGCCTCCCGTGAATTACTAGTTCTACCCCCTTCCCCCACTTCCCCGGCTGACTCCAGCAGACTCTTCCATACTCTGCTGGAGTACTTAACTGGAGGAATCAGCCAGACACTTGCAGCTGCCACTACAAAGATGCTGCCGCATCTTAGCGGGTTTACTTGAATAGCAGGCAATCCCTCTGTCGGCCACTCTGCCACCGCGGCTTAATCAGTGCTCCTGCCCGAGCTGGATATCAGTATTCCCCAAGTGTAGCCAGTTAAATAAATTACTGTCTTATTACTGCAATCACTTGTAAAGTTTTACATGCAGGTTGTTACTACTGGCAGGGCTATCAATTTGCGGTGGTCACATTAAGAAAATTGATAGCTGTCATTCAGGCAATATGTGTAATCAGAAAGTTCCAAGATCTCCCAGACAGTCACAACAAAGATTGTAGCAGCAGACTCATCAGGGGTTATTAGTAACAGGTTGAAACATAGAAGTTGACGGCAGATAAGGACTGCAAGGCCCATCCAGTCTGCCCATTTGTTCTACCTTATGAATGTGCCATAAGCCTTTACTCTGTCAATGGCCTATCTATTCATACTCATCTGTATTGCTCCCTTATGCCTATCCCATTCCTGTTTAAAGCCCTGCACTGAATTCATATCCACCACTTCCTGAGGTAGGCCGTTCCATATATACACCACCCTTTCTGTGAAAAAGAACTTCCTCACGTTACCCCTAAATTAGCCTCCCTCTAATCTCATGCTGTGTCCTCTTGTCCTGCTGTTTTTTTGTATATTGAAACATGTTAGACTCTTTCACTTTGTTAATGCCCTTAAGATGTTTGAATGTTTCGATCATATCACCTCTCTCCCTCCTTTGCTCTACGGTATACATATTGAGATCCTTTAATTTGTCCTCATATGTTTTCTGATGCAGTCCCTGCACCATTTTGGTTGCCATTCTCGGGACTGCCTCAATTTTGTTAATGTCCTTGTGCAGATCCGGCCTCCAATACTGCCAGTTTATCCAGGTCTCTTCTCATTCTGCCCACCCCATCTGGATCATTTACTCTGTTGCAGATCTTGGTGTCATCTGCAAACAGACAAACCTTTCCCTCCAGTGCAATGTCACTGATGAAGATATTGAAGAGGACTGGCCCCAGGACTGATCCCTGAGGTACTCCACTTATGACTTGCATCTCTTCTGACTGTATACCATTTACCGCCACTCTCTGTTTTCTGCCCACCAACCAGTTTTCCACGCAGTTGACCAACCTCTGACTCATCCCGAGCCTACCCAGCTTATTAATCAATCTTCTATGTGGAACAGTATTGAAAGCTTTGCTGAAGTCAGGGTAGGCAACATCAACTGCACCTTCTTGATCCACCACTTAGGCATGTTGAAGTCTCCCATTATCAGAACCTCCCCTTTAGCTGTCATGTTTTGCATATCTTCTAACAGTAATGTGCCTATGTCCTCCATCTGGTCTGGAGGCCTGTAGACAACCCCAGTTCGTATGACTGTCCAATTTCCTCATTTCCATGGTGACCCACAGTTCTTTTGGTTCCTTATGTGTATTCTGAATTTCTGTAGTTTTTATATTTTCATTGACATAAAGGGCCACTCCACTCCCCCTTTTTGTACCTCAGTCTCATCTGAATAGTACATAGTCAGGTACTGAAATCTCCCAAGTATGGTTTCTAGTGAACCATGTCTCTCTAATGGCTACTATGTCCAGTTTAGCCTTTGTCATTGTTGCCTCCAGGTCTGGGATCTTGTTTCCCAGACTGTGGGCATTTGTGTACATGATTTTCTATTGGCCAGATTTTGGTGTGTTAGTTGTTGGGCGAGGTCCAGCATTTCCCCTGCACATCATATGGAGAGCCAGACCTTTTTCCTTACCTGGCGATGCAAATGAACTAGAAACATGCTGAACTCCTCTTTGATCACTATCTGAGGGGGAAGAGGTGTTCTTCCCATTTAATGTATCGGGTGCTGCACCCATCTCCCCATTTTCTAGTTTAAATATTCTGCAAAGACGTCAAACTTCTGCCCCAATGCACTGACTCCCTCCTTAGTTAGATGCAGTCCATTGAATTTAAAGGACTTTCGCTCCCAAAACTGTTGCCAGTTACCTACAAATTTTTGTCCTTTTTTCCAGGCACCAGCCCTTGAGCCACATTTTCAGCTCCCCATCTCCCCTTCTTTGACCTTCCGTACATCTGCCCCCCTCTCCCAGACCGGTAGGATCTCAGAGAAGGAGATGCCAGATGGAATGTATGACAGTTTGTCTCCCAGCCTGGTCAGGTGTTTCTTGGTCTCCACAACTGACCGGCTAGCAAGATCATTAGTGGCTATTTGTACCAGGATGTTGATGTTTTCTTCTGCTTCCTGCATGATTTTAGCAATGCAATCAATATCTCTCCACACTGATGTACCTGTGAGACATCTGACCATTACCCCTGAACAGAAGTAGGTATCAACTGCTTGAATCATGGAGTCTCCTATGATCAGAAGTGTTTTGGATTTCCTTTTTGCGCTTTTTTTGTTTTGGTCCCTGTTTTAGGCTAGTTTTGTAGTGATAGCTCCTGTGCAGCAGTGTCCTGATCTGCAGTGTCCTCGGCCCCTTTGTTTGATTTTGGAGATAGAGGCAGGTACCTGATTGTAGTTTTTATATGGTTTGTGGAGATGATACGCTGGTGAGCATTGAGTGATGGGGCACCCGATTTGCCCCTCCTAACCACCTGCCAACCTCCTGGACCAACTATGCTCTGTGGTTGAGGTGCTTCAGTTGGATGTTGGGGAAATGGTGAGTGGTTCTTGTAATATATTTCCTCCTGAATATGTGATTTGAGGAGCACAATCTCTGTCCATGCTGCCCAGAGCTGAGCCCTTAGATCTCTGATGGTCCAGCATGTAGGACAGGATCCTAAACCCTGTTTAACTGCCCTTTTGAAAAAGTGTCCTGCAGTATCTGCAGTTAATAATATCCATTCCAGTTGAGTTGCTGAGTTTATAACCTGCTCTGAGTAATTAGAAGGAAAATGAAAGCAATAGATTTATTTGTTTGTTTGTTTTTGTATATTTTTTTATAACAAGTTAAATTACTTGTGTCCCTATAAGTGAGGTCACTGTGTGTATACCCCTCCGATCCTCCCCTTCCTGCTTTGCTACAGGAAATGTCATGATGGTGCTACTCTATAAAAGGAGTGTAGCATGGGGTGGTTGGGAATGGGGTGGGTGGGTGGGACCTCCTTCTGCTGAAAAGAAGAACCACGGATGAAAGAAACAAGGAGGTAAGGGCAGAAACATTCAACCAACAACAAATGCAGTAGCCCTGAAAGCTTAGCCTAATGACAGATAAAACTGTAAAACCTGTGAGCACCACCAGTAACAATTTCATAGATGATGTACCCTGCAAAAACACTTTGCTACAGAGAAAAATAAAGCATTAACAGAAGATATACCTTGCAAAGAAACAATTTGAATCAGAGAAGATAATGCAGTAATCTGTAAGCACAAAATAGTAACAAACCTGTTGGCACACCCTGTAATAATGCAGCAGAAAGTATACCCTGCAACAGCAATTTGAATCAGAGAACAATAAAGCAGTAAAACGTAAGCAAAAAACAGTAACAAAACCTGTGAGCACAAAAGAAAATAGTAACACACAGAAAATCTGCCTAGGCAAAAGAAGTCTTAATAGTTTCCTTGCTCTGATGATGTTGTTCATTGCTCTGTCCTTATAAGCAAACCTAGAAGAAAAGAGCTCAGGTGAAGCTAGGTGCCTTTGCCAGCAAACCTAGTCTTCCAGTACATGTAATGAAAAGATCTACTGAACAACTTCAGCTGGCACAGTCTGTGCTTGGCAATTTCTGTATATTGCACATAAATGATAAGTAGATTATCTGCTTACTCAGTTGTTGAATTGTATGGTCTGTGGTATCTCCATTTCTGGTGCAGATAAGTCCTCCTCCTCCTCTATGATGCCCAGTAAGGGGGTGGGGTGGGGGATCCCCAGACACAGTGTAGCTTGCTTCAACCTGGTAGCAATACTGTGTACACCGGCTCCTCACACGGCTTGCTTGATCTGTATACAGGATAGTACTCATCGGGGTCTGCCACCCTTCCACCAAAGTACTTAGTCGGAGGAATCAGTCAAACACTTGCAGCTGCTGCTACAAAGATGTAAAGATAATATCTTAGTATGTTGAAAAAAGGGATAAAAGGTGTCCCATACTGATTTAATATGAGACATGCCCTGTTGGCAACCCTAAAAACTCCACACACATCTTCTTTTTTTCAAAAGGAGCCATACAGCTATTTTGAATTATTTAAAACTGTCTCAGATGAGAGCTGTAAGTACAACCAGATTGGCCATTTCAGTAGTACAGTCTTGCTCCCTTGGACAGGACTCGACAGTTCTGTGAGACTGGCTGTTTAAATATCACACAATCTTGCTCCCTCAGATGGAAGCAAACAGTACCGCTAGACTGATGGTTTCAGTTTCACTCACTTCCACAGATGGGAATAAAAATAAGCATTTGTCAATGCCGAATGTTTGCTTGTTGGCATTGGCATTGGTAGTGTAGGATTTAGGAATGGCAGTGACGTATAGAACTGAAGCCAACCCCACCACCACCCTGCAGAGACTGACAGGCATTGGGGTGTGCCTTTGGGTCGTCAGGCATAACGGCCATGCTATTTCACCACACCCTACCCTGCAGACACCGACAAGTGTCACGGTGTGCCTTGGGGTCTTTGGCCCTTATGCTCACCCCATTCCATTAGGAAGTATGGTGAGATGGGTGCTGTATAGGAGAATGGGATGAACTTTGGGGCAGAAGAGTCCAAGGCACACCTCAATGCCTCTCACTGGCTGCAGGGTGTGGAATGGTATGAGCATTACAGGTGAGAATCCCAAGTCACACCCCTGATGCCCATCAATCTTTACAGGGTGGGGTGTTATGGTCAGAAACCCTAACGTCTCAGGCGTTCGTTGGCAGTTTCACTCCAAATTTTCAACATGGGATTTTTGTGACCCCCACCTTATGAACAGTGGCAATATCAGTTCATTAGCCAAAAGCTGATTTTGCACAGTGACTATGCCATTTGGCATCACAGGTGCGAAAACACATTTCGAACAGGATGTGAAAACTGACAGCTGTACTGTTCATGGGGAGATGGATAAAATGGCAATGTTGAAAATCTGCAGTGAAAATATTAAAAAAACTGGTGAAGTCACGAGCGTGTGTAGAAACTGCACAACGCACACCCATAATGCAATTAGTTTGGGGATTTTTTACAGCAGATTTTCAACACAGGCATTTTGGAACTTCCGCTCATGAACAATGTCACTGTGATTTTCTTAATCTGTCCTGAACAGTGATTTCCCACAGCGACCACGCATTTCTGTGCTGGAAGTGCGAAAACACATTTCGACCATGGTGTGAAAAATGACAGCTGTACTGTTCATAAGGAAGTGTGGAAAAATGCCAGTGGTGAAAATCTGGACTGAAAATATTAGAAATCCATGAACTTACGAGGGTGAGTGGAAACTGCACAATGATCACTCGTAACACAGGCGTTTTATGGACTTTTTTCACCAAATTTTTAACATAGCCATTGTAACACCTCTGCTCATGAACATTTTCACTGTGATTTTCTTAATCTGTCTCGAACATTGATTTCGTACACCGACTGCGCCATTGTGCGCTACATGCACGTCAACACGTTTTGGGCAAGATGTGAAAAACGACAGCTATACTGCTCATAAGGAGGTGTGGTAAACTGGCAATGTTGAAAATCTGGAATGAAACTAGTGAAAATTCATGAACTTAAGAGCGTGCGTAGGAACAGCGCAACGCATGCTAGTAAAACAGTAATTTGGGGGAATTTTTCACCAAATTTTTAACATAGTCATTTTAACACTTCTGCTCATGAACAGTGTCACTGTGATTTTCTTAATCTGTCCCGAACATTGATTTCACACACCAACTGCGCCATTGTGCGCTACATGCGCGGAAACACATTTTGGGAAAAATGTGAAAAATGACAGCTGTACTGCTCATAAGGAGATGTGGTAAAATGGAAATGTTGAAAATCTTGACTGAAAATATTGAAAATTCGCGAACTTACGAGCGTGCATAGGAACAGCGCAACGCATGCCCGTAAAACAGTCATTTTGAGGAATTTTTTCACCAAATTTTCAACATAGGGTTTTTGGGGGCCTGCCTCATGAACTGTGACACTGTCATTTCATAAATCAGTCCCAAAAGGTGGTTCCGCACAGTGACCGCGAAATCACCTTCCGGGGGCCGATTAACAAAATGACAGTGACAGAATTCATGAGGTGGGGTCCCAAAAACCCCATGTTGAAATTTTTTTTTTAAATTTAGCATCTTTATTGATTTTGCATCACACACAAAACTACAAAACAACAAAACAAATTAACAAACCCAAGTAAGTCCGAGTACAAGCCCTAGTAAATCCAAGTACAGAAAGATTGTAGCCAGAACTCAGTCTGTCTCTGGATCAATCATGACAAAATTAACAATATTAATACCCCTATTAAACCCTTCCCTCCACCCCCCACCCTCTTTCTCCACCCAACCCCTCCTGGAGTGTGCAAATAAACTCAACATTACAGGATAATGATGAGAAATTATAAACCAATTAGTTATAAAGTACCAGAAAAGTAGGCCTAACTGAGACTAACAGAGGCATACATTAAATGGATCTCAATTCAAATACAAAGCATATTGCTTACCCCATTTATTATTAAATGAGTCCATGTGGTACCAGGAGCTAGCTGTCAGTCTCTCGGTATTGAAGTCTCTCGGTATTGAAGCAGGCAGATAATTCCTTCAGCCATTCAACATAAGTTATAGTCAATTGATCCATCCAGTGTTTGAGTACCAATCTTTTGACTACTATTGAAATTATTGCCATATGGAATCTGCACTCCTGGACCTTAATATTGGAAAACATTCCTAAGATACAAATCTCTATGGTAAACAATTCCTCCAACCCTAATAATGGATCTAGTTTGGATTGAATTGTGTACCATAATGGGGCCACCTTATCACAATGCCAAAATATATGTATCAGGTTCCCTTCAGATTTACCACACTTAGTGCATGTGGACACCGGAAGCTTGCCCACTTTAGCTACTTTAATTGGCGTAGAGTACAAGTTGTTTAGGATATGATACTGGGTGAGTCTATGCCTATCTTGAGTATGATATCTATGCAAATCTTTCCAGATTTGACTCCATACAGGGGTAACGTTCGGCAGAAGAGAAGCACATATTTTGGATCCTGGAAGGGCATTAGGAAATTTATGTCCCAGGAGGTAGGAATACATCCTCAAAATTCCATAGGACTTGTTTGCATTATCTTGAATCTGGTCCAGAAAAGGCCTGACCTGGGACTGCTTAAATGTGGTTCCAAAAATGGAGACAATAAGATGTCTCAACTGGAACACTATAAAAATTTGTTTCTGCGGTATATTAAATCTGGCCGTTATTTTGAGGGAAGAAAGGAGACCATCTTGAGAAAACAGATTTTCCACCAGTACTCCCTATAACTGAGGAAACCATTCTGGGGAAATCATAGATCCCCCTATTTTGAAATTGAGATTAAGGATGAGGGATTGCGCAGTATCCCAATTAGGTGAGATTTTGTAAAAGTTCCAGCATTGGGTTAAAACTTTGAACGAAGTACCAATGACCGATTTTCATATTGGAATTGGTAATGCTGACATAGTAGAAAAAAATATCATAGGCGAATTGAGGTTGTGTAATTCCAGTAACCATCTTTCAAGCTGTAACCAAATAGGAGGGTGCTCATTACCTGTGGGCAAGAACCATCTCCCCAGTTTGTACAAAAGACTAGCCCAGTAGTAGAGAGTGAAATTAGGGAGATGGAGTCTCCCCAGTTCTTTGGGAAGGCTAAGTTTAAGAAAGGAGCATCTGGGATGTTTGCCTTGCGAGATGAATTTGGAAAGGGCGGAGTGGAGTTGCCAGAAATAGGATATTGGGAGCCAGATATTCAGTAAATTTAAAGGTCAAAAGAGGCAGGGTAGGACATTCATTTTGATAATACTATTACGGCCCCATAACGAAAGAGGGAGCTTTGCCCATCTTTGAAGGTCCAGTTGAATGTTCACCACTAAATTGTCCAGGTTGAGTTTCTTAAAGGACTCATGGTCTTTAGTAAGGTATATTCCTAAATATTTGATTGAGTGAGAAGACCACTTCATTCCAAAATGAGTGAAGTTAGCTTGGCGAGTGAAAGCATTTAAAGGAAAGATTACTGTTTTTGATAGATTCAATTTGTAGTTAGATAAAAGTCTGAGCTGTGTGATAATTTGTAAGGCGTGTGTTAGCGAAGCATCCAGATATGAATAATGAAGGAGGATGTCATCCGCATACACTGAAAGGGTCAGGGATTGCTGATACACTGGGCAACCTGTAACCTGAGAGGACAGCTTGATGCTAAGTAAGAGGGGTTCCAGGTATAAGTTAAATAAAAAGGGAGACAAGGGACAACCCAGCCTGGTACCTGTAAACAAAGAAAAATGAGAAGAAAAACCCCAGTTGCAATAGATTTTGGTGGTAGGAGCTTTATATACCGTCTGGATCCAATGAATGAAAGCTGCCGGGAACCCCATTTTCTTAAGTGTTGCCCAAAGGAAATCCCAATTGACTCTGTCAAAGGCCTTTTCAGCATCTAATGAAATTAAAGCAATGGGAGTCTGAGAGGTTTGAGCAGTATGGAAAATATGAGAGAGAGTTCTGAGATGATCAGCTGAAGAACGTCCTTGCACAAAACTCACTTGTTCAGGGCTCAACAAATGAGACCAAATCCTTTTAATCCTAAGAGATAAAATTTTGGTTAATATTTTAACATCGTAATTTAAAAGTGAAATTGGTCGATAATGAGCAGGATCCTTGTGTGGTTTGTCCGGTTTTAAGATTAGAACTATCGTGGCTTCTAACATAGTGGGGTCCAAGGTGCCTGCGGTGAACATATATTCATATAGATTAAGAAGAAGAGGGGCTAATTCTTTACAGAAAGTTTTATAGAAGTTGGAAGGAAAGCTGTCAGGACCTGGGGACTTATCTAATGCAAGCCCTTTAATTGCTTCCTCTGCCTCCACCAAAATGATTGGAGAAGATAGAACAGAGCAATGGTGAGCTTGTAAGCATGGGAGGCTGAGGCCTTCCAAATAATGTTCTATACTTGGAAGAGGAGCCGGAGAGGAGCATTTACTATATAATGTACTATAAAAGGTTTCAAAGACATGGGTAATGTCTCATGGGGAGGTTTTAATGGTGCCATCTGAAGCTTGCAAAGAGGGAATTAACCTTGAACTTTCCATTTTCCATAAGCGGAGGGCTAGCATTCTACCCACTTTCTCTCCTTGGTCAATGTTTCTAGCCTTGCTTTTTAGGATGGCATACTCTGCTTTTTCTTTTAATAAATCTGTATACTCATTCCTAAGAGTTAATAAGGTTTCCAGGGAATTTGGTGAAGAAGATGAGGATAAAGAAACTTTGACGACCCTTATTTGTTTCAACAGGGAAGTGATTCTAGCCTCTCTTTGCTTTTTCCTTTTGGAAGCTAGTTTAATAAATTCTCCCCTGATAAAGCACTTAAAGGAGCACCATATTGAGTCCTCCCTTGGGTAGACCCTTTGTTAGTCTCCATAAAGTTGGAGATTAACTTCTTGATGTTGGAGACTATTTGCTCCTCCTTGAGAAGTTGTGTGTTTAATCTCCATTTAGTGTCCCTTTGGAGGTCCGATCAGGTGAAATCAATAACCATGCAATAGAGTGGTCAGATATAACAATTGGTTTGATTCCTGTCTGGCAAAGGCCAAATAAAAGAGAGGTGCTGGTCAGGATGTAATGTAGTCTGTACCAAGACTGGTGAACCTGGGAGTAGAAAGAAAAGAGCCGACTAGAAGGGTTGAGAAGATGCCATGGATCACACAACCCCAGAAGCGCCATGAATTCTGCTAAGGCCTTTTGTGGAGGGGATAGAAGTTTTAATGGCCGGTATGTTCTGTCGAGATCTTGGGATGGCGGGATATTCCAATTGCCACCCAGAATTATTGGGGAGGGCAGAAAACCACCCAGCCTGTCAGCTAAGCCCATCAAGTAGTCTGCATCTCCTCTGACTGGACCATAAATAGAACCCAGCACTACTGTGGTATTATTAAGTGAGCCTTTAACTATCATAAACCTACCATCCGGATCAGATAGACTCTCTTCTGCCACGAACAAAATGTGCTTTTAATCAAGATTGCCACCCCCCTGCTCGATGATGACCTGCTTGCAGCAAACACTTGGGAAAAGCCCTGTCGGCGTAACCCATTTGTTTCAGTGGCCAGCAGATGGGTTTCTTGCAACTAAAGAATATCTATATTTAATAAAGCACAATTCTTGAGAACCTGATATCTTTTTGTTATATCTCTGACGCCTCTGACATTCCGTGTGGCAATTTTAATTGGTATCAGGGTCATTGTCTATTTTAACAAAAGGAAAACATACACAGACTATTAGCTGAAAACAAGAATTCAAAAGGCACACCCCAGTCCCATCCCCCTCCCTTGTCATCTTCTGAAAACATACTCTAATAAAACAAGAGCGTCTTCTCCAATTATCTCCATCGAACATGTACATTGCTGAAAGCATAACTGATATTAACCATCCCTCTTTAACTACAGTTATTTTTTTCCTGGGAGAAGACATCCAATCAATAAAACCCCCTACCCCCAAAAACCCCTCCAACTATGTACAAAAGGTCCCCAAGTGATTAAAAAAGCATACCTTAACCCCCCTATAAGTGATACTGAGGACCTAACCCAGTTGGCAGCATTTCTATGAGCGCCTGAGCTTGAACATACACAACGGGCCTGAGAGGGAGTACTAAGATCCAAATCTGAAAGGAGTCTCAAATGAAATTGAAGGACTCCATAATCCCCATGGCTCCCTAGAAATGCGCCACTCACCCCCTTAGCTGGGATGTTGCGCAGCTCTCCCTGAGCCTGCTCCATCCTGGAGCCCTCTTCCCCCCCACCAACCCCCTTAAGTCTACAAAGATAAGCCCTACCCTAGTATGTCCCCTATTAGATCATCATTATTAAAATGAAGGGAACATTAAAAGTTTAGAAGGTTCTTACCTCAACAAATTGATTATTGCAACCTCAAAAAGCACGTAATAAAACATCTTACTTTGAGGCAGGCTGTTGCTCCAAATAATAACCTTCATGGCTAGCCAGCATTATTTATCAGGGCTAATCCAGAGAGAGAGAGGCCTACGAATTTCCCCCCAAGCTGGAGATGTACAACCAACCCCGAAGTTGCCCGGACCTCGAGTAAAACAAGGAAGTGACAGGGGAGCTTAAAATTTGATGGGACCAGGTCTTCCATACCTAAGAGTGGTATGTGGGAACACGCGCCAATCTAAAGGTTCCTACCCTCCCATAGCTGGAGCATGCAGACACATCCGCGGGGAAAGATTTGCCTACTAGGCCTTGCTACAGCCTGCCAATCACTTCTGTCCCAACCCGAAAAAGGAAAAAGAAGAAAAGGTGGTAGCAACCCTCAAACAGGTAAATGCTCTAAATTCAGCACCATTATTGAGCACAAATAACCCTCGGATGAGTTCTACAAAAGTTCAGCCTGTCTTAAACAGGTTGGGTAGCTTGATGGCAAGGTCCGTGGCTGCTTGCTCAGGGGAGTCATAGGAGTGCCATGTACCGTTGATTACCACCTGTAACTTGGCAGGGTATGCCATCTTGAAACATATGCCAGCGGCTATCAATTTGCTGACCGTTGGGTGGAATGCAGAGCGCTTCTGTCATGTTTCAAAAAGGAGATCTTGCGAAATACTTGTTTTGAAGCTACCCCACATAATGGCTTGCAACTCTTTCGATTTGGCTAGCACATGCTGCTTTTCCACAAAGCTTAAAAATTTAACTATGATGGGCCTAGGTGCTGCACCGGGTAAAGGTTTCGGCCTGAGAGAGCGGTGGGTCCGTTCTATGTGGTATTGTGGGTTAAGAGGGGATGGGCCAACTATCTTGTTAAAAATTTTTTGTAGAAAGGTGATAGTGTAAGCACCCTCTTCAGCCTCAGGTAGGCCTATAATCAAAACATTATTTCTCCTGCTTCTCCCTTCCAAATCTTCAGTTTTCAATTGAAGCTTATTAATTTGTTAACTGAGGTGAACAATTTCTGGGTCCACCTTCTCCTTCCACTTCTCCAACGAAGAGGTTCTGGCCTCTGAGTCACCCATTCGTGTCGACAGACTGTTAAGGTCTCCTTGTATAGACTTTAATTCTGTTGAGATATCCTCCAGAGTTTCCCTGAATGGCAGTAGCTCTTGAAGAAACCGATCTTCAATCAGGGGAGTCGCAGGAGAGCCAGAGAAGCTTGGTTTAGAGGGATTTCCAGAGCTTTGGTGTTTTGCCTTTTTGGTGGTTTTCTCCGGAGTGGGTGGTGGAGTGTGTCTGATCCTGGCCTCCTTCATCTCAGCCTCCATCGTGGCTATAAAGCTGATCGTGGTGCTAAATTCAGCTAAAAAGATGATTGCTGAGGGCAGGGGCACTTAGGAACTGTAGGATTAAGATCAGATGCGAGTTTTTGCAGGTAATAAAGAAAAAAGGGGGTTTAGTAGAGGGCAAAAGGCAGGAGCTCCAGAGTAGTGCTGCTTCTACATGCTCTGCATCACGTGACCCCCCCATGTTGAAAATTTGGTGAAAAATTCCCAAAAATGCCTGAGATATGCATCAAAGTTGAAAAAATTCTATTTATTGCATCATACAGCTTACCGGCATTTCCTCAGTTCACGGTCGGCTTTGAAGAGTGCAGACATGTTCCCGGTCCACTGAAGACTGTCACGCCAGACTCCAGAGGTAAGTATGGGATGAGGGGGGAGTGTGGCGAGGCAGGGTGGCAGAGGGTGGGTGTAGGTGGGGGGAGCAGGGTACAGGACAGTCAGCAAGGGATGGTTTCTCTTTCTGGTTTCTTTTTTTTCTTTGACGACGCGGGACTTGTGCCACGCTGGGGTGGGCTTCCAGCGTGGCAGCTGGAAGGCTGTTTGGGGTGGGGGGGCAGTGGAACCGATGGGGGATTGGGCACCCCCTGTCACCCACACACACTGTTGCCATGCTGAGGTGGGCTCCCAGTGTGGCACCCAGTTGTCTGTTGGGGGGCAACATTGGAGCCAATGGGGTATTGGACACACCTGTCAGCCATACAGTGTATTGGGGAGAACACATTAGCATGCAATATGCGTGCGTGCATGTGTGTGTGTGAGGGAGCGCATGCTCAGGCAGTAGCTTCTCTCTGCTCACTGAAGCAGAGCCCTGCCTTTCAACTGTGCGGCACTGCATTTTCAACTGCTCTCATAGACAGCAGCAGCATTCATTGGCGAACTGTGGCCGTGCCTGCAAACACACTGACTGCATTGGAAGACGGGTGACGCACCTATGAAAACTCGGAAGATGGCACTATGTTTCTTGCACATGCGTGCAAGCAAACATAAAAAAGCACAGTCCTGCAGTGATGCAACAGGAGAGAGGCTGGCTCCAATAGATTACACCCTCTTTCACACGTTACTACCAGCTGCACACAGACATGACTCAACATCTTAGACAGGCACCTCATCTTTACCTTTTACAGCCGCTGAAAAATATCCAGTTCAGCTACTCTGTGAGACTGCCCACTCTTTGTGTGGGAAACAGTTTTTCTTTTTTTGCACATCTGACTGGTCTCCACACCTGATTGCATGCACCTCAACAAAGGAAAGGTTCACAGCTCTGGCAAGGTAGGGCAGATGAGAGCCTTGTCCTCCCAGTAGGCAGCCTGATTCAGGTTTTACATCTGGTATTCAGTGCGACAGACATCTTCCCCTCAAACAACCTACAATATGTAATTGAATGGGCACCTAAAACTAAAATCAATGAGTACTTGAGGTACACTGCAATCACTGGCTACGACTATCAAGAACTGAGCCGCATATCCATGGGCCTCTAGCATAATGCAGCTTGCACCTCCCTATGAATCCCATGAAGGTCCTTTGCTCAGCTTTTTGCTTGTGTTTGATGGTGGCAGCATCAAAGTGGGTGACTTATTGGACAAATAAATGCTATTTTAGAAATTCTTTGTGTGGTGCTTCTAGTAGTAGACAATATAAAAGGGACTACTTTTTACTTTGTTTTAAAGCAAATGTGTTTCAAATCTATCTTTATTGGGTTTTAGGTGTTTAGTTCCCTTCCAGTTGTATTTTTATACATTGTACCCATTATATAAGCACAATATGATACATCAGGGTATGTGTTTATTTATGTAATTTTAAGTGAATTGTAATTGAATTAATTACCTGCACCTTGTAATGTCTAATTTGTTATAGCTTTTTTAGCATGTCCTACAAAACTGTTTCTATACTGTATTTTACATTACTGTAGTGTGTTTCTTCTTCACTTCCCCATCCCCCCAGGTAGCACCTGGAAAACAGCCTTGGCGCAGTGTGCCTCTCCCGGTTACCAATTTCTAAATAAATAAATGAACAAACAAACAAAAAATGTAAGCTGCACTTCCAAGGGATTGAAGGTACTCGTCACAAACTTCTCATGCTGTACAATGTACCTGGGCATGTCGTTAACAAAAATAAACACACACCCTGTCATGTCATATTGGCAATATAAACCGTGTAGTGCACTTATAGAATGTGGCAAAAATAATAAATGTCTTGTTGTCATTTTATTTATGAAGTTCACTGGTGCTGTACAGGGGAAGTTATTGTATTTGTGAAGTTCACTGGTACTGTACAGGGTGAGTTATTGTATTTGTGAAGTTCACTGGTGCTGTACAGGGTGAGTTATTGTATTTGTGAAGTTCACTGGTACTGTACAGGGTGAGTTATTGTATTTGTGAAGTTCACTGGTGCTGTGCAGGGGAAGTTATTGTATTTGTGAAGTTCACTGGTGCTGTACAGGGGAAGTTGTTATTTTTTGTGTGAAGTTCATTGGTGCTGTACAGGGGAAGTGTGTGAGTGCAGTTCTCTGTAGTGGAACTGTACTGCAGGTCTGCAATTTAATAGAATGAACTTTTTTTATTAAAATAAATTACTAGCAGATGTTCTTTCTACTGTGGGGTTAAGCTTCACCAACTTTCTGAACTGGCTACTAGGATAACTTTTCTTGTGTAAACACATGGATATTTTTGGTTCTTTGTCTTGGATGGTTGGGACATGCTTTTTTACTAGCTGCTGTACTCTTAGAATGACATGGTTAAAGACCGGTCTTGATTCTCAACCAATCAAAATGCAGCATTATTGTAACTAGGGTTGTGCAGGGGCTGAAATAAATTTGCACTTGTAGACAAATTTGCACTTCTGTTATACTTTAGCTAACTTGCACTGTTTGTGTTACTCCCCACTAGCTTGCCCTAGATCACAGTTACGTATTACTTAGAGTTTACCTTTAAATGTTATTTTGTGCAATTGTATTTATCTAGTTATAAACTGTTATCATTGTACCTATCTAGTTCAAAACTGTTTGAATCATGCTATTTCATTGCTTCTTTTCAGTTTACTCACTTTTATTTGAATGTACTCAAATTTAAATCTTTGTCAGTGTTTCAAATCTCTGTATACTATCCTCCTGTTCCCCTACCCCCAGATTGCACTGGGAGATGAGCAACCTGTTGCTCAGAGTGCCTTCCTGGTGAAACAAGTCAATCGATCAATCAATAAATAAATAAATAAAATAGTATTTCCTGAATACTATGAACAGAAAGGCTCCTGAATATTTGGGAGCCCTTCTCAACCTGGGCACTATTCATGTTTGGGAAAGAGTATTTGGCCACAGAGAAAATAATAATAAAAAACTAAGAATAAACAAAGAAATGGCCCTGCCTCCTCCTCCCCTAGTCTCAAACCAAGTAAAAATATAAACCCCATCCTCCACCCTCTATCAAACCAGTGCCACCCACCTCCCCCCAGCACCCACAATTTGTTATTTTTTTTAATGTCCCTCATGGGGCAACTGGCTCATCCCATCTGCCTCCACAGCCAGCCACCATCTGACTTAATGTACAGCACTGGTTTGCATTTCAAAAATTTAATTTCTGTGTCCCCCCAGCACAGTACCACCCAACTCCCATGTAGCAGCTCCCAAATCTATTACAAGTAAACAGGGGGAGTGGAGAAGGTGACTAGCTCAACCCACCCTCCTCCATGGCCGTCTGCCTTCTCATGAATGAAAGTACACTTCTCATGTGCTTGCTGTAGTAAAACCAACTGGTTTTACTAAAGAACATATGCAAGTGCTTTCATTCGTGAGAAGGTGTATAGCCATGGAGGAGGGTGGGTTGAGTCGGTCACCTTCTCTACTCCCCATGTTTACTAGTAATGCAGTTGGGTGCTGCTATGTGGCAGTAGGGTGGAGCTGTGCTGGGGGGACATATAAATTGCATATCTTCAGCACAAATGAACTATGTACATTAAGTCAGACGGTGGCTGTCTGAGGAGTCAGGCAGGTTGAGCTGGGTGTCCAATGGGGGACACTCAATAAAATAACAAAAATTGTTGCTGGGGGGAGGGTGGAATTGATCTTTTTATAGAGGGTGGGGCCGTGGGGTTTATATTTTACTTGTTCTTTTATTTGTTTGTCTGTGGCTGAATACCTTTTTCTGAGTACCTGAATATTTGGCTGCCAGTACCTAACATTCAGCTGAATACTTGGGAAAAGGTATATGTACCGCCCTAGTTGGAACTCATTTTACATATTCACAGTATTTGTTTTTTTAATTATACTTTTTCTCCCTGTCCCGGCCATCTCTTTCCTTTCTTCTGTCCCCCCTAGTGCCGACCCCCAAGGATCCAACCCCCCTCCTTATGCCCCCATGACTTAGCCTTCATGGCAGGGTGGTGTGGAGTGACTCAACCCACCAAGAATGGATCCAGCTAGGGAGGTGTCATCTCGGGGGCAGCACCTGCAGGGGACAGTATTCATGCATGTGGCCTAATTTGTCTGCTTTTGCTTGCAGAGGGGGAGCATGCAGTGCTGACAGTGGCATGCAGTGCTGACAGTGGCATGCAGTGCTGACAGTGGCATGCAGTGCATGTGTCCGCATGCTGCACCTCGGTCTATGAAACTCGGCGTGCCAACACCTAGCCTCTGCTAGGTGTCAGGCAAGCGCCAGGCCATGTGCCCCACCCTCCCCAGGACAGGAGAACTGTTTCTTGGATGCTCGATCTTCTCCCTCCCTGGCCAACCCCAGTGATCCGCTCACACCATGAACACCAGTCACTAGCATGGCAGCAGATAAGGCATGATGCCTCGGCCCTTTACGCCACTGGGCTGGCTCAGTTCACAGTATTTCTTATTAGCATTTGTGTTCTGATTTTTAAGCAGTGGTAAATACAGTACCATCATAAGTGTTCCCATTGTAGTTACAGGATATGCAGTCAGAGAATGAATGGTGTCTGTGGGAATTTCAAGCTACTGCCATGTGAACCTGACAGGTCAATGGTACAGCACCAGGATGGTATTCTGTGGGCCTGGGTTCAATTCCCAGTTATAGCATATTATTTTTTTCTCATTACAAACTGTGTTCCAGTTGCTTAGCCATGGCTAATACTGCACCACTGACTAATTAAACATTTACAATAGACTGAAACTGGAAGTATTTCTATATATAAGAAATGTTTTCTTTCATCTCCAGGTTACAGAAAAATGCCTGCAGATTGGAGCAAAAAATGTGTTTTACATTCCAGCTGATATGTCCAAACTGGAGGACACCGAGAGGGTAGTGAAATTTGCTCTGGAAAAACTTGGTAAATACAAAAGGGCCTAGAAACAGTACAACAGGGGACAGAAATTATGACAGAATTTAACGTTTTGCTATAATGTGATAATCATTATAATGGAAATGCTGTAAATACTGAAAAAGTAAGAACAGATATGTGCATTATAGGGAATAAGTGCACACCACCCCTGTTATTAAAAAACACAGCAGGATCTCAATTTTTTAAAGTCATTCAAAAATCCTGGTATGCTGCTTTAATTAGAGGTTTGGCAAAGGAGTGACAAGAGCACATTGGCTTCAGGCCAAGGGGCCTCCTTTCAGCGATGACACACCGTGTCTTGCAGAGCAGTCAGTAGTCACCTCATCATACACCTGTTTGACCAATATATGGCAAGGATGAGATCGAGTGTCAAGTGCCTGAAACAGACACTAATCTAGACGTAGAAGTAGAATCCATCTGGGTTTGAGTAGCAGGATTTAAAGGAAAAATCTTTACACTAGGTACATTCTATAGACCCCCCAATGACAACAAACAATGAACAGATTTATTAATGGAGTGATTTACTGAGTTAGCAGATGGGGGACGTAATTATAGTGGGTGACTTAAATTTACCAAACATAAAGTGGACAGAGCTTCAGGCTACAAATGTGCATGACCAGAAAATTCTGGACACATTAGATACTCTAGGATTGCATCAACTGGTAACAGAACCTACTAGAGGAAATAATATTAGATGTTGTATTGACAAACATTGCATTGCAAATCGACAATATAACAATAAATGCCTCATTTGTGAAAAAAGATCATGACATTATATTATTTACACTAAATAAAGAAATAAAAAGTACCATGGGCTCAACAGTTGTTTATAACTACAATAACGCCAAATGGGAGGCTATACAAAATCATTCCAAAGAATGGATTTGCAACACAAATTAAATAATCTAGGTGCTGAAATGCCATGGACATTATTAATACACACTATATCCACACTGGAAGACAAATTCATTCCAAAAAACAGAAAATACAACAGCAGGGGAAAGAAACCATTATGGTTCACAAACAAAATACAAAGGTTAATCAATAAAAAGAAAGTTTAATTTGCAAATATGAAGAAATCTCAAACAATTACAATCATAAAGAAATACAAAAAAAATCTGAAACCATTAAAACTGGCTATTAAAAAGGCACGCACTGATGTTGAGTTCCCGTTGGCCCATTCAAAAGATAATATGAGAGGCTTTTATGCTTATGTAAATGGTAAAAGAGGGACATCAAGAACTATAGGTCACCTCATCTCAAATGGTACTGAATGTAGTAAACCAGAAGATATGGCAAGCCTTTTTAATAATTATTTCTGCTCAGTGTACACAACAAGAAATGATACATCAAATAATTCTAGTATATATTTACAAAGTCATAGCCAGGAATGAATAAATATTATTAAGTCTAACACAGTTAAAAATAAACTCTCCCAGCTTGACTGTAATAAATCACAAGGGCCTGACAACCTACACTCAAGGTTTCCGAAGGAACTAGCTGAGGAATTATGAATGCCTATTACAATAATAGGAAACAAGATCCTATCAGAAGGTATAATACTTAAGGACTGGAGGAAAGCAGTGGTGATTCCTAGTTTCAAGAAGGGAGTAAAAATGTACCATCCATCTACCATCCCATAAGCCTGACATCACTCATTAGTAAAATAATAGAAGGAATAATAAAAGATGAAATCCTGGAAGATCTAAACAAATAGTGGGTGCATAGACAATACCCAACATGGGTTCGCTCAAAATAGAAGCTGCACCACAAACCTAATCAGCTTTTACAACCAGGTAACAAACAGCTTGATGTAAACCTGTGGATGTAATCTTTTTCGATTTCCAGAAAGCTTTTGACACCCTGCTCCATAGGACTATAATAGACGAATTGCACAATTTAAAAGTAAAGCTGACATATTGAACAGGTATTTCTGCTCAGTCTTTACTGAGGAAGAGGAGGGTAATGGGTCTGAAGGGAGTACAAGGGGTGAGAATGGTGCAGAAATGGACAAAAGTCCCTTTACACGAGAAAGGGTCCTGAAGGAACTGGAAGTAATAAGAGTTGATAAAGCAATGGGGCCAGATGGGGTGCACCCAAGGTCCTTAAAGAACTAAGAGAGGTGGTGGCTGAACCTCTGGCTATCCTGTTTAGCTGATCACTGGAAACAGGGAGGTACCCAAAGACTGGAGGACAGCAGATGTAGTCCCCTTATACAAAAGTGGGAACAAAGAGGAAGCAGAGAACTACAGACCAGTCAGCCTCACCTCGGTAGTGGGGAAGATCATGGAAGCACTATTGAAGGAGAGATTGGTGGAACATCTGGTTGTCAATGGACTACAGGACCCAAGGCAGCATGGTGGTTTCACCAGGGGAGTTCATGTCAGACCAACCTCTGAATTTTTGACTGGGTGACTAGGAGGTGGATCAGGGAAGGCAGTGGACATGGCCTATCTGGACTTCAGCAAGGCCTTTGACACTGTGCCACATAGAAGACTATTACACAAACTGGGGAATATGGGTGTGGGCAGGACAGTAGTGTGGTGGGTAGGTAACTGGCTGGGTGGCAGGACACAGAGGGTGGTGATTAATGGCTGTCACTCCACAGAGGGAAGAGTGACCAGTGGGGTACCACAGGGATCAGTGCTGGGACCGGTCCTATTCAACATCTTCATCAGTGACATTGCATAGGACCTAGAAGGCAGAATGTCACTGTTTGCTGATGACACAAAGCTCTGTAATAGAGTAGACACACCAGAGGGTGTAGACAGAATGAGAAGCAACCTGCAGAAAGTTGAAGAATGGTCAGGGGTTTGGCAGTTGAAATTCAATGCAAAGAAGTGCAAGATAATGCATATGGGGCACAAAAACCCAGGCACAATATATCAGTTGGGGGGTGAGGATATAGCATGCACCAAGCAGGAAAGGGATCTTGGGGTTATCATCTCTGATGACCTCAAGGTAGGGAAACAGTGTGACAAGGCAGCAGGTAAAGCAAATAGGATGCTGGGATGTATAGGCAGGAGCACCACCAGCAGGAAAAGGGAGGTCATAATTCAGCTATACAAGACACTAGTGAGGCCCCACCTGGAGTACAGTGTACAGTTCTGGAGACCATACCTACGTAAGGACATAGACAGGGTAGAGAAGGTTCAGAGGAGGGCAACAAAGATGGTGCATGGATTGCATCACAAGTCCTATGAAGACAGGTTGAAGGAACTGAACATGTACTCCTGGAAGAGAGGAGGGAGAGAGGGATATGATAGAGACATACAAGTATCTTACAGGGAGGAACAGGGTGCTGGAAAACACTATTTTTAAGCCAAAAGATGTTCCAGGACTAGAGGGCATGGGATGAAGTTGGAGGGAGGACAATTCAGAGGAAACATGAGAAAGAATTTCTTCACAGAACGGGTGGTGGACAAGTGCAACACTCTGCCAGAGGAAGTGGTACGGGCTGAAACAATCACAGGATTTAAGAATACATGGGATAGACATAAAGGAATTCTGGAGGTCAGGGGTAAGGGGCAACAGACTTCTAGGAAAACATACTGAACTTACAAGCTCAAATGGCAGACTGGGTGGGCCATAGGCCCTTATCTGCCGACACTGTCTATGTATCTATGTATCTATGTATAAATAGTGTCTTCATTAAATGGATCGATGCATGGCTCATAGGAAGAACACAAAGAGTTAGGGTAAATGAAACTTTATCGAGCAAGGGGCAGGTTACTAGTGGGGTCCCCCAGGGATCCGTCCTTGGACCACTACTGTTTAACCTGTTTGTTCAGGACCTCCGAATAGAAACATAGAAACATAGAAGTTGACGGCAGATAAGGACAGCATGGCCCATCCAGTCTGCTCATTTATTTTTCTGCCTTATAAATGTGCCATCAGCCTTTGCTCTGTCAGTGGCCTAACTATTCATACTCATTTGTATTGCTCCCTTATGCCTATCCCATGCCTGTTTGAAGCCCTGCACTGTATTCATAGCCACCACTTCTTGAGGTAGGCCATTCCATGCATCCACCACCCTTTCTGTGAAAAAGAATTTCCTCACATTCCCCCTTAATCGGCCCCCCTCTAATCTCATGCTGTGTCCTCTTGTCCTGCTATTTTTCTTATATTTAAACATGTTAGACTCTTTCACCTTGTTAATTCCCTTAAGGTGTTTGAATGCCTCGATCATATCACCTCTCTACCTCCTTTGCTCAAGGGTATACATATTGAGCTCTGTTAATCTGTCCTCATATGTCTTCTGATGCAGTCCCTGCACCATTTTGGTTGCCTTTCTCTGGACTGCCTCAATTTGGTTAATGTCTTTGTGAAGGTGTGGCCTCCAATACTGCACACAGTACTCCAGATGGGGCCTAACCAGTATCTTGAAAAGAGGGATTATTACCTCCCTCTTACAACTTGTGATACCCCTACTAATACACCCTAACACCCCCCTAGCCTTACCTACTGCTTTAGAGGTCTGCTTGGATGATTTCAGGTCATCAGTGACGATGATGCCCAAATCTCTTTCTTCCTTTGTGACTGCTAGCAACTCCCCTCCCAGCCTATAGGTGGCTTCAGGGTTTCTCTTCCCTATGTGCATGATCTTGCACTTCTTTGCATTAAATCCCAGTTGCCACTCTTCTGACCATTTTGCTAATTTATCCAGGTCTCTTCTCATTCTGCCCACTTCATCTGGATCATCTACTCTGTTGCAGATCTTGGTGTCATCTGCAAACAGACAAGCCTTACCTTCTAGTCCATCTGCAAGGTCACTAATGAAGATGTTGAAGAGGACTGGCCCCAGGACTGATCCCTGAGGTACCCCACTTGTGACTTGCATCTCTTCTGACTGTATACCATTTACCACCACTCTCTATTTTCTGCCTGTCAACCAGTTTGCCACCCAGTTGACCAACTTCTGACCCACCCTGAGCCTACCCAGCTTATTTATCAATCTTCTATGTGGAACAGTGTCAAAAGCTTTGCTGAAGTCAAGGTAGGCGACATCAACTGCTCCCCTTGGTCCACCACTCTGGTTACCCAGTCAAAGAAATCTATGAGATTAGTTTGACAGGACCTTCCTTTGTAAACCCATGCTGTCTTGGATCCTGTGCCCTATGGATTCCAAGTGTTGCACTATCCTTTCCTTAAGGTGCCTCCATAATCTTGTCCACTACTGAGGTAAGACTGACTGGTCTGTAGTTCCCTGCCTCCTCCTGCTACCACTCTTGTGGAGCAGGATCACATGAGCCTTCTCCAGTCTTTTGGGACCTCTCCTGTGCTCAGAGACTCACTAAACAGTTCTGCTAATGGCTCTGCTAGTTCCACCTTTAGCTCCTTAGTACCCTGGGATGTATGCCATCAGGTCCCATTGCCTTGTCCACCCTGAGCTTAGCAAGCTCTTGTAGGGCCCTTTCTTTTGTGAAGGGAGTAGTGCTCACCTCCCTCCCCCCCTGTGTCCATGGTGCTGAGCTGTGGGCCCTGCCCTACCTTCTCTTCAGTAAATACTGAGCAACAGTATCTATTTAATAAATAGTATAAATAAAAGGTAAAAACATACTAGTCAGATTTGCCGATGATTTAAAACTGGGTGGTGTAGTAAGTACAAAGAAGGAGCATGAAAACATGAAAAATGACTTAAACCATAATGTACAGTGGGCTGATAAAAACAAAATGAAACTTAGTTTTGAAAAATGGGTGGTTATGCACTGTGGTACAAATAATATAAAACAAAACTATAATACTCATGGAAATGAGCTAAATAAAGTTGAAGACATTTAGGATCTGGGTGTAAATGTTACCCATAACATTGCAAAATGGTACCCAGTGCAAGCAAATTGCTAGAAAGGTAAATTACTGTACATAACATTGTATTAAAAGATAATTTTCCAAGAAATCTCAGTCTGTGATGTTACACCTCTATAGAACATATGTAAAACCCCACCTAGATTACTGTTCTCAAGTCTGGAGCCCTGGTTAAGGAAAAGTTTTAGACATATTAGAAAAGGTACAAAGTCGTCACACAAAACAAATTGGATATTTGGGGAACATTCACCATACAAATAGGCTAAATAGAGAATAATGGATTGGCAAGTGTGTGTTATGAATATTTTTTTCATACCCAAGGTGTGTGATGACTCATAAACCTCGAGACAATCTTTAATTTTTTATAATTGCTGGTACTTTTTACTGTTACACCGCATGAACGAGCAGTCAATCAGTTGTAGTCGGTTCCCAATGTGACCGACTGCCGAAGCACTGCCCTAAGCGCGAGTACTGCAGGATCAACCAGATAGTGTATGGGGTTATTTTTTTGGTTCCGAAGGCAGGATCAACCACATAAATATATTTTAAAAGTAATACATCACTTGTGCGAGGGCTAGCAAGCAGATAGTCGGCACGGGTGCTTCAGTCCGATCAAAATGGAGTCGCCATATTGAAAACGTTGAGCGTCCCGCCCACTGACAAACTAAGGGCCAATAAGGTGGCGCACTAGGTTTGAAAGACAAGCAACACAGGGGAAGTGTACAGATTTTTAAAGCAAAATACCTTAATAACTCGTTTTCGGGTTATTACGGCATTTTGCAGAACCTGAAAACAGGTTGATAAAGGGGGTCGTCAGTAATTATAAACATTTAAACTACGGCCACTAGTCAAAAGGAGGCAAAGAGGGCACTTACTAACATTATACAAGATACAGTGTTAGCCAGTGAATTGGAAATATATTATAGGGATAATACTTACAATTTTTGATCACATAATACACAAATACAACACTCAGTAGCTAGGACAAATATGAGAAAAAACTTCTTTCTACCCAAAACTATAAGATTAAGGAATCAACTTTCAGATAATATTGTAGGGCAGAAAACATTTACCAGCTTTAAATTGAAACTAGATGCATATTTTAATGAGAGCAACTTATACAGTTGCAACCACTGAGAAGTAGGGATAGCTATAAATGGGCATCTAGCCTTCTGCTGTCCTATAACCATAGTATAAACCATGGTATATTGTTCTTCCAAGTACCCCCATGGAGGACCCAGTAGGTTCTGTTGCACTCTTTTAGTGTCCACATGTCTTAGTGACCCTGTGGCAGGCCCAGTAGGGCTTGTCCCACTCTCTGGATGTCCATGCTTCTAAGTGCCCCCCCCCCATTGACAGGCTCAGTACAGGCCACCCCACTCTCCAGCTGTCCATACGTCTAAGTGTTCCCCACAGCAGATCTAGTAGGGCCCACCCCCCTCTCTGGGTGTCCATGCTTCCAAGTGCCCATATGGCAGGCCCAGTATGGCACTCCCCACACTACAATTGTTCATACTTCTAGGTGCCGCCTTCCACATGTCCAGTAGGGCCCACCCCACTGTCCATGCTTACAAATGCCCATATGGCAGGCCTAGTAGGGCCTTCCCCACTCTCCCGTTGTTCATACTTCTAAGTGCTCCCTGTGGTAAGTCCAGTAGGGCCCACCCCACTCTCTGGGAGTCGAAGCTTGTAAGTACTATCATGGCAGGCCCAGTAGTGCCAGTCCCACTATCAGGTTGCTCATGCTTCTTAGTGCCCCTGTGGTAGGCCCAGTAGGGCTTGTTCCACTCTCTGGATGTCCATGTTTCTAAGTTGCCTTATGGCAGGCCCAGTACAGTCCATTCCACTCTCTGGGTGTCCATGTTTCTAAGTGTTATTGTGCAGGCCTAGTAGGGTCTGTCCCACTCTATGGGTGTTAATGCTTCTAAGTTCTCTCATGGCAGGTCCAGTAAGGCCCTTCTCACTGTCTGGGTGTTAATTATTTTATGTTCCCTCATGTCAGGTCCAGTAGGGCTTACCCCACTCTCTGGGTGTTCATGTTTCTAATTGATCTCATGGCAGGGCCAGTAGAACCCATTCCATTCTCTCAATGTCCATGGTACTAAGTGACATCTTGGCAGGCCCATTAGGGCTCACCTCAGTCTGTGGGTGCCCATACTTTTAAGTTCTTTTGTGGCAGGATCAACAGGACCTGCTGCAGCTTTCTGGGTGTCTCTGTTTCTAATTACCCTCTTGGCACACCCAATAGGGCCTGCCCACTCCCTGTATGTCCCTGCTTCTAAATGCACTCATGGCATGCCCAGCAGGGCCTGCTTGATTGTCCGAGTGATCATGTTTTCCCAGACAAACAAAGATATCCATGGACTTCCCTGCACTGTCCCTGAACTTTATCCATGATAACTTCAGTCATGGTTGAAGAATATTCACCAATGCCTGGAAAAAGACACAAAAGGAAGGGAGACTTATCAGGAGATTTTAATCCATGTTCAGTTTAAAACCCATTTCTTCCAGTGGTGCCACATGGTGTCGGGATCATCCGTTGCTTAACCCAACCCAAAATGGCCACACAGGATGGAATTAAATGAAATAAAAATATTCCATTTTTTTATTTATAATTTGTTTAAGGTAGCAGCCATTATCACTATTGTCAGTGACCTACTGTAAATATGTCTTTAGCGTCCATGTTTGACAATGGTTTTCACATTTGTTTTATTATGATATTAATCTAAATGTATTCTCTGTATCCAGTTTAAGACTGTATGATGGCTAGCATCCTGGTTAACAGTAACATTGATTTTATCTCATTAGTAGTTCCATCATTTAAAGAATTTTTAATACAAATGCTACAGTAAAACTGTATAAAATATTTCTGGTTGTCAATTTAGCCTTATTTTTGAGATCGGTCCACTTAAGCCCTGTACAGGAGTCTAGATAATTTAAAGCATTGTTAGAGGTATCAAACCCCAAGTGTGAGTATTAGATTGAATGATGGGACTTGACTGAATTACTATAATTCTGGGTAGCCTTTTTTGTTTAGGTTATGCACTCTGCTTTTTCAGCTAAACCTAATCCAGCCAAAGCCTTGCCCAAATTGATTTAATGTCAAGCTAAATGTTTACATATTGTATCAAAGCTGTGAAGGATTGCTGCTATTTTTTATTTATTTTTCATGGTAAAAAATGTTCCTCATAATATTTTCAATTTGACAGAAGAACTGGTTGAATTAAATTTAGAGCTGTTAACAGGATTCAGCAAAGGGAAGACTCACCTACAGCGTATTGCATAGTGTCAGATGTGTATACCATATCTAACTTATATTTATGGTATGTTTTGAAGCTACTAATGTAATGTTGTGTGAATACTGAATAAAGTAAGTATAAATGTTTTGTTTTTCAGTTTGAAGTTGTATTCCTATAAATCTATTGACGATGAAGAGATTTTTCAGTAAACCATGTTAATTAATAGATGTTGTTTTACCGTTGTTGTCCTGCTCTTCGGTGTAACTGTGTAAGTTCTTTACTGTAGCCTTATACAATACATGTCCCAAACTTGTAAACTGTGTCTTGCACTACCAATGTAGTGCTCTTCCCGGGTTGCCCCTGAAAAAAGGACTGTCTTGTCTCAGTGGGCTCACCTGGTTACCAAAATTCAATAAATAAAATAAATTGTTTGTTTTGGTTCCATCTGGCTACTTTTTATTTATTTAGTTATTTAGGTGAGTTTTGGAAATCTTACCTTTGAACCAAAGGCTCTTTTATAAACGTTCCACATCACAGAAACAGGAAACGTTATAACAAGACAGGCTAACAAATAATTACATAGGTAAGAATACAAAGGTACAAAACAATACAAGGGAAATTAATTACTATATTAAATTATATTAGGTAACAGTAAGAGAGCTGCCAGGTAACAGTGCATGTGCTACCATGGGCTTTGTCGACAGTAAACATGGGAGAAACAATTGGGGCTCATGCGTGGGAGGAGAGGGATTAGGGTGAGAAAGAAAGGGGTGGTCAAGGAGGAGAACAATATAAGAGGGTGGAGTCTGGGGATGCAGGGGCGGAGAGGGTGGGAGATGGTGAAGAGAAGGAAAAGAAGAGAGGGTCAGGAGGAGGGGATGGGAGCCTGGAGGTAGTGGCATGGAGAGGGGCCTAAGTAAAGGGTAGTGAGGGCAGAGAGAGGAGAAGGGATAATGGGGTAAGAGGGTTTGGGGGTGATTAAACACAGGCAAGGGGAGCTACTTTTCTGGATTACATTAGCTATAGAATTCCTCAAGCCTGATATATATGTATTATAGCCTTTGTCAATATGTTTTCTGAATGTTCTCAACACACCATGGCCAACCGTGGTTCGTCTGTGTTTGACAATGGGTTGTGCATGTTAAAAAGAGCATCGGCTAGGAACTACATTTTCGTGGTTTATTTGCATATCAGAATGCAGAATTTGACACTTTAAAGAGGACAGGAACACATTTCTAAGCTGTTTATAAAGTTCTTCTCAGAAATTATATGCATTCCTCTAAATTATCCATATTTAACTGTACCTGAACAAAAAAATGATATGAAAAAACATATTTTCCATTGTTTTGTTTTCATGGGCAGCATTCTATTATAGTTCTCTTCACAGAACCAGTAATTTGGAGTTTAACTATGTCACAGTGCAGCAGTCAATCTTAATATTGTTTTACTAGCCCAAACACTAGTGCAAATTGACCAGGGCTAGTGCAGCTAACTCACTACTTGCCTGTCTTGACTAGTGCAGATTTTCATGGCCGTTAATGAAATTTAAAAAAGTCTCTACTTTAGCATTCTCTAATCCTCATGCTAACCTCTCTCAATGTTCCAAATGGCCATGTGTGATTAACAGCTCATTAGGAGCTGCAATTATCTGGCAGTTCAAAAGAGGAATCCCACAAAAGACTCTATGTGAGTCATTATCACTCCATTGCTAAGACTTTCAGCTACTGTCCAGGGAGTGATCAAGGGTAGAGTGCTGTTAAATCACTAGGTTCCAGTTTTTTGAATGTGTCTATATCTAACAATTTGTCCAATATTATTAATACCAGTGCCCCCATTTCTCTACATTTTGAGTGTTTGTATCCAACATTTCAGTGACAAAATGCAACGCGGTATACAGGATCGGCCCTGCAGGTGGTTGGTTTTATTACAGCCTCACCATTAACTTTCCTCTCCCTTCCAAATCTCTTAACTCTGTTCTTTCCCTGGACACCACTGCAGACCAGACTCTGAAGTGACCATCCATAGATCCATAGCTGCCATCACTGGCAAGTGTAGGGGGGCCCCAGCTGTTCTAAATGGACCATGCCAGCCATCACCATCCATACAGTTCCACCTGTATCCTGCTCAGCATGTCCTTTCAGCCTAAAAACAAAGCTTTGGATCATGCATGGTACAAAAATAAACCTTGATAAAATACATAATTGGAAACCTTGAAATATGCATTCCTGGGGTGCATAGATCATCCTATACAGAAACCAAGATAGTATAGCATTATGCCTGTGTGCTGTTTCCCCTGGGCTGATGAAAGGACAATGTTAAAGAAAAATCTGTTATTGTTGGGGCAGAGCATATTAAAATCAATGCTTTTACAGATAAAAATGTCATAGTTTTCTATTTCCCAAGCCCCTAAGGGTTGTGTAGCCCCCACCCCAAAGAAATCTTAGATGTGCTCCTGGCTCACTTGAGACTGTTCTAAAACTTTCAGAAGTGCAGGTCTCCAGGTGACTATAGGGTGGGGACTGAGAGTGTCTTTCTCTGCCTGACTCTGTTCATTGCCCTGTGGGTGGTGGTGACAGTGTGGTGAGGTGCATGATGATGTCGGTTATTGTGTGCACAGAGCTAGGACTGCTTGATTGAACATTTACTGTTGTGATGTCCTTTCTCTGTTTGATATGGAGGGGCAGAAAGAGGAAGAGAGGAGGCCACGGTGCAAAACAATGGGGGGGGGGAGCTCACTGTCTGTAATGGCCTCCCCCCCTTACCCATCTGATGATTTTCTAGCTACCAAAGGGAAAAGACGTTCGTCACGTAATATTACTAAATCAAAAATACCTAAAATGGATGAAACCTCTTGTTTCAATAAATATTCGGCCTTACAGGATCCATCAGTTGATGAGGCAAAAGACTCGGAATCCTTCCTTCTTTATGGCCTCACAACCGGATGTCTCAGACATTGATGGTGAGCTTGTTGCAAAGTCGAAGGTTAAGAAAAAAACAAGAAATCTTTAAGTGCTACATGTTTAATCCACTTTTCTTCCCATGAACGGCAAGTCGGAAAACATGTTGAATGTTTTATCTCTGAATGCGAATAGCATCAGAAATTACAAATGCAGATGCATTACCTTCCAAGCCTTGTATGAGTCTCGGGCAGAGATTTGCTTACTTCAGGATACCTGACTATGCTGTGAGGCAGACATTTACCAAGTCCAGAAAGACTGGCCATGGGGCCCCTCTATGTGGTTTTTGGGGGAAGAATTATACATAGGAATAGGAATCCTGTTTCATGGTCTGGTTATAATCCAAAAAGTGATAGATGTAGAACTTGGGAGGGCACTATTTCGGGATATCAAATATCAGCAGCAAAACCTTAGGATCGGAGTTATTTATGCTCCTCAGACCAATATACTTAGAAGCAACCTATTCCGGCTTATACAACCTTATTTGCATACACATTGAAAATTAATCCCGGAGGTGGGATTTTAACTGCCCACTAGAGCTAGGAGATAAGACAGGTAACATTATGAAATTATACTGTGACAAGAATGTGTTAAAACAAGTTCTAAGCACAGCAGACCTGAGGGACTTGTACAGACATTTAATAGCACAAGGAGACCATACTTATCACACTGGAGAACTGTCTTCTAGAACTGACTATGCGTTTGTTTCCAAGCACTGGAAAATTCTCACTGCAGGTACACATCCGACCTTCACTTCAGACCACCTGGAACTGTACATAGGGTTAGGGCAACTGCAGAATAATAATATAGGTCAAATGTATTGGCATATTAATAATGAACTGCTTCTTGAAGGAAAAATACAGAAGGATACCATTGATTTTCTTAAAGTTAGAGCTACTCTAGTGATGTGGTACGAGACAGTAGAAGAATGGTGGCTAGATACAAAAACAGCAATCCAACACCTATACCAAAAATGGGGTAAACAGAAGGGACATAAGGCTTATTTTGAGTTTTTGTCCTTTAGGAAAAAATTATTTTAATTATCTTTACAAAACGCTGAATGTGTGGCTAGAACTGAACAGATAAATGTAAAAAACGAAATAAGAAACTCCTTATGTAATAGTGTGAGATCTTTAAAAATGGAACAAATGGCAGATGCACAAGGCACAAAATCTTCCCTGCAATCAAAGACCAAAATGGCACTATACACATGGGCCCAGATATTCAAACTGTGCCAGGCTGTGGTGCAAGCTTGGGCGCAACTCAACTTGACTGCGCAGGGGAGTGGACTAAGCGATACTCAAAGGAGCTGCGCCATGGCTCAGCAGCTTTGAATATCACACCCTGGCCACCCCCACTGTGCATGGCGCAGTGGCACTGTGCCAGAGCAAGTGGCCAGAGTGGAGCATGGAGATGTGCTAGTGCAAGTTCCATTACGCCATGCACAACACCTGCAATATTCAAAAGTTGACATGCAAATGGAGCCATAATTTATGCAAGGTGTACATGGGGCCATTTGCATGTCATTATGGCCCCATTTGCATGCAGGTGCGCTGATCCCTGACGACTTATGCCTGGTGCCCTGCCAGGCAGCAGCCGTTGGGGGCCAACGCCCCCTGCAGCCCAACCGTGGGCATCTGTGTAAAAATAGAAAACTGTCCTATATGCCTGGTGGTCCAGTGGACTGCACTCTGCCCGATCATGGGCATCTGTAGTAATATACCCCCGTCAACATCCCTGGTGGTCTGGTGGTACCCCCCTCCCCACCGCCCACTGGCCCCATCACACCCCCAGTCAGTCGGAGCGGCTGCAGCACACCACCTGCCACTGCCTCCCACCCACTGACAGCTTGAGAATTGCACACCCATTGGTTCACAGCGGAGCCAATGGGCATGTAACCCATACATACCTACACATTCCAAACTTGTGAATGAATCACATATCTGAATGAGTAGTATAGGAAGTGCACGCCCATTGGCTCACACTGTGAACCAATGGCATGCAGCCCTACCGAGCTGTCAGTCGGGCGGGCGGCGGGCGGCAGGTGGGTGGTGCTGCTGCCCACCGGCTGACCTGGGGGCTCAGTGGTGGGTGGGGGTACCACTAGACCGCCAGGGATATTGGATGGGAGGGGTTTATATTACTACAGATGCCTGCAATCAGGCAGAGTGCGGTCCACTGTCCACCAGGGATATTGGACGGGGGAGTTGATATTACTACAGATGCCCGCGATCGGGCAGAGTATGGTCCACTTGACCACCAGGGATATTGGACGGGGTTTTTCTTTTATTAAAATAGATGCCCACGATCGGGCAGAAAGCGGTCCACTGGACCACCAGGGATAGTGGATGACGTCTTATTTTACAAATGCCCACGATCGGGCATGGGGGGGCGCCACCAGGTGCAGCCGGAACTCGGGTGGCCACCCACAGGTGGCAGCTGCCGTGTTGCGCCTTGCAATGCAGCAGCTCACCTGTGGGTGACCATCAGTTGTTCATTTTTTTTTTGGCTTAACTTTGTGCTGGCACAGGTAGGGGTTGTGCATGCATGGCTCTGCACATCCCGGGCTGAATATCAGGCTGTGCAGGTTATACATGGGCACCCCCCCACCTGTGCCTGCGTACATTAATGATGCGCTCCGGTGCATCGGGATTTGTGCTGCGCACTTTTCCCTTTTGAATATTGTGCCACGGCACAACACTGCTGCGCCGTGCACAATCCTTTTGAATATCTGGGCCCTGGACTTTAAGTCTAGTTTAGATATTATTTCCCAGCACTTATTTTCCTATTTTGGTACTCCAGTCTGAACTGAGGGAAATATACATAACGTTTTGACAGATACTGGCATATGTCCTTTAGTACATGGAGCTGAGGAGTTAACTACTCTAATCTGTGTGGAAGAAATTCGATGAGCTGTTCATAAGTTAAAAAGAAATATTGCCCCCGGCCCTGATGGCCTGAGCCCCAACTTCTATACAACATTCCAAGATATTTTGACCCCATTATTTGTCAAAGTATTTAATGATATTTTGTTGAATTTGGACTTACGGGAACCGCTGGTTCAAGCTTTCTTAATGCTTTTACATAAAAAGGGAGACAAAATGAATCTGGCAAATTGGAGACCTATTTCTTTATTAAATGTTGATTTTAAAATACTTTCTATGATACTATGCCATAGATTGGAACATGCAGCCCAAACTTTAGTCTCCCCACAACAGACTTGTGCCATCTCAGGTAGAAGTCTGAGAGATAATTTATTCTGCCTAAGAGAAATTTGCACTAGGGGACATATGGGAAAATTACAGGGTTACATCCTAGCATTAGACCAAGAGAAAGTGTTTGATGCTGTCTCCCATGATATGCTGTTTAAAATCCTGGACATATATGGGATTCCAGATACCTACATTAAGTGGTTACATTTGCTATATGCACAAGCACATCTTTTTCCACTAATAAATGGCACCATTGGTCAGAAAATCAACATTAAAAAGGGGGTACTGCAGGGGTGCCCTTTAAGCCCCCTGCTTTACATCTTTTATATTGGCATCCTTATTAGGAGATTGCAGTCTAATATGGATTTCCAGGATATATTACTATCCCCTGCCACTCCGCCTTTAAAAATTCTGACATATGCAGATGACTTATGTTTGTACTTAGGGAAAGAACAGGAAAGCATTCCTGCACTCTCTGATCTCCAACATTACTCTGCATTAACAGGGAGCGAGGATAAATTTACAGAACAGTGTAGCACTAAAAGTAGGCAATACCCATTTTCAGACTGGGGCCTCAATAGAAGGCTTACCAATTGTAGCTGGGGCAAATATTTTAGGGGTGCACTTTGGTCCCAAAGATATGGGGATGGTAAACTGGCAACAGCAACTGACAGTAAACAGAGAGTATTTGCCTGGAATAAAATCCAAGCTTCAAAGTTAAAAGGGGTATATTTATTTCAAATGTTTCTTCTCCCTATTTTACTGTTTATAGGTCTGTATTCCCTTCCCCCTCAGTGTCCTTGGAGACTAAACTCTGTAGTATATTTTTTGAACTATTTGGGGCAGCAGACGTAACCCCATAAAAAGAAATGTTACGTATGGGTTCATACCTCAAGGGGGTTTGGGTCTGATAAATCCCTTATTATTTTTACAAAAATTGTTTTGGTTCTTCAATATAGTACCCTTACTAAAAGGAATTTCCAAGCCATGGTTACTCTGGGAAAAAGAATAGCTACAGGCTTTGCTATCAACTTAGTCTATGGATAACTGGTCATTTAAAGCAGCAGTACAATGTAAAACAAATCTGCACTTTTTCGACTGTTTATTCCCTGTGCTTTGCTGAGCATGTAACTGGTACTCCTTCCCACCGGCAATGTACTATCACCCAGTAATTTGCTCAGTTATCCTATGTTTATGTTTACATTTCTGCTGCCTGCTGCACTGACAACAGCAGTACTAGATAGCAGCCGCCATATTTTCTGTGGTGCTACAATGGTTCTAACGGATCACTTCCTGGTTAGGTAGTACTGCTGCTTTAAAATAAGCAAGCTTGATATGAGGTTGGGGAACTTTGTAAAGCTTTGGGAAGTGTGACATTCCCAGATTTTTACCAACATCACTGGAAAATGATACATTTACAATATCTCTATCTCCAATACAAATGCATTCCCTTTTTGAGTTTTATTTTGAAAGAGATTATTTTTGCTGTTGTACATGACATAGTCATAACAAGTATAAACAGTATTTACAAGTTAAATATTTAAAATGTACACTACATACTGAAGTAATAGAAACATAGACTTTGATGGCAGATAAGGACCGCTTGGCCCACCTAGTCTTCCCATTTCCCTACCTAGAGGATAAGCTGCAGATCCTATTTAACCAACAGCCTATTTCTTCCTGTCCCCCACATAAAATTGCCTTATGTCTGTCCCATGCATTCTTGAATTCTCCCACAGCTTTAGACCCCACAACCTCCTCAGGAAGGCTGTTCCATGCATCCACCACCCTCTCTGTGAAAAAATACTTCCTCACATTGCCCCTGAGCTGTCCCCCCTCTATCTTCAAATTGTGTCCCCTTGTTCTTGCACATCTCTTTTTCTGAAATATGCTACCCTCTTGGACTTTGTTGATTCCACTGAGGAACTTAAACATTTCTATCATGTCCCCCCTCCTCCTTTCCTCAAGGGTATACATATTAAGCTCCTTTAGCCTCTCCACGTATGGCTTCTCTTGCAGACCCTGCACCATTTTAGTTGCCCTCCTCTGAACTGCCTCCATCCTGTCTATGTCCTTGCGGAGATGGGGTCTCCAGAACTGGACGCAGTACTCCAGATGGGGTCTCACCAACTGTCTGTACAGGGGGATAACAACTTCCTGTTTTCTGCTGGTGATACCTCTCCCTATACATCCCAGTATCCCTCCAGCCCTCCCTACCGCCTTCTCACATTGCTTGCCAACCTTAAGGTCATCTAATATGATTATCCCCAGGTCCCTTTCCATTTTGTTGTTGTTACCCCCATTGTGTAATCTTCCCTGGGTTTTGTTTCCCAGATGCATTACTTTGCACTTCTTTGCATTGAATCCAAGCTGCCATACTTCGACCATTCCTCCAACCTTGCCAAGTCCCTTCTCATCCTTTCCACGCTCCTTGTGTATCAACCCTGTTGCAGATCTTTGTGTCATCTGCAAAGAGGCATACTTTTCTTTCCAGTCCCTCTGCAATGTCACTTATAAAGACATTAAAAGGACTGGACCCAGTCCGAACCCTGCGGTACACCACTAGTAACCCTCTTTCTTCAGAGTGGACTCCATTTACAATTACCTTCTGTGTCCTGTTGTTCAGCCAATGTTTTACCCAGGCTACCACCCTGGGACCCACTCCAAGGCTGGTTAATTTGACTACTAATCTTTTGTGTGGGACTGTGTCAAATGCCTTGCTAAAGTCTAGGTAGGCCATGTCCACAGCCCCTCCCTGGTCTACTACTTTGGTCACCCAGTCAAAGAAATCAATTACATTTGTCTGACATGACCTTCCCGTTGTGAACACATGTTGAATTGGGTCCTGAACCCCACTGGCCTCTAGGTACTCAACAATTCTTTGCTTCAGAAGTGATTCCGTCACTTTCCCTACCACAGAGGTCAAACTGACAGGTCTGTAGTTTCCCTGCCTCTGTCTTGCTCCCACTTTTGTGAAGAGGAATCACATCAGCCTTCTTCCAGTCCTCAGGTACCACACCATCCTCCCACGATTTGTTATAAACCGTAGTCAGTGGTGTCACTAGTTCTCTGCTTAATTTTTTTATAATTCTGTGGTGAATTCCATCTGGCCCCATTGCTTTGTCCACCTTCAGTTTTAGGAGTTCTTTCAGAACCCTTTATTCTGTGAAAGGACTGGGATTGACCCCCCCCTCTCCAGAATGCTTCTGTTAATTGGATTAGGCACATCCCTCACTTCCTCTTTTGTGAATACTGAACAGAAGTATTCATTCAGTATCCCTGCTTTTTCACTGTCACTCTCTGCCCACTCACCATCCATTCTATTCAGCCTCACTATCCCTCCCTTTGTCTTTCTATGCTCCCTGATATACCTATAAAAGGTTTTATCCCCGTTCTTAACCGAGTTGGCTATCTTTTGCTCAGTTTGTGCCTTTGCTATTCTGACTACCCTCTCTGCTTCCTTCTGCCTTAATTGGTACAGTTTTCTGTCCTGCTTCTTATGTGTTTCCTTATACTTCTTAAATGCTATCTTTTTCTCCCTAACCTTCACCGCCACTTCTTTTGAGAACCATAGTGGCTTTTTTCTTTCATTTTGATTTGTTTATTTGCTTCACACTAAGGCTTGTTGCCTCTGTGATGGCAGTTTTGATATTTCCCCATTGTTGCTCCACCCCTCCTTCTAGCCTGTTTGCAAGTGCTTTTCTAAGGCACTCTCCCATCTTGCCAAAGTCAGTCCTCCTGAAGTCCAGAACCCTCACTTCTGTATAGCTTGACTCTGTAGCTGAGTTTATCATGAACCACTCTGTTTGGTGGTCACTTGTTCCCAAATGGCTACCCATTTCTAGATCTGAGATCCTCTCACTGTCCCCATTTGAGAGAGTATGAGGTCTAAGATTGCTCCCTCATGAGTAGGTTCCAAAACTAGCTGTCTGAGGCATGCCACCTCAAGGGCATCAAGAATGGCCCTGCTTTTGGATGTGGCTGCAGCAAAGGTGCTCCAGTTAACATCTGGCATATGAAGGTCCCCCATCAACAGTATCTCCCCTTTCTCTGCCATCCTAAGTATGCCTTCTATCATATCCTTGTCCATTTCCTCCCCCTGACATGGGGCTCTGTATACAAACCCTGTGTGGATTGTGGTGCCATTTCCAGTCTCTAAGGTGACCCACAGTGCCTCCTCTCCTCCCTGTTTACTCTTTCGTTCAGTTGCTTTCATCCCTTCCCTTACATAGAGAGCTACTCCCCCCTTCTGCCCTCCCTGTCTCTTCTGTAGGTTATGTACCCTGGTATGTTAACATCCCAGTCATGGTTCTCTGTGTACCATGTTTCTGTGACTGCTACAATATTCAGGCATCCCTCTTCCATCAAGGCCACCAGTTCAGGGAGCTTGTTGCCCAGACTATGGGCGTTGGTACTCATTACCCTCCATTTCTTGATGGCCTTACCCCTTTTTGCCCCATCCCTGTCCTTATTGTGTTTGTCACTTTCTCCATTTACCCCTGTGCTTCTCCCTATTGACATCTCTATGTTGGTGTCTACCTTACTTAGTACCCTGATTTTTTTGGGGGGGCTAGGATTTCCTTGCTCCTTTCCACTGCCTCCCCCCTTGGCTAGTTCAAATGCTTGCCAATGAAGTATTTAAGCCTATCACCTAGGATCCTGGTTCCCCTCCTGGACAGATGTAGACCATCTCACCAGTATAGGCCTGCATCCATCCAGGTGGACCCCTAGTCCCCAATGAAGCCAAATTCCTGAGCTCTGCACCAGTTTTTCAACCACTGATTGAATCCCATGGTGTGGAGCACCCTAGCCTCATCCGTGCCACAGACAGGCAGCACCTCTGAGAAGGTTACCATGTGTGCTATTTGTCTAGGCTCCTCCCCATCTCCACAAATGCTTCTTGCACTGCTCTGATCCCTTTCTTAGCCAGGTCATTTGTCCCTAGCTGGAAAATGACATCCAGCTCCCTTCCCTGTGCAGCTGCTCTTGTGATCCTGAGGATTCGCTCCCTGTCCCTCCAAGCCATGGCACCAGGCAGGCATCTTACCTCCCTCTCCCCTTCCTCCCCCAGTTCTACCCTCCTAACAATGGAGTCCCCCACCATGAGTTGTTTCCTTCCCCTGTGGGGTCCCATGCCACCCACCTGTGGGTCTCCTTTGTGGAGGTTCCCAGCATCCTTCTTGGTCTCCAGTGTGGGTGCCTCCATAGAGGAACCACACTTTTCCAGAGCGGCATAGAAATTGTGGAGAGGTACAACTGGAGGAATGCACCTCTGTTCCACCACTCTCACCCTCCTTGAGCCCACTGTGGTCCAACCACTCCTCTTTCTTGGCAACCTCTGAGGCAACAGCAGTGACTCTGGTGGTCCCTGGGTGGGAGAGGAGGTCCCACAAATCCTGGCCAACTCAGCCTGGAGATGAGCAACCTCCTCCCTCAGCCCAGAGAGGTGCCTGCAGATGGGACAACACTGCATTCTCCAGAACACCTCCTGGAAGACTGCTGCTCTTCAGCCACTGCACTGCACTGCACCACTTCCATCATGTCTTTTTTTCTGGCCCCCTAACTCTTGTTTGGAATACTTACTTTTTCCTCTGTTTATTTTCTTTATTTCCTTTTTTCTTCCCCTACTTACTTACTGCCTCTGTGACCTTTTAGCTCCTGATCTTCCTGTTCTAAGACAAGAAGTTCCTATATTTCTTAGTAGTCTCCTTACTTGCTCAGAGTCAGACCTACAGCAGCTGGGGGGGGACGGAGAGCTACTCTTGCCCTTCTAGGATGGTGAGTCTTTGGTGGCTCTGTGGTCACTCACTTCCTGCTCCCAAACAGGAAGTTCCTGTTGTCAGTTAAATCCTGTGCCTATAAAAGTAGAACTGGTTTAGGGTGGAGGAGTAGAGGGGTGGGAAGGAGGGCAATATAATCCCAGTAGAGACATTTTAGTTATACCAGTAGCTCCTTCCTCCTGGTGTTCTGTCTGTTTTCTGGCAGAAGCTATCTAGGGCAGTGTTAAATCTGGTTTTAACCTGGCTCCTTCTAGCTAAGCCACTCTCCCTACTTTGCAAATCTTTCTACACCTAGTTAATTTCACAGATAACAATTCCCTTCTGACACCTGTGACAAGCACCTAGATAAGTACACAGATAACAGATAACAATTTACTTCAACTACCTCTGACAAACACACTAACTCTTTTTTTTTACCCTAAATTGAAGGTTCCGGTACAAAATTTCTAGTTCTTAGTCCCAGTAGAGAAGTTTTAGTTATACCAGTAGCTCCTTCCTCCTGGTGTTCTGTCTGTTCTCTGGCAGAAGCTATCTAGGGCAGGGCTATATGACTATTAAAAAGCAATGGTCAAATATGGAAAACATCTTTTATTAAAACATGTTTTCCATACTTTCCATCAAATATTATTTGGGGTAAACATTTTAGATAGCAATTTATTATTTTCTTATTGGCACCGTATAGTGCTGTTCAGTCACAATCATCAAAATCTGGCATGCTGCTAATTCGGTCCTCTTGAATTTATTTAGTCAGAGTACATGCTGCTGTGTGTGTGTGTGTGTGTGTGCATATGTGTGTGTGTGTGTGTGACCTGTCACTGTAGATAAACAAAATTCTATAGTCCCCAGTGCTGGCAGTCTCTCACCATTCACCAGGACTAAATGCAGATAGTGTGGAAACCAAGCACTTAACCTGCCCCCAACACTGTAGCTGTCTCTATGGATTATCCCAGAGTTTAAAGCACAAGTGGTGTCAGTCCCTTACTTCTTACCAGCACTAAATCCATCACAGTGTGGGTAAGTTTGCACTGAGCCTGCCCCACATGGAACTGTACCTGTGGATAAACCCGGGAGGGGAGTTATCTACTTTTTATCAGCATTAAATTCATCACGGTGGGTGGGTGAGTGGGGGGTTGCACAGTACCTATCCCTGTGGATAAACAAAGTGCTTTACTTTATTGTCTAGTGATATCTCAGCTGTACCTTGTATGGGCATTGAGAAGAAAAGTCAGCAGTGAACCTGATTCTGTAGATAAACAAAGGTGTTGTAAGTCCTCACCTTTCACTAGCTCTGGATAGCAAATATACAAAGGTTGAATAGAAAACTGCGAAAAAAAAAATCAGAAGAAAATGGTCTCAGATCCCAATAAATGCCCAAAGGAGCGAGAGAGCTAACAAAGCTGCAGCCGGATTGTCTGCGATCTGACACTGTAGTCTGCCTCACTGTTTCACAGCTTCAATAAATTCCAGTACAACAGTTGGGCTGCTGAAAGAAATAGAATAAATCTGTTAGACTGAGCTAGACAGATGCTTAATTTATTCTGCAGCCTTGCAAAGGTTCAATTGAGGGGTTGGAAACAGCAGTTTAAAAAGGTTTTTTTTTTGTGTTAATATCCTGAGAAGTTCGGCGGTACAGTACAATACAGTAGCACCCCCCTTCAAATGCCTTTAACATAGAATAGCAAATAGCAAAAATCAGATGGGGAGTGCACACTTTTGCAGCTGTGGAAGAATACTTCCAAATGTCCAAAAAGGGAGATCCACGATCAACCATTTTTAGAGCTACAATCCGATCCCAATAGGGCTGTAGGCTCAGCCCACAGCCCTACTTTGGAAAGTTAAACTACAGGATTTACAAACCATACCAAGACACCTGGTTTGTGAACAACTTTTGTGTATCTATGTATGAATAAGTTATCTTTTATAAGGGTACTGTACAGAATTTTCCTCAAACCATCAAACAGCTCATGGACTGTAGAATTCCCAAGAATCAGTGGGATACATGTTGGCTTCATGACATGGGAAACTAGATGCCAAGAACAACCATAAACATAAGAAACTGGAAGAATGTTATTGCACTAGAGATCTCTGTAATGCAGTCTTGGAAACACAAGAACATTTGTTCTTCGAATGTCCCTATGTGGGTTCTTTTTGAACTATATTGTCATAGACAATACAAGATGTTAACTTCGCTAGCATGACCTATGATGTCCTGATCTTGGGGCTTTATGCTGGAAACTGGACCAAATACCCATACAGTACACTATGGCTCTTATGTAGCATTTTAAAACATCACATCTATCAATCCAGATGCCATTGGACTCTATAGCAACAATATATTACTCAGCAAGAATTGCTATGAATTGTGCTTGGACAAGTTCTACAAATATATAACAAAGAAAAGTCAAAAGAATCTGACATCACATTCAGAAAATTATAGAAGCGCTGTATGGGGTGGATACAATAAATAAATGAGTGAAGGAGAGAAACAGAAACATGAAAAAAATGGGAAAAAAGAGAAAAAAAACATATACACACAAGAAACAAAATGTGAGAAAGTGGAAACCACAAAGGAAAAGAAAGGGTTCTATGTGACAACGGCAACTGCCTAAAGGTAAGCCATGTTATCGCAATGTCAGAGCGGCGAAAACATTTTCGTCACTCTGACATCCTTGGTGCATGGAACAACGGTGCCAGGGATATAGACTAAATGCTTTCTGGAGGGCTGTGCACCCCCCCACCAACATCTAAAGGATCCCTAAACTCCAGGGGGGTACATGTTGGGGTGAAAGCCTACAAATAAAGGCTGGTGCAATAAAATTGCACCAGCACCCAGACCTGAACCCAGTACCACTCCCATCCAAACAGCAGACCAACCCCCAATGCCATGGCTCAGCTCAGCAACCCACCACAGCACCACCCCCCACATTCCCTATGTCCCCTCATAGCCCACGCTCACCATGCTCCCTGCCCCCCATGTGCACGTGTACATATAGCGACATCCTGTCACCGAATTCACCCACCCCCACATCTGGTAACTCTACCTTCCCCATCACCATTCAGGCTTTCACCCATAAAGCATCATCATTTCGGACGTCACCCTTCCTCATGCACCTACATCACAGGCTACCAAAAGGGAGTATACATATGACGCTATACGATACGGGAAAATGGAAAACAAAGCATGGTAGTAGGACCTAGAACAATGAGGTGAAAACCAAGCATAGCTGATGTGGCACTCTCAGAATGACATAGAATCTCAGCCTAGGCTACGATGGATGCTATCTATATGAGAATCTTCCCCTGAGATTATAATAAGGCTTTTATGTTACCGTTCTTATTATTGTGAGATTCCCACAATGAAAACTTCCCCTACTCTTTTAGAGAAGTACCACGGGATCTTTAAAGTCCACCTGAACAACCACCAGAACAGGCAGACAGGACCTCGATTTAAGGTCCCATTTGAAAGACAACACCCCGGAGTGCAGCATCCCCCCCATGATGCACTACAGTGTCAGTATTGGGATTTACCCCAAGTGCCTGGTGTGGGGCTAGAACCCACAACCTTTCGATCTTCCAACCTGAGGTGAGTGTGCAACCTGCTGTGCCACTGACACTGTCTTCTGCACAAAAAGGCCATCAAGCCTGTGCCCAGGTGCCAAAGAAACATGGGGTTTTACTCCAGTTTCTTCCTGGTCTCTGGGGATCTGAGGCCCATCTCAGACCTCGAGGACCTCAATCTGTATGTCACGCACAAAAAGTTTTAAATGGTAAATCTGCCAGGATTGCTGCCCCTTCCTCAAGCAAGGTGACTGACTGTGCTCCCTGGACATGCAGGATGCATACCTGCACATCTTGGTGTTCCCATCCCACAGGACATTTCTCTGGTTTCTTTTCCAGGGCAAGTATTGCCAATTCAAGGTATTGCCCTTTGGCTTGCTCTCTGTGCCACAGGTCTTTACCAAATGCTTGGTGGTAGTAGCAGCAGCTGTCAGAAAGGAGGGACTGCATGTTTACCCCTGTTTGGATGATTGGCTCCTCAAGGCCTTGTCTAAGGAAAAGCTCCTGTGGACTCTGAAGTGAACTCTCCAGTTGTTTGTCTCCCTGGGCATTATGATCAGTTTGCCCAAGTTGGTCCTAGTCCCATCCAAAAGGCTGCAATACATTGGGGCAGTTCTAGACTCCGTGCAGGGAAAGGCCTTCCTGCCTCAGAACAGGCCAGAGTGCCTAATTGCCCAGGCTCAGGAGGTTGCCCAGAGCTGTTATATCCCTGCAAGAGCATTCTTGAGGCTATTGGGATTGATGGCTGTGGCCATCCCAACTGTTCCACTGGCCAGGCTCCACATGCACATCCTCCAGTGGACTCTCCGAGTATGGTTTACCTATAGCGCTTCGACAGTGCTAGCACCGACATCCCCTACAGCGACAGCTACTATGCTGACCATCGGCATTGTAGCTATGGGATGTTGGCACTCACAGTTGGGGGACTGTGCCCCCAAATCCCCCCTTGAGGGGGGCTCTGCTTCCCACACCCTCCAGTCTCTAGGATTCTGTCTCCGAGTTAGAGTTGGACAGAGGGGGGGCAATCACCCAGCGAGGCAGTCCAGATCGGCACACTGACCACCACAGTGACAGGTGGATTTTGCCCGATTCCTGCCGCTGTGGTGGTGTTCACTGTCGGGGTTTCGCTGCAGTGACGGCACACCCTCCGAGTACAATGCGACTAGTGCACAGATGAATTGGATCAGTTAATGCTGGTCTCTGTCCCTGTCTGCAAGGTGTTCCAGATGTGCACAGAACTTTGTAGTATTACCTGATTTGGGCTAAGGAATGCAGAAAGTCAAAGAAGCTGTTTGTTTCTTTTGCCCCAGGCAGAGAGTATGTTCAGGTTTCTAAGCAATGTTCATCTAAATGGTTAGCAAATCCCATTGTGTTCTGCTACAATAAGAATGGCAAAGAGCCACCAGGAGCAATGAAAGCTCATTCCACAAGAGGCATGACTACCTCTGTGGCCTGCTTCAGAAGGGTCTCAGCCACTGATATTTGCATGGCTGCCACCTGGAGTATGGTCCACACTTTCACCAAACACTACAGTCTGGACATTGTCTCGGGAGCCCGTGCAGGTCTTGGTGCAGGCCATTCATCCTCATACATGGATCCTCTCACTCATGTAGTTGCTGTGTGGTGGAACCAGGTTGCCACCCTCCCCTGGCTGGGAGCACTGCAGTACAGCAGTCATAACCCCACCCCAGCCCTCCACTTGACATAACTTCCCAGTTTGCTGCCAAACCCACGTCCTCGGCACAGGAGCACGTAGCACTTCCACTGGGACATTGAGCAGCCTGCATCGTAATCTTTGTGACCAGCCTCCTATGAGGGATGGAGTCAAAGGCCTTGCTTACATCTGGATATACTGTGTCAAGTGGAAGTCCTTGTCTGTTGCTGTGGTTACCGAGTTGAACTCAACCACATTCATCTGACGAGACCTGCCATTTCAGAACACTTGCTGTATGGGGTCCCGCAGCCCATTCCTGTCTAGGATGTCCACCAGATCCTTCACGAACAGAGAGGCCATAACATTCCCCACTACAGACATTAAGCTGACTTGTCTGTAGTTCCATGATGCCTCCCTCTTCCCTCTCTTGCGTAGTGGAACCACATCCGCTGTCCTTCAGTCTCTAGGGATTTCCTTTGCAATGGCTAGCGAGCACTTAAAAATATCTGCTAGTGGCCTTGCAATAATCCCTGCTATGCTACCTTTTGTAGCACTGTCAGGTATAAGCCTTCAGGTCCCATAAATTCATTTATCAACTTTCAACCTTGCTTGCTTTTCCAGCATGGTTTTCTGTTCTATGGACTGTTTCTCCAGAGTCTTTGCTACCTCCTTTCTTAACCCCACATTCTGGCAGTGGCTTATCCCATGGCCTAACTTTTGCTTAGTAAATATCAAACAAAAATGATTGTGCAATATCTCTGTCCACTTCTTGTCCCCCTCCTCCGACCCCTCATTGTTCTTAAGTCTGTGTTATACACTACATGAAACCAGTGGGAACAGTGGGATGGGAAATAGGAACTTTGATGGTCAGAAACCAACTGTGCAGGACAAGTGTGTGGGATGGGGTTGGGACTTGAGGGGAGGGGTAGGAACTGTGTGTGGGGGGGGCTATACTGGGACCTTGTGTTTGTATAGCTGCAGTTTAATTACTGTGTTATACTGCTGGGGTGGGGAGTGGGTTGGCAGAGATCATCTGCAGGTTTACATATTTGCAGTTTAATTACTGTGTTATATACCATCAGGAACAGGAATCTTGGCGGGCCTAAAACCTCTGAAGATCTGTGGGGCAGGGGCAGTTAACTCATTCTATCCTATTGTCACTTAGAATGTTCAGGTACTCTCTGCCTGCTGCTAGAACACCTGTGTGCCTGAAGGGGTTTTAGATCTGCAGCATTCATACAAACACACTGTGCTTAAACCTACATATCTTAAAAACCATACATCCAATTTTAAAACTGTAAAAGGAAAAGTTTTTCAGGACAGATTTAATGTTGTGTGAGGTTGTTTTCATATTTTAATAAATTCTGATGATTTTATCTAACTATAATTATGTTCTGTTTACTTAGTCATGCAAAAATATTAAATTTATGTAAAATTGTTGATTAAAATTGTTAAAAATATACAGTAAACATCTGTCATTGTCTAAACATAAATTTTGCGAGTTTTTTACCATTTTTTTAGTCAGAAATCAACATCTGAATCTCTTGTTATTACAGTTTGAGTTTTTTGTTTCACTCCACTGGTTGGAATTTTGCAGTGTATAATTCTTCTTATCCACTGATTTTAGTTTATGAATCTGATTATCATTTTTTTTGTATTTCTCCTTGTTTAGTAAGAATATATTTACACATTACCTTAGAAGGACATATCAGGAAGTGATGCAGGAAGGAAGTGCTTTGTGAGGTCAAGTGATGTAAATAGGAAGAACAGTTACAGTGTGGGTCAGTGAGCTGACACAGGAAATGGATACATTTGTTCGTGCTGGAGGTCTCTCTATGATTAATTGCATATTTGCTGTAGTAAAAATGTGTAATTTCATTGAAATAAACTATTTTATTTTATTTTTGTAATAAAATCCCATAATAAGTATAGGAAACTGTATTTTATTTGTGCTGTTTGCTTTATCATACTGTAAATGAAGCATGATGTTGTTCATGTAAAGGTTCCCATCGTTCAGTAAACATCATGTTACATAAATCTGTGTATTATTTAATTTCTTGGCATAGTTTATTTTTGGGGGGTTGTATTATGGGATGGTTTAAGGTGAGGGAATGACTGTATGATGAAGCACAGTGGTGGGGGGGCTGCATTCATAATACAGGCTCAGATGCACTTCATATGTTCTGTGAAAATGAGAGGGGCTGTATGCATATAATAATAGTGCTAACAGATACTGTAGACACATTATGGGTATACGTATAGGATGATAAAATTGCTGAAAAGGCACTGGTAATTTGGGGTATACTGTGTCATGGGGAAGGGGGTGGGTGTGCCTGTACCAAGGAATGATGCTCATAGGCACTGCAGTCATTTTGCATCATGAATTGGCACCCATCCTTGGGGGTATACTATGTTGTAGGGAAGCAGGTGGGGCTGCCTGCACCTGGTAATGGTGTTCATATGCCATGCAGAAACGTTGTGGTACACATACAGGGTGATAACATGGGCACCTGTAAAGGTTGTGTACTATGTGCTGTGTCACATGGTTTGCCTTCATACACATGTGATATGTTGCAACATTTAGTCTGGTGCACTGTGTGGGTGGGAAGGAGTGTGGGTATGCCTGCACAATGGAATGATGCTCATTGGTGCACGTGTGTACTGTGTGCTATGTTTCATTTGAATGGACTGTATAAGTCATACACTGGCACTGATCCAATCACAGTGCATCAGAGGTAAGGGATGGTCTGAAGCATTATGAGCACAAGGGACTAAAGTAGTTGTGGAGTGATTCTAACGTGAATAGAACATTACAGTGCATCTGAGGGTAGTGTTGGAATGAATCTTGATGTGCACAATGCACTACACCATAGTGACTGAGGAGGGATCCATATCAGTAATGCACATCACAGAGTGTCAGAGATAAAGGTTGGACTGAAGACTGATGGAACAAATGGACTAAACTGGTGACTCTGGTGGGATTTGAACCTGAACAGCACTTTACAGTGCAGTAGAGGTTGGGGCTGGACTGACACCAGATCAGTCAATGGACAACATCATTGGCTGTGGAGGGATCTGAACCTGAAATGCACTTCACTGTTCACTACAGTTTGGAGCACGATGGATGCATGATAAGAAGATAGATTTTACAAGTGTCTGTGGAGGGATTTGAGCCTGAGATTTTACAAGCAGCTGTGGAGGGATTTGAGCCTGAAGAATACTTTACAGTGCATCAGAGATTGGGGCTGAACTGATGTCATATGAATTGATGGGCTACACCAGTGTAAGTGGAGGGTTATGAACATCAAATGCACTTCCCAGTGCATTATGGGATTGGTCTGGACTGATACATGGTAAGTCAATGGACAACACCATCAGCTGTGGAGGGATCTGAACCTGAAATGCACTTCACTGTTCACAACAGTTTGGGGCTTGACTGACACATGATAAGGAGACAGATCTTACAAGTGGCTGTGGAGGGATTTGAACCTGAATAATACTTTACAGTGCATCACAGATTGGGGCTGAACTGATGTCATATGAATTGATGGACTACACCAGTGGATGTGGAGGGTTTTGAACATGAAATGCACTTCACAGTGCATTATGGGATTGGTCAGGACTGATGCATGGTAAGTCGATGGACAACACCATCAGTTGAGGAGGGATCTGAACCTGAAACGCACTTCACTATTCACTACAGTTTGGGGCTCGACTGATGCATGGCAAGGAGCTAGATCTTACAAGTGGCTGTGGAGGGATTTTAACCTGAAGAACACTTTACAGTGCATCAGAGGTTGAGTCTGGGCTGACGTCATATGAATCGATGGACAACACCAGTGACTGTGGAGGGATTCAAAACTGATTTGGGCTTTACAATGCATCAGAGATTGGGGCTGGACTGATGCCAGATAAGTTGAAGGCAACACCATTATTTTTTCATTTTAAACAATCAGCAACTGTGTATTAGGGAGAAAACTCAAGTGCAGAGCATGAGACAAACATGCTACTGACCCTAACCCGCTTATCATCCATAACGCAGGGAGCAACATGCCACATAGATTTTAACATAGCCATAATTCAACATAAACTCTTTAAAAGTAACAAAAGATGCTGAATTCACATGACCGCATCTAGTAACTGCACAAGAAACACTCTCTCCCATCAGGAATGCCAGCCGGATCCATAAGATGTGATCACACAGGATGACCAGAAATTATCCCAAAATGAACAAAGTGACAACTATGAAAACTTTTATCATAAATAAAATAAAACAAATAAAGTAAATACAGACTACAAATCGAGGTTTTGGCACTGAAATGAAGTGAGTATTTTAGGATAAGAGCAGCACCTCCATCTTGAATCTAAGTTTCCAGTCACCATGCTCTTCCTGCACCAGTGTGCACTCTGACTGGTTAATGGAAATAGTGACGTGTACAATAAGCATAGAGCAAGCATGGCAACCGTGAGGATCAATATGACCAAATGGTGACGCGCTACAGAGCTAGGGCAAGGGCAGGTGCAGGTGAGGACTGTGACCCCTAACTGAAACATCAAAAAAAAATCACTGTACACTCCAGAGCCCAGAGAGACAGTTTCCCTCCAGTGACAGTTGCAAAAAAATATGAGTCCTTGCTTGAATGCTAAATAAGGATTTAGTCTAACATTTCAGGCACACACATTGAATAGAATAGTGGAAGGCACAACAGAAGATCTGCGTGCAGGTTCCCTGGTGCTTTGACAACTAAGGCTTCATAAGGGGGATGGTGCCTTCGTCTAAGACAATCCCTTTATACCAATTAAATTCAGAACTGATGTCAGAAAATCCAACCAATCACAGAGCTCGATTTTTAAATACAGAAATATTCAGTTCACTTAGTGGTATAAATGGACTAATAGTTATAACAATCATGATATCAGTGACAACATGTTATTGTAGAAAAATACCCCAAAAGACAAAAAAATACACCAAAGTGGTGACGCCAATCGATTGCTCAATAAAAAAATAAATTATGAAATTAATTATAGTGTAAACCTGATCAGCTTAACATGTTACACTAAAACAAGATGATTTGTTGTTATGATACAAACTAATGGCAGAATGAACATAATACATTTTTCACAGCACTTGCAAAAAATAGTAAATTTATTTATTTATGTATTAAGGCTTGTTTTCTCAAAAATAGCCAATGGGAACACATATTATATTAGGTAAAATCAGTAAGGGTACGATGTCCCCTATTAGCTGGTACAACTCAATTCATCAAATGTAAACAAATGCTTGAGCTGCACCAAGAGAAAGATGTGGACGCCAATTGGCGTCATCAGGCACTACAGCAAATGATTTAGGACGCCATATGGCGTCATCAGGAAAAAGAGATATTTTTTTTATGACGCCATATGGCATCATCAGAAAGGAATGAGTTGTTAATTGACCTGCTAGGACCCGGAAAAGGTTTATAGTCATGATGGCGCAAGAAAAGGGGGTGGGTCAGGTTTAATTATTGTTATATATTACTGGGTGGAGGAGGGGGGCGGTTTGATTACTGTTATATATTACTGGGTGAGGGAGGGGACGGTTTAATTACTGTTATATATTACTGGGTGAGAGGGGATGGTTTAATTACTGTCATATGTTACTGGGTGGGGAGGGGACGGTTTGATTACTGTTATATGTTACTGGGTGGGGAGGGGCGGTTTGATTACTTTATATATTACTGGGTGGGGGAGGGATGGTTTAATTACTGTTATACATTACTGGGTGGGGAGGGGACGGTTTGATTACTGTTATATATTACTGGGGGAGGGGCGGTTTGATTACTGGTATATATTACTGGGTGGGAGGGGATGGTTTAATTACTGGTATATATTACTGGGTGGGGAGGGGCGTTTGATTACTGTTATATATTACTGGGTGGGGAGGGGATGGTTTGATTACTGTTATATGTTACTGGGTGGGGAGGGGACGGTTTGATTACTGTTATATGTTACTGGGTGGGGAGGGATGGTTTAATTACTGTTATACATTACTGGGTGGGGAAGGGGACGGTTTGATTACTGTTATATATTACTGGGTGGGGAGGGCGGTTTGATTACTGGTATATATTTACTGGGTGGGAGGGGATGGTTTAATTACTGGTATATATTACTGGGTGGGGAGGGCGGTTTGATTACTGTTATATGTTACTGGGTGGAGAGGGGATGGTTTAATTACTGGTATATATTACTGGGGGGGCAATTTGATTACTGTTATATATTACTGGATGGGGAGGGGACGGTTTAATTACTGTTATATATTACTGGGTGGGGAAGGGGAACAGTTTGATTACTGTTATATTTTACTGGGTGGGTTGGGGGATGGTTTGATTACTGTTATATATTACTGGGTGGGGGAGAGGATGGGTTAGGCAGGGATAGTCTGTATATTTTTCTATCTGTGATATAATTACTATGGTATAATAAGTGGTCAGCAATTTTTTCAATGGGCTGAGCCAGTTATAATTTGCTGTTATATCCTGCAGGTTATAACGGCGAGCATGCACCAAATCAGTCAACAACAACCAGTCCATGATTGGTTGTTAATGTCCTACTGGGTGGGCTTCCACTCGTGAGCAAACATGGCGGCTCCTTATCCGCATGGTGAGGAACCACCACACCGAAAGTCCTCATCACGTTTTGTTTTTTATTCCTCTCCTGCACCTGGCCAGTCTCTCCTTCAGGCCCCCACATGAAATCCCTGCCGCGGCTACTCCTTGACCCTTATTGACCCACATCGTAGCCAGCCCCAAGTAACCCCGGGTGTATCCCTTCACCGGGCAGGTCTCTTACCTCTGCAGGAGAACGGCCCTGGTGGGCAACCAATGATCCTGGGGTTCTTTTTTTTAATCATAGAAGATTTTATTACGGTTTTCAAGTTTTACATCACACTTCCATATTAATTTCTCTCTTAAGAAAAGGAAAAAAACCCACAGATTTGTAACAATACCCTCAGGAAACATAGAATTACAATACACAGTATGTCACAGAAGGCTAAACACATATAGGCAGAATATATACATTAATATATAGACTACCCTTCCTAACTGTAGCTCCTCATTTGCCAGTAGGATAAATGAAATATGTAAACAGGTCCATCTAAGAACCAGAAGGGGGGGGGGTTACACAAAGCGGGAGGAGTTTTACACAGTGGTGAGTTAAAGTAAGAGTTCCACTTTTTGTAGAAATAACCCAGTTGGCTTTGGTGAGCATAGGTCAACCTTTCTAACAGAGCCAACTTAGCCAGAGCTGAATGCCATAAACCTATACTTGGACTATTGACCTGTGTCCAGTGCATTAAGAGGAGCTGCTTGGCCTCCAACAGGGCCAGCATGACCCACTCTTGAAGAGCCTTTGGCAAAGTGGTACGGCCTGACATATCCCCCAACAATAATTTAGAGTCTAGCTGGAGATTCCTTTTACCCAAGACCAGACAGCAATCCCGCCTAACTGCAGACCAAAAAGCAGAGAGTTGTGGACATTCCCACAGTTTATGAAATAAATGGGCACCAGGTTGCTGGCACCTCCAGCAATTGGAGTGTGGCAGTAGTCCTGCAGAACACAGAATGGCCGGAGTTCTGTACCAGCGCAACAACATTTTTAGCTGTATTAATTGGCTTTTAGAATCTTTATACAGCTTATGTGTGTTTTGAAGACAACCGGCCCATGTAGTTCCAAATATAGCTATGCCCATCTCGGCCTCCCATTGAATTCTACAATGTTCAGTGGGGTCAGGTTGAGAGTCTCTACCTATAGCGTAAAATTTACCTATACGACCACGTGAGGAGGTTTCTTTATGTAAAGTGGTGAGCCACTTCCATTTGCTATCTGGCTGCATTCGAGAAGAGACGGCATATAGAAGGCTACGTATTTGAAGAAACTGCCAGAAGTCAGTGCTGGGATGATTACATTTATTCTTTAATTGGGCAAAAGATAGTAGTGTGTTCGAACCAGGCATCATAAGGTCCTTCATATAGCAGATGCCCGTATGCTCCCAGGAAGGCCAGTTAAGAGGTTGTCCCTCTAGTGTGATAAGGTATTATGCCATAAACCTGCATAAGCCAGAGGTGGGGGCCCAAGCATCTTTGGGGGTGTGGGAAAGAGTCATAATGTGCCACCAGGCATACCGGGAGTGACACACAACCGGAGAGTGGCCCTTACCTGTGGGGCCACCGGGGCCCAGCAAAGATCTAAGTGGAGTTGGAGCTACCATATCCACTTCAAGGCCAACCCATACTGGACAGGAGGTGTTGGGCGGTACAAACCACTTTGTAATTTGGGCAGCCGTACATGCTAAGTGATAGTTTTGAAACCAAGGTGCCCCAAGGCCTCCTTTAGACTAAGTTTGTTTTTCCCCCATCTACGTGCCTTATTTTCCCACATTAAGGTGGATACCATCTTCTCGAGGGAAGCAAAGTGTTTAGGAGAGATTCGTATTGGAAGATTATTGAATAAGTAGAGGACCCTCGGGAGCAAAAGCATTCGTACTGCAGCCACTCTGCCCAACAGGGATAAGTGCAATTTTTGCCAGTGCTCCATTTCTACGTTTAATTGTTTTAATAGAGGGGAAAAGTTAGTTGATTCAAAAGTTGCCCAGTTAGGAGGTATGTAAATCCCCAAGTAGGAAAAGCCTTGCGGAGCCCATCTGAGTTCCGTACCATGAAGGCTTTCCCATGAGCAGAGTGAATTCAATGGGGCTAAGATAGTTTTCCATTGATTAACCTGTAGGCCTGATAGTGCTGTAAAGTTTTTGAGGACTGAAAGGGCTATTGGTAGCGAATCCTGGGGATGGGATAGGGTAAGTAATAGGTCATCTGCATAAGCTGCCACAGTATAGGATTTGCTGTATGCTAATATTCCTGTAAGCCCCTCCATAGTGTCAAGAGCGCGGAATAGGGGGTCAACGGCAATTAGAAAGAGAAGGGGGGATAAGGGACGGCCTTGGCAGGTGCCCTTATACAATGGAAAGGAAGAAGAGATGGTGGAGTTAGTAAGAATGCTAGCCTTCGGGAAATTATAGAGGGTCAAGACCCATAAACAAAATTGGGGTCCAAAGCCATATACGTGGAGGATCTCATGGAGATAATTCCACTCCATGGAATCAAAAGCCTTTGCAAAGTCAATGGGGGTTTTAGCTCTACTCACTAGCCACTTCAAGTTCAACAACAATCTGGTATTGTCTGAGCCTACCTTTCCAGGCATAAAATCTACTTGAGATGGGTGGATAATGGAGGCAAGGATATTCTGCAGTCTGGTAGCCAATATTTTAGCCAGGATCTTTGTGTTCACTGGCAGTAATGATATAGGATGAAAACTGGAACAATTCAAGGGGTCGTCAGACTTTTTAGGTATCATGGTAATCAAAGCCTCATTCATTGTGGTGGGGAGGGAGCCTGAAGAGTGGGCACATTGCAGAGCAAGTGATAAGGGGGACACAATTTCCTGATCCAAGGCTTGGTATAGCTCGATGGTCATTCCGTCTGGCCCTGGAGCTTTCCCTTTAGCCATGTGAAATAAGGCCTGTCGCAGCTCAGTCTCTGAAATAGGGCTGTCTAATAGATCAACTTGCTCCTGAGATAATGAGGGTATTGTGAATCCTTGACAGAACTGGATCAAATTATGTGAGAGCTGTTCCTGCGTATCTGTGGATTTGGATTGGTATAGGGTCTGGTAATAATGTTTCTTGGTCTCATTAATGCCCTTCGGGTCACTAACCACGGGGCCTGTGGAAGTGCGGAGGGCATGTATCTTTGAAGATGCTTGTTGCTTCCGCAACTGGTAAGCAAGGAGCTTCCCCCCTTTATCAGCCCTTCCCAATATTGATGTTTAGCCCTGAGCAGAGTCCATTCTGCCTTATGATGTAGTAGTGAATTTATATGATATTTAAGCCCCACAATACACCTCGTCAATGAGGGATCTCTAGCAGCAGTGGTCTGGGAAGCCTTAAAACGACCCTCTAGAGCAGTGAGTTCTGATTGTAACAACTCTAATTCTTTTTTCCGGGTTTTATTCCAGTTCGCAGCAAAAGCAATAATGTGACCTCTCAGAGTGGCTTTAAATGCTTCCCAGACCGTACTAGCTGAGACTTCTCCAGCCGACTTAAAAGTAAAATATTCCCGAATTGCATTCTGCATCGCTTTCTGAAATTCAGGATCCTTAACTAAAAGGGGGTTGCATCTCCATCTTGTGCCAGTGTTTCGACCTTCAGGGGGTAGAGTAAATAAGTGACACCGGTGCATGGTCCGATATAATTATATTGCCTATATAACTATTTGAGATGGCACTCGAAGCTGGCTAGTTTATTTTTATTTTATTGAAATCTAGGATTACAAATACCTTTGAGCAGGAACTGCTCATTTACAAAGGTTCCACGTTGAAGGAATGGGGGTATACATACATACAAAGGTCAACATAATAATACATAGTTACACAATAAAAAGAAGTAAGAGACTGAGATTTAGGAAATTCCAGTAATTCAAAATGTGCCAAATGTTAGGTAGCATGACATACCAGCCAAGGACAATCTTAGAAATAAGCACTGCAGGTGAGAGGGAAGGGGGTATGCAGGCAGGAAGGCCATTGTCGGAGGGTAGAGGGTGAGGGTAAGAGCTCTAAAGGGAGGGAGGAGGTATAAAAGTCAGGAAATGCCTGGGGGGGAGGAAAGGGAGAGGGGGCAAGGGAGTAGGCAGGTAGGAGGGGGCAAGATGGGGAGAGGTAGCTGTCAAGACTGAAGTGGAGGGCAGTGAGCAGTGGGCCCCTGATTAAGTGAGGCAGTCACAACGACTAGTTGAAATGAGATGAAGTCAGAGTTGTCTCTTAAAAGGGCCAAGAGCAGCAGTAGTAAGAGTTTCTTTGTTGAGAGTATTGTACCACTGTGGTGCTCTGTGGGCAAAGGCCCTCTGGCCCATGGTAGTCCGGCATCTGGGGACAAGGAAGGTTAGTTGTTGTGAACTTCTAGTTCATTGGGTGCTGTGGTTGTCAATGAGGAGCTTTTCAATGCCCAGGGGCATGACCCTGAGGAAGACTTTTTTGGCTAAGAGGCAGGTTTGATACTGTATCCAGCTGATGAGAGGAAGCCATCCTGCCCGAGTGTACAGGTCACAAGTGTGTGTAAGTTGGTCAGCCCCAGTTAGCAGCCTGCATGCTTTGTTGAGTGCAACTGTAATTCTGCAGAGGACAGAGGTGGAGGCAGAGCCATAAATTGCTAGCCCGTAATCGATGATGGAGGTGACAGAGCTGTTGATAGCCAACCGGAGAGTGTCAGGAGTCATGCAGTGTTTGTGCCTGTAGAGTAGGCCTATACGGATGTTGGTGGCTTTGGTGACAGAATCTGTGTGCCGATGGTAGGAGAGTGAGCTGTCCAGTGTGACACCTAGGTATTTAAAATCAGGAACGTGTTCAAGTAAGGTCCCTGTTTTGTTTAGGATGGTGAGGTCACGGGATCTGTACTTGCTCCTGGCATTGTAGAAGGTCATAACCTTTGTTTTGCTGTAGTTCATGACCAGTTTGTGTGACTTGAACCATTCTTTGATGCGCATGAATTCAAGCTGTAATTGTTTCTCAAGGAGCTCTGCGTTTTCATGGTTGGTGAACATGACTGCGTCATCGGTGTAGAGCAGTAATTTCTGGTGGCAGACACTGGGAAGGTTGTTGAGGAAGAGGCTGAAGAGTAGCAGCCCCAGGATGGACCACTGTGGGAGCCCTGAAAGGACTGGCTTTTCTTCCAAGGTGACACCAGAAATCCTAACCCACTGGACCCTCTCCCCAAGGTAGCTTGAAAACCAGAGCAGCGCTTCATTGGAGAGCCCAATGTTTGATAATTGCTTGAGTAGGAGTGGGTGGTTCACAGTATCAAAGGCTTTCGTAAGGTCGATGAATACTGCCCCTACACAGTTTCCTTGATCGAGCGTGGTATGGATGAAGCCTGTGAATTCTAATAGTGCAGTGGTGGTACTGTGCCCTTTTCGGAAACCATGTTGCTCAGGACACTGAATGTCGTATTTTTCCAGGTACTTGACTAGTTGGTCTGAGGCGATGCACTCCAGGGCCTTAGACAATGGAGGGAGAATGGAGATAGGTCTGTAGTTGGAGTGTAGTGATTTGTCTCCACTTTTGTGTACCGGTATGATGGTCACCTGTTTCCAATGAGATGGGAACTGGGACATCCTTAGTGATAGATTGAGGACCTTTCTCAGGGGTTCAAGGACTTCTTCAAGGACAAATGCTAACAACTTCAGATCACGGGAGTCACCGCTGTAGCCTGCGTTGTGAATGGCCTTTCGAATATAGGTTCTGACTTCATGCACTGGGATCTCCTTGAAGTAGAATTATGGGGCAGGGTGTAGGAGAGCAGTAGTTGCAGGAGGGTTACTACCAGAGGGGGCATCAAAGAAATTAGAAGGGAGGACACTATCCAAGTTGGAGAATGCATTGTTAAAGGTGGTGGTGATTGTGTACAGGTCAGATGTTGGTGTTCCATTTATGTTGAGCATGGTGGGTGGTGACTTAGGGTTCTTGCCTGTAAGGTCTTTCAAGTTACTCCATAATTTTTTTCCATCACCCCAGGAGTTGGAGAGAGCTTCCTTGAAGTATTTGCTTTTGGCGCTCCTAACTGCCCACGTGCACTCATTTCTGGCAGCTTTATACTTATGAATATCCCCAGGTTTGGATGTTGCATGGGCACAGTGCCAGAGATGATCCCTAAGTTTGAGTAAAGTGATTAGATTGGGGGTTATCCAAGGGTTAGCTCTGCCCCTGACCTTCAGCTTTTTGAGAGGTGCAAAGATATTGCAGGCCGCAGTGAAGTGGCTGATGAAAAGGTCTAAGGCTTGGTTTACATCAATGGCAGAGTTGATTGGTGTCCAGTCCAGGTGGCTTAGGTGTGTCTTTAGTAGCGCAAGATACCCCTGCTTTAACACTCTGGTGTGGATTATTTTAGGAGGGGGCTTAATGAATTTGTTTGTCCAGGTACATGTGACCGGTGAGTGGTCACTGATCCCATCAGGGAGCACTGAGACTTTTGAGATTTGTTCAGGGTGATTAGTAAGAATCCAGTCCAGAAGTGTGTGCGACCCTGTCCTATAGTTGCATCTGGTGGGGGTGGTAACAAGCTGGGTGAGGTTCTGTGACGTGACAGGATCCTTGTAGTTTCCGGCCTCCAGCGATAGCCAATTTATGTTGACGTTGCCTAGTACTATGAATTCAGAGTTATGGTGTAATCCCTGCAGGCTTTCCAATATGCTCATAAATCCATTGGGCTGATCTTTAGCGGGCAGGTACACAGAGGCATTGGTGAGCTCCTTGTTGTGTGCCCCGAGTAGAACTTTAATAGCGAGAACCTGCGAAGGTGGTTTAGGGTTTGAGAACGGGAAGACTTGACCCAGATAGGAATTCCTCAGGTAGATGGCACAGCCTCCACCTCGTTTGGAAACCCTGTCCTGCCTGAATATAGAGTATCCAGGGATGGTGACTGCAGCATCTGGTATCTTGGGGTTAAGCCATGTTTCGACAACAGAGAGTACATCAGGGCATGTTTCTTTACCCAGATTTGCAAGATGTCAAGTTTGTTAAGGAGGCTGCAGACACTGATTGAGGCTAATGTGAGGGACCCCTCCCACCTTTTTGTGGCATGGGGTGCTTGATCGGTAGGCCCCGGGTTAGGATGAACATTTTCAGATATCAGAAGTAGCATAAGTAGTATCCTAAGAAGGTACACTTTAATCATTTTGCAGACTAGTTTTGTTGTATGGCATCTAGCCCTCTTGGCCTTGCTGGTCTGCATTTGCCCCGTGATATTGCAGAGCACAATATATAAAGCCATGTTCTCAGAGGTGCCACATGATTGATGAAAAGTAATCAAATCCACAGGAAATGGTGAACTACCACGGACCAGAAAACTGTTATTGTAGCTCAAAGACCCAGAATGTGATAAATTCCTGAAGGGGTTAAATTCCTGAAGGTGATGAACATTGGCCTTGGGCATATGCAGGATGTAAAAATCCTTTGTTAATATCTAGCCTTTGTTCTCCAAAATGGTTGTGAATAGACCTCAAAGACAAGTACACATCTTTTAAGAAAAAGTCAGACGGAAATGTGGATTCAATGTAGCACTCCACAACTCAGTGCTTGTATAACAGATTTACTGACCTTACTTTTGGCTTTGATGGCTTCCAAAAAAGTTGATTTATGATGAGAATGCCAATACCTGGTGGTGGTTTTGCAGTTTCTTAGTCCAGGAAGTGTTCATAGATGTTATGTCCAAGAATGGCCCAACTAATTGGCTAACCAATAGTCGTTACGACTGTAAACTTCATGCAAGGGGGAGTAGTACATATAGTCTCAACCCGAGGGGTGGTCATGCCTCCAGACATCCACTAAGCCCCACTCCATTATCATTTCTTGCAAAGTGGCATGCGCCTTCGGGTGGGTTTGGGGTGTAGGACAAGATTTATCCAAAAATATGTCTGGCACTAGGTTAAGATCCCCTCCTATTATCAAGGGAATATTAGGCTCAGACTGCAGTAACCCAGCGATAGCTTGGCTCAAATTTGGAAAAAAACTCTGTTTGGTCCACATTCGGGCCATAAAGATGACATACTATTAATTTGTCCATGCCAGATTTTAACTTGACTACTACCCACCTCCCCTATTTATCAGAGCGAGACTCCTCCACTGCCCAAGTACTCGAACTCCAAATCAAAATAGCTACTCCCCTTGATTTAGAGGGTGCTGAACTAGCATGTATGGTTCTGACCCATGATTTCCTCATCCAAGGAATAGACTTATTAAGGAGATGTGTCTCCTGTAGAAGGGCTATGTCTGTGTGCATGGAGCGCAAATGCTGCAGCACCTTAGTGCTTTTTATGGGGTGATTAAGGCTCTTTACATTCCATGACACTAGACACAGACCCTGTGCAGTGGTTGAGGGCATGGTAATAGATAAGTCAAAAATATTATGGACTTTCTCCAATGTGGCTAAGAGGGGTAGACCCCAAATACTCTGTTTGAGAGCTACTACCTAACAGATCTACTGTGACATGCTGACAAATGCCTAGAGGATGCTACGCACTGAGATACTAGAGAGAGAATATTAATTGCCAATAGCAACTACAGGAAGTGTATACACTAACAGTTATATCTAACACAGACTAAAACTAAGTACTAACAAATGCAAAACCCTGCGCTAAGCAGGGCCCAGGTATACAACGATATTAAGGCAAATCCAAAGAACGATTAAACACTAACAGCAACAGACGTTTCAGCGAAAGGGGATAAACAAAAACAGTATTCTCAGCTACGCTTGCGTCTGTGCTCAAGGGTTGTCGAAGAAAGTCACAACCTAAACTGGACTCATCTATCCTCATCTGGGGAACAATTCCCAAGGGAAGGTATAATCCAGGAGGGGGGAGTGGGTGTAAACAAGCAGATTCCTTAGGAAAGTTAATATTCTTCAGGTGGAGGATACTTCTAACTGAAGGGTGAAATAAGCAACTTAGAATTATCAGAAAAGGCAGTCTTTCAATCAACAGAGGGAGGTGGAGTTTGCTTTACTTGTGTTACAAGTGTTAAGGTTTTTAGTGCAGGAAGAGTTTAAACCCACATAGGCTAAATACTGTTTTCTATGTCTGGCCTTCAGCACAGCTGACGTGTTTTGGGGCTGACTGTTTTCAGAGCACAAGTCACCAGGCTCTTTGGGGCTGGGAGGTTTACCTGTGTCTGACTTGGATGTTTGGATTTTCTCTGTTTGATTAGCAGGGTATTTTCTCTGTCAAATTGGTTTGAAGCAGTATTACAAATTGTCGTAATGGCATCTTGCTGACAGGAAGGCACTCATCGCATCGGTAGGTCAGAGCATTTAGCTGATTGTTTCGTGAGGGCACAGTTTAGCCAACCCTTCCACCCTCACCCCACCCACCCTGGAAATAGTTCATTTATACCGGGGTTCTGACATCATTTCCTCAAGAGGCCAAGGTACACATCACTGTCATATCCTGTCTAGCACACTGCACTGACAATATAAGCATACACATTATATAAATACATATATTTCTATATAACGCACCAATCACACACACAAAAAAAAAAAACTAAACAAGGTAGACAGTTATGTGGGGAGTAGTACAATGTAATGGCTGTGGGGCAGCAGTCTTCTGGGAGTCTTTCTGGAGGCTGAGATGCTGCCCTGTTTGCAGACAACTATCTGCCCTGAGGGAGAAGTTGCCCATCTTCAGGCTGCACTGGACAGTGGCAGGGAACCTCCCCCATCCAGGGAGCACCACAGCCACCACCACTACCTCAGAGGTTGTGAAGAAAGCACAGCAGTTGGACCACAGTGGGCTCAGGGAGGGTAAGGGTGGTGGAACAGAGGCACACCCAGTCAGTTGTTTCACTCCACAATCCATACACCATTCTGGGGGAGCATAGTTCCCCTATGGATGCACCCACAGAGGAGACTAAGGAGGGTGCAGACAACTGTCACGAGGGAGGCCCTCAGGAAGGAGGCAGAGGGCACCACAGGGAAAGAAAGCAGCTCCTGGTGGGGGACTCAATTATTAGGGAGATAGAACTGGGGGGAGCAGGGAAAACTGAAGTAAGGTGCCTGCCTGGTGCCATGGCTTGGAGGAACAGGAAGCGCATTCTTAGGATCACGAGAACAGTTGCACGGGAGTCTGAGCTGGACATCATTGTCCACCTAGGGACAAATGACTTGGCTCATCATGAGATTAGAGCAGTGCAAAAGGACTTTGTAGAGTTGGGGAGGGGCTTAAGACAAGTAGCACACACAGTATCCTTCTCAGAGGTGCTGCCTGTCAGTGGCATGAGTGAGGCGAGGTACTTTGCACCATGCAGTTTAACAAATGGTTAAAAATGGTGTGGAGCACAGGGTTTGGCTTCATTGGGGACTGGGGTTCCACCTGAGGAACACCAGCCTATACTGGCAGGATGGTCTGCATCTGTCCAGGAAGGGAACAAGTCTTTTAGGCAATCAGTTTAAATGCTTCATTGGCAAGCCTTTAAACTAGTCAAGAGGGAGGCACTGATAAGCAGAAGGAAAATCACAGCCTCCCTACAAAACAGGGTACTACATGAGAAAAGACTAAGGTAGAAAGGTCAGTGGGGTTGCCGCTACAGAAGGTAAAGCCATCAAAAATGGAGAGCAATGAGTACCAATGCCCTAGTCTGGGTAACAAGCTTCCTGAATTAGTGGCCTTGATGGAGGAGGAAGATCTGGATATTGTGGAGTCACAGAAACATGGTACACACAGAACCATGACTGGGACGTAAACAATACCAGGATACACTATCTATAGGAGGGACAGGAGGGTAAAAGAGAGGAGGGTAGCTCTCACATAAGAGAAGAAATCAAAGCAACAGAACAAAAGGGTAAACAGGGAGGAGAAGAAGCACTGTGGGTCAATTTGGGCAGGCAATGTCACCACAATCCGCCAGGGGTTGTATACAGAGACCCCTCTCAGGGAGGAAATGGACAAGGAAATGATAGAAAGTATACTTAGAATGGCAGATAAAGGGAGATATTGCTGATGGTGATCTGAATATGCTGGATGTTAACTGGAGTGCAGTTGCAGCAGCCACTTCTAAGAGTGGGTTATTCTGGATGCCCTACAGGGGCATGCCTTAGACAACTAGTATTGGAGCCCACGAGAGGGAGCAATCTTAGACCTGGTTCTCTCAAATGGAGATGAAGAGGATCACAGATGTGAAGTGGTTAGCCATCTGGGAACTAGCGACCATCGAACAGTATGGTTCTAATAAACACAGCAATAGAGTCAAGCCATACAAAGACAAAAGTACTGGATTTTAGGAGGCTGACTTTGCAAAATGGTGAGTGCCAAGGAATGCACTAGCAAATGGGCAGGAAGGAGGGTGGAAGAACAATGGGGAATAATAAAACTGCCATCACAGAGGTAACAAGCCTTTGTGTAAAGCAAATAAACAAAATGAAAGCGAGGTAAAACCACTATGGTTCTCAAAGGAAGTGGCAGTGAAGGTTCAAGAGAAAAGAAAGCATTCAGGAAGTACAAGGAATCACAGAAGGAACAGGACAGAGAACTGTATCAGTTAAAGCAAAGGAAACTGGAAAGGCAGTCAGAACAGCAAAGGCCCAAACCGAGGAAAAGATAGCCAACTCAGTTAAGAAGGGGGATAAAACCTTTTATAGGTACATCAGGGAGCAAAGGAAGACCAAGGAAGGGATAGTGAGGCTTAATAAAGGGGAAGGAGGGTGGGAAGAGGGTGACTGTGAAAAGGCAGAGATACTAAACAAATATTTTTGCTCAGTATTTACAAAGGAAGAGGGGAAGATACCTAAAACAAACAGTAGAAACACTCTGGATACAGAAGTTGATACCAGCCCATTTACAGAAGAAAGAGTTCTGAAAGAGCTCTTAAAACTGAAGGTGGACAAAGCAATGGGGCCTGATGGGATTCATCCCAGAATTCTAAAAAGAACTAAGGATAGAACTAGTGACACCACTGACTACCCTCTTTAACAAATCATGGGAGGATGGGGTGGTACCTGAGGACTGGAGGAGGGTAGATGTGATTCCCTTCACAAAAGTGGGAGCAAGGCAGAAGCAGGAAACTACAGACCTGTTAGTTTAACCTCAGTGGTAGGAAAATGATGGAATCACTCTGAAAGAAAGAATTGTTGCGTATCTAGAGGCCAGAGGGCCAGGACCCAAGGCAGCATGGATTCAAGCGGAAGATCATGCCAGACAAATCTGATAGATTTCTTTGACTGGGTGACCAAAGTAGTAGATCAGGGAGGGGCTGTGGACATGGCCTACCTAGACTTTAGCAAGGCATTTGACACAGTCCCACACAAAAGATTAATATACAAGTTAGCCAGCCTGGGAGTGGGTCCCAAGATGACAGCCTGGGTAAAGAATTGGCTGGAGAATAGGACACAGAGAGTAATAGTAAATGGAGTCCACTCTGAAAAAAGGGGGGTTAGCAGTGGGGTACCACAGGGTTCAGTATTAGGACCGGTCCTCTTCAATGTCTTTATAAGCGACATTGCAGAGGGACTGGAAGGAAAAGTATGTCTCTTTGCAGATGACACAAAGATCTGCAACAGAGTTGATGCACAAGGTTGGGTGGAAAGGATGAGAAGGGAATTGGCAAGGTTAGAGGAATGGTCAAATGTATGGCAACTTAGATTCAATGCTAAGAAGTGCAAGATAATGCACCTGGGAAATAAAAACCCAGGGGAAGAGTACACAATGGGGTGAGATACTAACAACAACAAAAATGGAAAGGGACCTGGGGGTAGTCATATCAGATGACCTAAAGGTGGGCAAGCAATGTGAGAGGGCAGCAAGGAGGGCTGGGGGATACTGGGATGCATAGGGAGAGGCATCACCAGCAGAAAACAAGAGGTATATCCCTCTGTACAGACAGCTGGTGAGACCATATCTGGAGTACTCGTGCAGTTCTGGAGACCAATCTCCATAAAGACATAGACAGGATGGAAGCTGTCCAGAGGAGGGCAACTAAAATGGTGCAGGGTCTGCACCGGAAGACATATAAAGTGAGACTTAAGGAGCTTAATATGTATAGCCTCGAGGAAAGGAGGGAGAGGAGGGACATGATAGAAACTTTCAAGTACCTCAAGGGAATCAACAAAGTCCAAGAGGGTAGCATCTTTCAAAAAAAGAACAAGGGGGCACAATTTGAAGATAGAAGGGGCGGCTCAGAGGTAATTTAACAGTATTTTTTCACAGAGAGGGTTGTGGATGCATGGAACAGCCTTCCAGAGGAGGTTGTGGAGTCAAAAACAGTGGTGGAATTCAAGCATGCTTGGGACAGTCATAAGGCAATTCTAGGGGGTGAGGGTAGGAAGAAGTAGGCTGCTGGTTAACTAGGATCTGCAGCTTATCCATCAGGTAGGGAAATGGGCAGACTGGGTGGGCCAAGCGGTCCTTATCTGCCATCAAATTCTATGTTTCTATGTATGTTTCTATGTAACAAGGTAGGGGGTGTTAAAAGAAAGAGGGCAAGGAATAAAAGGGAAACTACCCTAACTGAAAACATAAGGGCCAAGCCCTCTATAACGTTGGCCCCTGCCTCAGTCCAATACTCAGTGCAGGTTCATTGCTACTACAAACAGCAAGCTATAACTACTCAGCAGCTCAAACACTGCGTGTCCTATCCTATTGCCAAACTTAAAAGGTGATGGCGTGAGGGGGGAGAGATCATTCGTCCCTTAGGTCATAAAGGGAGGGGGAGAGGGCCCATCCCCATCATAGCAACGTACCCCAGAGAGTTTCAGCAGTAACAGGGAAGTTCTCTGCTGTACCTCTATACCTTCATTAACAAAGCAAACAAAAACGCCATTCGACTAAGGTATTACATACTACAGTCAGTACAGTCGAACGTTCAGCCAGGGGATTCCACATCGCGAGTCAGTGCCTGTTGGGAGCTACCACTGAAATCAAGGACTTTCTCAGAAGCTAACGCTGCAGCGTATGATTTAATCCCTGGTTTGAGCTAACTGGAAATGTCCACCACTTCCAAAAGAGAAGATTCTGGGATATCAGCCCAATCCATATGACTTCCTTGACTAGGCGAAGAGAGCTCTGTTGTATTCACAGGGCAGTCCGAACGGGTCACAGAAGATTCGTCTCTATGCATCTTCGATGGTGGAGCTGTTTTCTGCTGCTCAGGAGATAGTTGCTGACCACTTCTAGATTGCTGTCACTGTCATGGGGTTGAACTACTGTTCCTGGGAGGGAGAAATGGCTGACCCAAGCTAGCAGCCGCTGTAAGCGCAGGCATAAGTCCTATAGGAGGGGTCCTTTCTCTGGGAGATTCATCAAACCAGGGACCTGGTCCTGTAGTCCTGTAGTACAACGACCCTCTGAATTCTGTGGCTGGTGATTTCTGTTCCTAGTGCTGGTATCAGAGGGGTCCCAGAGTCTTCTGGGGGATGAAGTTTGATGGGGTAGGTTAGGCCAGAACTTAGATGCCCATCACTCGATCTCCTCAGCAGTGTCCGCCAGCAATTCTTTCCCCCCTCCTTAGAGACCAACAACCTGGTAAGACCCTTAAATCTGTAATGGAAATTGTGGGCCGGCAATATTTTCTTAATAGGGCCTTAGGCTCTGCGCTTGTTTGCCGTCTCCTGTGCAAAATCTCTCTATATAGAAATCAGCGATCCTTGCCACCAGATTTCACCTAAATCTCAAGCTGCACTTAAAATGCATTGCTTTGTAGAATATCTCAAGAAATATGCCACGATTGGTCTTGGAGCTAGCTGCTGTTTATTCTTCCTGCCAACAATTTGGTGAGCTCTTTCAGTTTTCTGGGCCTCTTCAGCACTCCCCTAACATCTTAGGGAGCGTCTCATTGAGAAACCTTTCCACAGTTGTTCAATTTGGAGGTTGTTTCGTCTTCCCCTATTCTCCTGATCTTCCACTCTAGTAAGTAATGTTTCCAGCTGTAAATCTTGCATCCGCACTCTCTGTACTAGTTTAGCTTGCTGCATCTCTAGAGTTTCCACGTTTTGCTCTGCTACATTTAAATGATCCTATAGAAGATGTACATCTGCAGTAGTGTTTGTTAATGTAGTACTAATGCTATTGACTCGCAGCAGAACCGTCTCCAACATGCGAGTAATGTTCGTTAGCGATTCAGCCACCAAAGGTGAATGCACATTAGTGCCTTGTATTGGAGGGAGCTTAGGCAAAGAAACACCAGTCACCACCATGTTCGAGGTCAGTTGAGCTGGAAGGGGTGCTGATGCAGACTCCATCTGTAAGCTGAGTGGGGAAAATACTTCAGGACTCCCAAGGATTAAGCCTACTGTTTCTATGGCCTAGCTGATCTGCGCAACTCGCAGATAACCAGTTAACATTAGCTACTTTATAATGCGGTACCTCCAAAGAAAGTCACACCGGACGATTCAGAGCAGTTCCCCGAGCAAGTGCTTAAAAACGAAAGAGTTCACATCCCAGGATTAGACAGACCAGCCATGGATGGTTCTCAGAGAGGAATGAGCCCAAGAATTATGCTGTCATTCCCTCGGTGGCCAAGCCACACACCCTGAACCTGGGATTCTGCTGGGACGGTATATAGAGGTCCGGGAGCCTGGTGGTGAGGGTTCTGGGGGGGCCATCACCCGACTGGCCCGGCACCATTTTTCTGCTTTGCTCCCTTGAGAAGTGACATGCCACTGACGTCAAGACATACGCTGACGTCCGTCACTCCCCTAGTGTATTGGGGCCAACATCCTGCTGTACTCCCAGCCTCCACCAGGAGGCAGCAGGTGCCGAGCTGCGTATCCACCCTCCCCCCTGAGAAGGCGAGCCATCGTCGGATGCTCATTTCCTTCTCCCCTGGCTGGCCCTCCAGCAACCCGAGTCCGTTCCTGAACCCGGGTCGTTGGCGTCACAGGCAGAAATCCAACCGTTGTGCCAGTGGGCCGGCAATATTGCATTTTTTAAAATAAAATAAAGTAACAGTCATGTCAAGTACATTTTAAAAATATCTGGTTGATCCTGCCATTTGAAAGCCGTAGAGGACAGCTGCCACGAACAACTGCTCAGACCTCACTCCTTGAGGTAAGAAGATCACGACAGCGATTGCAATACAGAAATCTGCCCAAAGTAAAAATAAATAAATAAATAAATAAAACAGCAACTGTAAAAAACAAAACTGCAAGAAAAAAAGACGAATGGGAAGACAGTGCGTGTGTGTGTGTGTGTGTGTGTGTGTGTGAGTGAGAGAGAGTCAGAGTGTGTGTGTTTGTGTGTGCGTGCGTGTGTGTGTGTGTATGTGTGAGATTCAGACACAGGGATGGAAAAAATTGCTGCCCAGCAATTATAAATAATAAACTATGGGAAAGTGTACTTAAATTTGAAATTAACGGTTGCCCTCAGTGTGGGATGCTTTAATAAACCCCTCGGGCTTCGTCCTCAGGGTTTATGTAGCATCCCACACCTCGGGGAACCATTAATTTCTCATTAAGCATACTTCCCCATGCATTATTGTATGTGTAATACATGAAAAGCATCTTTTTCCAGTGTTTCTAAAAAGTTATTCTCAATGAATCAGGCGCACCTGTGAGCAGTAGCCGCTCACCCTAGAAGCTTTTAAAAATGACAGCTAGAGCAGGCAGCTGGTGCTTCATATATGTGTGTATATATATATTTATATATATATATATATATATATATATATATATATATATATATATGCATGTATACTACAACAATTAGAAATTGCAGTTTGGTGGCTCAGTGGTTAGTGCAAGAATTGCTAGTTTACACATTTCTCACTGCCCACAATACCAAACGTTTGCAGCTATATTGGCTCTTGCTACAGTTTGTTTATTAGGGTCAGAACACAATGTAGTCATTGTTGGTGACAAGTCTCTAGTGAAACCCAAGCCCTTATAATTAAGAATTAAAAATGATGTATGATCAATGAAAGTTTGCTTCAGGCATTAATGCATACTTTTTAAGCAATGCAGCTTTAAGTTTCTTATAATTATTACTGTCCTGATTGTCCATTTGGCCTGGTGCCTCACACCCTTTACCAGTAAGTAGCAGGGATAGCTGAAAGCTTCAGGACTCCCTGGGTATTTTAGCCTGGATACAGACCTTTTCAAATGAATTTAAAAATACATCCATATCCTCACCCACTTTAAATTCAGCTATTAATTTGGAATTTAATTTATACCCCAGCCCTAGATGTTCAGCTTCACCTTTGCCACTTACCTCCTCTGGTGCTGGTCGTTGGCATTTTAGCTTCTCCAGTTCAAACTCCCTTTAATATTGTTTTTCTTGCACCTTGTAAACATGTGGATCTCAATAAACAGATCATAGAACCAGATTATGATGCATAAAAAATGCACACTTCTGCGTTTATCATTTTATTTTAGAAAAACACAAAACCAAAAAGAAAATAAAAAAAGAAAGAAAATAATCCAATATTTACAGAAAGGAAAAATATGATGTAGGTAGTTAGGTAGATAAAATTGTATTTTTAAACAGATAATACATGTCATTTGGACAAAAGTCCAGTTTACAAGACATACCTGTGTAATCCCTATCTAAATGCATACAATAAGGTTCCATGTGAGCACATACACAAAACACATCAGCATAAATATTACTAATATAGCAACAAAAAAAATATAAAAAATACTCTCTCTTGTCTTTATATAAAGACAGAGATCTTATCCAACTTTACAGTACATTTAAAGGAGTAATCAACAATTACAGACATGAGTATTCAATTCTTTCATAATACGAACAAATGTAGAATGATTTGCAATTTCCCTTACATCTGAAGACAGAGAATTCCAAAAACTAGCAGCTTGATGAATTAAAGTCCTATCCCCATCTTTGTTTCGTGATTTTACTGCAGTAATCTTATTTAAATGAACTGATCTAGTTAGTAACCTTTTAGAATGTTGCTTCGCTGGAAACAGCAATAATGAAATTGGATGGTTTAAACAAAAATATTTCATTTTATGAGTTAAAATTGACCAATGACAAATATAGTTTGTATCCAAGGGCAGTCAATTTAATTTATTTAGCAGTAGACAGTGATGAGTGCGATAATTCCCCTTTAGTACGTATCTGGCTACACGGAAATAAGTTTTATCCAACCTGGCCAAGAGTGTTTTACTAGTTCTTCCATATATCAATTCACCATATCTTAGCACTGGAATAATTAACTGTTCAGCCAACTTCTTCCTATCTATTAATGTCAGAAATTCTATAGTTCTCCTTAGGGCCCCAACCCTTTTATTCACTCTTTTTATTAAGTCCGTAATATGGCAAGAAAAAGACATCTGCTCATCAAATATCACTCCCAAATAACTATAATTCTTAACCTGTTCTAATTTAGTTAGATTTTTTTGTATGAATTTGAAGTTTAAAAGTAGTATCATCACTTTTTTTTGATGAAAATTTCATATATTTTGTTTTCTTTGTGTTCATAATCAGCCTTGACCTGGTGAACCACCCCTTGATCTTTAAAAAATCAGACTGCAGATTCGATTGCAATTCATCATCTGATTGATCAGATGCGATAATTACCATATCATCGGCATATAACCGAATTTTTGTATGCTCAGCCACTAGTGAAAGATCATTTATAAAAATAAGAAACAGAAGGGGTCCCAGGATCGATCCCTGAGGAACGCCTCTGCTGACCCTTCTGCTCTCCGATAAATGAGCCTGTACCTCCACCCTCTGGGAGTGATTACCCAAATAAGATTTTAGCCAATCTAAGGGGCCATCTCTGATACCTATCCCTTGCAGCCTCTCGATCAATAAGGGGTGGTCCACCAGGTCAAAGGCCTTCGAAAGATCTACAAAAATTACTGCTGTCTCCATATTGTTTCCCAAAGACCTGTTTAACAGATCACTAAATTCTAAAAGGGCTGTTGTAGTAGAATCATTTTTTCGAAAACCTGATTGTTTTGATGTTATTTCTTCACATCAGTTCAAACGTCAGGATATATTTCTTGCTTCAGATGCTATAAAGAAGTTCCTGTGTTCTCTCCTTCCTCAGTTAATGTGAAAGACTGCACATTACCTCCTTGCTGAGATCCTTCGCTCACCTTGGTCAGAACCCTACTGACCAACCTATCTATTTAAGCCTCCTAGTGGAGAGTTTATATAGTGAAGGAAAGGGGTGTGGTTTTCACTGAGCCCCTCCTCCTTTGTGACATCACATTCCCTTGCATCTATAAAACCTGCCATTTCAGGGGCAGCTTGCCCTATAGAAGGACCTTACAGCATGAGACAGACCTCTAGGTAAAACAACTTTTCTTTACACAAGTGAAAAAGTATAAGGATAAACCAAACCTGTTTAAGAACAAATAACAGTCTATAACCTTAGCATGGAAAAGAGAGATGAGGGGCACGCTTCCCATCTGCCTCCATATAAGGTTATAGCTTTTTATTTGTCTTTTTGTTCATATAAGGAAAACATACATAAGTGAACCACTGTAGTATCTATATTTTGTTTCACATAATATGGTACTCTAATCTTTGGACATGCATTATTTTCTTCCCAAATCCCTTGTTTTATATTTCCAGAACATTTTATTATTTTCTCAAACAGCTTAACTGGCTGTTGCACTTTCAACAACAGCTTATCTGGCTGCTGCACTTTCAGCTGACGCCTAGTTGAGGAACTAGCCTCTAAAACACAGAAGGTTGAATCAGTAATTACAGCCCCTTTGAAAACATTTTTGACACTTACAGAACTCCAATTAATCTACCTGTAGTGTTTTAATTATACTCTCTTACTTTAGCCCATTTTCAAGTGTTTTAAAAACAAGGGTACATTTTTCATTGTTTTGGGGCTTATTAGAATCAGCACCATAGCAACCCAACACAGTTGCTTTCATTTCATCCTAAATTTAAACTTAAATGTTTGGATATATGGGTATTAAACTCATACAGATATTGTACAGGTTCTATAGCACTTTCCTGCAAATCTGTACTTTGTTTGTGTTGCCTAAAACATGTTTTCCACTGTTTGCAACAATTTTACAGTCTCAGCTTTCCTTACTCACTAATTGAAATTGTAGCTGAAGGCTTTTTCCACAATCCAGCCCTCTACTCATTTTGGGGCTTCTTTTAAGTGACACAGCTCCTTTTTTGAATATTTTTTTTTATTCTGGAACACAAGGCTCCTATCTTGTATGCCCTTAGTGTTCTTGATTCTATTCCAGCCCCTTTTGTTAATATATTATAACAAGATGCAAGTTTTTAATACCAGAGCAAAAAAGTGACAGTAAAGGCAAAGTAGAAAATTGCCAGGTAGGCCACACTGACAAGAAAATTAGGATAGATAAGAATAAACAGAAGGAGACAGGGTAGAGTGAAAGCAGAAACCAAAGGGGGGGGGGTTATTGTATCTTCTGTGTGTCAGCTTTATCCTTCAAAACTGGACCTCCTGTTCCACACCTCCAGCTCGAACTTCCTCTGTTCAAATTCACTTTGCTGCTGGGCTTCAAACTTCTTCTGTTTGAATGCCAGCTCCAATCTCCTCAACTCTAGCTGCAGCCTGATCCCTTCCAGCTCCAGTGTTGTGGTGACTCTCCCCTGTCACTGTGGTTCTGGGTTCTCTCTGGTCTCGCTGTCCTCCTCCCTGTGACTGGACTATGAGATGTCCCTTGGCATTCCTCACCTAAGGTCAGGTTCCTCCAGTCACTGGCTGTGACTTGAGGTCCTGGGCAGTCGCTTGCTCATTGGGTGCCACAAGAGCCTCGATGAGGTGCTTTTTGGTTCTCCCCTTGCACTGGACCCCTCTCTCCTGACACAACTGCTTTAGGTAGTCTGCAGTGTATTCACCTTAGATGGAAGCCATCTTCTTCCCTGACTACTGCTGCACTAGCTTAAACCTAAGAAAAAGGAAAAATAGGTAGGGAACTTTACACTGTAACCAAATTATATGTATTTTTTTAAATATCTGCCTTGGGTGTCTGTGGACTGTTTACAGTTTATCAGTCTGACACACTGGGTTGGAATCCAGTTGTTATCCATTAGTCGACTAACATCTGCATTTCTCATAATGCAAGAATGAATCCACAACAAAAGGCTCATCCTAAACATAAGTAAAACTCAGGGCATGCGCTTCAGATCTGCAACCAAACTTAGAACAAACTGCAACCTTTTCAACATCTCCTGTGCAAATGGCTCCCCCCTTCCGAAAGTAACCTCATTCAAGTATTTAGGTGTCCTGCTTGATGAAACTCAACTTTGAGCAACACATAATCAACACCTGCAAGTTAGTAAACTCCAAACTCGGAATAGCTTACAGGACTAGTCGGATACTTACCCCCTCAGCTAGACTGGCTATTTCTAGGGGTAACCTACTTCCATCCCTTGCTTATGGTGCTGTCACCTACATAAATGCTTCAAAAACCACCGTAAGTAAGTGGGATACAATGTACAATAGTATCTGTAGTTATGCCTCAGCTTCCCCACATTTGAAGCACCATTGCTTGCAATATGCAGACCTTAGATGGCCTTCTCCATCTGCTAATCGACTCCTTGCCCTTGGTATTCTGCTGGACAACATCATTAGAACTAATCTATATACCTCTCTTGCAGGCATGCTGGTGCCTCTGTCCCCCACATATGGCCTCCACTCTACTGGACTCTCTCTACTATACACCCCTAGGGTGCAGAACCCTATAAGGAACCTCAGAATTCTCCTGCCTGGCCCCAAAATATTAGAATTCCCTACCTCTTGATGTTTGCTCTGCACCTAGTCATATTGCTTTTAAAAAGATGCATCACACTCTCCTCATCAAACATGCCCTATGTTCCTGTTTTAAACCCCGATAGGGTGCTTGACATCCCCTTCCTCAGCTCTCAAAATATTTCAGTTTTGCTCTGACCCCTTGCTACTGTTATATGTAGCACTTACCATGGATTATGTGTTAAAACTCTACTGCACTATGATTGTATGCTTATTATGTTTTGTACTATTGTGCATTTTTCTGTCATTGTCTCTGCCATATTAGCAATACTGTTTACGTCATCGAACATCGTGTAGATTTTCCTTGTATGGTTGATTACCTCTGATCTATACCTGTTATTTGTTTTGTCTGCCAATTTTGTATTGTAACCTCCTGGGTCGTGTCTGAAAATAGTCATATTTTGTGGCTATGACACCTTACCCAGTAAACAAAAACTAAATAAATAAATAAAATGCCTGTTCCACCAATATCTCTCAAATCACAACAATATGCAACCAAATTTCTTGTATCCCACTGCTGTGCACCAGATCTGTCATGAACCCACTCCAGGGGTCAGGTCCACTGAGCTCACAGTACCCACCCTTAAGTGCAATCCATGACGGGGGGTGGGGGGGACAGGGCTACACTCCTCATGCTTTTTTAGACTGCTCACCGAGGTCAGGATTGCACTTCTGCCATGAGGACCCAGGGTGTCCCTCCAACTCTAGATAATGGTACAATACCAGTCCTTAGTCTTGTGGCCAAATATGGACCCCTTCTTGGCTATTATACAAAAGAGGAAGACCCAGGCATCACATTCTTTTTAGGGGTAGCAGTGTAAAACCTGGTATGGTTTTCTCTCTATGGGACATGCAATGGCCTGGTTCAAAATCCCAGCAGACTCTGGTATGAGACTCTGGTATTCTCCCTATTCTTCGAGATCACTTACAGACCCTTTCTCGATTTGGTTGCTTATGGTGACACCTTAGTAATAACAGTTTGAGCACAGATTATTAATACTGTCCCACAATTCACACACACTTATAGGAATCTCACTCAGGCATGGTTTTCTTTAGAAAAACAAATGTTCTTACTAAAATACTTAAATAATAATCATACAATTACAACTAAAAGAAAATACACTAATTTGGGTCACAGTATACAGAAACACAAATGGAAAAATATACAATGGAAAAGCACTAAAACTGTTAGCTAAAGACTACCTTATTTTCATAGTAACTTGAAGTCCATAAAGAATAGGCACAGTCTCTGGTTCTTAGTCTCTGTGCTTGTGGTCAGGAGGGTATCTAGAAGAAAAGTGTGTGTTGTGGATGCTCAGCAAGTAAAGAGAGTGACTTCGGTTTGCAAGCTCTTTATATAGTTGGAGGAAACCAAAAAAAGAAAAAGAACTGTCTAATCCCCACAAGGCCTTCTCTTTTAGGCCAGTAGATGTCACTTGTGCACTTTCCCAACAACACAATTTCTAGATGTCTTTTGATGTCTCAGGGTGCCACAGTAATGCCATTAGCACTAGTGTGTTAAGAACTCATATAGGTTTTCTAGGAAGGATGTTTCTTTCCTTTTACCTTATACAATGAAGCATATTATAACAGCTTCCTTGGATCAAAGCAGTCTGCTTCTGAAGTGCATGGTCCATGACAGGCAAATGGATTTTGGCATATCTTTGTTAAAGAACCTGGGATGCAATCTCAGTTCCTGGCAAGCAAGCAGGTCAAAGGAAGGTCAAACCCTTTAAAAAAATCCAGTCTTTTTCTCTAAGTGCCTTGAAATAACACTAGCATTTCTTGTGGCATGTATGTATACACAGAATTACATAAAACAAAATATCACAACAGAATTATATCTACAAATAAGGACTGGTAGTCTGGTAGCTTGCTACAGACCCCCCATACAGTTTGGAAATATATTAACCTCTTCCCAAGCCACTGCCTGTACCTGCACTCAACTGATTGGTAGCACTCTCTGCCACTGGGCATGCATTCAGGATACACAATTTCAGGCAGACCACAAGTCAGGTGCATAAAAAACACATGGTTATGTTTATCATTTTATTTTCATCAAGTAAAAATTACAGAAAAAAAGAAAAATTGATTAGACAAAATCAGATGACAACTGCTTTGCTTCAGCAGTGTCCAGGTCTCTTTCTTCAGCCTAACAGTGTGATAGCACACACTACCAGGAGGTCTTTCACCTTTCTCAATCTCAGTCTAAAAGAACACTAAACACTTTCAGTTTTTTATAGTCTCTCTGGGAATTAGAAAAATTCCATTCATCAGATAACATAAAATTAGCCTCTAGGGGCCACTGTTGCTCCATAGAGAATAGTTCAGATAGCACCTGCTGGCTTGTTTACAGTATTGGGAAAGGTAAGACCCGGGGTCAAAACATTCTGTACTCTCCTGCAGGGACATTCTGTCTGCTGCAAAATATATCTTAGATGGGGGCTGCTAACATCTTAAAAAAAAGACACAAGCTTTTGTTATTCTTATATCAAAACAGTTTTGTTTCAGCCAGCCAAGCAGCATGTTAGATATTATACAAAACATATTAACTGCTTGGGGAAGTGGTTTCAATTTATCCCAAGGGGTGTCCACTATGACAGGGCTCACCCTGTCACACATCCCCCAGCATAAGAGGGCAACCATCCTGTGGTTGTCCAAATCTTAACTAACACCCTGGAAGGATGTGGAGCTTCAGCTCACCCTCACTTGAAGCTTTGTCTCAGGGTCCCCCCAAAAACCCCAAACATTTGTATAGTATCCTTTTCATAACAATACAAATACCTTGAGACAGTAAACTACAAAACATTACATATACCAGGAGAAAGAACTATCAACAGTAGTTTTATGTCATCTTCTGACTTTCCCTGACCAGGTACATTTGAATGGCTGGACCATCCAGCACCCAGCAGAACTGCCTTCGGGAGGAGAACTACCTTGCTTCGTCCCCACTTAAACATTTAAAGGTAGGCTAGTAACATACTATGCTGTATGCCTAACAGCCTGTCCCCAACCTCTGGGTTTATACATCAAATTGTATACACTTCTAGTGGTGTTGGCCACCACCTTGCCCCTCCAGTTCCATGTGGGACTCTCTCCTCCTCCAAGGGTGCCATCTCTTGTTTTTCACCCCCTGGGTTACTCCTCCCACATTATTATCAGTGGTCGCTATCTGTCTGCCCCTATAACAGGTCTTATAGTATGCTGCCACTTGCCTGTACATGCCTGGCCAATAGAAATATGAGGTTAGTCTAGCCAAAACCTTCCCATGACTCAGATACCATGAGTGACTGGAGTGGGCAACCTCCATCACCTTTTTCCTATATGCCATTGGCACCACCACCTGGGCATCCACTTGCTTCATCCAGGGGTTGGGCCTCATATGATATAGAACTTCCTTTCTAAGTTCATACCACCATAACCTACCCCACACACCACCATTAACCTGTCTCCCATCCTTGATTTTTACATGCTCCCTTAACTGGGTTACTTCAGGATCCCCTACCTGCAACTTTTGCCAGTCAACATTAGGAGAAAAATTATTTTTTAAGGGAGGAGGTTCAAAACATGCAAAAGTCCCTTCAGCCAAAATGGCTTCTTCCCTCTTGCTTGAAATCTTCTCCCCCAGTAATACACTGCCAGTGAAAGTCTTAACTGGGGTCTCCTCTTCTCGTTCACCATCCTCCACCAAGTAACAGCCTGTAAAAGTAGGCAGGAAAGGAATAGCCAACAAAGCTGGCTGTACTGTAAATGCTCCATCAGGGGGTCCTCCTCCTCCAGTGCCTGTGTATCTTGCTCCACTGATTCTTTCTCAACATCCTTTGAGTGGGACTTCTCAAGTATCTCATGGCACCTGTGCTCTGCCTCTCTCTGGCATCAATCAGCCTCCTGCCATCTACCACTCAGCCAGTGAAGAAGTCTTATCAGGGTCTCCATTTGGCCATCTGGTCCATCTCGGCCCATCCGTGGTGCCTCACCCAGGTCACCATCTCCATCAGGTGCTGTCCTCGTCTCACCTGGTGCCATGCACCTCTGCCATGTATCCTAGGTACCAGGTCTAGTACCAATTGACTGAACTCCCCCTGTTTCCTTAGACATCCAGTTATATTCCACTTCTGACACCATATGTCACCGGGCATGCGTTCAAGATACACAGTTTCAGGCAGACCACAAGTCAGGTGCATAAAAAATGCATGGTTGCATTTATCATTTTATTTTCATCAAGTAAAAATTACAGAAAATAAGAAAAATTGATTAGACAAAATCAGATGACAACTGCTTTGCTTCAGCAGTGTCCAAGGTTCTTTCTTCAGCCTAACAGTGTGATAGCACACACTACCAGGAGGTCTTTCACCTTTCTCAGTCTCAGTCTAAAAGAACACTTACCCCTTTCAGCTTTTTATAGTCTCTCTGGGAATTAGGACAACTCCATTCATCAGATAACATAAAATTAGCCTCTATGGGCCACTGTTGCTCCATAGAGAATAGTTCAGATAGCACCTGCTGGCTTGTTTACAGTATTGGGAAAGGTAAGACCTGAGGTCAAAACATTCTGTGCTCTCCTGCAGGGACATTCTGTCTGCTGCAAAATATATCTTAGACGGGGGCTGCTAACATCTTAAAAAAAAGACACAAGCTTTTGTTATTCTTATATCACAACAGTTTTGTTTCAGCCAACCGAGCAGCATGTTAGACATTATACAAAACAAAGAACCTCAGTGCACAAGCACTGAGGCAATGATTACCCTAAAGGGCATTGGCCTTTCTGTTGGCACCCTTTGCAGACTGTGTGGAAGGCCTTTCGACACCATGCATTTCCGCTTAAAGTGAACCAGCATAATATTCTGTGATGATTTGCATATACAGCCCATGATGCTTTGCATTATGGGGGTATGTGTGATGTTGTATTTCTATTATATGAAACATATTAACTGCTTGGGGAAGTGGTTTCAATTTATCCCCAGGGGTGTCCACTATGACAAGGGTCACCCTGTCACACTCTCAAAAGACACAACCCCAGAATGTTACATTCTGTCTGTCAAGAAAATCATATTAGAGTCATACCTTTAATATATTTATTTATTTAGTTTTTGTTGACCGGGTAAGTGCACTAGACAAATCCTGCCTATTTTCAGGCACGACCCGGGGGATGGGGATACAGATGAATGCCAACTGACCTTGAACCAGATTAAGCTGTATATACATAGTTGACACTTGTTTAATATTGTAATCAGATTATTTCATTTTACCCTCGGTGTCCAACACAGTTATGAAGTCATATAACACTTATGTTTAAAATCTTTATACAAATACCATCCCTCCAACAGTGAAGCACCTTTCAAGGTTCTTTAATATCAGCAGGTGGCAAGGGCAGAATTGACACTCTTTCCAACATAGTATTAAATAATCCTTTCCCTACATTATAAGTCAGTTTGGACCCCTAAGGACAGTCCGTTCAATAGATCACTACATTAGCAATGTTCTCTAACATCAGTAATTTATGCATTTCTCAATTCCCTTGTGTGGAATTGTAACATAATCCCTTCTGAAACAGAGGTACAGTATTTAATTTTATAGCCTGGTCTCACTGATCTTATTGTTGGGTGAGCTCCCTTCCTACCTCACCTCCTCCTTTATGACATCCCCCAACCCTCCCATTCCCTTAGATTAACCGAGTCCCATACTCTGGTTGTCCCCCACAGATCCACCATCGACCAATCTAGTTACTCTCACTGCCTCCCAATAATTTGGAATTCCCTTCCCCCCAAATCCGGCACTCATCCTCCTCCTACTCCAGCAGCTCTTCCCTCAATAAATACCTTACACCTAGCTACTCCTGCCATGTCCCATTCTAATTCCCTCCCCTAAGCCCTGACAAACCCTACCCCTACCTCACCCTTCATTTTACCCTGTATCCCCAAATCTCTAGCCCCTCGCCCCTTCCCCCTAATTGCTCCACCTTACTGGCCTCTCTTGATCTCTCACAGAATGTAAAGAACCCTGAATGCTCTCCATGGGTCCCTCTCCCTGCCCCCCAAGGGGCTTGTATCTCTCATTTACTCCCTTCCCCCACCATCTTAAAAGGGTCTCTCTGGGACACTGCCTTATGCCCTTCTCTCTGGTCCCCCCACTCCCCTTGCTGGGTTCCTTGCATCCTGAAGGAGTCTCCAGGGGCGTGACTCTTCCCCCTCCCAACCTCACCCCTCCTCCCCTTTCCCCTTTTAATTTCATGTAAGCACTTATTAACCCAGCACTTATTATTGGCCACTCTTTCTACATGTTATTCGCAACACTGTTGTAACACTATTTGTAACACCTGCTTTACAACTATGTTAACACTGATCTTGTAACTTGAATGGTTAATGTCTCATTCCAGTTGTACCCCTTCCCCCCAGGTTGCATCAGGAGACGAGCGACTTGTTGCTCAGTGTGCCTTCCTGGTGAAACATTTTAATAAATAAATACAGAAATAAAAACCCTGTTGTATTGATCCCTAAGTTACTGTGCCCTGCAGGTACGGGAATGTGATTGTCATTATTTTTAAGCTGAAATGAATTTGTCTTGTAGGCTGTTACTCTTTAAATGCATTCACTAGCTGCTAAATTAGTCTTTTTGTTTACTTTTGAAATTCTGTGACCCAGCTGTCCATAGTAAATCAAGGAAATTATCTATCCCCCTCTGACTTGCAGCAGTTCCATGACCTTCCAATAGCTGCTCACAGCTGTAATAGAAAAAAACTTCCACTCCTCCACTCTATGCCACTTCATAAACCCCAGTCCAGCCTTGGCCCATCTTTTATTAACAGTAACAAATACCACACACTCCACCCCCTACATAAGAGCCAACCCCCTGTAATGTCTCTGTGATTGGGCTCAATTGAGCCATCTCCTGTTCCCTTCTTACTTTGTAACTACCTATGGTGCTGTAGAACCTTTGTAAATGAGCTTCTTTTATTAATAGTAATACATACCACACACTCCACCCCCTACATAAGGGTCAACCCCCATCCTTTTGCAGTGGAGTACTGATGAACCTCACAAAACTGTCCCAATTCAAAAAGGAACTCAGTAATGTTCTCACACTTAAGGTTAAGTGTGATTGCCTCCTGTGATGAAGCTACACGTCTATACAAATACTAGATACTTTGCAGTTTATCAGTCTGTTAGCTGTATCTAGTCTGTATACCATTTTTTGTCCTATTTGGTGTACCTACTGTCTGCACCTCTGTAATGTCTCTGTGATTGGGCTCAGTGGAGCCATCTCCTGTTCCCTTCTTACTTATACTCTGTAACTACCTATGGCACTGTAGAACCTTTATAAATGAGCTTCTGTTCTATGCCTGCTTTTACTTTGTAACTACTTATTGTGACAAAGAGCCTTTGTAAATGAGCTCCTGAGCTCAAAGGTGCATTTCTGATTGAATGAATAAATAAAACAAAAAAAAAAAAGTGTGCTGTGCATAATGCATGAGAGTGTCCAGAAGTTTAGAGACCGCAAGTAAATTCCTAGAAACCCCCCACCGCCACCCTGAATGGCTACACTGTAGTCCCCACTCACGTGAAATGAGGAGCAGTGTTCATTATTTTGCAGTCAGCAAATCCAGTACGAGGAAACATGAATTGAGACCAAAATAGATACTGCCCCTTTAATCCAGTGGGCACATTTTTTTTGTATCATTTTATAATTATATAATATTGTAATTACAAAAAATGCTTGTATATGCTGTTTATGAATAACATAATAATGGGGTACCGATGGTTACAATACTAGGCATGTAAGTGACTGTAATATCTTACATATGAATATTTATTTCTGCCCTTCCCCCTCATATCCCAAACCCAAAGGAATGCATGAAGACAGAGGGGGAGGGGTAACACTCATGATTCATGTCTCTGCTATAAACCAGCAGACAATTATGCACCCTCTGAGGCAGATAGCAAGATAACAAGCGAATGAGGGTTCTTCTGTGTGAGAATCAATTGCGCTTACAGCATGTCATCGATTGCCTGTGAAAATGACGTTGCTTTATCTGTTGCAAGTACAAGCTTATGTTTATCCTGTTGCCAAGGCCAGAAAGATCAGAAGCTCTGTTTTGTCGAACTGTGATTCAATTGATTATAATGTGGACAGGAAGCAGAAGGGTTAACTACCCCTATGTGGTGGGTGACAGTAAGCCGCTCTGGTTAAGCCACATAGTTAGATCTCTCAGTGAATACTATATGCAGAATAAACAACCTTTATGTTCATACAGCAATGGAATCTGAAACACAGAATTCTAGAAATCCTATCTACTCATATTGTAGAAGCATACAAACACAGAAGTTATTTATTTATTATTTATTTCATTTTGTTAACCGGGCAAGCCCACTGGGCCCAAAAGGTCCCTTTTTCTGGGGAGACCCAGAATTAGTTACATAGAATTCTATTGGGTACAGAACATTCTGGTAATACAAGACAAGTTTTGGGTCAAAGGTGTTGGTAAGTAAGGACCTCTTGGCCCAACTAGTCTGCCCAGTTTTCCCTACATACTGTGCCACCTCAGAACCTACTCGGTCTCCAGTTGTCCCCTTCCTTTGCCTTACTACCACATCACTACACCAGCATCTGTCCCATGCATGCTTGAATCCCATCACTGTTCTGGCACCCTCCACCTCTGCTGGAAGGCTGTTCCAAGCATCCACCACCCTCTCTGTGAATAAGTATTTCCTCACAATTCCTCTGAGTCCCCCTCCCCCCACAAATTCACAGTGTGGCCCCTTGTCCTCAAGCTTCTTTTTTTATGGAAAATATTACCTTCCTGTACCTTATTAATACCTATTAGGTGTTTGAATGTTTCTCTCATATCCCCTCTATCCCTCCTCTCCTCCAGAGAGTACATATTCAGTTCCTTGATTCTCTAATTGTAGGGCTTTTGATGCTGGCCCCGCACTGTTTTGGTAGACCTCTTTTGTACCATGTCCACCTTATCAATGTTCCTCCTGAGGTGGGGCCTCCAGAACGGGACACAGTACTTGAGGTGGGGTCTTGCAAGTGATCTGTACAGGGGTATTATTACCTCCCTCTTTCTACTGGTGACACCCTTCCCTATGCACCTGAGCATCCTGCTAACCTTCCCCACTGCCTTATCACACTGCTTGTGATGACCTTCGGGTCATCAGACATGATTACCCTCAGGCCCTTTTCCTGTTTGGTGATTACTATGACACTTGGACAGCTGGTTCTGATTAATCTAGGCTTTTTGGAATATAAAAAAATGTAATGTGATTGTCTGTCATGAAAAATGCTCTGCCTGGATAACCAACTGCCCCCCCCCCCAGGTTTCAGTTCTAACAGGACAGGATATATTATTTTATTTATTTAAAATTGGTGACCGGGAAAGGCACACTGAGCCAAGGCTCATTTCCAGGTGCGAGCCGGGTACAAGGTGTACACTGAGAGCTAAACAGAGAAATTACAATAAGTTCTAGTTATAGATGCAAAGTACAACAGTGGTGTGCATGACAGCGCAGCTAATTGCATCATCTGGGTCTTTCATTGCTAGTTGAGTTGCCTAAATCACCATAAGTAAGTACAGTAATCAACATAAATCAGAAGGTTATATACGCAGCTTTGGGCTGGAAACATGATGGAGTGGACTAGTACCAGGATAGGACTGTGGGTACTCAGGGAAATGAAAGGTGAGGCTGTCTGCAGCAGGAGATTACCAAGGGGGCCAGCCATAAGAGGCTAGACTTGAGTCAGCGAGGGACCTTGAGAGCAACTGGGGCAAGAGAGGGTGGGGAGGAGCCTGAGTAGTAGCTTCACTGCTGCTAGGGAGGGGGCCTGATGGAGGTTGGGAGGGGATTGTTAGAGAGGAGGGGGAGACGGTAGGAAAAGGCTGCCTGCCCCGAGGCAGAGGGGGGCGTATGAGTTGGAAGATGTGTGCGCCTCTGTGGCGGAGCAGATATCCAGAATAGCTGGCTGGTGAGAGGCAGGAGGAGAGGTAGGGAGGTAGGGAGACTAGCCAGTATTTAGCTAAGAGTGTGGCACTATGGATAGCCCTCCTGTGTGAGAGTGAGGCCAAGGATAGAGAAGAGTAGAGGAGGCAGTGGTGAGTAAGTGGGGGAGAGGCTGTGTCGAACCGACAGAAGGAGTTGAGGAAGATGTCAAGTTTTGAGAGGGTTGAGGCTGGGGCAGAACCATAGATGATGTCTGCATAGTCCATGACCGGAAGGGTAGTTTTACGTATTAGTTCACTATGGGTGGGGAGGGGAAGGCTGGCTTTGTGGTGATGGAGGCAGGCCAGCTTGGGCCGGAGTTTGGGGCAGACTGCCTCGATGTCCCAGGTACTTGAAAGCAGCACTATCTCGAGGCAGAGCCTTCTAGGGTGCAGATTGGTGGTGGTGTGGGTAGGGATGCGAGTTTTTGTCTATTACTGAATACCATGGTTACAGTTTCTTTGGCGTTTAGATTGATTTTTTTTTTTTTAAGCCAGATTTGGACCCTGTTAAAGTCATTTTGAAGGTTGGAGAGCAGTCCATCATGGTTAAACCATATATGTTAAACGGCAGATCACTGTGATGAGATTAACTCCTAAGAACTCACATTTTATAGCCTTATTTAGGATATGGGTTGTTCGTAGCTAAGCCCTGAAATATCCATTTTATGGTGTCCTCAGGAAGGTCAATTAATTGCAGCTGGTGTCAAAAGAATATTACACCTCAATGAGAACTGGGAGAGAGAGAGAGAGAGTCATAAAAAGTTCTTTCATGTCTTTGTGAAGTGCAGGATGCTGCCCATGGATGAAAGAAAGAAATTGGAAAATTACAGACTTGATTGGGAAGTCACATGGGGAAACAGGTTTTGCTGATGTCACCTATTAAATTTACCTTCTGAATGATGCGACATCCTGGGTGAATAATTTTTAATAGACAGAGGAGGAGTTGGGTGACATCATGGATGAGGAAGGGTCAGAGACAGTTTTTAACTATGCTGTGACTGACCTAGACACACACACACATGTTTGGACTCTGAAAAAGCAACATCAGCACTGGAAGGAGATAAGAATACATTAGATTAGACAAGTCTAAGGGTACTGTGGTAGGAGATTTTGTTTGTATTTAAAATCTTATTCTTTTAAGTGAGTGTATGTTTTGTGATATATGGTTCTGTATTTACATTTTACAGTTTTATCTATTTTTAAGTAAACATCTCATTTTTAGAGACTACTTGGTGTGCCTTTGAAATTCTTTATTTGGCAAGTGAAGCATATATGGTTAAAGTTGACACTGTGCAAAGCTTACTGGTAATACCAAACTGGGAAAAGGTAAGAGTTTATTCTGAGATCTTTCATAGAGTTTTTAAGGGTTCATTTTGTACACCTGGTTAGGTGCCCGTAGGCAAAAGATATCTGGCCCCCCCGAAGAGCAGAATTATCTGAGCCTGTACATTGGGTACGCTAGCAAGAGGTTCACAGTTTGAATCCCTCCAGAACTTGAGACCAAAGTTTGATTCAAACCCACAAAACAGACAGGAGGGTTACCCTGTTCAGTTTCTGTTCACAAGACTGCGCTCGGAGGTTGGCACTGTGGGAGCAGAGGGCTTGACCTGCTGAATGGGTTTGTGACGGTTACTAGTTCTTCCCCTCTCATCATAGCCCACAGGTTTCTATGCCCAAAGTGCATTATTTTGCACTTTCTTGCATTAAAACCCTAGTGCTATACCCTTGACCATTTTATTTATTGAGATCTCGGATCGCTAAAATACCACCAACAGGTTAATCTGGTTCAAGGTCAGTTGGCATTCATCTGTACCCTCCTCCCCTGCCTGAAAATAGGCAAGAAATTGTCTAGTGCACTTACTCAGTCAACAAAAATGAAATAAATAAAAATAAAACAACACCTTTGAGCTGAAAGCTCCTTTACAGAGATTCTGTGTCTGAGCAAAACAGTAGACATACAATAATGACATGATGTGAAAATAATGACACAAGACATTGAGAGCTACATTAGTACACACAGTCTGAGGTAATACTTGTACAATGGAATTAGTACATGTCATTTAAGATTTAAGCAGCCATGAAGGTTTTGTCAGTGGTTAGGGAGTGTGAGAAGCGTGAGGGGCAGGGAGGAGGTGGAGGGGGTGGAGTGAGAAAGGGAAATTGGGTGAGGCTGAGGGTGGTAGACAGGGGGCAGGGTGGAAGGGGGTTAAAGGGTATCATGGGAGGCAGGCAGGATTGTTAAGTACTTCCAACTTTTTGAAATCATGCCTCTTTTTTTCTACCCCCCCCCCGGGTATGTCTACTGTACTGCAGATTTTTGTGCCATCCTTGAACAGGCATACAGTCCTTCTGCAATGTCACTAATAAAGATATCGAAGAGGACCGGTCCTAGTACTGACCCATGAGGCACCCCGCTGGTCACCTTGCCTTCTCCAGGGTGGAAACCATTTACCACCACCTTCTGACTCCTGTTGTTTAACCAACTACTTGCTCAGTTTATAACTTTTTGACCCACTCCCAGACAGGCCACCTTGTTCAGTCTTCTTTCTGAATGGGTGTGGAAGGCCTTATTAAAATCTAGGTAGGCTACATTTACCACTCCTCCCTGATCCACTACCCTGGTCACCCTGTCGAAATCAGGTTTGTCTGGCAAGACCTGCCCCCTGTGAAACCATGTTGCCTTTGATTCTGTAATACAGTGGTTACAAAGTATTCCGCTATCCTTTCCTTCAGTAGTGTTTCCATTACTTTCCCCACTACCAAAGTCAGGCTGACAGGTCTGTAATTTCCTGCCTCCACCCTGTTCCCACTTTTGTGAAATGGCATCACATCTGTCCCCTCCAGTCCCTCGGAACATCCCATTTCTAATGATAAGTTGAACAGAGTTATCAGAGGTGCAGCCAGCACCTCTTTGAGCTCCCTTGGTATCCTGGGGTGCACTCCATCAGGTCTCATTCCCTTGACTACTTTTAACTGTGCTAGTAGGCTTGTTTGTTTGTTTGTAAAATTTTATTCAAATTCATAAAAAAATGAACAAGAATTGAGGATAAACTCCATTGAGTTAACTCATTTCCAAGGAGGTCCAGTAAAAAGCATACAGTTACAGATTTTAAGACGTATTACACACCTAACCATCACAATAATAGTTACATCACAACAATATAATAAATCTAGAATGACAAACACCAAAAATCAGTTATCAAAACCTTATGCAGGGACATTTTAGCAATATAAAAATATTGTAATACAGGGAATAGCCTTAGTTCCATCAACATAGTACCTATATCAACTTTTTTAAAAAGCTATATCAGGAATTGCTTCATTATTTAATTTTATAACACACCTTAACCATAGCTCAATAATAAAGCTTATTATATAGAAATTGCTCCCCGGACTAAATAATTGACAACATTGTTTTGGACTATATTTAAATTTCTCAAACCATTTTTTTTGAAAACTTAGAGTTAAAAACCACTTCAACTTCTCTTATTTCCAATGGCAAATCGTTCCAAATCTTGAATCCCCTGCTTAAAACATAAGCTCTACCCACCCCTAAACTATATTTTGGAATAACATATTGTATACCCCTAGAGGATCGCAGACCCTCTCTTAGGTCTCTTACAACAAGCATATCCAAAATATACTTGGGCAAATTCTTCTCCCCAATTTTTTTCATGAAATTTACCAAATGGAGGTTTCTCCTATCATCCAAACACCACCAATCTAATGCCCTACACAGATCACAGGGATGAGTGTTTCTATATTCTTGTTCATTTTTTTATGAATTCAAATACAATTTTGCAAATAAACAAACTGTGCTAGTACGTTGAGGACTTCCGCCTCTGTAAAAGGACTGGTGTCCACCTTATTACCATTTATGCCCTTGTCCCTTGGTTCTGGTCAGTAACATCATGGAACAAAATAGAGTGGACAAAAATAAAGTGGCAAAAACAGTATCACCATCAATATTGGCAGCACAAAATGAAGCGTGCCAGAACAATGCAGGCTACATGACATGCAGGTAGAAAACAACGTTCCCTGCATGGAAACACTACACTAGAACCACAGGGGCCAAGTTCACAAGCCAGCATGCCATCTCCCTGTCCTGTGTGTTGTGTGTGTTGCTGGGGACATGCCATCTCCCCTGTCCTGTGTGTTGTGTGTGTTGCTGGGGACATGCCATCTCCCCTGTCCTGTGTGTTGTGTGTGTTGCTGGGGACATGCCATCTCCCCTGTCCTGTGTGTTGTGTGTGTTGCTGGGGAGATGCTGGCTTGTGCTCCTGGCCCCTTGCATTATACACAGCCATCCACATGGTAGCCATGGTCCACCTGTCCTCCAGTGGTTACCCCGGTGCATATTCTCCATCACTCAGCATTCTGGTTGGGGGTACCCCACCATGTGGGTGCCTGTGCCATTAGATTACCATGGTAGGTGTCCAGTGGCCTGCTTCCCCCAGTGATTGTTGTACCCTGCCCTGTTCCATCTCCCTGCACCCCTGTGCTGTTCCTGTGCGTGGGTGCCTGCTGCTGTATGTTCTAGTGCAGTGCCTCCATGCGGTGGACATTGTTTGTTACCTGCGTGTCATGTGGCCTGCATTGTTTCGGCACGCTACATTTTGTGCTGCCAATATTGATGGTGACACTGTTTTTGCTGCTTTTTTTTTGTCCACTTTATTTTGTTCCGCGATGTTACTGACTGGAACCTCTCCCTTATCTTTGGCCCATCACCTATCTCTTCTTCTGTAAATACTAAACAAAAGTATTTGTTCAATATTTCTGCCTCCTTTTGATCCTTCTCCTCCTTGCAAACTCCTTCTTCCCCTTTTATCTTTACTATTTCCCCCTTTGGTCTACCTTTTCTCACTTGTATATCTAAAGAACGTTTTATCCCCTTTTACTGATTTGGCAATATTCTCCTCTGTTTGTGCCTTTGCGTGTCTAACTGCCATCCCTTCCTCTGTTTGTTTCTCCTGGTAGTTTTCCCTATCCTCTTCTGTGCCTTTTTGTACTTTCTAAATGCTAGTTTTTTTGCTCTTACTTTTTCTGCTATGCCTTTAAAGAACCTTAGCGGTCCCTTTTTTCTCTCTCCCTTGTTAACCTTACCTGACACAGAGATTTGTTGCTTTTTCAATGCCTCCTTTTATTTTTGGCCGTAGTTCATTGATTCCCCCCAGATCCTCTATCCCTGCCAGGGTGTCCCTGAGGCATTCTCCATTTTCTTAAAATTGGCCCTTCTGAAGTCCAGGACCCTCATCTCAGCGTGGCTCGATTCTGGCCCAGTCCTTATACTAAACCACACTGTACGATGATTGCTGGACCCCAGGTTGTCACCCATTGTGATGTCAGCAACACTGTCCCCATTGTCACTACCAGGTCCAGTATCATCCCCCCATGAGTGGGCTTCTTAACATGTCACATTTGAAAGTGAGTTGTGGAATCAATGAGGTAATTGCACGTTACTACAAAAATGCAGGAAAAACAGTATTTTCACTTAATAGGGAGTGTACAGTAGCTGATGGTATTACTACAGGTTAGGAGCAGTCTTTATTCTGCCAAACTGATTGTCAGCTAAAATGCGGTGCTGTGTGCTACTGTACATGAAGGTTTACGTTTCTGCACAGAGCACTTACTGTAGTCTACTGTATTCTCAGCAAGATCCAGTTGTCTTTTATTGTATTTTCTGCACTTCTATTCCCATTCGTTGTATCCAAGTTATTTAACAGACATAATAAGGGAGAGAGGGACTTTTTACGTTCGGCCTGCATGTATGCGCAAGCGAAAATCTTGATATCAGAGTGCCTTCTACAGAGTGGTCTCCTAGGGGCGTGCCACTGCCTCACCAATCATCAGAAAGACTAATTATGACAGAGTTTGTGCTTGCTTGGGAGACGAAAGTCATGTACTTCAAAAAGAAAAGCGATCCAATCATGGGTCAGCTCTTCCCTTTGATCTACGCTGCCCAGCAAGCTGATCTGCCTGCTGAAGAATGTTAAACATCAAGAGCCTTAAGCCTTCCACTACCTGACACTTTCAGAGAGGCTCATTATGACATGTTCTCTCTCCCCTCTCCAGCTGTGCTCAGGTCTGTTTCACTGAGCCAGGAAAGCAAGGTTGTAAAGCCCTAACTAGCCCGAGTTAAACTGCAAAATTTATCACAAGTTTGAAAAAAACACATAACTTAATTTTCATAGTACAGAGCTACAACTGGAATACTTAACAGAGTTCTGCTAAGTGTCTACATGGAAGCAAATTATGTTGCTTGCCAGCCAGCCAGCCAGTTGCGTTTGATATCCAGTGTTAACTGAGGCATCTCTGCAAACCAGCACTGTCTGGTGCTCTGATGAATATCAAAAGAATTCCAAAGCTGGGGGGGGGGGGAGTGTGACAGAGAGTGAGTGAGTGAGTGAGTGAGTGAGTGAAACAGAAACATAGAGAAACATTGAAGTTGTTGGCAGATGGGGACCGTACAATCCATCAAGTCTGCTCTTGGCTTCCTACCTGCCTACTGAGCTGCCTACTTATGTATCCCACAATTTCTGTCCCATGCCCGCTTGAACAGCCCCACTGTCTTGGCTCCCACTACCCCCTCCGCAGGCTTTCCATGGTTCCACAACATCCTCTATGAAGAAGAATTTCCTCATATTGCTTCTAAACTTTCCTCCCTTAATTTGAAGGTTATGCCCCCTAGTCCTGCTGTGGACCTTTACCTGACAGAGGTTCTACACGTACACCCTGTTGTTGCTTTTAAGGTTTCTGAAAGTTTCTATCATGTCCCCACGATTCCTGTGTTGTTCTAGGGAGTATAATTTGAGGTCATCCAGTCTTGCCTTGTACGGTTTCTGATGCAAGCCCTGCACCATCTTTGTTGCTCTTCTCTGTACCGTCTCAAGCCTATGTATGTCCTTCCTGAGGTGTGGCCTCTAGAATTGGACACAGTATTCCAGGTGAGGCCTGACCAGGGACCAATACAGGGGCATGATTATTTCATGCCTTCTGCTCGTGATGCCCCTCCCTATGCATCCCAGGATACCACTAGAGTTTAGTGCTGCCTTTTCACATTATCTACTGATCTTGAGGTCATCTGATATGATCACCCCTAGGTCTCACTCATGCTTGGTAGCCACCAACTGCTCCCTTCCCACTGAATACAGTTTATCCTGGGTTACGCTTTCCCAGGTGCATGAGCTTGCATTTTTTGGCATTGAATTTCAATTGCCAGGTCTTGGACCACTCCTCCAGTTTTCGGAGATCAGCTTCCATGCTTTGCTGTCCCTCTGTTGTGTCTATCCTGTTGCTGACTTTGGTGTCATCTGCAAACAGGCACACCTTTTCCTCCAGTTCATCTGCAATGTCACTGATGAATATGTTTAAGAGGATCGGCCCCAGAACTGAGCCCTGTGGGACCCCGCTAGTCACCCTCCACTCCTCTGGCAGAGTGCCATTTATTAATACTCTCTGAGTTCTCCCATGTAACCAGTTTCTGATCCAGTTTGTAACCTCAGGCCCAGTTTCCATGTTCTCCAGTTTTTTGACTAGGCTCCCGTGTGGAACAGAATCAAAAGCTTTGCTGAAGTCCAGGTAAACCACATCCACTGCCCCACCCTGATCCACTGTTTTGGTGACCCAATTGAAAAAATCAACAAGATTTGTCTGGCAGGACCTCTCAGCCATGAAACCATGCTGATTTTTGTCGATCTGACCAGTTTGCTCCAAAAAAAGCTATGCTTCTTCCTTTCAGCAGGGACTCCATCAATTTTCCCACGACTGACATTAGACTAACCGGATGGTAATTACCTGGCTGTTCCTTGCTTCCACTCTTGTGGAGTGGCACTACTGTTGCACTCTTCCAATCCTCTGGCACCTTCCTGCTCCTTAATGATTTGTCGAAGAGCACTGCTAAGGGGGCTGCCAGTTCCCTCCCTAGTTCTTTTAGTATTCTTGGGTGTATCTCATCTGGCCCCATAACTTTTTTCTACCTTTAACTTGTCTATTTCCTCCAGGACCCTTTCCTCTGTGAAGGGACCTGTGTCTGTTTCTTCAATCGGACACTTCTTTATGCCTATTGTTGGTCCATTAACATCTGCTTCCTGTTTGAAGACTGAGCAGAAGTACTCATTGAGTGCCTCTGCTTCCTCCTCGTCTTGCTCTGTGGTTTGTCCGTCTTTTTTTGTGATTCTAACAATGACCCCTTTGGTCTTCCTTTTTTCACGTATGTACCTGTAGAAGGTTTTGTTACTCTTTTTTACTTCCTGAGCTATCCTAACCTCTGTTTGAGCCTTTGCATTTCTTATCACTTTCCCTGTCTCTTTTAGTTTCTGTTTATATTCTGTTTTGTCTGCCTCGTTCCCCGACTCCTTGTACTTTCTGAAGGCTATGCGCTTTTCTCTCACCATGGTTGCCACCTCCTTGGAAAATCATAGTGGGTTTTTCCTCCTTTTGTTCTTGCTAACCTAACGGGCACATTGTGATGTGACCATGGTTATTGCATCCTTCAACCTTGTCCAGTATTCCTCAGTGCTGCCCTCTGGTGAGTTACTAAGGTTGTCTTTTAGGCAGGCCTTCATGTTTGTGAAGTCTGCCCTCCTGAAGTCAAGGGCCTTCAGTTTGAAGTGTGTGGAGTCTACAGTCCTTTTTACCCTGAACCATATTGTGTGATGATCACTGTTGCCCAGGTGGTTCGCTACTAACGTGTGTGTGTGTGTGTGAGCAATCATGTATGCGGTTCTATGTACTGTATTTCAATGAAGTTTTGAAGTTAGTGGCATAACTTGGCCATTTTTGGGACCCCACCTCATGAACATTTGCAGTGAAATTGGGCAAATTTGTCCTGAAAGCTGCTTTCACAGTTGCTGCATAAAATCACCTTTCAGGCAGGAGTTGAACATTTTCTCTCCCCTTGTTTATGAGATGAGAGAATAAGAAAGCTATGTTGACAATTTGGCATAAAAATATTAAAAAACAACAACGTTATAAGCCTACATTGAAATTTATAAATGCATGCTCATAACTTTGGTAATTTTCAATATTTTGACACCAAATTTTCAACATAGCAATTTCTTCACAGCACCTCATGAATGTGACAGCTGTCACAGTATGCACATCCTGGCCAAAATGTGTTTACACACTTGTGGGCTTTCAGTGTCTGCAATATAGCACAGAGGCTAGAGCATTGAGCTACGAACCAAAAGACCCCATAGTCATGGGTTTCAATCCCACAACCACCAGAACTACATTGCCCCTGAACCAGTCATTACACATGTCCGATCACCCTTCTTCAGTTGCCTTGGTGGTGCAGCTGGTAGTGTATCCAGAACAGTATTCTGGGTGACCTGGGTTCAAGTCCTAGCTGAGGCACATGTTTCCTTCTCTCTCCTGTATGTATGTGTTCCATAAATGTGCACACCACACTCTTCTGATTGTAAATGTTTCCTAAGTTGCATTTAAACCTCAAAGTCTGAGATGGAACTTTTGGTATGCCTGTTTGCAGATGACACCAAGATCTGCAACAGGGTGGATAATTCCGATGGGGTGGGGAGAATGAGAAGGGACCTGGAGAAGCTTGAAAAATGATCTGAAGTGTGGCAACTAAGGTTCAGTTCAAAGAAGTGCAAAATAATGCACCTGGAAAGAGGGAACCCTGGGGAGAACTACAGGATGGGGGAAGAGCTGCTGTCTATCACCAAGAAAGAAAGGAACTCAGAGGTTATAATTTCTGATGACCTAAAGATGTCTAAGCAGAGTACAGAGGCTGCAGGGAAGGCCAGTGGCAAGCTGGGGTGCATAGGCAGAGGTATCACTAACAGAAGGCAGGAGGTGGTGATGCCATTGTACAATACACTAGTGAGGCCTCACCTAGAGTACTGGGTACAGTTCTGGAGGCCACTCTTTCATAAGGACATTGACTGGGGGTAGGCGGTCCATAGAAGGCAGACTAAGATGGTACAGGGCTTGCACCAGAAAACCTATGAGGAGAGGCTAAGGGATTGGGGGGACATGATAGAAACATTCAAGTACCTAACAAGGTGCAGGGCGAGACATCTTCCAATATAAGAGATGTACAAGAATGAAGGGGCATAATATGAAATTGGAAGGTTGCAGGCTGAGGGGAAATGTGAAGAAGATTTTCTTCATAGAGAGGGTGGTGGACACATGGAACAGACTTCCACAGGAGGTGGTGGGATGAGCACAGTGGAGGGTTTCACACATGCATTGGAAATTATAAGGGTACCTTAGAGATGGGAAGGAGGGATGAAAAGCCATTGAGTAGGTAGGGACAGAGGCCACAAATTAGTGTAGAGCTTTCAGGCAGACTGGATGGGCCTGGCGGTCCTTATCTGCTGACAATTTCTATGTTTCTATGCATGCACACTATATACAGATATGTACAAAAGTATTCAGGTGCGTACACAGAGCGCCACATACAGATGTGTACACAGCATTACATACGCAAATGTGTACACAGTCTTTACACACAGATAGGCACACTACACACATAAATGCATACACAGACCACACAGAACATACAGAGACATGCACACGTAGATGTACATGCAGCTCTAGACATACAGAAACACAAAGATTTACAGAAAGCACTGCATACAGATGCACGCATGCAGCACCACATGTACAGATGTGTGCAAGCAGCACCACATGTACAGATGCACGCATGCAGCACTGCATGTACAGATGTACGCATGCAGCACCGCATGTACAGATGCACGCATGCAGCACCGCATTCTCAGAGGCATCAAGTCAGTTTCAGAGAGAGTCCGCACAAGGCTGCATTTCATGGATAAAGCAGTAGACATAGGAACAATCAGGAAGTCCTCCACTCACCACCCAAGACAAAGACAGCTACTCGGGTTGGTTTCAAAAAAAGTGCTGATTTTATTCAGTGCCAGTGCCAGACAAACAAACAAACAAACAAACAAACAAACAAACAAACAAACAAACAAACAAACAAACGCACATCTCCTAACTCATTTTGGAAAGTTTAATTCCCTTTTTCAAAGGATCTGAGCATTATTACTGAGATCCACCTTTTATGCACAAGCATTCATTTTTTATATATATATATATATATATATATATATATATATATATATATATATATATACATATACATGTGCTACCATAGTTAGGGTTGAGGAGCCATTTCTATGTTAAACCCCAAAACTTTGCACCTTAATAACTTTGCAACCATTTGACAGATTTGCCTGAAATTTGGAATACTTGATCAAGAATCATAGGCCTGGATCTACAAGTTTTGTACCAGTCAGATATACGGCTGCGGAGTTATTAAGCATGATCTGTGTGCACGTTCGCTTTTTCTGGAATTCTCGTTCGCCTGAGGTAAATACGGTTTTGTGCGACCGGCCCGAAAGCTCCAGGGATGTCGGCCAGGGTCCCTGATGTGCCTTTGAAGATTTCATGAAAAATATTAAACGGTTCAAAAGTTATTCAAAAAACAGTTTCCCATTATAAGTCAATGGGAAAAGTTAACAAAAGTTAAACAGTGTCTCGTAAATGCATTTTACTTTGCAAATGGGCCTGTTACTTCCTAAATAGGCCATTTTGTTTTCAGTTGGTGATCAGAGAAATGGTTGGCATTTAAATTTGGGACCCTCTAGCAACCTAATTATTTTTGTATTCACCTAGTTGGACCCTGAGGATGCTTGCCATGTCTTTATTTTGAGGTAAAACACCCCAGAAATATGGTTTTCAAATTTCTGGAAAAGACTTCGCCGATTACTTCGTGCTCCGCGAGAGTCTTCGAACTTTGCGGCTTTTACGCCAAATTCAGCAGTAGTTTTCCATCTGTGGGAAAGTGACAGCGATTCTTTGGCACTCGCTGCAAAGAACCGTTGGGAGTTTTGGGCTGAAATTTGGAGAGCGGGCCGACATCTCACAGATGTGCCTTTCAGTGTTGTATTGAAAAATATTACACAGTGGCAAAGTTACAGCACTCCAAAGTTGACAGTTTTTCCCATAGGATAACATTACGGCACCTGACGCATTACAGAAATCCTTTGGCACCCTGCTGCAAAATAACGGTTTGGTCTTTTTTCCTGAAATTTAGAGGGAAGACAGCCAACAGCCCACAGATGTGCCTTTCAGTAGTTTGGTGAAAAAATATTACACGCCGGCAAAGTTATGGCACTCCAAAGTTGACGGTTTTTCCCATAGGATAACATTACGGTGTTCGCCATGCATTTCAGGGCCCATATCTCGGAAACAGTGCGAGATACGGACTTTTCGTCGGAAAAATTCTTAGCCCCCTAACAGGAGCTAAGTACCAAATTAGCCAGGACAGTTGTAAATAATACGACTTTTAAATTTTTTTTCTACGTTGTACGTTCCTGAGATATAACATATTTAGTATTCCAAGTTCTCATTTTCTGTGCCGATACTCATTATTATGCATACATTATTTGTACTCACTGTCTTTCTCTATGCAGGTTTTGGGGAAAACCAGCCTGTGCGCTTACATTACTGTTACTGTTGCCCTTTCTGCTTGCGGTTCCGTACCCGTTTCACTTACCGTTGACGTCTGCGCCACCATGTGCGTTATCCTTTGCGTTTTCATTTGCGCTTGCGTTTCTGTTATTTTTTGCCATTTCTGTCTACAGTACTGTTTATCTTTCTGTTTCACTTTACGTCACGATGCCCATTGACATTTCTGTTTGCAGGCACCATGTTACTGTGTGACAACACATCACGTGGCAGACCGTTCCCGTCTATGCCACTATGTGCGTTACCCTTTCTGTTCTCATTCGTGCTTGTGTTACCATGTGAGCCACTGTTAGCATTTCTGTTTGCGTTGCTGTCCCTGTTAGTATGCCACAAGACATCATGTGGCGGGAGCGCGGGGCCCACTTCCGCCGCAGCATTACATTCACTATTTCTCGTTATCATTCTCAAAAAGAAGGGAAATTAGAGGAAAAACCTGTTTAATGCATTAGTTAGGGTTGTTCCACAGTGACAAAAGTGAGGAAATTCACTGTTAGGGTTGAAAACCCTAACTCCAAATCACCCTCCCAGCACCACACACACACATATGCAAGTATGGGAAGGACCAAATCAACACAACCAATGACAGACATCAGCAGCAGGTGACAGAAATAACAAACAATTGTCTAAATGTACTCGAGACATCCCCCCCCTGACCAGGTACTGCATGCTCAGTGGAGATCAACAGCAAAACTGAGGCCATGTACACCAAGCGTACACATCCCTGATTGCAGCTGCACTGGCGTGCCGCACTTAGTAGTTGCATGGCCTTACCTACCGATGCCCCACACCAGACCACACCACTTGTGGTGGGCCACCTGAGCAATAGAGTTCAGCAAAACCAAGGAGTTGTACAGGTATAATATCTGTGATTATAACAAGGGTTTGAGAAATGCAGCTTTCTAATTGACTGTAAACATTGTAACAGCCTTATGTTTAGTTTTTATTAACATACATGTAGAGCCTAACCATATGATGAACATGGTTTAATGTTGTTTAGAAAACAGTGTTATTATGATAGCAATAAGCCACTACCAGGTATTATGTTAATGGTCAGTTTATCACTGTCTAGCGACATATGGCACTCGGCTATGCCTCATTCAACATTAAAGCCCTACAGGGTGATTAATAGACCATTTAACATAACTATTGGTTATGCCTTATTGTAATTGTCTTTATGGTAGATACTCTCCCTCTGCTAGGCACTGCAGCAGGTTTGCAACACAGTGTGCCACCAGTTACACTATACACTGTCTAGGTTACTGGAGAATGGCTGTCAATATGAACTCATGAAGATGAACAGTGTAACCAGTCATTACAGTCATCGAAACGTTAGTGTGATTATAAGTGACAGAGTCAGTGATAGAGAATAACCCCGCTGTCCTAGTACACTTACCCTATTGTGAGTTAAATCAATACTAAAAGACATTCTGTTTATATCTACACTATACCTACTTGATTCCTGTTGTACCACAATTAACATAGTTATCACTTGATAGCATCAGTGACAGAAGTGTGGCAAGCCAAACACTAGGCATACAGCCTGAGTATGAAACAACTGTTAAAAAAAATTACACTGTGTCCATAAGTGGGATAGATCACTCATTGCAACAATAGTAAATGTATTACTATTTGAATAAGTTAGTCATCACAGATGCAATGAGTTGTCTTTATCAGGTACAACATACTCAGTAAGTGCCTACAAGAAAATCTATGCTATATACATCTCGATACAGGTACGTCATTGTTGGCTCAGTAGTACTATGATATTTAGAAGCTGCTTGGCCTGATCCATGCAATTACGTTGTTTCTTACAAAGAATACTTACTGCATCTTTAGTATTCAAACACACTGAAAGTCTATGTATGTACATCAGCAGTACACCTTCATCAGTAAGAATACATCTGATACTGGCAGCACGAATTGCACAGCATTGAACAGCCAATGCTTTTCCATACGTTTACATCAGCCTCTCTATCTTGAGTAAACTGTTGCAGTAAATGTACCACTATGTAAATCAGATACTAAATGTAACACTACTTTTATATTGAGCATGCTAGTGTCTTGTAGTAAATTTATGTACTTCCCTTAATAAATGTATGCTCACTACTGTTAAAACCTTTCTACAACTGTCATCATGCACCTTCATCATTTATAGTGACTAACGGCACAGTACCAGTTGTGGTGTGGTGTGGGGCCTCGGTAGGTAAGGCCATGCAACTACTAAGTGTGGTACGTTGTGTGCAGCTGCAATCAGGGATGTGTACGTTTGGTGTACATGGCCTCAGTTTTGCTGTTGATCTCCACTGAGCATGGAGTACCTGGTCAGGTGGGTGGGGATGTCTCGTAGTACATTTAGACAATTGTTTGTTATTTCTGTCACCTGCTGCTGGATGTCTGTCATTGATTGTGTTGACTTGGTCCTCCCCCATACTTGCATGTGTGTGTGTGTGTGTGTGTGTCTGTGTGTGTGTGGTGCTGGGGGGGGTGAATTCGAGTTAGGGTTTTCAACCCTAACAGCGAAGTTCCTCACTTTTGTCGCTGTGGAACAACCCTGACTAATGTATTAAACTGAGTTTTTGCTCTAATATATATATATATATATATACACACACACACACACACATATATATATATGTATATATATATATATATATATATATATATATATATATATATATAAAATGGTAGCACTGTAGTGCTACCATAGTTAGGTTAGTACCCCATTTAAGGTTAAATGGTGAAATTTGTACCTTAATAACTTTGCCACCATTTAACAGATTTGCCTGAAATTTGTCAGGCACAGGGCATAACCATAGATCTTGAGATCTGCCAACTTTCTTACTGGTTGCATATACGGCTGCAGAGTTATTAAGCAACATCTCAGAGCGTATTTACGCTTTTTTGAGCATTCTTTGCTTGCACCTACAGGTCACACGGTTTGTGCAACCAGTCCAAAAACTTCAGGGAACGTGCGGCAAGAGTCCCCAATGTATCTTTTGAAGATTTTGTGAAAAAATATTGAATGGTTCAAAGGTTATTCAAAAAACAATTTTCCCATTATAGTCAATGGGAAAAGTTAACAAAAAAGTTTGCCAGTGTCGCAAATGCAGTTTTTAGTGTCACAAATGAAACCTGTAGTGTCATGAGTCAGCCATTTTTTTTCAGTTACTGATCACAGAAATGCTTGGCATTTAAAATTGGGACCATCTAGGGACACAATTCTTTTTGTGTTTACCTAGTTGAGCCATGAGGATGCTAGGCATGTCTTTATTTTGGGGTTAAACATCCCAGAAATAGGTTTTTGACATTTTTGGGAAAAGTAGTGTCACAAAGTAGTGTCACACTTGTGACACTTTTGTGACTTTTTTAGTGAAAGTGTCGCAAATCACGACACTACTTTACAACACTATGCCCAAAATGACAGGAATTGTTTGCCACCCTGCTGTAAAACAATGGTTTGGTCTTTTGGGCTGAAATTTGGAGGGAAGAAAGCCAACATCTCACAGATGTGCCTTTTCATGGTTTGGTGAAAAAATATTGCAGGGATACAACGTTACAGTACTTCAAAGTTGACACTTTTTTCCATTGTCTAACATTGCAGCGTCCGCTGCGCCTTTCGGGGCCCGTATCTCAGAAACGGTGCGAGATACGGACTTTTCGTCGGAAACCATTATGCATACATTCTTTGTACTCACTGTGTTTCTCTATGCAGCTGTTTAGGAAAACCAGGGTGTGCGCTCCAGTTACTGTTACACATAGCATTTCCACTTGCGTTTCTGTACCCATTTGCTTTAGCATTCCCATGTATGCCACCGTGTGCATTATCCTTTGCGTTTCTGTTTGCGCTTGCATTTGCATTACTCTTACCATTTACGTCTACAGTACTGCTTCTGTTTCCATTTTGTTTGCGTCACCATGCGCATTACCATTTGTGTTTGTGGCTGCCCTTCCATTTGCGTTTCTCTTTCGTTTTGCATAATCGTTGTTGTTACTGTTAAAATTTGCATTTCCAGTTGCGTTCCTGTGCCCATGCATATTATGGTTTGCATTTCCATATGCGCTTCTGTTTGCATTTATGTTTTCTTTGGCATTATTGTTGCTGTTACCGTTACCATTTGCATTTACAATTGTGGCACCGTGACCGTGCGTGTTACGGTTTGCGTTTTTGTACACAATTGCATTTGCGTTTCCACTTCTGTTTCCTTTGGCATTATTGTTGCTGTTACTGTTACCATTTGTGTTTACAATTGTGGTGCCATGACCGTAACGTTATGGTTAGCATTTCCGTACGTGCTTGTGTTTGCGTTTCTGTTTCCTTTGCTGTTATTGTTGCTGTTGCCTTTATCATTTGCATTTACAGTTGCGGTCCCATGACCATACACATTATGGTTTGCTTTTTCCACACTCAATTGTGTTTGTGTCTCCGTTTACGCTACTGTTCACTTTGACGTCACTTTGTGCTTGTGTTTCTGTTACCGTTTGCGTTACCATTTATGTTTCCATCACCATGTGCATTACCATTTGCACTTGCATTTCCATTCTGGCTACCATTACTATCTGTGTAAAAATCACATGGTGGGAGAGCGGGGCCAGATAGGCCTGTGCTCCCACCACCACATTTCATTCACTATTTATAGTCCTCAGTCTCAAAAAGGGAAATTCATAGCAAAAAAACTCCATTTAATGCATCAGTTAGGGTTGTTCCACAGCAACAAATGTGAGGAAATTTGATGTTAGGGTTGAAACCCCCCCTTGGACCCACCCCACCCCCAGCTGGCATTGGGGTGTCGTTGGTCATCGGTCCTCTCACCCCATTCTCCTATAGTTCACCCTCAGCTTCTTTACACATGTGATGGGGTGAGAGTTAGGACCAATGACCCCAACGGTGCACCGCGATGCCAGCTGGGGACTGGGGTGGGGTGGGTCCAGGGGGTTTCAACCCTAACATTGAATTTCTCGCTTTTGTCACTGTGGAACAACCCTAACTGATGCATTAAACTGAGTTTTTTTGCCATGATATATATATATATATATATATATATGATAGATAGATAGTGTCACACACTCCTGGCCCCTAAACCTTTGTCATTCTTGCAAGATTTCTTATTTGCAGAGAGGGTCCCCCTATTCAGGAACTTGTGAGCAGGATTAAGGGTTTCTGGAAGACTTACCAGCCTTCTCTTTCCCAGTGGTAGGATGGATTCTGTAGTTTTAAGTTCCCTTGACTCTGCACTACTTTCAGTATTTGAATCCCACCACGGCCACTGACTACGTCTTACCTAGGTAATTTTATATGATAGTCGAGCAGTTCTGTCTTGTCAAGGCACACAGTCTTTTCAAAATCTTTCTGTTAAAATATTAAATCACACAACCAGACCCCAGGCAGACTTCATAAGAAACTCATAAAAGTTTACTTAAAATAAAAGCAATTCATAAAATTACACAGTTTGGAAGAACTTTGAAATGCAGACAATAACAAAAGTAAAACTGGATGGTTTACAGAAAACACTAGATACTGCATTCTAAACTATATCTTGTTTTGATGTTAGAGTTCAGACAAGATTTCAAATGTCCTTGTAGAGATGAGTCCTTAAGCAATAGTTGTGTAGCAAGTATGTATTCCAAGTCAAGTCTCTGAAATGTCCTTTATAAAAAGTCTTTCAGGCACCTCCTTGGTGCAAAGTCTTGGTTTCCAAAATTCTGCTTTAACAATCAGAATTTTCTGTTCAGTATGGGACAAGTCAAACTTTCCACACACTCAGGTCTGGGATTTAATGCAAAGAAGTGCAAAATCATGCACATAGGGAAGAGAAACCCTGAAGCCACTTATAGGCTGGGAGGGGAGTTGCTAGCAGTCACAAAGGAAGAAAGAGACTTGGGCATCATCATCACTGATGACCTGAAATCATCCAAGCAGACCTCTAAAGCAGTAGGTAAGGCTAGGGGGGTGTTAGGGTGTATTAGTAGGGTATCACAAGTCGTAAGAGGAGGTAATAATCCCTCTGTACAAGACATTAGTTAGGCCCCATCTGGAGTACTGCGTGCAGTATTGGAGCCACACCTTCAAAAGGACATTAACCAAATTGAGGCAGTCCAGAGAAGGGCAACAAAATGGTGCAGGGACTGCATCAGAAGACATATGAGGACAGATTAACGGAGCTCAATATGATATACCCTTGAGCAAAGGAGGTAGAGAGGTGATATGATAGAGGCATTCAAACACCTTAAGGGCATAAACAAGGTGAAAAGAGTCTAACATGTTTAAATATAAGAAAAATAGCAGGACAAGAGGACACAGCATGAGATTAGAGGAGGCGATTAAGGGGAATGTGAGAATTCTTTTTCACAGAAAGGGTGGTAGATGCATGGAATGGCTAACTACAAGAAGTGGTGGCTATGAATACAGTGCAGGGCTTCAAACAGGCATGGGATAGGCATAAGAGAGCAATACAAATGACTATGAATAGATAGGTCACTGACAGAGCAAAGGCCAATGGCACATTTATAAGGTAGAAAAAGAAATGGGCAGACTGGATGGGCCTTGCGGTCCTTATCTGCCGTCAACTTCTATGTTTCTATGTTTCTATGTCTGGTTTTAGAGATTTTTCCTGGCCTACACATATACTTCTGATCTTCAGGTATATGCCAGCTGGACAGACTATCTGCCTTCCAACTAAGCTGGTTTTCAGCTTCTCTACATTTGAAGTGTGTGTCTGATAATATACTTGAGGGTCATTTTAGGACACACCCACCTAATTTTTTTCTCTGGGGTGGGGCTAATGATTCCAAGACAATACAGATATTAGGGTGCAACAGTTTACCTTTCCCTGTAGGTGTCACTGTGGTTCTATGTTAGGTTTGATGTCAACCCCAGTGATGTCTGATCCATGCATTTGGCTTGACCCCTGATCCCTAGGTCACTACATTACATTTCCCTGTCATGGAAAGCCACAGTGGGATATTGTATGCCTACCTGGGCTATATACCTGTCTTCTTTATTTTGAGACATAACAGGTCCACACTAGCCTTTATAGAAATAAGAGTTACTTTGTAGTTACCTGTTAAAGGGACAATGTCTTAATTCTAAAGTACATTACAGCATATACAATATGAACCCCAATAAAAGGATCTAGGCCTATCATGTGACAGATAGATACATATGACAATATTTACATCCAGTTAAAACTTTTGTCTGCTTAAAAAAAAGGTCCTTATGTGCTACAGTATGGCCAAGTTAAAAATTGGGTGAATTCAGATCTGTGGCTTTATTAAGTCTCTGTGGCAACCCGAAGACTCCACTACAGATAGGTGTCCATCACGATTTGTAAGAAGGAGGCTATTTCATTCTAAGACCTATAGAAACCATAAATATATAGAGAGAATTGAAATACATTCAGTAACAGTACAACATTAAAATGATTCAAAAGCCTGAAAATGCTGCATTCCTTACTAAGCAAACTTTGCAATACCCATTAAATAAAGCGAAATTCCTCTTTTTTATTTCAAACACCTTACAGTATGTTGCCGATTTCATCAGATTTATATGTAGTCTTTATACTGTATCCAAATGTTCCCTCATAAATAATTTCAAATACATGTTATCTCTTTTCTGCTCAAATAGGGTGTAATATCTAGATGATCATTTAAACTAGGGGCATGACATCCCCCAGTGTAAAGATTCAGAAACCTTCTCTTTCTAAAATGAAATTGTTAAAGTTATCCCCACATGGTTTCTACATAGATACATACATAGATACATAGACAGTGTCGGCAGATAAGGGCCTATGGCCCACCCAGTCTGCCCATTTGAGCTTGTAAGTTCAGTTTGTTTTCCTAGAAGTCTGTTTCCCCTTACCCCTGACCTCTAGAATTCCTTTATGTCTATCCCATGCATTCTTAAATCCTGTGATTGTTTCAGCCCCCACCACTTCCTCTGGCAGGTTGTTCCACTTGTCCACCACCCGTTCTGTGAAGAAATTCTTTCTCATGTTTCCTCTGAATCATCCTCCCTCCAACTTCATCCCATGCCCTCTAGTCCTGGAACACCTTTTTCGCTTAAACATAGTGTTTTCCTGCACCCTGTTTCTCCCTGTAAGATACTTGTATGTCTCTATCATATCCCCTCTCTCCCTCCTCTCCTCCAGGGAGTACATGTGCAGTTCCTTCAACCTGTCTTCATAGGACTTGTGATGCAATCCATGCACCATCTTTGTTGCCCTCCTCTGAACCTACTCTACCCTGTCTATGTCCTTACATAGGTATGGTCTCCAGAACTGTACACTGTACTCCAGGTGGGGCCTCACTAGTGTCTTGTATAGCGGAATTATGATCTCCCTTTTCCTGCTGGTGATGCCCCTGCCTATACATCCCAGCATCCTATTTGCTTTACCTGATGCCTTGTCACACTGTTTCCCTACCTTGAGGTAATCAGAGATGACAACCCCAAGATCCCTTTCCTGCTTGGTGCATGCTATATCCTCACCCCTCAACTGATATATTGTGCCAGGGTTTTTGTGCCCCATATGCATTATCTTGCACTTCTTTGCATTGAATTTCAACTGCCAAACCCTTGACCATTCTTCAAGTTTCTACAGGTCCCATCTCATTCTGTCTACACCCTCTGGTGTGTCTACTCTGTTACAGAGCTTTGTGTCATCAGTGAACAGTGAAATTCTGCCTTCTAGATCCTGTGCAATGTCACTGATGAAGATGTTGAATAGGAACGGTCCCAGCACTGATCCCTGTGGTACCCCACTGGTCACTCTTCCTCTGTGGAGTGACAGCCATTTACCACCACCTCTGGTCCTGCCACCCAGCCAGTTACCTACCCACCACACTACTGTCCTGCCCACACCCATATTCCCCAGTTTATGTAATAGTCTTCTATGTGGCACAGTGTCAAGGCCTTGCTGAAGTCCAGATAGGCCATGTCCACTGCCCTCCCTGATCCACCTCCCTAGTCACCCAGTCAAAAATTCAATGAGGTTGGTCTGACATGACCTCCCCCTGGTGAAACCATGCTGCCTTGGGTCCTGTAGTCCATTGACAACCAGATGTTCCACCAATCTCTCCTTCAGTAGTGCTTCCATGATCTTTCCCACTACCAAGGTGAGGCTGACTGGTCTGTAGTTCCCTGCTTCCTCTTTGTTCCCACTTTTGTATAAGGGGACTACATCTGCTGTCCTCCAGTCTTTGGGTACCTCCCTGTTTCCAGTGATTGGCTAAACAGGATAGCCAGAGGTTCAGCCACCACCTCTCTTAGTTCTTTAAGGACCCTGGGGTGCACCCCATCTGGCCCCATTGCTTTATCAACTCTTATTACTTCCAGTTCCTTCAGGACCCTTTCTCGTAAAGGGACTTGTGTCCATTTCTGCACCATTCTCACCCTTGTACTCCTTCAGACCCATTACCCTCCTCTTCCTCAGTAAAGACTGAGCAGAAATACCTGTTCAATATGTCAGCTTTACTGTTGTCATCCTCCACGCGTCTCCCATCCTCCCCCTTCAGTCTCACTATCCCTCCCTTTGTCTTTCTTTTTTCACTTATGTACCTGTAAAGGTTTTGTCCCCTTTAACCACTGATTTTGCAATGTGTTCTTCTGTCTGAGCTTTGGCTTCCTTACTGACTTTCCTGCCTCCCTTTGTTTCTCCTGGTACTTCTCCCTATCCCCTCTGCCTGTGTCTTTTGTATTGCCTGAATGCAATCTTTTGGCTTTCACTTTCTTTGCTACCTCTTTGGAAAACCATAATGGTCTCCTCGTCCTTTTCCTCTTGCTAACCTGCTTAATGCATAATTCTGTTGTTCTTATAATCCCCATTTTAAATACTGCCCACTGTTCCTCAACCCCTGATTCCTGTCCCATTCCCCTTAATGCCTCTTTTAAGTATCTCCCCATTTTCCCAAAGTCTGCCCCCCTAAAATCCAGGATACGTGTTTCTGGTACACCTTTTCTATGGCTCTGAAGGTGAAAGTATGTGCGGTGTTATTGCTGGCTCTAGATACATGGGCAGCTGTGACATAAGTCAGATCTCCATTGTGAATGGCCCTACAGTGTTCACCCACTTGCAATTTGAATTGACACTTGGTTTTGCCAATATAAAAAGAGCCACAACTGAAAGTAGCATTGTAGATAACCCCCTGTGAACTGCAAGTTATTAGCTGTCGAAAGTCAAAATCCTTAGATGCATGAGGGCTAGTAAAGTTTTTGCCAGGTGAAATTACAGTACAATATGTACAATTCTGACACTGAAAACACCCACCAGTGAGAGTTAGACCAGCAACCCCAATGCACACCCTGATGCCTGTTGGTGGGGGTGCGGTGGTAGGGGTGGTAACCCTAATGTTGAATTTCTACACTTTCGTTGGTGTAAAAACAACCATAACTGATGCATTAACAAAGGTTTTGCAAAGAATATATATATATATATATTTGTGTGTATATGTATATATATATATATATATATATATATATAAAATGGGTAGGAAAAGTTATCCCTGCTGGTTGGTTGAAACACATCACATGACCGTGCATATATCAGAGCGTGATCGCACACCTGCACTTTTAATCCCCTCCAAAACAATTTTGACATTTTATAACATAGATAAACCACTCTGAGGTGTGCGGTTGCACTTCAATATACGCATGCCTTGGGTGTGTATATCAGAGCTCGACCGCACACCTCAGAGTGGTTAATCTATTAAATATATATATGTAGTATTATAGTTATTTATTTATTTAGATTTTTTTTTATTTTATTTATTTAAGAATCGGATGTACAACCTTTGAGTCATGGACTCATTTACAAAGGCACCTCGTCGGAGGGAGGGTAGACTAGAAAAACAGAGTGAAGTACAACAGAGGTAACAATACAGGTGCAAATACATATAACAGTAAGAACACATTACCATAAATATAACAGACAATGTTGCATACAATAGTTACAAATGTATAGGGTAGCAGTCCAGAGTGCCACAGAGTGGTAGTGCCACTATAGTTAGGGTTGAGTACCCCATTTAAGGTTAAAGTGTGAAATTTTGCAGCTTAATAACTTTGCCACTGTATGACAGATTTGCCTGAAATTTGGCAGGCACAGAGTGGTACTATAGATCTCCAGATCTGCCAAGTTTTATACAGGTTGGCTATATGGTTATGGAGCTATAAAGTGCAATAGAAAGTCACATTTATGCTTTTTTGCTCATTCTTTGCTCATGCCTACAGGTCGCACGGTTTGCGTGACTGGTCCAAAACCTTCAGGGAACATGCAGCCAGGGTCCCTGATGTGTCTTTCGAAGATTTCATGGAAAAATATTAAATGGTTCAAAAGTTATTAAAAAAAACAAGTTTCCCATTATAGTCAATGGGAAACGTTAACAAAAAGTTCGACAGTGTCACAAATGCAGTTTTTAGTGTCACAAATTACCCCTGTAGTATCATGAGTCAGCCATTCTTTTTCAGTTACTGATCACAGAAATGCTTGGCATTTAAATTTGGGACAATCTAGTGACACAATTCTTTTTGTGTTCACCTAGTCGAGCCCTGAGGATGCTAGCCATGTCTTCTTTGGGGGGTTAAACACCCTAGAAATATGTTTTTGAAATGTTTGTAAACTGTAGTTTCACAAAGTAGTGTCACGCTTTCGACACTTTCATTTTTTTTTTTTTTTGCAAAAGTGTCATGATTTATGACACTAGTTTGTGACACTATGCTCAAAATAACAGGAATTCTTTGCTACCCTGCTGCAAAAGAATGGTTGGTCTTTAGGGCTGAAATTTGGTGGGAAGAAAGCCAACATCCCACAGATATGCCTTTTGATGGTTTGGTGACAAAGTATCACAGGGCTGCAAAGTTACGGTACTCCAAAGTTGATGATTTTTCCCATAGACTAACATTACGGAGCCCGTATCTCAGAAATGCTTAGAGATACAGACTTTTCATCATAAAAATAAAGTTCAAAACTAGCCATGAAAGTCATAAATAATATGACATTTTTATTTTTTTTCTACGTCGTACAGTTCCTGAGATATAAGCAATTTAGTATTCAAAATGCTCATTTTCTGCTCCGAGGCCCATTATTATGCATACATTCTTTGTATTCATGTGTTTCTCAATGCAGCTTTTGGGGAAAAAGGTGTAGTGCTGCTTGATATTGTTACATCTCAGCGGTTCCACTTATGCTTTCCATAACCGCTTGTGTTACCATTCCATCTACACCACCATGTACAAGTATCTTTATGTTTTTTGCACTTGCATTTGCGTTATTATTACCATTTGTGTTTCCATTACTGTTTCTGTATGCATTTCATTTTGCGTCACTGTGTGCATTACCATTTGCATTTGCATACGCGCTTCCATTTGTGTTTCCTTTGGCGTCATCGTTGCTGTTACCATTAGCATTTGTGTTTCCAATTGCTGTACTGTGACCCGACGCATTACCATTTGCATTTCGGGGTGCGTTACTGTTCACTTTGGTGCCATCTTTGCTGTTACTGTAATTGTTTGCATTTCCAGTTGCATTACTGTTTGCATCTTCGTCACTGTTTGCGTTTCTGTTGCCTTTACCATTTGCATTTTCGGTTGTGTTTCTATTGTCGATTGCGTTACTGTTTCCTTCTGCGGCACTGTTGCCTTAACCGTTTGCATTTCTGTTTGCGTTTCTGTTACCGTTTGCATTTTTCTTACCGTTTGCGTTTCCATTGGCGTTACCGTTTACTTTACTGTTTTCGTTAATGTTTGTGTTTCTGTTGCCGTTAGCATTTGCATTACCATTTGTGTTACCATTTCTGTTTTCATTAATGTTTGTGCTTGCATTTCTCTTACTGTTTGCATTACCATTTACCTTTGTGTCACCATGTGTGTTACCATTTGTGCTTGTGTTTGCGTTATCATTAGTGTTACTATGTGACAAAAAATCATATGGTGGGATTGTGGGGCATTCTATTCACTATTTGTAGTGCTCATTCTCAAGAAGAATGCACACCCCAATCCCTGTTGGTGGGGATGGGGTGGGCTAGGGGTGCAAGGGGTGGCAACCTTAACACCGAATTTCCTCACTTTTGTTACTGTGGAACAACCCTAAGTGATGCATTAAATGGAGTTTTTTGCCATGAGTATATATGTGTATATATATATATGGGATATGCAACCCCTCTACTGGATTATTGTCAATACTTTTTGTTCAAGTTCCAATTGACCCAACAACATCACGAGTGTGCACACAGCACTGCATACATGGGTACAATAACCAGAACTTCACCTATAAAATTAACAATGTTCAACTTGCTGTAGCAACTAATGAAAAAGATCTAGGAGTTCTTTTCGATAATAAGTTAACTTTTGATAACCACACTTCAGCTAAAGTCAAAACATGTCATAAAATTATTGGCTGTATTGTTAAACACATTAAAAGCAGAGACTCAAAGATGATTCTACCACTCTGTTCGAGTATGGTTAGATCCCAACTTGAGTATTGTGCTTGTTTTTGTGCACCAGTTACAAAAAAAGGTAAAAGAAAAACTAGTGGAGGGGGTTCAAAGGAAAGTAACACAACAGATTAATGACATGGGATCCATAGAGTACAAAGAGAGATTGCAAGCCTTGGGCCTTTTTTCCCTAGAATATAGACAATTACGTGGGGACTTATGCTTGATATATAAAGCTACCGGAGACTTGCTTCTCTTTGAGACTCTGGGTCTGATAAAGAACAATTCAAAGACCCACACATGTACATATAGTCTCAAACTTAGAGGGGTAAATTGTAATACTCATAAAAGGAGTAAATGGTTCATTCAAAGGGTAGTTACTCAATGGATTGCTCTGCCAAGGGAGATAGTGGAGAGTGACAATATGGAATCATTTAAAAAACAATTAGACAGTTATATGGGAAGCAATAAAATATATCTTCAATAACAGTTATTCCACCACACTGGTGGCAAGCTCCTTAAGGGCATTCTGCCTCCTGAGCCCATATCACTCTATGAATCTATGAATCTATGAATACACAGATGAATGAACCACACAGCACTGTATATACTGATGTGTACACACAACACTGCATACACAGATACATGTATGCAGCACCACCTACATAGATGTGTGTACACAGCACTGCATACACAGATGCATGCACACCGCACTGCATACACAGATGCATGTACACCACACCGCGTACACAGATGCATGCATGCAGCACTGCATACACAGATGCATGCACACACCACTGCATACACAGATGCATGCATACAATACTGCATACACAGATGCATGCATGCAGCACTGCATACAGAGGTGTATACACACTGCGCTGCACACACAGATGTATGCACACATCACTGCATACACAGACGCATGAACACAGCACTGCATACACAGATGTATGCACATAGCACCATATACACAGATGCATGTATACATCACTGCATACATAGATGCATACACACAGAACTGTGTACACAGGTGCATGCTTACATCACTGCATACACAGATGCATGCACATAGCACCACATGTATAGATGCATGCAGACATCACTGCATACTCAGATGCATGCACATAGCACTGTATACACAAATGCATGCACGCATCACTGCATACACAGATGCATATACACATCACTGCATACACAGGTATATGCACATAGCACTGCATGCACAGATGCATGCACACATCACTGCATACACAGACGCATGCATACTGCAATGCATACATACAGGTGTGTCAGCCACGATGAAGCATAGTAATGACATGTCACAAACTCCTGCATGACAAAAGGACTTAATTGCCATTGATATACAATGGTCCCTGAAGTAAACTGCATTTTTCTGTAATATTCTGCAGCATTTCTGCACTTAATCCTGGCTTGACACATCTGCAGATGTGTGCACAAAGTACTGTATACACAGAGGATTCACTATGGCATCCCAACTTTCGGTCTCCCAAACTCCATTAGCCCGAGTCCAGGAGATCAAATGTCGAGAGATCGACCAGGTCCTTAGTATAATGCAGGGGGCACTGCCCCTCACACCCCCTAACATAAATAACCAGCTCCATAGATGTGTATATGTATGTAGCTATGGAAGCACACTTCCATTTATAAAATAACAGTGATCAAATGGTCAGCACAGCCATCTTATTACCCCAAGTCATGTACCCAGTACAGAAAACATTCAAATCCCTGTCCATGACTGTCAGTGTCTGCAGGGTGGGTGGGTGGGGTGTTAGGTTTGGAAACTCTAACACCACATTTCCCTGCTTTTGTTGCTTTAGTAAGAACCCTATCTGATGCATTAACAACGCTTTTTTTTTTTGCAATGAATTTCCTTTCTTTTTTTAAATAGTGTAATCATATTCTTGTGTCTGTGGGAGTGCAGGGCCCTTCAGGCTCAGAGCTCCCGTCACTCCATAAATGAATATATGTATATAGGGTTGGAAGCACAGGGACCTCTGGGCCCTGCACTTCCATTTATAGGATAACAGTGTCCAGATTGTCAACATAGCCATCTTATTACCCCACCTCATGTACCCTGGTACAGAACAATTGTCAAGTCCATGCCCAAATGTAATTCTGTGCAACTGTAATGTTGTTTCACACCACAAATGTGAAAATACATTTTGAGCAGGATTTGAAAAATGACAGCTGTGACATACATGAGGTGGGGTAATAAGAAGGCAATGTTGAAAATCAGAGGTAATAATATTTAACATTTCCAAAGTTACGAGTGGGTGTAGTGAAATTGCAACAAAATGTCATAACTTTTGCATTTTACATATATTGACCCCAAATTAGCAACAGTTTTCTTCTTATTCCACCTCATAAACCTCATAGGTGAACATTTTAAAACCTGTGCCAAAACACCATTCCATGCCATAGGTGCAATGGCTATGTTGAAAATTTGGTGTCAAAATTTGAAATATTACCAAACTTATGCATGTCAGTAGAAAAATTTAAATGAACACACATAACACAGGCATCTTTTGGAATTTTTTCACCACATTTTTAACATGACCTTTTTGAGACCACATCTCATGAACACTGGTGGTGAAATTTTGTTATAATGACCTGAAAGGTGATTTTGCACAGTGACCACAAAGTCCCTTCCTGGCGCAATTAACGATACAACAGTTGCAGTGTTCATGAGGTGGGGTCCCAAAAAGGCCATGTTGAAAATTTGGTGAAATAGTCAAAAAAATTGCAACGTTATCAGCATAAGTTGAAAATGCCAGTGAAATACATTATACAGGACTTACCTTGATTCCTTAGTTCATGGTGCAGCTTTGAAGATAGCATATGTGTCCAGATCCACAGAAGATTATAGCATTCCAGTGGTGCAGTAGCCGGGGGGGGGCCATGGCCTCCCTACTTTTAAAACTGAGGTGGCCATGCCCTCTCATTTTTTAATTGCAGATATGCAAATAAAAACCAGAAAAAAATGCCATTCTGGCCAAATTTGAAATCTGAGGCTGGGCTGGGCATGCTGAATATGTGGTGCAGTGCAGCAGCTGGCATCAGAGAGAGACCAAAGTGAAAAGATACTCCCACCACCATACATCCCATGCAATGAACACTGCATCTGTACATTAACACAGCTTGGCTTGGGACTTTGAGTCCAGCGCAGCGGTGCAGGAAGCAGAGGCTAGCTGTCATCACTTACTTGACAGTCACTGCAGCAGCAAGTTCCAGGCTCCAGCAAGCAACAAGCACTCAGCAGCTCAAGGACTGGTGAGTGATAGCTCACCAATCTTCTGTTACCCCACTCCCATCCATCCTGACTGCCACTGGCCATAGCCAACTACTCCCCGAGTCCACTCCTTCCCTCTAACCTGTTTATTTGGTAGCCCGTGATAATGGCCATGGGGAAAGGGCACCTACAATAATGGTGACTCCTTTCCAGCGCATTACAGGGATGGCCATGGTCTGGTAGGGAGACCGGATGGGGGTGGGTGAATATAGTGACAGGATGTCGCTATACATACGTCCGCGGGGGGGCGGGCACGCACAGCAAGGGGCAGGAGGGGATGTGAGGGGTGGTGCCACAGTGGGTTGCCGAGCCAGCCTTGTGGCTTGAGTGGGTCAGCTGCTGGTGTTGGTGCACGGGGTGCTGGGTTAAGTCCAGCGCCTGTAGCCTTTTATTGCGCCCGGCCCAACCTTTTATTTTTAATGTTTTCACCCCTACATGCACCCCTGGAGTTGAGAATCCTTTGGGGGTGTTGGTGGTATAGCCTCCACACAGAAAACATTAAAACAAAGTCCCTGGTCGACGTTTCCTTGGCTGCATAGTAGAAAAATTTTCGGCACTATGACTTTGGCGACAATGTCGATTGCCTTAGGCTTTCACCATTATCACATGGAACAGTTTATTTTGTTAATAACAAAAATAGTGTTTACCCCCCCCCCCAGTACACTGAACTGGTCCATGCGGGCAGGTGTTTGCATGCTCCTTTGTTTGCTTTTGCTGGCTGGAGTGTGAGTGAGTCAACAGAATTGCACTGGTACTGTGTTGATGAATTCATGTCAAGATTAAATTACTCACTGTTGTGCTGAGCTAGCTGAGAAGTTACAGCGAGCTGACTGACTTCCTCCTTGCTTGTTTGTTGAGTGTTGCTGTTGCCGGGTGTGGGTGGTCATTGGTGCTACTGGTGTCATGCTGTGCTACTTCCTGCTGTCCTGTCCTCCTGTTATTCTGAGCCAGCAGGCTGATATGTTCTGGGAGGCAGTATAGCACAGTAGTTTAAGGCTCTGAACTGCAAACCTGGAGATCTTGGTTTGAATCCCACAGCCCCACTTGCATACTGTGTGACTCTGAGCAAGTCATTTAACTTCCTTGTGCTCCCAGGTTGCACCTGTAAACAAGCTTTCATCTTAGTGTGTCTCTCCTGGTTAAAAAAAATGTGTGAACCGTGGTGGGGTCACGGGTGGCTTCTCCGCTATGGCACCGGACCGTGATCGGGTTGGGCTATGGACTGTCATAGGATGGGAGTGGGTTGGGGTGGGAATCAGAGTTGGACATTGGGGTGGTTCCGGTTGGGTCAGGAGTCGGGGCTGGGTGAAGGAAGAGGTTGCATCAGTCAGGGTCATGCTCGAGAGACTTGGGAGGGAGAGAGCAGAGGAGTGTGGATGGAAGGAACATGGAAGAAGCAGGATGAATCAGTATTATCACTAGTTCAGCTTCTGATTTACAACACAGGAGGGAGACAGGAGTGAGGGTCTGGGAGAGATGTAGAAGACTAGAGTTGGACATGTCAGTGGAGGACAGGACAGCAGCCAGGATGGGGGAAGGGCGTATGCATGGTCAGGATGGACCTTCAACCTGGCTGCAGCAGACAGCAGTTTGTTGTTACGTTTAAATTTTCTTTGCAACAAGAAGTTGCAACAAACTTAAAGCAAGTGAGTCTTAAGTCGTGACAATGAACTAGTGACTCTCTCTTCTGAGTAAGGCAATGGGGCAGCCAGCTCGTGGAGTCGCGGGGGTCCTTCACAGAGCTGCAGGCTGCTGAGTGAGATCACACGATCATGTCTATCCAGACTGCCTCTACTCACACTGATTGGACAGATATGGTCAGGTGGTGTTGAGTCTAGCTGCATCTCTCGTAGTCCTGTCGTTGCGCAGTGCCAGTCAGACAGAAACCAGCGAGAGAGAAGCAGCAGCAGCGTGCAGCTTACTTATTGTCATCTAGTGATTGAATTGAATTTGACTAAATAATCAGTTGATCCTGATTCCCCACCATCATTGTTGCCAGTTTTCTGTGCTAAAAACATTAACCAGTCAGTTTTAGTACCACAGCCTAACTAATTATTTTTAAAAAGACAATAAAAACCCAAGGCTCTTGAGAGACACAGAGAAAAGCCTAGTTTTCCCACATGGCCATAGTTGGGCTCCTCTTTAATTTCTTTCTTTTTTTTTTTTTACTTTATAAGTTCTGAGCGGATGCAAGAATGAATTTGAAAAGCCAAAAGAAAATATTTTTTTTGCAGTAGTTGCCTTCTTCCAAAGTTCTTGCCTTTTTTTGAGTTCACTACACTGACTGACTGAACTGACGGAAAGGGAAACGAGCAGTAAAAATAAACAACAACCCTTACGCTCCTTTCTTCTTTACCCTGCTGGCTTTAGTTATGTCAAGAATCAAGCCATGCAACAAGTTCCGCCACCCACCCAAGTTCTTCACTTGTCTTCTGTACTGTAGTACTTTACTTACTTAGCCTGCTGCAGCCTCAAGCAGGGTCACGTCAGGAGGAAGGCTTTTAAAGGGTGGATTGTCAGCGGCCAGGACCAGTGGGCAAAATAAAAATACTAAACAGCTGGAGAGTTATTTTTTTCTGACTGACAGTGTAAAAGACTGTACTTACTTAGCCTGCTGCAGGCAGGATCAGGACTTTAATTGGAGCCCGGGGTGCTGATTGTCAGACTCAGGGACAGGACAGGACAGGGGCCAAAAAAACAACATTATTTTGATTTATTTTTTCCTGACTGTCTGTGCCATGTACTTACTTATCCTGCTGCAGGCAAGGACCAGGCCAGGACTTTAATTACAGAGGTGTTGACTGTCAGGGACAAGGGGTAAAAATAAAAACATTGTATTGAGTTTTCTTTTCCTGACTAAAGATGGGCGAAGTGGACCCAATTCGCTCTGTGAAGTGATTTGTGGAGTGAAGGCAAATTCGCGGAGCGCTCCGCAACATGAAGCGGAGTACTTTGTGTTATGATGGGTAACACAAAGTCCATTGAAAACAATGACTTCGCGTTACTCCGCCTTCCCAAACCACTGCTCCACCAATTCTTAAGGTGAAGTACATTGAAAACAATGTAATTTGCCTCACTTCGTCTTGTTTTAAAGCTCCAAAGACAAATTTTACAGTGATTCATGGGATTTCAGATCACATGGGCTCTAGATTGTTCTGCACAGCCTCAGTTTGGGGTAGTGTGTACAGGAAGCTGTAGGAGACAATCTGCTGTGAGAGCTCTCTGCAATTCAAACCTTCTAAAAGCTGCTAAAAAAGCCTTTTTGAGTCATTTTTTGCTGAAACTTTAGTTCATAGATTATAGTAAACCCTCCTGTGCTCATACCATCGAGTGTTTATTGTTTGTGTGTGGATTTTGAATGTTAATGTACAACATTCAGTCTGTGTACTGAGAGACAGTGGAAGTGTGCTTTGGGGAAGGGGCTTATCTGTGATGTAGATAAACTTGGAGAAAAAAACAGTGCTTTCTGTTTTGATTATATTTTCCCTGTATAACTGTGTTAATGTACACACAGCAATATTTTCAATAATTCTTGCCATTCTTTTTGATTGTTGTGGTGCAGCAGTGCATAATTTTAGTTTGTTTAAAATATGTGGTTATATTACTGAAGTTTTCAATTTGCTATGCATTACTTAGTGTGTGTGTGAGTATGTGTGTGATGCATGTCATCAAATCAGACACCTTTTATTGTGTCATACCTGCTATCCACTGCAGCTGTGTGATTCTTGTACTTCTTTGTGGTATCTTTACTGGTACTAGTACTAGTGACTGTTACTACAGCAGTACAGTACACTGCCCCCCCCTCCCGTGGCTCGCCCAACTGGCAAATGTATTATTTTCCAGATTTGAATTTCTGATGGTGAGCACTGGTTAGGTGCTGTGCCTTTGCATCTGCATCTCTTCAGTGCGCAGCACAATCTTAATCTGTCTGTGCATTTGCACCTCTTTAGGGCCCAATCTCCATCTCTAGCTTAAGTCACAGCTCTTTCTTTGACTTCCATTCAGAGTACTAGACAGGTGTGGTGCACAATTCTGCATGAACATTGTACTCATTAATATGCGTTTTTAAGTCAGGACCATTATCACGAGTCACTCGTGATACAAATCATGTTCTTCATCATCACGGTCACAAATGCAGTCACAAATCACGATTCATGATCATGTAACAATCACAACACTAATTTTTTGACTAGTTACTTGGATGTATTGTAAACCTGTTTTGTAGTATCTCTCCAGGCTTCACCACCCCACCATTGTACTCATTAATGAAAGTTCCATATTGTTTATCTCACACTGGCGACACTGAATCACGTTCTTCATCATCACGTTCACAAATGCAGTCACAAATCATGAGTCATGATCACGTCATGAATCACAACACTAATTTTTTGACTAGTTTTACTTAGATGTATTGTAAGCATATTTTGTAGTATCTCTCCAGGCTTCACCACCCTGCCATTGTACTCATTAAAGGAAAACTCCATGTTAAAATCAGAAAAAAATATGTAGTAGTCTTTTTTTCTGTGTTCTAACCAGTTTTCAGCATTTTCTTTTCCTCTGGCTGTAAGAGATGTTTTTTCTAACTTTCCCTAACTGTTTTATTGCCCTTGGAGGTTGCCTTTCTGGTTTCTTTTATGGCTGCTAGTCTTCCCAGAGTGCCCTTTGGTGTGATGTCTAATTGCCCCTGCAGTAAGCCAGTGTCTTGTTACAGGGTCTGTCACAGTTCAGCCACAGAGAAAATACTTCTTCCAGAGAAGACAAACTGTTAGATTTTGGGTGAGTGTAATCATTATTATTTTTGTTATCAGTACCTTGTCCTGCTATGCTCTGCTGTGTGTGTATGAGTATGTGTGAATCATGTCACTGTTTATTCCTCTCAGTCACTTTCAATTTTTGCACCAGTACTAAGTAGCAAAAATTGAACATCACCCTATAGGTTGCAACATAGCAGGACAAGGTACTAATATCAAAAATAATAATGATTACACTCACCCAAAATGTAGCAATGTAACTTCTTCTCTGAAAGAAGTATTATCTTTGTGGCTGAGCTGTGACAGACCCTGCTAAATCTAGGGGCATAGCTACATCACTGTCACATGAACCAGGGTGCATCGTAGGAGAAAGAAAGCCAATAAACCTATTTGTGATGGAGATCCCCAGGAGTCGTAAAACTACCATGCAGCTAGCAGGCTAATTTAGGAAAAACTCCTAATAGCAGACAGAGGGAATGACACACTAGGACTTAACATACATATCAAAACACTCTACATAACATATGTTTTTGCACATTCTGGGTGGACTTCTTAATGAGCATTTTTAAGTCGGGGAGTTTGTGCTACAGCTCATCAGGGAAGTACAACCTTAGGCATTCGTGTTCCCAATACAGTTCCATATTGGTTATCTCACACCATCAACACCGAGTCATGGTCTTCATCATCATGATCACAAATGCAGTCACAAATCACGATTCACGATCACGTCACGAATCACAACATTAATTTTTTGTCTTTGACTAGTTACTTGGATGTATTGTAAGCATGTTTTGTAGTATCTTTCCAGGCTTCACCACCCCACCATTGAACTCATTAATAAGCGTTTTTAAGTTGGGGAGTTTTGTGCTACAGCTCATTGGGGAAGTACAGCCATAGGCGAAGTTGCCCCAATTTGCTCTGTGAAGTGATTCACTGAGTAATGCAGAATCCACAGAGAACTCCACAATGTGAAGTGGAGTACTTCAATACATGTGATATGTCCAACTTGCTTAAGAGGGCAATTTGGGTCAAATTAGGAGGGAGATTGGCCTTCTAGTAGGGAGATGCCGTAACGTCATGAATTTGTCCTTAAATAGCATCAAAAAAATATGAAAAAAGTCATTATAAAAATTTAATGTATTTCATTTTGTCAAGAATAAGCACTAAAATGAATAAACAACTAGTAATATAAAGTTATCAGATACATTGTTCATCACTGATTTAATTTTTATGTGTCTTTATCTGCCCAAAAAATCTGGATATTTTGGACAGAATTTTACTTAAGCAGGAGATTTTCTTTCATTGATGAAACAAGAGATGTAGGTGGACATGAGCAGTTATCTTTGTCAATACGATGGGTGTCACAGGACTATGTCATAGGAGAAGACTTTATAGGAATGTAGGACTGTTCAGAAACTGACGTGGAATCCATTTTCCTTATGATCATGGATATTTTACAGTCTTGCGGTTTAGACATCAATTGCATGAGAGGACAAACTTACGATGGTGCATCGGTCCTTCAGGGTCAGATGACAGGTGTAGCTAAATGAATCAAAGATGTTAATCCAGAGGCTTTTTCAGTTACGAACATACGAAAATGGCAGCAGAAGCAGGCCTAACAGTCTTTCGAGTCTGCTTGATTGTGCAGCCAGCCCTTAACTGCAGCTGCCCCACCCTCCCTCCCGCTTTCTTAATTACCCTCCCTCACTCTGTCCCACACCCTCTTAAACACCCCAATGTACTACAGGCTACCACCTCCTCAGGCAGGGCATTCCACTTATTCACCACCCGTTCAGTGAAAAAGTGTGTCCTGATTTCCCTCCTGAATCTTCCCCCCACCAATCTCAATTTATACATTCTCATGTCCCTCCCACTTCTAATCTGGAGGATCCTCTCTGTGTCAGTTTTGTTAATCCCCTTTAAGGATTTAAAAGTTTCAGTCATATCCCCCCCATCCCTCCTCTCCTCCAGTGAATACATGTCCAGCTCACCTGGCCTATCCTCGTAGAACATACCCTCCAGACCCTGGATCATCTTTGTCGCCTTGCACTGTACCTCTTCTAATAATCTGATGTCTTTCTTCAGGAATGGGTGTGCTCTTCCTGCATTATGTTGTATGACAGCAATAACTAGAATTACCTAAATGTTGTCACATGGTATGTTGGTCCTATTGTTTTAGTGTAAAAATTGTATCTACTGATTATATGTAAATTGTTTTCTTGTAGTACATGTAATGCGTGTCATGCTTAGGTAAAATGTGTGTAAGGTAACTGTATGAATGCGTAACTGGATCACCTTGAAAATGAGTTTGCTCAATGGTGCTTTATCCTTTCATGGCACTGTCCTGAATAAAATATTACTACTTCTACTACTACTACTAGTAATGTACACAGTATTCCAGGTGCGGTCTGACTAGTGACCTGTACAGGGGAAAGATAACCTCCCTATTCCTGGAAGAGACACCTCTCGCAATACACCCCAGCATCTTGTTGGCTTTTGCTGCCACCTTCCTGCACTGTGCTGCGTTGTTCATATCCCCCGTCATAATCACCCCGAGATCTTTCTCCTCCCCGGTGCTTTCCAACTGAATCCCTCTGAGCTGATGGCTCCTCCCGTGTTCCTAGTTCCAAAGTGCAGTACTTTGCGCTTCTTGGTGTTGAACCCCAGCTGCCATGTTTCTGACCATTCCTGTAGTTTGGTCAGGTCATCCTGCAGCCCTTTCCACCCATCTATGTCATCTGCCACAGCTCCCATTTTAGTATCGTCTGCGAACAAACTGATCTTACTCTGGATTCCATGTGAGATATCTGCTATGAATATGGCAAACAGCACCAGTCCCAGTACCGATCCCTGTGGCACTCCACTCATCACATCCCTTAGTGATGAGAGCTCCCCCTCACTACCACCCTCTGCTGCTTTCTCTTCAGCCAATTGGTGATCCATTTGACCATTTTTGTTCCCACTCCAGTATCCTCCAGCTTCCCCCCCAGCCTCCCATATGGCACTGAATCAAAGGCCTTGCTGAAATCCAAATACAGGACATCCACTGCATGGCCCTTGTCCAGTTCCCTGGTCATCCAGACGTAGTACTCAACGAGGTTTGCCTGGCATGATCTTCCTGAGACAAACTCATGTTGCTGAACATCCTGGAGTCCATTGTCCTCCAAAAATGCCACCAGCCTCTCCTTCAGGATTGTCTCCATGAGCTTTCCCACAATCGATGTGAGGCTCATTGGTCTGTAGTTACCCGGCTCATTGCTAGGGCCATTTTTATGAATGGGCACCCCATGGGCCATCCTCCAGTCTTCTGGTACACATCCTGTGTCCAGGGAGGTACTGAACAGGTCAGTCAGTGGTCCTGCCAGGATAGCTGCCAGTTCTTTTAACACCCTAGGGTGAATGCCATTCAGACCTGATGCCTTATCCACTCTCAGTGCCCTTAACCCCTCCAGAACCCTGACCTCCATAATCCCTGTATCAGTCACCCCCTCCCCTCCCCTGCATGCCCCTCTCCTCCCCCGAGGTATCTGCCCCCCTTTTTCCTTCATGAACACAGAACAGAAGTACTCATTTAGTGCCTCTGCCTGATCCTCCTCCTTCTCTACCCCTGTCCTTCTTAATCCTCACAATCTAGTCCTTGTTTTTCCATCTCTCCCAGTTCATTGTATGAACCACAGTTTGAATCTTATTCTGCAGAAAGCTGGCACCCAGTGTTTCATGATTTGAATTGCTTTGAGCGTACTACAGGAACTTCACATAATTTCCAGCCATGTTCCCAGCACACACAAGCCAAAGAGTCAAAAAAGGAGGAAACTCCGAAACATGTCAGGCTGTTAGTCGGCTTTTTTAATATATAAGGCATCCTGACTCTTTGGCTTGTGTGTGCTAGGAACATGGCTGGAAGTTTTATTAGTTGGTTCCTGGAGCACCACAGCTCCGTGTGTGCACTCTTTATGTGCTAACTTCACATAACTATTCAGGCATCACCCAAAAGACTGGCTGTGTTTGAGAATACTCGGGACTCCTACTCTTCATCCTCCCCATCAGGTTTACAACATTCCCTGAAGCCTATCTGTCCCACTCGCAGGACGGCAAGAACTCGGGTGATTGAGTGAGTACTATTCAATTACGAAGCCATTTATGACACTTTAGAAGAAATAATTGCTGCTGGTGGTAACACAGAAGCAGCAAAGAAAGTACCTGGATTTCAAGCTCTGATAACATGCTTGAATGCTTTTTTTGGTCTGAAGGTTTCCTTGAAAGTTTTCTCAGCAGCTGAAGAAGTGGCCAGGGTACTGCAGTCAAAAGATATTACATCAGAGGCTGTTACTTCTACTATTGAAATGCTGTGGACTCATTTAATGAAAATGAGAGACTCAGATGATTTCCACACAGTCTTTGAAGATGTACAGCCAAGTGTTGATAATGGACTAATAGAGACTTCCACTATGCCCCAGAGGCAAAGAGCACCACAATGACAGTGCCGAGCCTCATCAGTGGGCAACTCCTGAACAGTACTTTAGAAGCCAGTTTTTTGAGATGATTGACTTGGTCATGGCTGAACCGAAGGTTTGACCAACCCACTTTGTTACTTCTCATGAGTATTGAAAAGCGCTCCTCAACGATATCAATGGTCAGCTTTATGATCAAATACCTCAACAGATATGTGATACATACTCTGGTAACATTGCGTTAGACTTCTAATACAGCTAAACATGCTGACAGATCTCTTAAAAACTCACAGTACATCATATCCTACAGCAAGCATCAAAAAGGTAACAAAAGTTGGAACCATCGTAGAAATCTTAGCAGAACGACTGGAGATGCACTGCCTTTTTTCACATGTTGGCAAACTTTTATGAATCTACCTTACTGTCCCGATGTCTAATGCTATGGCTGAGCACAGCTTCTTGTGCTTCCGATGGCTGAAATCACACCCAAGATCGACCATGCCTGAACAGCATCTAAACCACCTCCTCTTCCTCCATATTCACAAACATTTCATGGATTCTATGGATCTTACAAACATTTTACCTAATTTTTGTTTTGCTAGTGACACGCACCTTGACTTTTTCTGAAATATCTGATAATGTTAACTTGTAACACAACTTGTACAGAAGGATTTGTGCTTCTCTGTCAAGCAGTTGTGTTTATCTGTGTCTGAACAGCATTTATTTTTCCTCCAAATTGTTGCCAACCCCCCCGCTACCCCCACCAAAGACCCTTGCCCTCCCCACTTTTAGAATGGTTCCAGCTCCACTGTAGTATTCTACCTCTGATAGTAAGTATAGGGAAAATGGTGGTGGGTGCTCAGTGGGAGGATCTGGATAGGGAGGAGGATGGCTGAGACGACAAGGAACATTTTTCTTTTTTGTAGGGAAAAAAAGATGTTGGGGGACTGTTTTCTTTATTACAGGTTGTAATAAATGTCCCAGAGAGCTGATTATGTCCCGATGACAGAGTCTTGACACTACATTCTGCATTTGCAAAAGCTAAAACCACTTTTGTGGTAGCAAAAACAGTACTTTCACAAAGCACATCTAACTTTCCCTTGGGAAATAATGGGAAACTTTAAACTTTAATAACTTTTGAACGGATTAATATTTTTTCACCAAACCTTCAAAAGGCACATCTGTGGCCCAAAACCCCATAGGTACCAGGTCATAATAGTGCACCAAGAAGAGCGTTTCAACAAACGCACTGTGGAAAGTGTGAAAGGCTTTAGAGCAACAGGGGAATAACAGCGGTAGGGAATTACCGCTCCTCTGGTCACTCTACAGATCAGCTGTGAGGGATCAAGTTGCTGTGTGCTGGAGTGTCTGGCTGAGCCGCTCCTGTGGTGGAATGTCTAGGGCACCAGCACACGGCGAGGCAGGAGACCTAGGAACATTGTTTGAATCCAGCTAGGTCTCCTGCCAAAACTTTTTTTTTACTGCGAAAAGTAACTTCCCACTCTCGATTTTCTCCCCGTCCCCAAAGTCCATGACCTTCCCGGAGTTGGTTATTTTAAGTCCAGGGGTGGTGGGGGGTAAAGCTCCCCACACTGGGGCTGTGGGGGATGTAGTCCCCCTGCAAAAACAAAGCAGTCCCATGGTTCACTATGGGCTGTGCTTTTGTTGTCGGGTCGCTATACTACCCGATGTTATGGTGCAAGCTGCTGTTTTCCTTGAGGCATATTTTGCTGTGTGGTTTACCCCTTGCATGGTTATGACCCCGTGCAAACCCCTTATACCACAGAAATTTCAGACCAAACCCCCGTGCCAAACATAGACTGTGCCAGCACCTCTTTGGTACGAGTAGCTGCATTTGCCCCCCTCTATGGCTCAGCACACAGCAACAATCTGCCTCTAGCACTCATCTTTGCCTCTGTCATGACAGACTAGTCAAACCACAGCACTTTGCCCACCTCACTACCCCTCTCTGGCTCTGCCCCTTGCCCTATCCCTATTCTTCTCCCTCCCTGCCCTCTGTGCTCTGCTCACCTAGCCCTCCAACTCCCAATGTATCCTTCCCTATCCTTGTCTGCTTATCTTCTTGACATGGGCATACATTATACAATGCCTCAGCATACCTAGTGCTTTATGTTTGAATCCTGTAACCTCCATGTATATTTTTCTCAGTATTTGTATATTTGTGCACAGTATTGTACCTTGTCTAATGTAACTGATGTGGAAACTTTCAATGAGCATCTGCTCATGGGTATTATCCAAGAACACAATAATTAAATAAATAAAATTTCTCAGAAATGGCGTGACAAAAGATTTGCACAAAAATGGTAATTTTCACATTTTATGACACTACACATCTTGGCACCCGCATGTCTGACTACAATAAAACTTGCCATATCAAGAGATTTTTGGTCCACGACAGAGCATTCAAACTTTTATGTGAATCAGTCGAATGGTTGCAAAGCTATTAAAGTGCAAAACTTTGGGTTTAACATAGAAGTAGCCACCATTTAACCCTAACTATAGGGGCATTATTATGCACTGTCATCTCATTACTCAGTCCCAAAAGGTGATTTTGCGGTCACTGTGCAGAATCACCTTTTGGGACTAAGTAACGAAATGACAGTGCCACTGTTCATGAGGTGGGGTCCCAAAAAGCCCATGTTGCAAATTTGGTGAAAAAATTCAAAACAGTTACTGCATTATGAAGGTGTGTTGTGCAGTTTCCATGCACTCTCGTTACTTTGACAATTTTTAATATTTTCACTCCAGATTTTCAACATTGCCATTTTTCACATCTCCTTATGAACAGTACAGCTGTCATTTTTTACATCCTGCCTGAAATGTGTTTTCACACCTGTGGCACATGAAGGCGTGGTCACTGTGGGAAATCAACTTTTGGGACAGATTAACAAAATCACAGTGCCACTGTTCATGAGGGGAGATCCCAAAATGCCTAATTTGAAAATGTGGTAAAAAAATCCCAAAAGTAATAGCGTTCCGGGTGTGCATTGCGCAGTTTCTACACACACTCGTGACTTCACCAGTTTTTCATATTTTCACTCCAGATTTTCAACATTGCCATTTTTTACACCTCCTCATGAACAGTACAACTGTCATTTTTCACATCCTGCCCAAAATGTGTTTTTGCACCTGTGATGCCAAATGGCGCAGTCGCTGTGCAAAATCATCTTTTGGTTAACGAACTGTTAGTGCCACTGTTCATGAGGTGGAGTCACAAAAAGCCCATGTTGAAAATTTGGAGTGAGAATACCAACAAATGCCTGGGGCATTAGGGTTTTCAACCATAATGCCCCACCTCGTAGAGACCGACAGGCGTCGGGGTGTGACTTGGGATCGTTAGCTGTAATACTCATGCCATTCCACCCCCACCCTGCAGCCAGTGACAGGCATCGAGGTGTGCCTTGGAGTCTTCAGCCCCAAAGTTCACCCCATTCTTCTATACTGCACTCATCTCAGCATATTTCCTTATGGAATGGGGTAAGCATAAGGCCCAAAGACCCCAAGACACACCACAACACTTGTCAGTGTCTGCGGGGTAGGGTGAGGTGAAATGGCATGAGCATTAATTATGGCCGATGACCCAAAGGCACACCTCAATGCCTGTCAGTCTCTGCAGGGTGGGGTGGGGTTGGCATCAGTTCAATACTTCACTGCCATTCCTATTATGCATCTCTCTAACTCCTGCACTACCAATGTCAATGCCAGGAAGACAACATTCGGCATTGACAAATGCTTGTTATTTCTGTGGTACTCACTTCTTAAGGAGTTATTTACTAATTGTAGAACTGAAATCTGAGCTACCAATATTAATTTCATCATCACTCATACATTGTTTATAATAATTTCATCAATGTCACCTTAGCAAATAATATAATACAAATCATGAGGAAAATTGAATTGGATGCACTTAAAAATCCTTCTGAATGATTTCAAAAAATTTGTATAAATTTAGGTGAGTAAGCCGGCCCAGTGGCACGGAGGGCTGAGGCATCATGCCTTACCTCCTGCTCGCTGACGACCTTTGTGAGTGGTGTGAGCAGGTCGCCTGGGGTCAGCCAGGGAGGAAGAGAATTGAGCATCCAGGAGACAGTTCTTCTCTCCTGGGGAGATGTGGACTATGGACTGGCATTTGCCTGACACCTAGTGGAGGCTGGGTGTTGGCATGCTGTGTCTCACATGTTGGGGCATGGAGGAGGAGTAGCCGACCAGCACACAGTGTTGCGTTCAATTGTCAACATTGCATGCTCCTCCCTCTACAAAGAAAAGTGGAAATTTGGACCCTGGCCAAGTGGCATGACAACGTCCCCCACAGGTGCCACCCCGACATGGCACATCCCCGGAGCTGGATCTATTTGAGTGGGTTGAGTCACTTCCCACCATCCCTGCCACAAAGGATGAGTCGTGGGGGCCTGAGGGAAGGGGGTGTGATGCTCAGGTGATAACACTGGAGGAATGGCAGAAAGAGAAGGAGAAGAAAGCCGGCCAGGGTCCATGGGAAGAAAAACAGCAACAAAAAAAATAATAAAAAATTTAGGTGAGCAATTTCTTCTGACTGGCAGTATAGCCTAGAGGTTAGATTAACGAACTATGAATGAGCGTGGTACATCCAGCAAACCTGGGTTTGGTTCCCACAACCTCCACTTGTATACTTTGTGACTCTGAGAAAGTCACTTAACTGCCCCAAAGCTCCCAGGTCACCCTTGAAAACAAGAATTTGTGCCTAGTGGACCTTACTGGATTAACAGAAGAATAATAATAATACATTTGTCCATCAGTATTACAAGCAAAGGACATGATGACAGTCATATTCAGAAAAAAACAAGCATGCAAATAATATCTTCACATGGGTTTCCCATCATTTTCATTATTTTAATATTCTAATCCTCTCAACTAGCTAGGATTTTTTTTTATTTTTGTCGAATTATTATAGCAATGCTTATAAAATAGGAAAACACTAGTGGTTAACTGAGACAATTTGTACTTTAAAATGTCAAATGCTAATAAAACAACAACACAAACCAGTATTCATTAGAACCTTATTTTCCCACTAATTTTGGTATAAGTATTTCTCTTTTACACAGCAGTCATTCCAGTTTGGCATTTCAATTATAAAATAAATCAAAAGACAAAAGTGCCCCATTGTTACTGTTCACATATTCCCATTCATTTATTCTGCCCAAATTTGACAAGATGTACAGTACATGTAATTTTCTTTATTCCCAATTTATCTCTCACAAAGAAATAATTAAGAGTAGGAGTCAGCAGATGAATTTTAAATAAAAAAAAATTATTTATATGAAATGAAAATGTCACTATATAAAAATTCCATTTAAATCATAACAGAGTACAATTCTCTGAAGTTAACCATGTAATTACAATGTCTATCAATGTTTACCTTGAGCTTTAAGACTCTTTTTAATCTTCCAGTCTTCTTTAATGGATAACTATTTTGAAATTAAACAAGCATTTGTCAATGCTGACTATTTGTTTGCTTGCTGGCATTTGCTGTGTAGTTGTTGGGACCATATGGCAATGTTCAATCTGCACTGTCACAGGCTAATCTGGTAAAAATGACTTCCGTCTCCAGTCAAAACTACATTTCACACTTTACCAGTATGTATCTTTTCCTTCCTCTCCCTGAGTAATTTAGACACCCTGTGCACACTCCACAAATTAAAACTGAATGCTTCTTTAGTTATATCAAAGGACACAGCTACAGTGAAAGAAATCAGTTTCCAAGTGGATCAGAATGAGTTTTGAAAAGTTATAATTATAGGAAGGATATGGCAATGTGCAGCAGGGTTTACTATAGTCTGTTCTTTTAGAAGCGCCCCCTGTATGGACAGTACAGTAGGGTAACTGGGAACTGGGTTTCCTGTTTCTTAAATGACCAAATGTGACCATGTAATCAGGTGACCTTCAGCAAATATTTACTATTTTGATTTTTGTATTAAGCATCTCATTACTGAAAGACAGTAGTTATTAAGTTTAAAATATTAAAAAAGCTGAACTGCATAGGTCTATAGTGTTTCTGACTAGACACTTATGAGTTGGGTGTGTGTGTGTGTGTGTGTGTGTGTGTGTGTGTGTGTGTGTCTGTGTCTGTACATACACTCATACACTCACTGTCTCTTTCCCTCTCATGGGAGTATTTGGACCATTTCCTTGCACTAATGGACTCTGAATCAATGAAGTGAGATCACCTGTTTGAATCCCACCCCCAGTCAATGGTTCACTGTGCAACGCTGAGCAAGTCACTTGACCTCCATGTGCTTCAGTCCTCTGAGCTGTAAAGTTGTCTATTAGGGGGACCTTTACATAACAGAAAATGACCCATTACACTTGTAGCCTTCCCACTGGTAAATGAATGAAACACATGAAACAAAGGTGGCTAACCCCTATACTGTATGAAGTTGTACACCTGAATCATGAAGTTCGTGGATCAAAGTGCAAGTCCTTTATTATGTCATGTCTGTTTTATTGCTGCGATAAGATGGGCTTGCAACACTACTGAAGGTCCTTGGAGGGCTTTGTTCTTCTTACATTGCAAGTTGCCCTGCGGCCCCTTTAATAGTAGATAAAAAAAGAATTTGTGTGACGTCAAGCAGTTCCAAGCTGGGCTGCAAGACAGGGCATTTCTGTAGCTGGGATTTGTTTGGAGTTGATCATTTAGTTTTCCTCCAGTGTTTTTACTTTGGGGGGGGGGATGATTCACCATGGCAGTGCTTTGGCAGTTGCCTTCTTTCCAGCACATTTGACATGCTAGAAGAGGAACGCAGTAATGTTGACTGAGAAGTGATCCCCTAATTTATAAAACTTCACCTTTTTTGTCCGATTAACCTTTGAGCTGGATTGGATCAGAAGAATTGCCCTGCACCCTTTCTTACAACAAAAAGAAAAGAAGCAATGCCTGTAGACAATGGGCAAACTGTGTTTTTTTTCTGTTAGAGATACTATATAGCATTCACTCTCCTTCTTTCTACTTTTTGTCTTTTACACATTCTGAAAGGCAAACCATTGATGAGATTTTACCGGCCCTTAGGCATGGATGTGCATTTATCTCACATGTTGTGAATAACTCCAAATTTAAAGAATGAACTGACTCTCCATGGTACAACAGAGAGATAACTGCATGAAAAGGCTACTACTTTATGTAGTTGTGGCCTTTATTGTTTAAGACGCTTTGTAAGGGCCATATAAGTTATTCAATAACTCTGAAGTAATTCTTTCAGCTGCAGATCAAAATCTGAATGTGCACATTTGTGGAAGATATGTATTAATGTTCAGATGGAGTTTTACAGATGTATGAGCTCCACAGTGGTGCAATACACTCAACAATGAAACTCTTAGAGCTGCTGCTCTTGGCCCATTTAAAAGACAACTCTGACATCAACTCAGCTCAACTAGTCATTGTGACTGCTTCACCTAATCTGGGGCCCCACGCTCACTGCTCTCTACTTTACATAGGTCTGCTACCCTCTGCCATGCCCTCCCTCTTCTGCCTCCCCTGCACACCCTCCCCACTCACCTTCCTCACCCCTCCTGGCACTTACTGACAATTATCCTCCCTCCTCCCTTGAGTGTTCTTACCATCACCTCTAACCATACGACCAATGGCCTTTCTGCCTGCGTTCCCCTGCCCTCCCCTACCTCTCGCCAGCAGCGCTTATTTCTAAGTTTATTGCCACGTTTGCCCTTGGATGTTGTGTCTTTCTACTTAACATTTGCACATTTTGAGGTGCTGTAATTAACTGTGCCTCAGCCTCTTGCTTCTTTTTACCTATGTAACTATGTCTAATCCTGTCGACCTTTGTATGAATGTTTACCTTCCATTTCCTCAAGGTGGAACCTTTGTAAATGAGCACTTTCTGCTCAAAGGTATTTGTAATCCTAGATTTCAATAAATAAGTAAATAAAAATAAAATGGTTTTAGGTAGGGAAATGGGCAGACTAGGTGGGCCAAGCGGTCCTTATCTGCCATCAAATTCTGTGTTTCTAGTTGTGTGGAGGGATGACTGATGGGGGTAAGAAGGTGCTGCCAATCCAAAACACAGGCATGGCCAACCAGTGCGAGACTGGAGAAGTGGAGCAGGTAGCTGGTTGTTGCTGGGTGGGTGGCTAGGAGCTCTGGATTCAGCGATGCAGGTGCCACTCAGTGGTGAGAGTAGATGTGTTTCTGTTGTCACTGGGTGCTGTTGCTCTCTCTCTCTCAGGCTCACACACCGAGGGTAACAGGTAGCAACCATAAGTGGATGGGGTCTGAGTGCTCCTCCCCCATGCCTCACTCAGATTAGACAGCATGCACCTCCTGTGCAACAGCCAACAAAAGGCAGAGCAATGAGAACCAGCTGCAGGATTTCTCCAGTCAGTGCCAGCACTACCATAGTGGCAACCGCACGGGGCCCCAGCTGGGAGCCCCTCCCTCCACCTCTGAGTAAATGATTGCACTGAATCAAAAAACCTCCAGCACTAAAAAAATTTAAGTGGCAACAAAGCACAGTCATCAGGTCTTTTTGATAGCCCACCATTCTGTCTTGGATAGCCCTCCTGCTGTAAAAGAAAGAGCAGGACGCTGCTGCCTATTGAGAACCTCCCCAATGTAAAACAAGGAGCGTGCCATTAACTCAGTCATGGTGAGGAAGACAGCAATTAACAGGGCAGATGTAGAACAAAGAGCACACTGCTATCACTCCTCATAGTAGTCTGTGAATGTCAAGAACTGGGGGGTGGATATTGAAAGAAACCTACTTTACTTGATTGCTGTTGGTGGTCGGCTTAGTGTCCCCCGCCTTATCCTGACATGACCTCCTGTTGACCGGATGACTGACTGTAAACCTGCGTTGTTGGGCTCCTGCGGAGATGGATTTGGGCTAGGAAGGGAGAAGGGGGCTACGGGCCTGGGTCAGGCCGGAAAGGACAATTCAGCCATTTTACATGGTTGATGTTTGGGGCAGGCATCTATAGGAGTGTCACTACTGTCTGCTGCACCTGCATGGGGGGGACACACATAGGAGGGTTATTTCTCTGGATACCTAATAGGGACTCTGATTGACAGCAACTTGGTCTCTGCAGCTTCTGAGTCTGATTGAGTAAAGTATCTGTTATTAATAGTTGATATAGTATATGTAGAGAGATATCTTATAAATTCTTTCTTTGACTATTGCCACAATTAATTCTTCTCTTACAAAATGTCTGGACCAGATTTAATACCCATATTGCTTGTTCAGATAATCAGATATTTTTTTTATAAATGGTTTTAGATTGTTTTAAACCAATATGAACTTGGGAGTTCTACTTACTCATTTTGATGCATAAAGGCTTGTTAATTATCAGAAGGTGCTACTGGCTAGAATAAATCTGGTTTCTGATATTATTGTTGATTTAAAATAAAAAAAAAAAGAAATTCAGATGCTTATTTTTTTTGTGCCCCAAGGGCCCCAGACGTGCCACTCCTTCAGGCTTACATAGCTCCCTGTGCCCGCAGTCTCACCTCCGCTGCCTCCCCTCCATCGGTCACGGTCCTGTCTGCCCACATCCCCGTGGGGTCCAGCACTAACCCTTCCAGAAGGGCCCCTCCCCTAGGGGGGAAGGGAGGAGAACTCTACTGCTGTGCCTCCGGGGACTGGCATGGTGGGAGGAGGAGCGGCCTTCATCCGGCAAGTGCTGGAGCAATTTTCAGTTTTTCCCGGGAGCGTGATGTGCCACATGCCATCAAGGCCGAAGCTGACATCCTGTCACGCTCCCCCCAAAGTGAAACTCAACATAATGCTGTGCATCTGGCCTCCACCAGGGGCCAGAAAACACTGAGCCTCCTACCCTCCTCCCTCCCTCCCTGGAGAAGGCAAGCAGTCGCTAGATGACCAAGTCTCCTCCCGCCAGCCGGCCCTCCAACTACTGGGTCTGTTCCTGAACCTGGTTCGTCGGCATCGCGGGCAGAAATCCAACCACTGTGCCAGAGGACCAGCTGCCTATTTCTTTTAAGAACTGCTTAATTAATAGCACACATCTTGTTTTATGCTTATCAGCTTACAGAAAATGCTGTAGGCCAGGAAGAATTCTGACCCCCAATGTTATCAAAATTTAAGCTGTGTAAAAGCAGCCTTGTTTGGTTTCTCTTCAGAGGGCTGCTGGATAATTGCAAGCATCTGATCTTTGTGGCTATTCACGCTTTGGGTTTGGAAGACGTTGGCCCTGGAGATTTTAAACATAGGGGTGATGTCACAGCAGATCACCTGACCTTAGCCTACGAAAATTCAAAAATGGTTTGGGAATATACCCCATATTTTAATTTAAAAATTAAGACTTTGGCAACAGTTAAAATGAAACACTTGCTTAACATAATCCCTCCTTGTTCTTTTGCAACTTATATTCTACAGTTTTCCAAAACCTGTGTGATGTTGATGCAGACCACCAGAGTGATCACTTCATCTCACAGTTCTTTTAATAGTTCCAATTATGTGGTAGTTATAACATTCTAGTATGTATCTCTGTTCTGCCAATGGTATCCCCAACTCATGATAATTCAGTCCTTGCTTCTCTGCAAGTAGTTTTTGTCCCTCTGTGTCTTCTCCTCACTGTCACTTTACATGCCAGGATTTTGCTCTACAGACTGAAGTGGCATCTCTACTTCAAAGATAAAAAAGGCAGGCTGGGAGGCAGGCACCAGCACTACCTAAGTGTTATACCCTTTTAAGACTCAGTAGCAACAATATCTTACTTCAAAAGACTCTTGCATCAGGCAACACCAGTAGGACTGAAGCCGCCAGGCACCAGGTCCACACGGAAAACCTCTAACCAGCAGTCTGTCATGGTGGACCTTCCCCGCTGACGTCAGCACCCTGACATCCACCTATCCTACAAAGGGGGAGGTCCCCCACACCTACTCCAGTTCTTTCCTGCTGTCGACCCACACACATCTGACCTTTATGGATGCCAGCTACAGTCGACCGCCATTTTCCCACATTACCCGTGCTTTTATTTTTTTACTTCTTTTAGTGATTAAAACATTGAGTTTTTGGTGTTTTCTCACCCAGGTTTATGTCTTCTTCTCCAGCCTCATCTCCTGATCGGCTGACAAAGTGTGCCTGCTACAAGCACATTACTGCTAAGGACGGCCATGCTGCCTGCCTACTCTGCCAGGGCCACAACCATGACACAGAGGCCTGCCAGCATTGCCATGACTTCAACCAGGCCACATGGAGACATTGTTTAAAGATCTTAGAAGGTTACCTGCTCAGGCAGAAAATGTCCGCGATGGAGAAGGAGCTACAGGCCAGAAGTTCTTCAGCCTCCCTGGCTTAGTCTTCCAAAGCTGCTGCTGCTTCTTCCTAGAAGGAGAAGAAATTAAGCGGAAAGCACAAGCAACGTGATGAGCACCTGGACTGTCCTAGGTTAGCCTCTCGCTCGTGGTCACTGCTCAGACCAGCAACTGCCTCTGGGTCTTACTTCGAAGGGGATCAGCTTCTCCTGCTCTATCAGCCCTTACCTCCTTTGGACTGCTGGTGGGTCCACTGCCTGCCCTTATCTCCATCTCAGGTGGCAGTTCTTCTCGACAGCAGATGTCATCCCCTGCCTCTCAGCCGCTGATGCTCAGACCCTTAGCACCCATGGACACTCAGCCAGGTGTCTCTACTGGGGATGGTTCTTCAGGCAGTGGGTTTTTGGCTTTCACCTTCCAGGCTGGCTCCACAGCTGACCGATGCTGCAGCTGTCGACTCCACAATGATCTATGCCTCAGCCACAGCCAGTGCAACAACCAATGCCTGCTGGACCTCCTCGGGATCCACAGCCAGCACTGGGTGGACCTACACTAGGGTACCCTACACCGGCTCTCCTGCCATCGTTCCCATACCCTCTATCTTAGTATCCTTATACTCAGGTGTACAATCCACCCCCACTGCTGGATTATAATGCACTCTTATCTACTTGGTGGTCCATCATTCAGAATAAGGACACATCCAGGAGGCCCCCTATCCCTTGTCCTCCCTGGGACACCCAACCTCAGAACCCAGACCAGACAGGTCCTAGCAGCCCCTGCTCCACAGGGTCTTCTGTAGGGTGCCCTGATGCGGGTCCCAGACTGCATTTGGAGGACCATCGCCCCCAATGCTGATCTCTGATAGGGAGCCATTGGGTGATGACTCTTCCTCTTCAGAATCCTTAGAGGGCTCTGTGGACTCCTTCAAGGGACAGGACCAGTCTATGGAGGCTCCTAAATACCCTCCTGATGACCCTGCTTTTCTTGATGTTGTGCATCATATCCAGTCCCTCAAGGGATGGAAAACAGAGGAACTGAACTTGCAGCACCGGCATTTAGCCTTATACCTGTGAAAGAAGGATACCCCCACCTTGTTGGCACCTCCTTTATTCAAATCATATGAGGATGTCACTAAGGCAGTGTGGAACCACCCCTCTACCACTCTGCCCTTGCCTGAGAAGGCTGACCGACTATACCATGAGCCAGTGGGTAAGCCCTTTTTTGGGGAGCACCCCATGGTGGACTCTGTGTTCATGAATGCAGACCATGACTAAACTAAGAGGCCCAAACACCTTAGTACCCACCATCCTGACAAGGAATCTAGGCAGCTTGGTCAGTGGGGCAGGTGAATGTATGCCTCCTTGACTGTGGTTATTTGAGCCATGAACTATTTTGCCCATATGGTGCAGTACCAGAACACCCTCTGCGACTAGGTGAGGGATCTGGTACAGACTCTTCCGGAGGATCCTACCAAAACTCAGTTGAACTAGCCCTTAAAGTTAGGCTCAGATGTAGGCACTCATCTTGTGGGTGGCATACAATACCAGTGCTGCCTCCAGGCATGGGATGGTGACAGGGATCTGTCTGCAATGCCATTTGTGGCTTAGGGTGTCTGGCTTTGCCCCTGATGCTCAAGCCAGCATCTAGGATACCCCCTTTAGAGGCTCTGTCCTGTTCAGGGGTGATGCCTAGGACATCATTCATCAGCAGGTTGCACACTCACTTCTGAGGTTGGAGGGTCAAAACATTATTGGTTCTAGCCCCACACCAGGCACTTGGGGTCAGTCCCAATACTGATACTGTAGTGGGGGATGCTGAACTCCTGAGGTGCTGTCTTTTGGAGGAGATGTTAAACCAAGGTCCCATCTACCTGTTCTGGAGGTTGTTCAGGTGGATGTTAAAGATCCCATGGCATATCTCGAAAAGAGTAGAGGAATTTTTTATTAAATATATTCAAAGAAACAACATACAAAAAAGTATGAAAAACATGTTCATGAAAATCATATACAGTGAGTAAACCATCAAAATGTATAAATTTTTGATCTTCACATTTACTGAAATAAAAAAAAAGCTTAATCCACTCGCTACTGTTTTTGAAATAGGAGAAAACAATGAAAAAAACATGTCCAGAAACAAACATCATATTACAAACATTTGTGGGCCTATTTTATATTATTGTCAAAACTCTTACCGAAAATAAAAAAAAAACATAACCCCCTTTAACTAGAAATCAAATTAAAACAAATTTCCAACATAAAAGAAAAACTAGTCACCTACTATACTCTTAATCCCCCCGTTTTTTTAACAGAAATGTCATTTCCAAAAGGGATTCCAAAAACTGAAGACCTGTAAACCATATGAGTAGAACCCCGGGGAATAAAATTCTTTACTGTATCCAGTAACATTTTCCCCACCATTCTTTAAATGTTTGTTTCGGAACCATTAATTTCTCTTTTTGTCTTACTTCTAATAAGGAATTCCTTATTGTATTTTAGAAAATGGGCTTTTTATTTCCAGGCATCTGATTGGCTGGTACCCCTGCCAGGGGGGTACATTAACTTTCAATAGATGCACAGGAAATAAAAAGTATCAACCCCAATGCCCCTTCACTCACTTAGATACCCCTGTACCCACCCTGCTTCCTCATTGGCCCAAAACACCCAGTTTAATCTGAAATCACTGCCATTTTTTACTCTCCTCTAGCGAGAGATACTGGCCCCCAATATCAGCTGCCTGATATGGTACACCTTAGCTGGGCTCATTTCTGGAAACAGTTTTTTATTTTATTGCAGTACCTCTTCTCCAGCGCCCCATGATTCTCAGGCTATTAGACCCAACTGGGCTCTTCCTCATTCCTTCTCCTCCTCCTCCAGCTGGCTGCCCGCTTGCTTCTGAAAATGATGCTTTCTGTCTCTGTAACTGGATGACCAAGCGAGGCAGCCCCCCTCAATGTGTGAGAGAAGCGCGCCCCCCCAAATCACCCGTACTTTAAAAATTTAAAATAAAGACTTTTCCAATAATACAAAAAGGAAATGTTGGATAATAAAAGAGAAGCTGTCAGACTGATCAGCTTCACGGATCTGCCAGTTGTCACTAACGTTTTAAAACGTGCAGCATGAGATTCCTCACTCACAGCAGCTAAAGTGATAAATGCTGCTCGACTGACCTGCTTTGCATATAGTCGCTACTTCAGACAAATAATACCATAACAAACTTTGTCTAAACTGCCTCCATGTACTCGACTGCCCCCACCCAAAAAGCTTACACATCAGTCAGATTTTAGCACGTGGTTCATACCTTACCAATCCGTGGCCGGCGCTCCGCTAATGGCTTTCCACTTTCTCTGGCAGAACATACAAAAAAAATTACATCAATGGGGTTCAGAAAGAAGGGGACACACTACTAATTGGGGAGGGGATGAAACAGCACAGTAAAAATCGCTCTCTTTAAATAAAAAAAAAAAACAGTACTCTGCTGCTCTGCCACATTGAGCTTCTTGATCTACCCTCCTACTTTTGCTTGACAGGGTCATGCAGGATCACAACTTCCGAGAAAGGCATGAAAAAAAATGTGGCAAGACAGACCAAAAACTGCATTCTTGTAAATGAAACTCCATATCTTGTCACAGTTGTGGTGGAGCAGTGTGTGTGTGTGTGTGGGGGGGGGGGATCAGAATAGCTCTGTGGGGGTAGCAACAGAACATGGAACAGCATGGAAAAATAGGGACTACTTTACAGCAGGACAACTTTAACTTCATCTAACTAAATGTTTTTAATTTCTTTTAAAATATTTTTAAACCCCACATACAAATGACAGAGGTAACTCATTTTCTAAGTGCAATAATGCCCTCCAGGGTGGTCAGCATAGGCAATACTGGACCTTCCAGCGGCTATAAGGCCCTCCACCTGCGGCATCGGGCCTCATTATGCCCCTGGGCGGTCCGGTATTGCCCATTACCGTCCACCCTGTCGGGTATTATTGCTTATGTAAAGTTGTTCTTGAGAAAGTTCCAGTTGTTGCAGTGAGATTCTACAGCTGGTAATCCAAATGTGGTACTTTAAACATACCAGAATATGGGTTGTTATATGTTCACATTGGAATCTCGCTTCTATCTCTTTCGTTCCTTTTTCATTTCCTCTCTTTCTATCTTTTTATCTCCTTTGCTTCTTCCCTTGCCCTCTTCATTCTTGTTTACTTTCTTAGATATTTTTCTCTTTTTTATGTTCTTCCTTTATACAGTCTTATACATACTTGTATTAAATTACAGCATAATAGAAGTACAATCACTATTGCTCATATTTCTTGTTTTTATCTACTCCTTTTACCCCTTGAACCATAAACTGCCATATTTTCTTTCTATCATACAGATTGTACTGCTACATATTGTTTTCTCAACATTTGTTTTCCCCTTTAATATCATTGTATAGTACTTCAGACAACATGTTTTTTCCTTTTCCCATTAAGAATTTATGCAAGTGTGTATTGGAGAACGTAGTGTATTTGTATGTATAATAACAATAATTACAATAAAAAAGATTGACTGCAAAACATACCAGAATAACATGCAGTGCTCGAAAAGAGTAGGTGAATTTTTATTGAAAAAAGAGGGCTATATAACAACACCAATGGCAAAAAATACAAACCAAAGGGAATTATACAATGGCATAAAAGAATATTTGACTTTGATTGGTCTGTCTGAAACTGGAGCTGTGATACTATCCCAGAACAGCATCACATCTGTAGTCCTAGGTCACAGATGACCACATCAACCATTCCAGGAATCATTCCATGCTGCCTGCTATAGTTATCTCCACTGGAAAAAATGCTTCTGTGACTGCCACTCGGCACCCACCTTCAGTGTCCCCAATTCAAATAACAGCCAAAACCAAGCCAATAACCCTCAGACATTCCTTGAAATCCCCAATAATTCTATTCCATAAAAAAAACCATAAAACTAAAACCACTGTACACACCTGAAGTCTGCTGTCATGCTATGCACTTTTAGTCTCCCTGTCTAACTTTTTTTTTCCAAGTTCTTTTTCCCTCCAGTCACCACCGAGCACTGACTGGGGCTTGTTCATTCAACCTACCTTATCCCCTCCAGCCGTGAAATCCTCTCATTTGCGTCAGTGTACTCGACTCGCCTGCGACATACTGATGGAGTCATTCCCCCCAGAATACACCCCTTGGGGTGGGGCCGACTTCTGCTCCTTGGTGCTTTCTTCTGGTGCTCCAAGGGTGGAGGTGAAGTTGGGACCAGGTCGCAGTGGGCAGGATCTGGCAGTGGAGGTCGGGGCAGGTGACGTCAACCCCCCAGTTGATGGGTGGTTTCCCTTGTTCTGGAGCTCCCCCTAGGCACCCAGACGTGCAGTGCCATTCAGTGCTACCGAGCATGCTCCCACACTCAGCCTACGAGTGGCTGCTGAGGCACCTCCCTTGTGTCTTGGATGATCCCTGGACTGCAGCACTCCCAGCATCCTCTAGGAGCTGCTTATGTCGGGCAGTTGTCCACCCACCCACCCACCCCCAGGAGAGGACAGCTGTCCTTCGGATGCTCAGTCCTCTCATTCCCCACCGACCCCGATGACTCAAACTCGCTCCTGAACCTGGGTCACCGGCGTGACATGAGGTGTGGCATCCAGCGCCTCAACCTTCAGTGCCACCAGGCCGACTCCCTAACTTTAATGAAACACAGCTAAACGCTGCTGCTAACTATCTTAGCCAGACATCCAGAATGGCCTAGTCACACTGAAGTTTACATTCATGTTCTTAATATCTGAAAATGAAAATGCCATAACTTCAGCAGCTCGCTCACAGGCAGTACATGGCGTGTACTTTTTTTAAACATGGAGCATGCGGTATCCGGAGAAGGACGGCTTCACATTTCAGTTTGTGGTCTCCCAGTATAAACACTAAATAACACCCACTGTACCAGGAGACCTTTAAAAACCAAGTGGAATCACAAGGAGCATACATGATGTTTAAGCAGCATGCGTTCCACACATGACACTTATCGATCAGCTCCCTGTTTCGCAGTCAAGCAGGCACAAAGATTCAAATATAAAGTATAAGGTCTACAAGGAAAATAGAAACAGATTGTCCTTTCTAGTTCACTGGCTTCTACAAAATCATGAACAATCGCCAAAGAAACACACGTGGATGGGGCTGGGCATTAGAGCACACACACCATGCTCACACAGAGCCACCTAATGGCCAAAAGTAGGAACTAAGGACTTCTTTTTATACTTGCATACTTTCACATAGAAAAATCATTAAAAAAAACCTGAAAACTACTTGCAAAATGTATAATCCTTTTTCTTTTTGTATTGAGCCATTGCATAATAGCAGTAATTCACTCCAGGGTGTGTGTTGTGCTGTGATAATGTCACTCCTGGGGTATCGGATACACTTGGCCTGCAGCCTCATGCCCAACCACCCCAGGCGTGACGTTATGCCAGCACAACACATACCCTGTTGTACATTATTGCTTAATTATTCACATAAGACATATCATAACCATTAATACATTGCATAAAATAACAATTTCATAAGATTGTGTATATACATTTTCCCCACTTTTGTATCTTCATCAGGACTTTCTATCTGATGGAGTGCTCCATAATGGCAAAGCCTAATATAAAATTGATATTCAGCAGACTTAAAGGCCTCCAAATGTTTGTCTTCTCGTATTCCTTTTTTATGCAATAATATTAAGACAGCTATAATGATGGAATCCGCAAACTTTGCAGACTGTAACATATGCTCGTACAGTATAACCAAAGCAGGGGCTAGTTGCTCACTAAAGATCTTGTAGAATCTGGATCCAACACCACCTAACCCGGGGATTGTGTCATTTTTAAGTTTTGAAGTAGCAGCTTGGACTTCCTTTAACACTACGTCCTTAGTTAATTCTTGAGACTCGAGGTCAGAAGCTTGTGGGAGAGTCAATATTTTATAATCTTCAGGAGTCCACAAGGTATCAGGCAGGGTACTACTGTAAATAAAGAATCAACTTGTTGTTCCAATTCCCTTAAAATATTTTCATTTTATTTTATTTGTTTATTTATCTCTTGGATTACAAAGACCTTTGAGCCAGGGGCTCTTTTGCAAAGGTTCCACATCAAAGCAACATTAGCAACAATACATCATGGGATAATACAAAGCAATAAAGTCATACGAACAGTAGAACAGTTAATTGCAGGGAAAGTGTCATTTGAAGGAGTCATGAGGGTTACAGGCACTGTATATATAAACACATCAGGATTCCAGAAAAAATAGTAAATGACAGGCGGGTGCATAAAAGGTGCAGTCAGGAACCCTGACTTTGTCCAGTTCAGGAGAGGGTAGTGGACGGTGGGGAAAGGAGCAGCCAGTACTGGGACATGCCACTGACATTGCCAGGCATGGGGGGGGGGAATGGAGCAGCCAGTACTGGGACATAGCACTGACATTGTCAGACATGGGGGGGAATGTCAGTGGTAAGTGAGGGGCGCTAGGGCCAGATGACAGGGGGAGGCGAGGAGTACAGCGCGTGTGGTGACTAGCTGTGACAATCGCACCTGCAGAGAGCTTCAAGGTGCTGCTGGAGTTTACACTTGAAAGGACCAAGCTTAGGTTTGCTAATAATGTCCAATGGGAGTACGTTAATAGAACTGGGGGTACGGAACATGAAAGACCTTTGTGCCTGGGAGGTCTGGCAATACAGGACTAGGTAGGCACCCCTAGTAGCACTCCTAGTGCTGCACAGGTTGGGGACCTGCATGAGAAAGTGCTAGAACAATTGTGGTGTAATCTCTAAGATGATTTATTTTTGCCAGCAGGCCGGTCTGGTACTGGATCCTCCCTCTGAGGTTCAGCCAGCTGGACTTGGCATATAGGTCGCATGTGTGGGTGCATTGGTGTACCCCCAGGATCAGCCTACATGTTTTGTTAAGAGCAGTAGTAATTTGTTTGAGGGTAGTATCAGTGGCAGAGCCATAAATGATTAAACCGTAGTCGACTATGGACAGGGCCCCGTGTTTACTGTGGCAAAGTGGATGTACTTTCTGCGGCAGAACAACTGCTGATTCTGCGGCCATTCTGTGGCAGATAAATTGTGGCTAAACAGCATACCTTCAAAGGGATTAAGTTTTTGTTAACCCTTTGACTGCCTTCATGCAACACTCTGCTACATTGAAAGTGGAACAGTAGGCCATTTAACAGGTCTTCTTATCACAAATATTAAACTGCAATAACCCAAACCTGGCACAGCCATGGGCAGCAATGTTCTCTTTTAATGAATTTTCCCTCCCACCCTGAAACTGAAGGCTCATCTGTTCTTCTGGAAATTGGTGGCCTTTGCTGTTATCTTAGGTTATAATTGGAGGAGGACATACACATGCAGCTAAAATTACACAGAAGGCAAAACCAACTTGGATTTCTTCTGGTTTATGTTTACAGTTAGCAGATATAAAGAAAGACTCCAACTTGAAAGCCATTTTTTTCTGATTTTGAGCAACGTTCTTTTAGATTGTTATTATTTTAAACGAGGAATACCCCAACTGCCTTGCAACAAAGATGTTGAGTGCAGTGTGCAAATCTATGTGTTGGGGGGGGGGGGCAGGATTATCTTCCTACAACAGTGAAGAAGGGTGTACCTTGCAGTGTCTGAAGGATTTGTTGATGCCTGATTTTTCTTTTGGAGGACACACTAAAAATTGCAAGCAAGTCATTCTTATTAAGCTGGAGTAATCTTGGTTAGCATGTTCTCTTCTGCTTGCAACTCAGGGGGCTGTGGTGTTCTTCAGTCAATGACCCTCATTTCTCTTATGTATAGCAGCAATCAGACTCTCCATTCTGATTTTTTCCATACCTGCTTGCTCCAGTTCTAGTACGCCCTGGTCCCCAGCTCTGCTGCATTTGGGCAACTTGACCCTCCTTAAGAATTGAGCTTGATGCCACCACTTAGGCTGCAGGTTCAGATCTGCCAAGAAATTACTGGCACACTTGCAGGCACAGAGCTGCGGTTCACAAATCAAAACTGTGATCGATATCCACCAGTGAGGACAGAATCCTCTGCTCAGTCTGCCATCAGCCCTATGTTTCTGCAGTCAGCTCCTCCTCCTGATACCTATCACCACACCGAGATCGATTCCACCTCCACGGGCACCACTGAATCTTCTCACCTCTTGACTACAGCTCACCTTCTGGTTCTTCCTTCTAAAGTCATTTTCCAAGGATTCAGCATGCACCATGAGCTGCCTCACAATGAAAAAATAACACGGCTGAGCTACCCACACCTACACAGCAGTAAATCATAACTGCCGTGGACCTGATCAAGCTCTGCTACTCTTGTGTCAGTCGTCCCCCCCACACAATACTGGCTGGATGGAGTTATGTAACAAGAGCCAGCACGAGTCAAGATGCCATGCGGCCACTAGCTTTTTGGCTTTGTAGTGGATGGCATCAGTTTGCTGCCCCTTCTAATGAGCATGTATGTCCTAGAATACTTAACATTTCAGTAGCTATGCCCTTGTCTTGTGTGATTGCATAGCATAGCTAGCATTTCTGCGGCTGTGTGGCTGGGTTTCCCGATTTCTGTGGTCTGCCCTGATTTCTGTGGCCACTGCTGCGACTGCAGAATCACAGAAAACACGGGGCCTGACTATGGAGAGTATAGAGCTGGTGATTGCTAATCTTAGGGCTTCATGGGTCAGGTGCACCTGTGCCTGTAGAGGATCCCAAGCCTGGTGTTAACCACCTTCAACACGTGGTCTACATAGTCAGCAAAGGACAGGGCACTATCCAGGGTTATTCCTAAGTATTTAAAGGTTGAGACCTGCTCGATGGGGACCATGTCACTGTTGACGATATCAAGGGATGCACATTTACACCTGTTATGGGAATTGGCAAAGAGCACGGCCTTTGTTTTTTTGTAGTTCGGTATTAGTTTGTGCTGGTGGAACCAGGCCTCAACAGTTGAGAAATCATGCTGAAGTGCTCTGGCTAGTGGGACAGGGTCAGTGTGACTAGAGAACAGTACAGCATCATCAACGTAAAGGAGAAGATTATTGGCACAGCCTTGAGGGATGGTGTTCAGGAAAAGGCTGAAAAGTAATGGGCCCAGTATGGAGCCTTGAGGAACTCCCGAGAGGACTGGATGGCTGGCAGGGTGTCTCAGATTTTCACCTGTTGGGAACTGCCATCTAGATAGTTTTTAAACCAGATTGTGGCACCTTGGGAGATACCAAGGGCAGGACGTGACTGTAACAGAAGAGTATGGTTGACCGTGTTGAACATCTTAGTGAGGTCTGTGTACACAGACCCCACTAAGTGGCCCTGGTCAAGTGCCTTGTGGATGTAATCAGTGTACTGTGAGAGGGCTGATGTGGTGCTGTGCCTCTTCCAAAACATGCTGTTCAGGACACTGGATTTTGTACTTGGTCAAGTAGTCAGAGAGATGATCGGATGCAATTCATTCCAGGGCTTTTGAGAGGGATGAAAGAATTAAAATTGGGTGGTAGTTTGAGGGTAGGGCCCCTGTCCCCACTCTTGCAGACTGGAGTCACCACAGCCACTTTCCATTGCCGAAGAAATTGTCCAAGGCAGAGCGACAGATTGAACATTTCGGTTAGCGGCAGTAGTACTGGGTCTAAGGTGAGGTGCAGTAGCTTCAGATCCAGTGAGTCACCACTGGAGCGAGACTTGCCAAGAACCTTTAGGAGATATTTTTTTGATTCCTTGGTGGTGAATTTCTTAAAATAAAAGGGGGATTTTGAGGGTTCGGGGAAGGCGCATTAGGGTTTCCAGGGATTGGTGAGTTATTAAAGAAATCGAGGGGGGGGGGAGTACAACGCTAAGGTCCGTGAATGTTGAGTTAAAAGTGTTGGCAATGTCCTGCGGGTCCTGAATGATTTCCCTATTTATGTTAAGCATGAAGGGAGGGGATCTATTAGGCTTTCCAGTGAGTTCTTTGACATTCTCTCAAAAGTTCCTGCCATCACCCCAGGAGTTTGTAAGTGCTTCTTTAGAGTGTGCAGATTTGGCTAAATGGATTTCTCTGGTGCAGGTGTTTTTGGCGGCTTTATATTGCTGTCAGTCCCCTTGCTTCCCTATGGCCTGTGCTTTGTGCTTCAGGTGATCCCTAGCCGCCAAGAGATTTAGGAGGGAGGTGGTGATCCAGGGGTTGTCTGCAGCCTTGACCTTTCTTTTCACATAAGGTGCGAAGATTTCACAGGCAGAGTTAACTATTGTTATAAAATATTCAACAGCATAATCTACACTAGTGGCAGAGTCTGGGGGGACTAGTCACAGTTTTAGAGATATGTCTGGAGGTGTGTGAGCTGCCCTTTCCTGAGGACATGTTGTAGAACCACTTTAACCGCTAGTTTGGGGATTCTGTTAGTCCAGTGACAGATGACTGGGGAGTGGTCACTGAGAAAGTCAGGGAGGATCTCAATTCCAGTAATCCTCTCAGGATGGTTAGTGAAAATCAGACCAATCACAGTGCTATTTCCAGTCCTATGGTTGAGTCTTGTTGGGGTAGTAACTACTTGGGTTATGTCGACTGCATCTTTGTACGGATCAGCTTCTGGGGCAAGCCAGTTAACATTAAAGTCTCCAAGAAGTACAACCTCAGAGATTTTGGGTTCACTGGTGAGGTACTCCAGGACTGTGGTGAAACCTGAGGACTGGTCACGTGGAGGGATGTAAACTGAAAGAATTGTAATGGTTTTACCCTGCGGTCCTAAGATGAATTTTATTGCAAAAGGAAAAGCGTGTTCCTGGAGGGAGTCCCTCAGGTATATTGCCCAGCTTCCTCCTCTTTTTCCAGTTCTATCTTCCCTCAACAGCGTATAGCCATCAAGGGAGACTGCAGCATCTGGGACCTTTGGAGATAGCCAGGTTTCAACCACGGCTAGCACATCCGGTTTGTGCTGAGACATCCAAACCTGTAAAAGGTCCATTTTGGGTAATAGGCTTCATATGTTAATTGAGGTCAGTTTAATGGGTGCTTGACTACCGGTAAGGAGGTATTGCAGGTGAGCAGGCCCGGGGTTTGGGTGTATGTTTCCAGATAATAGTAGGAGTAGTAGGGAAGTCCGAATTAGGGCATTCTTTAATGGCTTAATTGGTGAGGATGGTCTAGACTTTGTGGGCTTACAGTCATTAGTGTAAAAAGATGGGCTAGCAAGGTGGGGTAGGAGTAGGAGGGAGAGCAATCTGAGGTGTTGGGTTGTAGGTAAGCCTAACTTTGTCAAAGTAGTGAGGTGGATTGGGGCATCGGATATGGTTTCAGAGGCTGTTGGTAGGGCTCTCGTGTGACATACAGGGTGGGTTTGTAAAGGTTTGTGGGTGGTTTTATACTTTCTAGGAGAGCTAGGGGTAATAGAAATTGTAAGGGCCCCATGGTAGGGTTGGGGAGCCACAAGATATAAGTTGGTTGTGGGGGGGCAGATCAGTCACTAGGAGTTTAGTGTAAATCGGGAAGGGGGGTGGTATTGGTCACCAGAGACACCGCGTTGGAGGGAGGAGTAGCTCTGAGGTTCACTTTAAAATATTCAAGTGGGAAACTATAGTGATCCAGGGGATAGCGTAATGGTTAGAGTGTCAGCTTCTGGTACCCAAGGTTCAAATCCCAGGGCAGGTAGTTGGAGGGGAGCTAGAGGGGATAAGTGGAGATGGAGGTGAATATGCAATGAGTAGGGCAGGAGATAGTGAGTACCACTAGGAGATGAAATCATCTGGCCAACTGTTTTAATTTCAGAAATAATTCTGTGATCTACTCAAAGTTTGTAATCTCTAAAAGGGTCCATGGACCCTTTCTTAATATGAGTTCTGAATCTAAGCTCTTGGTTTAAAGACTTAGCTCTACCATATTGGAGTTCTGACATTTCTTTCTTGATTATTTTGATTTGTGAGCTGTAATCTATTGTATCAGAATAGCATATGTAATCCGTGTTTATTTCTAGATTTATCTTGGAATAATTTCTTCCAAGATTTTTTTGTGTCTTCCCACCAATCTGTTAACTCATCGTAGCACTCCAATACAGATAGTCTAGTCATCCATTCATTCTTCCATGCTTTTTGAAATTGAGGGCCATCTAAAAGAGTTTCATTTAGCCTCCAACTGTTTTTCTTACATCTAGGAGAATTACCCCATGTTATTTGGAGTGTGATGGACTTATGATCTGAAAGTTCCCATGTGTTTGTCTGTATGATCTGTATAAAGACAGTATGTGAAATGAAAACAAAATCTATTTGAGTGGACAGTGATCCTCTAAAATAAATGTGGCTCCCAGTGGATATGGCCTTCCTACACTTTAGCAAGGCATCTGACACAGTCCCGCACAAAAGATTAATAATCAAGTTAGCCAGCCTGGGAGTGGGTCCCAGGGTGGTAGCCTGGGTAGCAAACTAGCTGCACAGCAGGGCACAGAAGGTAATAGTAAATGGAACTCACTCTGAATAAAGGGGGTACTAGTGGTGTACCTCAGGGTTCAGTACTGGGCCCAGTCCTCTTTAATGTCTTTATACATGATATTGCAGAGGGTCTGGAAGGAAAAGTATGCCTATTTGCAGATGACACAAAGATCTGTAACAGAGTTGATACACAAGGCGGGTGGAAAGGATGAGAAGGGACTTGGCAAGGTTAGAGGAATGGTCAGACATATGGCAACTTAGATTCAGTGCAAAGAAGTGCAAAGTAATGCACCTGGGAAGCAAAAACCTAGGAGAAGAGTACACAGTGGTGGGGGAGGTGCTAACAACAACAAAAATGGAAAGGAACCTGGGGGTAGTCATATCAGATGACCTAAAGGTGGGCAAGCAATGTGAGAAGGCAGTAAGAAGAGCTGGGAGGATACTGGGATGCATACGGAGAGGCATCACAAGTAGAAAAAGGGAAGTGGTTATCCCTCTGTACAGACAGTTGGTGAGACCCCATCTGGAGTACTGCATGCAGTTTTGGAGACCCCATCTCTGCAAGTACATAGACAGGATGGAGGCAGTCCAGAGGAGGGCAACTAAAATGGAGCAGGGTCTGCATCAGAAACCGTATGAAGAAAGACTGAGAGAGCTTAATATGTATACCCTTGACGAAAGGAGGGATGGAGGGACATGATAGAAACTTTCAAGTACCTCAAGGGAATCAACAAAGTCCAGGAGGGTAGCATCTTTCAGAAAAAGAGATGTGCAAGAACAAGGAGGCACAATTCAAAGATAGAGGGGAGGACGGCTCAGGGGCAATGTGAGGAAATATCTTTTCATGGAGAGAGTGGTGGACACATGGAACTGCCTTCCTGGGGAGGTTGTGGGGTTTAAAACAGTGGAGGAATTCAAACATGCATGGGAAAGACATAAGGCAATTATAGTAGGGGGTAGGAGGAAGTAGGTTGTTGGTTACCTAGAATCTGTAGCTTATCCAATAGGTAGGGAAATGGGCAGACTGGGTGGGCCAAGTAGTCCTTATCTGCTGTCAGAGCCTATGTTTCTATGTTGAAGAATTTACTTCTATGTGAGTCAATTAGGCCTGCTGTGGAAATAATATTTTGTACGGGAATAGAGTCACAAAACAGTTTCTCTGTTTGAAGCCCCCATCAGATTACTTTAATCCACAATTGAAGCCTCCAGCCCATATGACCAGATGGGAAGTGTGCAAAAAGGGCTGCACTTCTTTAAAGTTTCTGCAACTCTCTGGGCCTTAGTTTGTGGGGCATATATAGTAATCATATGAAGTCTTTCTTGATCGTAGTTAATATCCAGCATCAAGGCCCTGGCAGGGTAAATATTTAACAAAAAAAGCAAAAAAAGGTGAGCAATTACGTCACAAAAGACAAATAAGTATGCATCAGTGCTCCTGACGAAGAGCCTGCATGAGGCTCGAAGTGCTGGGGCTAGTCCTCTTCTGATTTTGTTACACCAATAAACCCTGAGCACTGATGTAAACTAACTTGTCTTTTGTGAGTTAATTGGGCACTTTTTTTGCCTTTTTCTGGTTGTGACTTTGGAGGTGCAGCATACTGTTGCCACAGCACCTTTTTGAAGCTCTAGACTTTGTTAAATATCTAACAGTCTGGATACTTTCAACCCAGGATTAGAAAAAAGGGTGCCAGTACCATCACAAGTGTCCTCCCCATGCGCTAAAAGGAGGGTCCCTTTGTCCAGGCATGGGAGGCTCGACACAGTTCTGTGCTGGTCTTAAGTCTGGTATCCTGTAAACAGAAAACATCCCCCCTGGTTCTCACAGAGAAAACAGAGTCTGTGTTCTTTTCCTTGCACTTTTGATGCTATTAACATTAAGGGTGGTTATTGTAAAGGAATGCATTATTTACAGGACAGGACGAATGTCAACCACTTTAAGGTGTGCTAGAGTTCTTTCTTTGCCTAGTGCATTTAAGTACTGAGTCATCCCCAACCCCCTCTTCTGTGTCTGTAGTTGCTGAAGCAATGGAAGAGGTATCAGACTCCTCATCAGAGCCCCCTACTGTAGGGTCAGTAGATAAGGCAGCATATTTATTACCAGCAGACCAAGAGTTAGACTTTTTATGTTTGTCTTTCGTGTTTCCCTCAAAAAATTGAGGGGCAAGAGTCTTCCTTAGTCTCGGTCTCTACCTTTTCTTTTGTGTCACATTTTTGAAGGCAACTCCAGGGTCAGAAGGGGGGAGGGGGCATATTTCTAATGGCAGCCATTTCAGAATCTGCCGAAGTAATCTGCATACCATTCTGGTCATCATACTCTTTCTTCTTCTCATTTTGGACAGACTCTGGGGGAGGTACTACTGTCTGCATACAGACATCATTAGATGGAGATGGTTCCATGGGGGGTGACAGCTTGAGCCCGAATATCTCTGCCTAAGAGGTGCAGCCCTACTGGGCCATCTCTGTATGATCTGGCCCACATACTACTGCTTCAATCGAGAATCAGATATCAAACTTGCCTGCTAGGGAGAAAGGCTATGCTCTCCCTAACCCGTACCTGCATTGCAGACCTGGTAAAGGAAGCACGCTCCAAATACAACACACAAAGAACAGTGACAACACACCTTGATGTCTCATTTCATAGAACTTCCCTAGGACAAAAATCCTTCATGTACCGAGCTCCGCTATAGCTAAATGAGATCCCTGCTGCAGCTCTTAATACAACAAATGTCTGGTCCTTTGAAAGAGAACTGAAGCAATACCTGCTGAACTCAAACGCCTGCGACTGCCTTACCTGAATCCATATCTTCAACCTGGATACCCCCTTTAAACATAGATACATAGATACATAGACAGTGTCGGCAGATAAGGGCCTATGGCCCACCCAGTCTGCCCATTTGAGCTTGTAAGTTCAGTTTGTTTTCCTAGAAGTCTGTTGCCCCTTACTCCTGACCTCCAGAATTCCTTTATGTCTATCCCATGCATTCTTAGATCCGTGATTGTTTCAGCCCCCACCACTTCCTCTGGCAGGGTGTTCCACTTGTCCACCACCGTTCTGTGAAGAAATTCTTTATCATGTTTCCTCTGAATCGTCCTCCTCCAACTTCATCCCATGCCCTCTAGTCCTGGAACATCTTTTCGCTTAAAATAGTGTTTTCCTGCACCTGTTCCTCCCTGTAAGATACTTGTATGTCTCTATCATATCCCTCTCCTCCTCTCCTCCAGGGAGTACATGTTCAGTTCCTTCAACCTGTCTTCATAGGACTTGTGATGCAATCCATGCACCATCTTTGTTGCCCTCCTCTGAACCTTCTCTACCCTGTCTATGTCCTTACGTAGGTATGGTCTCCAGAACTGTACACTGTACTCCAGGTGGGGCCTCACTAGTGTCTTGTATAGCGGAATTATGACCTCCCTTTTCCTGCTGGTGATGCCCCTGCCTATACATCCCAGTATCCTATTTGCTTTACCTGCTGCCTTGTCACACTGTTTCCCTACCTTGAGGTCATCAGAGATGACAACCCCAAGATCCCTTTCCTGCTTGGTGCAAGCTATATCCTCACCCCCCAACTGATATATTGTGCCAGGGTTTTTGTGCCCCATATGCATTATCTTGCACTTCTTTGCATTGAATTTCAACTGCCAAACCCCTGACCATTCTTCAAGTTTCTGCAGGTCCCTTCTCATTCTGTCTACACCCTCTGGTGTGTCTACTCTGTTACAGAGCTTTATGTCATCAGCGAACAGTGAAATTCTGCCTTCTAGGTCCTGCGCAATGTCACTGATGAAGATGTTGAATAGAACCGTCCCAGCACTGATCCCTGTGGTACCCCACTGGTCACTCTTCCTCTGTGGAGTGACAGCCATTTACCACCACCCTCTGTGTCCTGCCATCCAGCCAGTTACCTACCCACCACACTACTGTTCTGCCCACACCATATTCCTCAGTTTGTGTAATAGTCTTCTATGTGGCACAGTGTCAAAGGCCTTGCTGAAGTCCAGATAGGCCATGTCCACTGCCCTCCTGATCCACCTCCCTAGTCACCCAGTCAAAAATTCACAGGTTGGTCTGACATGACCTCCCCTGGTGAAACCATGCTGCCTTGGGTCCCGTGGTCATTGACAGCCAGATGTTCCACCAATCTCTCCTTCAGTAGTGCTTCCATGATCTTCCCCCACTGCAGGTGAGACTGGCTGGTCTGTAGTTCCCTGCTTCCTCTTGTTCCTACTTTTGTATAAGGGGACTACATCTGCTGTCTCAGTCTTTGGGTACCTCCCCTGTTTCCAGTGATCGGCTAAACAGGATAGCCAGAGGTTCAGCAACCACCTCTCTTAGTTCTTTAAGGACCCTGGGTGCACCCCATCTGGCCCCATTGCTTCATCAACTCTTGTACTTCCAGTTCCTTCAGGACCCTTTCTTGTGTAAAGGACTTGTGTCCATTTCTGCACCATTCTCACCCCTTGTACTCCCTTCGACCCATTACCCTCCTCTTCCTCAGTAAAGACTGAGCAGAAATACCTGTTCAAAATGTCAGCTTTACTGTTGTCATGCTCCATGACCCCATCTCCCCTTCAGTCTCACTATCCTCCCTTTGTCTCTTTTTTTCACTTATGTACCTGTAAAGGTTTTGTCCCTCTACCCACTGATTTTGCAATGTGTTCTTCTGTCTGAGCTTTGGCTTCCCTACTGACCTCCCTGCCTCCTTTGCTTCTCCTGGTACTTCTCCCTATCCCTTCTGCCTGTGTCTTTTGTATTGCCTGAATGCGATCTTTTTGGCTTTCACTTTCTTTGCTACCTCTTTGGAAATCCATAATGGTCTCGTCTTCCTTTTCCTCTTGCTAACCTGCTTAATGCATAATTCTGTTGTTCTTGTAATCCCCATTTTAAATACTGCTCACTGTTCCTCAACCCCTGATTCCTGTCCCATTCCCCTTAATGCCTCTTTCAAGTATCTCCCCATTTTCCCAAAGTCTGCCCCCCTAAAACACCCTCTGACTCCCTTACCTGAGTCCATATCCTCAACCTGGATACCCCCCTTGTCTGTCTGAGCTTTCCTCCTGTTTTACCTACCCTGGACCCCACCTGCCATCCCTTGCCACCCCCAGCCCCTCCAACTCCCTCCCTTCCATACTCCCCCAACACCTCCTTTCCACCTCTCCCCTAAATATTCCCCTTCTCCCAATCCCTCTCTCTCTCGCTCTCCCTCTCTCCCGCTCTCTTTCTCTCTCTCTAATCTACCCCTTGTTTGCACTCTCCCCCCTTTCTTTCTCCTACTGTTTCTGATACTCTACCTTGACAGGCCCCCCGGGGCAGCTATGCCGTATGTTGCTAACTGAGAATCTCCTCCCGCTGCTTAATTTCAGTTGTCTAGGTTACTCAAATGTATTACTTATCTATTTTCTGTATTACATAGCAATCGTATGCTTTGTGTTATCTGTCAAGTTTCTGTTATGTCTCTGCTGTTTTACATCCTGATGTGGAACCTTTGTAAAAGAGTGTATGCTCAAAGGTTGTATCCGAACTACCAAATAAATAAATAAAATAAATCTCTGAATCCGTGACTGGCAGAAAGTCACCACCGACCGAGCAATTCAAAGTCGTCTCCCTGAGGACTTTCCCCTGCAAGCAAAGTTTCAGGCGCTGCCCCACCGGGCCATTTCTGGCTCTACAACTGGTGGAAGGCCACATCCAGCTGGGCAACTCAAAGCCACCTCCCCGAGGACTTTCTGCTGCAAGCAAAGCTTCAGGTGCAGCCCCACTGGGCTATCTCTGACTCTGTGACCGGTGGAAGTTTGCTGCTGGCCAGACAAATCAAAGCCGCTTCCCTGAGGACTTCCCCTGCATGCAAATGTTCAGGTGCAGCCCCACTGGGCCATCTCTTACTCCACGATTAGCAGAAGGTCACCGCTGGATGGGCAACTCAAAGCCGCCTTCCCAAGGACTTTCCCCTGCAAGCAGAGCTTCAGGTACGGCATCTTGGCAGCAGCTCCAAAGCTGGAGAAGTAATTGGTGCAGAGCTGTTGGAGATAAAAGCCGACTGGCTGATTCAGAACTCGGACAGGCTCTGATTGGTTGCTTCACTTGTTGGCTGTCCTGGGCTGCTCTCCACAGCTTCTTCTCGGCAATTGCGCAGTGAGCCACTGAGAAGCCCTCGGACAAGGATTTCACACTCAGCCCTAGCATTTACAACCAGATTTTTTCCTTACTGCCTGCTGTAAATTATTGTGGGGAAACTGTTTAATTTTTTAGAACTGTAACAGCTGAGGAATGTAAAAATGTTTAGCGCTGGGTAATATACTTATTGCTGTGTTAATGCCTGCCTTGAAATGTGCTAGACTTATCTGTTCTGTTAAGAGCTGTGGTGCTTAGTCTGTTCTGTTAAGTTATTAAGTTAAATCTTCCCAGTCCCCCACTGAGACTTTCCTCGAGCCTGGGGCAGGTCTCTGCCCATACCAGCCTTGCTTGCTCTGCTTCCCAACTCTGTTCTCCTTTAACTCCTACTTCCAATGTAATCTAGTCCCATACTTTCCTCTAGCTGCTTTAATTTGTTTTTTATTTACTTTTTAAAATACCTTAGCTCTACTCCCGCTACTCTCTGTGGACATAATTGGATCCCCGGCATCTTCATTTTTGAATTTAGGCACCTAACCAACAGCCACCCATTGTGAAACTGGGCTTCTCCCTCCCTCTGTCCACCGCTTGTTTAATCTCCTTTTTGTTCTGTTGCTCTCAGTCTGCCTTGGCATCTCACTTTTGCATCTAGGTGCCAAGCAACGGCCTCCCATTGTGCTGCTTGAGCCCCCCCCCCCGTCTGCTCCCAGGCTACTCTGCTCCCTCCCACAGCTCTAATCCCAACCCTGCCATTAAGCACCCTGCTAGCCTTTGTCTTGGGGCTATAATTGTGATCTCCCCTTTTTCTTTTCTCTGGTGCAGCTCCACCGGGCCATCTCTGACAGTGCGACCGGCCGAAGGTTGCTGCCGGCCGGGCAACTAAAAGCCGACTCCCCGAGGACTTTCCCCCTCAAGCAAAGCTTCAGGTACAGCATCTCAGTACTGGCTCCAAAGCCAGGGAAGTGATTGGTGCAGAGCCATTGGAGATAAAACCTGATTGGCTGATTCCAGACTCGGCCAGGCTCCAATTAGTTGCTTCACTTGCTTGCTGTCCTGGGCCGCTCTCCACTTCTTCTTCTTGGCTGTTGCATCGTGAGTCACTGAGAACCCCTCGGACAAGTATATCACACTCAGCCCTAGCATTTGCAACCAGTTTTTTTGGCCCACTACCCCACCCCCTCCCTAGGCCACCTTAAATGCCCGTTAACCCTGCCTAGTTCTTTGCACAAATCCCTTAATAGCTAACAGTCCTACTAGTGATCTTTGCTTTTTTTTTTAAGGGGACACAACACATTTGCTAGGTCTGCATGTCTGTTATGACTTATTGGCCACCCTCCTTACACTGAACTGAAAATTGGATCAAGAGTTGCTGTGGCCTGCCACCCGTCACCCTATATACTGTCCTAGGACTAGGGATGATAAACACTGTCAACATTCCCCTAAACGTACTGGAACTACTCAAGAACTGCTATAGTTTGCTCCCTTCTTCTGGTTATGGGAACCAGGGCTATTTAAGCCTTATGGCAGACCTTGTGACCAGGCTCCAGAATGAGGTCAAATTGCTTATTCCCCTGTCTGTCCTTCATCTTACTATGCCACATAGAACTTCATATGATCACACAGGTACCTCCCAGTGGTGCGTTCGAATGCAGAACCCCAGTGGACTGCCAGGGTATTTTTGACTACCCTGATTGGTATATATGTGCTTTCATGTTCCCCAAATTGGAACTGGTTATACATCTACCAGGGCGGGCTGGAACTTTTACTGTATCAGCGATAGAGGGTACGACATTGTCTTCCTTTGCCCACGTATCTCAACCCTCCCTACTATTCACATCTAGGGTTTTATTCTGTGCAGCATTAGGTCCACTAGGCATTAGCCTTAGGGACCCCTCAATTCCACCTAATAATTCCCGCAAATGAGAATGGACTAGAGCACACAGGTTATCCATAGGAGCTATCAGGAAAATTCTGCTCCTTCTATTGTTGTGCTCTGGCAATGTCGAGCTCAACCCTGGTCCTCCGGCCGTTGTCACATGTCCTGCCGACTTACCTAGTCTCAAAGGTGTGAGCTTCATGCACATCAATGCACGTAGCCTATTAAAATAATTTACTGCTGTTTAGGCTTGGGTCTGCCATGCCACGCCTGATCTCTTAGTGGTCACCGAGTCTTGGCTCAGACCAGGAACTGCTGACTGTGAGGTGAATATTGCTCCCCCCATCGTTATCCTCTCATTCTGCCAGCTGGTTTCCCCTGTCTACCCCTCTACCCTCCCTGATGTCCCCCCCACTGCACCTCATTCACTCAATAATTGCTAAATGATCTGCCTCTTAACTGTGTTCCATTCCTGCCAGGAGTTGGCTCCAAGGTTACATTACATTTCTGTACTATGTTCCTCAGCTATGCCACTTGTAATAAAATGCATATTCCACAGGTGTGATATATTTAACTGTATGTTAGCCAGAAGACTGGAGAAGGGCTCATGTGATCCCGCTTCACAAGAGTGGTAGCAGGGAGGAGGCGGGGAACTACAGACCAGTCAGTCTTACCTCAGTAGTGGGCAAGATTATGGAGGCACTCCTTAAGGAAAGGATAGTGCAACACCTGGAATCCATAGGGGCACAGGATCCAAGACACCATGGGTTTACAAAAGGAAGGTCCTGTCAAACTAATCTCATAGATTTCTTTGACTGGGTAACCAGAGTGGTGGACCAAGGGGAGCAGTTGATGTTGCCTACCTTGACTTCAGCAAAGCTTTTGACACTGTTCACATAGAAGATTGATAAATAAGCTGGGTAGGCTCAGGGGTGGGTCAAGTTGGTCAACTGGGTGGCAAACTGGTTTGAAGGGCAGAAAACAGAGGTGGTGGTAAATGGTATCCATCAGAAGAGATGCAAGTCACAAGTGGGGTACCTCAGGGATCAGTCCTGGGGCCAGTCCTCTTCAACATCTTCATTAGTGACCTTGCAGATGGACTAGAGGGTGAAGGCTTGTCTGTTTGCAGATGACACAAGATCTGCAACAGAGTAGATGATCCAGATGGGGTGGGCAGAATGAGAGAGATCTGGATAAACTAGCAAAATGGTCAGAAGAGTGGCAACTGGGATTTAATGCAAAGAAGTGCAAGATCATGCACATAGGGAAGAAACCCTGAAGCCATCTATAGGCTGGGAGGGAGTTGCTGGCAGTCACAAAGGAAGAAAGAGACTTGGGCATCATCATCACTGATGACCTGAAATCATCAAGCAGACCTCTAAAGCAGTAGGTAAGGCTAGGGGGTGTTAGGGTGTATTAGTAGGAGTATCACAAGTCGTAAGGGAGGTGGCAATCCCTCTTTACAAGACACTGGTTAGAGCCCCATCTGGGTACTGCGTGCAGTGTTATGAGCCACACCTTCACAAGTACATTAACCAAATTGAGGCAGTCAGAAGAGGCAACCAAAATGGTTCAGGGACTGCATCAGAAGACATATGAGGACAGATTAACAGAGCTCAATATGTATACCCTTGAGCAAAGGAGGTAGAGAGGTGATATGATCGAGGCATTCAAACACCTTAAGGGCATTAACAAGGTGAAAAGAGTCTAACATGTTTAAATATAAGAAAAATAGCAGGACAAGAGGACACAGCATGAGAGTGAGGGGCCGATTAAGGGAATGTGAGAAATTCTTTTCACAGAAAGGGTGGTAGATGCATGGAATGGCTTACCACAAGAAGTGGTGGCTATGAATACAGTGCAGGGCTTCAAACAGGCATGGGATAGGCATAAGGGAGCAATACAAATGACTATGAATAGATAGGCCACCGACAGAGCAAAGGCCGATGGCACATTTATAAGGTAGAAAAAAGAAATGGGCAGACTGGATGGGCCTTGCGGTCCTTATCTGCCGTCAACTTCTATGTTTCTATGTTTCTATGTCACAAATGCGATTGTATGATTATGATATTTTTTTAACTGTATGTCTTGTTACAAATGTAACTGAATGTTTAATTTCTCAGATATGTTAAATGGTAAACTCTATGTCTAATTCTTCATCCAACTGCCCCCCAAGTTGCTCCAGGAGATGAGCAACCTGTTGTTCAGTGTGCCTTCCTGGTGAAACATTTCAAAAATAAATAAAAATAAATAAAATATCCCTTCCTACTCCCTGTTTAGAACTGACAGGCAGACTAGAGGAGGAGGAGGAGTTGGCATTTATGTTAAAGCAGCAGTACTATGAAAAAAACTTGCTCTTTTTTGACCATTTATTCCCTGTACCCTGCTAATCATATACCTGGTACTCTTTCTTGACGGCATTGTACTATCGTTGAGTAATTTGCTCAGTTATTCTCTGCTTTTGTTTACATTTCTGTCACTAAGCATGTTGCACTGGAACCCCTTCTGCTGCCAACTGCACATGTGAATGACTTGTAGGAACATCGGGAATGGTCAGCAGAGGGTCCTTCTGCTGTTCTCAAAAGACATGATGTGACCTGTAGAAAAAGCACCACTGAAAATTAGTCAGCCGCCATATTTGTTGTAGCGCTACAACACTTCAAATAAATTGCAAATATCTAAAAAACTAAAGACAACTGGAAAAAAACATTTGCAGGTATGGGAACTGGAACTTTGGCCGCATGCTTACAGCCAAAAAACAGAATTTTGATAGCTCACTTCCTGATTTCATAGTACTGCTGCTTTAAGGATACATTTTCTGCCTCAGTCATTGACACAACCATTTGAAAGTCTGCCTCTCAAAGCTGAGATTTCAACTGCTGTCTCACTTTGTGTGATAGGATGCTGTAGGCCCCCATCGGCAGGATTATAGCTCTTGAACCATCTAAGTAACTATTTGGGATCCTTGCCCTCTGAGTTTATCATGTTAGGAGACCGCAATCTGGACTGGTTTCCCAGTGCCTCCACACCCCTTAAAACTATTTTGTCTCCTTTACATAGAAACATAGAAGTTGACAGCAGATAAGGACCGCATGGCCCATCCAGTGTGCCCATTTCTTTTTCTACCTTACGAATGTGCCACTGGCCTTTGCTCTGTCAATGGCCCATCTATTCATACTCATCTGCATTGCTCCCTTATGCCTATCCCATGCCTGTTTGAAGCCCTGCACTGTATTCATATCCACTACTTCCTGAGGTAGGCCGTTCGATGCATCTACCACCCTTTCTGTGAAAAAGAACTTCCTCACATTACCCCTTAATTGGCCTCCCTCTAATCTCATGCTGTGTCCTCTTGCCCTGCTATTTTTCTTACATTGAAACGTTAGACTATTTCACCTTGTTAATGCCATTAAGGTGTTTGAATGTTTCAATCATATCACCTCTCTCCCTCCTTTGCTCTAGGGTATACATATTGAGCTCAGTTAATCTGCCCTCATATGTTTTCTGATGCAGTCCCTGCACCATTTTGGTTGCCCTTCTCTGGACTGCCTCAATTTGGTTAATGTGCTTGTGAAGGTGTGGCCTCCAGTACTGCACGTAGTACTCCAGATGGGGCCTAACCAGTGTCTTGTAAAGAGGGATTATTACCTCCCTCTTCCGACTTGTGATACCCCTACTAATACACCCCAACATCCCTCTAGCCTTACCTACTGCTTTAGTGGTCTGCTTGGATGATTTCAGGTCATTGGTGATGATGACACCCAAGTCTCTTTCTTCCCTTGTGACTGCCAGCAACTCCCTTCCCAGCCTATAGGTGGCTTCAGGGTTTCTCTTCCCTATGTGCATGATCTTGCACTTTGCATTAAACACCAGTTGCCACTCTTCCAACCATTTTGCTAGTTTATCCAGATCTCTTCTCATTCTGCCCACCCCATCGGATCATCTACTCTGTTGCAGATCTTGATGTCATCTGCAAACAGACAAACCTTACCCTCTAGTCCATCTGCAGTGTCACTAATGAAGATATTGAAGAGGACTAGCCCCAGGACTGATCCCTGAGGTACCCCACTTGTGACTTGCATCTCTTCTGACTGTATACCATTTACCACCACTCTCTGTTTTCTGCCCGTCAACCAGTTTGCCACCCAGTTGACCAACCTCTGACCCACCCTGAGCCTACTCAGCTTATTAATCAATCTTCTATGTGAAACAGTGTCGACAGCTTTGCTGAAGTCAAAGCATGTGACATCAACTGTTCCCCCTTAGCTCCTTTAGTACCCTGGGATGTATGCATCAAGTCCCATAGCCTTGTCCACCCTGAGCTTATCGAGCTCTTGTAGGACCCTTTCTTTTTTGAAGGGACTGGTGCACACCTCCCTCCCTCCCTCCTGTGTCCAAGGTGCTGAGCTGTGGGCCCTGCCCTGCCTTCCCTTCAGTAAATACTGAGCAGAAGTATCTGTTTAGGATAGATGTTTTTGCATGATCCACTTCCCCCTCACACGCCCCCTTATCCCCTTTGATCTTAGCAATACCCCCTCTGGACTTTCTGCTTTCACTAGTGTATCTATAGAAAGTATCATTTCCTTCTTTTACTGTTCATGCTAGTGTTTCTCCGGTTTGGACCTTTGCCTGCCTTACTGCCTTCCCTGCTTCCCTTAGGGAAGTTTAGTATGCATCACTATCTTTATCCTGCTGTGTTCCCTTATATTTCCTGAAGGCCAGCCTTTTGGCTCTGACCTTTTCTGCTACTGTGTTTGAGAACCAAAGTGGTTTCCTTCTTCTTTTGCACTTCCTTTTCTCACTAACACAATGGGATGTTGCTTCAAGTATTGCATCTTTAATGCTTGTCCACTTTGCCTGTACCCCCTCACCTGTATTTCTTTTTGCCAAGGCTAGCTTAACTCTGTTGGCCATCTTATCAAAGTCAGCTCCTCTGAAGTTCCATATTTTTGCCTTGGAATGGGATGATTTTGTTCTAGTGGCCAAATTGAACCATACCATGTGATGGTCACTGGCACAAAGGTGATCTTCTACCATGAGATCTGTTATCCTTTCCCTGATCCCTCAAGGATCGGTCCTTGGGCCCCTCCTGTTCAACGCCTATGTCTCTGACATAAGGAAGGGTATCAGGAGTGAGATGAGTCTCTTTGCAGATGACTCAAAACTGGAGGCGGTGGTGAATGGGGAGGAGGGGAGGGTGGCCCTACAGAGGGACCTGGAGGCTCTGGAAAAGTGGTCTAGAAAGTGGAAGCTGAGGTTCAATGCAGGGAGATACAAGGTACTGCACCTGGGATCTAGAAACCCGGGCCAAGTGTACACCCTGGGGGGGGGGATGCTACAAGCCTCAATGGCTGAGACGGACCTGGGGGTGGTGGTGGATGTCAAGATGAACAACTCTGAGACTTGTAGAAGGTACAGGGCCAAGGCCAACAGGATGCTGGGATGCATTGCTAGGGGGATCACCTCCAGAAGGAGGGAAGTGATACTCCCTCTGTATAATTGCTTGGTGAGGCCGCACCTCGAGTACTGTGTGCAGTTTTGGAGGCCACACTTAAAGAGGGACATCAAACTCCTGGAGAGAGTCCAGAGGAGGGCAACCAAAATGATCTGGGGCTTGGGGGACAGGACTTATGGGGAGAGGCTCAAAGAGCTAAATATGTACACATTGGAAGAGAGAAGGGACGGGGGACATGATAGAGGTCTTCAGGTACATGAAGGTGGTAAATAGGGGAGGAGCAGCCAGGGTGCTCTGAAGGAAGGGGGGGGCAACTAGAAGGCATGGGTGGAAGCTGGAGGGGGGGGAGATCCAGGGGAGAAAGGAGGAGGAGGTGCTACTTCACTGAGAGGGTGGTGGAGCCATGGAATGCGCTGCCCAGGGGGCTGGTGGAGGCAAAGATGGTGGAAGGGTTCAAGAGGGGGTGAGACAGGTACAGGGGAAGTATTCTGGAGGCAAAGTCCTGTGCAGCGAGAATATCCAGGACTGGGAAGGAAGAAACCAGAGAGGGCCAGGGGGGCAGCAAGATCAGCTCCCAGGGTAGGGGCTGAACAAACGAGCAGACACGAAAGACCATTAGGCCTATTCTGCTGGCATTTTAGTGTGTTAGTATGTTAGTCAGTACTAGCTCTAGGATAGCCTTGTCTCTTGTGGATTGTTGTACCAGTTGTTTGAGGCCCTCCCCCTGCAGGGAATCCACCATGTGTCTAGTTCTGGCAGATGTCCCACCAGTTGTTTGAGGTCCTCCCCCTACAGGGAATCTACCATGTGTCTTTGGGTTGTCACAACTTATTACTGAAGCTACATGTCCCAATAAGAAGAACCCAAACAATAGCACTCTGCTGGATGTTATTGTAGTAAGCAAACCTCGTTTATTTTCTCACGCTGTTTTGTTTTTCCTCTGATATCAGTGACCACTGTTTATCACCTGTGTAAGATCCAACCCGAAATAATCATCTGCATCCACATTCACCATTAAGAGGTGTTGACAAAACTTTGACCCCTACAGTTTTATCTCTGATCTGTGAGATTTCTTGCATTGGCAGGACTTTTACCTAGCAAAATCAGTGAACATGGCATACGACACCTTCCAAGAAATTGTGTAGGGGCACTGGACAAATGTGCACCACTGGCTAAAGTCTGTGCTAGGAAACAAATCATGCCAGTGGTTTAAGGTGGACTTGAAGGCCACACTGCATAATAGAGACGTGCTCTGGAAAACTAAGCTCCCAGCTGACTGGATCTCATTTAGGAGGGCGAGGAACCTTTGCACTAAGATAGAGGGCACAGGGTCATAATGTCGCAAGACATTATGCCACATGGCTAAATCCAGCTGCCAATACAGCATGATTTATGCCACACAGCACAGCTCTTTTTTCAGTGGGGGGCTCCACCCCCCACAGCCCCCTTTGAGGGGGGCTGTGCCCCCGAGACCCCCCCCCACTAAAGATTCTTAACTCCAGGGGGGTCCAACTCGGGGACCGCATAAAGACTTAAACAAAATAAAATTTCTGGGACCGGGAATCAAACTGGGTTCCTGCTGCTGTGGATCTGTCCAGTGAGCCATGGCAGCTGCTCAGCAGAACCCACTACCAGCAGAGGTCTTATACTCTGCCTGGAAGTGTGTGAATGGTGCAATACCATGTACAGCAGTATATGCGGTATTGTACCATTCGCTGTCCTAGACAGCGGCATTATGGGTTAGCTATAATGTCATATGCTATTAAGCGTACAACATTATGACCTGGTAGGAAGATAGAGAGGCAAAGGCAAACTTTTACTGTGCAGAACTTGACTCTTCCTCTAAGTTTACCTCTAAAGTTTGGAAAACCTTAAAGGATACAGAAAGTCATGTGTCCGGAATTTCCTTACCTTCAAAAATTACTGTTGGTGCCACTTCAGTCTCTGATAGGCCAACAATCCTTGTTTCTCACAACAACCATTTTGATACCACAGATTTAGCATTTGATACCTCCCCTGCCAGCAATCTGTGCTCACAACTTGGCGTATAGGATCAAGAAGTCCCTGTCACTAGCACTACCTTCTCCCTTCTGCCTGCATCCTTGAAAGAGGTCGAAGACCTTCTGCTACAGCTTGATACCAGGAAAAGTGATGGTGCAGACCACCTAGACCCTTTTTTTCCTGAAAACTGGTTATCACATCGTGGCTGTGCCAGTTATGCATCTTTTTACTCTATCTCTCTCGCAAGGCAATCTCCCTCCTTTATGAAAAAATGCCTATATGATCCCCCTTTTCAAATCCAGAGACCCCAGTGACCTCAACAATTATAGGCCAATCTCCCTACTCTCTATCTAGTCAAAACTGCTGGAGAAAATTGTGAGTACTTAACTCAGGAACTACTTAGAGTCTGCAAATCTGCTTAACCCATTACAATCAGGCTTCAGACCACAATATAGTACCATCTCAGCACTTGCTAAGGTGACTAACGTGCAAACTGGATACCAATAATTTTGTTTGCACAGTATTTGTAGACCAAAGCAAGGCATTCATTACTGTCGACCATGATCTGCTCCTTTTTCCCTCTGGAACATTGGCCTGGACCACTTGTCTCTGAGATGGTTCTCTAATTATCTCGCAGGTTGGCTTCAGCAGGTAAAAGTGGAAGGGGTACTCTCACCACTAAAACCCTTATTGAGAGGCGTACCTTAAGGGTCCAATTAATGAGATGACAGTGCCAGTGTTCATGTGAAGGGGTCCCAAAAAGCCCACATTGAAAATCTGGTGCAAAAATGTTTAAAAAAAATTAACAAGACATCAACAAAGTTTAAAACGCCATAGACAGCCATTATATGGCACTTAACCTGATTCTTCAGTTCGCAGTTCGGCTTTGAAGAGTGCAGACGTGTCTCGGTCCAGAGAAGATCACAGCCACCAGCCTCTGGAGGTAAGTATGGGGTAAGGGGAGGTGGGTGCACAGAGTGAGGGTTGGGATGGGGGAGACAACAAGGGACTGTTTTCTTCTTTCCAGGTTAAAAAAAAGACAGCAAGGGACTGTTTTCTTCTTTTACAGGAACAAACAAAAAATATATTGGAACAGTGGAGGTAGGCTTCCCAGTGTCCCACCATGGTACTGGGGGGGGGATAAAACTGAACTGGGGACACTGGGAGTTGGTTATCCAGTGTCCCACACTGTTGGAGGGTAGTGTCAACATGGGGCTTGGGAATTGGGCACCGCAATGGAGGCAAAATCATTAAAAGATAACATTTCAGGATACTGAGAGTGAGCTACCCAGTGTCCGACAATGGGAAGTGTGGAGGTGGCACCTATTCCTACTGCCAACACAGGGATTGGGTACCCCAATGTCCACAGAAAACTATTTAATGTAATAATTCATGCCTCAGCCCCCTTCGAGGCTGTTAAAGGAGAAAAACTCCTTTTATTACATAAGCACCAATAGGTGTTTACCTAAATGGGGGCCAAGGAAAAGTATTCTGATATTATTTTGGGCATAAAGTGGCCAAAAAAGGTTAGGGGCTTTTGCCCTGGGGGCAATGGGGTTTTTCCATTGAAGGATTGCCACAAATTGTAGCAATTTTCATGAAATAGTGCCAAATTTGCACGAACGTTGAGGCACTGTTTCATGAAAATTGCCACAGTTTGCAGTGTTACCAATGGCTAAAAAGCTCCGAAAAATAAATTCCAAACATTATTTTGGAAAACTAATATCAGGATCATGTTCCTCTGGCCCTGATTAGGTAAACACAGGTCTTGGTATTTGCCAAGGGGCAGTGTATTTTGAATTACACAGTTTTGTTGCCATCACTAACTGAAAACAAGATGGCGGCAGCACAAAAGTGAAAAACCCATTTGTGATAATAAAAAGTGTTTTCGCAAAGGTTTCATGCTCAGAATATATGTTTTCCAATAGGCTATAATGAGAAACTTAAATAACTATTGAATGGATTAATATTTTTTCACCAATCCTGCAAAAGGTGGTGCAGACCCCATATTCCCTGACAGCTTCAGGCCAGAAACCCAAACCATTTAGGCTGTAGTCCTGAGCAAAGAAATAGCCACAAAAGTGATGTTTTTTTACTTGATTTGCCACTCTACAGCTCCACAACTGTATCATCCACCAGAACAAACCTTGCAAGATCCAGAGATCTATGGTACTAGATGGCACATGCAAAATTTCAGGCAAATCTGTCATACAGCTGCAAAGTTATCAAAGTGCAAAAATTTGGCTTTAACATAGATGTGGCCGTGCAACCCTAAGTATATCTGCACTGCCCTGCAGATATAATATATATATACCATCACCAAAACTAAAATAAAAAGTTTTGCATAATGTAGTAAACATTTTTCTTCTAAGAAAATTCAATTTCTCTGGGGACCCACATATACAATTCACCTCTGCAAAAGAGAAACAAGATGTTTTAAAACTGTTCCGGCAGGGGGCAGCACAGTGCAGCAGCCCTGATTTTTCAGGCAGATGATGGGGGCAATAGGGTGCAGAAGCCCGGACTCTATGGGAGAGAGACTGGGCAGCAGAGTACAGCAGCCTCAACTGTGGGGCAGGAGACAGGGGGCTTGTGAGGCAGGGGACAAGAGACAGCAGAATGCAGCTGCCTCAACTGTAGGCAGGAGATGGAGGCATTAGGATGTCATACAGTGTTTCTAGTTATACAAATATATGATATATTTTCACACAGAACCCATCAAAGAACTGAAATGTGTGTGTTCATATAGTACATGTGCCTGAAATAGAAACATAGAAACATAGAATTTGATGGCAGATAAGGACCACTTGGCCCACCTAGTCTGCCTATTTCCCTACCTAATGGATAAGCTGCAGATCCTAGTTAACCAACAGCCTACTTCCTCCTACCCCCCCACTAGAATTGCCTTATGTCTGTTCCATGTATTCTTGAATTCCCCCAATTTGTTTTTGACTCTATGACCTCTTCAGAAAGGCTGATCCATGCATCTGCAACCCTCTCTATGAAGAAATACTTCCTCACATTACCTCTGAGCAGTAAGGCATTCGACTCGGTGCCGCATGGAAGGCTGGGAAGTAAGTTAATAGACACAGGGGTGGGTGCAAAGCTGGTGAGATGGGTAGGAAACTGGCTTCATGGAAGGCAACAGAGGGTGGTGGTGGGTGGGGATATCTCACACCCAAGGGTAGTGTAATGCCCCAAAGTTAGGGGCACTACAGGAAAGGGGAATCTATAGATAAAGCAATTAGGGGTTTACATGTACCGAGGGTGCCTGCAAAGGTGTGGGAAGCAGGGTACAATCATAAGGGGCCCCTAAAAGTAAAGATTCCCCTCCTTGTAAAAGGAAGCTGTAAAATAATAGTAGAAAAGTGCCTTGTTCACTAAAATCCTTGTCAAAAAGCAGAACTAATTGCAACACATGTCACAATGGCTTGGATGGAATGCTGTGCTGAGCTGCTCATGTACAGCATTCCAGTACAAACACTCTGGAACCTTGGGGTTTGTTTTTAAAAAAGTTTAACGGTTTTTCAGCAGTTCCTGCCAGGCTGTGGAGGAGAGAGGGCACCACAAACCAAGGGGAAACCTGTTAAGGGCTTACCTGTGTTGAAGCCGTTTCCCTGAGGGTTTGGTGGTGTGCCTGCTCTGGGCTCCAGCTGGTGAAGACTCCATGATGCTCCGTTTCAGTCCATGGTGCCATCGGGGCACCAGAAGAAGGTAACCGGCCGTTTGTCGTGGTTTGGGCTGTGTAGCCTGTCAGTTTATTTATTTTTTCATTTAAAGTTTATTAAAGTTTTCAACATACAACACAACATAACACCTTAGATATAGAATGTGTCCAGGAATAAGTGGGAGAACCAAATAATGCCTCCCCCCCAACTCCTAACCCGTCCTCATCCCCCTCCAACAATTCAACATAAACAAAAAAAAAGGGGAGAAACCTACTTCCGCTTCACCCCCCTATCCCCTACCCTTCTCTCACCCCAGGTTTGCATGGCTAGGCCTTATTTAGTTGCAACCCAGCAGCCAGCAACCCCTTCCTCTACACAGCTTGAAGTGAATAAAAGGTTACTAATGGCGCCCAGATCCAGTTAAATCTCTTCATCCTATTCCTAACACTGGCCTCCATTTTCTGTACCCTGAGATTGGTCAAAAATTCCCTCAGCCATTCCACATATGTTATCTCCTTGGGATCCTTCCAGTGTCTGAGCGTGAGTTTTTTAATGGACAAAGATATTAGAGCCATATGATATTTACGATTAATTATCTGAATAGTCACCTAAAAGCCATATTTTAACCGTGAATAGGTCATTGAGACCCAACAGGGGGTCTATTCTCCATCTAATTTGTGTCCATAAAGGAGCCACCTTGGGACAGTACCAGAAAATATGCAATAAATTGCCTTCCCCCGAGCACACCTTATACAGGTAGAGGAGGGAGCAAGGCCAAGTTTGGACATTTTCTGAGGGGTATAATATAAATTATGTAGTATCTGAAATTGCATGAGCTGGAGCCTATCTTGTGTAATAAACTGATGACACCCACACCAAAGCTCCGTCCAATTAATAACTAAGTCCGGAAAAAGCCGAGACCAGTACCCAGAAGGTCCAAAAGGTTCAGGGTAAATCCAGTCGTAGAGAACCTTAAGAATTCTCGAGACCGCATGCGGTAGGCCTGCCACTTGAGCCAAATCCGCCTGGAAGGATAGACATCTAGATGGCTGGGGGGTCATCCCTATAGTCTTCACAAGCAAATGGCGTAGCTGATAGACTTTAAATATATTAGAGGCTGGGATTCCAAGCTTAGCTAACATCTCTGGTGATGACATCCATGTCCCCTTGGTGTCGTTCCAAAAATATGAGAGGTTGACCTCCCTGGCCAGCGGGATCCACAAGGGGGAAAGCACTCTTCCCTCAATTTTAAGGTTAGGATTGCCTAATAATGGCTGCTCCAAATCTGCAGAGTGGTTATATTTAAGAAAATTAAAGAACTGGGAGTGAACCCTTAAAGAAAGTGCTATTGGAGATGAACGAAGTGGTGCAGGGAGATATTTGGACTTTGTGTATAACAAAGAGGCCGGGGAGAGCTTATGATATTGGATTTGTGCCAGCTCTATTTTAAGCCAAAGAGGTTCATAGTTAGAAGGATTTCCCGGGTCGCTGTGTTTCACCCATCTTAAATATTTATTCACATGGCTGGCCCAAAAATAGAGGCCGATATGGGGCAAGCAAAGACCTCCCCTATCTTTCGGAGCCGCTAATTTGTGGAAAGCCAGACGAGGTTGTTTCCCACCCCAAATAAAATTAACAAAAGTATTGTGCACTTTCTTAAACCATGACAGGGGAATCCATAAATTCATGTGGCTAAGTGGGTAATAAAGCCGGGGAAAGACGTTCATCTTGATTAAATTAATTTTGCCCCACAGAGACAAAGGAAGGCAAGACCATCTATTGAGATCCAGTGTAATAACTTGTAGTAAGAAGTCCAGGTTTTTCTTTTGAGAAAGTGTTGTGCTTCTTGTGAGAACAATACCTAAATATCTCAATGACTCTTTCTCCCAGGCCAGGCCTAGATCTCTGATTTCCTGCTTTAACAATCTCTGATTAAGGGGGAAGACCGAAGTCTTTTCCACATTTAACTTATAGTTAGAGAAGGAGCTAAACTCTTTTATAATTTCCAGCATATACAGTATAGACTCTCTAGGATGGGAGATTTGAAGTAGTAGGTCATCCGCATAGGCTGACACTTTAACTTCTAGGCCTTGGACCTTTATACCCTGGATCCTAGGGGAAGTAACCAGCATCCATATGAGGGATTCTAAATATAAATTAAAAAGCAGAGGAAACAAAGGGCAGCCCTGTCTAGTGCCAGAACCCAGAGGTAATAAATCTGAGACATTACCATTGCATGAGACTCGGGCCGTAGGAGTCCTATAAATTGCCCATACCCAGCCCTGAAATTCCACTGGGAAACCAAAAGCAGGCAATGTCCAAAAAAGGAAGCTCCAGTCAACCCTGTCAAATGCCTTCTCGGCGTCCAGGGAGATCAAGACGGACGGGAACTCAGTGTCCCTAGCCGCCGAGAAGACATGCGCCAGAGTGCGCAAATGATCACTGGATAATCTCCCCTTCATGAAACCAACCTGTTCTGCTCCTATTAAATTGGGCAGAACAGTGTTAATACAATTTGCTAGCAATTTGCACAGGATTTTTATGTCTTGATTTAACAAAGATATAGGCCTATAACTAGCCATGAGTTCTGTCGCTTTACCAGGTTTAGGAAGTAAAATTATTAGTGCTTCGAATATTATCCGTGTAATTGGCAGTAACAATCTGTTGAAACAAAAGAAGGAGCAAAGGGGCTAGTTGTTTTGCAAACACCTTATAGAAATTAGCTGAAAACCCATCTGGACCCGGAGACTTATCAGAGGGAAGATCCTCAATAACTTTAATAATTTCTGCCTCAGTTATGGGGGCGCATAGTGAGATTTGCTGCACTTCTGAAAGAAAAGGCAAATGAGATTCCGCCAGATATTGGTCTATATCCTTTAGGCATGGGGGGTTTACCATTGAACTATATAATGATTTAAAACATTTGTAAAATTCTGCTGTAATGTCTGCTTGCTTATTCAATAGTAACCCCTCCGCTGACCGAATTGATGCAATGAACCTAGCAGATTTTTGCTGTTTGATTCTTGAAGCCAGCAGGCGGCCAGCTTTCTCACCTTGGTCAACATATGTGGCATTTGATTTCAAGATCATGAATTTTGCCTTCTCCCTCAGAATATTCAAATAAGCGTCCCTTAGTTAAACCAACTCTGAGCGGGTTTGTTCCAATGACCGGGGGGACATACTTGTTTCTATTGCTCTAATTTTAGAAAGCAATTGCACCAGATGCTGTTCTCTCATTCTTTTCCTTTTAGATGCTATCCCAATCAACAAGCCCCTCAAATATGCCTTGAGGGCACTCCACTCCATATCGGGTTTCCCAGTAATGTTGGAGTTAGCAGTCACAAAGTATGAAATATGGTTACCAACATATTTCACTGTGTTTGGATCTTTTAGGAGTTGATTATTGATTTTCCAGCACCCTTCCACCTTCAGAAGGGTATGGAGAGAAAGATAACAAGTAACAAGAGAATGATCTGAGGGAGGACCTGGATGAATGGCTGAGTCTACCACCTCCGACAATAGCCTTTGGGAAATCATGATATAATCGATCCTTGAAGATGTTTTGTGGACTGGAGAGGTAAAAGTGTAGCATCTATCCGAAGGGTGCATAGTACGCCACACATCACAAAGTCCCACTCTATCCCACAAGTCTCTCAATGCCCGCTGGGCTGGAGAGAGACCTCTGAATTTAGTGCCCAAGCGATCTATATTGGGATCAAAGGACAAATTCAGGTCTCCACCCAAAACCATTGGGACAGCTAAAAAGGGTGTTAACACATTAAGCAAGTCCATAAAGAACCCCGGGGAATCACAATTTGGGCTATATATACTACCTAATAAAATCTCAGTAGTATTTACTCTTCCAAGAACTAGTAGGTATCTGCCCCGGGTATCCCTGACTATTTTGGAAGCTATAAATGGTACGTTTCTCTTCACTAAGACCATCACTCCACAGGTTTGCATAGAACCCTCTGACAAGAATACCTGCCTTCTCAGCTTAAGTTCTTCCGAAACCAGTAAGTGGGATTCTTGAATAAAAATAATGTCAGACTTTAACAGCTGCAAATGTTTCAATATTTGGTATTGTTTTAACTTCTGCCTAGCCCCCTTAACATTCCAAGTGGCAAAAACTAAATTACTGCCCATAGAATGAAGGTGAGTTATTGTAAAAAACCTTGAACCTTTTATCGAAAAAGGCTGCATTTAGGCTGGCCCCCAACAGTAACTTCATGCAAACCCGATCCCTAACCAAACCCCCCCCCCATCTCCCAATAAGAGTCACCCAACTACTGAAATATTCGGACAGCTTTCTAGGAACCCTTTCCTGCCCCCTTAATGCTACAGTCCACGGTCAGCAGAGCACCAACAACGCTTCCTCCCCCAGACCTCTCCGATTCCTCTGAAACCCCATCCATGCATAGTGTCTTTTGCCTAATATCGGTGGTTAAAGCATCTGGGGTTATGCTGAAAAACATTCCTGGCCAGCCGTAATCTTCTGACCAACCTACTCTTCTAGCCTCCATACCAAAACATATAAAAAAACCCCATTTAGCTGGACAACCTGTTCACCAAATTAAAATATAGAAAATAAAAATATAATATAATATAATATAAACAGCCCCCGTCCCCATTCCTGTCACAACTAGTACTTGATAAAACAGAAAATTTTCCAAAATTCAGCTTATCATTATAAAATCTGTGTAACCTGGCAACATAAAATGAACGGGGAAACAGCGCAATTAGCAATTATGTAGCTAAGCATGCCTTGAAACCTGATCCACGGGAGCCTTAGGCACTAATCTTCAATACAAGCCCTGGAAGACCTGTCAAGTCCGGATCCAGACTGGAGACATTGGCAAATAATTACCCAACTAATTCTCACAATTCCAGTCCCCATAAGACAGGTGAAACTTGCGATATTAAATGATCTCCAGCGTCAGGATTCTGCCATCCCCTTAGCAACATAATTTTAAAACCCCAAGGTGGTATGACATGGAAAGGAAAGTATCAACAGAGCAGTTGTGCCCGTTCCCTTATAACTCTATACACACTTCTGTACAGGACATCATTGTACATGCAGACAGACCCAGCCCGCACCCTCTAAACTTAGAGTGATATTAAATTTGGGAATAAACATAACACTGTTCCTGCTCATAGGGAGCCATAATTGAGGCTGAGCACAGCCAAAGGCGATGTCCAAAAGAAAAGAGCCCCCATTCCCTATTAAATTCCATAGCAGCCTTCGTCCACAGAGCTCGTAATGCAACACAGTCTTGATTGAGTCCAACTAAAGGAGCGAGCTCCCTCTAGTGGTGGGAGCTGTTTACAGCAAAGCCTGTAACCAAACAAAAATATTGAGACAATCCCAGTCCGTAGCCTGTATACCGTTAAAACTTTGGGGAGACAAACCCAGGTCTGATTATGACCAGGCTTACACAAGGGACCAGTAACAAATATATATTTTACTTGCACCAATCCAACCCAGAAAACTTAACCCCATACAAAGGAAACTCATACATAATCACATTATATAACCCCAATAGGTATCAGGCATAGGAACTCTCTTTACGAGCCACTCAGTCCATCAAAGCCCAAACTTTGCTGTCACTGGCAGCACTTAGCCACAATAAAAAGGTTCAGCTGTAGCCTTCTTCAACTCTAAATTCCCCCGGTTCACATGTTGGTTGGAATCATATCGATTGAGGGGCTTCTTACGAGTCCTTGAAGAGGTTGGGGAAAGCCTTTTTGAGATCTTTAGCTGCTACTTCTGGATCCTCAAAAGATGTCCATGTACCAGCGATCATTACCCCCAGCCTCGCGGGGTATCCATCCGGAACTTTACACCAGCAGCGATTAGCTTTGAGACCAAAGGGTGAAACAGAGCCCTTTTCTGTCTGACCGACACTGGCAGGTCTTGTGCCACTCTAATTTACGCGCCTTCCCATCGCACCTCTTGTAGCTCTCTAATCTTCGTGTATAAATGTTGCCTTTATAAGAAGTTTAAGAATCTAAAAATTGGAGGGCGAGGTGGTGCTCCCACTGGTGACATCGGACGCAGGGATCTATGTGCCCATTCGATCACGTACCACGGACCGAATGGCGAAGGGCCAGCCAGTTTTTCTACGACCTTCTGCACAAACAGCACAGCATCCGATCCTTCTTGCTTCTCAGGAAGACCAATGAGGACCACATTATTCCTGCGGCACAGTTTATTTTTTTAAACCCCCCTTGCGTTTTAAAGTTAAATTTCGGTCACCCGTTGGCAGCCCTGCCAGCCTCATCGCGCCGCTCGTCCTGTCGGCCATCTTAGACCCCCTTTGCCATCCTCCCAGCCACCTGCACATTCCCTCCCACTGTCAACATACCTCCTACCTCCCGACAGTGCAGCAACCCTCCAGAGGACAGCGGAGCGGTGAGTCGGCGGCAGCACTTGAAGCATGCTGACCACCCATTACAGGGGGATCGTTTTATTTTATTTCAGAAGTGCACAGAAGGCACTTAGAAGAGCAGCTGAGTGCCGCAAGGGAAAGCGAGTCAAAAGGACCCATATTTCTTTATTCAAAAGGGGGCGTGACCAGGCGGGGTAGCGGCGCCCGAAGGAGGGGCCAGAAAGCGAGGCCTGTGTAGCGGCCTTTGAATATTCAGTAAGATGGCTGGATTTGGGGTGGTGTTTTGCTACTGAGTGACAGCAGCTCTCAGACAGCTGCAGATTTAAAGGGGCCACGTAGTTTAAAAGGGGCAAGTCAGGCAAAAAGTTAGGTAGGGTACTTGGCCCACAGTTAAAAGGGCTACCAGACCACGCTGTAAGAGGTCAGATAGGCCCATGGTATAGAGGGCAGTTCAGGCCCATTTCTGTTAGGGCACCAGGCCCACTGTATTTAGGGCACCAGGCCCAGTCTTAAAAGGGCTAGTGGCCCACAGCCAAGTGTAGTGCACCAGACCCGAAGTAAAGGGGGCGTCCAGCCCGGGTTCAAGGTAGGGCATCAGGTCCAAGGTAATTGTAGGGCATCAGGCCCGAGGTAAATGTAGGGCATTAGGCCTGAGGTAAAGCAGGGTTCCGGAGAGCTCCCAGCCTAGTGGTACTAAGGGCGGCCCCGGCCTAGGAGATTAGGGCAAGCCAGCCTAGTGGTACTAAGGGTGGTCCTGGCCTAGGGGATTAGGGCAAGCCAGTCTAGTGGTAGTGAGGGCATCCTTAGCAAAATGTTCAGGGGTAGCCAGATCCTATTCAGGAAGACCCTACATTTAGGAAAAAGGGTCCATCCAAGGCTGCTTAGCTCACAAATACTGCAAAGTAACTGTAACACCTGTACTGTTCATGCAAATGGTTGTTGCTAAAGTGCTCGAAAGACTGTGAACTTGCTAAGAAGCACCAAGACTGTATTGTATATGGATTGTGGTTATTGCCCCTGGGTATCTGAACTATTGCCCTAAGCATCTTTCAGCTACATTGTTACCAGCGTATGGGGACGGTCTCAATCTTCTACCACACTGCAGTCCCATAGTGTGGTCTGTAATACTACGTACTCAGAATCAGTCTCTACCCAGAAGAGGACGTCTTCTCAGCATTCTTCACCTAAGTGGGATCGTCCATCAGATCATCTCTTCTGTCTGTGTTGTCCACCGAAGTCAAGTCCTTCGCCATTCGTAGAAGTCATACCCGCTGTTTCTTGTTTTCACAGCTCGAAGGTACGTCCGCCGAAACGCATCATGACAGCCGTGCCAGTGTTGTTTCGTATGGTTCCTTTCCCAGATGTCCCAAAGTTGGTCGCCCTCTACAGAAGAGTGTGCTCATCCTGGAGAACCTGGTCTGAAACCCCTCCTGGTCGTTCACCGAAAGTTGAGACCGTCGAAGCCCAGTACGGGATGCATCCGCCGTTTCTTTGTTTTTGTTCTGGTTTCTGTTGACAAGATTGCAGAATTAACCATCATCTCTTCAGAGACTTCTGGTTCCTGGTCCTGTCAGAGATCCTTCTGAGTTTAGCTGGCCCTTGGAGTGCCGCAGCATCCATCAAGTCATGGTAGTCCTCCATTGGATTCGTCGCCATGCAGGTCCTGATCTCTCTTCGTCCTTGGCGACCCTGGAAGTGGGTTTTGGCTGAGGAACCCTTTGTTTTCAGTGGGTTATTTTAGGAACCATTTGCTCTGGTTCTTCATTCTGGCAGCCTTGGAGAGAGTGGGCTTTTGCCGAAGAAACACATGTTCTGTTTACCAAACCTGTCACCACCCCAGTGGCCTTAACTAGGTCCTTGCTGGGAATTGTGATTAGGGTTCTACAGTTCTGTTTTACTTCCCTTGTAGCTACCATCGAAGAAAGATGGTGCGCACGAAGATGACAGACTTTTGGACTTTGTGAGAATTTGATGGTCATTGTAAAACCAAATATTGTATTGTGGGTAGTGAAGAACACCTGATTTCCATCTATGTACTAGTTGCTCTTACATGATACTGCTAAGGAATTTTAGGAGTATAGTGGCAATAGGCCGTGGTGCACCCATAGAGAATAATAATCTAGAGTTTAGACATTTTAGAGTTTAGTTGTTACTGTTTAGATATCCATAATGCTGTCCATACTCCCTACTATTTTTGTGATTGGTACGTTTCTGTATGACCATGTCCTCCGTCCCCTCCTGTCTAATAAACATTTTTACTTCATCCAATCTCTGTGTACGACTCCTGCCTCTCCTAGTCAGGTGAGTCCACCAGTCCAACCCCATTCGGACCTCAAGCGGCCCCTCGCCATCCCACCTGCTGAGGGTGTCACTGGCGCTGCTGGCAGTGAGATAGTTCCCATCACCACTCCAAGAGAAAAACCCCAAGGTCTACCAGTACAGCGTCCATTACAGTAGTGACGAGCGGTGTTCCACAGGGCTCGGTGTTGGGACCAGTGTTGTTTGGGATATTCATTGCAGACATATCATGGGATATCAAGAGCAAGATCAGTCTGTTTGCTGATGATACCAAGGTAGGAGCGGTGGTGGATGACCTAGGGGGATGACAGGGGTTGCAGGATGATCTGGCAAAGCTTGAAATCTGGTCAGACACCTGGCAACTGGGGTTTAATGCCAAAAAGTACAAGGTTCTGCATTTTAGGATGAAGAACCCAAGGAGGAGTTACCAGCTGGGAGGAGTGCAGCTAACCCAGACAGAGGAGGAGAAGGATCTGGGGTGCTCATTACAGGGTCAATGAACAACTCGGCACAATATAGGAAGGCAGCTGCAAGAGGCCAACAAAATGCTGGGTTGTATTGCCAAGGGGTATATCCTCGAGGAGGGAGGAGATGATTCTGCCACTGTATAGGCTATTAGTTAGACCACACCTGGAGTACTGCTTGCAGTACTGGCGCACGTATCTGAAGAGAGACATTAAGTTACTGGAGGGGGTGCAGCACAGGGCGACAAAGATGATCAAGGGGCTGGGGGACTTATCATACTAGAGGAGGTTGAGGGAGTTGAACATGTACTCACTGGAGGAGAGGAGGGATGGGGGGACATGATTGAAACCTTTAAATACATGAAAGGAGTAAACAAGACAGGTACAGAGGGGCTGTTCAAAGTAAGGGAGAGGAGGGACACCAGCGGCCATGATATGAGACTGGAGGGAGGAAGGTTCAGGAGGGAGATGAGGAGACACTTTTTTACAGAGAGGGTGGTGGCTGCATGGAATGCGTTACCTGCAGAAGTGGTATCCAGTAGAACAGTGGACTGCTTCAGAAGGGGATGGGACAGGACAAGGGGAAGGGTTAATGAAGGGGAAGGGTGGAAGGGAGGGGCATCTGCAGAATAAGGAGTGCTAGCTGCACATTTAAGCAGACTTGATAGACCTCTAGGCCTTTATCTGCTGGCAAATTTCGTATGTTCGTATGAGCTGTCCACCCCCTCTATCTTCAGATTGTGCCCCTTAAAATAGCAGAGTGTGGCAGGCACCTGTTTGTCAATCTGACAGGAAAATAATTGTTCTTACATGAACCTACTTATGGAGGCTATATCGAACACAAACTACCTGTATGAATTAACAAACTTTAGATTTATATCAGTTAAAAAACCCAGTGCTACATAGCTAGAAAAAAAAGAGTTTTGATGAGAAAGAACTAACAGCCCTGATACAGACAAGCTGATTTCTCATATGCGTACAACTTCAATTCAGCATTGAAACTCAAATTATAATTTTTTTTATCAGAATGGAATGATAGATATTTAGCTAATTCATCTGAACACAAACAAGTAACTAAGTAAGTAAAACCCTGAACAGTAAACAGTAAACAATTAACTCTACAGGTTGCTCTACATGAGAAGTTAACAGCTCTTCAGCTTTTCAGTCAGGTGGGAACTTACACTGCTGAAGCAGTAGCTTACTCCAATATGATGTCATCACTCTCCAAGGCTCAGTCAGAGGGCCAGAAACAGCCTGACTGTTTCCAGTTAGTGGAGAACAAGTTAACAAATGCTGATTTAAAGAAAACCACAAAATCAAATAGCATGACATTTTCAGGAAAAACTACTCATGACACAGGGACTTGAATTTAGGCTTTTATTAAAAATGTGTACAAAGTGTTGCCATTAATCTTTAAGCTCAGATTCAGTTAGTTGCTGCAATACACATAGGAAAAAGGTGTTGTTTTCCTAAACACATTTCTCTTATTATTCGTTTAAAGTGACAAAGAACTTAGAAACTCTGCCTGTCAGGATACCTGTCAATCACTGAGCAAAGAGATGGGAGTGGATCCCATTCTACTGGTCTGTTAGAACAACAGTTCACAGAGTTCAAGTGTATTTTCGTTTAAAATGTTTTAAAACAGAAACATAAATGCTGTACAAGTAAAGGTGCAATAGGAATGTGGTAATGTGTTGGGCTTGGGGGTGAAAGAATTTGCTCAGGTCTCCACAGCTGTACTGCCAGCTTCCTGACTGGTACACAGCTGTACTTTCCATTTTCTCCATTCAGAGTAGGCGGCGAGTTACCAACTTGGAATTAATGTGACAGTACAGTTGGGGACTTTTCAGAACCACAGCCCTAACAGTCTCAGTTCTCGATCTCAGTTTCACTGTTACGTAAGTGTCCCGACCCCTTCTCCTTCTACTCATCCTCACTCTCATTAGTGGTCCCCCCCTCAATAAAAAAGTGCTTAAGGATATTGCCTTTTTGCAGTGTTACTTGACTCTCAGATTGCATATATATATATATATATATATATATATATATATATATATATTAATATATATATATAACAACTGGATATATCCCCCATCCCACCTGGCATTCCCCTCTCCAGTGAAATCACATGGGAGAGTGCACAGCCCCAGTTTCACCTTAAACTTATTAAGCCTCCTAACGTATTGCCCCTCCTCCTCAGGATTGATCCTGATTCCTCTCCGGGACATGATCTGCTTGAACCAAGGCTGCTGAGGGTTGCTGCTCCTGCCATTGCCCTCCCTGTCACCTGGCTCATCAACAGGTCCTTCCTTGAGGGAACAGTCCCGAGTAAACGGAAAGTAGGAACCGTAGTCCCGGTTCATAAAAGAGGGCCTAGGGACAAAGTGGGTAACTTTAGGCCCATTTCCATCCTCTGCCCCCTCGGGAAAGTTCAGGTGAGACTGGTCCATAACCAGCTGCATGACTACCTAGAGCTTCACTCTGTCCTAGCTGACATACAACACGGCTTCAGAAAAGGCCACGGTGCAGACACAGCCCTCATCCAGCTCACATCTGATGTTCTCGGTGCCATGGACCATGGCTCCCAGACTGGCGCACTGTTTGTCGACCTATCCAAGGCTTTTGACTTAGTCAACCATAGCCTTCTGCTCACCAAACTTCACCTCCTTGGACTGGATGGGCTCTCCCACTCCTGGTTCGAGAGCTATCTGCTAAACCAAAGCCAAATAGTCTGCTGGAGGGGAACGCAGTCCAGTGCCTGATCAGTTGTCTTGGGGGTACCCCAGGGCTCAATCCTGGGCCCCCTGCTCTTCACTCTCTTTGTCAATGACATAGAGAGGGCCTGTGGGCCGAGCAATCTCATCCTCTATGCAGATGACACTATTGTCTACTGCAGTGACCTGTTACCCAGTGTCATCACTGCTAAACTGCAACACAGTCTCACAACACTAGAAGCCTGGTTCTCTTCCAACTCTAGTATTGAGCGAGGAGAAAATGAAGGCTGTCTTGTTTGGACCCAGGCGCCTTGGCTCAGATAGTAGTGACCTTCTCCATCTCAAACTGGACCAGGGGAAGTGGGTCGAGGTCCTAGACAGGATCAAATACCTTGAGATACTCCTTGACCAGGAACTGTCCTACAAACCCCACATCGACTCATTAACCAAGTCCATGCACCAGAGACTTGGACTCCTCTATCGGTTGGGAAACTCCCTTACTGACGAGGCTCGGCGTGCTATCTCCAAATGCACCCTTCTCCCCCCCTTTACAGGGCCCCCCTGCTACAGTTCCTATGAGAAGGGGAACTCAAAAAACTCACGGTGCTCTACCATAGAGTGGCATGCTTTGCCACTAACTCCCCCCCCCAGGAGACACCACTGTGAGGTCCTTGCAGACCTCCACTGGCCCACCATACGCCATAAACTGGCCTACTCCACCTTCTGCCTGACTCATAAATTCACCACCGTTAGCCCTCCTTCTCATCTGCATGGACTGCTTAACCCCAGAGTACAACACAGAGGTATGAGATCCTCGGCCAGCCGGCCCCTAGTCATCCCTCGCGTACGTACCAACCCGGGTAAGCGTTCCTTCTCATACGCTGCCCCACACTTGTGGAATACGCTCCCAGCTACTCTGGTCGATAGGCCTTCTCTCCAAGAATTCAAGGCTGGCCTTAAAGCATACCTGCTGGAACTTAGCCTTTGTGTGGCTGCACTCGCTAGCCCTCCTTTTTCCCTACCAGACAAATCGTGACCTCTCATGCCCTGCTGATGAATGTGTCAAATTCTGACCCCTGTAAATTCTGTAATGTTATAATTGCATGCACTGGATTCTCTACCTGTAATTACTGTCTCTCCAGTTGATACTGTCTCACCTCTAACCTTGTACTACTGTCTACTGCATGTAAAATTGCTGTATGTACCTAACCCCGGGTCACCCCTGAAAAAGGGACCTTTGGTCTCAGTGGGTTTACCTGGTCACCAAAATCTAAATAAATAATTAAAATATATGTTTCTGGAATTTCTTCTGTTTTCTGAATGCAATTCGAGGCTCATCTCCTTTGATTGACTGGTTTCCCTATACATGGAGTGCTGGCACCATCTACTGGCCAAATGCTAAACATTGGGTTCTTGTAAGGCATCTACCAGCATTTGTAATATACAATTCAAACAGGATTTGTTTTCTATAAAAAAAACGACTTCTGTATAGACTGCATGCATGTGTTTTGTGGACAAATGGTAAAACATTGTTTAAAGTTTCTTGTATTGCAAGAATTGCAAAAGCAATGACTCCACACCAGCCCTGTGAAAAGGAGTTTAAATAGGACAGCCTGTTAAATTATCCTGCAAATTAGCAAGTTCACGTAGCTTCCTTTGAAGCAAAATATAATCTAGATTTATAAAACACATAGCTGCTAATATAAAAGTCATCAGAGTATTCTACTTATAACTTTAAAATATTTGTGTATTTTGTACTGTTTAAACTTCGGCCTCTTTACACTTATATCTTCTTTTCACATCCATCTCTAATCCCTCTGTTTGGAACTCCCCTCCCCCTTCCATAAACCCTGATTCCTGGATCCCTGTTTATGTTTATTTCTAAATTCTGGTTCACCTCCCTATCCTTCTGCCGCTTTGCCTTCCTTTTCTCTTTTCTCCCTTCTTCCTACTCCCTCTTTCCCTCTGATGTTCTTTTTTAACCTGTCTGCTTGGCAGTCTTCCTACTCTTCCTGCATCATCCATCTCTGGAATAAGCTCCTGTCAACTCTCTGTACTACTACCGCCCCTCTCCTATCCTTTATACTCCTGCTTTGTCATTTCTCTCTCATACTTGCTCCTGGACATAAGCCTCCTGAGCATCTGGCATAGAATGTGTCGTGGACTGGTTGGCATCTTTTCCCTGGTGTCTTAGTGGCACCCCTTACCATCCAATCATCATCCCCATAATAACAGTATATTTCCCTGGTGTCTGGTGGTGTACCCCACCCTCTGATTGTCCTCGCCTTATTATTTTTTAATATTATATACTTTATATTTCTCCCTGGTGTGTAGTGGCACCTAACACCCTCCAATCACTGCCCCTGTAATTATTTGTTATTTTCCTGGTGTCTATTGGCAGCCCCCGCCCTTTGACTGCCCCCCAATTATTTATTTATTTCTCTGGTGTCTAATTGCACCCCCACTCTCCAATGGCCATCCCTGTAATATTTTGTTAGCCTCTGGTGTCCAGTGGCACCCCTTCACCCTCCAGTTGCCATCCATGTAATATTTTCTTTTGTCCATGGTGTCCAGTGGCACTCCACACCCTCCGATCCCTTCTTCAGTTCATGTACCTGTAATAGAGGAAATGGTCCCTCCATGTCTTTTTTATTTTTTTTTTGTTAAACATGTAAAAAAAGAAATGGTTCTTCACTGATCTGCCCATTCCCCCACCCAACCTCCCACTTAGCACCCACCACCTCACACCCTCTTACACCCCCCACACACCCTCACTCACTTGAACAGGTCCCAGTGTTAAAATCCACTCTCCCATTGAAGACACGTCTTGCTGCCAGAACTGCTGACTGCAATATGAGAAACTAAAGCACAGTAAGGGCTGTTCTATGTATTTTGTTTATTTATTGAAATGTTTCACGAGGAAGGCATACTGAACAACAAGTTGCTCATCTCCCGGTGTGACCGGGGGGGAGGGGGGGTACTATTGGATGAAGAATTAGACATACAGTTTAACATTTAAAACATACAAGAAATTAAACATTCAATTGCATTTGTAATAACACAGTTACAAAAATATCATAAATAATCATTCAGATGCATTTATAACATGACATACAATTAAATATATCATAGCTATGAAATATGCATTTAATTACAAGTGGCATGTCTGAGGAACATCGTACATAGCGGTGAAAGGGAAGGAGACTGTGCTGAGACACAGGCTAGGGGGGGAGGTTTAATAGGGGATGTGAGTCATGGAGAGGAGCAGAGGTATAGGAGGACAGTTAAGGAGACTGTGCTGAGACACAGGCTGGGGGGGGAGGTTTAATAGGGGATGTGAGTCATGGAGAGAGCAGAGGTATAGAGGACAGTTAAGGAGACTGTGCTGAGACACAGGCTGGGGGAGGTTTAATAGGGATGTGGAGTGGAGAGGAGCAGAGGTATAGGAGGACAGTTAAGGAGTGTGCTGAGACACAGGCTGGGGGAGGTTTAATAGGGATGTGAGTCATGGAGAGGAGCAGAGACACAGAAGGACAGTTAAGGAGAGTGCTGAGACACAGGCTGGGGGGGAGGTTTAATAGGGGATGTGAGTCATGGAGAGGAGCAGAGGTATAGGAGGACAGTTAAGGAGAGTGTGCTGAGACACAGGCTGGGGGGGAGGTTTAATAGGGGATGTGAGTCATGGAGAGGAGCAGAGGTATAGGAGGACAGTTAAGGAGAGTGTGATGAGACACAGGCTGGGGGGGAGGTTTAATAGGGGATGTGAGTCATGGAGAGGAGCAGAGACACAGAAGGACAGTTAAGGAGAGTGTGCTGAGACACAGGCTGGGGGGGAGGTTTAATAGGGGATGTGAGTCATGGAGAGGAGCAGAGACACAGAAGGACAGTTAAGGAGAGTGTGCTGAGACACAGGCTGGGGGGGAGGTTTAATAGGGGATGTGAGTCATGGAGAGGAGCAGAGGTAGAGGAGGACAGTTAAGGAGAGCGTGCTGAGACACAGGCTGGGGGGGAGGTTTAATAGGGGATGTGAGTCATGGAGAGGAGCAGAGACACAGAAGGACAGTTAAGGAGAGTGTGCTGAGACACAGGCTGGGGGGGAGGTTTAATAGGGGATGTGAGTCATGGAGAGGAGCAGAGGTATAGGAGGACAGTTAAGGAGAGTGTGCTGAGACACAGGCTGGGGGGGAGGTTTAATAGGGGATGTGAGTCATGGAGAGGAGCAGAGGTATAGGAGGACAGTTAAGGAGAGTGTGCAGAGACACAGGCTGGGGGGGAGGTTTAATAGGGGATGTGAGTCATGGAGAGGAGCAGAGGTATAGGAGGACAGTTAAGGAGAGTGTGCAGAGACACAGGCTGGGGGGAGGTTTAATAGGGGATGTGAGTCATGGAGAGGAGCAGAGAAGGAGGACAGTTAAGGAGAGTGTGCAGAGACACAGGCTGGGGGGAGGTTTAATAGGGGATGTGAGTCATGGAGAGGAGCAGAGGTATAGGAGGACAGTTAAGGGTGTTAAAGCAGGAGCAGTTAGATGAGAGAAAGCTATGTGAGGCAGAGGCAGGGGAGTGGGAGGAGGAGGAGTGCCATATCTGGGGGGGGAGGGAGTTCCAGATTTGTGGGAAACGATGGGTAAAGCCTGACTGACCGATGAGAATGGTACGACGGGGGACCAACAAAGTGCAGGTGTCAGAGGATCTGAGGAAATGGGAGGGGGGATGCGGGGGAGAAAGCAAACATGAGAGGTAGGAGGGAAGTCCTCTTAACCAAAATTTAGAAGTGAATTTGGCACAATGAGTAAGGCACCTGTTGCATGGGGGGGAAGGGAAATGTATTTATTTAGTTTTTGTTAACCGGGTAGGTGCACTAGCCATGAAATGACTATTTTCAGGCACGACCCGGGAGAGTACAACAATCAAAGACAGGTACATAGCATGAGTACAATGAAATTACAATAACATATGTCAAAACAGTTAGTAGTAAAGCATACATGCAGCCAGGACAATAACAATCAATGAAATTCACATAGAATGTTTAGGCATGGAAAACCTACACAGTCTAGGAAGAGATACCACAACATAGCAGCAAAGAAATATTGTTCAAATTAGTCACAACAATGAAGATTCAAATAGGCAACGAAACAAGGCAAGGGCAAATTCTTGACTGGGCAGGATCCATTACCACGGCCTTTGAAACAAGACTCAGGTGTGTGTGGGGGGTTGGGGTAGATTAGCTCTCAAGGAAATAGTAAGGGTAAGAAGTGCTATGAGATAGGGAGGTTAAAGTTAGGCCAGGCAGCATCTGGTGGGTGAGTGGATTAGGGAGGATTAAAATAAGTGCAGAGATCAGCAAGGGATAGACATAAGCACAGCTTCTTTTTGAAGCTGTCATGGGATCCAGATATTCAAAGTACTTGGGGGAGTTAGTTCCAAAGCTTTGGAGCAGAGTGATTGAAGGCAACAGAGCCTTTTGATATTTTATGGTGTGGTAGAGGTCACAGTGATGAGTGCATGATGCAGCATCAAGGGCAAATTCACAGAAGGAGTTAAATAGAGTGACCAGTCTGGTAAGGGAGAATTTGGGAGCGGCACCATAGACTACATCATAGTAGCCAAAAACGGGGAGGATCATCTTCTGGACCAGTTCACGCCATGCTGAAGGAGGGATGCAACTATGGTTCCTTAATAAGGCACCAAGCTTGGGGAGCAATTGTTTCAGGATGGCATCAATGTGGCCAGAGAAGTTGAGGTGTTGGTCCAACCAAACCCCAAGGTATCTGAATGAGGAGGTGTCCTCCAGGATTGTCCCATCAATAGTATGGAAAGATGGTAAAGGGTGGAGCCCAGAGAGTCTCTGCCTAGTGCCAAATGTCATGGAGACAGTCTTTCTGGCATTTAGGAATAGTTGATGTGAGGCAAACCATAACTGAACCTGGTGGAAGTCAAGCTGAAGGGTGTTTGCAACATCAGCAGGGCATTTGCCAGACGAGAACAGGACAGTGTCGTTGGCATACATATGGATAGAGGTGGAGGGGGAGCATACTGAGGGCAAGTCATTTAGGAAGATGGAGAAGAGAATGAGCCCAAGCACCAAGCACTGTGGGACTCCAGTGAAATAGAGAGGAGGGAGGGAGGAGGGAGAAACTGTATCCTGGATCTTGACTAATTGTGTTCTGCCTGAGAGGCAAGCTCTAAACCAGTTTTGGGCAGAAGTAGACAACCCAGCAGCCATAAGTGAGTCAAGACGCGGGGCATGGGAGACTGTGTCGAATGCCTTGGTGAGGTCGACAAAGATGGCAGAGGTAATGAGGCCATTATCCATCCTGGTGAAGATGGAGTCAGCGAGCCTGAGTAGGGAGGTGGTAGTGGGGTGGTTCTTCCGAAACCCAGATTGGAATGGGTGAAAAAGGAAGAGTCTTTGAGGAAATAGGTTAGCTGAGAGAAGACTAGGGGTGGGATATTCAAACTGCGCCATTCTGAGGCGCAAGCCCTTGCGCTGCACAAAATAGTTGCACAGGGGTGTGGCCGGGGTGATATTCAAAGGAGTTGCGCTATTGAGCAACTCCTTTGAATATCACCCCCAGCCACAGCCACTGTGCATGGCGCAGTGGAACTTGTGCCACCGCAAGTTGACAGAGTGGAGCATTCAACTTGCGGTGGCGCAAGTACCATTGCGCCATGCGCAAAATCGCGATATTCAAAAGGTGACATGCAAATGGGGCTATAATTCATGCAAGGCATGGGGGGCATTTGCATGTGATTAGTTCCATTTACATGCCATTAGCATGTGGTGCGTGCTCGATACCAGGACTTGCGCCTGGCGCCCTACTCAGGCAGCAGCCTCGGGACCGACGCCCCTGCAGCCTGATCACGGGCATAGTGTACTTCCCCACCAGCCCGGGATTATGGCAGTAATGTGGCTCCCCTCCTCCCGTACATATCCTGGTGGTCCAGTGGACCGAATGCCCGATCGCTGGCGATATGTGACAAAACCACCCTCCTGTACACATATCCCTGGTGGTCCAGTGGACTCAAAATGCCCGATCGCGGGCAGTATGTGTAATAAAACCACCCCTCCCATACATATCCCTGGTGGTCCAGTGGACCGAAATGCCAGATCATGGTGGTATGTGTAATAAAACCACCTCCAACATAGCCCTGGTGGCTAGTGTCCCCATCCCACCCACCCACGGCGCCCCACCACCCCGCCTCTCCCTCGGCGGCCGGCGAAGGCAGCATCCCACCCACCTGCCACCCCGCCGCCTGCCAACTGACTGCCTAGTAGGGCTGCACGCCCATTGGTGCAGAGCAAGAGCCAATGGGTGTGCATCCCATACCGCATATGACAGTCCAGATTTGTGAATAAACATACCGCCATGACGGGCATATCGGTCCACTGGATCACCAGGGATATGTATGGGAGGGTGGGTTTCATTATACATACCGCCAGATCGGGCATTTCGGTCCACTGGACCACCAGGGATACGTTCGGGAGGGGGAGCTGCATTGCTGCCCGCGATCGGGCTGGTGGGGTACACTTATGCCCGCAGACGCAGGTTGGGGTTGCACTCTGCATTACCTCGCACAGCCCGGCTGAATATCGGGCTGTGCAGTTTATGCATGGTTCTTCCCCTTCCAGTTGAGCATGCATTCATTTGCATTGCGCTGTTGCTCAGCCTGTTTTCAGTGGCGCAACTGCCTCCTGCTGAATATCGCAGAATGGAGCAATTTCGGACTTGCGCATGCGCAACCCTATTGCGCATGGCACAACCCTTTTGAATATCCCACCCACGGTGTATTTGGAGTTTAGCAAGGGCAGGGAGTAGGGAGATTGGGTGAAAATTTGCAGGGGAGGAGGAGTCACCACCCTTTGGGAGAGGGAGAACCAGAGCATGTTTCCAGGGTGAGGGGACAGATGAGGATGAGAAGGAATGACTTAAGATCAAGGAGAGAGGGTAAGTTATAGCAGAAGCTGAAAGGTAGAGGAGTTTAGGGTCAAGATCATCTGGCAATGAGCTTTTGGAAGGATTAAGAGAGAGAGAAAGAGAAGGGCCATTAGTGTTTCTTCTGGGGAGACCGCAGAAAAAGAGAAGGAAGGAAGGATGGGCATATAGGTGTTGAGTACTGGGTGTGGGAGGATGAAGAGGGGGGAGAAGTTAGAGGCAAGTGACTTTAGAAGTGCTGTGGTGCAGGAGGTATAATAGGAGTTAAACTCTTGAGCCACTGCACATGGTTCTGAGACCAATGAGTTGTTTATTTTAAGCACAGGTGGAGGTGGATGTGAAGGGGGGGTGGAGAATAGGGTGTGGACCACTTTACAGAATTTGGAGGGGGAATTTTTGTTTTTGAGAAAAGATGATTCAAATATTCAGACTTGGCAAGTCTGGTAGGTTTTGTGCAGGCGTTTCTTAACATATGATACCTGGCATGGTCTAGTGGAAGCTGGGAGGCCTTATGTTTCCTCCAAGCTTTGCCCCGTTCCCTGAGATAGGTTAGTAACTCAGAGGAGACCCGGGGATGATGGTTGCCACAAACTCTAGTGCATTTGAAAGGAGTGTAGGAGTTCCATGTAGTTAGAAATTTATCTTTAAAATAAGTGAGGGCTTGGTCAATGTAATGGGCAAAGGCAAAAGGGGACCAATCGGAGCTGGCCAGTTCATTAAGAAGGGGATTAAGGTATAAGGAGCTGAAGGAGCGGAGTTGCAGAATTTTGTGTGGCGGTTTTGGTCTATGGACTTTCCTGACTACGAAGATTGGGTGATGATCACTGAGGGCATCTGGGAGGATGCCTGATTTAATGACATAGTGGGGGTGAGAGGTGAGAGCCCAGCCTATCAGGGAGTGGTTAAGAGTTTTTTGATTTAGGCGGGTGAGTTCCAGGATGAGTTGGGAGAGATTGAGGGCCATGATGTCATTTCGTGGACTCTTGGCAGTTGTTGGTGATAGCCAGTTTTGGTTTACATCACCCAGGATGTATAGCTCGCCTTTATGTGAGAGGGAGGTTGTGGTTATTTCAATGGGGTTTTCAACTTTGACGAATAACTTTGTCATTTTTGCATATTTTGGCCCCAAATTTTCAACACGGCCTTTTTAAGAGGCATGGGATCATTATGCCGCATGCCAAAATAGGGCAGCAACATACCGCGCCGTCAATAGTGCAGGCATTGCCCAGTGGCACCTCCATGTTTTAAGAGGGGTTCCACCCCCCCATACTGCCCATTATGGGGTGGCTGTGTCCCAACCCTACCAACTTAAAAAATCAACTCGGGGGGGGGGGGTTGTAAAATTAAATTGCACAAAGTGTGAAATAAGGAAAAAATGTCGTGTCTGGGATGGGGATTTGATACCCGGTCCGCAGACGCAGCGCCTCCATTGCTGTGTGTGGCTCATCCTGTCAAGCCATGGCAGCTGCTTAGTAGACCATCCTCCCAGTATAGGACTTATCCTCTGCCAGGGAACAGTGACAGGGTGCAGAGCCATGCATAGACAAGTTCACAGTTTTGCACACTGTTGCTATTCCCGCCTGCGTTGTCTGTGTTGTGCGGTTTGGATGTGCACCATATTACATTTGACTGATTGACCCAGTATGTTTTTAAGACCCCTCCTCATGAATAATGCCAGTGGAATTAAACAATCTGGCCTGAAAGGTGATTCCATGGTCACTGGGCTAAATCACCAGTTTTGGTCGTGACTTGAACATTTTCACCACTCTTGTTCAAGAGGAGGAGTCATTAAAAGGGTATGTTGAAAGTCTGGGCTCAAAATATGCAAAAATGGCAAAGTTATGCACATACACTGAAATTTTGCTGCACTCTTGAAACTTTGCTAATTTAATTATACAATGGCAAGAAAAATTCTTGGACCCTGATTGACTGGTGACTCTTAGACACAGTGATGTTATTACACAATAACATCACCGTATCTAGGCCAGGCACAAAAATACCACGACACATTATAAATCACTCCCCTCTCAAACTACAGACACAAGTCAAATGCCAACAAATCCTTAACCCACCACGTCATAACCACCCCCTCCCCTCCCCTCCACAAACAGCATTTGTATCCCTCACTTCACGACACAGAGAAAATACAATATTTTTCTATCAGAACATACAAAATACATTTAATTTTCATGCCAGTTTTCTCCCAAACTGAGTGTCTTCGGAGAACTGTGCAGACCGTAACTGCCAACTGCACGGTTCATGGAAACCGCTCAAATCAAGGAAAAACAGACATGAAAATTTAATGTATTTGAAATCCCGAAGTTAATCACAGAGACAGAATATTCATCCACTCCCCCGTGTGCTTCCTTTACTCACTGCCAAGCTTGAGAAAAAAGTGGCATATCCATCTCCTTCTTGCTGCTTAAATCATTTTACTGTGTGCTCAATCCAGTATCCTGCAGTGTGGTAGCTGAGCAGTTTATTAACCACAGGACAAAAAAAACATAGTTTAAATCAAAAACAAAGAAATAAACTTGGAAGTACACGGGTGAACAGCCGTGGGGGGGATCATCGTAGCCCACAGAACACAACACAATACAAAGATAAGCCGTGGGAAACTGGATGGTCAGCATAATTCAGGTAGCAGCTCCACCTACCGGTGGAAAAGTATACTTTACTTTTTTTTTTAAAACATACAATTCCACACACCAAAAACTTGGAAAAAAAAGGCCAACAAATGTTTTTTTTCTGTTTTCTTTTTTTTTATTAAAAAAATGAGCCATTGTATAATAGCAATAAGGCACTCCAGGGTGTGTGTGTGTTACTGTGTAATAAAATCACTCCTGGGGTGGTGGAAGCACTCAACATCGCCTCGTGCTTCAACCCACCCCAGGAGTGATGTCATTACACAATAACACATACCCTGTCATGCGTTATTGCTTAAATATTTTGACCCCATGCCTTCAACATAGTCTTTTCAGTACACCACCTCATGAGCATTACAGGTGTCATTCTTCAAATCCTGCCAAAGGTGTATTTCCGCATGTGTGGCATGGAGTGCTATTGTGGTGGCATGGGATCACATTTTGCCTGGGTTTTTGAAAGGTTCAGTAGTGCATTCATGAGGTTTGGTAATAAGAAGGCTATGCTGACAATTTGGTTGTTGTCTTACAAATGGAAGCAGCAACATATGCACCTGCATGTATGGAGGGATGGGAGTGCAGGGTCCTCTCTCCCAGGCAAATAAGAATTTGATCAAACTATATGAAAAATTAGGGATGGATGAGAGTGCAGGGTCCTCACAGACAAATAAGGATATGATTATACTATCTCAAAAAGTAAGGAAATTCATAGCAAAAAATGCAATGTGCTAGTTAGGGTTAACGTGATAAACGTATGAAAATGTGGCATTATGATTTCCAACCCTAACACTCCACCCCAACCCTGCAGTTAGCAAACCAGATGTGGGGCATTCCTTGGGGTTCTCAAGCCAAGTGCTCACCCCCTTCCATCAGTAAAGAAGCAGAGATGTGTACAGTGTATGAGAATGAGGTGAGCATTAGGCATGAGAACCCCAAGGCACACCACATGCCTGGTTTGCTGCCTGCAGGGAGGGGATGGGGCGTTAAGGTTGGAAACCCTAACACCACATTTCCTTACTTTTTTTGCTTTAACCCTAACTAGTACATTAACAAGGTTTTTTTTGCAATGAATGCACAGTAGATATATCTATTGATAGAATATATTCAGATGTCAGCCTCAAGACCCAGGAGAAGAGAAGGAGGTTTCTCCAGTTTCTCAAGAAATGGGCATTAGATTCTCCTTGTTGTAACTGATTCTATGTGTTAATAGCGAAAGCAAAATAGTGATCACTATTATTGAGAGTGTATATCATTGAAAAGCAAATTGGTGATACACACTTGTCAGTGACCCGACATCTGCAACACAGTAAGTGTTTTTGTGTGGGGGTGGGTGGTCTGTGCCCCCCATACCACCCATGATTTTAGATTCCTAACTCTATGGAGGTGCATGTCTGGGATGGGGCACATTCTGCATGTAAAAAAAAAAAAATTAAGTTCCACAGCTGCAGGCAGCAGCACAATTCTCATCCTTCAGGTGTCTAGCCCCTAACCCAGTACCTGTTGTGCCAGAGCTAGGCTCCCTCACCACCACACCACACAGATGGCTCGGTGGCAGCAGGCACACTACGCCCTAATAACCCTCTTGCCTATCCTGCCCCTTCCCCTTGCCACCCTTCCTTTCTGTCACCCTCCCATACCTTTGTGGTAGCAGTGAGTCCCTGCCCTTGTGGGTTACCCATGACCATAGTGCCAAATATGAGTCACCGTTTTGACAGACGCCCATGGTCGGTCACTATTATCTCAGGATACCATTGTAACCTTGTACCCTGGTAAGGCTTGGGTTGTTTTTGATACTACAAAGTTCCTCTTTTTTTTAAATCCTGACCAGTTGATGGATTTTGTTAAGAACTGTAAACTGACACAAGAGGACTTTTCATCTAGCAAGATATAATTGTGGGGTTTAACTAAAATAATCAGGAAATCGCCTGCAGATACCGCAGTTTTTAAAACTTTTCTTCTAATTTGAACTCCTTGAATGTTAGCAGCGGCCCTAATTTTACAAACTCATGGTTCAATTGCTAATACAAAGGGATGTGGAGACAGACAGCAGCCTTGGTGACTGCACAGTCTAATGAGAAAGTGGGCGAGAACAGCTGGCTTGTTAGTGTTGAGACCAGTGGCTTAGAATACAATACAAAGTACATGAGATGAAATTGAGGGACCAACCTTGAATGTTCTTAAAGCTTGAAAGAGGCTTGTCCATCAACAGAATCAAAAGTTTTTTATAAATGACTTGATAAGGCATAAGAACTCATTTGAGAGTACTGTATGAGGTCAGTAAGATTACCAACATTACTGGTGCCAATACGCACCATCATGATTCCATTTTGGGATTTGTGAAAAATGTTGGGTAGTAATTTTTCTGGTTTTTGCATGAGTGGGGTAAGCACTTGAAGCATGGGTGAGTATAATTCAAAGGAAGAGCCATGCTTACTTGTGCCTTTCCCTTTGTTCGTACTTTTTAATGTCCCATAAATTTCCAAATCAGAGATGGGTGCATCTGGTAACTGGGCTTGGTCTGAAGTTAACTGGAATACGGGTGTACTTAAAAAAACAAAAGTGTTCCTTGTACTAGTCCCAAATAATGAATTGGATTTGTAGCATTTTTGGTAACAAGTAGCCATTTATTTCTTTAACCAAGGTATTTGATATGTCTTTGTCATCTCTTAATGCAATAATGCTGGATTCTGCTTTCTGTTTATGAAGTATGTAAGCTAAACACTTTCTGCAGGTATCACCATACTCTCTGCATACATATGTTTAGTTTCATGCATTAGATACGCATCTTTTTTGTAAAGTATACAATTGAGCTCATATTTTTTCTGCTATTTTCTGCTTTCTGTTCACCAGTTTTATTGACCCCATTTCTGTAATCCCTTTTGAGGGATATCATGTTTTCTAATCATATACTTGCTTGTTCTTGCAGTTTAATTTGCTTGGCTGAATGCCCTATAATTCTTCCTTGCACAAATGTTTTAAATGCTTGTTAAATAGTTGAAACAGTTGCCTCTGGGGTGACATCAATAGCAGAATACGTGTGAGGCTCAAATTAAGCCCATTAATAAAATGTACTACTGTAATCTAATGGGGGGTCCAGTATTTATGTAATAATAATCATAATAATAACTTATTTAAGTGCCTTTCAAATTTGTCAAGGCGCTTTACATAAAAATTGATAAAACAGTAGCATAAAACAGCAGTATAAAAGAGATAATCAGTAAAAATCCATTATTCAACGTAATTAACTAGAATAGGCTTGGTGCCATCAATACAGTTTTAGTGCCTGCTTAAAGCCTCCCACAGTCACGCACTCCTAAAGCTGATGAGGCAGAGAATTCCAAAGGCTGGGGCTGCGTACATGAATGCACGGGCCCCTGAAGATTTTAAAGATACCCCGGGAATCTCTAGCAGCCCCTCGTCAGCTGAGCGGAGTCGGCGCTCAGGGCAATAAGGGGACAGAAGCTCTTTCAGGTAGTCAGGGTGGAGTCTGTGATGGGCTTTAAACAGCAGTAATCTGACTTTAAAGGTGATCCGCCACTGAATCAGCAGCCAGTGCAGTTCGTGCAGCACTGGCATGATGTGACATGTCCGAGAAGTCCCCGTCAACAACCAGGCTGCAGTGTTCTGCACCAGCTGCAGATGGCGGATATCAACCCTCTGTAGCCCTAAGTAAAGAGTGTTGCAATAATCAAGGTGCGAGGTCACAAAGGCATGGATCACTGTGGGGAGGTCACTGGATGGAACAAGGTGCTTGATTCTAGTGATGTTCCTCAGATGGTAAAAGGATGACTTGATGACTGCCGACACCTGGGATCGCAGTGTCAGCCCCTCGTCAAGCATCACCCCTAGGTCCCGCACCTGTTCAGAGGTAAGGAGCTGGGAGCCCCCCAGAATAAGCCCCATAGACTAACCAGCCCCTGACCCCCTTATCTGGTGACCCGGATCCACAACCATCACCTCAGTCTTTCCCGAGTTCAACTTCAGCCAGCTGGAATTCATCCAGTCCTGGATTTCAGCGAGGCAGTTATTAAATACCGAGAGTGCACTATCCTGGTCAGGTGTGAAAGATAGGTAGAGCTGGGTTTCATCAGCATAGCAGTGAAACCTCAGCCTGTACTGTCTTACAATGTCTCTGAGGGTCAACATGTATACCGCGAACAACATGGTGGACAGCACTGAGCCCTGAGGGACCCCACATGACAGAGAGAGGGGGTTGGAGGAATAAATCCATGACACCACCCTCTGAGTTCTGCCAGTGAGGAAGGACTTAAACCACTTGAGGACAGTACTAGTTAGGCCACAGATGAACCTCAGGTGCTCAAGCAGTACCACATGGTCCACGGTGTCAAAGGCTGAAGAGAGATCAAAGAACACCAGGATGGAATGACTTTTCCGATCTCTCACCATCAGGAGATCATTGAGCACCCAAACCAGCACAGTCTCGGTACTGTGCCTCTTTCTAAAACCAGATTGGAGAGGTTCATAAATGTTATGGATGATCAAGTGGTTCTCCAGCTGTACAGCCACTACCTTCTCAATCACCTTTCCCACAAAGGGGAGGTTAGAGATAGGTCTGTAGTTAGCAAGAGAGTCTGGGTCCAGACAAGCTTTCTTCAGGAGGGGTGTCACCACTGCCTCCTTCAGGGAGCTAGGAAACTCATCCGAGTCAAGGGAGTACCAGACTATCTGTGCCCGGACCGGGCCAATGATGTCACAACAACCAATAATCAGGGAAGTTGGGCCCAGTTCCAAACTACAGCACATAGGGTGCATACCCTGGATAATCCACATGATATCCGTGAACTCTAGCTGGTCATAGGTATTCCAGGAAAAATGAGGGACCGTGGCCAGGCACCTATCAATAGTGTCCCCCATAGAGTGCGTTGATCGTATCTCTGCCCTGATGTCAGCCAGCTTATCTGAAAAGAACCAAGCATGCTCATCACATTCCAACTGCAAAAAGGCTCTCTGAGACAGCAGACAGGATGGGTTGCACAGCCTGTCCACAGTTCAAAAGAGCTGAGATGGTCGGCTCTGAGTGGTTGCATTCTCCTTGGACAGGAACTCTGTCTTCTTATGGGAGATTGTTGATTGGCAGACTTGATAATGCTCTAACAATCTAAGATGGTCAGCCTCCAGGGTGGATTTCCACCAGCAATGCTCTAACCTTTGTTCTAGTCACTGCAACTCCCTCAAAGTCCCATCTAACCAAGGGGACAGATGGCGAAGGGAGAGAGGACGAATGTGGACAGGAGTGATAGAATCCAGGGCTGTGGTAATGGCCTTATTATAGGCCAGAACCAAAGCCTTTGGATTCCCACTTGCCATAGGAAACTCTGCTAGGTCAAGTACCACTGCTAGGCCTTCAAGGCTCACATCCCATAAAGGGCGGTATCTGACCATCTCCACAGGGCTAGGCCTTCGAAGGGGAGGGTGCAAAAATTTAACTCCACCATGTAGTGATCGGACCATCTGACAGGTTCCACCACCAAATCAGAGGCTTTTATCCTTAGGAGGAAAACCAGGTCAACGGAGTGACCGTGTTTAAAAGTAGTAGAGGTAATGATCTGTGTAAGGCCCAGTGATGTCATCAACTGGAGGAAGTGTTGTCCAAATTGTGAGAGTTCATAATCGACCCAGGAGCTGAAGTCTCCCAGGACCATCAACCTGGGTGACTCAAATGCCATATCGATCACGAAGTCTGCTACTTCCTGAAGGAATTGCTTCTCATCCCCGGGTGGATGGTAGATGAGGGGTATCCTACAGAGTACACCTGCTACTACAATTTACTGAAATTACCTGGCCTCCTCAACTGATACACTCGTGAGGCTCAATTCGGTCTTGAAACAGACTGCACCCCCCCCCCACGATCCAATCTTGAGCAGTGTATCACTGTGTACAAAGCCGGAATCGCAACCTCCAATGTGGGGCCAGCATTTTCATCCAGCCAGGTCTTGATGATGCAAGCCAGATCAGCCATCGCAACAAAATCTGCAATAATTGCAGTCTTATTCTTAATAGATCTGGCGTTGCATAACATCACTCGAGTTGGACATGTCTCCATGGCCACCCCAACCACCTGCCCACCAATAATGGTGGTGCCCCTGGGTATGGAGGCCAGACACGGGGGACCACGTTCCAGACTCCATTTCACCCCAGGGCATCTTCTGGACCTGACTACCCCATTGTGAGGGTCCTGCTCATTCATCCTCCGATGTTCACATGCCCACCCCATGCTCCTACGGGCAATGCCCAGTGCTCTACAGCACTGATATGCTGAAAACACCAAAGGGGGGAAGGGTGGAGGGTGCAGAGGGCAGAGGACGAATAGTGCATGACCCGGGGGGTAGGCCTACAACACATATTACAGGCTCAGAATAAACAAAGTGCACCAAGCCAAGGGAAAAAAAGAGACCTCCTAAAACAAATACAAATACAGTACATTACCCCTCAACACTCACTTGGGGAACAATAGACACCTACAACACAGAAAGTAAACAAACAACCAAATATTAAACAATTAAATCAAACCCCTTATTTGAAACTCCTCCACTCTCTCTCACAGAGGGGAGAGAGTCAAGCAATACATATAAGTCAAACTAAGCACCCACCCCACCCATACAATGAGCTATAATACAATAAAACAGTAATAAATTAAAATTATAAACCCCCTTCCAAGAGTACTCCAATATTTCAGTCCAAACACAAAGTCTTGGATAAAGAAGATTGGTCTGAATGAATGATACAGGTCCAAGGGAGAGAGGTGATTTTCCAATCAACAGAAAACTCCCACTTTGAGAACTTCAAGTCACAGCAAACAAAGGTAAAACTATATGGACTGAACTTAAACCATCAAATGTGAAAATAAAACTTAAGTACCCCCTCTCACTGGGTGTACAAAAATAAACAATGTCGGATGAAGTTCAGACCCTCAGGCCCTCTCACTACCTGGAGAGTCTGAAATAAATCATAGGCGCTCTCACTGCCCAAATAATAATCCAAAGTTAAAAGGTTTGAGGTCTGACCGTGAGTTTTCTCTGTCGACACGATTCCTTAAGACAGGAACCTCCTGGTTGTAGTCCAAATCTTGCTCGGCGATGTCAAAAGCCTGAAGGCCCTACCTATGAGGGCAACTACCAGAAATATCTGCCCCTCAACCTCTGCACCTCGCTTGCGCCAACCCACTGTCTAGCCTAGTGAAGAGCCTTGGAAAATCGTAGAATCCCTGGCTGGCTCCCTGACCAGTCCAAGCCTGATCCTCCTGAGCGAAGACAGATTCCAGTGGATAAGACACTCACAAATATAGGGTCCTACTGTTCTGACCAGGCAAGAATCCAATTTAATCCAATTTAAGGTCGATTCGGTACCACTTCTAGGTAATAGCCACTTCCAGAAACAAAGAGAATTCTTGGTTGTTCAGTCAGACAAGTTGAAACCCAAGATATAATCCTCTCGGGCTCTGCATCATGTCATGGGGTCTCTCTCTCATCCAGGAGCTCTCATTCAGAGACTCAATCCACACTTTTGTCCTGGCGCTCCATCCACTTTACTCCATGCCATGGCCTGCTCTCTCCACAGCTATCTCCCAGCTACCGTAGGCGTAAAAAATCACAAGACGGGCAGGCAATTTTAAAAAACACATTCTTAATGACTCTTGTGTTGCAGTCATAGTGGTATAGGGGCCCAGTCGAACAACCCCAGTGCATATTTCATGGTCGGTTGGAATGACCCCGATAATGCTCTAAGGCACAAATGTTAACTAGCTCACTATACTGCCCTATCTAACTAAAGTAAGACAATTAAAAACCAAAAAAGATTAACTAACTCACACTTTGCCTCTGACCAACTTAATTTGTATAATAAATGCTGGCAGGACTATTTTAAATATTTAAACATGTCTACACATATCGTCACTTAATCCATGGGTTGTTATATGTTTACATTGGAATCTCGCTTCTAGCTTTTTTGTTCCTTTTTCATCTCCTCTCTTTCTCTCTTTTTATCTCCTTTTCTTCTTTCCTTTCCCTCTTAATTCTTGTTTACTTTCTTAGATATCTTTCTCTTTTTTATGTTCTTCCTTTATACACTCTTACACATACTTGTATTAAATTACAGCACAATAGAAGTACAATCACGACTGCTCCTATTTCTTTTTTGTATCTACTCCTTTTACCCCTTGAACTATAAATTGCCATATTTTCTATCATACAGATTGTACTGCTACATATTGTCCTCTCAACAATTGTTTTCCCCTTTAATATCATTGTATAATACTTCAGAAATCATGTTTTTTCCTTCTCCCATTAAGAATTTATGTAAGTAGATATTGGAGAATGTAGTGTATTTAAATGTATAATCACAATAATTATAATAAAAAAGATTAACTGCAAAAAGATTAACAAAGCGGGAAAAAGCGATCAAGAGCAGGCAAAAAGCAAAGGTCTAGTGATCAACAAAGCGGAGCAATTCTCAGCACACCCAGCGTGGTGGCCATCTTCCCCTCAGTCACCACAAAGCATGAAAAATCCTATAGGGGAGTACTTATCTCGGGTGAGAGAGTGCCTGACCCCAGAGAGTTTTAAATCAGCGCTTAAGACACATCTATTTAATATTGATTTTCCTGATTTTTGATAACTTCTGGTTGTCGTTTCTGAGCACTGAATTTTTTTACATTTTAGATATTTATAATTTTAAGTTTTTGTTTCATATGTACAAGCACTTTGTTCACTGTGGATTGTGCTCTTTACAAATAAAGTTTTGATTGATTGATTGATATGCATTGAAAGTGAACAATACTGGTGCATGTTCTGAGACAGTAATCAACCCAATGTGATTGTTCACTATACCACTTTGCTTTGCTAGAAAAAAGGCAGTATGACTGTGTCACAGCAATGCAATATATTGTCTATTATTATTATCTCTCTGTAAAATATTTTGGCTGATGTGGGGAGAATTGAAATTTAAATTTTTCCTTTTGCCAACCTAAGCCAAAATACAACAATTATTGTAATCTCACCAGATAATAGAGGGCATTCAGCTAAAATGGTTCCTGTTTGTACATAGATCTTAGCTAGGGCAGCCGTGATGCCTCCTTTAAGGCTGGATGCTGTATAGGACAAAGGCAGGTAGGTTAGATTCACATCTGAGGCCCAAACTAGGCTGAGCTGGTTTTTAGGAGCAGGACATAGATCAAAGGAATGTCCATGATGTGATGTAAAAGAGGCAGGGCAGATGATCTAAGTGAAGAGGATGGCTTGAGATGGATCTTTCTTTACCAGTCTCAATTATACATGTAAGTTATATCTTGGGAACTGATGCCAAAACATCACCATCAGTTCTGTTATTATTCAAGAGATGATAGAGTCTCCACCAGGAGTTGCTTCCTCCTCCTTTGGGGTCCTCTACCTCCCCCGTGGGGTCTCTGCCATGGAGGACCCCAACATCCTCCTTGGTTATCACTGCAGGTGCCTCTTTGGAACAGTTTTGCCCTGCCACAGCAGCATAGGAGTTATGGAATGGAACTTTAGGAGGGATGTGCCTCTTCCACACTGCCTTCACCCTTCCTGAGCCCACCATCATCCAGCCACTCCTCCTCCTTGGCAACTGCTGAGGCAGCAGAGTGCAGACTTGATGGTCCCTGGGTGGAGGAAGAGGTCCCTTGAATCTGGGCCAACTTGGCCTGGAGATGAGCCACCTCCGTCCTCAGCCCAGAGAGGTGTCTGCAGATGGGACAGTACTACAGCCTCCTGAAAGTCTCCCTGAAGACTGCTGCCCCACAGCTGCTGCACTGCATCACTCCCATCATGTCTATAAGTGTCCTTCCTGCTTTAGAGTATTTTCCTTTCTTTCTCTCTCTCTTCTTTTTTTCCCTCCCTTCTCTACTTACCTTCAGTAGAAAAACACCCTTGCTTAGTTACCTTTGTGCCCTGTAGCTGTTTCTATGTGTTCCAGTGAACTCTCTCTTCCTGCCTCCACAGGAAGCATCTCACTACTGTCAGTCACCCTCTAGAGACTATAAAAGTGGAGCTTGCCTCAGGTAGGTGGGTGGGTGGAGGTGGGGGAGGGCAGTATCGTCTGTGTGTGTGTGTGTGTTGTGTCCCCTCTTACCCATATGTCCCTTTGCTGCCAAGCAACCTGTTGTAATTCATTTTTAGAAGGCACTTAAGCCTCTCTCAACTTCACACCCCTAATTAAAAACTTGATTCACAGGGCTTCCTAAATCTACTCACCCCAAGATTAAGTTCAGTTCACAGATGATACAAAGCTCTGCAACAGGGTGGACACACAGGAGGGGGCCAGAGGTATGGAAGTTGACCTTAGAAAACTGGAAGAATGGTCTAGAAATTGGAAGTTAGAGTTTAATGCCAAGAAACGTAAGGTAATGCACTTGGGAAAGTGAAACCCACGAAAAAAGTACATACTGAAAGGGCATCAATTAGAGGAGACAAAGATTGAATGGGATCTGGGCATATTCATTACCAATGACTTAAAGGCAGGAAAACAATGCAAAAAAGCAGTGCAGATGGCAAGTGGCATCCTTGGATGTATAGGCAGGGGTATTACAAGCAGAAAGCAGGAGGTAATTATGCCACTCTACAGATCCTTGGTGAGGCCACACCTGGAGTACTGTGTCCAGTTCTGGAGGCCTCACCTGAAAAAGGACAGGGACCATTTAGAGAGGGTACAGAGAAGGGCTACAAAGATGGTGCAGGGGCTGCACCATGAACCATACAAGACAAGACTCAAGGACTGAATTTATGCTCTCCAGAACAGAGAAGAAATGGGGGGACATGATAGAAATATTTAAATACATCAAGGGAATTAACACAACTCGGAAAGAAAACCTCTTCCAGGAAATCAGGGCAGCATGTACAAGGGGGCACAGCTTGCGTCTGGTGGGAGGCAAGTTTAAAAGCAACACTAGAAAGTACTTTTTCACAGAAAGTGTGATAGACACATGGAACAGCCTGCCACCAGAAGTGGTAGTATCGAAGACAGTAAGAGAATGGTTCTATGTGATAATGGCAATTGCCATTAGGGCGAATGTATATCGCCAAAAATAAAAATGGTGATGTACATTCGCAGTGATGAAACTCCCCTCTACTATTTATGTGATGGGCATTGCCCCCTGCATCCCCCTCACTAAAAATAACAAACTCTGGGGGCATGTCCCTTGCCCTAGGTCAATTCCTCCAAGTGGAAAACTGCTTTCATCACTCCTGTCCTGAACAGTGGTGACGGTACCCTGCCTGGTAATTATCGGCCCATCTCAATCCTACCCCCTCTCTCCAAGGTTCTTGAAAAGATAGTTGCCACCCAAGTCACAGACTACCTTGTCCAACACAATCTCCTCTGCCCTGAACAGCAAGGTTTCCATAAAAGCCACAGTACCACAACCGCTCTTTTTGGAGTATACCATTCATGCAACCATTGACGCAGGATAGATTGCTGGTGCTGTCTATATAGATCTCTCCAAAGCATTTGACACTGTCCACCACTCACTTCTTCTAACCTCACTAACCCAAATAGGTTTCTCACAGGATACCACCACCTGGTTCTGAAAACTACTTGTCTGGCAGAACCCAGAGAGTCAGACTAGCGCAAACCCTGTGGTCCCCCCTCCAAGTTACATCGGGGTTCCCCCAAGGGTCAATCCTTGGCCCCCTACTTTTCACTCTATTTCTTAACTCCCTGCCCAAGGCCTGTTCTGGAAGTTTCTTACTATACGCAGATGATGCAGTTTTATTCAGCACCCACACCAAGCCTGCCACCCTCCAGGCAGCCCTCTAAAGGTCATTTAGTGAGGCTGAATCCTGGTTTGCTGACCATAGACTTGTTCTAAACTATAAAAAAGCAAAGTTCATACTGTTTGCCCATGCCCAAAACAAGTTCAGTAGCCACTTCCTGCCCATCCATAACTCCCAAAACAAAACACTGGAACATATTTCTACTTTTAAATACTTAGGGGTTACCCTAGACTCTGGGCTCACCTACCACAAACAAACAAACAGGGAGGGTATAGGGTGTGAAATGAGTCTCTTCGCTGATGACTCCAAGATGGGAGCAGTAGTTGAGGGAGAAGAGGGGAGGTTGGCCCTGCAAGGGGACCTGGACACCCTGGAAAGCTGGGCTCACACATGGAAATTAAATTTCAATATCACCAAGTGCAAGGTGTTGCATCTTGGTCGGGGAAACCCTAAACACAGGTACACCCTGGGAGGGGAGGCGCTGGAGGCCTCAATAGGGGAAAAAGACCTAGGGGTCATGGTGGATGCATGTATGAATAACTCTGAGCAGTGCAGGAGAGCGGCTAGCAAGGCAAACAGGATGTTGGGATGCATCGTAAGGGGATCACCTCTAGGAGCAAGGAAGTGATTCTGCGCTGTACAATGGACTGGTTAGACTACACCTTGAGTACTGTGTACAGTACTGGAGACCACACTTGAAGAGGGACATACAGCTCCTGGAGAGGGTACAGGAGGAGGGCAACAAAGATGATACGAGGGCTAGGGATTTGACGATGAGGACAGACTTATGAGCTCTGCCTGTTTTCCATTGGAGGAGAGGAGAGACAGGGGGGACATGATTGAGGTCTTCAAGTACCTCAAGGGAATAAATAGGGTAAACATGGAGGGATCTTAGACTAAAGCAGGGAGGTATCACCAGAGGGCATGGTTTGAAGTTGGAAGGTGGAAGGGTGAGGGGGAAAGAGGAGGAGGTTTCACTGAGAGGGTGGTGGACCCTTGGAATGCACTGCCTGGTGAGCTGGTTCAGAGATCCACAGTGGAGGGCTTCAAGAGAGGGTGGGACAGACACAAAAAGTGGATGTTTCAGATGATGGCCTGTCCCGGGGGGGTGGGGATGGATGATACGGGTTTCTGGAGCACAAGGGATGGGAGGGTCTCGGCACCCAACTAAGGATCTAAGGTTCGAGCAGACTCAATAGACCATAAGGACTAATCTGCTGGCAAATAGTATGTTAGTATGTTAGTATATCCACCAGCTTAGTATGGCTGTGAATGTGTATATTGGTCTGCTCCACCACTACAAGCACTGTCTCCCCCCAGAAACCCTACAGCTAGCTATCTCCTCCTCTCTCCTGTCATTCATTGATTACAGGATTATTATCTATGGTGCTATTGACAACACCTCCCTCAACAAAATTAGAGTTTCCCTGGATAAAGCCTGTAGATTGGCCACAGGATGTGACCAGCTCATGCACACCTGTACGCTTTATACCAGTACAAATTGGCTTAACTGTGATGATCACCTAAAGTACCAGACCTGTCTTCTTGCCAAGAAAATAACAGCCGGCCTCACACCCTCTGCCCTTGTGGCGCTGATCCCCCCTATCTGCACCAGATGCACGTGTCACACTGAGAAAACGATCTACCAGGTCCCCAGCTGTAAAACCTCCATGGGGCAAAGAACTTTCAGGTACTGCACCCCCAGTTCGATGAATTCACTGCCAAAACCAATCCTCTCTGCTCCTACCCTGGGACTGTTCAAATCCCTTCTCCATAGCAACATCTCACAAGACTCCACCTGTGACATACCTGACCTACCCATGACCCAAAAAATGTGCTATGACAATGGACCCTGTTGGTCCTGCCGCTAGAGTGCCTGCCCCTGGTCTTGGTCTGACCCTGGCCTCAGGCTAGCTGACACTCACTGGACTGCACTGCATGCAGTTTCCTGTCATAGATACTTATCTACAACAACTGCTATACTGTATGATCACCTCTGTAGATACTGTATAATGTATCTTACCTATGTACTGCATTGTATATGATTGTTGTAATTATTCCTGTACCACATCTGCCTGTTGTACTATACTCTGTGTCAATGGTAAGGTGTGATATTTCCCACACCGCTGTTTGTACTGTAATGTCTGACACTGTACACCTTGTATTGTTTTCTATGATGTGGAGCCTTTGTAAAGGAGTCTCTAACTCAAAGATATTAATTCTGATTGTTTTCAATAAATAAATAAAATGAATAAGGCCCCGTTTGCACTAGGGCATTTGAAACAGTTCTCAGCGCTTGAATCGTTTCAAAAGCGTGCTGGCCCGGATCGCGTTCGCACATAACCCACTTTTAGATCGGAATTTTGGAAGCGTGCTCAAACCCTGATGAGACCTGGCCTTGAGCACACTTCCCAGAAATCATTTCAAAATAAAGCGATTTACCTAGAGTGCGAGCAGCGTAGCTCGTTTGTACAATGCACTTCAAGCAAGAGCGCTAGCATCACGGTAAGCAGCTTTTCCATGCTGCTGAATTCGTTTATAGTTGGTATGGATGTCTGCCGCAGTGTGAACCCTGTAAAATGCATTGCCTAATGTGGATCACAGGAAAGGGGTTGCAGTGCGAATGCTACAGCACGGTAAGTGTTAATCCACTTTTAAAAACATTTTGCCCAACCGTGCTGTAGTGCGAACGGGGCCAAAAATGTCAGGGAGGGTGAGAACTGGGAAGAAAAAAAAAACAAAAAACAAACACCAGCACAGTAAAGCAGAAAATATTGTGCTCCTCCCCAGCTCTGAACCCTGCACCCTCCCCCCCAAGAGCCAGCCACCCTAACCATAGTGCCACACAGCCAGCTCAGCAGTTCCTCCCTTGCCACCCATCACATACCTTCTGGATACCTTCTATCCTCTTCCTGGCATCTTGTCACTCTTCCCTTCGCCCTGCCCTTCCCGGTCGCTACACTTTCAGGGTCGTTTACCTTACAGACGCTGAGATTGAGTCGCCCTATATCTGAGTCACCCTTTTAACGGTATACCTAAGAGAATTCAAGGTTGCATGGGACAGGCAATGTGGGCAGCCTAGAAAGGTAATATAACTAGCGGGGGGGGGGTAGCCAGCTTGGGCAGACTAGATGGATCATGCGGTCCCCATCTGCCAACACTTTTACTATGTTCTTAAGTTCCTGATCTAATTTCCCCCACACCACCCATTACAATTTAAAACCCAAGTTTCAAGGTATCTTAAACACTGCTTACCAAGTTTCAAAGTGCCCAAGCACTACGTACAGATCTCCTCATTCTGCTCACTTACCCTGCTACTTTCAAAAGGAAAAGACGTATAAATAATTATTACCTTTAAGGTAAAGCTAGGTGCTTTCAGCAAACTCTGATCTTCTGTGATAGGATGACATAATGGCACCCGGAGAGAGAGAAGAGGAAGAAGGCAGCAAGGAGTATCACAGTAGTAGGGGACTCTATGATTAGAGGGGTGGAGAAACTGATGAGGGGGGGGGAGGGGATGATCAGATGTCTAAAAGGAGTATTAGCTAACTGGAATATGGACAGGATAGGGAAGATGGTAGTGAAGGGGAAGGAGGAGTTTGGGGTTCTGGTACACTTACAGAGTAACCATCCCAAACTTCAACTTTTACAACAGAAAAGGTTACCATATGAAGGTACCGCAATACAGTACTTCCTCTCATGGCAGTATTAGTTGAAGTACCACATTAGCGGAAATGTTACTTTTATGTACTGACTAAATGCAATTAGGTAACACTTCCATTTATATGGTATGTTGACTGATAATGAAACAAGAGTGAAGTGCTATACTGCAGTGACTTCATGTGGTAACCTGTTCTGTGGTAAAGCGGAAGTTTAGAATGGCTACCATTGTAGGTACCAATGATCTGGTAAACCAGCTGATAATGACAGTGAAGCATAACTTTCAAGCACTGAGGGACAGATTGAAGGCACACTCAGTTTCTCTGGCCTTTGCCACGGTCCTACCTATGTGGGGCGAGGCCATGGGAAGGATAGGGTAAAGAATGAGGAGAATAAGGAATTTATTGGGTGGTTGAAGGGATGGTGTCTGGAGGAAGGGTACCTTTTTGCGGGAGACTGGAGGAGCTTCTGAGATGGGGAGCTCTTCAAGGGTGACAGCCTTCACTTAACAAAAGAGGGGGCCAGTGTGCTTTGTCATAAGTCTGATGTCTACAGAGGTGATCATTTAAACTGAGAGGGGGAAGACTGAGGCTGAGGGAACTACAGAGGATGATAAGCAAAAAGTGAATCTAGCTGGGACTTCCTTTACAAATGGAGTTAGGGAGCAGTGGGGAAGAAAGCAGTGGCCCATAATAAGCTAAGAAGGGAGGAAGCAATCTTAGACCTGGTACTCTCAAATGGGGACAGAGAGAGAAGATCTCAGATTTAGAAGTGAGTAACCATTTGGGAATAAGCGACCACCAAACAGTGTCATTCTCCATAAACACAGCCATAGAGTCAAGTCACACAAAGCGAGGGTACTAGACTTTAGGAGACCTGACTTTGGCAATATGGGAGAGTGCCTCAGAAAAGCACTAGCAAATGGACAAGAATCAGGGTGGAGGAACAATGGGGAAAAATCTAAACTGCCATCACAGAGGCAACAAGCCTTTGTGTGAAGCAAATAAATAAATCAAAATGAAGGAAAAAAACACTATGGTTCTCAAAATTTCTGGTCCTAAGTCAATGTTCTGCTCAAGGGCAAGGAACATACTATCCCTCAGGCCATGATCAGCAAAGGCACAACTCTATCTACCCCCTTGGAGACAGCAGCTGGTATAAATCACTTTTTCACAGACCTAGACAGCTACAAAATAAGCTTACCAGATGCACCACTCAACCCAGATGTCGGCTGTCCTGAGGGCCCTCCCACCTCCTTCCGTCTGAGACTCGCCTCACACACTGAGGTTCTCAAGCTTTTAATCAGACTCAACCCTGATAGCACACCAGGATTTGATACCCTTCCTCCCAAATTCCTTAAGATTGGTGCCTCTGCTGTCGCTCACCCAGTTGTGCTATTAACTAATAGACCCTTCCTCTAGCATACCTTATCAGATAAACGGACAATAGCAATAGTGGCCCCAGTACTCAAGAGTGGCCCAGCTAACCATATCAAAAATTATAGACCAATATTTATATTATGTCCCCTAGCAACAATTCAGGAAAGAATACTTTTTAATCAGCTATACTCATTTTTAGAATTGACAAATGCCCTTACCATCTCCCAACGTTTCTGGAAATTGCATGGGACTGAATCCACTCTCCTAAGGGTCACCGCCAATATCTTTCAAGCTATGGGTCAGGGTTGTGCTCCCAGGACTGTCTTTGTAGATCTTACAAAAGCATTTGACCTTGTTAATCACCAACTTTTTCTAGTAAAACTTAACAAACTTGGTCCCGACACTAACACCCTCTCATGGTTCTCTAACTACCTGTCTAATTAGCTACAGTGCATCAAATGGGCCGGTGTTACCTTTTCTCTAGCACATATTACTGGCGGGTTCCCCCAGGGGGCAGCACTGTTCGAAGATGTTTGTGGTATGCTAACTGTGCTTTTTAATATGGCTCTCTGCTTTTGGGGGCACAAATCACTGTTAATGAGGTAGTAACCCTTTTTGTGCTCACTAAATGCCTTCTGATATCCTAGCCTTTATCTGTGGGCTCTAGTCGCAACATCCCTAGCATTCATAGCAGTGTGTGAATGTGAATATGAACATGTGGAATGAATCCATGTACTAACTGGTAACACTTCTTCTGCTAACAGTATTCATTTCACACCACACAAGCCTTCCATCGTTGGAAAGAACCCCATTGAGTTGCCTTGTCTGATTACTCTTTCAGCAGACTGAGGACCTAAAGCTACAGACGGCTGCAACCTGAGGTTGTAAATGACTGTCAGTCCATGTGGTGGGCAACAACCAGTAGATGTTTGGAAGCCTGTGTATATGTGTACCGGTCTGCCAAAGAATAGATAGTGACCCCAAATCATTAATAGAACAAAAAATGTGGTCTTTTCTCATCTCAGAATATTCAATTAGTACCATTTCTGTTTTCCAGGTGGACTGGATTACATTGTGTTGAATCACATAGGAGGAAGTCCCTTTCAGATGTGGAGTGGAGATACAGAACATACAAGGTGGCTTATGCAGGTATTTTAATTTTGACATCGAAATATTTCTAAATCAACGACATCTATTAGACTCAGCTGTGCTGTATTTTAGAAGTCATAAAAATGCTTCAGTATACAATGGACAGCAAAGTAACCATGAAATCCTGCACTCTGATTGGCTGGCTGGCACCTTTTCCCCATTGTAACCTCTGATATACCAACAGTAAAAGGTGCCAGCCACCAGTGAGTCACATCAGGAACTCCCCCGAAATCACTCCGACCACAGCAAAGTCAGGACTGGCAATGATAGCAATCCCTGCTAAACATCTGTTTCGCAGAACTGCTGCTCAAAATCAGTACTTATTTTTTTTTGTCTTCAGCTCCTGTTTACCTGTAGTATCAGCTCCCTTCATCATCCCCACAGTCTCTGCAGTTCTGCTCCACAGCGTGCCCTGGGAAAAAAATAAAATAAATAACAAGTGTGAGCACCACCACCACTCATTACCTCCTGAGTCCCAAATGGAATGCACTGTAACCCTGGAAACCCAACCCTGAAGGCAGCCCTTCAACTCAGAATGCACAAAAAATGGGGCAGTATCTCCGTAGGGCAAAAGAAACACACACCAAGTACTGGAGGCTGTCCTAGCTCATACAAGAAAAATGGAACCGGGACACAGTCAAAACACAACCTGGGCACATATTTAAATATTACCCGATATACAAAATTACACATACCCCCATAATGCAAAGCATCATGGGCTGTATATGCAAATTGCCACAAAATATTATGCTGGCTCAACTTTAAGCAGGAATGCGTGGTGTCGAAAGGCCTCTCACACAGTCTGCAAAGGGTGCCAACAGAAGACACAGACATGTGTTTCGTCTTACCAGGAGTCATCAGTGTGCCTCATCTGTATGACACCGCATTGGAATGAACCAGCCACCCTAAGTTTGTCTATTGGGTTTGGGTTGTAGTGAGCCCAATAAAAACAAAAAAACAAGCTAAAAGACAAAGAACCACAGTGCACAAGCACTGAGGCAAGGATTACCCCAAAGGGCATTGGCCGGGAAGCCAACTTTCAAAGAAATACAAAATCACATATACCCCTACAATGCAAAACATCATGGGCTGTATATGCAAATCACCACAAAATATTATGGTGGTTCAACTTTAAGCAGGAATGCCTGGTGCCAAAAGGCCTCTCATATGAATATTACCTGGCCCCCCCAAAAAGCACCAAACCAGGAAGCACAAAAGAATACCGCTGATGTGCAGTATCACCACAGCCCCACTAACTAATGACTACTTCTTCTGGCAGAGCAATAAAAGCTGTATAACATGAATAAAAATTTAATGTTTTGGTCCACTCATTTTATGCTAGACCAATGTTCAAGTTGTAAGTAATGACCTGCATACACTGAACAAGTAATTTTCAACCTGTCATTGCAACTCAGTTAAACATAATTTACTTGCGCTAACTGTGTTTCATTAGAATTTGTGCATTGTTTACTCCTGGGAGGTTGAGGGGAATTTCTCTTAAGAATATTTTACTATAAAATGTAATAGGGATAAATAGACCAATGGTCATTTTGTTTAAAGGGTTGAAAGAAGCCATACTTTGCTTGATCCCTAGTTAGTTTCCTAGGCTGCATGCATTTATTTAATTTCTACAGGATGATGTCATTTAGTAATTCCCCAATGATGTAACATTTGAGGAGGTACCCTAAATTTTTATCCTTTATAAGTGAAATGTGTTTCTTGGCAAGTGTCCTTATACTATCCTCCTGTGTCAGAGATGATAAGATTTATGCTTGCAAAATCTATAAAATAAATTACAAAAAAAACCAAAACTTTTTCTCTCTAATCCGAGTATCTCAATTCCGGCAATCCTGAATATAATCAACTCCTATGGTGTCCTGTCAAACTATAAAATAAATATTGAAACGTCAGTAGTCATGCCCTTAAATAAACACACTCATCGGTCACAACTAGAGGGACTTGAATTAACTTAGTCCTCCCAACTTAAGTATTTGGGATTAATCTTGTCCCAAGACAAGGCTCAAATGAAAAAACTCAACCTTGACTCTATGGTTGAGACCCTGAAACAGGATCTGGGAAGATGGGTGACTCTATATATTTCCTTAAAGGGAAGGATTAGTATAATTAAAATGAATGTTTTTCCAAGGATTTTCTATCCTTTGAATATGTTAAATTACCCATCTCCCATTATCCTGGTTCCGCAAGCTGCATACGGCATTATATCCCAATTTCTTTGGCAAAACAAACCCCCAAGAAGATCATATGTAAAGCTGGGAGCCACAAAAATGAATGGAGGGCTCAAGCTTCCCAATATTTATCATTATTACCTAGCTAGTCACCTAGCTAAAAATATGTGCTGGATAACCCCCCAATCCTGATCAGCCAGACTCTACCTTTATACCACCATGACTGCGATTAGAGCGTAGTTTAATAAAACAGGGTGGGATATCCCCATTAAGTTTGCTATACACTAAAATAAAGCACTGTGCTACCGCTATTTAAAATGGCACAATTATAACGTCCATGAGAGTACATGAACAGCTTTGCAGAAGTCTTAAATACGATAACTGCAAGGATATTTCACAGCCTTTATATTTTAATCCTAATTTTAAACTAAATGAGTACTGCTTGAAACTGTATGAGAACCCTATTCTGGATAAAACAAAAATTGCTGATTTACTAGATAATGGAGCAATAAAGGCCACACCAGATCTTCTACCAATTCTGAATCTTCCGAAGAAGTTAATTTTTAATGGATACCAAATTAGACACTTACTGATTGCTAGGATGGGCATGGGACTATGGCACACGGACTCATCAGAACTCATGACCTCACTCCACAATCTAGCATGGCAATCCCATGCAGTCTCCCAGATAACCTCAAAATTACACTCCAGCATTTGCTCACCAGACCCAGCTCCCTCTACATACTGGGTTAATCAATTCCCTAATAGTGAAATTTGTAGGGAAAAAATTTGGCAGGAGGTTTAGAGGTATATTTATAATGATAAGCTTTGTCTTATGCAATTTTATATCCTACAGGATATGTACTATACTCCATTGAAATTATCTAAAATGGGGAAAGCTACAAATGCGAACTGTAATAGATGCGGCCAGCATGAAGGTTCCCTAGTTCATGTTTTATGGGACTGCCCCATAATTAGACCATTATGGAATGAGATTCAAGCAAAAGCAGACCCCTTATTAGGTATTGCAGACCTGTTTAAACCCGAAATGTGCATGCTAGGAGATTTTTTACAGATTAGGGTAAAGGACAGAAGATATAGCATGACTATAATCTCCCACGCAGTCAAACAATTGGTGCTTAAGCACTGGAAGGATTCTACTATTATTTCTTACTCTGAATGGCTGAATGTACTCCTATTCAATCTGAGAACTGAAAAATTGATTGCATCTCTTAGACATATCCCAGCATCCTTTGACAAAAAGTGGAGTAAAATCTATACGCTGTATTCTGTACAGAAATAATAATTTCTCCGGGTCTGCTTTGGTTTAGATACCAGTCTCATAGTAAAAAGCCACTCTGTCTAGATTAATGACTGTCATAGATATATTCAATGCCGCAAAGATATATGATATGCAATGAGAGTAGGGTGGGAAGTGTTAGGAGAAGGGGAGAGGGTAGGGTGCGGGGTTATTTAGAAATATATTTGGCCGATGTTACCTCAAGGCTCCTGTCTGTACTACCACTGTAATTGTATACCTGTAAAATTCCTTGTTATACCTGTATGGATGTAGAAATAAATAATAATGTTTATTGAATTTCAAAAAAAAAAGAACTTTTCCTTTTTTACTATTTTTCTGTGTAAAAAACACACATTGTATAATGGCAATATCCTGCTCCAGGGTGTGGATATATGGTGAGATTTATCCAAGTTTGGTTTGGTTTGCTCATTCAGCCTGCAGACTCATGACCGAACCACACCAGGCATGGTAAATCCCACCATATAACCACACCATGTCTTGGTATATAGCTTAATTATTCATTTCCTAACTTAAGGATAGAACTGTGCAATGACAGAAATACTTGTGTAAGCAATTTTTTTGTAAATTTCTTTTGTTGCTAATTTGGGTGCCATTCTAGTTGTATGGCAGCATAAGATGGGTTTGCAAGTGGGCTTCCATTTCCCTCTGAAAGGACTGCATGCTTTACGCACTCCAATGTCACTCTCAGGAATTGCATGCATTATGCACTACAATGTTACTCCCAGGGTCTACATGCTTTTTGTACTTCAGTGTCCCACAAAGCAACAGCATGCTTTATGGATTTCTATATCACTCCCAGCTACTGCATGCTTTACGGACTGCTGTTTCTCTCCCAAGGGACTGCATGCTCGATGGACTCCAGTGTCACTCCCAGTGACTGCAGACTTCATGGATTCCAGAGTCCCAAAGACTGCATGCTTTATAAACTCCATGGTCCCTCACAAAGACTGCATACTTTAGGGCCTCCAGTGTTTCACCCAAGGACTGCATACTTTAGGGTCTCCAGTGTCTCACCCAAGGACTGCATGCTTCATGTAGTTCAATGTGTCTCACAGGGACTGCATGCTTTCTGGATGCCAGTGTTCCTTCCAGGGACTGCATGCATTATGGACAACAGTGTCCTTCCCAAAGATTGCATGCTTTATAGAGCCCACTGTCCCTGAGACAGTGTACACCCTAGGGACTGCATGGTTTATGGACTCAATTATACTTCACATTTACTGCATGATTTACAGAATCCAGTGTCCCTCCCAAAGACTGCATACTTTATGGACATCAGTGCCCCAGATACAGTACATTCCCCAGAGACTGTATGTTTATGGACTCCAGGGCCCCCGATACTGTATACCTCTTAGGGACTGCATGGTTTATAGATTCAAGTGTTTCTCCCACTTACTGAATGCTTTATGGACTCCACTTTTCCACGCAGGGACTGGAAGTTTTATAGAGCTGAGAGTTGATCTCCAGAGAGGTGAGACACTGACCACTCAGCATTTGTCTATGCCCCACCAGTCAATCATTTGCAAAGGCAGCCTTATGCCTATATTCCACACCAGTCGACCACAGAGAATGAAAAACATCGACAACAAATGAAGTCAGTGCTGTCACTCCACACCAGTCAAACACTGAGCAGCATTGACAGCAGTTACAAAGAAAGCCATAGTCTCCACTCCCTCACAGTCAAATGTAGAACAGCACTGACAGCAGCTGCAAAAGCAGCTATCGCCATTGTTCCCTACCAGTCAGACATAGAGCTGCACTGTATAGTCAGCCATTGCTCACATTCCTTACTAGTCAAACACAGAGCTGCACTGACATCAGCTGTAAAGGCAGCTATTGCTCACTCTCATTACCAGTCAGACTCAGAGCTGCACTGACATCAGCTGTAAAGGCAGCTAATGCCCGCGCTCCTTACCAGTCAAACACAGAACTGCACTGACATCAGCTGTAAAGGGCAGAGATCTCTCCAATGGGACAATTGCAGCCCTGCGGTAGAGAGTCATGTGTGTCCAGAGACACTCCTATTGTCTGGAGCAAGTTCAGGCTGAACTGAACCCAAGCCCAACTCATCTTTTTTTGATATTCACTGTTTTTATTCAGAAAACGTTCTCCAACAAACAGAATACAAATTAAAGGAGAGGGCAGGTATGTAAAAAAACATACATGTTGTACATTACACTGGAAAATAAATACTGTAAATCACAGTAAATTATGAAAGTCTACAACAATATATGACAGTGTCTGGGGAGGTGAATTGTTACCTCTAGAACACAGCTCAGGCCTATGAAGCCGTAGGTTAAACTAGGTTGTTTAATAAATACAGTCCGAGAACATAGGGTTGATAAAACTGTAAGAATCACCAAAATGTCCATTTTTGATACCAAGTTGAGACGAAGCTTAAAAACTCCAAGTGTCCCAGAAAGAAATGTCAGAGAGATTCTTCATCTTCCATCTCATTTCACTCAGTTAAACTGGGAAAGCTTGTTTATCAAATAATGATGACTAGTCCCAAATAATTAACGAAGAACTACTTTGAAAAATTGCTTCTTGCAAGCAATATAAGATAAACTTCTAATGAAACTCAGTCCATCTGTGTTACGCTAAAAGAAGAATTGAAAATCCTCAAGGTGAGAGGGCTCTAATCCAACATGGGTGTGGGCAGGAACCAACCCAGACTTTTTTTAGACTCATACCAAGCCCTCAGTCTTCCATCATGCTAAGGGACAAACTCTGTGTAGTGATCCAGCTGATACAGCACCTATCTATGCCAGCGGAGATCGAATCTCTCTACTCAATCTGGCAGTCTGACTGAGACTTGATCCAGGGTGTAGATCTCCTTGGTCCCTGCCTGCCAGGCCTCTTTAGTAGGGACCTTTTTGGTATGCCGTAACCGAGTAATGGCCTTATGGGTTGCCATTAAGAGTAAAGTAACTTGCCCATAGGTAATTCTGTCAACCCAGACATCCACCAGTACAATAAAGGTCAAAATATAAACCATCTGGAGAAAATCAGGAAATTCATAAATGGCCATCAGTTCCTGTATCACCTCCCCAAAAAAACATTCAAGAGTTCACAAGCCCATAAAACATAGCTCTGGTACACCAGCTGATATCCACAACCCTTACAACACCTAGCTGTGACCTCTCTTGCATACTTAGCCAGCACTGTGGGGTGGAAATATCTGGTCTGCAGCTTTCATATATATTCTGTCCAGTATGGTGAGGTAGAGATTGTATATGCAGAGACAGCAGATACCAAACATCCCTGGCTGGGCACTTTCTCCTGCAGTTCCCTGGACCACTGTACCCTGACTGAGTCAGTAGAGTCTCCAAGCTTCTCCCTGAGCACCTGATACAGCTTGCTAATTAAATGGTCTGTTGAAGTCCCAAGCACATGAGATTGGATCAGGAAAACCAAGGGAGAAGACTTTTCTGCTACAGAGGATAAGGCCTCTTCAGACTGACAGAGATAGGCTTTTAATTACATGAACCCCAAGCAACCCTTGAGGGAGCAGATGACTAGATTGCAAAGAAACAAACGGAAGAACACCAGTAGGCCCCACAAGCTGGAATACCTGCTTAACCTAACCCAGCCATTTCAAAAAACTTTAATCCATGGAACTGGGTAGGAAAGCAGAATCATATACAAATGCTCTGAAATATAAATCCTCCACCAGGGCTAAATATGTACAGCAAACCCATAACCACTGTTGCAGAGGTTCTCTAGTATATAGTGGAAACTTCAAGAGCATAGTACACCTTGGGGGGTTTCCAAATAGGTGGATTGTAGCATCAAATAAATCACCCCATGTGAGTTCTGGGTCTTCCAATGAGCCATACATTGTTGGTTTATCTAGCACAAGAGAGTTCTCAGTTGGGGAGGTATTGCATATTTCCATAGGTCTGGTAGGTTGAGGCCTCCCTTCTCCTTTGGCAACTGCAAAAAGGAATATCTCACCCTAGGGGGTTCCCCCTCCATATAAAACAAGTTATCGCCTGTGTCAGGCTCGAAAATAGGTATCTACCGGCATTGCCGGGAGCATCTGGAGAAAAAATAGGATGCGAGGAAACACATTTTGTTGGATGGTCTCCGCTCTCCCCAAAAAACTCAGGGAGAGCTGAGACCACCTATAAAGGTACTCTGTCAATTGTTGGGTTAAGGGTTCCAGATTAAGCAACTCAACATGTATAGGGTTTTTGGTGGGTTTAATCCCCAGTTAGCTCATGGCTTGCTTCTGCTGTTTGAAAGGGAACTGTCTCTTCAGATGATATGATGGAACGTAATGATACAGAAGGACTTCCATCTTTTGTTCGTTCACCTTATATCCAGTCAGCTCTCCGAATAAGGTGAGCTGATTCCAGACCGCAGGGAGCGAAAGCTCTGGAGACATCAAAGTGTACAAAATATCATCCGCAAATAATGACATTTTATGCATATGAGCCCCCAGTGGAATGTCTTCCACCCTCAGATTGGTCCGTATGGCCACTGCCAAAGATTCCAAGTAAAGGGCTAAAAGCAGCAGGGACAGGGGACATTCCTGCTGGGCCACTCATGAGAGAGTAAAGGGATCAGACAGGAAATCATCCAGCCTCAAATAGGCTTGAGGACAACTGTAGATAATTTGAAGCTGCTGAATACAGTTATCAGAAAAGCCAGAATTTGACAGGATCACTCAGAGAAAGGACCAGGCAACCCTGTCCGAAGCCTTCTCCACATCTAAACCCAAAGAACCAAGGGTATTTTTCAGGAGTGGGCATAGTCCACCAGCAGGTGGGTATGCCTAACTGCGTCCTGCATCTGCTGGGTATTTATAAAGCCCACCTGATTAGGGTCAACAATGGAGGGGAGCATATTTTCCATTCTGGATACCAACACAGACATAAAAATTTAATAATCATACTTAAGTATCGAAATCGGGTGGTAGGATGAAGGGTATCTAAAATCTCTCTGTGGCTTAGGAATGGCTAGCTCAACCACATACCACCATGAGGGAGGAGAAGGGAGGTCACCTTCCTGAACTGTGTGGTAAGCCGACAACATGGTTGGAATTACTAACTCTTTGAAATGCTTGTAAAACTCATATGGGTAACCTTCTGGCCCAGGAGCCTTAAGGGTTTTAGGTTTGTTTAACAACCAGTCAATCTTCACTCCCGAGATTGGGGTCAGGAGAGACTGGGCTTGAATTTAAGTTATTTTAGGCAGGGACAGGGCCTGTAGATAAGCCTCTATCCGGGTTTTAGATGGACCCAGTTCAGCCGTATATAATTCCCCATAGTAGGCAGCCAGGGTATTTCTAATCTCCTTGGGTTTAGTAAGGAATACCTCAGTCTGGGGGTCATACGTGCTGGTCACACATGTCCTCACCTTTATGCTCCTAAAGCCTGTGAGCTAAATTCTGTGCCCCCCTTGGTACCCCCTCATAATAAACATGCTTAAGATAAAACAGTTGCTGTTCGATTTTCTGATCAAGCATCTTTTGGAGTTGTTTCCTAATTGATTGAACTCTATTTTGGAGCACCCAGTCCCCTTGTGTCACAAGCTGCTGCAACGTTCGAACTTCCTCCTGTAATGCCTTAAAAGAGTCCTCCCTCTCCTTTTTATGTGGATTGCACGCATGCGCAATAAACATATTGCGGCAGCTTTCCGGGAGCAGGTTGTGGAGGCGTGGCACTGTTGATGCCAATGCCCCCGCAGCCTTTAAAGACTTGGCCCACTTTCCCCAATGCTGTGGTACACTGCTGCTGACACTAGTTCAGCCAGTGTGCCACAACCTTGAAATGTTTCAGCTGCTGCAATCAGGGGCCACCTCGTCATTGCAGCATCAGTCATTTGCTGCAATGAGAGAGTGACCCATCATTGCTGGGCAGAATGTTGGCAAGTATAACATTGTTTGTGAACATGGTGGCAGTTTGCCATCATGTTCACAAACAATATTATGAACCCCCAGTGCCGAGGGGGTGCCCCCCACAACAGCGTGTGTTTACCGATGGGGGCCCCAATCTCTGTTGGCTTCATAGCCCCTGCCCTCTACTTTGATGTTGCTGATGGGGGAGCCCACTCCACATCGGCATTATGTCCCACTCTCCCATTTCCATGTGCTGACGGGGGAGCCCACTCCCTATCAGCATAATGCCTCCCCCCACAAACACCCAGTAGATTTGTGCCAAGGGGGTGCCAATCCCCCTCGCTTGCACCCCCCCTTTTGTGCCAAAGGGGTGCCCATTCCCTGTCAGCCACAGCTGCCCCCCAAAAAAACACTCCATTGGCATGCTGGGAGCCCACCCCAGCGTGCAACATGCTCCTGTAAAAAAACAAACGTCCCGCACTGTTTTTTTTTTTTTAAACTGTGGAAAAAGAAAACAGTCCCTCGCGGTCTCCCTGCCCCCCTCCCACAACCCACACCCACCCACTGCATACCCTGATTCCCCACACCCCAACCCTCACCCCATACTTACCTCCGGAGTTCGGTGCGACGATCTTCGTGGACTGGGGAACACGTCTGCACTCTTCAAACCGACCATGAACTGAGTAAATGCCTGTAAGCTGTATAATGGAATAAATAGGGTTTTTCCAACTTTGATGCATATCTCAGGCATTTTTTAGAATTTTTGCACCAAATTTTCAACATGGGGTTTTTGGGACACCTCCTCATGAATTCTGCCACTGCCATGGCTTTATTCGGCCCTGAAAGGTGATTTCACAGTCACTGCACGGAAATCCCTTTCAGGACTGATTAACAAAATGACAGTGCCAGTGTTCATGAGGTGGTCTCTCAAAAAGCCTATGTTGCAAATTTGGTGGAAATAATTAAAAAAATTACTGTTTTACGAGCGTGCATTGTGCAGTTACTACGCACGATCGTAACTTCGCAAATTTGCAATATTTTCATACCAGATGTTCAACATTGGCATTTTTTGCACCTCCTTGTGAACAGTACAGTTGTCATTTTTCACATCCTGGCCGAAATGTGTTTTCACAGTTCTGGCGCAGAATAGCGCGGTCGCTGTGGGAAATCTGTGATCTGTGTTTGGGACACATTATGAAAATGACAGTGACACTGTTCATTAATAGAGGTCCTAAAATACCTATGTTGAAAATTTGGTGACGAAAGTCCATAAAATGAGTGTGTTATGCGCGTGCATTGCGCTGTTTCCATGCACGCTCGTACTTTCGCAACTTTGCAATATTTTTACTCCAGATTTTAAACATTGCCATTTTTCCATGCCTCCTTATGAACAGTGCAGCTGTCATTTTTCACATCCTGGCTGAAATGTGTTTTCTGTCTTCAAACGCACAGTAGCGTGGTCGCTATGCGGAATCAGTGTTCAGGACACATAAAGAAAATTACACTGACACTGTTCATTAGCATAGGTCCTAAAATGCCTATGTTGAAAATTTTGTGATGAAACTGCATAAAATTACTGTTACGAGCATGCATTTTGCAGTTTCCACGCACTCTTGTAAGTTCGCAAATTAGTAATATTTTCACGCCAGATTTTCAACACTGGCATTTTTTCACACCTTCTTATGAACAGTACAGCTGTCATTTTTCACATCCTGGCCGAAATGTGTTTTCACGCTTCCGGCGTGCAATCCCGCAGTTGTTGTCAGAAATCAGTGTTTGGGACAGATTAGGATCGAGCGAGTGAGAGAGGGGGCAGTGACCGAGCTCAACTGAGCTCTGTCGGGACTGCTGCAGATTTCTTTGTGGGCAGGAAAAGGTGACAACGCAGGCAGGAGCCCATTACAAAAGGGCAGCCAACAGCAGCGGGAGACACAGAATGAGCGAGTGAGGGAGGGGGGATTGAGTGAGCTCAATGGAGCTCTGTTGGGACTGCTGCAGATTTCTCTGTGGGCAGAAAAAGTCAGCAATGCATGCAGGAGCCCAATACAAAGGGCAGCCTACAGTGGTGGAGAAACAGAATGAGCGAATGAGAGAAGGGGAGTGAGTCAGCTCAACGGAGCTCTATCGTGACTGCTGTAGATTTATTTGTGGGCAGAAAAGGACAGCAATGCAGGCAGGAGCCCAGTACAAAAGGCCAGCCTGCAGCACCAGCAGAAACAGAATGAGTGAGTGAGAGGGGGGAGTGAGTGAGGTCAATGGAGCTCTGTCAGGACTGTTGCAGATTTCTTTGTGGACAGGAAAAGGTGCCAACAGAGGCAGGAGCCCAGTACAAAAGGGCAGCCAGCAGTGCCAGGAGAAACAGAATGAGCGAGTGAGACAGGTGGAGTGAGTGTCCTTAAAGGAGCTGTGGCGGGACAGCTGCGGATTTCTTTATGGGTAAAAAAAAGTGCCAACGCTGGCAGGAGCCCAGTAGAAAAGGGCAGCCTGCATCGCCGGGAGAAACACAATGAGTGAGTGAGAGATAGGGGGATTGAGTGAGTTCAACGGAGGTCTATCATGACTGCTGCGGATTTCTTTGTGGGCAGGAAAAAGTGGCAATGCAGGCAGGAGCCCAGTACAAAAGGCCAGCCTGCAGCACGGGCAGAAACGGAATGAGCGAGTGAGAGATGGGGGAGTGAGCGAGCTGTACTGAGGTGTGTTGGGAGTGCTGCAGATTTCTTTGTGGGCAGAAAAAGATGCCAACACAGGCAGGAGACCATACAAAAGGGCAGCCTGCACCAGCAGGAGACACAGAATGAGCGAGTGAGGGAGGGGGAGTGAGTGAGCTCAACAGAGCTCTGTTGGGAGTGCTGCAGATTTCTTTGTGGGCAGAAAATGGCAGCAATGCACACAAGAGCCCAGTACAAAAGCTCAGTCTGCACTGGCATCAGAAGTAGAATGAGCGAGTGAGAGAGGGGAGTGAGCTAGCTCAGCTGAGCTCTATCATGACTGCTGCAGACTTCTTTGTGGGCAGAAGAAGGCAGCAATGCAGGCAGGAGCCCAGTACAAAAGGGCAGCCTGCAGCAGAGGCAGAAATGGAACGAGCAAGTGAGAGAGGGGAAGTGAACAAGCTCAACGGAGCACTGTCAGGACTGCTGAAGATTTCTTTGTGGGCTGAAAAAGGCACCGACAGAAGCAGAAGCCCACTAGGGCAGTCTGCAGCGCCAGGAGAAACAAAATGAGTGAGTGAGACGGGGGAGTGAGCGACCTCAACAGAGCTCTGTCAGCACAGCTGCGGATTTCTTTGTGCACAGAAAAAGGTGCCAACACAGGCAGAAGCACAGTACAAAAGGGCAGCTTGCACTGCCAGGAGAAACACAATGAGCAAGTGAGAGGGGGGAGTGAGAGAGCTCAATGGAGGTCTAGCGTGACTGCTGCAGATTTCTTTGAGGGCAGGAAAAGGAGGCATTGCAGGCAGGAGCCCAGTACAAAAGGCTAGCCTGCAGTGTGGGCAGAAACGGAATGGGCGAGTAAGAGAAGGGGGAGTGAGTGAGCTCAACAGTGCTGTATCGGGACTGCTGCAGATTTCTTTGTGGGCAGAAAAAGGTGCCACCAGAGGCAGGAGCCCATTACAAAAGGGCAGCCTGCAGCACCAGGAGAAACAGAATGAGTGAGTGAGACAGAGAGAGTGAGAGACTTCAACGGAGCTTTTTTGGGACAGCTGCAGATTTCTTTGTGGGCAGAAAAAGGTGCCAACTCAGGCAGAAGCCCCATACAAAAGGCAGTCTGCAGCTCCGGGAGAAACACAATGAGCGAGTGAGAGAGGGAGACTGAGCAAGCTCAACGGAGCTCTATCGTGACTGCTGCTGTTTCATTGTGGGCAGAACAAGGTGGCAATGCAGGCTGGAGCCCTGTTCAAAAGGCCAGCCTCCAGCGCTGGCAGAAACGGAATGAGTGGGTGAGAGGGGGGAGTGAGCAAACTCAACGGACCTGTGTCAGGACTGCTTCAGATTACTTTGTGGGCAGAAAAAGCCACCAACAGAAGCAGGAGCTCAGTGCAAAATGGCAGCCTGCAGTGCCAGGAGAACCAGAATGAGCGAGTGAGATAGGGGGAGTGAGCCACCTCAATGTAGCTCTGTTGGGACAGCTGCAGATTTCTTTGTGGACAGAAAAAGGTGCCAACGCAGGCAGGAGCCCAGTACAAAAAGAGCAGCCTGCAAAACCAGGAGAAACAGAATGAGCAAGTGACAGAGGGGCACTGAGCGATCTCAACGGACCAACACAATCAACATTCGGCATTGACAAATGCTTGTTCTTCTGTGCCGAGTACCTAATGATGTCCCCCCAAAGAACCACCTTCAAAGTGTCCTGTAGAATTGTTGGTGACACTGATGACTCAGAGTTTTTAGAAAGTATTTGGGGGACAGCCTCCTGCACCAGTTGTTTAAACGCAGGATCTCTGAGATAAGTAAGGTTAAGGCACCAATGGGATACCTTAACACCTGCCCCCAAGACCAGCCTGGCGTAAACAGGTGCATGATAAGTCACCCCATGCCAGACATCACAAAGGCTGTCCAAATGTTCAGCTGTAGTAAAAAAAAAATTCAGCTGAGAGGAGAGCCCTGTGTGTGCTGCCATATGGGTGAATCCCTGGGCCATAGGGAAACAATGCCTCCGGGTGTCCATAGGTCCCAGTGAGGATACAATATTTTTGTAGGTTGTTAGTCCTATGGGCCAGGGGAATGGATGCATCCAAAGAGAGAGTGAGGGTAACATTCAACCCCCCCGCCCATTAATAGCTGACCTTGCATTACATTTAATAGCTGTGTAAAAACCTCAGCTGCCATAGATTTGGGGGATCCCAGAGGAAAATATACTGATGCCAGGGTAACTGGATGAGCATAAAGCATTCCAGAGACTATAGCATACCTAACCTCTGGATCTAGTACCATCTCCGGTACCTCAAAAGGTATCCCTTGGGGGATCAAAACTGGAACCCTCCCATCATCTACTGGATTTTCGGCAACTGCTGCTACCACCTCAAAACCAAACCTCTGAAATGTACCATGTTCCTCAGGGGACATATGCATCTCTTGCAGGAATATGATATCCAGCCTGTCTTTCCAAATGAATTACAGGAGTCTAGAGTGTTTAACAGGATTATGTAGCCCATTAATGCTTAATAACACTATTAAGGATTGCTTAGCCAGAGTCAGTTGGATCACTACAGGAATAGCTGTCTAAAACCCCTCTCAGTTTAAAGAATGGCTGAACCTAGACCAACGAGGACAAAACATACCATCCTAGACACAAATCGCAGTAAACTTCAGCAATGCCATGTGATAAGCAAAGATTAATAAGGTGATCCCTGGAGAACTTTATAAATAATACTAAACAGTCCAATGAACAGGTAAAAATTGGAACATACAAAAATAATACTAGCCAAATGGCTGTCAACAATCTAAGTATAAAATAACTTAATATCTGAATTAGTGCATTAGAAATAATAACAACTAGATATCTGAATTAGTACATTAGAAATAATAACAAATACTGTATCTGAATTAGTACATTAGAAATAATAGCAAGGTACTGTATCTGAATTAGTACATTAGAAATAATAACAACTAGATATCTGAATTAGTACATTAGAAATAATAACAAGATACTGTATCTGAATTAGTACATTAGAAATAATAGCAAGATACTGTATCTGAATTAGTACATTAGAAATAATAACAAGATACTATATCCGAATTAGTACAGTACATTAGAAATAATAACTAGATATCTGAATTAGTACATTTGAAATAATAACAACTAGATATCTGAATTAGTACATTAGAAATAATAGCAAGATACTGTATCTGAATTAGTACATTAGAAATAATAGCAACTAGATATCTGAATTAGTACATTTGAAATAATAACAACTAGATATCTGAATTAGTACATTAGAAATAACAACAACAAGGAACACCTCACAAAATAACTTGAACCCAACAATACACCCAACCACTAAGAAAAATTGTCCACACAAAGGGGCATGTAAAAACCCAAGTTGCCAAATATGGCAGTAAACAAATTGCAAGCCCAGGACAAGCAGAATAAGGCCCAGACAAGCGACTTTCTAGGTAGGGAAGCAACAATAATGCCTCCTATATGGGAGCAGGTATAATCTCCCAAGGAGGAAAAACTACAGTACAACCATGGGCCTCCTCCAGCCCAGATGTTACTTTTTTCTCTTTTCACCACCATGTTCTGTTTTGATGGTGGTGGAGAAGGCCCACGATTATACTATGGTCCCTTCCCAAACACGGTGGTGAAAAGAGAAAAAAGTAACGTGTGGGCTGGAGGAAAGCACAGGGAGAGCCTATAATAGATCTCCAATCCCTCCAGACCCACCTGAGTGACAACAGTAAAAAAAGAAAAAAAGACATGCCAAGCTGTCTCCAAAAAAGATGTAGAAGAAAAACAGTCCCAAGCATTAGGTACGCTCTGACCCCAGCCCACATCCAATTAAAATGAAAAAGCAACCCCCATGGAAATAATATATGTAGAGATATGAAAAGTTATAGCACTGGACAAAAAATGACATCCAGTACCCCAGGTAAGCAACTGAACCCTCCCTCCTCACCGCCTAACAATTTAAATGACTAGACAAAGACTGACATCTTTTACCCTAGTCAGTTATTGGGGTCCCCCACTGTCCCCATAGTGTGCCATGAAGGGGAAAAGAGAAGCCCCCCAAGTAGCACACTCTAAAGAGACAGAAGTGAGAAAATACAAAAGCTGGAGTTTGAGAATGAAATAACAAAATCCCAGGTGCAATGCCATACTTAAGCCACAAGATGGAGCCAGAGAGCATGAAATCACCCAGGGAGGCGAGACTAAACAGAACAGACCAAACATTCAGAGAGCAAACCACACAAGTAATGCAGGAAGAAGAAAAAAAATTGAAAAAGACTGCCCCTGTTCCTAGCCATAGGAGACATGCACTTAAAAGAAGTGTCAGAGAAGGGAAACAAAAAGCAAAAGCTCAGAAGAAGAAACATGAACAAAGCAAGCTAGGATAAAACAATGCATCCACAGTTCTGCAGGAGAAAAATAATAAAGATAAAAATCTAAGCAAGTCGAAAGTAAAACAGAATTCAACCACACATGGATGCCAATCAAAAATTGGAGATCATCAGATGAGAAGGGACTTGGCAAGGTTGAAGGAATGGTAAGAAGTATGGCAGCTTAGATCCAAGGTAAAGAAGTGCAAAGTAATGCACCTGGGAAACAAAAACCCAGGGGAAGAGTACACAGTAGGGGAAGGGGGAGATGGAGGTAGTAAAAACAACAAAAATGGAAAGGGACCTGGGGGTAGTAATATCAGATGAGCTAAAGGTTAACAGGTAATGCAAGAATGCAGTAGAGATGGCTGGGGAATAATCAATCAATCAAAATCTTTATGTATCCAGATCAACACCATTGAGCAAGTTCATCTTCGAGATTGACCTGGGATCTTCAAATACAATCAATATACAACAGTTACAATGAGCAAATACAACGGTTAAAAATGAGCAATGGAAACAGTAGATAAGGCATAGTTAGTACAGATAAGTAGAACAAAATATACAACAATTATACACAGTCATCTTATGTAAACAGTGCATACATTAATACAAGGATGAGGTCAGAAACACAATGTGGGCCCAAGAGAGATCCTTCCAGGGAAGGAATTCAAGTAGCTTGGGGGTAGCAACCAAGACCAACAAGGTGAGGAGGAGAGGGGGGGAGAGAGGAACGGGGTTCTTTAAAGATAATGGGTAAGGATCAAAGGCCACACAGTTCTAAGGTTGTATAGTTCACTCTATTAATAGAAGACAGTACAGCTAGGGCAAGAAGTAGTAACAGACTCAAGGTACAACGGTACATCCCAACGGGATACTGAGATGTATAGGGAGAGGCATCACCAGTAGAAAACAGGAAGTTGTTATCCTTCTGTACAGACAGTTGGATAGACCCCATCTAGAGTACTGCATGCAGTACTGGAGATCCCATCTCTGCAAGGACATAGACAGGATGGAGACAGTCCAGAGGAGGGCAACTAAAATGGTGCCAGGTCTGCAACAGAAGTCATACGAAGAGAGAGAGAGAGAGAGACCAAAGGAGCTTAATATGTATACCCTTGAGGAAAGGAGGGAGAGGGGGGAACATGATAGAAACTGTTAAGTACCTCAAGGGAATCAACAAAGTCCAAGAGGGTAGCATCTTTCAGAAAAAGAGTTTTTCAAGAACAAGGGGACACAATTTGAAGAGAGAGGGGGATGGCTCTGGGGCAATGTGAGGAAGTATTTTTTCACAGAGAGGGTAGTGGATGCATGAAACGGCCTTTCTGAGGCGGTTGTGGGGTCAAAAACAGTGGGGGGAATTCCATAATGCATAGGACAGATATAAGGCAATTCTTGTGGGGGGTTGGAAGAAGTAGGCTGTTGGTTAACTAGGATGTGCAACTTATCTAATAAGTAGGGAAATGGGCAGACTAGGTGGGCCAAGTGGTCCTTATCTGCCATCAAAGCGTATGTTTCTATCAAGACAGGGTTGGAGGAGACAACAAACTTGTGTTCAAAGATCAATAGCAAGAAGGCCAGGACAAGGTAGCCAAGCTGGTTAAACAGAGAGATATTGGGAGGAATGAAGAAAAAAAGGACCACCATCAGGAAATACATGAGGTTCAGAAGGGAGGTGGATGGGGAGGAATGCAGGAAGAAAATCAAGGGAGCTGAGTGGATCAGTAAGGGCAGAAAGAGAGTTTAGGCTTGCACAGGGGATGGGGAGGGTGAAAGAAATGACTTCAGGTACATAAGAGAAAACAAAACCTGCAAGCGCCAGATTGTTAGGATCAAGGTGGGGGGGGGACGGGGTGGATCAGGCAGAAGCACTCAATGACTACTTTTGCTCTGCATTTACCAGGGAGAAGCAGGGGCCAGTACCACAGGGAAGGGGAGCAGTGGGAAAAGGGGGGAGGGGCTGAACTTAGAGATGGAAATCCCCAAGAGCAGAGTGCTAGAAGGTCTAAGAGCTATAAGGGTGGACAAGGCACCTGGACTTGATGGCATTCACCCCAAGGTGCTGAGAGAGAGATGGCGGAAATCCTGGCAAGGCCACTGGCAGACTTGTTCAACACCTTTCTGAGGACTGGTTGCATGCCCCAGGACTGAAGGATGGTGCATGTGGTGCTCGTCCACAAAAGTGGGCCCAGGATGAGCCAGGGAACTATAAGCCAGTCAGCCTCACCTCTATAGTGGGGACACTCATGGAGATAATCCTTTGGGAAAGGCTGGTAGCCTTTCTGGAGAGGAATGGACTTCAAGACAGCAGGCAACATGAATTTGTATCAGGCAGGTCCTGCCAGACAAACATGATTGACTTCTATGACTGGGTAACTAGAGTAATTGACAAGGGAAAGGCAGTGGTTGTCTTGTACTTGGACTTCAGCAAGGCCTTCGATTCATTACCACATGAGCGGCTGGTTAGCAAACTAGGTCACTTGGGGGTAGGGGGAGGATGGTTTTGTGGGTCAGAAACTGGCTACAGGATAGACAACAGAGGGTGGTGGTCAGGGGAGAGCTCTCATCCCCAAAAACTGTAACAAGCAGAGTTCCTTAGAGCTCAGTGTAGGGTCCGGTGTTGTTTGGCATATTTATTGAAGACATTGCAGAGGGGGTTAACAATAAGATAAGCCTATTTGCAGATGACACAAAAATTGGTGCAGTGGTGGACATCAAAGAGAGATGGTTGGGACTGCAGGAGGATCTGGATATACTCGAGTGCTAATCAGACACTTGGCAGCTAGGTTTTAATGCGAAGAAGTGCAATGTTATACACATGGAAGCTAGAAACCAAGGGTTAGGTTACACACTAGGGGGTGATGCAGATATCCACTACGGAAGAGGAGAAAGATGTTGGGGTGATGATTACAGGGCAAATAAACAATTCAGCGCAGTGCTGGAGGGCAGCAGCAAAGGCTAACAGGATGCTTAGGTGTATTGCCAGGGGAATCACCTTCGCGGAGGAGGGAGGGAGGTCATCCTACCACTATACAGGTCACTGGTCAGACAGCACCCAAAGTATTGCATGCAGTTCTGGTGGCCCTACTTAAAGAATAATATAAAAGCTACTGGAAGGGGTCCAGCACAGAGCGACCAGGATGATCACAGGAATGGAAAACAGGACCTATGAGGACAGGCTGAGAGAGCTAAAGGTATACTCCCTGGAGGAAAGGAGGGATAGAGGGGATATGATAGAAACATTCAAATGTATGAACAGTATACACAGTGTCAGTACAGAGGGGATTTTTACATTAAAGGGAGGGAGGGAGAATCACTAGGGAGCACAGTCAGAGATTGGTGGGGAGAAGGTTCAAGTGGGAGATGAGAAGACACTACTTCACAGAAAAGGTGGTGGCTGAGTAGAATGCCCTACCAGAGGAGGTGATATTGCCAAAATCTGTGGACAGTGTTAAGAAGGGTGGGACAGAGTAAGGGGGAATGTTGCTAATGCAAGGGGGGAGGGCAGCAACAGAGTAGATCACCGATTGCTGCACACTGAAGCAGACTAGATAGGCCCTGGGGTCTGTATCTGCTGCCAGTTTTCATATATTCGTATGTTTGTAAGATTAAATATGAAAACACCAAAATTTCAAAAGAACTGACATACCGGCAGGAAGTAGACACAATAGGAAAGTCTACAACATTCCATGTAGGAAACCCAGAAAAAGAAACAACGATCTGGAACAGACAGCAGAAAAGTGACAGTGAACAAGGCAGAACTACTGTAAAAAAAAACAAAAAAAACATGGGAATGGTGTGGAACAGCAAAACCAAAAACCTCAGGAAGGAAAGACTGAAAAGACAAGAGGGGCATGCAGTGGGATAGAGTGCAGAATATAGGGGAGTGAAAAATCAGCAGAAAAAGAACGAGAGAGAAAGGGCAATTATAAAGCCCCACAATACATTAAAACTAGTTCAGGTAGGAGAAAGTGCCCTGAATTATGGAAGAAATGTCCAATGAGCCTAATTGAAAAGGACTATCAGAGGTGTCCTGGGTAAGGCCGAGAACATTCATGAAGGTTTCTCCATGAGGAAAGTTAGTAGGAGAGATTGGATCTCAGCCAGTGATTCTGCTTGTCATCTTGTCTTACTTTAGGGAGAGACCTGTTGTCACTTTTCCCTTTGTAGAGCCTGCTTCTCGCGAGAGTTCTCCATATCCATTTATTCCTCCCCAGACAACAGATTTTGAGCTTTCAACTCGAGGAAGGCCGCCTCTGGGGTATCAAAGCTTTTTGGGCCATCAGCAAATTTCACCCACTGGTGCACCAGGTAAGGAGTGGTGAATTTAATGTTCTTCTTTCTGAGGAGCTGAAGAATGGGCGTGCAAGCGCTCTGCCTGACTTGTACCAGCAGGGAGAAATCATGGCCCTTGTAAATGTGTTTGCCCTGAAAGTTTAAGGAACCCTTACACCATGCTCTGGCTAACAGTTCCTGCTTGGTGGCAAAATTTAGCAAATGGGCCACAATGGATTAAGGTTGTGCATCTGGTTGGGAAGATTTGGGCACCAATGAGCAATTCACACTCCCCGTGCATATGGGCACTAAGCCAGAGGCATCCAGCAAAAAGACAAAGAGATCTTGCAAAAATGGGATCATCCCCCTTCTCTTGGCGCTGTCGGGGATCCCATAAATTCAAATGTTATTACGGCAGGTCCTACAAGTCCTGTCGATCTTGCAGAACCTTGGCCAGTAAGTTGGTCTACCTGAGAATCCACCTGTGAGCTGAGAGGGTTTGCTCGGCAGCTACCACCCAACCCTCAAAAACAGTCAAATTCGCCTGGAATTCCACCTGTGATACCCAGTATTCAGCCTGGAACTCCCTAAGTTCAGCTAGAATTGCTGCATTAGTTGGCTGAGGAGGTGGAGTCGAAGGGGCCACCACCATAATTTAAGCGGCCAAAGAAGAAGAAGTACAGGCTGTGTTGGGACTTGGTGCCTAAATCGTCGCCTCCTGGGTTTGAGGTATATTTTTATTTTTATCCTTTTTGTCCTTGCCACCCATGTATCAAGCAGCCTGATAACCACTAATTAACCACATTTCCACTGGGTTATTAAGAAATCTGAATGTTTAAGTAGCTGGGTGGGTTGGAGAAACAGCCTCAGCCATCCATGCAAGTGCCTGACATCTCCGGAAGTCACCTAACTTGTCTAGAATGGGATGTGTTGAGTCCATTGGGCCATTGTTCACCAAGATTGTCTGGTATTCACTTTTGGAGGGGTGTTTCCATGGTGCCCTGAAAGAGATGCTTGTGAGACCCCTCCTAAAGAAACCATCTCTTGACCCTGACATCTTGGCAAATTATAGACCAATCTCTAACCTTCCAGTTTTGGATAAGGTTATCAAGAAAGTAGTGGCTTTGCAGCTCAAGGCACACCTAGCTTCCTATGACATATATGAGCCCTTCCAGTTGGGGTTTAGGTCAAGGCATAGCACCAAAACAGCTTTAGTCAGAGTGCAGAATGATCTCTTCAGGGTGAGAGATAGAGGGGAGCAGTCAATACTCGTTCTCCTCAGCATTTGACATTGTGGACCACATAGTGTTGCTGGATTGCCTAAGGGATCTCTGTGGACTCACCGGTACTGTCATCAATTGGTTTTAATCCTTTCTCACAGACAGGACGTAGGAAGTAGTGATGGGGAATTCCTCATCCTGCCCGAAGCCCTGCCATGTGAAGTTCCCCAGGGCTCAATCCTGTCTTCTGCTCTGTTTGCAGTGTGCAGGCTTTCCCTGGATGACATCAATAGATGGTACAGCTTGGTTTTTTCACTGTTATGCAGATGACACCCAGCTGTACATGTCATTTGCACTCGGGATGGGTGACACCATGGAGGTGCTGAATAAATGTCTGGTCAAGATTCAGGACTGGATGTCCTCTAGCTGGCTGAGACTCAGACCTGACAAGATGGAGGTGCTAGTGATTGAGCCTGGTTGTAGTCAGGATGTGAGTGCTGCTGGGATGGGAACAGGGTTATTCCTTGGCCTACTTACTTGGCGGCATCTACCAAACTGAAAAATCTGGACATTATCCTTGATGGACTGACACTTGAGGCTCTGGTGTCATCCATCATCAGGAGTATATTTTACCACCTCAGAATGTTGCCTGGATCAAAGCTTTGGTTCTGTTCAATAACCTGCCCTCACTAGTACATGTGGGTACATGTGTTTGTGATGTCGTGACTCGACTACTGCAATGCTCTGCACCTAGGGGTCAATGGACAAGTTCTCTGGTGCTTGCAGCTAGTGCAGAATGCTGTAGCTGGGTTACTAATGGGCCTTCTGATGTCCTGTTATATGACCTCAGTTCTGTGTGAACTGCACTGGCTGCCGGTTAGGTGGGGAATTATCTTCAAGGTGGGCTTACTCACCTAAAAGGCCCTATACAGATCGAGCCATGGCTACCTGAGTGAACTCCTAGCTCCTGTCCATCCCTTGCACTTGCTCTATTCCTCTACCAAGGGCCTTCTAATGGTTCCCAGGGCCTGCCTGAAATCCTCTGGAGATAGTTTGTTTGAGGTGGTAGGACCGGTATTGTGGACCGTGCTTCCAAAATCCTTGAGGGAGGCCCCATCGGTGGAGGTTTTTAAGCAGGGTCTGAAGGTGCATCATTTTAAATAAGCATTGTTAGACTGACAATGGTTTAGACTAAACAAACTGCTACATTGTTTTAATTAAATTTAGGATTTATTTAGATTTAATTGCTCTTTATTATTGTTGTTTTGTTTTATTTTATGCTTTTGTATTGACGTATGTTGTTCTTAATCCCTGCCCACATCCAAGAGCACGGTCATTCTAGATGCCCTGCAGGGGCCATGCCTTCACACAGCTAGTATTACAACCCACTCTGGAGGGAGCAATCTTAGACCTGGTACTCTCAAATGGAGATGGAGAGAGGATCACATATTTAGAAGTGGGTAGCCATCTGGGAACTAGCGACCATCGAACAGTATAGTTCACGATAAACACAGCAGTAGAGTCAAGCCATACAAAGGCAAAGGTCCTGGACTTTAGGAGGGCTGACTTTGCCAAAATGGGTGAGTGCCTAAGGAATGCACTAGCAAATGGGCAGGAAGGAGGGGTGGAAGAACAATGGGGAATAATCAAAACTGCCATCACTGAGGCAACAAACCTTTGTATGAAGCAAATAAAACAAAATGATGTAAGAAACCACTATGGTTCTCAAAGGAGGTGGCAGGGAAGTTTAGGGAGAAAAAGAGAGCATTCAGGAAGTACAAGGAATCACAGAAGGAGCAGGACAGAGAATTGTATCAGTTAAAGAATTAGGAAGCAGGGAAGGCAATCAGAATAGCAAAGGCCCAAACTGAGGAAAAGATAGCCAACTCAGTTAAGAAAGGGGATAAAACTTTTATAGGTGCATAAGGGAGCGAAGGAAGACCAAGGAAGGGATAACAAGATTTAATAAAGGGCAAGGGGGCAGAGGGTGACTGTGAAAAGGCAGAGATACTAGACAAATATGTTTGCTCAGTATTCACAAACGAAGAGGGAGAGATACCTAAACCAAACAACATAGACACTCTGGATAGGGGGGTTGATACCAGCCCATTCACAGAAGAAAGAGTTCTGAAAGAACTCTTAAAACTGAAGTTGGACAAAGTAATGGGGCCTGATGGGATTCATTCCAGAATTCTAAAAGAACTAAGGGTAGAACTAGTGACACCACTGACTACCTTTTTTAACAAATTGTGGGAGGATGGGGTGGTACCTCAGGACTGGAGGAAGGCAGATGTTATTCCACTTCACAAAAGTGGAAGCAGGGCAGAGGCAGGAAACTACACACCTGTTAGTTTGACCTCAGTGATAGGGAAAATTATGGAATTACTTCTGAATGAAAGAATTGTTGAGTATCTAAAGGCCAAAGGGGCACATGACCCAAGGCAGCATGGATTCACAGAGGGAAGGTCATGTCAGATATATCTAATAGATTTATTTGACTGGGCAACCAAAGTAGTAAATCAGGGAGGGGCTGTGGACATGGCCTACCTAGACTTCAGCAAGGCATTTGACACAGTCCCACCCAAAAGATTAATATACAAGTTAGTCAACTTTGGAGTGGGTCCCAAGATGGTAGCCTGGGTAGAAAAGTGGCTGGAGAACAGGACACAGAGGGTAATAGCAAACGGAGTCCACTCTGAAGAAAGGAGGTTTATTAGTGGGGTACCGCAGGGTTCAGTACTAGGACTTGTCCTCTTCGGTGTCTTTATAAGTGACATTGCAGAGGGACTGGAAGGAAAAGTATGTCTCTTTGCAGACAACACAAAGATCTGCAACAGGGATGATACACAAGGTGGGGTGGAAAGGATGAGAAGGGACTTGACAAGGTTGGAGGAATGGTCAGATGTATGGCAGCTTAGATTCAATGCTAAGACATGCAAAGTAATGCACCTGAGAAACAGAAACCCAGGGGAAGAGTACACAATGGGGGGTGAGATACTAACAACAACAAAAATGGAAAGGGACCTGGGGATACTGTTATCAGATGACCTAAAGGTGGGAACGCAATGTGAGAGGGCAGTACCGAGGGCTGAGGGATACTGGGATGCATAGGGAGAGGCATCACCAGTTGAAAACAGGAAGTTGTTATCCCTCTGTACAGACAGCTGGTGAGACCCCATCTGGAGTACTGCATGCAGTTCTGGAGACCCAATCTCCACAAGGACATAGACAGGATGGAGGCAGTCCAGAGGAGGGCAACTAAAATGGTGCAGGCTCTGCACCAGAAGACATATGAAGAGAGACTTAAGGAGCTTAATATGTATACCCTCGAGGAAAGGAGGGACAGGGGGGACATGACAGAAATGTTCAAGTACCTCAAGGGAATCAACAAAGTCCAAGAGGGTAGCATCTTTCAGAAAAAGAGGTGTGCAAGAACAAGGAGCCACAATTTGAAGATAGAGGGGGGGATGGCTCAGAAGTAATCTGAGGAAGTATTTTTTCACGGATAGGGTTGTGGATGCATGGAATGGCCTTCTTGAGGAGGTTGTGGAATCAAACAATGGGGGAATTCAAGAATGCATGGGACAGACATAAGGCAATTCTAGGGGGTGGGGGTAGGAAAAAGTAGACTGTTGGTTAACTAGGATCTGCAGCTTATCCATTAGGTAGGGAAATGAGCAGACTGGGTGGGCCAAGTGATCCTTATCTGCCATCAAATTCTATGTTTCTATATCTGTACAGCACTCAGAGCCTCCGAGATGGGGCGCGTAACAAATAAATTGTACTTACTATAATACAGACAGAATAAAATAAAACTCAGTAGTTCTAAATTAGACTCTAAGTTGGTAACTTAAATGTACCCCCAACTGGGATCCCTTGAGTCATTGAAGATATTCACAAATGATGTTCCTGGCCAGTTCCTAAAATATGACTAACTACTACAAGGAAATATAGCCAGAGCAATATCTATGCTAGGCTGACCACTCCACTCCCAGCATCCAAGATGTCTCTACTACATAACGAGATGAAAATCCCTTCGGTCTGCTACCCTTCATCTGCCCTAAAACCAGTATAACCCAGTTTGAGTCTTGCATGTGATTTTGATCACTTCCCTCTGCCTGGCAAGAGGCCATCTAGCCTGTGTTAATACCTAAACACACAGACCCTTTTAGATGAAAGGCCTCTTTACAGGATGGATGGACCTCTGTTCTCTGATGAGAACAATTGTGTGTCTGCCCTTAGGCCCAGGACAGCAGAATTAATATAATTTTAATTTTCCACATACACCCCATTCTGCTAAAATATTTCACAGATTAAAACCAAAAAAACATACTGCACTGGCATCACATCTCCCATCCTTATAAAAATGAAAGGTCTTCTTTCTGTGACCCAAAAGAATGCTTTTCATGTTAGCAGGTGAGCTATACCTGCAATGCATAAGTTCTGTCTTGTTTATTAATTTTTTTTTGAGATACAACCTCTTTGTTGAGTCACTGATTACTGCCTAGAAAAACCATTGACATTGCTATTCTGTGATACACTACAAGGCTAAATGTCCAGGTTATTGGGGTGTAGCACCAGGCTCTACAATAACTGTGACAGCCATGCAATCTATACTTCTGTTTCCCTGTGAAATATTTTAGCAGATTTGGGATGTAGGAGGTGAATTGAAAATTACATTTTTCCTTTTGCTGTCCGAGGCCTCTGGATAAACATTCCTTTGAACTTACTCACCAAACAATAGAATTCTATTCCTCCTGAAAGTAGCTATTAACAAATGGCTAAGGCAGGCTAGTCATCTCCTGCAGAGCAGTATTCTGAGTAGGACAAAAGATGGTAGGTTGAAATTACATCCCAGACCCAAACCAGGTTGAGCTAGTTTTATGAGCAGGCCACAGGTCGGAGGAATGTCCAGGGTGTGATATAAGAGCGGCTGAGGCAGATGGTGCATTTTGAATGGGCTGATCTGACATGTAATATTTCTGAGACTTCCTTTCCTTGTGAACTTTAGTCATATTTGGGGAACTGATGCAGCAACATCTCTGTCAGTTTTGCTACAGCTTAAGAGATCCCAGCTAGGGTAAGTTTAAACTATTTACTAAGAATCTAATTAAGAACTTAATGAAGTTTATTCTAACAGCATTCTATCTGTTCAAAAGATTTTGTTTTTGGTATCTGTAGTGTCCTGTATTCCCCATAGACTTTAGTGTATAGAAATCCTGTCTATATGTAAATATTGTGGAGTATTAAATAGTATTTTTACATACTTTGTGCTCTTTGGAACTGTATTTTAAGGTTATCGATAACATGGTGTAATTGGCAAGTCTGTGATCCATCTTTGAAGAGGCAGGCTACTAAAATGTTTAAAGCAGAGTGTTCCTAGCTGCGACTATAGGGGTGAGCTGTTCGTTCTTTGTGAAAGAACATTTTACTGTGTAAGTGTAACCATAGAATAATAGAATCATAGAAATTGGACAGCAGAAAAGGACCTTATTAGCTCACCGAGTCTGCATATAAAATTGCTCCAGGACCACATTTGTCCTTGTCATACAGCATGTGTCTAACTCCATACAGCTGTTCAGCCTGTGGTAGTCAGTGCAGAACCTTGTGGTCTCATCTAGTTTTGGTAGCAGTCCCATAGAGGAGGTGCAGAGACTACTAGACTCTTAGATAACTCTTATAGCTAGCATACAGCTACCTCATAACCTACCTATGTGTATACATTTTACATTGTTTTTGAATTTCTCAGACATTCCTTACTTGTATGATGTTTTTATGTTGGCTTGCGCCTGCTCGTCTGACAACATCTTGTGGTAGTAGCAGATTTCAGAGGTGCATCTTTGTGGGCTGATGCAAGGCACACTTTAGTAGGTGCATCCCTCATTCCCCAATAAGTCAGCATGCAAGCACTGACACACAAAATAATGCTAAGTGGTCATGACATGTAAGGAAAGTGCTGCTGCAATGAGAGACAAACTCGTCATGCAGCGACACAACACGCCTCCCAATGTGCCTTTCCTGGTGAAGTATTTCAATAAACATGGCAGCAACTGCCTGCCACACAATGCTGACTTCAGGGGTGCCCAATTTCCCTGTCGGCATGATAAATAACTCCCCCAAGACTGTGTGGCACACTGGGAGCCCAACTAAGTGTGCCTCCCTGTAATTGAAGCTGACGGTTGGCGGCATGTTCCGCCCCGCCTCCATTTTGTGCCACACTGGGAGCCCACCCCAGTGTGCAGAACAGTTTTACACATGTGTAAAAAAAGAAAACTTTTTTAAGTACCTGAAAGAAAAACAACAGTCCTGCACTGTCTGTGGCACCCCTGCCCAATCCGTGCCCACCATCTGCGCACCCACCTCCCCACGCACCTTCCCCACCCCATACTTACATCCGGAACTTGGCACAATGATCTTTGGTGGACCGAGAACACATCTGCACTCTTCAAAGCTGACTGAGAACTGAAGAAATGCCGGTAAGCTGTATAATGGCATAAATAGGGTTTTTTTCAACTTAGGTGCATATCTCAGACATTTTTTGGAAATTTTGCCCCCAAAGTTTCAACATGGAGTGCTTAGGACTCACCTCATGAACATATGAACTGTCATCTTGTGACTCAGCCCCGAACGGTCATTTCACAGTCACTGTGCAAAATTACCTTTCGGGACCGATTAATGGAAGGACAATGCCACTGTTCATGAGGCGGGGTCCCAAAAACCCTATTTTGCAAATTTGGTGGAAAAATTCAAAAAAATGACCATGTTACAAGTGTGCATTGCACAGTTTCAATGCACACTCATAACTTTGATCATTTTTAATATTTTCACTCCAGATTTTCAGCATTGTCCTTTTTTCACACCTCCTTATGAAAAATACAACTGTCATTTTTCACATCCTGCCCAAAATGTGTTTTCACGCATGTGATGCACAATGGTGCTGTCGCTGTGCAAAATCAATTTCAGGACACATTAGCAAAATCACAGTGACACTGTTCATGAGTGAAGGTCCTAAAATGCCTATGTTCAAAATTTGGTTAAAAAAGTACCCCAAATAATTGTGTTACGGGTATGCACTTCGCAGTTTCTATACATGCTTGTGATGTCACCAATTTCCCATATTTTCACTCCAGATTTTCACCATTGTCATTTTTGTACACCTCCTTATGAATAGTACAGCTGTCATTTTTCACATCCTGCTCGAAATGTGTTTTTGCACATGTCACACAATGGTGCGGTTGCTGTGGGAAATCAATGTTCGGGCCAGATTAACAAAACCACAGTGACACTGTTCCTGACTGGAGTTCTCAAAATGCCTATGTTGAAAGTTTGGTTAAACAAATCCTCAAAATAATTGAGTTACATGCATGCATTGCACAGTTTCTACGCACATTCGTGATGTCACCAATTTGCCATATTTTCACTCCAGATTATCAACAATGTAATTTTTTTTACACCTCCTCATGCACAGTGCAGTTGTCATTTTTCACATCCTGCCCAAAATGTGTTTTTGCACCCGTGGTGCCAAACTGCACACTCACGGTACAAAATCACCTTTCGGCAAACAAACTCATAGTGCCATTGCTCATGAGGTGGGGTCACAAATGGCCCATGTTGAAAATTTGGAGTGAAAATAGCAACAAATGCCCTGGGCATTAGGGTTTCCACCTATAATGCCCCACCCTGTACAGATTGATAGGTGTCGGGGGTGTGACTTGGCATTGTTGGCTGTAATGCTGACACCATTCCACCCCCACCCAGCAGCCACACAGGCGTTGAGGTGTGCTTTGGACTCTTCGACTCCATTGTTCACCTCATTCTCCTACACTGCACCCATGTCAATATATGTCCTTATGGAATGGGGTAAGTGTCAGGCTTGAGAAACCCAAGGCACATTGTGGCACTTGTCGGTCTCTGCAGGGTAGGGTGGGGTGGAGTTAAATGGCATATGCGTTATGGCCAACAACCCAAAGGCACAACCCAATGCCTGTCACTCTCTGCATGGTGGGGCTGGGGTCAGCATCATTTCACTACTTCATTACTCACTGCCAATCCTATTGTGCATCTCTCTAACACCTGCACTGCCAATACCAGTGCCAGCAAGCCAACATTCAGCATTGACAAATGCTTGTTATTGTATGTGCTCATGCATCGGTTGCTGTCATTCTGTTACTGCAGCTTCACTCCTTGTTGTATTTCCTGTCCTGGGGTGTACCTGTAAATGACCCCTGTACATGTCACTATCACCAATTGTTATTAAAATAAAATAAATGTCCTTGATGTCCCCCACACTGGCATGTTTCACTCCCTTGGAGACCCTGTCGGATGGTGCCTCAGTTGGGCATGAGAATCTGAATTCAAGTAGTGCTCTACCATTGTAGTGTACCCTGGCTTCCCCATGAATAGTTCCTGAAATGTCTACAGCACTCCACACATTTTGACAGCTTAGGCTGGTGTCAACAGCTCAGAGAGGAAGACAGGGTCCACTGAGGATTTTTCCTTAATCTTTCCTAGGAGATACATCAGTGGGTCTGCTTCTACCTCATCCTCCAGATAGCTGTACGTGGTCAGAAGTTCAGAACCTTCTCATTTCATTCATGGCAGGGCTTCATCATGTTTATTTGGTAGTTTTCCTGTTTGTGCCTCTGGTCGGGTGGCTCCAACACATAATTAACATCATTTGTTCTCCTCATCACCAAGTGATGACCCTCCCAAGCAGTTTGCAATTTATTCTGTATGCCTGCAGTTTATTCTGTCAGACATGGATGACTACTATCACTCACTGCCAGCTTGCACCACTGTCAGTCACTCCAAGAGGGTGACAGTGTCCACTGAGGACCCCCCTTAACTACTCCAAGGAGATTCACCAGTCACTCTTCTTCTGTGTCCTCCTCCTTCTCCAGATAGCTGCATCCCAAAATGTCCACAGCAACTTGCCGGAATAGCTTTTTTTATTATAGGCATGGCAGTCAAAGCAGATTTAGCCTTGTCCCCGACCTTTCCTACCCTCTGGCACTGTGGACAAGTCTGGCAGTAGTTTGCCACATCCATAAAGGTACTTGGCTAGTAAACATTGTTTCTCAGCACCTTTTTATATGGCTTACTTCCAAGCATCCTGAAAAGTGTATGTCACTGCTTAGGGCCAGAAGCTGCCTTCTGTACACCTTAGGAAATAATATCTGCTAGAGTACACCTTCATCCAGTCCTCCCTTAGGAACCCATTCTTGATAGAAGAGTCTATTCTCCCACGGTGCGTCCAGTTTCTCTGAATACAGTCATCTTCCAACTTTGTGGCCAACTCCCTTAGTTTGTGTAGGGATGGGTCTGTTTTTTGAACTCCTCCCTCAGCTCCGCATGCCTGATCTTCTCTAAAACATCTGAGGCCAGTTATTCAACTATGGGCAAAAGTGAAGTGCAAAGGTGTGCACTGTGCTTGCCCTTGCACCCAACCCAGAGGTTGCTGCATTCAGTTGGACAGCACACTGGTGCTATCCGACTGAATATAGGGCCATGACTGTAGAGCATTAAGGCAAGTAGTGCTGCTGCACATGGACCAGGGCTGTATGCAGCCCATAGGGAACTGCACCGGCAGATCTGAAGTTACCGGGAGCCCACACACGATATTCAGTGGAAAATGCAAATGAGTCTATTAGGCATACATGGCACTGAGTGGCTATATGCATATCCATTGTGTGCTCATTTACATGGGAAATAGCGGCAGGTTTATGCCTCCCCATGGCTGCCTGCCATGTCAGGCATGGTGGCGACTGCCCCCGACCCCTATTGCCCAGACCCATAATATGCATGCTTCACTGGTTTCCAGTGGCACCCTCCACCCTCTGATCACCCATGCCAGTACATAAAGTATTTTTCCTGGTATCCAGTGGCACTCTCTGCCCTCCAATCACCCATGCGGGTACATGTATTTTCCTTAGTGTCCAGTGGCTCCCCCACCCTCTGATCACCCATGCCAGTGATGTAGTATGTTCCTTGGTGTCCATTGATACCCCTGCTCTCTGGTCACCCATGCTGGTACATGTTGTATGTTCCCTGGTGTCTAGTGGCACCCCCCACCCTCCAATCACCAGTCCTGGTACATGTAGTATTTTCCCTGGTGTCCAGTGGAACCCTTGCTCTCTGATTACCCATGCCAATACATGAAGTATATTCCCTGGTGTCCAGTGACACCCCCACCCTCAGATCACCCATCCTGATATAAGTTGTTTGTTCCCTGGTGTCTAATGGAACCCCCCTCCAATTGTCCATTGCTGTAATTTATATTTTGTCCCTGGTATGTAGTGGTACCTCCTCATCCACTAAGCACCTGTCTCAGTGCCACCTTGCTCCCCAGTGGCTAGGGGCCCCACCACTGCCTGCATAGAGCAGACCACCCTGCCACCAACTCTGCACCTATGTAGCTGGTGCCACATGGGGCATCCAGTATGGTGACCAGTACAGCCCTCCTCTCACCACTGTGTCCTGCTGCTGTATGGACCAACAGGGAGCGTGCATATTACCTACAGTATACTGTAGACAGTATGCGCACTCCTGTTATTACATATGGTGGCTGGACAAGGTGGCCACACAGGAGGGCTGTGCTGGTCACTGTATCAGATCCATCATGCAGCACCAGCTACATAGGGATGGGAGGGTGGCTGCATGGTGTGCTTAGTGCAGGCAATATGTGTGTGTGGGGGTGCTGCTAGCCACCGGGGAGCAGGAGCACTGGGATAGGTGCTCAGCAGCTGGGGGGGGTACCACTAGACATCAGAGATATCACTAATATTATGGTGACAGGCAATTGAAGGTGCCACTGGACAGCAGGGACAATATATCAATTGTGACAATGGGTGTTCAGAGGATGGGAGTGTCACAGGACACCAGAGTGTTTTGTTGTTCACTGGGAAAAGATTTGAGTGGTGGTGGGGTGGGTAGCTGCAGTACCACAGCTTGTCACCAGAACCTTGCACTCCATTAAGTTGGGGTTTGCAAATGTGGTAACCTGCGTCCAATCGGGTGGCATTTGCAGCCTGTGCAAACCCTTGAATTTGCTGCTGCGCCTATATGCAGGGGAGAACCCCCGTATTTGTATGGATGCAGTAGTGAGTTAGGGCTCAGGTGCTAACCGGTTTTGCCAGTGCTGTGGGGGATCTCTTACTATAGATCCTACCCATGAATCGGGTGCAAAACCCGGTTAGCACGGGCAAACACCCTTTAATACCCAAGCTAACTTTTTAATATCTGGCCTCAGATCTTCTCTAAAATGCACTCTGTTGCAGAAGAGTAGCCCATGTCTGGGCTTTTCCCCATACTGTAGCTGTGGCTCAGAATTGCTGTTCCCAACCTCCACTTCAGCTGCTTCAGCTGCCTCCCTGGCTGCTGAGGGAGGGGTTATTTGTGGCTGCATTGCCCCCTCTCTGTCCTCAGGAGCTTACTCCCTAGCCTGACTATGGGCAGTGACACAACAGTATTGTCCCAACTGTCAAAGTCATTACACATTATTACATCCAAAGGAAGGTCTGGTACAACATTCACCTCTCGTATGCCCTGGCCACATTCCCAGCTTACAAGAATCTGGGCTACTGGTACTGAAACTGCAGGACCCATCATTTCTCTAGTTACTAGTGCTGGTAAATCCTGTTTTGCCATTGAAATTGATTCTCCGACGTCCCTCAGTCCCTGGTTTACCTTCCCATTAACCAAAACAGGGTATATGTGTGCAGTAACGTTAGTGGGAACTGCACTCTCAGTACAGGTTACTAGCTGGTGGATGCTTCCAAAGCTAATCCAGCAACCATGTCTTTAACTCCTCTGGTACAGTCACAAGAAGTGGTTTCATGAGGAACAAAGCCGTGATCTGTTTTATGGAGCTACCTTTGCGCCATTAAATCATGGCTCTACCAAAGTGCCAAGTTGAACAGACAACTCTGAATAGCTATCTTCTGATGCCTTCCTTAAAGGGACACTGTCAACCTGTTTTGTATATTACTTTTAAGAAAAAAACACTTTTTATGATTGATTACCTTCTCTAAAATGCATTGATGTTGCTGGTTGTTTTATATGCCTTCTTGCTTATTAGCACTGAAATGCATGGTTATGTATAGCTACGCCCAGCCTTGTTTTGCGTCAAGTCATTGAAGTAATCTTACTGCATACTTCCTGAACATTAGAAATACCCTCAGACAGTGCAGCTACTATGGTCTCCTCTATTCCCACTGCATAATGAGTGGATAGACTGTGTTAGGGGTGCTCCTGAGTCCAGGAAAGATGCAGTGGGAGCTACTCAAGAAATGTAAACAGACATGTTTTGATGTAGTAACACCAGCATGGCGGGCACTCCATTTTTCACTTTTTAAAAGGAAAAAAAAGGATCTGAATCATACTACCAGCTGCATTATCCATCTCTATAGAATGTGAACAATCATATAATCTGTTTTTTAAACGAGGGACACTTTGAGGCCTAAGGGGGTTGACAGTGTTTCTTTAACCATCAGAAGTTTTGTCTAGAGGCCTTGGGAGTCAATTCAAAAAAATTAAAAAGGCATTTTTCACTTTGTTATAATCCATAGAGTCCTCATTGTTTATGTTGGTGAAGGCTTCTTAACCCCGGCCCACAAGAAGTGTCAAAATGTCAATTGCTTAAGATGCTCTGTCCAATTGAAATTGTTCACAAATTCTATGAAAGTATTTAAAAACAAATCCAAATTATCCCCTTCCTGATACTTTGGTAACATTTTGGAACTAATTCTGGCTTCTTTTTTTTTCCCACAGTTTATTTCCCTCATGTCACCTCTCGCACGGGCCCCATTGGTCACCCCAGCTTATCCTGCCCTGCTGTGATGTCCTTCTTACTGGAGATCCTGTTCCTCCAACCCATCCATGGCACCCCTACCTGGCACCCCTTAGTTATCCCCCCGAGGTGGGGTTGCCATTCTACACTGCGGTGATCTTCCTTTTTTTAATCTAGTGCCAAGGTGGGAGGAGGTGAAGGAGTGAGGAGGTCAGGACCCAGACAGGAGGATCCAGCATGGGCATGGTGGCAGAAGTGATACCTTCCTCCCAGTGAGAAGAGTGTTTCCTCTTTACATTTCCCCTGAGGTGTAGACATGCAATGATGTCCAACGTGGGCATGAGCATGCTCCCGCATTCATCCCGTGGTTGTCTGCCATCACCTCCCCCAATATATTATGTGGCCCTGGTTGATGTACAACACATCTCCACATGGTGTCATTGCTGCCAGGGATCCACAACCCACCCCTTCCCAAGACAGGAGAGTTGTTCATTGGACGCTCGATCCGCTCTCCCCCGGCCAACCTCTGGCAACCCAAGATCACTTTCAACCTGGGTCGCCAGCATGGTGAGAGGTAAGACGCCAGCACCTCAGCCCACTACACCACCAGGCCGGCTATTAATTCTGGCTTCTTAGGTCAAACCCATGGTGCCAGTTGCCAGTACTTACAATGGTGGCTGTACCTTTGGGCATGGAAGCTCCTTGCCCTCTCATGTTCACAGGTCTCTCTCATGTTTACATGTCTCTCTCATGTTCACATGTATCTCTCATGTTCACGTCTCTCTCATGTTCACATGTCTCTCTCATGTTCATGTCTCTCGCATGTTTGCATGTCTCTCATGTTCACATGTCTCTCATGTTCACGTCTCTCTCACGTTCACATGTTTCTCTCATGTTCACATGTCTTTCTCATGTTCACATATCTCTCTTGTGTTCATGTTTCTTCTCATGCGTGTTATGCTCTTTCTCTTGCTAAACCTTTATCTGCAACACATGCTGATGCTGCCACTTTTGCACATCTGCCTCAGCCTCTCTTTTCGCAGCTCTGCCTCCACCTCACTGTCTGTAGCTCAGCATCTTCCTTTTGCTGCTCAACCTTTAATTTTTGTTGCTCAGCATCTGTCTTGCTCTTAACCGTGTCAAGCTCCAGTCACATCATTTTTGTAAATTCTTTGGTAACTGGGTAAGGCCCACTAAGCACAAGTGCCTCTTTTCAGGGGTGATCCAGGAGGACTAGGAATGTTAAGGACTTGCTCAGAGTCACACAGTATGCAAGTAGAAGTTGTGGGAACCAAACTCATGTCTACTGGATGTACCAACCTCATTCACAGCTTGTTACTCTAACCTCTAGGCTATACTGGCAGCCCATCTGGTCTGCTTGCACAGTTGCCCCTGTTGTAGGCTCTGGCTCGTATGCACTTTCACTAGCCTCAGTATCATGACTTTGGCCAACAGGGAACACTCTTTTTGTACCACTTACCAGGTTACTTTCTCAAGGATGTTTGGGATGTCTGCCTGTGCCTGGCCATCCTCAATGACAAGCCCTCTTCTGTTGCTCAACCTCTTCAGGTGTGCCATTGTACCCTGGCCATCCTCAACGACAAGCCCTCCTCTGCTGCACAGCTCCTTCAGGTGTGCCAATGTACCCTGGCCATCCTCAATGACAAGCTATCTTCTGTTGCTCAGCTCCTTCTGGTGTGCCAGTGTACCCTTGTCATCCTCAATGACAAGCTCTCCTCTGTTGCTCAGCTCCTTCAGGTGTGCCATTGTACCCTTGTCATCCTCAATGACAAGCTCTCCTCTGCTGCACAGCTCCTTCAGGTGTGTCAATGTACCCTTGTCATCCTCAATGACAAGCTCTCTTCTGTTGCTCAGCTCCTTCAGGTGTGCCAATGTACCCTGGCCATCCTCAATGACAAGCTCTCTTCTGTTGCTCAGCTCCTTCAGGTGTGGCAATGTACCCTTGTCATCCTCAATGACAAGCTCTCTTCTGTTGCTCAGCTCCTTCAGGTGTGCCAGTGTACCCTAGACATCCTCAATGACAAGCTATCTTCTGTTGCTCAGCTCCTTCAGGTGTGCCAGTGTACCCTTGTCATCCTCAATGACAAGCCCTCTTCGGTTGCACAGCTCCTTCAGGTGTGCCAATGTACCCTTGTCATCCTCAATGACAAGCCCTCTTGTGTTGCACAGCTCCTTCAGGTGTGCCAATGTACCCTTGTCATCCTCAATGACAAGCCCTCCTCTGTTGCTCAGCTCCTTCAGGTGTGCCAATGTACCCGTGTCATCCTCAATGACAAGCTCTCCTCTGCTGCACAGCTCCTTCAGGTATGCCAATGTACCCTTGTCATCCTCAATGACAAGCCCTTTTCTGTTGCTCAGCTCCTTCAGGTGTGCAACTTACATCTGTCATATGGCCCAGATGTTGCACCTTCTAGCTATCTACTCTTACTTAAAGCAAAATAAAATGGTAGTAAATACAGTGTCCCCTTTGTATATCTTGTTCTGTGCCTGGAGAGATAATTTTCTTTTATTTACTTTTACAATCAGTCTGCTACCACCAGTTTATCACAGACTGGTCCTCCCAGAACTCAGCCAACACTGTTCTACCAGCTTTTCATGACCTTTCAGTGGCCAACATGGTCACCTGATACGCTGCTACCACCATCTTGCTCTCATTCAGGGTATCTTTACATTCACCCCCACCACCAGTCACTGCTCACACAGTATAATGACTTTCTCTATGGGCAGATTACCTACCCCTATAGTCACAGCTGGGAAGTCTATTTTATCTGCCCTGTATTAGAGTCAGGTTAGTTGCTGACAGTCCAGGAACCTGCCTTTTTGAAGATGAAGCAAAGGCTTTCAAATTATACCAGGTAATCTATACCCTTAAAAGTAGAGCCAGAGAGTGTATAAGGTACATAAAAATAATATCTAAGACTGCACAATATACTACAGAAATGGAAAACAAAAAAATGATCAGATGGGATGATAGACTAAATCTCACTAAGTTATAGACTAGTTTCTAAGTAGGTAGTTTCAGTTTACCCCCTACTGGGATCTCTTGATGTAGCTGCATCAGTTCACAAAATATGACAAAATATGACCAGAATTCATTAGGAAATGTGTACGAACAGACAAACATGCCAGATGATAATGGCCTTGTGGTCTATCTAGTCTGCTTGAGTGTATGGTTCCCAACGTGTTTACAGTGGGAACTGTAATGTAATAATTCTTTATTGTTCTATCGATTATTAAAAACTGATTAAAAAAAATACAAAATACATATGAATACCTTGTACAATTTGATAAAATAGATATCGATGTAAACAATTGTTCTATTAATAAACAACCATTCATGTAGTTAGAATGGTACTTGTCATTTTCTTTCTAATTTTTTGAATGTTGCATTGAAAATAGGCCATTCTTTTTATGATATGAACATGCTCTGTGGTGAACAGAATTCTTAACAAAGTGGTTTCATCACAGGCATTAAAGCAGGACAGAACTGGCCTGAGCCACTTCTTTCCTGCACCAATATACCATTTACATCTTAGAACAACATGTAGTAAGTCTTTATTTTCTTTCCCAGAGCAATAGCAAAGGGAAAATGTAGGATCATTATTTTTACTTAGTCTGGCTGCTAATGAGTTTGACTCAGAAAAGCCCATTATAAATTTTGCATACGTTTTGCAAAGTACAGGATTTTCTAGTACATCCAGGTAGTAGCAGAAAGAATGTACACAATAATTTCCGCGATACCATAATGCATATCTGGAGAAATACATTTTCTCAAAGTCATTCACTGTATTTTTGACAACAAGTAGGCTTTTTATACAAGATTTACATTGATCGCTTAGTACAATATTCTGAAGTGTAAGCCTATACAGGCGTAAAAGTCCCACAGAGTTCAGATCATCTTTGGTCAGTGTGAGCCACTTAGATTTTCTACAGCCAATCACATCCCAGTAAATTATTTCTTCCAAACACTTTCTTACTAATCTTTTAGTAGATAATTTACTTATTTTTATCCAGAGATTAATTAATCTAGATTCCATCAATGCTTGAAGCTTGGCTAGGCCCAATTCAGTATGAACAAAATAGGCTGGGGAGGTTTTTGGAAAGCTCATTGCCCAACGGAGTGTTTGCATAGCCATTTTTTCTAAGACATCCAGGTATTTATGGTTCCAAACGTCTGACCCATATAATATTGTAGTATTATATTTTGTGTGAATGGCTCTCAGCAAAGGCCTAACTGACCCCCCCCCGTATTTGACATCAAATCTAGAGATGCAGCAAAATAAAATTCCGCCTTCGAAGTGAACTTGAAGTGGCCACTTCATGTTATCATAATGCTACGTGAAGTGGCCATTGAAAAGTGTTCACTTCGCTTTGTAATTATGACTTTGCGTTGTTATTCCACCTTAACGCTGTGTAAGGCAGAATGACGACAATATAGGCACTTTAGGCAGCCCCCCCCCCACAAAAACATCACATGGCTTACAGTACTGTAAGTCACATGCTTTAGATAGGCAGGAAGGAAGTGAGTCATACAAGCAGATACTTTCACTTTCTCCTTTGTAGAGGTAGAAAGAGGAAACATTTTGTGTAGGAGAGGAGAGTTCATTATTAGTTTCTTTCTTGAGAAATTGCAAAAACCCAAAAGCTTTTTTAAAAGTAATTCTTTAATTTTTTTTGTACTGTTTTGTCAGTTCTTTTTGGTGCCCCATTTCTTTGTTTTATAAGTTTTGTTTTGTGTGTGTGTGTGTGTGACTGCATGTGTGCCTGTGAGTAAGTGTGTGTGAAGTCGCTCATCGCGTCAGAGAGAGAAGAAGTGTTTTTTTGTGCAATGGACCAGGGGCAGTATGTGGCTCATGGCCAGAGGGGAGTGCGCACGTGTGGGGGTCATAGCTGGGTGGCGTTGGACTGCTCCAGATTCTTTGGTCCTATCTCCCCCTTCCAGAAGCAGCAGCACCCCCAGTGCCACCACTACATCCACCAAGTCTGCCACATCCACCAAGACCACCACCACCACCACCACCACCAGCAGCAGCAGCTGCGGGAGCCCCAGCAGCACCCCCTCCAGAGCAGCTGGAGCCCCAGGTGCATGACCATGCTGTCGGCACTACATATGCCCCTCCTGTGCCTGGTCCCCCCCTCCAGCAGCTCCCCAGTTTGGCAGTTTTTCAACTGTGTTGGAGGACAGCAGCCTTGAGGTATGTCTGCTTTATGGTGTGCAGGTGTATCGTGGCCCCCAGGGGACACATCTGGAGACTGGGGGCCAGTGCACACATATGCTGAACTACCACAAGGTGGAGTGGCAGGCTGCCACTGAATAGGCCAGGTCTTCACCTGCTGGCCCCTCTGTGGCAGTGGCAGAGGGTGTTGGTGTTGTACCTTGCTGCAGCAGGAGGAGGCCACAGCAGCAGCTGCTCCACCACTACCCCACCACTGCCACCAGCACCGCCCTCACCACCACCACTACCTGGTTCCCCCCCTGCACCAGTGGACCCCACAATGCCTGCAACTCAGGCAGACATGACACTTTTGTGGGCTGTGGTGGAGGAAAATAACGAGAAGGTGGGTGCTGTCCAGCAGCAGGGGGAGCAGATCGAACAACACCAGCTGCAGGTTGTGTCGATGCTCCATCTGCTGCTGAAACATTAGGAGATCCCCCATTAGCTTTTTTTCAGCACCCCCCCCACTGCTGTAGTGTTTTGTGTTTTGTTTATGTTTATTAATAGACAGTGGGAAGGCCACAGTATTGGTTTAAAGGGAAGCACTTGGCTGGCCTGGTGGTGCTGAGGGTTGAGGTGCTGGATGCCACACCTCGCACCATGCTGGCGACCCAGGTTTGGATGCGAGCCTGGGTCATCAGGGGTCGGCAGGGGAGGGATAGGATTGAGCATCCGGAGGAATGCTGTCCTATCCCAGGGACGGTTCCAGGGTGCCACCGCTCTGCAACAGCTCCTAGTGATGACCAGGGGCACTGTCAGAGTGGTGCCAGAAAGGGGTGGAGTGCGGCAGATGTCGGCACGTAGTGCCTGATGTTATTGCATGCCTGCACTCTGAGGGTAAAAAAAAAAAAAGAAGGACAAATGACGGCACTGTTTGAGCAGCTTGATAGCTGCTACTTCACCGGCTAACTATGCTTGGATCCATCACTTGCTGGTATTGGATCCTGGCCTGGTGCAGGGACATGGGGAGGTCCCATTTGAGGGTATAGTTGCATATGCCAGCTGGGCACAACCCTCTCTGGGGTCGGCGGCAGAGGTGGAGCAGTGGCAGGAAAATTGGCAGATCAGTGGCTGCAGGAGGCTAAAATAAGAGTAAGATAAAAAAAGGCAGCAGTCAGCCACAGGAGGTCCAACCCCCTGCAAGGCTTACCCTCCGGTTAAGCCTTTTATGTATGTTGCGGCATTTTTCTCATGCTGCAACATACTTTAGTTTAATAAAGAAAAGTCAGCAACCCGGAACTATGGCAGATGCTATGGAGGCTCTATTATGCGTAAAGGTGCAATGACGACGCACCATACACTTTAATATAAATGTATTAAAGCGCATGGTGCGACTCCGTCACACCTTTCCTTTACACATCATGGTGCCCCCATAGCATCTGCCATACTTCCAGGTCACTGACTTTTCTTTATTAAAATAAAGTATGTTGCTGCATGAGAAAAATGCTGCAACATACTTAAAAGGCTTAACCGGAGGGTGAGCCTTGCAGGGGGCTAGGACCCAGGACCTCCTGTTGCTGACTGCTTCCCTTTAAATAAATACATACACATACTGTGATACATGCTCCTTATTGCCCTGTTATTATAATCCAGTGTCTCAGTAATGTTTACTTTCTGTTGTGGAGTGATTGTGGAAAAGCTGATGTGAGCAGTGCAAGTATGATGTGCTAAATTGCACGTGTGTCGTCAGTGTTGTTTCCTGTGTGTGTGTGTGTGACATCAGACATTGTGCAGCTTCTTGCAAACATATATTGCTGACTTGTTTCAGTGTTTATGGTATAAAGAATAGCAATAACAATAACGTATGTTTTATTGTTACCATCATCATCAGCGGACTAAGTGATACGATATATTTTCAGCGGTGTCTGGTCAGAGTGCCCCTTAGTCACATACTGCACACATTACTTTTTGGAGAGCATGTGTTTTTTGTGCTCTGATCTCCTCAAAGTCATGTGTGCACCGTAAGTGATTGAGGTGCACAGTGAACCAATACTTGTGAAAAAATATCATATCACTTACTCCACTGGTGCTGATGGTACAAATAAAATATATGTCATATATTCTTTCTTGTCTCTATTCTTGATATACTGCAACAAGTCACACCATATATATGTTTGCATGAAGCTGGACACTGTATGCACACACAGGAATGAACACTGATGGCACACATGCAGTTTAGCACAACATACTTGCACTGCTCAGTCATGCTTTTTACGAAACACTTCAAATCATGAGTCCTGACACAAAGTAAACATTACTGAGGCTCCAGAAATATTTCTTTTTTATGTTTGCTTGCACACATGTGCAAGAAACATAGTGCCATCATCGGAGATTTCAGAGGTGTGTCACCTCCTCCTCCAATTCAGTCAGTGTGTTGGAGGCAGCGGCCTGTAAGCCAATGCATGCTGGAGCTGTCTATGACAAGCTCCAAAATGCAGTGGCATACAGTTCAAAGGGGGAGCTACGCTTGAGTGAGCAGCGATAAGATATCGCCTGCTCACAAGCAGCTCCTCCCCCACACACACACACACGCCCACGCAGGCGTGCACACCCCCCCGCATGCACGCACACACTGTATAGCCGGGGGTGCCTAATCCCCATCAGCTGTGCTGCATTCCCCCCGCCTCCCCCCAAAGTCTTCCAAAATGCCACGCTGGCTTCCCACCCCAGCATGGCAACTAATGATATACCAATGGGGGTGCCCAACTCTGCCGGCTCCACTGTCCTAACCCCCCCGAGTAGTAAGTGCCACCCTGGGAGCCCACCCCAGCATGGCAATTGATCCTTAGGCTGACGGGGTGCCTAATCCCCATTGGCTGAACGCCTCAACCATCTCTCAGCGGCGCTGGGAGCCCACCCAGCATGGCAAACGCTCCACGCCATCCGCTTTTTTTTACCTGTAAAGGAAAAACAGTCCCACGTAGTCTCCTGGCCCTCCCACAACCCGCACCCACCCACCGCACTTCTGCCTCCTCTCACCTCCCTCACCCCATACTTACTCCGGACCTCGGCGCAACAATCTTCGTGGACGGAACACGCCTGCACTCTTCAAAGCCAACCGCGAACTGAGGAAATGCCGTAAGCTGTATAATGGGCTAGATAGGGGTTTCAACTATTGTATATTCAGTCATTTTGAAGTTTTGCACTACCTCAACATGGGTTTAGACCCTTCGATTGATGTCGTCATGGCATTATTCAGGCGAAGGGTGATTTCACAGTCACTGTGTGAAATCACCCCTTGGGCTTGAATAACGCCATGACAGTGACATCATTCATGAGAAGGGGTCTCAAAAACCCCATGTTGAAAATTTGGTGCCAAAATTCCAAAAAATGACTGTTTTACGAGCGTACGTTGCGCAGTTCCTACGCAGGCTCGTAAGTTCGTGAATTTTCAATATTTTCACTTCAGATTTTCAACATTGCCATTTTACCACACCTTCTAATGAGTAGTACAGCTGTCATTTTTCACATCTCACCCAAAATGTATTTCCACCCATGTAGCACACAATGGCGCAGTCGGTGTGCAAAATCAATGTACGGGACAAATTAAGAAAATCACAGTGACACTGTTCATAAGCAGAGGTCTTAAAATGGCTATGTCGAAAATTTGGTGAAAAATTCTCAAAATGACTGTTTTATCGAGCGTATGCTATGCAGTTCCTACGCATCGTAAGGGCTCGAATTTTCAGTATTTTCACTCCAGATTTTCAACATTACCATTTTACCACATCTTCTTATGAGTAGTACAGCTGCCATTTTTCACAATTCACCCAAAACGTGTTCCGGCCCATGTAGCGCACAATGGCGCAGTCGGTGTGCGAGATCAATGTACGGGACAAATTAAGAAAATCACAGTGACACTGTTCATGAGGTGATGTGTTAAAATGGCTATGTTGAAAGTTTAGTGAAAATTCCAAAAATGATCTGTTTTATTTAGCTGCATTTACAGTTCCTATGCACGCTCGTAAGTTTGCGAATTTTCAATATTTTCACTCCAGATTTCTAACATTGCCATTTTACCACACCTTCTAATGAGTAGTACAGCTGTCATTTTTCACATCTCACCCAAAACATGTTTCCGCCCATGTAGCGCACAATGGCACAGTCAGTGTGCGAAATCAATGTACGGGATAAATTAAGAAAATCACAGTGACACTGTTCATGAACAAAGGTCTTAAATGGCTATGTTGAAAATTTGGTGAAAAATTCCAAAATGACTTGCTTTACGAGTTAAGGCTTTATAGTTCTTACGCGACGCTTGTAAGTTCGCGAATTTTCAATATTTTCACTCCAGATTTTCAATATTTCCATTTTACCACACTTTCTTATGAGTAGTATAGCTGTCATTTTTCACATCTCACCCAAAACATGTTTCCGCCCATGTAGCGCACAATGGAGCAGTCAGTAAGTAAATCAATGTACCGGATAAATTAAGAAAATCACAGTGACACTGTTCATGAGTAGAGGTCTTAAAAGGCTGTGTTGAAAATTTGGTGAAAAAATTCTTAAAAATGACTTTTACGAGTGTGCGTTGCACAGTTCCTATGCATGCTCGTAAGTTTGCAAATTTAATATTTTCACTCCAGATTTTCAACATTGCCATTTTATTACACTTCCTTATGAACAGTACAGCTGCAATTTTTCATATGTCACCCAAAATGTGTTTTCGCACATGTAGCGCACAATGGTGCTGTTGGTGTGCGAAAGCAATGTTTAGGACAGATTAAGAAAATCACAGTTACACTGTTCATGAGCAGAGGTCTTAAAATGGCTGTGTTGAAAATTTGATGACAAAAGTCCATAAAATGACTGTGATACTGTGAGCATTGCGCAGTTTCCATGCACCCGCATTAGTTCATGACTTTGTAATATTTTCAAGCCAGATTTTCACCAGTGACATTTTTCCACACTTCCTTATGAACAGTACAACTGTCATTTTTCACAACATGGCTGAAGTGTGTTTTCACACTTTCAGCGCAGAGATGCGTGGTCGCTGTGGGAAATCATTGTTCGGCACAGGTAAAGAAAATCACAGTGACACTGTTCATGATTGGAGGCACCAAAAATGCCTGAGTTGACAATCTTCTGTAAAAAAACCCCAACCTGATTATATTACTGGTGTGCGTTGCACAGTTTCTATGTACGCTCATGACTTCACCACTTTTTTAAATATTTTTACTACAGATTTGCAACATTGCCATTTTTTACACCTCACCATGAACAGTACAGCTGTCATTTTTTACATCCTGTTCAGAATGTTTTTGCACCTGTGGTGCTAAATGCCGTAGTCACTGTGCATAAGCAGCTTTCGGCTAACAAACTGATATTCCCCCCTGTTCATGAGGTAGGGTCACAAAACAAACATGTTGAAGATTTGGAGTGAAAATACCAACGAATGCCTGAGGTATTAGGGTTTCCAACTATAACACCCAACCCTGTAGAGAATGACAGGCATCAGGGGTGTGACTTGGGATTCTTGCTTGTGATGCTCATACCATTCCACACCCTGCAGTCAGTGAGAGGCATCGAGGTATGCCTTGGACTCTTCGGCCCCAAACTTCACCCCATTCTCCTATATCGCACCCATCTCACCATATTTCCTAATGAAATGGGTGCGATAAGGGCCAAAGACCCTGGAATACAGTGACACTTGTCAGTGTCTGCAGGGTGGGGTGGTGAAATGTCATGGCCGTTATGCCTGACGACCCAAACGCACACCCCAATGCCTGTCACTCTCTGCAGGGTGGTGGTGGGGTTGACTTCAGTTCAATACTTCACTACCATTCCTATTAAGCAGCTCTGTAACTTCTACACTACCACTGCCAATGCCAGCAAGCAAACATTTGGCATTGACAAATGCTTGTTGAAATAGTCATTAAAGCAGCAGTGCAACAATCTGGCGAAAATGTTAACCTATACTTTTTTATGCTATTTTACATTGCCACTTTACTTACCTCCTGACTTGTATGATACTATTCTTTCCAGTGTTTGAGTCTGCTTTAGTACTTTTTTCATGTCTGAAATAATAAAAGGAGCTCTCCTTTTAATACGGTGTGGACCAGGTCTTTGTCAGTATTTTCCATTGTTTTTGTCCATGAGTTGTTATATATTACTTCTGTTGTAAAATTAACAATTATGCAGCAGGCATTGTTTTATGACCTCACAGAACAATATTTATTCAAAAACAGCTGCAAATAGTGATGAAAACCTGGTTAGAGCCATATTAAAAGGCATGCTCCTTTTTTTTTCAGACAAGAGAAAAAGTAGTAAAGCAGGCACAAATTGTGAAAAGAAGGGTATCATACAAGTCAGGAGGCAACTAGTGGCTGACAATGTAAAACAGAATAAAAAAGTATTGGTCAAAATGTTCGCCACATTCTTGCAGTGCTGCTTTAATTTATAATTTAAGTATGACATTATGTGCTCACAATCACAACACACAAAATGCATCTGTCTTGTGTCCAGAAAGTTCCCAAGTACTGAGGAAATGAAATGGGAGTGTTACACCACATGCAAAGTCCCCCAGAATGTATTGTGCAGTCGCTCATACGTGCAGGGGTCACACAGAGTCCCCAGAATGTTTCTGCATCCCCAAAATGCATCTGCCTTGTGTCCAGAAAATTCCCAAATGCTGAGGAAGTGAAATGGGAGCGTTACACTACATGCAAAGTCCCCCAGAATGTACTGCGCAATCATTCATGTGTATGGTGGTCACAAAGAGTCACCAGAATTTTTCTGCATCCCCAAAATGTATCTGTCTTGTGTCCAGAAAATTCTCAAGTGCTGAGGAAGTAAAACAGGAGTGTTACACTACATGCAAAGTCCCCCAGAATGTATTGCACAGTCACTCATGGGTGCAGTGATCACACAGAGTCCCCAGAATCTTTCTGCATCCCCAAAATGCAACTGTCTTATGTCCAGAAAGTTTACATACTCTGTGATGATGATGTCATGATGCACAGTGTCTTGCCAAACCTTGTGAAGGAGGGATAACATAACATGAATCCATTCAGTGTTCCATCAGAAATGATGACCATGAAAGAACTGTTGCTGGTCCAAAGTGTGCTGCGATTCCTGTGAATGCGATGCGATCACCTAAACTGGATGGAAGGGTGCCCTTTGTGTGTACACTAATAGTAGCCTTGGTGAGTTGATATATACAGGAGTATGTATTTTCTAGGTGGGGGGTTGACGTATATAGACATGTACTCCTTGGATTGTTTTGTATCACAGGTCACATACTGTTACATAGAAACATAGAAACATAGAATTTGACGGCAGATAAGGACCGCTTGGCCCACCTAGTCTGCTCATTTTCCTACCTAACAGATAAGCTGCAAATCCTAGTTAACCAACAACTTACTTCCTCCTACCCCCCACTAGGACTGCCTTATGCCTGTCCCATGCATTCTTGAAGTCCCCCACTGTTCTTGACTCCACAACCTCCTCAGAGAGGCTGTTCCATGCATCCACAACCCTCTCTGTGAAAAAATACTTCCTCACATTACCTCTGAGCCGTCCCCCCTCTATCTTCAAATTGTGCCCCCTTGTTCTTGCACATCTCTTATTCTGGAAGATGCTACCCTCTTGGACTTTGTTAATTCCCTTGAGGTACTTGAAAGTTTCTATCATGTCCCCTCTCTCCCTCCTTTCCTCTAGGGTATGCATATTAAGCTCCTTTCGTCTTTCTTCGTATGTCTTCTGGTACAGACCCTGCACCATTTTGGTTGCCCCTCTGGACAGCTTCCACTCTGTCTATGTCTTCTGGAGATGGGGTCTCCAGAACTGCACACAGTACTCAGATGGGGTCTCACCAACTGTCTGTACAGAGGGATAACAACTTCCTGTTTTCTACTATTGTTGCCTCTTCCTATGCATCCCAGTATCCCCCGCCTTCCTTACTGCCTTCTCACATTGCTTGCCCACCTTTAGGTCATCCGATATAATTACCCCCAGGTCCCTTTCTATTTTTACTGTTTTCAGTATCTCACCCCCCATTGTGTACACTTCCCCTGGGTTTTTGTTTCCCATGTGCATTACCTTGCACTTCTTTGCATTGAATCTGAGCTGCCATACATTTAACCATTCCTCCAACCTTGCCAAGTCCCTTCTCATCCTTTCCACTCCATCTTGTGTATCAACCCTGTTGCAGATCTTTGTGTCATCTGCAAAGAGACATACTTTTCCTTCCAGTTCCTCTGCAATGTCACTTATAAAGACATTAAAAAGGACCGGTCCCAGTACTGAACCCTGCGATACCCCACTAGTAACCCTCCTTTCTTCACTGTGTATTCCATTTACTACTACCCTTTGTCCTGTTGTCTAGCCAATTTTTTATCCAGGCTACCACCTTGGGACCCACTCCAAGGCTGGCTATCTTGTGAATTAACCTTTGTGTGGGACTGTATCAAATGCCTTGCTAAAATCTAGGTGAGCCATGTCACAGCCCCTCCCTGGTCTACTACTTTGGTCACCCAGTCAAAGAAATCTATTAGATTCGTCTGACACGACCTTCCCATCGTGAATCCATGCTGCCTTGGGTCCTGTGCCCCACTGGCCTCTAGGTACTCAACAATTCTTTCCTTCAGAAATGATTCCATCATTTTCCCTACCACTGAGGTCAAACTAACTGGTCTGTAGTTTCCGCCTCTGTCCTGCTCCCACTTTTTGAAGAGGAATCACATTTGCCTTCCTCCAGTCCTCGGGTACCACCGCATCCTCCATGATTTGTTAAAGAGAGTAGTCAGCGGTGTCACTAGTTCTACCCTTAGTTCTTTTAGAATTCTTGGGTGAATCCCATCAGGCCCCATTGCTTTGTCCACCTTCAATTTTATCAGTTCTTTCAGAACCCTCTCTTCTGTAAATGGACTGGTATCGACCCCTGTCTTCGAAGTGTTTCTCCTGTTTGGTTTAGGTAACTCCCCCTCCTCTTCCTTTGTGAATACTGAGCAGAAATATTCGTTCAGTATCCCTGCTTTTTCACTGTTATCCTCTACCCACATTCTTTCCCCTTTATTAAGCTTCAGTATCCCTCCTTTGGTCTTCTTCGCTCCCTAATATACCTATAAAAGGTCTTATCCCCCTTCTTAACAGAATTGGCTATCCTTTCCTCAGTTTGGGCCTTTGCTATTCTGACTGCCTTCCCTGCCTCTTTCTGCTTTAACTGATAAAGGTCTCTGTCCTGCTCCTTCTATGTTTCCTTATATTTCCTGAATGCTATCCTTTTCTTCTTAACCCTCCCTGTCACCTCTTTTGAGAACCATAGCGTTTTTTTCCTTCTTTGTGTTTTATTGATTTGCTTTACACAAAGGCTTGTTGCCTCTGTGATGGCTGTTTTGATTACTCCCCATTGTTCCTCCACCCCTCCTTCTTGCCTGTTTGCTAGTGCTTTTCTGAGGCACTCTCTCATGTTCCAAAGTCAGCCCTCCTAAAGTCCAGTACTCTTGCTTTTGTATGGCTTGATTGTATGGCTGTGTTTATCATGAACCACACTGTTTGGTGGTCACTTGTTTCCAGATGGCTACCCACTTCTAAATCTGAGATTCTTTCTCCATCCCCATTTGAGAGTACCAGGTCTAAGATTGCTCCCTCCCGAGTGGGTTCCAATACTAGCTGTCTGAGGCATGCCCCCTGTAGGGCATCAAGAATGACCCTGCTCTTGGATGTGCCTGCAGCAAAGGTGCTCCAGTTAACATCTGGCATATTCAGGTCCCCCATCAACAATATCTCCCCTTTTTCTGGCATTCTAAGAAAGCCTTCTATTATTTCTTTGTCCATTCCCTCCCCCTGAGATGGGGGCCTGTATACAACCCCCATGCGGATTGTGGTGCCATTTCCTGTCTCCAGGGTGACCCAAAGTGCCTCATCTGCTCCCTGTTTACTCTTTAGTTCTGTTGCTTTGATCCCTTCCTTTACATAGAGAGCTGTTGGTGTGCACATTCCAGTGCTTGAGAAACATTGGTGTTGAAGCTGGAAATGGAATACTCTCAAGCCAATGAAGGTAAGTATTTTTTTGGGGGGGGGTATATTTGCAAGTAGGTCTCATTAATGGTTTATTATTGGGTTACTTCTTCACAGATTTCCTCTGCATCCTTCCCCAGTCTGGTAATGATGGTCATTGACTGAAACAACTTCTGTGTTGCATGCCTGCCCCAGCCGGGTGGGGGCCTGATGTTGAAGAAGTTCTTTGGATAAGGCAACTATTGCACAATAAAGCATCTGGAAGTTTCCTAAAAAGAAATGAAGGACTTATAATAACTGGCCTTGCCCTTTTCCCATAGGGAAACCGTGGTAAAATTTGCCGTTATAAACATAGAAACATAGAATTTGATGGCAGATAAGGAACGCTTGGCCCACCCAGTCTGCCCATTTTCCTACCTACAGGATAAGCTGCAGATCCTAGTTAACCAACAGCTTACTTCCTCCTACCCCCCACTAGGACTGCCTTATGCCTGTCCCATGCATTCTTGAAGTCCCCCACTGTTCTTGACTCCACGACCTCCTCAGGGAGGCTGTTCCATGCATCCACATACCCTCTTGGACTTTGTTAATTCCCTTGAGGTACTTGAACGTTTCTATCATGTCCCCTCTCTCCCTCCTTTCCTCTAGGGTATGCATATTAAGCTCCTTTCGTCTTTCTTCGTATGTCTTCTGGTGCAGACCCTGCACCATTTTGGTTGCCCTCCTCTGGACAGCTTCCACTCTGTCTATGTCTTTGCGGAGATAGGGTCTCCAGAACTGCACACAGTACTCCAGATGGGGTCTCACCAACTGTCTGTACAGAGGGATAACAACTTCCTGTTTTCTACTATTGTTGCCTCTTCCTATGCATCCCAGTATCCCCCCAGCCTTCCTTACTGCCTTCTCACATTGCTTGCCCACCTTTAGGTCATCCGATATAATTACCCCCAGGTCCCTTTCTATTTTTACTGTTTTCAGTATCTCACCCCCCATTGTGTACACTTCCCCTGGGTTTTTGTTTCCCATGTGCATTACCTTGCACTTCTTTGCATTGAATCTGAGCTGCCATACATTTAACCATTCCTCCAACCTTGCCAAGTCCCTTCTCATCCTTTCCACTCCATCTTGTGTATCAACCCTGTTGCAGATCTTTGTGTCATCTGCAAAGAGACATACTTTTCCTTCCAGTTCCTCTGCAATGTCACTTATAAAGACATTAAAAAGGACCGGTCCCAGTACTGAACCCTGCGATACCCCACTAGTAACCCTCCTTTCTTCACTGTGTATTCCATTTACTACTACCCTTTGCGTCCTGTTGTCTAGCCAATTTTTTATCCAGGCTACCACCTTGGGACCCACTCCAAGGCTGGCTATCTTGTGAATTAACCTTTTGTGTGGGACTGTATCAAATGCCTTGCTAAAATCTAGGTAGGCCATGTCCACAGCCCCTCCCTGGTCTACTACTTTGGTCACCCAGTCAAAGAAATCTATTAGATTAGTCTGACACGACCTTCCCATCGTGAATCCATGCTGCCTTGGGTCCTGTGCCCCACTGGCCTCTAGGTACTCAACAATTCTTTCCTTAGAAATGATTCCATCATTTTCCCTACCACTGAGGTCAAACTAACTGGCCTGTAGTTTCCGCTCTGTCCTGCTCCACTTTTGTGAAGAGAATCACATTTGCCTTCCTCCAGTCCTCGGGTACCACCGCATCCTCCCATGATTTGTTAAAGAAGTAGTCAGCGGTGTCACTAGTTCTACCTTAGTTCTTTTAGAATTCTTGGGTGAATCCCATCAGGCCCCATTGCTTTGTCCACCTTCAATTTTATCAGTTCTTTCAGAACCCTTTCTTCTGTAAATGGACTGGTATCAACCCCTGTCTTCGGAGTGTTTCTCTTGTTTGGTTTAGGTAACTCCCCCTCCTCTTCCTTTGTGAATACTGAGCAGAAATATTCGTTCAGTATCCCTGCTTTTTCACTGTTATCCTCTACCCACATTCTTTCCCCTTTATTAAGCTTCAGTATCCCTCCTTTGGTCTTCTTCGCTCCCTAATATACCTATAAAAGGTCTTATCCCCCTTCTTAACAGAATTGGCTATCCTTTCCTCAGTTTGGGCCTTTGCTATTCTGACTGCCTTCCCTGCCTCTTTCTGCTTTAACTGATAAAGGTCTCTGTCCTGCTCCTTCTATGTTTCCTTATATTTCCTGAATGCTATCCTTTTCTTCTTAACCCTCCCTGTCACCTCTTTTGAGAACCATAGCGTTTTTTTCCTTCGTTGTGTTTTATTGATTTGCTTTACACAAAGGCTTGTTGCCTCTGTGATGGCTGTTTTGATTACTCCCCATTGTTCCTCCACCCCTCCTTCTTGCCTGTTTGCTAGTGCTTTTCTGAGGCACTCTCTCATGTTCCAAAGTCAGCCCTCCTAAAGTCCAGTACTCTTGCTTTTGTATGGCTTGATTGTATGGCTGTGTTTATCATGAACCACACTGTTTGGTGGTCACTTGTTCCCAGATGGCTACCCACTTCTAAATCTGAGATTCTTTCTCCATCCCCATTTGAGAGTACCAGGTCTAAGATTGCTCCCTCCCGAGTGGGTTCCAATACTAGCTGTCTGAGGCATGCCCCTGTAGGGCATCAAGAATGACCCTGCTCTTGGATGTGCCTGCAGCAAAGGTGCTCCAGTTAACATCTGGCATATTCAGGTCCCCATCAACAATATCTCCCTTTTCTGCCATTCTAGAAAGCCTTCTATTATTTCTTTGTCCATTCCTCCCCTGAGATGGGGGCCTGTATACAACCCCATGCGGATTGTGGTGCCATTTCCTGTCTCCAGGGTGACACAAGTGCCTCATCTGCTCCTGTTTACTCTTTAGTTCTGTTGCTTTGATCCCTTCCTTTACATAGAGAGCTGTTGGTGTGCACATTCCAGTGCTTGAGAAACATTGGTGTTGAAGCTGGAAATGGAATACTCTCAAGCCAATGAAGGTAAGTATTTTTTGGGGGTATATTTGCAAGTAGGTCTCATTAATGGTTTATTATTGGGTTACTTCTTCACAGATTTCCTCTGCATCCTTCCCCAGTCTGGTAATGATGGTCATTGACTGAAACAACTTCTGTGTGTTGCATGCCTGCCCCAGCCCGGGGGCCTGATGTTGAAGAAGTTCTTTGGATAAGGCAACTATTGCACAATAAAGCATCTGGAAGTTTCCTAAAAAAAGAAATGAAGGACTTATAATAACTGGCCTTGCCTTTTTCCCATAGGGAAACCGTGGTAAAATTTGCCGTTATAAACATAGAAACATAGAATTTGATGGCAGATAAGGAACGCTTGGCCCACCCAGTCTGCCCATTTTCCTACCTACAGGATAAGCTGCAGATCCTAGTTAACCAACAGCTTACTTCCTCCTACCCCCCACTAGGACTGCCTTATGCCTGTCCCATGCATTCTTGAAGTCCCCCACTGTTCTTGACTCCACAACCTCCTCAGGGAGGCTGTTCCATGCATCCACATACCCTCTTGGACTTTGTTAATTCCCTTGAGGTACTTGAACGTTTCTATCATGTCCCTCTCTCCCTTCTTCCTCAAGAGTATACATATTAAGCTCCTTTAGTCTTTCTTCGTATGTCTTCTGGTGCAGACCCTGCACCATTTTGGTTGCCCTCCTCTGGACAGCCTCCACTCTGTCTATGTCTTTGCGGAGATGGAGCCTCCAGAACCACACACAGTACTCCAGATGCGGTCTCACCAACTGTCTGTACAAAGGGATAACAACTTCCTGTTTTCTACTATTGTTGCCTCTTCCTATGCATCCCAGTATCCCCCCAGCCTTCCTTACTGCCTTCTCACATTGCTTGCCCAACTTTAGGTCATCTGATATAATTACCCCCAAGTCCCTTTCTATTTTTACTGTTGTCAGTATCTCACCCCCCATTGTGTACACTTCCCCTGGGTTTTTGTTTCCCAGGTGCATTATCTTGCACTTCTTTGCATTGAATCTGAGCTGCCATACATTTGACCATTCCTCCAACCTTGCCAAGTCCCTTCTCATCCTTTCCTCTCCATCTTGAGTATCAACCTTGTTGCAGATCTTTGTGTCATAAAGGAGCATTTATAACGGCAAACACGCGCTCGGTTTCCCTCACTCTGCGCATGCCCCGCTGCAGCTCTTCTCAGACCGCAGCCGCACGTTTTGTCTGTTCTGCAGAGACCCAACTGCCATTTGGACTCTGCGGTAAGTACATTTTAAAACAGAAAATGTACCACAATGGAGAAAACTTATCTTCTCGCTGCTGACTGAAAAAGTTTTAAAATAAAATAGAAAAGGACCGCATACTGAAAGCAAATGGGACTGTGGAGCGCTCCAGAACCTGCATTCATTTTCTATGATTGCTGTGGTGAAAAAGGCAAACCCAGCAATTATATAAAATACAACATGGGGTGATGTTTTTAAACTTGAAGTTTATACACACCCTCGTGGTTAGATGCTAACATAAACCCCTCGAGCTTCACTATCGGGGTTTATGAGCATCTAACCACTCAAGTGTGTGTAAACTTCTCATTACACACATCACCCCATACTTTATTTTCTATATTACAACTTGATTGCAGCAGTAACACATTATGTTTAAGCCGTAGCTGTTCCACAGGTATCTGGATTAACACAGATAGCAAGCTGTCCCACTGCAATTATTAGATCACAACTTAAGTTAGTACCAGGCTGTGTAACAAATACACTGTGTCAGTGTCCCTGCGTCTCAACTCAAGTTACATTTCAAAAACACATTGTGTCAAGTAACACAGCCTGGGTCCAACTTTTTCAACACTGTCATGGCTGCACAGCTGCAAATTTGGAATACAGTGCATGATATGTTGCAGAAATATTTTTGTGCCATACATGTCATCTAGTTTATGAATCCTCAGTTGGATTTATTGCAGTCTTATGAAAAAAAAAGGGAGCCAGCCCGCTGGTGCAGCAGTTGAATTTCTGATCATGACGCTGGCAACCCGGGTTCGGGAACGGACCCAGGTCATCGGAGGGCCAGCCGGGGGGAGAAGGATCAAGCATCCCTAGGAGTGCTTTCCTTCTCCGGGGGGAAGGGGGGCTTGTGATTGCACAGGAGCGACACCTGATGGAGGCCATGTTGCCACCCTGTAGCAACGCAAAATCAATGCCCTCTGGGGCGGGACAGATGCTGGACATCATTGCACATTCTCTACTCAGCTTACAGGGGAAAAAAATCAAGGCGGGACCTCTGCCTTCATGAAGCCTGCCCCAGGATTTCAGTTAGCCTCTGCCGCCAGAAGCTCTCCCAACCAGATATTGGTTCCGTGGTACTGGAATACTGGGGACCAGTGCCACAGCCCCACCCTCCCGGGGGGGCAAGTCAGAGGTGAATGGGAGAAGCAACAACAATTGACAGTAGGTGGGAGTCCTGGGGGCTGTGACCAGGGCTGAATTTGACAGAGGAGGTCCTACCAGAAAAAGTATAATAAATACAAAAAAAAAAATGAAAAAAAAAAAGGAACAGATGAAATAAAATTGATATACTTACCAGTATGGATTGGAAATGAATATCCCATAGGTTCCTGTAGACAGTACTGCTGCTGTACCATTGATACACACCTCCAGCAAAGGAGAGTTGTTTGTTGTTAACCTGTAAAAAAACAAAATAAGTTGACCGTATGTGTTTGACCATTGCAGTTAAGAAAAGCAACAGAAAACAAAACACACAGCGAAAGGAAGTTGAATAGTATAAAAAACATTAGTACACATGCTCACTTTATAGTTTTAATAGTAAAAAGTCTTGTGCCTGTGGCTGATGTATGTGGTCTTCTGTTCGACTCCCTCTGCCTTGGCATAGTCAATGTTATAGAAAACATTGTCACAATGACACTGGTGGTGGGTGCTGGTGGTTACAGCTGGGGCACATGGTGACATTCCCTCTCACATCTTCCTGCATCTGGTGGAGAACAGCAGTCTTATGGTGGTGGTAGTCCAAAGGGACACTTGGTCACATTGCCTATGGTGGCAGTGGAGAACAGCGGTCTTATAGTGATGGTAGTCCAGGGGGACTCATGGTCACATTCCCTATGGTGGCAGTGGACAACAGCAGTCTTATGGTGGTGGTAGTCGGGAGGACACACGGTCACATTCCCTATGGCGGCAGTGGAGAACAGCAGTCTTATGGTGGTGGCAGTTCGGGGGCCAGGATATACTGTGCTCTGTGTTAGAAATGTGATGACATGACATATAGAATTTGAGTCAGTATTAGTGGGACAGTGATTTAACTTCATGAAAAAGAGAACATGTATCATATGACATGTGACAGCCTTTTAACCACTTAAGTTAAAACCTGCCAACATTCACCGCCTCATCATCATTCATCATCATCCTCAGAAAGAAAGCTACCCTCGGAGTCTTCTATGTCTGAATTCGGACCACGGGGAAATTCTTTCTCCATTGTGTTATCATCTACATCAGTGGTAGGCTGTTTCAGGTTGCCAGTGCCACCAGGATGGTCCCTTTCCTCAACATCAGCAAAACCATGAGTATGCCGGGAAACGAATACTGAGGTTGCAGTCTGAGCTGGTGTGTGCCTCTCATTCATTTTTATGAATGTCAGTAAACTGACATTTGCAGGAGAGAAGTTCGTATGATGATCCCAAGTTATTGTACCTGCTGGACTGAATACCCTCTCGACACTTACACTGAAGGGTGGGCATGTCAGGTACTTCAGTGCCACAGCAGTCAGCTCCGGCCATTCACTGACCTTTCCACTCCAGTATAAAAGGGGATCATCAGTGAATGACAGATGCCTGTTTTCAGACACATATGACTCACCCATTCGCTGTGCTGCTCTAAGTCCAGTGGTTGATGCATCATCCGCTTCTCCGGAATCATTTATGTCACAAATCCCCACTTGGGACAAAGCCTCCCAAAGCGGGTTGAAGCCACCCACTTTGGATGACAGACCACCTGGAACTGCAGTCCCCTTCCCCTTGCAGGATATGCCTGATACTCCTCCAGGTTCACCTTCAGCCGGATTATGCTGCTGAGGTTTGCTGACCTCGGCACGTGACTTATGTGCCCCATGAACCAAGCACACCAGTTGCCCACTGACATTTTTTACCTGTTCAGGCCCGCCCTCCAGTACTGAGGCAATTCTACATTTGTATCATTGGTCCAGCACTGTTGCTATTGCAAAGTTGTCACTATGCTGAATGCTCAAGATGTGACGATTCTGCTCTAATACTGTCAGCATGTGTTTTAGCAACATACTGCTACCACCGTCTCTGGCAACATCAAGGCCATGCTGTACATTCACCAATGTCTGCCTCAGCACTCGCAGCAGTGGAATTGATTGGCTAATGGAGGCAGACTCACCACTCACTGCCTGTGTGGCAAGTTCAGAAGGCCTCAAAATTGTTATTACAGAGTCCATGAGGCGCCACTGTTCATTCATCATAGACATGGAGGCCCCGGAATTGTCACGGCTAGTATGCATGACAAGATATTCTGAGATGGCTTTGTACTGTTCATACAACCTCTCTGCCATGTATAAAGTGACATTCCACCAGGTGACAACTTCCAGCTTCAAGCGGTGCTGCGGGAAACTGTTTTGGATCTGCAACTGCTGAAGTTGGTCACGGCTTTTTGCAGAGCGTGAAAGTGAGAACAGATATGGTGTGCAGCTGTCAGCATTTCCTTTATATCAGAGTGCTGCAGAAACTCCAGCACCACAAGATTTAAATAGTGGGCCATGCATGGAACATGAACAAAGCCACCATTTGTGATGCATTTCACCGCATTTGACCCATTGTCACTTGCTATGAACCCAGCTGTCGGGGACAGGGGGTTCAACCACTTGTCAATTTCAGTCAGTACCACATCCAACATGTTTTCACCAGTGTGTAAACAGGTCACATTGTGCATAGCAAGCGTTGCATGCCGTCGAATTCCTGGAAGATTGCTACCATGACAGTCCACCTTACTACACTGATTATTCACACTACCAACAGCACAAACAACCCCCGGCACCTGCGCCCAGTGTACAGTTATACACAAATATGAACTCCCTGCTGTTTTGCCACTTGTCCACATATCCATACTTAAATGGATGAATGGAGAGGAGGAATGTTGAAGGGCATGTCTTACTGAGTCGAACACAGTACGGCACAACTCGGGGATAGCATGGGTCGAAAAGTATGTCCAAGATGGGATTTTCCATTTTGGACAAGCACATGCCGCAAACTGCTGGAACCCAGAATTCTCCACAAAGGAGAAGAGCAAAAGATCAATTGCCAGCATGTCAGCTACAGCAGCATTAAGTTCACATGACACTGTATGATTGGGTGGGTACTTCAGATTATGCGCAATAACACTCTGTAACGTGGGCTGACTTAAACGTTTTACATTGGGTGTGTTGACAAATGGTTCTGCTTTGCGAATGGCAGGGGGTGGAGTGTGGACGTGTGATGAAGATGGTTGCACAGGTAATGACAAACCCAGAAATGCAGTTATTTTCACAGATTTACCAACAGGGGTTGATTTACCGCTTGCACTAGACACCACCACCACCACCAAAACTGCTACTCTCACCACCACTGGACAAGACTTCAAAATCATTCTGCTCTTCCACCTCATTATGCCTGCAGTAATCCTCTGCTGTTATTTCATCACTACTGTAAGCATTTAATTTTCTACTTGATGCTGCAGTCATGGAAGGGGATAACATGCTCATTATGGTTGATGATGAGGGTGAACACCCCACTGTGGTACAGGTATTAGCTGCCATCTTGTGCTGCGTCCACAGTGCCATGTGCCTGTTCTTAAGATGTGTATGCTGTCCCCCTGTGCCCAGATGGCTCCCCTTTTTATCCCGACTCACAGTATCTGGCAAACCTGGCAGATTGCAACTGACTCTTCATTTGCATCTTCCACAAAAAAATCCCAAGCAAGGGATCTTGATACTCTAATTTTAACATGTCCCCCCTGATGCTGTATATTGGATTCCATTCTTTTAAGCCATGGGGGGTGTTATGTGATTTTTCAGGCAGAACACACTTGGACTGCAACTGACCACCACGACTACCTATCATTATTACTGGGTCATCATCATCACCTGAAACTGGTAAATCACAACTTTTTATTGGGGGGGGGGATGCAAACAGACTCAGACACAACCACCTTGAGTTTCTTTTTCTCCGGTTCTCAACAGGGGTCACTGACATCATCATCATAGTCATCACCCTCATCCACATCTTCTGCCTGGATGCTGGCATATGGACTGCATGTTGCAACCACAGCAACATCATCAACAGCAGCACCACCATCACCCAAAACTTTTTCACCACATGGTGAATCACTGCATGGCAAATGTGTGATCTGAACTGAGGTGGAAAAATTTTTTTTTTGTGTGCTATAATTGACATGATGATCATAATCCTCATGTTCAGTTACTGGAATGTTACTGGGGAGTATGACGTCATCTACACTGTCACTCACTGCCATTGCTTCACACTCCACTATATTTTTGGACATGGTAAACTGGTCAGAACTGGAACTTGAGGCAGCAATACTCATACCACCACCAGCAACTGTAGTAACACCACCAGCTGGGATAACATCATCTCCTCCAACTACGAGTGAAGCTACTGATTGCGCTGTAAAAAAAGTTGAAGGAGAAATACCTTTCCTCACATCAGTAATGTGCTTCTACTACTGCCTACTACTACCATGCCCACAGACAACCTTACCACTGGCAGCAGTGCCATGGCAAGAACCAGCTTTGCTTGCACATCTCTTTGTGGGGATTTTAGGGGATCGACAGGAATATTCTAAACAAATTCAGATTTTGGAACGTTCACCCTGGGGGTGGGGTGGGGGGGGGTGATGCTGGATGTGAAGCCAGAAAAACAACTGTGGCTTCAACAACAGATACAGACGCAAAGTCACAACAAGTTTAACAACACCTTAACTAACCAGTGGTGCTCTCAAGTCACAAACAATCCAATCTGGAAAAGAATACCTTTTGCCAGTGGGGGGGGGCACTGACTGCAGATTACTGCAGTGCAAAACCAAGAAAAGATACCACTACAGCAGTACAAAATCATGCAGCTGCAGTGGATAGAAGGTTCTCACTGCTGCGCCTGCAATTACACTGTGGCGCAGTAAAAGGTACAGTATATTATTTGATGTCACGCACCGCACACACACTCACACACACACACACAGGATTTGTCTACAAGTAATGTGTACCAAATTTAAAACTTCAGTAATATACAACGTATTTTACATAACCTCAATGCTGCAGCTGGTCCCTCCAGACCACAAAACACACAATCAGCAACAAAAATGCCAACAATTACTGAAAATATTGCTGTGTGTACAATAACACAGTCAGTTATACAAGAAAAATATAACTAAAAAACAAAGAACTCCCTATTTCTCCAACTTCAATCTACCTACACCAGATACGCCCCGCCCCAAAGCACACTTCCACTGTCTCTCAGTACATAGACTGAATGTTGTACATTAACATTCAAAATCCACACACAAACAATAAATGCTCGATGATATGAGCACAGGAGGGTTCCTACAATCGATGAACTAAAGTTTCAGCAAAAAAAAATTACTCAAAAATACTTTTTTAACAGCTTTTAGAAGGTTTGAATCACAGAGAGCTCTCAGAGCAGACTGTCTCCTATGCCTTCCTACACACATTACTCCGAACTGAGGCTGTGCAGAACAATCAAGAGCCCATGTGACCTGAAATCCCATGAATCACTGCAAAATTCACCTTTGCAGCCTTAAAACAAGGTGAAGTGAGACGAAGTAGTACATTGTTCTCACTGTACTTCACCTTAAGATTTGGTGGAGTAGTGGTTTGGGAAGGCGGAGTAATGTGAAGTCATTGTCTTCAATGGACTTTGCGTTACCCATTATAATGCGAAGTACTCCACTTCGCGTTGTGGAGCACTCCGCGAATCCGCCTTCACTCCATGAATCACTTCACGGAGTGAACTGAGGCCACTTCACTCATCTCTAATCAAATCTCCTTAGGGTCACACTAGTCTTTTTTATCTTTTTTTGGAGCTTGTTGCCGTGATTTTTCCAGGAAAGTGCCTAGGGGAAAGTAAGACCAAAATATTGGCAGTCACTTGTTATCGCCATCTGACAGGAGTCTATCTTTGATTTTGACATAATAATTTTAAGAACATTTTCTTTTCGCAAAATCTGCCAAGAGGTTTCATTTTTTTTTTTGTTATCCAGCTGGTGATAGAGACAGTAGCACCAAATCATCTGTGTAAACCAATACAGCACAGTTATTAGAATCAGTATTTGGTGAGTCAGATGGTAACAGTTTTAGCACTATCAGTAGCTTGTTAATGTAGATTGAAAACAGCATCGGAGCAAGGATACAGCCCAGTCTCATACCTACTGTATGTTAATGGGGAGTTGTGCAGAGGTTTTCCCTACGCTAGTTCTAATTTGATCCCAAACTGTCCCTGCCATTTCCCCCCTGCAGTGACAGAAATATCCATGTCATGTTGGCCCCTTTGTACGCATCATCTGCATTCCCTCTCTTACATCACATGCTGGACATTCCTTTAATGTGTGGCCTGCCCTGGCTCCTAAAATCATTTGAACCCAGTTTGGGTGTGTGATGTGATTGTGACCGACCATTTCAGCATCAGCTCCACAGGGGGTGTCTGGATTACCGTGGCTCCTGTTTATTTACAGACAACAGCTTCCATTGGATGAACAGGCTCAGTCATCTCCATCCACCCTGTTTCCCCTCTTGAGAACTCAGGAAAGCTTATCGTCATGCCTAGGATACCAAATGGAAAAAAATTTAGTTTTCAGTTCTCCCCGTACATGACACTGTGTGAAAATATTTCACAGAGTAAAAATTAAAATACATCTTTGTGCTGGAAACTTGTTGCGATAATGGGGAGTATATCCCAGAATATAAGGGGTTAATCATCCACATAGAAGCCGGCCCGGTGGCGCTGAGGGTTGAGGCGTTGAACGCCACACCTCGTGCCATGCCAGCGACCCAGGTTCGGGAACGAGCCGGGAGTCCCTGGGGGTCGGCAGGAACGGGAAGAGATCAAGCATCTGGAGGACTGCTCTCTCTTCCCGGGGAGGGTGGGAGTGTTGTTCGCTCTCTGAGTGACCTCTGGTGGTGGCCAGGGGTGCACCAAATGAGCAAGCACGGTGAATGCCAGGGGTGGGCGGAGTCACGGCATTATGTTGCCTTGCAAGCTGTGTTCCGGAGGGGTGGGAAGGAAAAAACACTAAAATACTCCGGCTCCTGAGAAGATGACGAGGCTCCAGTGATCTCCCTCTCATCCCCAGTGCAGGACCATGCCACATTGGGGATCAACCCTCTAACTTAAGTAAAAAGAGCGGCCGAGGGTGGGCAGGCCCGGTTCCAGGGGGTGATCCGGAAAGCTGGGAAGTTCCACCAAGAGATGGTGAACTGATGGTGGCTGGTCACTGCGGGGAGAAGTAGGGGCAGGATCGTGTGGGTACCTCTAAAGGATGCCTCGCAGGAGTCCGGGCATAAATAAAGCAAAAAAAAAAAATCATCCACATAGAAAAACATGGCTTTTATGGCTGTCCGAAAATACGTTATTGTAATTCATAATGCCCTACAAAGCAACCAATGTCACATCAGTGCAAAAGTTCTACCCAAAACTGATATAGTCAACTGAAAACACAATCCGTGGCAGCATTAGCAACAATACCAGCCTGGAATTCACAATCTCCCCAGCACTTTTCTCAGCAGAGCTTCGTCAGAGGAGTGGTACTACAGCATGTGACTAATGGCCCACTTAAATAGACCAGCTGCTGCTCAGTTCCATGTGTATTATCAATATTATCAATGGTAGTCAATATTTAAAGACCAATTTGTCTTTCTTTGTTGTCGAGAAAATAGCTTATCATTGATGATGGAAGAGAAACATTTTTCTGTGTTACTCTTGATTTCAGGTGAATTTTCTCAGTTACGTACAGCTGGCCACTGCTGCACTGCCGACGCTAGCTGAGAACAAAGGATCAGTGATCGTAGTTTCCTCTATCGCAGGTCAGTGATAATGCCCTAGATATTTTACTTATCTCAAAATCTGAACTTTGAATAGCCATTAGTAACTAAAACCAAACTCTACTTTAAAAATAATTATTTTTCCTTTAACATTTTATGGTATAACCCATTTTGACCAATCACAAGTAGCAGTTTTCTGTTTTTCTTACTGCCATAGCAGCAAGGTTTATAAAATTTTTGATGGGGCCAAGGGGTCAGGGTTCGAGCCCCGCCCCTGACCCAGGGCTCAAGGCCATGCCCCCTCACCCAGGGGTCAAGACCACACCCCCTGCAGTGAACAAAGTCCAAAACAGAGCAGGCTACACCAGGTTTTGTTATTTGTAGGCTATTAGAGGAGCCAATAGTCATGAGAGAATCCCCCCCCACAAACCCTCCAGGTTCCCCTTATCAAGTCACTCACACAATTTCTTAACGCAGTGCATCCCCTTCCAGGCTGCCCTATGTGTTTAGCAGAGGTCAGGAGAGACATAGTGTGAAATAAATGGAGTCAGTACTGCATTTCACTGCATACCCATATACGCCATTATCACCAGGTAGGTAGGTTACAAAGAGTCGGAATCTCTATGTGTCCATGGCCAGCCATGTCCAAATAAAGTTTACATATTTTACTGCATCTTTCCTGGACAGATGCATGCTAGGTTTTTAGGAGCTGTCAGACTTCATCCCTTTCTTAAAAGTGAAGATGCAGAGGTCAGCAGCATATGCTTTTTTGGACATGGCCATAGACCCATACGAGACCAGGGGTCAAAATTAAGTTTTGCAGCCAGTAGCTAAAAGAGCTAGTGACTGGGAAAACACACTGGTCCAACAGACATTTCCAGTGGCACAGTTGTGTCCTAGCAATCCAAGAGCTGTTATATACAGTAAACCTGCTTTTCAGTAGCCACAGGGCCACATAACAGTGAAGAAGTAAGAACCCTAGAAATAACTCAGATGGCTGGCAGCTGTTGCCTTTTTAATGCTTCCCTGTGCAGTGTAATGAGGAATGCAGCTGTTTTGTTTTTTTACTTTTTCATTTTGCTACAATGGCCACACTCTCCATCTGGGCTTTGTGACCCCTCTCAAGTCACATTTGTACCCACATCTCATCACCACACCACTTTCTTCTCCCAGGTTGCTAACCCCCACCCCCGAAATCTGTCAATTAATGTTGACAAATGCTTTCGTAAAAAATGTTTACATTATACAGTTTTCAGTCCAACAGAAATATCACTGAACTGGGGTTTATTTCATCTCACTAGCACATGTCCCACTGGGAACAAGTCTGTAATGTTCGATTACATCTTTAAGTGGATTCCCAAACTTTTTGTCAATCATAATCTGAAACATGGGAAAGACTCCGTTTCATCAGGGGATACATACTTCACATGTAACATATACTGTAAGCCTGCAACCTTTAATTAGAATTTAACAGTTTGTTTTCTGCTCCTTGAGGCTGACACTTTGAAACACTCTTCATTTTTTATTGTTAATAAGCATTTTTTCTTTTCCCCTGTGGTATTTTCAAGAAACTGATAAGCAACTGTAAATTAATCACAGTAGTGGCGGCAATAATTTGTTAGCTGAATATGAGATCAGGCAGATACAAAACAATGATCTGATTAGGGCTATGACTGCACCATCAGGAAAGGAAAAGGATGCTCATACTTCAGAAACTAACTACTAGTGCTACATGAGTTTGTTCTTATATTTTCAGGAGGGAATAAACATACCCCAGCTGTGTTGCTGCTTACCCCAATGACAGGGCCTTTAGGATGGAAACAGAGACCTAGTGTACTGACTAGCTTACTAACTTGCTTGCTGAAGGCTTCAGCAAGACAGCAAGCTAGTTAGCAAGCTAGTCAGTAGGCCAGGTCTCTGTTCCCGTCCTGAAGCTCCCCAGACTGTTCCCTCCCATGCATCATACATTGCAGAGCTGCCACAGACAGAGTCCACCCCCATACCCATAAGAGTAGTTATACACTGGTGCAGAGACAAACCACCAGGCCCACTTCAGTCACTGGACTCAACGCCCCTCTCATCCATCCTCACAGAAGCAACATCAGCATCCCTCCCATCCATCCCCACAGAGGCAACAACAGCATCCCTCCCATCCATCCCCACAGAGGCAGTGCCACCATCAGCATTCCTACCATCCGTCCCCACAGAGGAAACATCAGCATCCCTCGCATCCATCCCCACAGAGGCAACAAAAGTATCCCTCCCATCCATCCTCACAGAGGCAACATCAGCATCCCTCCCATCCATCCCCACAAAGGCAACATCAGAATTCCTCCCATCAATCCCCACAGATGCACTGACACCATCAGCATCCCTCCTGTCCATCCCTACAGAGGAAACATCAGCATCCCTCCTGTTCATCCCCACAGAGGCAACTTCAGCAAACAATTCTGTTTTGTAATTGCCTAAATAAGGTTATTTGATTTGAGGATTTTTTATATAATATGGTTTATCAACCATTGACAACTACTTAGTAAGAGAACTATTACAGTCACTGGACTCAACACCCCTCTCATCCATCCTCACAGAAGCAACATCAACATCCGTCTCATCAGTCCCCACAGAGGCAACATCAGCATCCTTCGCATCCATCCCCACAGAGGAAACATCAGCATCCCTCCCATTCCCACAGAGGCACTGCCACCATCAGCATCCCTCCCGTCCATCCCCACAGAGGCAACATCAGCATCCCTCGCATCCACCCCACAGAGGAAACATCAGCATCCCTCCCATCCATCCCCACAGAGGCAACATCAGCATCCCTCCTATCCATCCCCACAGAGGCAACATCAGCATCTCTCCCACCCATCCTCACAGAGGCAACATCAGCATCTCTCCCACCCATCCATACCAACAGAGGCAACATCAGCATCCCTCCCATCCATCCCAGCAGATGCACTGCCACCATCAGCATCCCTCCCATCCATCCCCACAGAGGCAACATCAGCATCCCTCCTATCCATCCCCACAGAGGCAACATCAGCATCCCTCCCATCCATCCCCACAGAGGCACCACCACCATCAGCATCCCTCCATCCATCCCCACAGAGGCAACATCCGCAACCCTCCCATCCATACCCACAGAGGCAACATCAACATCCCACCCATCCATACCAACAGAGGCAACATCAACATCCCACCCATCCATCCCCACAGAGGCAACATCCACATCCCTCCCATCCATCCCCACGGAGGCAACATCAACATCCCACCCATCCATACCAACAGAGGCAACATCAGCATCCCTCCCATCCATCCCCACAGAGGCAACATCAGCATCCCTCCTATCCATCCCCACAGAGGCAACATCAGCATCTCTCCCACCCATCCTCACAGAGGCAACATCAGCATCTCTCCCACCCATCCATACCAACAGAGGCAACATCAGCATCCCTCCCATCCATCCCAGCAGATGCACTGCCACCATCAGCATCCCTCCCATCCATCCCCACAGAGGCAACATCAGCATCCCTCCTATCCATCCCCACAGAGGCAACATCAGCATCCCTCCCATCCATCCCCACAGAGGCACCACCACCATCAGCATCCCTCCCTCCATCCATCCCCACAGAGGCAACATCCGCAACCCTCCCATCCATACCCACAGAGGCAACATCAACATCCCACCCATCCATACCAACAGAGGCAACATCAACATCCCACCCATCCATCCCCACAGAGGCAACATCCACATCCCTCCCATCCATCCCCACGGAGGCAACATCAACATTCCACCCATCCATACCAACAGAGGCAACATCAGCATCCCTCCGATCCATCCCAGCAGATGCACTGCCACCATCAGCATCCCTCCCATCCATCCCCACAGAGGCACCACCACCATCAGCATCCCTCCATCCATCCCCACAGAGGCAACATCCACATCCCTCCCATCCATACCAACAGAGGCAACATCAGCATCCCTCCCATCCATCCCAGAAGATGCACTGCCACCATCAGCATCCCTCCCATCCATCCCCACAGAGGCACCACCACCATCAGCATCCCTCCATCCATCCCCACAGAGGCAACATCAGCATCCCTCCCATCCATCCCCACAGAGGCAACATCAGCATCCCTCCCATCCATCCACACAGAGGCAACATCAGCATCCCTTTCATCCATCCCCACAGAGGCAACATCAGCATCCCTCCCATCCATCCCCACAGAGATAACATCAGCATCCCTTCCATCCATCCCCACAGAGGCAACATCAGCATCCATCCCATCCATCCCCACAGAGGTGACATCAGCATCCCTCCTATCCATCCCCACAGAGGCAACAACAGCATCCCTCCCATCCATCCCCACAGAGGCAGTGCCACCATCAGCATCCCTCCCATCCATCCCCACGAGGAAACATCAGCATCCCTCCCATCCATCCCCACAGAGGCAACAAAAGTATCCCTCTCATCCATCCCCACAGAGGCAATATCAGCATCCCTCCCATCCATCCTCACAGAGGCAACATCAGCATCCCTCCCATCCATCCCCACAGAGGCAACATCAGCATCAACTGTAACTTGTGTTGTTTTCCTACAATGTTCCTGGCTGGAATCAAAATATGGCAAGCTCTGAGGTACATATCAATGCCTGCTTTCATAAAAATCTATCATTTTCAAATTAATAAAATACATTTTAGGTACATGATACTGAATGATTTGACATATTCAGTATGTCACTCCAGTGTAATTGAATATAAACAACCAGAAATTCTTTAAAAAAAATACTAATATATAACTACCACAATATATTACATGAATTAAAATGTATTCTATGCATATGAAAAAACCTAACCACCAGAAAAATAAGTGACCATAATACAATATTAGCTAGGAATCCACTTATTTATTTGTTTATTCATTACAAATTGGGTTTACAACCTTTAAGTCAGAGACTCATTTACAAAGGCACCTCGTCACGGGGGGAGGGGCAGACATCAAGACAGTTATTACAGTGCAGATTAAAACACAGTAACAAAGTAGACTTACTAATTTAGATCTTGGATGGAAATATATCCTAGTCTAAACCGAGCTGTGAAAACTACTGCTATGGAAAAGACACCTGAGCCTCCTAAGGGAAATATTCCTGATTATACCATGGAGTCCAAATTTCCAGAAATCTGATTGGCTAATTAGGGTATTTATCCATAGGTAAATCCTAGAGTAATCAGTATAACAGAAACATAGAATTTGATGGCAGATAAGAACCACTTGGCCCACCTAGTCTGCCCATTTTCCTACCTACTGGATAAGCTGCAGATCCTAGTTAACCAACAACCTACTTCCTCCTACCCCCAACTAAGACTGCCTTATGTCTGTCCCATGCATTCTTGAATTCCCCCACTGTTCTTGACTCCACAACCTCCTCAGGAAGGCTGTTCCATGCATTCACAACCCTTTCCATGAAAACATACTGCCTCACATTACCTCTGAGCCGTCCCCCCTCTATCTTCAAATTGTGCCTCCTTGTTCTTGCACATCTCTCTTTGTTGATTCCCTTGAGGTACTTGAAACTTTCTATCATGTCTCCCCTCTCCCTTCTTTCCTCAAGGGTATACATATTAAGCTCCTTTAGTCTTTCTTCATATGTCTTCTGGTGCAGACCCTGCACAATTTTGGTTGCCCTCCTCTGGACAGCCTCCACTCTGTCTAAGTCTTTGCAGAGATGGGGTCTCCAGAACTGCACACAGTACTCCAGATGGGGTCTCACCAACTGTCTCTACAGAGGGATAACAACTTCCTGTTTTCTACTGTTGATGCCTCTCTCTATGCATCCCAGTATCCCCCCAGCCTTCCTTTCTGCCTTCTCACATTGCTTGCCCACCTTTAGGTCATCCGATATAATTACCCCCAGGTCCCTTTCCATTTTTACTGTTGTCAGTATCTCACCCCCATTGTGTACTCTTCCCCTGGGTTTTTGTTTCCCAGGTGCATTACCTTGCACTTCTTTGCATTGAATCTAAGCTGCCATACATCTGACCATTCCTCCAACCTTGCTAAGTCCCTTCTCATCCTTTCCACTCCATCTTTTGTATCAACCCTTTTTCAGATCTTTGTAACGTCTGCAAAGAGACATACTTTTCCTTCCAGTTCCTCTGCAGTGTCACTTATAAAGACAGTAAAAAGGGACGGTCCCAGTACTGAACCCTGTGGTACCCTGCTAGTAACCCTCCTTTCTTCACTGTGGACTCCGTTTACTACTACCTTTTGCATCCTGCTGTCCAGCCAATTTTTTATCCAGGCTACCACCTTGAGACCCACTCCAAGGCTGGCTAACTTGTGCATTAATCTTTTGTGTGGGACTGTAACAAATGCCTTGCTAAAATCTAGGTAGGCCATGTCCACAGCCCCTCCCTGGTCTATTACTTTGGTCACCCAGTCAGAGAAATCTATTAGATTCATCTGACACAACCTTCCCACTGTGAATCCATGCTGCCTTGGGCCCTGTGCCCCACTGGCCTCTAAGTACTCAACAATTCTTTCCTTCAGAAGTGATTCCATCATTTTCCCTACCACTGAGGTCAAACTAACTGGTCTGTGGTTTCCTGCCTCTGCCCTGCTCCCACTTTTGTGAAGAGGAATCACATCTGCCCTCCTCCAGTCCTCAGGTACCACCCATCCTCCCATGATTTGTTAAAGAGGGTAGTCAGTGGTGTCACTAGTTCTACCCTTAGTTCTTTAAGAATTCTTGGGTGAATCCCATCAGGCTCCATTACTTTGTTCACCTTCAATTGTACTAGTTGTTTCAGAACCCTTTCTTCTATAAATGGACTGGTATTGACCCCCATCTCCAGAGTGTTTCTCTTGTTTGGCTTAGGTACCTCCCCCTCCTCTTCCTTTGTGAATGCTGAGCAGACATATTCATTCAGTATTCCTGCTTTTTCACTGTCACCCTCTGCCCACATTCCTTCCCCTTTATTAAGCTTCAGTATCCCTTCCTTGGTCTTTATTTGCTCCCTAATGTACCTATAAAAGGGTCTTATCCCCCTTCTTAACAGAGTTGACTATCCTTTCCTTGGTTTGGTCCTTTGCTATTCTGACTGCCTTCCATGCCTCTTTCTGCTTTAACTGATAAAGTTCTCTGTACTGCTCCTTCTGTGTTTCCTTATATTTCCTGAATGCTAGCCTTTACTCCTTAACCTTCCCTGCCACCTCTTTTGAGAACCAGAGTGTTTTTTTCCTTCATTGTGTTTTGTTGATTTGCTTCACACAAAGGCTTGTTGCCTCTGTGATGGCTGTTTTGATTACTCCCCATTGTTCCTCCACCCCTCCTTCTTGCCTGTTTGCTAGTGCTTTTCTGAGGCACTCTCTCATTTTCCCAAAGTCAGCCCTCCTAAAGTCCAATACTCTTGCTTTTGTATGGCTTGACTCTATGGCTGTGTTTATCGTGAACCACACTGTTTGGTGGTTGCTTGTTCCCAGATGGCTACCCACTTCTAAATTTGAGATTCTTTCTCTGTCCCCATTTGAGAGTACCAAGCCTAAGATTGCTCCCTCCTGAGTGGGTTCCAATACTAACTGTCAGAGGCATGCCCCCTGTAGGGCATCAAGAATGACCCTGCTCTTGGATGTGCCTGCAGCAAAGGTGCTCCAGTTAACATCTAGCATATTCAGGTCCCCCATCAACAATATCTCCCCTTTTCTGCCATTCTAAGGATGCCTTCTTTCATTTCCTTGTTAAATCCAAAAGAGAATATGGCACATACGAGCAGAGTGCAAATGAAAGTTCAATTTATTTAAGCATACATGCCGAGTTTTTGCAACTCCTACTCCAAGTGCATCAGATATATGGACAGACAGACAAAAAACCCCGGCGCTTCGACTCTATACTCAAGCCTTCCTCAGGTGGTATCATTTCCTTGTCATTCTCCCTCTGAGATGGGGGTCTGTATACAACCCCCATGTGGATTGTGGTGCCATTTCCTGTCTCCAGGGTGACCCAGAGTGCCTCATCTGCTCCCTGTTTACTCTTTAGCTCTGTTGCTTTGATCCCTTCCCTTACATAGAGAGCTACTCCTCCTCCTCTTTTACCCTCCCTGCTCCGCCTGTAGGATGTGTATCCTGGTATGTTGACATCCCAGTCATGGTTCTCTGTGTACCATATTTCTGTGATTGCCACAATATCCAGGCATCCCTCTTCCATCAAGGCCACTAGTTCAGGGAGCTTGTTACACAGACTATGGACATTGGTTCTCATCACCCTCCAATTTTTGATGGCCCTACCCCCTTTTAACCCCATCCCTGTCCTTACTGCCTTTGCCTTTTTCTGCATTTACCTCTGTCCTGCTCCTTAATGACTTCTCTACCTTGGTGTTTACCTCACTAATTACCGTGTTTTGTGGGGGGAGGCTGGGATGTCCCTGCTCCTTTTCAGTGCCTCCCCCCTTGGCTAGTTTAAATGCTTGCCAATGAAGCAGTTTAACCTCTCACATAGGATTCTGGTCCCCCCCGGACAGATACAGACCATCATGCTAGTATAGGCCTGCATCCCTCCAGGTGGCTCCCCAGTCCCCAATGAAGCCAAAACCCTGAGCTTCACACCAGATTTTCAACCATTCATTGAATTCCATGGTGAGGAGTACCCCTAGCATCACCCTTTCCATAGACAGGCAGCACCTCCAAGAAGGTTACCGTGTGCACTACTTGTCTAAGGCCTCTTCCCAACTCTACAAATTCCTCTTGCACTGCTCTGATCCCATTCCTGGCCAGGTCATTTGTCCCTAGGTGGACAATGACATCCAGCTCCCTCCCTCGTGCAGCTGCTCCCATGATCCTGAGGATTCGCTTCCTGTCCCTCAAAGCCATGGCAGCAGACAGGCACCTTACCTCCCTCTCCCCTTCCTCCCCCACTTCTACCCCCCCAATGATTGAGTCCCCCACCAGGAGTTTTTTCCTTCCCCTGGGGGGTCCCATGCCGCCCTCCTGTGGGTCTCCTTTGTGGAAGTTCCCAGCATCCTCCTTGGTCTCTACTGCAGGTGCCTCTATAGAGGAACCACTATCCACCAAAGCAGCATATGATTTGTGGAGAGGTACAGCTGGAGGGATGCAACTCTGTTCCGTCACCCTCTCCCCTCTCTGAGCCCTCCTTGGTCCAACTACTACTCTTTCTTGGCAACCTCTGAGGTAGTAGCAGTGTTCCTGGTGGTCCCTTGGTGGGGGAGGGGGTTTCACGAATCCTAGCCAGGTCAGCCTGGAGACGGGCAACCTCCTCCCTCAGACCAGAGAGGTGCCTGCAAATAGGGCAGCATTGCAGCCTTCAGAATGTCTCCTGGAACACTGCTGCCCCACAGCCATTGCACTGCACCACTCCCATCATGTCTTATTTTGTGTCTCCTCTACTGTTTCTCTGTATGCTTACTCTCCCCTCCCCTTACAACTCTCACCTTTCCTCTTCTGGGACAGCAACTTCCTGTATTCATCAGTAGCCTCCTTCTGCCTTACTCAGAGTCAGACCACCACCAGCTGGGGGGGTGGGAGAAAGAGCTACTTTTTTCCTTTAGGGTTGACAAAACTAATGTTTCCCTATGATCCTTCCCTTCCTATTGTCAAACAGGAAGTTCCTGTTGTCAGTCAAATTCAGTGGCTATAAAAGTAGAACTGGCTTAGGGTGGGAGAGTGGAGGGGTAGGATGAAGGGCAGTTAATAAGAAAAATGGTAGCTTTTTTTAGTTAGCTGTTTTCTGCTCTACAAGCAAGATTTCTGTCTTCCAAAAGCTAGAAGCAGGAAGTTGTAATTGGAGTCACCTGCTTTTATACTGCCTAAGCCACACCCCCAAGTATGCTCTCTCCCCTCCTACTGATTTAGCAAAGTAAGTTGATATAGTACCCTTCCCAGCACAGAACACACACTGACTTTCTTTCTTTTCTTTTTTTAACCCTAAATGAGACCTCCTCTACTTCTAATAAAGTATCTGTCTGCTTAATCTCAACAGGCACCAACTCCTGCTGAGATAGAAGTGTTAAATTAGTAAGAGAAACAGTAGCTTTTTTTAGTTAGCTGTTTTCTGCTCTACAAGCAAGATTTCTGTCTTCCAAAAGCTAGAAGCAGGAAGTTGTAATTGGAGTCACCTGCTTTTATACTGCCTAAGCCACACCCCCAATTAAGCTCTCTTCCCTCTTACTGATTTAGCAAAGTAAGTTGATACAGCACCCTTCCCAGCACAGAACACACACTGACTTTCTTACTTTTCTTTTTTTAACCCTAAATGAGGCCTCCTGTACTTCTAATAAAGTATCTGTCTGCTTACTCTCAACAGGTACCAACTCCTGCTGAGACAGAAGTGTTAAATTAGTAAGAAAAACTGTAGCTTGTTTTTAGTTAGCTGTTTTCTGCTCTACAAGCAATATTTCTGTCTTCCAAAAGCTAGAATAAATAAATATAAATAAAAGACCGCCCACAGGCCCAAGAACACCAGACGATCATTTTGTGCCCTTGCTGACACTTTGCCAAGGAATCTATTCTCATAACAGTACTTGGTGCTTTTATATGTCCCAGCAGGAACAACGTGAAAATCTAAAATCACCATCATGCAAATTTCCCAATTAATGTAACAGTGATATTTAAAGCTCAAAGTAGGGCTACTTCTAATACATTACTGCCCCTACCTGCAAACTGATCTTAAATCAAACATCAATAAACAATCATTTAAATAATGTCACTAAAAAATGTTGTTAAAATAATCGTGCTTAACAAAGAATTCCTATTAAAAGGCAATACGGACAATCCATAACATTTGCATTTTTGATCTTCACATTGTTGGTGTTGGGGCATATAAAAGCATTAAGTATTTTTATGAGAACAGATCTCTTGAAAAAGCATCTGCAAGGGTGCAGAACAATCGTTGGGTGTTCTCGGGCCTGTGGCGGGTCTTTTACTTATGTGTGCCTAACTGCTAATAATAAACCTGCTTTTTATATTTCTACGAACAAAATAAGTTTGTGGTACATCTTTTTTATCAACATGGAGTGGGGTTTCTTTGTGTTATACTGATTGCCTGATTTTTGACCCAACATCCTGCTTGTTTCAGGTGGTATCTCTGTTTGCCTTTTAATGAAATCCTAGGGTAACCCACGGATAAAAATCAAGTAGCTAGAGAAGCCTGTTCACAAAAAACAACAACAACAAAAAATCCTTGCTCACTCTGAAAAGCCTTGTTTCAAACAACATGAAGTCTTGCTGTATTCTGACTATTGCAGTTAGGTCCTGCCTTTCAACTGCCCTGGAGAACAAAGAGTTAACTTTCCATGGCCAGCATGGAATGTTCAGTGCGAGCTCAGTTGAAGCCTCTGTCTGCTGTTGTTTAAACTCCAACCGTCAGATTCTTTACTCCGCCTCACTGAACAGTCGCTCTGGAGATTTCTCCTTTGCTCTGTTCAAAAAAGTAGGTTAAAGTGTCATTTTTTTGGCTCAGTTCTACCGAATTTCTGCTACTGAACCTGCCGGTTTAAGTCTCTGTCTGTGGTACCGTGAGTACTAGATAGGTTTTGCATTTAGTTTCTGTGTGGAACTTGTAAACATTGGATTGGTTCGGTTTGAATCGATTAGATTGGTTTTAAAAAAAAAAACTTTTGAATTTATTAGAGTGTGGTAACCGGTCCGTATCGGTTCTAAAAAAAACAGATTTAATTGCGTTTTTTTCCAAGACCCGTAACACGGTCAGGAACCGATAGGGGTGTCTTGCCTGGCAGATTGCTGAAAAAAGGGTAAGTTTTGGATAGGATTGGCCATGTCTGAGAAACCCAAGAAAAAAAATGGGCCCACAAGGTTTCAACACTGTAGTGTGTGTGGGGAAGCCTTTGCTAAGGCTGATCCCCATACCACCTGTGTTTATTGTCTGGGATTTGACCACCTCGATTCAGACTGCCAAATTTGTAAACGTTTTCCCAAAGCTACCCTGGATAAGAGAGTAGGTAGACTGAGGGAAAGGGAGACCGAGAAGTCCGCTGACCCAGATAGCCACCCCGGTTCAGTTCTGACCGAACCAGAAGGAGTGCCCTCTGACCAGGGCGAAACTTCTTTGGGCAAAAGGAGAGCCAATTCTGAGGAGTCAGTTCCGGTTAAAAGAAAGAGAAGGGAAAAATCATCTGGTTCGGATCCACAAATTCTTCCTCTGACTGCTGATGAAATAGCCAAAGCGATAAGGATAGTTCAATCGCTAACTTCGGTTCTAGCCGAACCAGCACCATCTGTCAGGGACTCGGTTTGGTCGGTTCCCTCGGTTCCAGATTATACTTTAGAAGAATTTTATGAACCAGAGGAGGAGGAAGGAGAATATGAGGATAATGATGATGATGATGGTGATTATGAAAGTCTGGATGTGCCTATTGACCCAGACAGACCTTCAGGTGTTTCTCCTCCTAGGCTTTCTGAGTCCCCTTCCCACTTTATGTTTTACAGGAAAGTGGCTGAAACCCTCCAGCTTCCAATGGAAGAAGCAGTAGAGGATCAGGAGGAGCCTGATTTTGTTGAGATGATGGACATCCCAGAGTCCAGGAAATTGTCTATTCCCCTCCATAAATCTTTTGGGAAATAGACATTTAAAATTCTAAAGACTCCTAATTCCATACCTCTTGTGGACAGAAGAATGGACAAGAGGTATACCCATTCAGGCTTAGACACGGAGTTCCTTTCCCAGCAATGCAGCCATGTTGGGGTAGTGCAGGCTGTTGCCTGTGATAAGGCAAATATTCCCTTGAATTCACACCCTCCAGATAAGGACTCCAGGAGGATTGATGTCATGGCAAAGAAGCAGTACATGGCAGCATCTTTGGGACTCAGGCAGACTAACTATATGGTCTACACAGCTAGATACCAGAAGTCCAGGTGGGACACTGTGCTGGCTCTGGTTAAACAGGCCCCTGACCAGCTTGCCAAAGAGCTGGAGCAGGTGGCTGTGGATGGGATTGAGGCATCCAAGGTGCATTTTCATGCTGCTGTGGACTCCAATGATGTTTCATCTAGAGTCATGGCTACATCTGTGGCCCTTCAGAGGATGGCTTGGCTCAGATGTACTAGCCTATCACAGGATACCCAGGTTAAGGCCATGGATTTCCCTGTCATTGGTAATTCTCTGTTTGGGGAGCAGACAGAGAACTACATCAAGAAGATGGACGAGTACAGGACCACCTACAGGAGTGCTTAGGCCAAAGAAAGGCAAGCCACTCCTCAGAAACAGCATTCCAGGGGCAGGGGCAGGCCCTTTCAAAGGCCTTTTTTACCAAGCCCAGGCCTCCTCTTCTGCTTATGCTCAGAGGGGGTTCTTCAGAGGGAGAGGCAGACTGGGAATGAGCAGGCCTGCTTCCACCCCTCAGCCTAAAGCCCCTGCCAAGCGGACACCCTGATGGGTCTGCCCAGGCCGATTCTCCAGTACCTGTAGGGGGCAGGCTGGCTTACTTTGTCCAGGACTGGAAGTCTTTGACATCAGACAAGTGGGTCCTGGAAGTAGTAAGCCAGGGACTGGTTCTCAGCTTCAAAAAATTTCCCAGATGAGAACCAGATCCTTTCCACCTGCAAATCCATCAGAGACCCTTGCCCTAGAGGCAGAGGTTTCTTCCCTCCTGGCTCTCAGAGCCATTGAAAGGGTTCCTACCCTACACAGGGGCAAAGGATTGTACTCCAGGTACTTCCTAACCCCCAAAAAGACAGGAGAATAGCGGCCCATCCTGGATCTCAGATATCTGAACAAGCACCTTTTTAAAACCAAAATTAAAAATGGTGACTCTGGGAATAATTATAGCCTCTGTAAGGTCAGGGGACTGGCTAGACTCCCTGGACCTCAAAGATGCCTATTTTCACATTCCCATCAGGTGCTCCCACAGAAAGTACCTCAGGTTCAAGTTGCCCTCAGGCCGCTATCAATTCAGAGCAATGCCCTTTGGCCTAACATCAGCCCCAAGGGTGTTCACAAAGTGCCTGGCAGTAGTGGTTGCTTTCCTAAGGAGAAAAAAGATCTCCATCTTTCCATACTTGGATGACTGGCTCATAGTGGGTCAGTCTCCAGGCCAAGTCAAGTTACATCTGCAAATAACTCAGCAAGTGCTCACTTCCTTAGGATTCCTCCTCAACCTTCCAAAGTCAGTTCTTGAACCAGTACAGCTCCTCACCTTTATAGGGGCAGAGCTGGATACAATAAGAGTAAAAGCCTTCCTTCCCCTGGACAGGGCAAGGTCCCTTATAGAACTGGCCTCTTCATTCACCCTTCAGGTGTCTCGACCAGCAAGGCATTTCTTGCAGCTCCTGGGCCACATGGCAGCCTCTACAGCAGTGGTCCGGGGGCAAGTTTCCAGATGAGGGTCATTCAGTTCCACTTAAGAGCCTTCTGGTCCCAAAGAAAGGATTTCCTTCCCAAACTAGTCCCAGTGACTCAAATCCTGATCCAGGCTTTGCAATGGTGGCAGGATCAGGACATTTGAGACAGGGAGTTCCTTTTGTCACCCAGTCTCATTCAGTGATGCTCACCACAGATGCCTCCCTGCTGGGCTGGGAAGCCCACTTGGGGGACCTTACCACCCAAGGGCTGTGGTCACCTCAAGAATCTCTGTTTCACATCAATTTCTTGAAACTCAAAGCAGTGTTTCTGGCACTGCAAGCCTTTTCCAAATCTGTACAGAACAAGGTGATCCAGATCAGAACAGACAATCCCACCACAATGTGGTACATCAACAAGCAAGGACGCACTCGGTCTATGGCCTTGTGCACAGAAGCAATGAAGTTGTGGTCTCTGGCCTATTCCCTGCAAACCTCTCTGATAGCAGTTCACCTCCCAGGGAAAGACAATGTCCTAGCAGATGCTCTCAGCAGGATATCCCAGGGCCATCACGAATGGACCCTAGATCCCCTAGTTTTGGAAGTGATTTTCTCGAGATGGGATCCTCTACAGATAAATCTTTTTGCAGCCCCAGACAATCACCAACTTCTTCTCTTTTGTTGTAGACCCTCAGTCTTGGGCTCAGTCCCCCTGGATGCTCTGATTCTGAATTGGGAAGGGAAGTTCCTGTATGCTTTTCCCCCCTTCCCTCTCCTGTTCAAAGTGCTAGTCAAGATCAGGTCTCAAACATGCAAAGTGATTCTGATTGCTCTAGACTGGGCCAAACAGCCCTGGTACCCACTGTTGCTGTCCTTAGCAGTCTACTTTCCCCTGTCTCTTCCCAGGAATTACAACCTGTTGACATCCTCTCAGGGAAGGATTTGGTATCCGAACCTCAAATCTCTCAATCTCAAGGCCTGGCTCTTGAAGAGTTAGAGTTTGCTGATCTGCACCTCTCTCAAGGGGTTATGGATATCCTTAAGGCTTCTCGAAAGTCTTCCACTAGAAATACTTACAACTCCAAATGGAAAAGGTTCACTATTTGGTGCTCTAATAAGCATATTTCTCCAGAATCTGCTGGGTTGCCTACAGTCCTGGACTATATGGTTCATCTTAATGGCTTGGGACATAGGCCGGCTACACTTAAAGTGCATCTGGCAGCTGTTTCTGCCTTCTTGTCAGTAGGCAAGCCCTCTCCTCTGTCAGCCCATCCTGTGTTTTGTAAGTTCTTCAAGGGATTGCTGCACACCAATCCCCTATTTAGGGACCCTGCTCCTGCTTGGGACCTTAATGTTTGCATTGTTCAGCTTATGCAACCACCCTTTGAGCCTTTTTCCTCTGCAGAGCTTAAGTACTTGACTTGGAAAACTGTGTTTTTGGTAGCTATTACCTCTGCCAGGCATATCAGTGAATTGCAAGCCCTGTCAGTGGAGCCTGATTTCATCTCTTTCCATAGAGATAAAGTGGTCCTAAGAACTAACAGGAAGTTTTTGCCTAAGGTGGTTTCAGATTTCCAACTTAATCAGTCTATGTCTCTCTCCCTGTTTTCTTCACTGACCATTCCTCCTCTGGAGAGAGGAGGTTGCACAGCTTGGATGTTAAAAGGGCCCTCAGCTACTACATAGAGCGCACCAAGGGTCACAGATTTGAGTCCCTCCAGTTGTTCCTCACTAATGGAGAGGTCGGTAAGGGCAAACCTGCCACTAAAAGATCTATTGCCAGTTGGATTATCTCTTGTATACAGTTCTCTATGAAAAACTGGGTAGAACACCACCCTCAGGCCTGAGGGCTCACTCTACTAGAGGTGCAGCTGCTTCTCTGGCTGCTGCCAGGGATATTTCTATCTTAGAAATTTATCAAGCAGCCACCTGGAAAACAGTCCATACATTCACCAAGCATTACTCTCTGGATATCCAGGCTAGGAGTGATGCTCGGTTTGGCACAGCAGTACTTCAGAGCCTATTCCCAAAGAAGGTTCTGTCCCTCCTCCATGGAGGTACTGCTTGGTAGTCTGCAATAGTCACAATACTGCAAGGCTTCATGTTGTTTGAAGAAAAAAATGCTCACCGTAGTAATGTTGTTTCTTCTAATAGAGTCTTGCTGTATTCTGACCTCCCCTGCCTCCCCTCTCAGAACCTGGTTTTTGGGATGTGGGTGGGCAGGAGCAGTGTTGGCACCCTAGAAGTGTCCTTTTTTCACCCTCCTTTATTTTGGGTGTGTGTTGTGTTTTGTTTTGGGTTTCTGACTTGAGTCTTTGCTTTGAAACCAAAAAATAACCCTTTTAATAAATTTAGTTGCCAGTTGGCTAGTGTGAGTCTTACAGTTTCACATAGAACTTCTAGTGAGTATTGCTTGTAAAGATCTGACGGTTGGAGTTTAAACAACAGCAGACAGAGGCTTCAACCGAGCTCGCACTGAATGTTCCATGCTGGCCATGGAAAGTTAACTCTTTGTTCTCCGGGGCAGTTGAAAGGCAGGACTTAACTGCAATAGTCAGAATACAACAAGACTCCATTAGAAGAAACAACATTACTAAGGTGAATAGTTTTTTCTTTCAGTGCCATCTCGATGGTCACTTAGCTACAACTCCTGGTGCAACACTCATTCTAAAAATTAAAACAACTTCTTGAAAGTAATACATTTGTTTTAAATATTCACAATATGTAAATGATCTTAGTTTAGTACTTCTAAGCTACATATTTTATCATAATAGTAATGGACCTTGAATCGGGGAATGTGGGCCAACGTGATACTGAGAATCTCTCTGCAGCTCCTTCATGGCTATGAGCAAACTCCCCCTCCCCTGCACTTCAGTTCTTAAAACTCCAGCCCTGATGCTAGGAGCCCCTGCCCACACTTCCCTACATTGCCCCTGCTGGCAATTGTAAAACTATTAATAAAAAAAGTCTGTAAATCCTCAGCTCCCTAGTCTCCCCAGCTCTGTACTGATTACCAGTACCTCCCACCCACACATTGCTTCTGTTGCCACACCAACCCAAGGAACCCTTGCCCAAACATAAAAACGTAGAAGCTGATGGCAGATAAGAACATTGTGGCCCACCCAGTCTTCCCATTTTGCCTACATATTACAAGCCACAGACCCTAGCTGATCTGCAGATAACCATTTCTTTCCTGTTCCTAGGATACTTTAATTTCTGTCCCATGATTTAATGAATTCCTTAACTGTTTTTGCCCTACCCCCTCCTTTGGGAGGCCATTCCAAGCATCCACTACTCTTTCAGAAAAAAGGTTCTTCTTCATATTACCCTTGAACCCCCACAACTTTATTTCATGCCCCCTTGTTCTTGCACGTCTTCTTTTTTGAAAGATGCTATTCTCCTGTACCTTGTTTATATCCCTGAGGTACTTGAACATTTCTATCATGTTCCCCCTTGCTCTTCTCCAGGGAATACACATCAAGTTCTCCTAGCATCTCTGTAGGGATTTTCAAACAGACCCTGCACCATCTTTGCAGCTCTCCTCTGGACCACCTCCAGTCTGACTATGTCCTTCCAGTGATGTGGTCTCCATAACTGGACACAGTACCCCAGCTGAGGTCTCACCAGCAGTCTATACAGTGGCATAACCACCTCCTTCTTTCTGCTGGTGATAGCTCTCCCTATGCACCCCAGCATCCCACTTGCTTTCCCACAGTCTTCTCACATTGTTTGGTTGCCTTTAAGTCATCTGATATTAGTACCCACAGGCTCCATTCCTGCTTGGTAGCTGCCAGTAGTCCCCTTCATCTTGTACACCTCCCTTGGATTTCTGCTCCCAAGTGCATAACTTTGCACTTTTTGCATTGACTCTCAGCCACCACACTTCTGACCACTCCTCCAATCTGCTTAGGTCTTTTCTCATTTTTCTATCCCCTCCAGAGTGTCAACCCTGTTGCAGATCACTTCTTTTGCAGCACTGACCTGAGGAACCATCGACCGCACTCCCTTCGGCTCACACACTGCCTATTCGCAAAAGTAGCAATAATAATAATTAAACCTGACTCCTCACTGAACCTTTTATTTATAGACTCAGTCAGTTGAAGTCAACCTTAGCCTTGCTACTGTCCCTAGACCATCAAGTGTCTCTCTGCCCAACTTGGTGTGCTCCATCCACTCTCCCGATCCAAAGGCCCCTACCCCTCAGCTCCATAAATGGTGACCTTTAGCCCTTACTTACCCATGCACCTAAGCACTTACCATCCTTATCCTTAAACTGGGACAACGACACCAAGCCCCACCTCAATGTAGATGTATTCTTCCACTAACTGTATAGTACCCTTTACTGTGCTGATTGCCCTTGCCTCCATGCATTTTCTTACCTGCTCAATACGTGTATGTTTATTTGTTCTCACTGATCACTGCCTAAGTATCACCCTCCTTGTAATATTGTCTTACTGTTTGCCTGCTATTTTGTTCATGCTGTTTACTGCATTTGTTTTACCACTTGTAAAACCTATCTTTGTAATCTCCAGGGTCACACCTGAAAATAGGCATTCCTTGTCTAGTGTGCTTACCTGGTAAACAAAAGCTAATAAATAAATATTTGCCAGTAGTCGTACTACTAAATGATGCTCAGACCCATGATGTGTTTCTCTTTCCCTGTCACACTTCGCTTTCTCAGCCACGTGTCTCTGCCAGCATACATCTCCTTTATTGCTCTGTTTTATATATATATATATATATATATATATATATATATATGTATATAATATGTGTTATTCTTCCTGCAATCATATATCTCTCCGGCCTTGGGGGAAGGACATCTTCTAAATATTCTACCTAGAAACAGGGAACTATTTAACACACAATAGAAGGATATTCCACAAAAAAGTAAACAAAACAAAACACTGTTTTAATAATTTTTTTGTTAAACCTTTACTTCCTACCAATTCTATAATCACAATAATCCACTCCAAGATGTGGGTTATTGTGGGGGGGGCAGGATTTATCCATTCTGGTGTGTTTAGTAACTCGGCTTGCAGCCTCATGGCCAAACCATACCAGGTGTGAACAAAATCCACCATAACCCACACCCTGTAGTAGATGATTGCTTAATTTAAAATCAGTAGATTGGCACTAAACCTTTAATATATTCAAATGGGATTTCTTCACATAAATGGCCTGGAATCTATTTCTGCATTTAGGCCATTTAGAACCAGGGGTGGGATATTCAGAAATGTGCCAAAGGCATACGCAACTCCGGCGCAGCACAAGTCAACTGTGCAATGGTGCAGTGACTGTGATATTCAACGGTTGCACACCACAACATGTGCCAGCACAACACAGCTGAATATCGCAGGCACTGCGCCATGGCACAGTGAGAGGTGCACCAGGGAGCAACCAGATATGCACCATAGCGCAACCAGGGATGCACAAGGGGCAGAGGAAGATGCACCAAGGCACAGCAGGAACAGCCACAGGCACAGCAGGGAGTCAGGCAAGGAGGAAGGGGGGAAACAGTGCAGGACAGTGGGCAGACCAGGCCAGAAACACTGGCAGGGACACAATCAGCACACAGGTCACCACTGCACAGGGAGTGCAAGCATGGAACGGCCCCCCTGGGAGGACACAGGGCACAGGTGGCACTGACGTACAAGGGCGGGCACCCTAGACCACTACACAGTGGTGGGCACGCGGCCGCCTGGCCAGTGACAGGCCACACCCCAACACATGACACACACCACACACACACATATCACACATCCTGAACAACCATCCCAGGGCTGCGGCACAGCACAGCCACTGACCAAGGGGCATGCCAACACCATGCACACACCACCCAATGACACAGATGCACCACATGGCCACCCACCACACATCTGCAGCATGGACCCACTCACCAGCTGCAAAGCAGACATGGACACAGAAGGGTAAATAGGTAAAGTATATATTGGGGGAAAGCAACACAGCTAAACACAACACAGGTAACAAATGGGAGGGTAGAGGTAGGTGGGAAGGGGCAGGGGATGGGGCCTGTACAGGTGGCTGGTGGAAGGGAAGACAGAGGTGTGAAGGGGGCTGGTGGTCCTCAAGGCCAGCCTCAGTCTGCCTGCGCCTAGCGCCTCCCCTGCACCATTCCCGGAGCAGGATCCGCTGGGTCTGGTCTGCCATCTCCATTGTGTGAGAGGTTATTAAAATGATCTGCTGCAGCAGACAGCAGTAGAATGGGAGCCTGGAACCCCTCCAGACACCTATGACAGAGGAAGGGACAAGGTGATCAGTTCAAGTCCAAAGCACACAAGCCCCCCCCCCGTGTTCAGCGGACAGTGGGTGCACACGCCCCTGGAGTGGCACTTCAGCCACCCGCAGTGGGTAGGCACCTGCTGCCAACCCGGCATGCCACAGTGGTACACAGTGCTGGAATCCACTGCTCAAGGGCCACCCGACAGCACTGCAGCATACGGGTGGCATGGTGCTGCAGTGGAACAGCAGCGGCACAAGTGCTGGCCAGATGCACACCCTGCCCACCAGCAGCTGCCACACATGTGCAGTGGCCACCCCATGGTGCCATGCACACTACACCATGTGCCAACCACAGCTGCCATGGCACAAGGCACAATGGACCACGGCCGTACCCCCACCCCCGCCGCCCACCCTGCACAACAATGTGGGATCTCACAGTGCCAACCTGCTCCCCGTGGTGCTCCACGCACTGGTTCTGGCACTGCACACCTGGCTGGGCCTCCTCCCACTGCCGATGGGCCCACAGTGACCTGCTGTGGACCGCCAGGTGCTCCCACTGCCCTGGCCCTCCTCCGGTCCTCAGGTCCTTGGACGGGAACACAGACAGGCACACATCAGAACACAGCCACAACATGGGCCCACTGCCCCCACCACCCATGCACAGAGTGCACCCCCGCCTGTCAGGGTCGTTGGGCATATGCACAGCGCACACAGTGACTGGCAATACCATGCCACAGGGTGCACCACAACAGCTCCCCTCGCATGGCATGCAGTCCTGCCAGCCCCATGGAACAGTGGACTTGCACAGACACAATCGGAGTGCACTTACCTGGCAATGGCACGGCCCCCTGCCGGACATGCGCCTGCAGCACCTTCAGCTGCTCCAAGGCCCTCTGGACCAGGTCCCCATACCGGTGGTGACATTGCTTCTCGGTGTGCAGCACACCAGTGGCCTGGACAATGCCGTCGGCTATCTACTGCCACACGTCGGTCCTTGGCCTTGTGAGGGGCTGCTGGCCAAACAGGCCGGCAGCATGGGGCTCCACCTGGGCCACCAGGTTCACAAGCTCCAGCTGGCCCCAGTTGCGGGCATGGGGCACTGTGCAACACAACATATTCAGGCAGCACTGTAGAATGCCAAAATGGAGCCCAGTAGCACACGTGCAGAACGTGCTTGAAATGCGTGCCTTGCACGGACATGTGCTATCTGCGGCAATCATGCATCTTCAGGGATGCGCAAAATGGGTGTGGCCACACCGGCACTTGGGGCAGAGAACCCTAGGGAGGCACAGGGCATGGTGGGGATCAGGGGTCAACATGCGCAGAAGTACATTTGGGACCACTTTGCATAATGTACAATAGGGCCACGTAGTTGGCACGCCCCATGGCACCAATAGCACCAGAACGCTAGAGCCCCGATGGCGCCCAAGCACCATTGTCCCGATAGCGCCGAGCACCATGTTCCCAATAGCGCCCAAGTGCCATAGGCCCCAATGGTGCCCAAGCATCATAGGGCCTATGGCACTCGAGCACCATAGGTCCCATGACACATGGGCACTATGGCCCCTACAGTGCACCCAGTGCTTGTCCCACAATAGGTGGAAGCTTATGCCATTGCACATGCATGTTGGCAGGTACGCACTGCACATGTCACTGCAATGCACAACAACATGCTCTGGAGCAAGTCCATTGTGCAATGCGCAACAACATGATATTCAGCCGAGATATGCAGATCAGCTCATCAGCCTATCCGAGGTGCAATGGGGACATTTGCATGTCATTATGGTTGCACATCGGCTCGTTGGCATCCGATGCGCTATAAAGGCACCTCACAACGTCAAAGGCCATGGACCAGTATTGCAACCAACAGAGGTAGAATGTGCCTGCCAGGGGGGGCAGCACAGGGTACTGGATGGCCGGGGAGACCCGCTGCAGCCACTAACCACATGTCCATGTCCATGTCCACAGGTAACATCATGTCTGAGCACGAGGAGGGTGAGGAGTGGGGGCCTACCTGGAAGTGAAGGCCCAAATTTACAAGAGTGGAGGCAGATGGCCTGTTTCAGGCATATCTTGACAGGGAGCCTTTGCTGAGTGTCGCCACAGGCACACCCCATGCCAGGGCCGCAGCCTGGGAGGAGGTGGCAGAGGCCATGAACCAGCAGGGCAGCCACCAGTGTCTCTGCACAGGAGTACAAGAAGAAGGTGGGCACTGACAAGCATCAGATAAAGAAAACTTTGGCGGCCATCCAGGCCGCATGGTCAGGCACTGGTGGGGGCCAGGCTGCCGTGTGACAGCTCACGCCACAGGAGAAGATGGCGGCGGCCACCATGCAGTGTAGTGCAGTGGAGGGGGTGCCGGGCAGTGACTTCCAGACTGGAGGGAGCCCATCACTGAATGGTAGGTATGGCAGGCGGGGGTGGCTGGTGGGACAGCAGCCCTAACACATCTGTGTTCCCTTACAGCACCAGCCCATCAGCATGCAGTGGCAGGGGCACCGGTGGCTGTTGTGGTAGCCCACCCAGCCCCAGAGGACCAGCCATCCACCTCCACTGGTATCCGGGGGCCCGATCGGCTGTAGAACACCACCACCATCCAGCCGGATGTCCCGGGTGTGGTGGCAGATGAGGCCCTGGCTGTGTTCCAGGGAGACACCAGCCACGGTGTGCTCTGCGCAGAGACACAGGTTGGGGTGGGGTCTGACACTGATGATGAACAGACCATTGTCATGGACAGCGGGGGGCTAGACAGAGGGGAGTCACCCATAACATACACCCGCACCGGCTGCATGGCCGGTGGCCTGTTGACAGTGGAACAGCTGCCCGCCACTGCCCCTGGACCTGCTGTGTGTGCAGGCACAGTTGCACAGGGTGGCAGGGCACCCACACAGGTGCCAGCCAGCACAGAGGGGCTGGAGGGGCGGCAGCAGCAGACAGCTGGAGACGTGGGGGGGCTGGGAGCCACATCCACCACCGGGGTGCCTGACATTACCCAACCCCATGAGGGCCACACTGTGCAGCACCCACCTGAGTGGGGGCCATGCAGCACGGCCATATGACTCCGGTGGAATGGTGTCATGCCCCTGCACCCCAGGGTGCTGATCCCTTGCCCAAGCACACCCAATTGCTGTGGGGCTTCATGGAGCAACAGGTGCTGCTCGTTGCCTGGGTGCAGGCACTCTGCGCAGAGGTGCGCCTGGAAGCCGAGCAGCACGCGAGGGGCACAGCGCAGGTCCTGGAGGCCATTCAATGCCTGCAGGAGGACATGACTGCAGCCCTGGACTGCATTTTCAGTGTGATCATGGTCAGCCTTGCCCCACTGGCTACTACAGGGCATGGCCACCTGCCACAAACACCGCGGAGTGCACTGTCCACCCCACGGCCCCGGCATCGGGTGACCCCATCCGTGTCAATGCCAGGCTCTGCTGTGGGCATCCCTAGCATGCCTGGAGCGGGCCTGTTTGGGGTCTGCAGACCCCTGCGAGGACCCAGTCACAGTCCCACAGTCCCACCCCTCGGGGGTGGTCCCTGATCCCCCCATGGTCGTTGCACAACCATCATTGGCTGGGTGGCTGTGGTGCAGCAGTCCCCATGTGCCATGGTGGCTGTATGCCTGCGCGGCAGACCTGATATGCACACTCCCCTGTCAGCTGTCTGCAATCACTGCCCTGTGTGCACATGGGTGTTGTGTGTGTGTGTGTGCATGGCATGGTCATGGCAGCCGTGTGGTGTGCCACACGCAGCCCGTGTGCACACCTGCCCAACTGCTGGCCTGTGTGGTGTGTAAATGATGATGCTTTCACAGCACTGGTTGCACATAAGCACCGGTACCCTGCGTCTGATCCACGCCACTTGCTGGCGCCCGGTCGCATGCATGCAAATGCTACTGTGTGGATATGTGTGTGTGTGTGTTGCTGTACAGTGATGTGTGGTGTGGTGTTGTGTGTGGCCATGTGGCACCACTCTGCTACCGCACCACGCCTGTGTGTGCATCACCCTGGCAATGGCCACACATGGCTGTGTGCTGAGCCACTGTGTTGGTTCTGTGCCCATGTGTCTGTCTGCCTACCTGCATGCACCGTAGTGCTCCTGCACTATCGTGTCCAGCTGGGGTCATGCTAGCCGCATGAGCCAGGGATCCCTCTGCCTGGGAGGAGCTGTCCACCTCCTCCTGGCCCTTCACCTGTGTCATCCCCACTGCTGTTCCCCTCATCGGCCTCGACAGCTATTCCATGGTCAATGGCCATGTTGTGCAGCATACAGCATGCCAGGAATAGGCTGCAGGCCTTTGAGGGGCTGTATTGTAGGGCACCACCAGACCTGTCCAGGCAATGGAACCATGCCTTCAGCATCCTAAACACATGCTCAATGATGTTCCACATGCTGGCATGTGCCTCATTGTACCGCTCCTCCGCTGGGGACAACGGGCGCCGGTAGGGGGTGAGCAGCCAGGGCCTAAGTGGGTAGCCACTGTCATGTGTGTGTGCAGAGAATGAGAGAGAGTGTGAGTAGGCTAGCCTGGTGACCCCTGTCACTGTGTCCCATGCCCCTCCCAGTCGCACATGGCGGTTCCCCTGCCCTGTCCACCCCCTTCCATACCCTGCTGTTCCCCACTGCCTGTAGTCTCACCATACTCTCCCACTAGATGTCCAGTGGGGATGTCCCCACTCTCAAACCTATGGCACAGTGCTGAGCTGTACCAGATGTAGGCATCGTATGCTCCCGCAGGGTGTGTGGCATAGACATTGGTTATACACCCCTTGGCATCGCACACCACCTGGCAGTTGATGCTGGGGTAGCTCTTTCTTTTGATGTAGAATACCCCCTCTGTGCCAGGTGGCATGCGGATGCCCATCTGGGTGCAGTCGATGGTCCCTAGCACACCAGGCATACGTGCTACCCAGTGGAACTCCTGCATGGTTGCTGTACACTCCGCCTGTGTGCTGGGGAAGTGGATGTGTTCCACAGCATGTGGCAGCAGGGTGTTGAGGAATTGTGTGAGGAGCCATCACGTGGCCGACTGGGTTATGCCTGTGGTGTACCCTGTTGTTCTCTGGAAGGTGCCCTTGGCGAGAAAGCACATGACAGCTGTTACCTTTGTCTCCACAGTCAAGGCATGGCTCCGTCTAGTGGGTGCCTGCATTTCCTCATTGCACAGCTCACAGAGCTACCTCAGAATCACATGGTTCAGGTGATACTGGCCCACGATCTCTGTGTCAGTGTGGGTCTCAAAGCTGATGCGGGGCTGGTACCGCCTGTTCTGGGCGTATCACTGATGGGCCCTTCCATGACCACATTGCTATGCCTCCTGCCTCCTCACATCCCTCATTAATGCTTCCATCTGGGATGCTGCACTGGCCAGGGCCCCTGTTTTCCTTTCACCCCCTGAGCATCCGGCTCCACTGGCCCCCCCGGCTCCATGAGGCAGTGCCTATTGCTTGGCAGGACCCCCCTCCCCGTGTACCCTGCCTCTGGCTGGGTTTGCCTGCCAACTCTATCACCCACCCCTGTGCGTGCTTGTGTTGCACCCTTTTCTGTCCAGTGACTCCCTTCGGCACCCACTCACTCCCCCTCCCTCAGTGGGCCTCTGTGAGTGGCACTGTCACACACACTCACTCTCTGTCTCTTTCTCTCTCACAATCACTCTCTCCATCTCTCCCTCTCTCTCTCTCTTTGTCCTTCTCCTCCTCTCCCTATCACCCTCTTTCTCTCTCTGATGGCCTGTCTGTCACCCTCCATCCTGCTCCCCTCTGGTGCAAGTGCTCTCCTCCTGATTGCTCCCTGTTTTTATAGGTTCAAGACTGCTCCGCACAACTGGCAGTTGCTCCTTGCTTGTGCCATTGCTCGGTGGCTGAATATCACACTGTGCTGCATATTCATGGGTCCACCCCCTGCCCTTGCACATGCATTCATTACTGTTGCACATTGGCGCACTGTGACTCATGCTGTGCAGTTGCTCCCACTGAATATCGCTCTTTGGCACATCTCCACAGTTGCAAGATAAGAACCCTGTTGGCGGCCGTATGCGAATCGATTTGAATATCCGTTTCCTGGGTGTTTAAACCAATAAATCCAATCTGTTTCATTTTTATGTTGTCTTCCACGTGTGCAAGAAACATGTTGTGATAACTTTAGAATAGCAGGTTTTGGAGGTGCAGTCGTGCTGTGACCAATGGTGCCACTGCTTTTTGGGGCTGGGCTTTGTGTCATGAATTAGATTGCATGCTGTCTATAACAGTAGTGCAAAAGCATGCCACCAACTTCAAACATTTTAGCTGCTGCAATGAGGGAGCTTCACCTCATTGCAGGGTGTGCCTTTCCTGGTGTAACATTTCAGTCAGACATGGCGGCGGCTGTGCCGTCCGCCTTGCACAGTTCCCAGAAAAGCCAATATTGGGGGTGCACAATCCCCCTGTTGGCATCATCATGCCCCCCTCCTGAGTTCATTTGCAGACGGGGAGCCCAATCCCCGTCAGCATCATGTCCCATGCCAGTTGTTTGCCGAGGGGGGTGTCCAATCCCCCTCGGCATCATCCCCCCAACACCTTTTATTTGCCGACGGGGTGCCCAATCCCTGTTGGCTCCAGTCCCCGAATCCTAAAACATGCAGGTGGCATGCTGGGAGCCCACCCCAGCATGCCAAAAGTACTTGTTAAAAGAAAAAACCTTCCCATGATGTTTTTTTTTTTAACCCTGTTAAGTATAAAACTGTCCCTTGCTGCCTGCAGCCCCCTTCCCCAACCCATGCCCACCCACTACGCACCCCACCTCCCACCTCCTCCTCACCCCATACTTACCTCTGGAGCCCGGCATGATCTTCAGTGGACTGGGAACACGTCTGCACTCTTGAAAGCCGATTGCGAACTGAAGAAATGCAGGTAAGTTGTAGAATGGGTTAAATAGGGTTTTTTCAACTTTGGTGCATATCTTGGGCATTTTGGGGAAACTTGGCACCACATTTTCAACATGGGGTTATTGGGACCCCTCCTCATGCATTCAGTCACTGTCATGGCGTTATTCAGTCCGGAAAGGTGATTTTGCGGTCACTGCGTGAAATCACCTTTTGGGACCGAGTAATGAAATGACAGTGCCACTGTTCATGAGATGGGCTCTCAAAAAGCCTATGCTGCTAATTTGGTGAAAAAAAAATCAAAAAAATGACTGTTTTATGAATGTGTATTGCGCAGTTTCCACGCACGCTCATAACTTCGCAAATCTGTAATATTTTCACTCCAGATTTTCAACATTGGCATTTATTCGCACATCCATATGAACAGTACAGCTGTCATTTTTCACACCCTGGCTGAACTGTGTTTTCGCACTTCCCGTGCAGAATAGCACGGTTGCTGTGGGAAATCAATGTTTGGGACAGATTAAGACAATTGCAGTGACTCTGTTCATGAGCAGAGGTCCTAAAATGCCTATGTTGAAAATTAGGTGACAAATGTCCATAAAATGACTGTGTTACAAGCGTGCATTGTGCAGTTTCCATGCATGCGCTTAACTTTGATAATTTTTAATATTTTTACTCCAGATTTTCACTATTGCCATTTTTTCACTCCTCCTTATGAACAGTACACCTTTCATTTTCCACATACTACCTGAATTGTGTTTTCACACATCCAGCATGCAGTGACGCAGTCTCTGTAGGAAAACAATGTTCAGAACAGAGTAAGAAAATTACAGTAACACTGTTCATGAGCAGAGGTCCCAAAATGCCTATGTTGAAAATTTGGTGAAAAAATTCCATAAAATGACTATATTACAAGCGTGCATTGCGCAGTGTCCATGCACAGTTGTAGCTTTGAGAATTTATAATATTTTCACTCCAGATTTTCAACATTGTCATTTTTGCACACCTTCGTATGAACAGCATAGTTGTCATTTGTCACATCCTGCCCGAAATGTAGTTTCGTACATGTGGCGCATAATTGCCTGGTCGCTGTGGGAAATCAACGTTCGGGGCAGATTAAGGTAATCATAGTGCCACTGTTCATGAGTAGAGGTCCCAAAATGGCTATGTTAAAAATTTGGTGAAATAATTCCACTAAATGACAGTGTTACGAGCGTGTGATTCGCAGTTTTCACACACACTCATAACTTTGAGAATGTTTAATATTTTCACTCCAGATTTTCAACATTGCCATCTCTTCACACCTCCTTATTAATGGTGCAGCTGCCATTTTAATGTGGTGCAGAATGGCGCGGTCACTGTGGGAAATCAATGTTCGGGACAGATTAACAAAATCATAGGGACACTGTTAATGAGCAGAGGTCCCAAATGCATTCATGAGGTGGAGTCACAAAAAGGCCTTGTTTTAAAATTTGGAGTGCAAATACCAACACACGCCCAGGGCGTTATGGTTTCTAACCATTATGTCCCACCCTGTACAGACTAACAGGCATCAGAGGTGTGTCTTTGGGTTGTCTGCTGTACTGCTCATGCCATTGGTCCTCCACCCCTGCCCTGCAGCCACTGACAGGCATCAAGGTGTGCCTTGGACTCTTCAGCCCCAAAGTTCAACCCATTCTGCTATGCTGCACCCATCTCAATGTACATACTTATGAAATGGGGTGAGCATAAGGCCAGATGACCCCAAGGCCCAACATGACACTTCTCAGACTCTGCAGGGTTGGGTGAGGTGAAATAGCATGAGCGTTATGGCCAGTGACCCAAACGCAAACCCCAATGCCTGTCACTCTCTGCAGGGTGGGGTGGGGTTGACATCGGTTCTATACTTCACTGCTATTCCTATTATGAATCTTTCTTAACTCCTGCACTACCAATGCCAACACCAGCAAGATAACATTTGGCATTGACAAATGCTTGTTTCAGAAGGGCCTTGAGCCTGTTCCTCCCTCCTCTTCTTGCCATGATCTGCAATGCAGGTCTCTGAAGGAAAATGTTGAGGTGGTGCACACATGGCATGCCCTAAAATGGTTTCCTAGAGTGTTTTCACAAGTTCTCTGCAAGATGGTTCAAATATGCTCTTGTATTCTCTCTTTAGAGTTAAACTGGGTATTTTCTTTTGTACTTCTTGAGCACACCCTTTTCTATTATTGGCTCTACTCCTGGATCACACCGGCTATCTATCCATGAAAACACATTACCTAGTTCATGGCATGTGCTATCCCTTTAAAAGTTTGATCTGTTCCTGGCCTCTGTCTCTATTGGTGCCAAAGGAGAAAAATCAAATGCTAACCAGAAGGTGAATTTTGTGATGAACTTTAGGGGTACATGACAATTCACTCCTGACATTTCGCTCAGCGACAACTGGCTCCAGCGATAACTGGCTCCCATGACATCTCATTCCCTGACAATTCATTCCCTAAGCCAGTTGTCATGGAGTGAAATGAAATCTGGAGCCACCCCTGGTTTCTGCTGTCTCCTTCTTTGCTATTGTGTCTCCCTCCCCCTCAGTCATCCCCCCTTGGCTTTTTATGTTTGCTTGCAGGCATGTGCAAGAAACATAGTGCCATCATCCGAGTTTTCAGAGGTGTGGCAGCCCTCTTCCAATTCAGGCAGTGTGTTGGCAGGCACGGCCGCAGTTCTCCAATGCCTGCTCAAGCTGTCTATGACCAGTCCAAAATGCAGTGACGTACAGTTGAAAGGGGGTGCTATGCTTCAGTGAGCAGCGATAAGGTATCGCCTGCTCATGCGCGCTCCCCCTACACACACACACATGCATACTGCATGCTCGCCCCCCCCACACACTGTGTAGCCGACGGGGGGTGCCCAATCCCCCAGGGCTGTGCTGCGCCCCAAAAACAGAGTTCTCATATGCCACGCGGTGCCCACCCCAGCTGGCCACATCAGCATAGCCGACGGGGTGCCCAATCCTCCGTCGGCTCCACTGGTCCCACCCCCAGAGTACAGGGTGCCATGCTGGGAGCCTCCCCAGCGTGGCAACACATGCTATCACTGACGGGGTGCCCAATCCCAGTCAGCTCCACATCCCCCACTAGCTATCCTGCCACGCTGGGAGCCCACCCCAGCATGGCAAACGTCCTGTGTCATTTAAAAAAAAAAAAACACCTGAAACTCAAAAACGGTCCCTGGTGTCTCTGTCCCCACCAGCGCCCACCCACTGCGCACCTGCCTCCCCACCCCACCCCATACCTCCTCTGGACTCCAGTAGGATGATCTTGATGGACGGGAACCCGTCTGCAGTCTTCAAAGCCGACCGCAAACTGAGGAAATGCCGGTAAGCTGTATAATGGGATAGATAGGGTTTTTCAACTTTGCTGCATATCTCAGGCATTTTTTGAATTTTGCACCAAATTTTCAACATGGGGTTTTGGGACCCTTCTCATGAATGATCTCACTGTCATGGCATTAATTGGCCTGAAGGGTGATTTCGCAGTCACTGTGCGAATCACCTTCGGGACTGAGTAACAAAATGACACTGCCACTGTTCATAAGGTGGGCTCTCAAAAACCTATGTTGAAAATTTGGTGGAAAAATTCTTAAAAATGACTGTTTTAAAGCGTGCATTGCGCAGTTCCTATGCATGCTCATAAGTTCACGAATTTTCAATATTTTCACTCCAGATTTTCAACATTGCCATTTTACCACACCTCCTTACGAGCAGTACAGCTGTCATTTTTCACATCTTGCCCAAAACATGTTTCCGCCCAGGTAGCTCACAATGGCACAGTCGGTGTGCAAAATCAATGTATGGGACACATTAAGAAAATCACAGTGACACTGTTAATGAGCAGAGGTCTTAATATGGCTATGTTGAAAATTTGGTGAAAGAATTCCTAAAAATGACTGTTTTACGAGCGCGCGTTGTGCAGTTCCTCGCACTCTCGTAAGTTTGTGAATTTTCTATATTTTCACTCCAGATTTTCCACATTGCTATTTTATTACACTTCCTTATGAACAGTACAACTGCCATTTTTCACATGTTGCCCAAAATGTGTTTCCACACATGTAGCGCACAATGGTGCAGTCGGTGTCCGAAAGCAATGTTTGGGACAGATTAAGAAAATTACAGTTACACTGTTCATGAGCAGAGGTCTTAAAATGGCTGTGTTGAAAATTTGGTGACAAAAGTCCATAAAATGACTGTGTTACGAGTGAGCATTGCGCAGTTTCCATGCACCATCGTAAGTTCATGACTTTGTAATATTTTCAGTCCAGATTTTCAACAGTGGCATTTTTCCACACTTCCTTATAAACAGTACAGCTGTCATTTTTCACAACATGGCCGAAATGTGTTTTCACACTTTCAACACAGAGATGTGTGGTCGCTGTGGGAAATCATTGTTCGGGAAAGAAAATCACAATGACACTGTTCATGATCGGAGGTCCCAAAATGCCTGTGTTGACATTCTGCTGTAAAAAATCCCCAAACTAATTACATTACGGGTGTACGTTGCACAGTTTCTATGCACGCTCGTGACTTCACCAGTTTTTAAATATTTTTACTGCAGATTTGCAACATTGCCATGTTTTACACCTCCCCATGAACAGTATAGCTGTAATTTTTCACATCCTGTTCGGAATATGTTTTTGCACCTGTGGTGCTAAATGCCGTAGTCATTGTGCACAAGCAACTTTCAGCTAACAAACTGATATTGCCACTGTTCATGAGGTGGGGGTCACAAAAAAACCATGTTCAAAATTTGGAGTGAAAATACCAACGAATGCTTGAGGTGTTACGGTTTCCAACCCTAACACCCCACCATGTAGAGAATGACAGGCATCAGGGGTGTGACTTGGGATTCTTGCCTGTAATGCTCATACCATTCCACACCCTGCAGCCAGTGAGAGGCATCGAGGTATGCCTTGGACTCTGTGGCCCCAAAGTTCACCCCATTCTCCTATACCGCATCCATCTCACTGTATTTCCTGATGGAATGGGGTGCACATAAGGGCCAAAGACCCCAAGACACACCGTGACACTTGTCAGTGTCTGCAGGGTAGGGTGTGGTGAAATGGCGTGGCCGTTATGCCTGACGACCCAAAGGCACACCCCAATACCTGTCACTCTCTGCAGGGTGGTGGTGGGGTTGGCTTCAGTTCACTACTTCACTGTCATTTCTGTTATGCAGCTCTGTAACTGCTACTCTACCAATGCCAATGCCAGCAAGCAAACATTCGGCATTGACAAATGCTTGTTTTTCTCGTTTTGCACTCTCCCCTGTCCTTGTGTTCCCTGGTGCTTCCTCGTACTTCCTTTGGAATTTTCTTTATTTTGCTGTGCCTCTTCTGCAGTCTGCAGATTTGGTACTTCTCTGTTTTCTTTGCTGCCTGTCTACCCCAACCAATGCAGATCTCTCCCTCCCAGCATTTCAAAGTGTGCCAAGAGACCAGTGACGGTTACCACAAACTCAGCATCATCGGTCCATTTCCAGCAACTGCAGTCTCCGTTCTCCTCAGCTGTAAATAAACCATAAGTATTCTGGCTACACGTGCACCACACAGCAGAATTTGCTGTTTAGAAACTGCACTGTACGACTTCTGCTAACGGACACGCTTGCTCCCGATACTACTGCCGATGAGCATACACGTCCTGATTTCACTACCTGATTAAAATAAAACTCTGGTCTGCTGCTATGGAAAGTGTTCAGACTGGTAAATAATTGGGCACTGAGACTTGGAATGTTTAAATGTTTTTATACTTTTGTAAGCAGGAGCGAGAGCAAACAGTTGCAGGAGTGAGACTTGGACTGTCCAGGTTTAAATGTTTTTTATAAATCTGCTGCCCTTCACTGTATTTAATGTAATCCTGCTGCATTTCACTAGACAGTATAAACCTTGCAACCTTACACCACACTGTTGGAACATGTTTTTATACTTTAGTAAGCAGTAGCGGGAGCGAGTAGTTGTGGGAGCCAAATGTTGTAGGAGTGAGTCATCGATGGAGCAAAATATTGGGAGCGAGGTGTCGTGTTCCCAAACTTTTGTTTGGGAGCTGTAGAGATGGCAAAGATTGTGAGATCTAGATGGCAGATTCTGTCCAGAGGCCAGGAAATTAGGTCACTGGTGGGCATGGCACCAAGGATTTTCTTCCGCAGAGGGATGAATTTAAGAGATCTGTTACCTAGTTGTCACTCTGTGAGTGCAGACTGAATTAAAGCTGACATCGGAACAAGATTTCACATGTGCTGTAATTACAGTGTTTGTGGTTATACAGTCACAGGCCTGATGTTTGTTCACCCAAGTACAGGTGAGGAACTTGGTACAAGATTTAACATTAGCTGCTATACCAGCTATGTGATATATGTTGGCTGGGGCATTTGTGGTAAAGTCTATGTGGGAAGGACCATAATGAGTACTACGGAGAGAATACAAGAGCATATTTGAGCCATCCAGCAGGAAAATTGTACAACCTCTCTAGGAAATCATTTTAGGGAATACCATGTGTTCTGTCTCAGCATTTTCCTTCAAAGCCCTGGACTCCATACCATGGCAAGAAAGGGAGGAGAAAGGCTCAAGGCCCTCCTGCCAAAAATTAAAAAACCAAAAACGAGTGGATTTATCACATAAATACACGCATTCCAAATGACTTGAATGCAGAAATGGGTTTCAGGCCATTTATATTAAGAAATTTAATTTGAGTATATTAAAGGTTTTGTGCCAGTCTACCAATGTTAATAAAGGAATAATGCACAACAGGGTGTGTGTCGTGCTGGAATAACACCACCCCTGGGGGGGGGGTTGGGCATGAGGCCGCAGGCTGAGTGCATCCAATGCCCCAGGTGTGGTGTTATCCCAGCACGACACACAACCTGGAGTGCATTATTCCTATTACACAATGGTTTGTTGTTATATCTAGAATAAAAAAATAATTTTAAAGAATGTTTTTATTAGTGTGGAAACATACTTTTGTTTCTTAAGAGGAGATGCAAACAAAAGGATGTGCTCCAAACAATCATCAAGAGATTCACAGTGAGGCTGAGACTGGAGCAGTGGCGTCATGCTGGAATAACGCCATGGGTCCAGACCCAAAATGACCAATCACAGTCCAAGATTCTTTCTTGCCATTGTATAAATAAGTATATTCCCTGTAGGAGGTTTAGATATATTTTCCAGAGCAGTACTTTTCAGTTAGGTTTAGAGCAGGATATATTTTTATCCAAGATCTCAGTCACATATTTTACAGTGGTTAGGTTTTTAAGATCTATAGGATGTATTTCTCTTCATGTAATTTGTTGTTCTAGTTATACATTACTATTTTTTTTTTTAATTCAGGTTCTTTATATTCAAATACATCGGAGTGACACATTGAATATGTAAAATGATTCAGTATGGTATACCTAAAACTAATTTTATTAATGAGAAAATGCTAGCTGTTTATGTAAGCAGGCATTGATATGTACCTAAGAGATAGCCTTATTTTACATTCCACCGCCCAGTGTTTTGTCTTTTTCCCAGCTCCTTGTTGGCCCCCATATATTTGCAATGGCTATTTAGTAGGGCTAGAAGTGCAACTCTGAGTAGGTATTTGTAGTGGCCCATCAATCCCTTGCAATGCATTACATTATTTGGATACAAATATCAGTATTTTGTAGTTCTAGCTATCCATATCACCACGGGCATGCTGTGTTAATAGGTTAGCTCTGAGTAGTGTAGGGGTTTTAACTTCACTACACCTGACAACGGAGGAGGTCCTTGGCTGTGTTTTTTAAATTGTGCAATATGACATGTCTTTTTTTTGTGGTGAGTTAAAATGGTACAATTGTGTTGACCCCCTAGGTTCATCAATAGCTATATGCATTATAACACGATGGGTCAATTAGGTTTGCACTAAGAACTTTGAATTATAAGAGGTTATAGATATTCAATATTTTTGTTATCACACATGCACTTTAATAATATTGTTATCTAGGACCACCCTGTTTGTCAACCTGCTTTGTTTTCTCACTTCCTGTAGCCTCCAAGCCTATTCCATCAATTGCTTTTGTTTGCATGTATTTTACTGCCTTGTTAGGAAGTAGGACTTTTATGCAATGAGACTGAAGAATGCTGGCAATGGATACATTAGCATAAGCCCAGGGCAATTCAGATCTGCTGAATACATCATTGCTGTCTGTTAGGAAGATTATTTTTACATTTTTATTTTTGCTGAATGTCTTTATGCACTGTTTGCAGTTCACATGTGCTATTCTTAACACTGTGTTAGCTTCTCTTTGGTCACTATATGATTGGTGCATGTATTTTACTACCTTATGAATATTTACGAAATTGATATTTAAATGAGCGCTAGTCATGATGCTGGCACCACTCTCCGATGAAGTCTTACAGTCCTACATACTGTAGTGGTGCTTGGTATCTGGAGGAGAGAATGTTACTATAAATCAGTTTTGCTTATATTTATTCCTGCATGGTGTGTCCACCCATTTTTGGTTTAGTTTGCCTAAGCTTGGTCTTACTGGTCGCTTGTAGCACCTTTAGCTGTGCTGGTGTGCTCAGTCTGTCTCTGGCTGTAAAATAGTAAGGCATGCCTGGGAGTGGTGGCCAAACTGCGGATGAACAGTAGCCAGGATGACAAACCAGAAGCAGAGTTAAAGGGTCAGCCGGAGCCTGACCCCTAGCCTAAACCAGAAAAAAAGTCCAAATCAGAACCAGTTCAAGGAGATCATAGCAGAACAGTAAGCTACAAGTAGTCCTGCTTTACCATCATGAAGAGCACCTAAGTGCTCTCCCAAGTAAAGTACTGCTGCACCAGAGAGCCCTGAACAATGACCAATCAGAATCATCTCAGAGACTCAAACAGAACCCTAAGTGAACAAGATCAAATCAAAGGATTAGTTAGCTACTGATGAGGCCATGAAAAATGTTTGGAGGACTGTGGCTGCTACTAGACTAAAGAGCTATGGGAATGCTCAGAAAATGGTGAGAAACAGGCCATGCCATCAAATGATGGTTCAGGACTAAATATGGGCACTGTTACCTCTACATGCCAAGATGGAAGTAGGAGATTGTTGAACACAACAGAAAGAAATTGTGCTAACTGAAGCTGAAAAGGACATGACCAGAGGTGACCATGAATACTGCTTAGAACATTACCAACAGATCGATCGCATTGCTCAGTCCAAAACTGCCACTTGGGAAACAGGTAGAACCATGTGGATGCACAAAGTACTGTATGCAGACAGAAATGATCAGCAACTTGGTTATTTAATGTGGATTGCCAGGTCTGATGGAGTATGAAGCAGAAAACTCCTCCCACTGCACTATTTTTAGACAGGACTTGGACAATACGTGTAGTCAGTTGGACAGCTGTTTCATCAAGCATTTGTCAATACCGAATGTTTGCTTGCTGATATAAGCATTGGACTTGCAGGAGTTAGACAGATTCAGAATAGGAGTGGCAGTGAAGTATTGAACTCATGCCAGTCCCACCTCCACCCTGCAGAGATGGACAGGCTTTGAGGTGTGCCTCTTGGTAATTGCCCATAATGCTCATTGCATTTCACCTCACCCTATCCTGTAGACACTGACAAGTGTTGAGGTGTGCCTTGGGGTGTTCAGCTTCACAGTCACCCCATTTCACAAGGACATACGCTGAAATGGGTGCACTACAAGAGAATGGGGTGAAGTCTGGGGCTGAAGAGTGCAAGGCACACCTTGATGCCTGTCACTGGCTTCAGGGTGGGGGTAGGATGGCATGAGCATTACAGCCGGTGATCCAAAGTTACACCTCTGATGCCTTTCTAGTCTGTACAGGGTGTGACGTTGTGGTTAGAAAACCTAACGCCCCGGGCGTTTGTTGGTATATGCACTGCAAATTTTCAACATGGCTTTTTTGTGACCCTGCACCTCATGAAAGCATTTGGGACCTCTTCTCATGAACAGAGGCAGTATGATTTTGTTAATATGTCCTGAACTTTGAGTTCCCACAGCGACCGTGCCATTCTGCGCCAGATGTGTGAAAACACAGATCAGGCAGGATGTGAAGAATGACAGCTGTACCATCCATAGGGAGGTGTGAAGAGATGGCAATGTTGAAAATCTGTAGTGAAAATATCAAAAATGCTTGAAGTTCCAAGCGTACATGGAAACTGTGCAACACATACTTGCACTGCAGTCATTTAGTGGAATTATTTCACCAAATTTTCAAAATAGGCATTTTGTGACCTCTGCTCATAAACACTGTCACTATGATTTTCTTAATCTGTCCGATACATTAATTTCCCTCAGCAACTGCGCCATTATGCGCCAGATGTGCAAACACACATTTCAGGCAGGATATGAAAAATTACAGCTGTACTGTTCATAGAGAGGTGTGGCAAAATGCCAATGTTGAATATCTGGAGTGAAAATATTACAAATTCGTGAAGTTATGAGCATGCATGGAAACTATGCAATACAAGCTCATAACAGAGTCATTTTATGGACTTTTGTCATCAAATTTTCAACATGGGCATTTTAGGACCTTTGCTCATGAACAGTTTCACTGTGATTTTCTTAATGTGTCCCAAACACTGATTTCCCACAGTGACCGCGCTATTCTGCACCAGAAGTGTGAAAACACATTTCAGTCAGGATGTGAAAAATGACAGCTGTACTGTTCATAAGGAGGTGTGGAAAAATTACAATGTTGAAAATCTGGAGTGAAAATATTACAGATTCGTGAAGGTACAAGCATGTGTGAAAACTGTGCAACACACGCTCGTAAAACAGTAATTTTTTTGATTTTTCCACCATATTTGCAACATAGGCTTTTTGAGGGTCCACCTCATGAACACTGGCACTGTCATTTCATTACTCGGTCCCGAAAGGTGATTCTGCGCAGTGACCGTGAAATCACCTTTCAGAACTGAATAATGCCATGACGGTAGCTGAATTCATGAAGAGGGGTCCCAATAACCCCATGTTGAAAATGTGGTGCCAATATTCCCCAAAATGCCTGAGATAGGCACCAAAGTTGAAAAACCCCTATTTATGCCGTTATACAGCTTACTGGCATTTCTTCAGTTCGCGGTCGGCTTTGAAGAGTGCAGACATGTTCCCGGTCCACCGAAGATCGCTGTGCTGGTCTCCTGAGGTAAGTATCAGGTGAGGGTGTGTGTGAGGGAGGCAGGGTGTGCAGAGGGTGGGCACGGGTTGGAGGAGGGGCCACCGAACTCAATGAGGGACCGTTTTCTGTTTTACAGGGTTTAAAAAAAAAGAAAAAAAAAACATGTTGAGGTGGTTTTATATTTTACAGGGGCATTTGGCACACTGGGGTGGGCTCACAGCATGCCATCGAAGTGTTTTGGGGGCTGTGGCCAAGAGGGATCGGCACCCCACTAGGCACATACTAGGGGAAAGGGCTGAGGGGGATTGGGCACCCCCCTCTGCACACAACAAATTGGGGAGACATTAAGGCAATGAGGAGTGGGATACCCCATCAGCAAATTGAACTGGGAGGTGGGGGACTGAAGCTGACTGGGATTGGGCCTCCCATTGGCAAAGAAAGACTGTTGGGGGGCACATGATACTGAAGGGGATTGGGCACTCCCTTGGCACACAACAAATGAGGGAGGGGGTTAAACTATGCAGACGGGGAGTGAGCCCCCCCATCAGTAAATGAACTGGGTCGGGGATGGCAAGGTACCACCCCGCAATGACGGGTCGCTCCCTCATTGCAGCAGCAAATTCATTTCAAGGTGGTGGCACACTGGCTGAATTAGTGTCAGCAGCAGCATGCTACCGCATTGGGGAAAGCAGGCCAAGTCTCAAAAGGCACTGGGGCCATTGGTCCCCACATTGCCACACCTCCAAAAATCCCACTTCTCTTCTAAGCTGTGATGAAATGTTTCTTGCACATACACACAAGCAAACATAACAATATGAGGGGCCAGGCAAAGGAGGCTGTTTCTGTGGGTCATTAGGGCTATCAATGCACTGTCAGAGGGAGGCAAACATGAGCGGACCAATTAATCCATTAAATTAGCAGTAATGCCGTATACTGGATTACTTTTCTCATGTTGTTCCCTGAGGTAACAAAGAGACACATGGTTGCACAGATTTATCCCAGGGCAGTGCTTGCCCTACAGTATCTAGGAGAGTGCCACTACAGAAATAGTCTTTGGAGTGCCAAGGCTGCAGGGATTCCGGGAGGGAGGTTAGGGAAATGTACGTGTAACTTCAAATGTGCCTGGGCATTAATCCAGTAGAGTAAACACTAATGCCCCTTAGAGTAAGGGTGGTAGCCTGACAACAATTCTAGGGAGCAAAGTGGCAAGGAAGATGCCCTAAAAGCTGTGTACCATCTGGCCATTCAATAAATACAAGGGAGATGCCCTAAAAGCTGTGTACCATCTGGCCATTCAATAAATGCATCCAACTTAATCACAGCTCCAGTATTAGAATGAGTATGTGTATGGTAAATCATGCCCTTGGACTGCTGACAGAATTAGAATATATTGTAATTCTGGACTGATATAACAGTTCGTGGCAAGCAATGGTTATTGCTTCCCTAGTGTATGTTTAAGATGCTACTAGTCCCAGCACCCCAAACCTGAGGTGGTATGGCAATGGTGACAGATAGTAGTTTCTATGATGTAAGGTGGGTTTTTCTCTGAAAGATGCCCCCATATACCCCTAGACACAAGGGTGTGGCTGGTACTTACAAGCACACATATCTCTCTCTGTCTGTCTCTCTATCTGTCTATCTCTCTATAATCTAGCTATGCCCTTTTCTAAACTAGTTTAAACACCGTTGGGGCAGGGCAAGGGGACTCATAATACCCAGCAGGATCACGTGATGTTTTGAGAGGTGGGGCAGCGGGAGTATGTATATGTGTGTGTATGTGTGTGTGTGTGTGGGGGGGGGTTAACAGACCACCAGCATAGTAGGTCACTGGGGGTGGGGTAGTTAGGGAGGACAGACCCGATGAAGCTTTGGACTCCTAATGGTTCATATTTTAAACAGAGTTACAGGTATTTGCAAAAAATATCAAACATGGTATCTGTGTGTTTGAAATTTACCCTTGAAGTTCCTCGAATGCTAATACTCAGTTGTTATCTGAGTGAAGAAGGCCTCCTTCTATTTTAATGTCAATTTTACTACATCCTACATCCCACAACAGCTTCTTATTACACTAACAGTAATACTTTCATTATTCCAAAGAGGCATGCAATAAAGAGGACGAGGCTCACAGGTGCATCTCTGTGAACCTTTTACTTACTCGTGTTGTATTTGGTATTAGGGGATGATTTTCAGATATTTAAGTAATGGTAAAATAGTGAGTCTAAAGTTGGAGGGGGTTCATATTCAAATCCATAAGGGGTTGTTTTGTATTTTGAAAGTTTGGAACCAGTAACCAGTTTAAGGAGAAATGACCAGCAGTACATTAACCACCGTGTGAGTCCAAATCCCTGATATGTCCTAGGAGTTCTAAGTCAGGCTTCTGACATTTAAAGCCCTGCACTGATTGGGTCCAAGCTATCTGCAAAAGCTCTTGAATCCTTACTGCTATGTCTGGCCTCTCCGCTCAGCTGGCAAGCAGTTGGTAGAGATTCCCAGGGTATGACTTAAAACATCTGGGGACCGTACTTTTATGTATGCGGCTCCAACCCTGTGGAATTCTCTATCTTGTCATATTCAGGAGTGCTTGACCATGGAGAGTTTCAAGAGGGCCCCTAAGGCCCATTTTTGGCAGCTTGCTTATGGGGTTTAAATTGTTATAACCTGATCTGTAGTCATTGCTCATTGCTGATGAATTTTTATGATTTATTTATTTGGTTTTATCTGTTTTAAGCTGTACAGCACCACGACTAGAGAAAGGCACTTTATAAATAAATTTATTATTATTATTATTATTGAGTTTTCTGAAGGTTTCATCAGTGAGGTTTACCTTTCTATTGACATTTGTAATCAAAGCTTGTTGATCTGTTTAAACAAATGGGATTTATGGAAGTGGAGAGATTATTCAGAACATAGACAGGCTTTGGAGCTAGGATAATTTTAATGACAATAATATTTCCCCAAAGGGAAAACTGTAATTTTCCCCACCTTTCCAATTTCTTTTCAGCCTTTATAAGCAGTGGTCTAAAATTAAATTTAATACATTTTGTAATGTCTGTATGGATTTTCATCCCAATTATTTTATCCATCTTTTGGCTCATAGAAATATATAGAATTCAGCCAGTCTTTTTTTCTCAACTTTAGAAGGCAATAACATAATGAAGTAGCTTCAGAGTTTACCCCACTCACTTGCAGGCCTGATAAATATTCATATTCTTGTAGCAATCCCCATAGGTTACCAGATGAAACATGAGGTTAGCTATGAGTGAATAGAAAGCCATCTGCAAATGTTAATACCGTGTCAGGTTTCTCACCTGAATTTATTCCATGAAAGTTTCATGAGTTAAACAATTTTCTCAACAAAGGTTCAATTGAAAGAAGGACCATGGCTTGGCAGCCAACAAGACAGCCCCCTACTTTATTTGCTCTTAATACCCCATACCACAGTCTGTAGAAATCCTTCTAAAATACCAAGCTTACTTCATCCCACGTCACAGACTTCAATGAGGCAGTGCTCAAGGAGGATCTTGAAACTAAACTAAGCAAAACTGGTGAAGAAACAACTTTAATATCCTCACTAAACTCTCATCAGACTTCAGCCCAAGCAGCAGGCCAAACTCCTCAAATGGTGCTCAGCAATGGCAGCACAGCTCTATTTACCTTGACAGAAATACATTAAATGTTCAAGCAGCTCATGGGGCACATTAACAGACTAGAAATTGCAGCACAAAGAACTAATGCATATGTTGTTCAAATTTTGCAAAGGGTTAATGCTGCCATTTAAGAGTAGCTGATGCACAATACCACATTGAGCACCTTATCATCCACATCAGGGATCAGGACTGCAACATGTGACTCCTCTGAGAGAAAGATGAGGACCCAAAGAATCAGGGGTGCTAGAACAACCTCCACTTTTGTTGGCTTCCCCAGAGGGCTGCGAGAGGAAAATCATTAACCAATTCCTCCAAGAAGTACTTCCAGAACTGTTAAGTGACCATTATCCAGGTGGTATTGAGACTGATCACTTTCATTGATCTCTAGTGCCCTGCCCCCAAAAAAACAGGCGAGCAGCCTCGGCCAATTTCAGCAAGATACCTACAGTACATTGACAAGGAGAACATCATGGAATGGGCCAGTCATAAAGGCAACCTATCTTGGAAGGGAAACTCCATTAACATTTTTCCAGACATTTCACAGGAGCTCTCAGCACTTTGGAAGGCCTACATCCCCATCTGCAAGTCTCATAAACCTCAGGGTCCCATACAGTCTTTGATATCCTGCAGCCTTGTGCATCACTATAAACTATGTCCCTCAACTGTCTGACACCCCTGAAGTGGCAGGGGCCTCTATTTCCGAGGCCTGACTGCACACAGACTGAACTAAGCACAAACTCAATCAATCAATCAATCAATCAATCAATCAAAATCTTTATTTATTCAGGCGAACATCATTGAGCAATGCTCATTTACAAGATGGACCTGATAGGTCAAGATCAAAATAAAGTACAGTATAATACATAAACAAATACAGAAAAGAGGCAAAGATTTGTATATAAATAAATAGGTACAGTAATAAAGAACGTATATACAAGCAAGGTAGCTAATGGTTTTGTACAACTAAACAATAAATCAGACAGGTTTGACACAAATAACTGTGAGATACTGGGATTGTGAAAGTGGTTAGGTGTGTTATAATTGGATAGAAACTTAAGGAAGTAGATATGGGGGAATAAAGAAGGGAATGGCAATGGATTGCAGGGTATAATGTAGCTAAGTTTAAAAGTATATAAACAGAGATAGAGAGAAGGAAAAAAAAGGGGGGTAAAGGGTAAGAAGGGACTAGGCTTAGTGGAAGCAGTTGCATATCTCAGGAAAGAGATTTGTGAAGAGTTTTTTGAAGGATGCTATAGGGATGAAGGTGTTCAGCTTTAGGGTCTTCTGTAGAGAATTCAGGTAGATGCTAAAAATAGCTGATTGCAGACCTCCCATGCCGGGTACAGACTTTAGGTAGCTTCAAGGTGATAAGGTTATTGCTTCTTAGGGCATATGATCTCGGTGTAGCCAGAGTAAAGCAACCAGAAATATAAGCTGGAAGTTTGTTTGACAGAGCTTTGTAAATCCATAATGCAGCATTTTTTTTCCTCCTGAGATGTAAACTGGTGACAAGACAAAGAGGAAAGGCATGCTGGTCCAAGCAATGGACACCATGCCAGCACCAAAGGATTGGAACTGCCAACTCTCCAGATATGGCCCATCACGTCAGTCTCCATCAGCAGATGAAGACCCCGGTATCCTGCTCTGGAACCAAAGCTGTGCAACCACTAGCAAAACCTGGGTAAGAGGAGAAGACAGGACCAGTTCCCTAAATCAAGAATCAGAAGCCACTGTGGCAGTAGGGGTATGCCAGCCCCCTCATTAACACATTCAGCTCTGTTAAGAAAACAACAGGTTCACTCCTCACAGGATAAAGATGGTCTCTCTCCCCCTCACCAGCCACAGCAGATATTGCAACTGGATCAAATAGCACATCCCAAATCCAGGGCCAAGGCAGGGAACTTGGTGGCAGCAGCAGCAACAAGATTCCCTATGGAGACTCTTCTAGTGCTGAAGACCCATGCTTCCCACTGTGGTTCAGTCAACTGAACCCCCATCTGCAAGTGGCAATGTGCAAGGGATCTCCTTTTATAACCCCTAGTTGACAGTGTCTGTATCTGACAGCTAAAATCCTATCAGGACTACCATGTAATTAAGCTGGTGTCCCTCCTTAAAGGGGCAACTGCAGGATATCCATTGACCTCTGTTTACCCAACCATAACTTTAACCCTTCCTTTCTACAGCAGGCATTGGACATTTTTGAGAACAATATGGACTTTTTTTTTGTCATCCGTTTGTAATGTTCAGTTTTGGCTCTGATTGGGTACATATATTTTATTATCGGGCCCTGTCACATATTATCGATCCCCCTCCCCCCCCACACTGAGAGGTTTAAAGTTGTGCATCACAGTGGCAGGCTGCAGGTATCCAGTGCTTCCCTCACTAGTCCCAGTACTTATTTCATAATGTTCAAATCAATGAGCGACTAAGAACCTGTGACTAGTAGAGGCACTTTTAGCCTTACTAATCTCCATATACACTGCACACCTGGTGACCAGCATCAGGGGTCTGCAATATGGACATGGGGCTGGTGAGGAAAGGCAGAATGGCATGTTGGGTAAACCTTGAGGTTTTCTCAGGCCAGAAAAACTCATGGCTTCACAGGGGCAGTTTCCAGGCTTTGTGGACTTTTTTGTTCTGAATAAGTGACCAGTGGCTTAATGACTAGTGATGGTATGAATGTGGGAAAGAGTGTTACTTGCTAATTTACTGGGAATTGACTCAATTTTACAGAGGGCTGATATTAACTCACTGGGCTGCCCACACCAATCATCCCTTGCTTCCCCATTAACCACCAGGCACAAACTGTTCTCAAAGGGGAAAAGGGATAAAACATTAACATTCTGAAGGAATGGTTTAATAGCTACCACAAGTGCATGGTTACAGAATATTGTTTATTTGCAGTGCCTCCAGATGTACACCATCATGAGCTAGGCATTACCCCCTCATACTTTTTCCTATCCCCCCTTTTTTCATTAACTTTTATGTCTTGTTTAACTAACTAGGCATGGGCTATTCCTCCTTCATCCAGTCTCCTAGCTATGTCCCGGGCCCACACTTGAGACATTTGAATGCTATAACATCACTGAGTTGAACTGCTCCAAGATACTCAAAAAGACTTGTGATACCCCTGCAGCTGATATAGTTGTAAAATGGATAAGGGGAAGGAGTGCTGTAAGTCTTGCTTTGTTCCTGGCTTCCACACTTGGACTCGAGAAAGCTCATACTGATAGGTTGTCTAGGAATCTGCAATGAGGAGGGAGAGTGAAGGGAGGAGGGAAGGGTCTCAGGGTGTAAGGTTTTAACATTTATAGCCCCTATTGGGTATAATATTTATCTGTATGATGTACTCAGATTGCCTACGGTGTGGTCCTTAGGCTGCCATTATATCACAGGGAATATTCTGAAACTGTATAGATAGGTATAAATAGGGTAGTAATCAACACAGGGACCTATGAAATGTTCAATACCTTATAGTTTCCAATATAACTAGGACTGATTGAGTCCACCAAAGCTTGTGTCAAGAGCCAGCAAAAGAAATCAAGGGCAAAGCAACCAAGCTGGATGACTAGGGAGGTAGCGGAGAAGGTGAGGGATAAGAGAAGGGTTTTTTGGACCTACAAGAGAACCAACAGGGCAGAGGACAGAGAGGATTATGGGAGAAAAACCAGGGAAGTGAACAGAACAGTAAGGGCTACAAAGGTGGACATGGAAAGGAAATTACTGCAAGGGATTAAAGAAGGGGAAAAGGATTTCTTCAGGTATATCAGGGAAAAAAGGAAGAGCAAGGATCAACTAGGTAGGATCAGGAAAGTCAGTGGGTGGGTAAATAAGGGGGCGGAGATGGCAGAAGTACTTAATGAGTACTTCTGTTCAGTGTTCATAAGGGAGAGGGATGGGCTGGTACCTGAAGGGAAAGGGGGCGGGAAGGGGTGAGACAAACATGGATGGGGTTATCACAGTGGAAAGGGTGCTGGAGGACCTTAGGTCCCTGAAGGTGGACAAAGTACCTGGGCCAGACGGAGTTCATCCCAGGGTGTTGAGGGAGCTGGGAGAGGTCCTGGCAGGGCCATTGGCAGACCTATTCAACACCTCACAAAATACCGTTTGTGTGCCCAGGGACTGGAGGGAGGCACACGTAATACCATTCCTTAAGAGTGGGCCCAAAGATAAACCGGGGAACTACAGTCCAGTGAGTCTTACCATAATTATAGGACAACTGGTAGAGTCTATCCTCAAAGATAGGCTGGTGCAATTTCTTGATTCTAATGATCAGGATGACAGGCAGCTTGGGGTTGTCTCTGGCAGATCCTGTCAAACAAATTTGGTTGACTTTTTTGATTGGTCATGAGGACACTGGACAGAGGCCATGCAGTGGATGTAATCTACCTGGATTTCAGCAAGGCCTTCAATTCAGTGCCACATGATAGGTTGACTTCCAAGTAGAAGAGTCTAGGAGTAGGGTACAAACTAGCCAGATGGGTTGAGAACTGGCTGGGGGAGAGGCAGCAGATGGTAGTGGTGGGGGGCGAGGCATCAGAGCCCAGGGCAGTGACAAGTGGTGTCCCACAGGGCTCAGTACTGGGACCAGTCCTGTTTAAGATTTTCATTACTGACATAGCAGTAGGGATCAGGAATAAGAATAGCCTCTTCACTGATGACACCAAGATCTGTGCCAAGGTGGATAGGGAGAGGGTGTTAAATTAATTCAGGAGGATTTGGCAAAACTGGAGGAGTGGTCACACACCGGGCAGCTTGGGATCAAAGCCAAGAAGTACAAAGTGATGCATCTCGGTCCCAGGAACCCAGGATATACTTACTGGTTGGATGGTGTTCAATTGTCCACATCCAATGAGGAGGAGGATCTGGGGGTGCTGGTGACTGGGGAAATGAACCAGTTGGCTCAGTGTAGGAAGGCAGCAGCAAATGCAAACAGGATGCTAGGGTGCATAGTATAGGGAGATTACATCCAGAAGTAGCAAAGTCATATTGCCCCTGTACAGGTCCTTGGTGAGGCCGCACTTGGAGTACTGCATGCAGTTCTGGTGCCCTTACTTGAAAAGAGACATCAAACTACTAGAAGTGGTACAACGAAGAGCAACAAAGATGATCCTGGGGTTGGAAGATAGGCCTTACGAGGAAAGACTAAGAGAAATCAACATGTATAGCCTGGAGAATAGAGGAGAGAGAGAAAGGGGACATGATCGAGATCTTCAAGTACATGCAGGGGATGAACAGAGTAGGCTCCAGAGGTGGATTCACTCTCTGGAGTGGAAGAGATACCAGAGGGCAATCCCTGAAGTTGAAGGAGGGCAGATTCAGAAGGGAAATGAGGAGGCACTACTTCACAGAAAGGGTGGTAGCAGGGTGGAATGCACTGCCTGAGGAACTCGTATCATTGCAGACTGTGGGGAGTTTCAAGAGGGGGTGGGACAGATTCAAGGGGAAAGTATATACCGGGAGGGGTTGGGGAGGGAGGGAGGAGGTGGAGGGTAGGAGGACAGCTGCAGTCTAATGACTGATGTGCTGCACACTCAAGCAGACTAGATAGACCATAAGGCCTGTATCTGCTGCCAATTTCGTATGTTCATGTATACTGTACTCTGTTTTTAAACATGCCTCAAATGACTGACATAAAGGCAATTAGCATGAATGTATGGGGTCTGAAATCACTTGTGAAAAAAAGGTACTTACTGTGGCAGGATAAGGCCATATTTTATTATTATGGGTCATCTTACATATCACTTTTTATGTATATAATGCACCGGATTGCCAGGGTGGCCCAATGTAAGTGCAAGGAATCAATGGGTACAGACCATGGGCTCTGTAGACTGAGGTGATTTTCTGGTTACTACAGAAAATAAAGAGACTGTTTTCTGCTGGCAGAGGCTAGAATTAATTAAATTATCTAAAAGGAAATAAAATAATATTTAAGCAGAGCTGGCCAGCTGGCAGGGCCATTTGTGTCTCAATGGAACACAACATCGCTGGTGCCTCTTAATCTACCTTTCCTTTGTTTTCAGAGGACTACCTCAGCTAAGCTTCCACCAAATTAATAGTCTACCATTTGTGTAAAATAGCTGTATTTAGGGTTGATTAATGACAGCTATCTCCCACAGGAAGGCTGAAATGTTTCACAGAAAATCTGGTCTGCATTGGTTTACAATATGTGTTTTTTTCTTATGTTTAGAAACTGCATATCTGAATTATTGTAATAAAATACTGAACTGTGATTGTTGGGTAACCATAGAAACTGAAATGCTAGCCAACCGCAGGCAGCCACTATTGACTGGACCTGCCCTCTGGAACCCCTTAAAAACCAGGATGCAGAGGGATATCTGAGACATTTTTGGAGCCTTTTTGTTGCCTTTCGCTGAAGCCTCTGTTTTGACATTTTGCATTTGGGACCTTCTCTACCTGCTGTCTTGATGCAGAGACAATTTTCTCCTGGATCACTGAGAGTCAATACTTCTTCTACCACTCTTTTTAAAGACACTTCTGCACTTCATAATTTCAACTAAGGACTCAAGATAGACTTTTAACCTCAGAGTTTAGAGTGTAGGATTTTTATGTATAATTTCCTTTTATTTTCAGTATTCAGTAAATCCAGTTATTTTGTCTTTCTGTCATTTACTGTTTCCTTATTAATTCAATTAGTAAAGCCTTTGGCTTATTTAATTCTGCCTATGTTGTTTGTGTGTGGCTGCCTGGGTAAAAGTTGTTCAAATGATACCATGCCTGTGTGACTGTTTTAAGGTTAAATGCTACCAGAGTAAAGTACCCTTAGAGACTTTGTGGCAAAAGGAGTGGAGGAAATATGAAGGGTCTCAGGAGGAGCCTGTGGTGGGATTTGAATCGAGCACTGCATTTCTGGGGAAAGACACATAATTGGGTGTATAGGCCCTCTAAAGCCTATACACACACCTGTGGCTTTCTGGGTTGGGATGCAGTGGCTGAAAGAGTTCTACCCCAGGAACACAGACTCAAGACTATTTGTATTCCCCTCGCATGGAGAAAGGGTATCTCTGACCCCATCCCCCCATCACAAAAGGGATTTGTTGTTATGTAGAGAATGAGGGAAATCCTGCCCCACTGGAGTGGGCTTATGTCACTTGCATATTTAAAATCACTGCATGCCCAGGTAGTTTTTATGTAAGAAACCTGTCTGAGCAAGGCTGAGGCTACCAAATTGAAAAGAGAATGGGTGTGCATAGAAGTCCACAGTGTGGCTCAAATAAAGTAAAGAGGCACTTCCATCTTACTACACTAGAATCTACACTGGTCTATCAATTGTTCAGTAAAGGATAGGGATAGAAGAGCCTTAGAGTTTATGCTGTATGCATCTCTATATTGTCTCTGTTGTTGTTTGCTCTGTATTTTGTTTCTGATCTAGACAATCTTGTCTTATACCCTGTTCCTATTGTAAATATTGTAACATTTTGCAAATACTGCCTTATCTTTTTCTCTGTATCATCAATTTTCTATACCACTGGACATTTGTGAAGACAGACATTTTTGATCACATACTTTTCAGTATAACAATAAAATTGAATTGAATTGAATAGAAAATGGCTGTTAACAAAGGTCTCCGCATGACAGGGTCCCATTATCTTAGCAAACGTATATGGCCTGAACACAGATGAACCATAACTGTTTCATCAACTCAACCATGAACATTGTCAATTTTCCATAGTCCCTGTTGGGAGTGGACTTCAGTATCACTGTGGAGGTAAGTATAGCCCATAGTACTGGTGCACAAGAGCCGCCACATAGCAGGGCATGTGCTGCTTTTGAGGATCTGCTTTAGGAGCATGGCCTTGTAGATTTATGGAGACTACAGCATCTTAGTACGAGGGACTACAGTAAATGTGCTTGTCAGCTGTCTACTCTATTTCCAGTCACATAGGTATGTGATTCACCTCCCCACGCCATACACATAATACTACAGAAACCAATATACATCCTATTATGATCTCAGATCAGGCCCCACTGTTCCTCTGTGTGGTGTGGGACCCCCATATTCTTTGCATGCCATCTTAGACCCTTTGCTGTTAATGGACCCCAATTTTAAAAGTGGCTACAGTCTGAGACCATGACCTTCATGTTATTAAATGATACAGAGGAGCTTTCTAAATGCACTCTGTGGGAGGCATTTACAGCCACTATACAAGGTAATTTTATAAGCTTTGTAGCTTGTAGTTGCAAGGAAAAGGAGGCAAAATTGCATAAGTGATAAACAGAACTGCAAATTCTAGATGGGATCCTTTACCAGAGCTACTTTCAAAACACACTGGCACTCAGATTAAAATAAATCCACTCTTCTCTAGGTTTAGGTTGAAACATGCATACTGGTAGGGTGGAAATAAAGTTAGTGAACACCTTGCCTGTCATATAACAAGCATTTGTCAATGCTGAATGTTTGCTTGCTGGTATTAGCATTGGAAGTGCAGGAGTTAGACAGATGCAGAATAGGAATGGCAGTGAAGTATTGAACTTTACACAAACCCCATCTCTCCCTGCCGAGATGAACAGGCATTGGGATATGCCTTTGGGTAGTTGCCCATAATGCTCATGCCATTTCATGTCACCCTATCCTGCAGACACCGACAAGTGTCAAGGTGTACCTTGGGGTGTTGGGCTTTACAGTCACCCCATTCTATAAGGACGTACACTGAAATGGGTGCAGTATAAGAGAATGGGGAGAACTCTGGGGCCGAAGAGACCAAGGCTCACCTTGATGCCTATCACTGGCTGCAGGGTGGGGGTGGAATGGTATGAGCATTGCAGCTGGCAATCCAAAGGCACACCCCTGATGCCTGTCAGTCTGTACAGAGTGGGACGTTATGGTTAGAAACCCCTAACACTCAAGGTGTTTATTGGTATTTGCACTACAAATTTCAACATGGACTTTTTGTGATTCCCACCTGATGAAAGCATTTGGGACCTCTGCTCATGAACAGTGGAACTGTGATTTTGTTAGTCTGTCCCGAACGTTGATTTCCCACAGTGACCATGGCATTCTGTGCCAGATGTGTGAAAACACATTTTGGGCTGGATGTGAAAAATGACAGCTGCACCATTCAGAAGGAGGTGTGAAGAGATGGCAATGTTGGAAATCAGGAGTGAAAATATTAAAAATTCTCAAAGTTACGAGTGTGCATGTAAACTGCACAATGCACGCTCATAACATAGTTACTTTGTGGAAGTTTGTCACCAGATTTTCAACATAGGCATTTTGGGACATCCGCTCATGAACAGTGTCACTGTGGTTTTCTTAATCTGTCATGAACTTTGATTTCCCACAGCGACCGTGCCATTGCATGCTGGATGTGGGAAAACACATTTCAGAAAGGATGTGAACAATGACAGCTGTACTGTTCATAAGGAGTCATGTAAAAATAGCAATTTGGAAAATCTGGAGTAAAAATCTCAAAAATTCTCAAACTTATGAGCTTGCGTATAAACTGCACAATGTATGCCAGTAACACAGTCATATTTTGGAATTGTTTTCACCAAATTTGCAACCAACATGTTTTGGAAGCCCACCTCCTGAACAGTGGTGCTGTCATTTCGTAACTTGGTCCCAAAAGATAATTCCACACAGTGACTGCGAAATCACCTTTCAGGACCGAATAATGCCATGACAGTGACTGAATTCATAAGGAAGGGTCCCAAGAATCCTATGCTGAAAATTTGGTGCCAAAAGTCAAAAAAATGGTCAAGATATGCACCAAAGTAAAAAAAAAATAATTTATGCCATTATACAGCTTACCAGCATTTCTTCAGTTTGCGGTCGACTTTGAAGAGTGCAGACGTGTTCCCGGTCCAATGAAGATCCTTGCGCCTGGCTCCGGAGGTAGGTATGGGGTGAGGGGATATGTGAGGATATGAGATGCACAGAGGGTGGGTGCAGGTTGGGGAAGGGGACCCGACAACGAGGGACCATTTTCTTTGTTTCAGGGAGCACAAAAAAACAAAAGATGTCGTGGGAAGGTTTTTTTTTTTTTGCAGGTTTGCTTTGTGCACACTGGGGTGGGCTCCCAGTGTGCCACCTGTGTTTTTGGGGAGTGGAGCTTAAGCCGACAGGAATTGGGCCCCCATCAGCAAAGAAAGCCTGTTTGGGGGGGCATGATGCTTAGGGGGATTGGGCACCCCCTCAGCACACAACAAATGGGGGGACATTATGCCGATGGGGATTGGGCTCCCCGTCGGCAAAGTAACCGAGGAGGGGGCATGCTGACAGGGGTATTGGGCCTCCCTGTCAACTTTTATAGGGACTGTGAGTGGATGGCGATAGCTGCTGCCACTTTTTTTTTTAAATGTTACACAAGTCAAGGCACTGATCTGCAATGATGGGTTGCTCCCTCATTGCCGTGGCTAATTCATTTCAAGTTGGTGGCACACTGGCTGAACTAGTGTCAGCAGCAGCATGCCACCGCATTGGGAAATGAGGGTCAAGCCCAAGAATGCAGTGGTGGCACTCGCCGCCACAGTGCCTCACCTCCAAAACCTGCTTCTCTCTTAAGCTGCCACATAATGTTTCTTGTGCATGTGCACAAGCAAACATAAAAAAGAGGCAGACAGAAAAGTATATTACTGGTTTGAGAGATGGTACTGGGATAGTTTATAGTAAATATAAAAGAAATTATAATCTTTGAGGGTATCTCGGTCATCAGGTAACACTGTAGGAACTTCACTGTTGGTGAAGTAGTATCCATATAGAAGATTTTCAGCAGTACAACTGGGACCGCCAACACCGACATCATCTTCCGATGTCACCAACCCTATAAAGGCATGAGTGGCCCTGCTCCCTCCTCAGTTCTTTCCTACTGTTGATTTGTTCATACGGGTCTCCATGGAAGCTCAGATGCAGTTTCACACTGTTTTTCACCTACACCTTTTCTATAATTACTTTTTTTAATCTCTTTTTCTTAAGAGATTCCTTTACCTTGTTCATGTCTAGAGTTAATCCTTCAACTTCTCTCTTCCATCACTGCCACTGTGGAAAAAAGATTCCTTCTACAGATCTACACTCTCTCTGCATCTACTGTCTTGGGCCTGACCATGAAATCTCCGACTGCGAGCACTGCAAGAAGTTTAACAAAACAACCATCAGGAGATGCAAAATGGGCTCTTAACAATTTCCTTATGGATCAACAGGTAGCCAGTTCTGGGCAGGGCTCCTCTGGGGTCCCTCCTTCCCAGTTTCTGTCAGGGTCACTGAGCTCCAAGGCAGCTGAGTCCCAAGACAAGTCCTTGGGGGGGGAGTCATAAAAAAGACTGAGATTGGAACCACTCTCTCAGGTGCAGTCCCATTCCCTGACAGCCTCCTCTTCTTCATCCTCCGGTACTCTGTCGGCTGCGGCTGTACTGATGCATAATCTACTGTCCAGGTCTCTGACCCTACCAGACCCACACCAACAGCACTTCTGCTTGATACCCAAAGCAGCCGGTCGTTGACCTCCATGTCATTGGCCCCCCTCTATGTCGATGGCCCTCACATCAAGGCCTGATGCTTCCCCAGGCCCTTGACAGTCTTCTACTGTTATTGATCTCAATGATATGTTGACAAAATTCACTACAATTTTGGTCCACCAGTTAGACACATATAGACCTACTTCACCTGTGCCATTGATGGCACCATTGCCGTTGACTACAACTCGGCCTTCACAGGTTGCCCCTCACTGACCATCATTGGTACCTCAGTCATTGGACCTGGAATTGGAACAGGTCGCATTGGAGAGGAGTACCATCCAGATCTTATTCTTCCTGATGAGGAAGAGGAAGATCCCCTCTCCTCAGACAGATCTACAGCCTCCTCAGTGAGTGAGGACTGTCAAACGCACCCCTAGGTCTCCTCCAGAGGACCCTACCTTCTTCAATATTATGAAACAGTTGTCCTCAGCCATGGGCTTTCATACTGAGTAGGAGGATGCCACCAGACAGGATCTAGTGGATTTCCTGGAGATCCCAGAGTCTCCTCCCAAGATTACTCCTCCTACTTTGCTGGCTCTGAAGAATATTACTACTGCAACATGGCACAGGCCTGACATGGTGCCAGCCATGCTCAGCAGGGCTGATAAACTTTATCATGCCCCTCAGGGTTTTCTGCATTATGCTGCCCAGCATGAAACAGATTCTGTGGTAATAAAGGCAGCTTATGATAGGTCTAAGGAGCCTACACACCTCAACTCCCTCCACCACCCCAATCAAGAGTCATATAGAATTGGTGTTCAGTGCTCAGGAGTGCAAGGTGCTGCACTTCACAGCAAGGAACCCTGGGAGGAGCTACCAGCTGGGAGAGGTTCAATTAGGTACCACAGAGAAAGAAAAGGATTTAGGGGTGGTTATTACGGGGAATATGAACAACTCAACTCCATGCAGGAAGGTGGCAGCTAAAGTCAGTAGGATGCTGGGGTGTATTGCAAGAGGAATCCCCTCCAGAAGGAGGGAGGTGATCCTGCCTCTGTACAGATCACTGGTCAGTCCACACCTGGAGTACTGTATGTAGTTCTGGTGCCAATTTCTGAAGAAGGATGTCAGATTACTGGAGGGGGGTACAGTGCAAGGCAACAAAGATGAGTCAGGGTTTGGAGGACAGGCTGAGGGAGTTGAATATGTACTCACTGGAGGAGAGAAGGGATCAGGGGGATATGACTGAGACCTTTAAATACATGGAGGGGATAAACAAGACAGGTACAGAAGGGTTATATAGGTTGAGGAAGGGGAGGGACACGAGAGGGCATGGTTTCAGATTGGAGGGGGAATACTGTATATAGGAGAGAGATGAGGAGACATGTTTTCAAAGAGAGGGTGGTGGCTGTGGAATGCTCTGCCCAATGAGGTGGTATCCTGTAAGATGGTGGGCAGTTTTAAAAGGAATGGGACAGGGTGAAGGTAAATGCGATGGGGGAGGGAGGGTGGGGCAACTGCTATGTAGGAGGCTAGCTGCACATCTGAGCAGGACCAGGATAGTGAACTGTAAGTAATTGGTAACAACTTCCAAGAAGAGGTCAAGGGGTATATAATTACTGAAAAAAAAGTGTATGGAAAATTAAAAACCCCCTGATAAACATAAATCTTGTGGTCCTGATGGAATCCATCCAAATATACCCAATAATATGACAGAGGAATTGGCTGGACCATTGGCATTATTGTTTAACAAGTCCCAGAATTAGGAGACACCCTGAAGGAATGGAGGGTTGCCCATATAACCGCAATCCACAAAACATGAGATAAATCAATAGCTGGGAACTATCGTCTTATAAATATTACCCCCATTGTGGGTAAAGGCATAGAGAGCATTGTAAAAAACTCCGCAGACCTGCCCACACCTACCTGACATCCCCTTCCCGTCCCCTACGGATAATATCCGTAGGGAACGGAAAGGACTACACGATGAGTAATTAATCCCATCCACCCCTTATACATTTCCCCACATCTGAAGCTACTGTACAATTCCACTTTGTTGCTATGTACACATATATAGGCAATTTTGTAAACGAGCTAGGGTTTATCCTCTCATATGTTTTGTTGTGATACCATGAATGACGCTGTAATACCTTGTCTGTTTCCATGTATACTTTGTATTGTCCATTGAATATGTAAATGACCTTGTCCTACCCAGGTCCATCTTGCAGATAAGCACTGCTCAATGATGTTCACCTGGATACATAAAGATTTTGATTGATTGATTGATTGAAACTATTTAGAAGATAATTTGAGACAGATCAGAGTAGTGGATATTTCCTAACAAGGTTTTGCACAGGGAAGATCCTGTGTAACTAATCTGGATTTTGTTTGAGTCAGTAAGCCAAGCTTTGGGCCAAGGATTACCAGTTGATATGGTGTATTTAGATTACACTAAAGCATTTGATTCTGTTTCACATAAAAATTTAATAGAAATACTCCTAGAAATAAGTGTAGACCCTGGACTAGTTAGATGGATACAATCTTGGCTGACAAATAGGGAACAAAGGGTACAGATCAGGGGCCATTTATCTGGATGGGGTAAGGTGACCAGCAGGATCCCCCAGGGATCGATTCTGGGACCCCTGTTGTTCACTACCTTAGTATGTAGCATGCAAGTATCTGATGGAGCATGGTTGACAAAGTACTCAGATGACACTAAGGTAGGAGCAATTGTGAATAGTACAGAATTGATCAATAGCCAAGTTAAGGTTCAATGAAAGTAAGTGCAACGTTATGCTTTGGTTCCAAGAATCTGCGTGCAGAGTACACTGTAAATAATAAAACAATATCTTGTGCAGAGAAAGAAAAGGGTTTGGGAGTCATTATGATTAGAAACTTGACATTTGAAACACATAATAAGGAAGCCATAAAGAAAGCTAATAGAACTATGGGCAATATGTTTAGAAATATAAGTATAAATATTTATTTATTTATTTATTAAATTTTGGTGTCTGGGTAGGCCCACAGAGTTCTGGAGGTCCCTTTTTCAGGGGCGACCCGGAATTACATGGTATAATAGGCTATACAGTGAGAGTACAATAAATAAGTGGTAGCAGTTGATATACCTCGTAGCAATAACATATTATGTAACAGGTTTCAGATTTAACAACATTTCTATCAGTAAAAAAAAAAAAAAACAAGCCAGAGAACACAAGCAACACAAAGAAGTTAAGTGAAGTTAACAACATCGAGCATTTGTCAAATAGAGAGCCCAGGTAAGGAAACAAGTGCATTAAATTTGGAGCACCCAGCTTTTGGTAGGTCGAGGCATGTACTTGGATGGGTGAGAAGGGGAGGTATCAAGTACCATGGCATTGACATGTGCTAGCAGTGAGCATGTGGGCCTTGAGCCTTGTGCAGGGAGTCTCAATTGAGGGGGCTTCCACAGGGAAGGGGCGGTGTAGGAAAATGACATGCCCCCTACCTTGGTCCTCACTCTTGGAACCTCTAGAAGAGTTTGGCCTGCGGTCTGGAGGTTTAGCTTGGTGGCAATGAGTCCAGAGAGACTAGGTGGAGGGGTTGAGCTAATTAGCTTGTATGCTAGGCAAAGCAGTGGGTACTGGAGGCGCGCTTCAAGTGAAGGCCAACTGATTAGTGCTAGGGAGTCACAGTGGTGGCTCCTGGAGTGGGACTGTGTGGTGAAGCAAACCATCTTGTTGTACAAGACCTGTAGTCTCTTCATCTCAAGCTTTGCCATACCCTGAATGACCGGGGTGGCATAGGTCAGTGTTGGTAGGAAGACGCTAGAGGCAATAGTAATCCTAGCTTCGGGGATCAACTGGTTCTAGAGGCGGTAGAGGGTTCCAAGTTTCCCATGTACGATTTTGGTAACTTGGTCAACATGATTCTTTAGTGTGAACCCTTGGTCCAGAGTAAGGCCTAACTATTTTAGGTAGGCCACGAATTCTATATGGTTCCCAGATCTTGAGGTAAGTTTTAAGTGTTGTGTTCAGTCTTGGCCAAGGGATCTTAGTCCAAACAGCATGGCCTTGGTTTTGGTGGTATTTAGAACCATTCTGTTCTCTATTAACCAGTTCTCCATTGACAGCAGGTCTTGTTGGAGGAGTGGGCAAAGGCCCGCCAAGTTGTCAGAGGATCAGTAGATGATGGCCTCATCAGCATACTGAACAGCACTGTCCCCACAGTGGCCATTCAAGTCATTTGTAAACAGGGAGAAGAGGAGGGGATCAAGGATGAACCCTTGCAGTACCCCCTCTTTAAGGGGAAGTGAGTCTGATATCTCGTCCTTCCTCTTAACCCTCTGAGTACGACCAGTTATATAGCTTTCAAACCACTTGAGAGCATGGGTACCAAGGCCTATGTTACACAGTTTGTGTTGCAGTAGTTTGTGGTCGACCAGGTCAAAGGCCTTGGAGACATCGATGAAGACTACTCCAGTATGGGTCCCTTTGTCAAGTTCTCTGAGCACGTCAGCCGAGAACTTCATTAGGGCAGTGTCAGTCCCATGTTACATAGAAACATAGAATTTGATGGCAGATAAGGACCGCTTGGCCCACCTAGCCTGCCCATTTCCCTACCTAACGGATAAGCTGCAGATCCTAGTTAACCAACAGCCTACTTCCTCCTACACCCCACTAGAATTGCCTTATGTTTGTTCCATACATTCTTGAACTACCCCACTGTTTTTGACTCTACGACCTCCTCAGGAAGGCTGTTCTATGCATCCACAACCCTCTCTGTGAAGAAATACTTCCTCACATTACCTCTGAGCCATCCCCCTCTATCTTCAGATTGTGCCCTCTTGTTCATGCACATCTCTTTTTCTGAAAGATGCTACCCTCTTGGACTCTGTTGATTCCCTTGAGGTATTTGAAAGTTTCTATCATGTCCCACCTCTCCCTCCTTTCCTCGAGGCTATATATCTAAACTCCTTTAGTCTTTCTTCGTATGTCTTCTACACCATTTTGGTTGCCCTCCTCTGGACAGCCTCCACCCTGTCTATGTCTCTGCGGAGATGGGGTCTCCAGAACTGTAGACAGTACTCCAGATGTGGTCTTACCAACTGTCTGTACAGAGGGCCAACAACTTCCTGTTTTCTACTGGTGATGCCTCTCCCTATGCATCCCAGTATCCCCCCAACCCTCCTTACTGCCTTCTCACATTGCTTGCCTACCTTTAGGTCATCTGATAGGACTGTCCCCAGGTCCCTTTCCATTTTTGTTGTTGTTAGAACCCCCCCATTGTGTAAATAAATCTTTGATTTGACCAGTTCTGGAGTATGGGGTCCCATTGTTTACTCCCCAGAGTGTGGGCATTGCAAAGCTAATGGAAAAGGTGCAGAGAAGGTATACTAAGAAAATAAAAGTAGTGATGCACATAACATACCATGATAGGTTACAGCATTTAGGCTTATACTCAATAACTTGCAGAAAAATCAGAGAGGACTTGTACTATGTGTATAAGCCCTTTAATAATAAAATACTATATGAATCTGCAGGTCTGGTATGAAAACCAAATGCAGGCAGAGTCACAAGATCACATCACCTGCAATTAAAAGGTGAATTATATAAAACCACTAGGAGGAGTTTGTGGTTTAACCAAAGGGTTGTGGATGCCTGGAATGCATTTCCAACCATGGTGGTGGAAGCACCTACTATGATATTGTTTAAAAGCTCACTGGACAAATATATGGGAGATAAAACAAGAGAATAGCACCACTGATAAAGTGACAAGTCTTATATGGCTCTAGTGGCCGCTTAACTTGAACTAGGAACCTATGAACCTATGGTTTACTATTTTTGGTGATCCAGTCTACAGAGAATGGAGCAGTTTCATTTTTCATTTCTATCTGTACCCTTTCACCGTGGTTAGTTGACTCCTGTTACAGGAGCCGTGATTTGACCATCAGCAGTTTCTTTAGTACAGGAGTAATTTTTTACTACTGGGCAGTTGTAATGATTCATTTTTGGGAAGCATTTTGATTAATATTTGAAGGCCCTCTTTAATTGGTATGTCAGAGAGACCTTGTGGACCTTAGACATATTGTACACATTGTTTTTTAACTCTTGGCAAGGGCAAACTGTCATGAGCTTTCTTTAAAGTGTTTAGGTTCACAACATGACTTTATAAATTGTAACTCCTGTCATATTTGTTTGCCTCAAAATCTCATTTAAAGGGGTAAACATTTTTAAAAAGAAGGATGCCTGCTCAGTCTGCTTCTGTTTCTTAAAAATATAGAAAAAAGGTTCTGAGGGTAGTCACAATGATGGTGGAAAGCACATCTCTGAAGGGTCCATTTCCTCAGGTATAACAGCAAATAATATAACAGATGACAAGAAAAAAATATATATAAATCTACACAGTCATCAGAAAAGCTTGGTAAAGACAGTTCAGATATCTGGATGTCCAACATGGGAACCCTGAATCTAGCGATGGCAAAAATAAAAATAAAAAAGCCTTAGAACAGGCACCAGAGATGGCATCTGCCAAAAAGAAATTCAAAGAAAAATAATGTCACTGCCACTCCTGCTGCATGGATAAGGGAGTAGGCAAATGGCACAGTAAAAATGCCCTCATCAGAGGATATATGAAAATGTGGCAATTTTTCCAGGCAGTCCAGGCCATGGAAAATGTCGGTACCATACCTGTCTCCCCCTCTCCCAGCTCAGGATCCAACCTATCTGCCTGTGGAGGAGGAGGAAGAAGAATATTATGTGCATATGGAGGAAGGTGACCCCATGGAGTTAGAGGGCACACCTGAGCAAGATTTCAAACCTCTTCCAAGAAAAACGGATCTTCCTTTTCATTTGTCAGGCAAATGGTTGATAACCCTTACCATCCCCCAACTAGAAACAAAGGAGGATGAATACAATGCTAATTCTCTGGGCATGTTGGGGGGACCACCACCAGGAAGGATGTTACTTCTCATACCTTATTTTAAATGACACACAAACATGCTTTGCAGCATAGGCTGGACCTTTGTGTGGGTGTAGTTACCAAACAGCTGTACTTGTCATGGCAACATTATAAGTGGGATAATATTTGTGAATACAAAATGTTGGTAGTGCATTCGGAAGGAAGCTGCGGCTGACTGGGTCCACTTACTCAGATAAAAGAATGATTCTCCAGACCCAGCTGTGCTTTCAAATAATTTCTTGAGATTCACATACACATAGCCAAATGCAGCTCCGACAAACAGAAAAGAATGACTTTCTCCATATAAAAAACTGTCTACAAATCCTCTATGTGAGTATAAGAAAGAAATGTTCACTATGTTACAATAATAATAATAATAATAACTTTATTTGTATCACACCTTTCAAATTGTCAAGGCACCTTAACAATAAAAAATAAAGCAAAATACAATAAAACACAATTAAATACAGACAGCAATAACATTCATAGCTTCAATAAAATCAGACACAGTAGGCTTGGTGCCATAGATAGGTTTTTAAGACCTGTTTGAATCCCCACAAGGGCTAAGTACAGGGCTAATAACAGAAAATTAGTTCAGATTTATTTGGAATGAAAATCCAAAAGTTGCAAGTTATTTTATCCTGCCTAAAATACACAAAAATATGCAATACCCACCAGATAGACCAACTGTCTCTGGCAACCAATCCCTCACAGAGAAATTAGGGCAATTCGTTGATTTCATTTTACAGAAGTGTGTCCCAAATCTGAAATCTTTTATCAAAGACACCACAGACGTACTAAGGACATTTTAGGAGTTTGTCTGGAAAGATGATCATACATGGTTAACCATAGATGTGAACTCATTATACACATCAGTCAGAAAACTGCGCTGGATGTGATCAAATACCGATAGAATTTATGCTAAAAAGCTTGGATTTTATCTTATCACATAACTTTTTTGAATTTAACATTGATTATTATTTGCAGGCATGTGGCACAGCAATGGGGGCCTCGATGGTCCCCAACTATGCAAGCTTATTTTTTTGGATGCTGGGAGCTAGGGCACATTTTCAATGGTAGAAATAATCCATTTAATGAGAACATTGCTTATTGGCAGGGCCACTGGAAAATTGTGGAAAAAGTTACCCTAAATTGTGGAGCATTTTGTAAACATTGCAGGGGAAAGTGTGGGTGTTCTACTATAGGTATAGGAGATAGGTAAAATCTGTCAGTGAGGCAAGACTGCTACAGAGAGTTAAGAGGCAGACATATCATTCTTAATATACATTTTTAATTTAAGGCACTCTTCGAAAGGTAGTGCATTGGAGCCCTGTATATTCCATAGCCAGAAACAGGAAGAGAAGTGTGTAGTTCGGGCGGTGTCTGTCTCTAACTACAAACTTGTTATTTTAATGTAATATCTTGTTTTTAGCACTGTACTGCACACCTAACTGAGCCAGGGTCATGGATGAGTGTACGTCACTTAGTTTAGTAACGGGTTAATATATTGCCAACTGTGATAACTGGGGAGGATTCACCTGACCCTACGATATACTTCTGGGTCACAGTCACCTAGAAAACAAGCCCTGCTGCAAGCAGGATGAGCCATGCAAGGCATGCACTGCATCGCACATGGAGACGTGTACCGAGATATGTGTGGTTGCACGTGTGAGCGGTGTCCATGAGGAACACAGGGATGTAGGCCACAAGATTTGTAAAGCTGTGAGTAGCTAATTATTACTTGGTTTGGGTAATAAGAGCAGAAAAAACTGCAGGCTGACTGATTAATATGGTGCAAGGTCAGGACGAGAGCAATGAAATGATATCAAATATGGATTCAAACCAAGAGTTTCTCCACTGTCAGTACTGCAATATGTATATGGAGGGAACCCCAAACAAGAATTACAAATGTGATAACTGTGTTTTAATAGATATCATACAACACAGAATACCCCATAGGGAACCCCAAATCGGAGCTACAAATGGATATGAGAATATAGACTTACATTCTTCCATACCAATGACTACTGGTAACCAAAATCTGTATCTGTAATGTACCAGCAAAGGGACATGATTGTCCTAGATGACTCAATAATCAGAGGAACAGATGCAGAGATATGTAAGGGAAAGAAGGAATACACCACGGTTAGTTCACTCCCAGGGGCAAAGATAAGTGACATAAAAAATATGTTGGATGGACTTGTGGGTCATCTAATAAATCCCCTGGTGATTTTACATGCAGGTATAAATTATATAAATAACTGCAAAACAGGGGAAATAATCAAAGACCTACAATCAGTAGCATTAGATATTGTGCAAAGAGGAGGACAGACATGTATCTCAAGCATTCTCCCTACACATGGTCCCAACAGCTACAGATTGAATGATATAATTATGATAAATAAGAGATTGAGTATTATATGTAAGTAAAGGAAATATTCATTTTTGAACAATGGGGATATATTTAAAAACACAAACTTGTATGCACCAGATGGGCACCACCTAAACAAAATGGGTAAAATGGTTCTGGCTAAGCATTTTAATGAAGCTATAGCTTCTAGTTTAAACTGAATTCAAGGGGGCAAAGGGCGTATAAAGAGGATACCGCAGAAAAGGTTACATCTCCTGGACTGGAACAATCTAAAAGTCAATTAAACTGGAAAGGCATTTTGTTGAATGCTAGAAGCTTAGTTACAAGAATGGATGAGCTTAAACTGTTAATGGTAACACATACTATACAAATCTGTGCTGTGACGAAACATAGTGGGAGGAGGCAAATACCTGGAATCAAAATATAGAGGGATATAATTTATTTTCAACCTCTAGGAAATTTAGAAAGGGGGGAGGAGTAGCTATCTATATTCATGAGGAGATAAAATTCAAAGAAATACCTATTACAAAATAAAATTTAGAACATATCTGGATAAAACTATCTCCATTAAACAAACCAAAAATTATTTTAGGAGTAATATATAGACCCCCTTCTATTTCGAGAGAGGATGATTGTGCACTAGTAAAACACCTCCAGGATTTAGACCCAGCAGATAGGTTAATAATTATGGGTGATTTAAACTTACCAGGAGTAGACTGGAACACATTAAATGGGATGAGTAGCATTGAAAATACATATATAGAGATTTTTGATCATATGGGCCTAGAACAGAGGGACAAATACCCTCAATTTAATCCTCACCAATCTGGGTGACACATTAACAAATTGCCATACAGCCTCTCCCATTAGCAATAGTGATCATGCTGTGGTTCAGTTCAAACTTAAGGAGAATTTTATCAATCAACATGGTATAACTAAAATCCTAGACTTTAATAACGCAGATTTCCAGAAATTAAAAGACATTATGGCCAAATGGAATTGGGAGTCGGATTTTCAAAATAAAGCTCTCCAAGAAAAATGGAATGTTTTATGCAATAAGCTGGATCTAGAAATAAGTAAATGCATTCCTATGAGAGCTAAATACAAAAATCAGGGGAAAGCATCATCTTGGATGATGCCAAAAAGCCAAAGATTAATTAAGAAAAAAAAAAAAGTTGTTCAAAACGAATAAAAGTAAAAGGGATGCAAATCAACACATGGTTTATAGAGAACTGGATAGAAATATAAAAAAGGAAATAATAATAGCTAAATCAGTTTTTGAAATCAAATTAGCTACAAAAACCAGAGATAATTATAAAGCAAGTTATGCACATATTAATAAAACTAGGAACACAAATAATACGGTTGGCCCCCTAAAAAATAATGATGATGAAATAATAAGTGACTTGTATCAAACATCAGATTTGCAAAATGAATATTTTGCCTCAATAGTTAGCCCTAAGGATCCAGTTGGTGACATAGAAGATACTGACAAATCATCCATCCCCATGCATATACAGGTGGAGGATGTCCAGAAAAGGCTTCAACAATTAAACCCAAATAAATCACCGGGCCCAGATAGTATACAGCCAAAGATTTTAAAAATACTCTATATTGAACTAGCCGCACCTTTAACACATATATTTCAAGAATCAGTGGATCAAGGGGTTGTGATAGAGGCTTGGAGATTAGCCACAGTCATTCCACTGTATAAGAAGGGATCAAGGGCTGAGCCGGCCAATTACTGACCAGTCAGCTTGACATCTATAATATCAAAAATACTGGAGGGTATCATAAAGGATTATATCATAGATCATTTAACAGTAAGCAATTTACTAGACAAAACTCAGCATGGCTTTACTGAAGGGAGATCTTGCCAAACAAATATTTTACCGTTTTACGACAGGGTAAATACAGCTTTAGATAAAGGGAAAGCAGTGGATGTGGTCTTTTTGGACTACTCAAGAGACTTCGAAAAGCTGCCTCATGTAGAATTGATGACTTTACTACAAAAACATGGCCTTCAGAAAACCTTGGTTTTATGGGTAGCTTCATGGCTGTCTGGAAGAAAACAGAGAATTTGTATAAAGGGGGTGCTGTCTAAGTGGAAAGAAGTGACAAGTGGGGTGCCCCAGGGTTCAGTGTTGGGCCCTTGCCTCTTTAATCTATAAGTCTCTTCGATTCAATACTCTCTCAAAAAAATCTGGTTATCAAAATTTGCTGATGACTATAGATTGGGGGCAATAATAGAATACAAAGATGATGTAGTGGCATTTCAGAGAGCTTTGTATTACATACAGGATTGGATAATGAATCACAAATTATCCCTAAACCAAGAGAAATGCATGAGTATGCATATGGAGAAGGACAATAAGCAATACAATCATGTATTGAATGGGACAACCCTATCTAAAACTAAAGAAGAAAGGGACCTAGGAATTATTGTGACACAAGATCTCTCTTTTAAAACCCACTGTACTAACATTAAGCGTAAGGGCAATCAAATATTAAATTGTATACTAAGACATATTCAGAATAGGAAACATGGGGTTATAGTCCTTTTGTATTCCTCCTTGGTGAGACCCATACTTGAATATGGAGCACAGGTCTGGTCCCCATATAAGAAAGGAGATGTACAGTTGATTGAGAGGGCACAGAAACCGGCCACTAAAACCATTGAAGGATTAAAAAATATGACTTATCAAAAAAGACTTCAGGAGCTGGATATGTACACATTGGAGTATAGAAGACATAGGGGAGATATGTGTTTAACATATAGGGCCTGGGAAAATAACGATTTCTGGGAGCTCCTGAAATTGCAAACAAAGGATAAGTATCATGAGTCTAGACCACACCCCATACAGCTGGAAAGTGACAACTGCAGATTAAAAAATAGAGCTAGATGGTTTAACCAGAGAATAGTTTTATCATGGAATACTCTTCCGATAGAAGTTGTAGGGAGTAGTGCAATGCATCAGTTTAAGGTAAATCTAGATAGATGCTTGAGACAGGTTATACATGAACCAAATGTAATATTTTGGGGGTGCTGTGGAGCTATTAAGACCACTACACATTTGTTTGGAGCTCCATAATTTTGCATCAAGAACTCTGTTTATTTTTATATTCTCTGATTGAAATTCACACTCTAGTTATTGGGTTCTTAGAGGAGAGTAAATAGAGAAGTTTGTCTCTCCCAAGTTACACGGAAGAGGAGCTGCGACGTGAGGGCCTGAGGGTTCTCTAGTCATTGCTGCAGCAGGAGCCTCTCCCGGAATGCAACCATGCTCTGATCCGGGTGCGAAGCCCAAAACTCAGGCAAAACCAACTTTGGCACCTATCCAGTCCCTCCTGGCTGAATTCCAGACAGAGACCAGCCAGTCAACACTTTGGATTGAAACCTCGCTTGCAGAGATAAATAATAGGTGTGCAGCTATGGAGCTGAGGATTGAGAAATCGGAACAAGTTGCTAAAACTAATGAAAAGGAATTAAAACTGATTTCAGGCAGAACTCTTATTTTGGAAGGTACAGTAAATGCTGCATTGTACGAACAGATATCACAGGCATCTAGGTTGGAGCGGTTAGAGAATAATGCCCTTAGAAAAAATTTACGACTCATTGGGCTCCCTGGAACTGTTCCTGCCGCTGATTTGAAAGCTACTATTGAAAACGCACTAACGGTAATGTTTTCCTTACAATCACCATTTGTGTTGGAGATTGTATACAGACCTCCATCTCGTTTACCTAAGGATTCTATCACTGTGATTGAGAAGGCAAGATTTGTGATTCTTACTTTTACAAGTATTTTAGAATTGAATAAAATCCTTCAACTAGCACGTGCAAAAAAGCAATGTTTCTATGAAGGGCACTGTCTACATTTATATCCTGACTTCTGTGTACATACTCAGTGTAGATGAAAGCGCTTTTTGCTGATAATGTCAGAATTTAAAGAAGCAGGATTAGCAGTTAGTCTTCTCGCTCTTGCATGCTTGCAGGTGCAATTTCAAGGGAAAATGTACTATTTTGAAGATTCAGATACAGCAAAAGCTATCTTTGAGACAAACATTAAGTTGTCAGTGGCTATAGGTTCTGATTTGGAGGAAGACGATGCTGATCTCACGGAATATCATCCAGTTGACATTTGAAAACTATTGGGGAATGAAAACTATTGGGATTTGTTACACGAGGTCCCTGCACCCTAATTGATACCCTCAGGGGCACACCGTAGACAGCTGATTTAGGCATAGGCTATATGTATGTTTAAGGCTTAAGAGCACTTACCATATAACAGTAAATGTTAGGATTTATATACACATGTTGTAACTCATTTTGCTTGCAAATGCAAACACATTATATTATGTACTTCTGTCTATTTCTTACTTGTCAGATGCCAAGACACCTGTCCTTGAAGTAATTATGATGTGTAAGGCAACATTGCCATCTTTCGGTGTTGAACACCACTTCACTCTGTTATGTAAGACTTTGTATAAGAAGGTCTTTGTTCTAAAACTGATGACTTTACAAATTTATATAATGTTATCTTATACCGTGGAGCCACCTCTAATTTAGCCAATAGGGCTCATCTCTGTAACTAGAAGTGTTTCTATCTTTCAGTAACCATAGTAATTATCACAGGTATATAATGTTATGCACAGGCTTTACACCTCGGAGACCCGAGAGATCCCAAGAGACAACAAAGAAACCTCGAGGTGTAGGGAACGCTTAGCATTGGCTCCCGGTTCGTATTGGTAAGAACTGCTTAGGGCAACTGTGATTTCTCCCTATTTTGTAGTAATAAACTTGTTTATTACTCGAATGCAACTTGTCTGTGATTATTTGCAACTCCAATATTGCCAAGAACCTGAAAGTGAGATTTAGATCTCTTACAGATTGTTTCTCTAAATTTTCATTTGATTTTTTTTTCTTTCTTTCTGTGTGATGTGTTTTTTGATGTCTCTGTAATGGATTCAGTGGGATAGGTACAGGAAACTTATACATTGGGAGAACTTTAATATATTGGATTTGATTTAAGGCTGGGAAGTAGAAGCTTGGAGTACTCTCAAACTTTATTTAACAAAAGATTCTTTATTAAGCTCTGTGAGAAAAGTTAATTTTGGTTTCCTTTTTTAATCCCCTTAAAAAAAAAAAAATCCTTTATACTTTATTATGTATTATCTGTTTGAAATAGTCTTTACTTAATGTTTTCTAAAAGATGTAAACTGCCTTTTTTTTCTTTTTTTTTTTAAGGAATTTAAAAAATAAAGTATAGAAAAAAATGTAGCATTTCCCTAGGTTAATGAAATACAGATTTGGTGAGCTCCACGGATGCAAGTCTTTATTATGCTCAGTTATACCTATGAAAGAGACTTGGGCATCATCATCACCGATAACCTGAAATCATCCAAGCAGACCACTAAAGCAGTAGGTAAGGCTAGGGGGATGTTAGGGTGCATTAGTAGGGGTATCACAAGTTGGAAGAGGGAGATTCCTCTTTACAAGATACTGGTTAGGCCCCATGTGGAGTACTGCGTGCAGTACTGAAGGCCACACTTTCACAAGGACATTAACAAAATTGAGGCAGTCCAGAGAAGGGCAACCAAAATGGTGCAGGGACTGCATCAGAAAACATATGAGGACAGATTAATGGAGCTCAACATGTATACCCTAGAGCAAAGGAGGGAGAGAGGTGGTATGATCAAAACATTCAAACACCTTAAAGGCATTAACAAGGTGAAAGAGTCTAACAAGTTTCAATATAAGAAAAATAGCAGGACAAGAGGACACAGCATGAAATTAGAGGGAGGCTGATTAAGGGTAATGTGAGGAAGTTCTTTTTCACAGAAAGGGTGGTGGATGCATGGAACAGCCTACCTCAGGAAGTGGTGGATATGAACACAATGCAGGGCTTCAAACAGGCATGGGATAGGCATAAGGGAGCAATACAGATGAATATGAATAGATAGGCCATTGACAGAGCAAAGGCCGATGGCACATTTATAAGGTAGAAAAAGAAATGGGCAGACTGGATGGGCCTTGCGGTCCTTATCTGCCGTCAACTTCTATGTTTCTATGATATGATACCTATGATATGATATAGATCCTGAGTGCTTCACAATAAATCTTTCACTGTTTTCTGCATGTATTAGTCAGTATATACTTCTAAATGAATACACTGCCACTTGAATATGTTTTAAACATAAAGAAAAGCTTATGTTCCTAAAATGAATACTAACTGATAAGCTATCGTAAGCGTTGCCTATCTTCCAAAATTTAAAAACATCTGCCTCATACAGTACTAAATAGATTCTATAAAGTGAGCCACAGCAAATTAATGTTAAATAAATCCAGAATAAACACATTTTTCTGTTTCTGGCTGTAGAATAATGAAGCCTGATCAACAGCTGTTTACAGTGCTCTGTCAGCTGTTCACCCATTTTGGTACAAGAAAAAGCAAACAGAGTGATGAATAACTGAGTTTTAGTAAAATGTTGTTAAAATGTTTAATACTCACAATTTGCACTGTAGGTAATGTACATTATTTTGAAATCACATATTTAAACATTAAATCTGGGGGTTATCGGGTCTGGCAGTATAGCCTAGAGGTTAGAGTAACAAACTGTGAATGAGCTGGGAACATCTAGCAGAGCTAGGTCTGATTCCCACAATCTCCACTTGCATACTGTGTGACTCTATTTATTTATTGAGATCTTGGATTAATACCTTTGAGCAGAAAGCTCTTTCATACGTTTCATGTCATGTATGACACAAACAAGAATACAGATATGTTCCACAAATACAGATACCGCAAGAAACAATTGAAAACTCTCTTCAGGCATAAATTCTGACAATAGTTACACAATCTAAGCATATACAGGGTGCAGAGTCAAAATGAAGGCTAATGTTTCACTAGGTAATGGTAACATAACATGAGGTCGCTTGTTTAAAAAGGAGCACTGTAAAACTAACAACATAGGCAGATAATTGGATTGTGCCTGAGTCAAAGAAAGAAGGAAAGTCTTGTACCAGTAGCAAGGGACAGAGGAGGGAGGGAGGAGGAAAGTGAGGGGTGGGGAGAAGGCAAACAGAGGTGGGGGTAGGATGGGGATAGATAGGAGGGAAAGGAAGAATAGCTATGAAGTCAAAGTGGAATAAAGGGAGAGGAGGGTGGGGGAAGGAGGGGTGGAGGAGAGTAGGGAGGAAGAGGTAGTGTAGGTAGTGGGGTGATGATGAAGATGTATTAAGGTTATGGGGAGGAAAGAGGTATGGAATGATGGAGGGGCAAAAAAGGGAAGAGGAGGTGGAGGAAGGTAGAAGCGAAAATAAATAATTTAGCCAGGGGTAGAAAGCCCATGAAAGTGTTAACTTGACCAGGGGCCCAAGAAATGGACATGAAGCATAACATTTTACTAATCAATAGAGATCATAGAGATTGGAAATTGTAGGAGCAAGGTAAAGGCAAATTAATGGCAGCAGTCACAGTTTGCCAGTGAGATTAGATGTTGCCAGAGTTTTTTCTTGAAGGAGCGCAGCAATGTAGCATTGGCTACGTCAGGAGGCAGGGAGTTGTACCACAGCGGAGCTCTGTATGCAAATGCACGTTGTCAAAAGGTGGTGTGGCACCATGGGATTCTGAAAGCCTGTTTGCCAGAGCTTCTGGTACTGCATGGGTTATATGCAGGGGAAAGAAGGACCAGTACACCAGGGAGTAGCAGTCACAAGGTGACTTTTTTTGCAAGCCGGCACGTTTGGTATTTGAGCGTGCTGTCAAATTGTAACCAGCTAACCTGGGCATAAAGATCGCAAGTGTGTGTCAAGCGTTTGGCACCAGTAAGAAGGTGGCATGCTTTATTTAAGGCCATTTTGATACATTGGAGGGCAGTGTCTGTAGCTGCACCATAAATGACAATACCATAATCCGCCGAAAGACCATAGAACTGTGGATGGCCATGTTCAGTGCTTCAGGAGAGAGATTATGATTGTTTCTGTATAGAACTCCTAAACACTGGTTAATAGCTTTGGCTGTTCAGTCAATGTGCTGGGTGAAAGGGAGGGTAGAGTCAATAGTTATACCAGATACTTGAAATGGTGAACCAGCCCAAGAGGGGAGCCAGTGCCATTAATGATGGTAAGCAGGAAGGTTTCGTGTCTGCTTTGGGAGGTTGAAAACAACATTGTCTTGGTCTTGTTATAATTAAGGATGAGCTTATTATCCCGAAACCACTTCTTTGCAGATGTATAGGATTGCTGAAGTTGGTCCTGGAGAAGGTGAGGGTACATATTGCTGGTAAAAAGTACAGCGACATCAGCATATATAAGTATATGGTCGCAGCAAGCTCTTGGTAGTGAACTGAGGGAAGATGCTAAATAGCAATGAACCCAAGATAGATCCCTGTGGGACTTCAGATCATACAGGCCTACTATTGGACAAGGAGTTACTATTTTTTACCTGCTGTGTTTGGCTGCTAAAGAAGCTGGAGAACCAGCTTGTAATGTCGGAGGAAAGACCAATGGAGGAGAGTTGTCTGATGAGGAGATCGTGGTTGACAGTGTCAAAGGCCTTGGTAAAGTCTATGAAAGTTGCCCCTACCAAGAGCCCTTGTTCCAGAGAGTTATTGATAAAGCCTGTAAACTCCAGGAGCGCAGTGATGGTTCTATGCCCACTCCTGAACCCATGCTGTTGAGGACATTGGAGCTGGTGGTTATCCAGATACTCTGTGAGTTGGTCTTTCACAATGTGCTCCTGGGCCTTAAAGATTGGGGAAAGAATAGAGATTGGGTGGTAATTTCCCAGCAGTGCTCGGTCACCACTCTTTTGCACTGAGGTGACCACTGCTGATTTGCAAAGATATGGAAATTGTGACTGAGAGAGTGACAGGTTGATTATTTGGGTAAGAGGTGTGAGGATTTCCTCGAGGGTAAGGGCAACAAACTTTAAGTCCAAGGAGCAACCACTCTGAACAAGTCACTTAACCTCCTTGGTGCTCTTGGTTTGCCTCTGAAAATGGGCACTTGTGCCTGGTGAGCCTCACCCAGTTACCAAAAAATATAAAAAAAATACCAATACATTTTTACTGCATCATACAGTAGTCAGGGTACATTGTAATTTACCTTTGTTTTACTCTGGCTGTAATGATTTTGTTTAGTTAAAGATAAATGTTCATATACATACATTTTATGTGTTTTGTAAGCTAGTTTTCAGACTTTAGTCAGGTTTTTATTGTAGTCTTTGCATGTGAGTACCTAGGTTGCTGATTGCTAAGCACGGGATCACTGTTACCCACTAGCTTATTCAGTTTTATAATCAGCAGGGCCATCCAAAATCCTCAGTTGTTTGAATCCAAACTAATGTAAATAAAGGTGTGCTCAAAAGGAAAAACCTGTCTCACCACTTACAAAAGGCTTCATAGTTAGCCCTCCCCCCTTTAGGTGAATGGGATAATTTCCTCCTTTTCTCCCATCTTCTGTTTCAGTCTCTGTGGCAACAAAAACGTTTTCTAAGAGAGTGCTTCAACACAAACCAAATGTTAAATGTGTACGTGTACAGTACTTATGCTTGACCAGTGGATTTTGAAACCAAACAAGACAAGTATTCGAAAGAAAACAGTGTCATATAAAATCCTTCCCCCTACCTTGAACTGCATTGTTTCGGTCAAACCCAAGTCTGCACGCAAAATTGTCAATATATTTGTCAGTATTTTATTAAAAATTGTAATACTTTTTATACAGTTCAATGTAAAAACTCAAAACTTGCAAGAATTTACAGAACATGTTAGTTTTTGCGGAGAACGGTGAAAATCGCAGATTCCGCAAAAAAATTGCAGGTGCAATTTTCCAGTGGCCCTGCTTATTTGTTTAGATTTGTGGATGATACAATATGTGTTTGGAAAGGTGAGGAGCAAAGAACTGAAGAATTCATGACATGGTCACAGATAAATGATTACAGTTTAACGTTCACTCACTTTGCCAACAAAACAAAGCTCATTTATTATATTTTATTAGAATCCATTATAGGAGAGACTGTTACAACAAAAACACTATAGAAAAGAGACAGCTACTAATGCCCTGCTTGGATCAGACAGTGCCCACCCCCAGCCTTAAAAAACTTCATACCCTATGGACAGTTTTTAAGGCTTTATAGTAATTGCAGTAACAGAATAGATTTTGACATCCGGCCTGAAGAACTTGAAACAGGTTCCTTAACAGAGGATATGAGGAGGAGTTATTAAATCAAGCAAAACTGAAAGCAGAAAATAGGAATAGAATGGATATTATAAATAAAGCAAAAGATGACCAAGAATTGGACAAAAAAGATGGACCAGTTACATTTGTAACTGAGTACAACAATGTTGCAGGGCAAAGTCTCATCCCCAAGCAGGGTCATTGGTGGGGTCCCACAGGGATGAGTCCTTGGGCCCCTCCTGTTCAACGCCTACATCTCTGACATAAGGACAGGTATCAGGAGTGAGATGAGTCTCTTTGCGGATGACTCAAAACTGGGGGCAGTGGTGGATGGGGAGGAGGGGAGGGTGGCCCTACAGGGGGACATGGAGGCTCTGGAAAGATGGTCTAGAAAGTGGAAGCTGAGGTTGAATGCAGGGAAATGCAAGGCACTGCACCTGGGGGCCAGAAAACCGGGACAAGTGTACACCCTGGGGGGGGGAAATGCTACAAGTCTCGATGGCTGAGAGGGGACTGGAGGTGGTGGTGGATGTCAAGATGAACAACTCTTAGACTTGTAGGAGGGAGGAGCCAAGGCCAACAGGATGCTGGGATGCATCGCTAGGGGGATCACCTCCAGAAGGAGGGAAGTGATACTCCCTCTGTATAACTGCTTGGTGAGGCTGCACCTCGAGTACTGCGTGCAGTTTTGGAGGCCACACTTAAAGAGGGACATTAAACTCCTGGAAAGGGTCCAGAGGAAGGCAACAAAAATTATTAGGGGCTTGGGGACAGGACCTATGAGGAGAGGCTCAAAGAGCTAAATATGTACACATTGGAAAAGAGAAGGGACCGGGGGGACATGATAGAGGTCTTCAGGTACATGAAGGGGGTAAATAGGGGTGGAGCAGTCAGGGTGCTCTGAAGGAAGGAGGAGGGGGCCACTAGAGGGCATGGGTGGAAGCTGGAGAGGGGAAGATTCGGGGGAGAAAGGAGGAGGTGCTACTTCACTAAGAGGGTGGTGGAGCTATAGAATGAGCTGCCTAGGGGGCTGGTGGAGGCAGAGATGGTGTAGGGGTTCAAGAGGGGTGGGACAGGCACAGGAGAAGGGTTCTGGAAGCAAAATCCAATGCAGTGAGAATATCCGGAACTGGGAAGAGAGAAGCCAGAGAAGGCAAGGGGGGCAGCAAGGTCAGCTCCCAGGGTAGGGGCTGACCAAACGAGCAGACGCAAAAGACCGTTAGGCCTATTCTGCTGACATTTTAGTATGTTAGTAAATAGGCAACATAGTGTCAGGAACTGGCCCATATTACTGGCAGATGGTAATGTAGCTAGGTCAGTTGGTAAAGAACCCAGAGACTCCTGTAAAAGAGTCAGAATGTGAGAGATAATCTAACACATAGCAGACTTTTTTTTCACTTTGTATCTTTTTATTGAAAAATGTTCAAATAGATAAACATACAAGCAAAACAAATATAGAGTGTCCTCCATATAAGGCACCGAGCAGATTGTATAGAATAGTATGCATACAAATAAAAGGGTGTCAAAATATTTAAGTTAAATATAGGCCATAACCAAAGGGGGGCAAACAAGGATTACTGGAGAATAATACAGGAAAAATATACAGGGCATATCAGTATTGGTTTAAAAAGAAAATATTTATCAAATGTGAAGGATAATAAGCGTCAACTAAGGTTAGCACATAATAATAATAATAATAATAATTTTATTTTTAAAGCGCCTTTCAAATTTTCAAAGCGCTGTACAAAACATATAATAAAAAGAAGACCAAACATTATAATACACTATAAAACATTCATAAAACCACAATTTTAACAACAATTTATATAATACTATAAAAAAAGCAATTTGGTACAAATGAGTTTTTAGGCCACTCTTAAATTCCCCAAGGGAGGTGCACTGCCATAACCGATGGGGTAGAGAATTCCAGAGAGTGGGGGCAGCATAGGAAAAAGCTCTACTACCAGAAGAATTTAGACTCACTCTAGGAATCTCTAGCAACCCCTCGTAGGCCGAGCGGAGTGATTGGCCAGGGCAGTAAGACACTAGAAGATCTTTCACATAAGCTGAACCCTGGTCATGTAGGGCTTTAAAAGTCAATAAACAGACTTTAAAGGTGATCCGCCACGAACAGGGAGCCAGTGCAGTTCGCGCGTAGCACTGGGGTAATATGACAGGACCTACTAGTTCCTGGCCAAACCCGGAATCGCCACTGCTCTTGCAATTAGCTGAAGGCGATGGGTTCAACCCCAGAAAGCCCAAAATACAGGGAGTTGCAGTAGTCCAGACGAGAGGACACAAAGGCGTGGACCAACATAGGCAGCATGTCAGACGGAACGAGGTGTTTCACTCTAGCGATATTCCTAAGATGGTAAAAGGAAGTCTTGACGACTGCTGACACCTCAGTAATGCAGTGTCAGCCTGTCATCAAGATAACCCCAGGTTCGCACCGTTCAGAGGTCGGAAGTGACACACCCCAAAGAAAATTCCTGAGGGTGCAACAACAGGCGACCCCTCTATCCGACAGCTCGGGTCCACCACCAAAACCTCTGTCTTATCTCAGTGCTCAACTTCAGCCAACTAGAATCCATCCAACCCTGGATTTCTTTCAGACAGTTGTTGAACACTGAGAGAGTCTATCCTGGTCAGGAGCAAAAGACAGGTATAGCTGGGTATAATCTGCATAGCAATGAAACCTCAGCTCATACCGTCTTATAATGTCTCAGAGGGGCAGCATATACACCTCGAATAACATGGGAGACAGCACAGAATCCTGAGGCACCCCACATAACAAAGATGTTGGGCCAGAGGAGAAGAGCCCGGACACAACTCTTTATGATCTCCCAGTGAGGAATGAAGTGAACCATTGAAGGATGGTTCCTGATATTCCACAAATCTGCCTCAGGCGTGCTAACAACACCACATGATCCACGGTGTCAAAGGCTGACGAGAGATCAAGAAGAACTAGAATAGAACATCTCTTCTGATCTCTCGCCCTCAGGAGATCATTAAGCACCCGAACCAGCACAGTCTTAGTGCTATGTCTTTTACGAAAACCCGATTGGAAGGGTTCGTAGATGCCATGGATGGTTAAATGGTTCTCCAGTTGGGAAGCCACTACCTTCTCAATCACTTTCCCAATAAACGGTAGGTTTGAGATGGGTCTGTAGTTTGTGAAACAGTCAGGGTCCAAGGTAGCTTTCTTCAAGTGGGTTGTCACCACCGCCTCTTTCAGGGAGCTTGGAAACTCACCCGATTCCAAGGAGCACCAGACTATTTGCACAAGGATTGGACCGATGATGTCGCAACAACCCAATATTAGCGAAGTCAGTCCAGGATCCAAACTACAGCTTGTAGGGCACACACCATGGATAATCCTCATGACATCGATGAAATCAGGTCTGCTGAAGGAACACCAAGAAGACTGAGGTACTGTGAACTCATGCTGTCCAACAGCATCCCCCTTAGAAGCCGCTGGATGCAGATCCATCCTGATGTCGGCCACCTTATTAGCAAAGAATCGAGCGAGCTCCTCGCACTCTAATTGTGAAAAAGCCTTCCGAACTTGTAGACAGGCTGGGTTGCACAGCCTGTCCACAGTTCAAAAAAGCTGAGCCGGTCGATTCCTGGCTACTGCAATCTCCCTGGACAGGAATTCTGCCTTCTTACGGGAGATTGCAGATTGATAGACAGAATAATGGACCATCAATCTAAGGCAGTCGGCATCAAGGGCGGATCTGCGCCAGCAGCGTTCTAATCTTCGCCCCTGTCTCCGCATCTCCCTCAATGTCCCATCAAACCAGGGCACCTTGGGATGAAGGGAAAGGGGGCGTACACGAACAGGAGCAATACTATCCAGCGCCAATGTAACAGCCTTATTATAGGCTGTCACCAAGGTCTCTGGACTACTGCTCGCCAACGCGGGGGACGAGAGGTCAAGAACCGCCGCAAGGCCCTGAGGTGTAATATCCCATAAAGGGCGGTATCTTGCCATCTCCACCGGGGTAGGCCTTCTCAGGGGGGTGCTAAAATTGAACCTCACCATGTAGTGGTCTGACCAAATGACTGGTTCCACCCCCAAATCGAAAGCATCAATCCTAAGGAGAAAGACTAAGTCCAAAGAGTGCCCAGATTTATGAGTAGCGGTGGAAACCACCTGTGTAAAGCCCAAAGAGATATTAATAGGAGGAAGTGATTACCAAATTGTGAGAGTTCATCGTCGACCCAGGTGTTGAAGTCACCCAGAACCATCAATCTGGGTGACTCAAATGACATGTTGACGATGAAGTCTGCCACTTCCTGTAGGAACCGTTTCCCATCTCCTGGTGGACGGTAGGTGAGTACATTTCGAACGCCAGCACCCGCTACAACTGTGCACTCGAAGGACTCAGCCTCCCCTGTAACCACACTCATGAGGCCCAATTCTGTCTTAAAACAGACTGCAACCCCCCCACCCCTGCGGTCCAATCTCGGGCGGTGAATCACCGAATACCCGGCTGGAGTCATAGCTTCCAACGTGGGGCTTGGGTTATCATCCAGCCAGGTCTCGGTGATGCAAGCCAAGTCTGCTGCACTAACAAGATCAGCTATAATGCCAGTCTTGTTTCTGACTGACCTAGCATTGCATAACACCACCGAGTTGAACGAACCTCGGAGGCCGTCAAGCTCATCTGCCCACTTAATTCTGTAGTGCCCTTGGGTGTGGGCACCAGACATGGTAAACCATGATCTGGGTTCCATTTCACCCCAGGGCGCCTTCTAGATCTCACTACCCCGACACGAAAACCCCCCTCGTCCATCCTCCCTGGAATTCACAGCCCCCGCCCTCCTCCCTCTCCTTCGAGCAATTCCCAATGCTCTACAACATTGATAAATATCATAATGAAGAGGTGGAGGATAAAGAGGGCGGAGGGGCGGGAGGGTGATGAATAGCACCACCGCGGGGGTACTAGGCCGCACATGCTGCTACAAAACTACTAAAACAACACATTAACACTAAAACTTCAGATAAACCCCAAAATAAATCTACTAAACTAAATCAGCAACTTTCCAACCCCCACCTTGAAGAAAGTCAAGACAATCCCAGCGAAAATAAAATAAAATAAAAATAAATATAAAAATAAAATCAAACAACTTCAAAAACTACACTATATAATAACACATCCCTTCTCCCCCCCTCCCAGTCCTCTCACGACCAGGGAGAAGAGAGAGATAAAATAAAATAAAATCACCCTCCCTCCAGCTCTCTCACCACTGGAGGGCACAAAAGAAAATTAAATATATATTTCTACACTCTCACTTTAGAATATTAACCAAAATATTTCAAAACAAATAATTCAGCACTCTCACTTCAGAATATTTCAAAATAAACAATTCCCACTTAACATATAACCCATCCCCCCACTGCCAGTCCTCTCACAACCAGGAGATGGGGAAATAAAATAAATGGACACAAGGTCCTCTCACCACCTTGCTGTCCAATTCCAAAAAAAAGGAGTCACTGGGAAAGAGTCAGATTTGATCACAGGTGGGAATCATCCATAAAAATCAAAAACAACAAACTCAAAATTTTAAAATAAATAACTAAAAATAAAATATATTGACACCCAGGTCTTCTCACCACTGAGGAGAACCACACGTGATAGTTCAGGCCTTAAATCCTAAGTGAAGGAGAGTAGTCCAAAATATCAGTTCTCCATAAAAGACATAGCAGACTTTAAAGTAAACAAACTACTGGCAGAAGACAGATGCCTCAGAAACCACATTTTTTTCGACATGCAAAATGCATAACATGTAAATATGGGAGAGTGGTCAAATAATTTGAGTGCCCCAAACATTCATCTTTGAAAGTGGAGGTCAGAGAATGTATCACATGCAACACACTAGTGTGTATATTGTCTGTGGTGCTCATGTGGTTTGTTACATGCAGGCTGTACCATGAGACCTTTAAGACATTCATGTTAAAGAAAGGCAGGCGAGGAATGGATATGGTCACTGTGGTACAAAAGGTACACTTTGATTTTTCAGCATTATAGCTTTGGAGATTAATTGTTTGGTGCAAGGAAACAGTGAATAGCTATAGAAATCAAGGTGATCTCATTGCTTCAAGGCTTCAATATTAGTGTATCAAACCAAAATCCCTGCAAAAATCAAAAATTTCTGTTTGAAATGTAAACAGAAAGATGTGTAAAAAATAAAATAAGCAAGATTTTTTCCTTGATCCTAATTTTCATGAAGCTGTTTACTGCCTATTCAAAAGTTACAGATAAGGTTTAAAGTCACAGTTCTCATTAACCTTTAACAAAATAAGTTTACCTTCTTATCATATGTACATTTATTTTGAACAATGGAGTTTGCCCTTTAAGGGGCAGACCAGGTTGTCCTGGTGCACCCCTTCCCTATCCATCAGGATGGTGTACTCAGAAGGGGAGGGGGGCAGGGAGGGAAGGGGACAAGAGGTAGAACAATGGTCAGGCAACAGGAAGGAGAGGGGCAAGTGGAGGTACATAATGGAATGCACAGAGGGGCTCAGCCACTTTTGCTGGAGTTTTGATCTTGATTGGAACTGCAGCACATCGGATTGGCAGATTAACTTGGAAGGCTTGTGCATTAGGAGAAAGACGTAAGAAACAAACAAGATGGAAGGAAAAGAAAAAGATATATATATAAGATGCATAATATTCCACAGGATAACATAATAATTATAGAAGCTAGAAGTTGTTGAAGCTGATTAGTGGGTAATGGAAGAGGAAGGATAGTGTAATGTAATGTAATTTGGAATATTTGAGAGACTGATAACGTGTGAGAGGCAGTATTGCAATGAGTTAAATGAAAGTGGTAGAGTAAAGAAAGCCTTATGCAGGAGGCTGAGTTTTCATTCTAGTGTTTGCATGGTGTTTGTTGCCTGCATTAGGGGCTGAATAGCGTGGCAGAGGCATATTGGCTAGCGTGTGTGCCAATAGTGGGACAGGCGCACGTGATGCAGCAGCGAGGAAGAGCTGCAGGCAGGGGACTGAGCCTGAGGGCTTTGCCAGCAAGAAAGCGTTGGTTGACGCCGAAATTGAGGGGAAGTACTAGCAATGGCCGTGGGAGTTTTGTAGCTGAACGGGGGCCAAGGCGCTAAGAGGGGAAGGATCGTATTTGCTTCATTTGGCCCTAGGCAGAAGGAAGCCGAGTCAACGGATGTATGGAGGCTTTGCTTAGGCCGAGAGCAAACGGAAGAAAGGGAGCACATGGCTCACAACGGGCTGGTTTTTGGAGTGGGGAGGAGCTAAATCAGAGGAGAAGGACAAGGGGAAACAGCAGTGCACGGTAGTCCCGATGGAAAAAAGGGCCTGGGGAGAAGGGACTGCAAAGGATGGATGCGGGCGGCCACGTGGCGTGATGTCACAAGCCACGAGGAGGCTGCAAAGACAGCAGGGTCCACAAAAGGGATGAAAGAGGAGGGACAGGGAGCAAAAGGGGGAGGGCGAGTCTGGGGGACAGGAAAAGATGAGCGAGGCATTTAATGGATGGCCTGAGGTTTAAGAAAGGAAGTGGCCCAGACTAGCACAGCGCGATTGGAGGGCGTGATGTCACACGCCTGCGGGACCACGCGGCCCACTCATAAAGAGGAGGGCTGGCCTACAAGGTGCTTTCGGTCCATGGGACTAAAGGAACCAGTGCGCATTGGGGGGGTTCCTCTCAAGCAAGCTGGCGGATGGGTCACCATATTACAAAAGGGGGCAATGTGCATTGGGGGTGAAAGGGGACAGCACAAGCAGGAACAGGTGGCTGGGGGGAGACAAGAGGGTTGGGGTTTCGGAATGAGGCCACGAGGCCACGCATGGAGGTGAGCGCCATGTGTCCTGTAGGGGCAAAAACAGGCAGAGGCATGCAAGAGCATGCAAAGGGGAAAAAGTTTACCAGTTTTTAGGCCAGGAGCAATGCAGGAGGTGACGCCCAGGAAGCCCGTGAGGGCTTTTATCAGCCGGGGCTTGAGATGGAGAAGAAGGCTGAGGCCTAGAAGCCAACAAGAGGCAGCGCCTGAGGAGCAGGAAGGCCGCAACCACCCGGAGGCCCACGGGGGCAGGATAAGGCAAGAAATAAGGGGATGGGCAGGGCAAGGGAAGACAAAGGTGGGACAAAGGCATGAGAGATCGGACGATCGGTTCGGACACCAAAAAGGGGGCCCGTGGACCACGGGCGAGGAAGGAAGGCCCTGGGCAGAGATAGGGAAGAAAAAAAAAGGGGTGGGACAAGGCTCAGGCCATTGAGCGATGGTTGGGGGCAAGGGTTTGGCCATAAGAGGGGTGTGTGTGGGCATAAATCAAATAATGGATTTGTGTTTTGTTTTCCTTCCTTCAATTTTCTTCACAGTTGGAAGAAGTAGTAGAGAACATGGCACCAAAAAAGAACAAGCCTTCAAAGGAAGACACTTACAGGGCTGTTGTCGAATTGGTGGAAAAAGTCAACAAAATATAGGAGATGGTGGAAGGGGAGGAACCAGGGAGATCCGGGGAGTAAAGGAAAGTGGTGAAGGGTAAAGGGGGCAGAGGGAAGTGGTGAGTTGAAGGGCCATGCAGCCCAACCAGGGTACAGCCATTGACCACCAAGGTGGCTGACCCAGTACCTCTGCAACCTGTCGACCTGACACCGCCAGTACCTATCCAAGAGCAAATCGGGATCCCCACAGGGGAACTCAGACCAGATCCCCAGGATGTATGGTTCCTCCACAACCACTAGTGGTGCAACAACCCCCTCAAATACAAGGGTCCATAATGGGGTGCCAAGAAGACGGGAGGCACCAAGGAATGGACAAGGATGCAGGTAACACACCTGGCTCAGTGGGTGACAGTATCAAGGGGTACATAAGTCAAATTTTGTCGGCACTAGGGACAGGAGGTTTAGGGCAAATGAAGTCAGCATTGGCAGAAATTAGGACAGGGGAAGCAGTGCAAAAAGAGAAGGAAGGGAGTGCAGAGAAAGAGGGAAAAGGAACAAGGGAGCTAGGTGCCCCTGGGATGAGGGTAGGCGAACACGTGCCACTGGCCACGAAAGAAAATATATGGAAAGGAGATTATGTGGATACATTCGCTTTTGTTAGCCAGGAAGTGGCTGCAAAATATGAAGAGTCAGAGAACATAGGAAACAGTGAAATGGCAGCAGTGGTAGTTCTGTTAGGCAAGAAGGAGGAGGAGGAGGACAAATTCACAAAAGGAAAGACTTGGGATGGGTGGTTTGTGGGTTTTGCCACATTTTCAGCCATTGTATTGGAACGGAAACCGGAGCTGGGCATCCCACTCATCACATACTCCCTAATAATACAGTGGGCAAAGGCAAAGGGGGTGGGGTGGATATACTACGATGAATTTTTTCGGCAGAGAATGGCCACATATGACGATGTAAGATGGGACACAAAACAGCTGGACTTATGGACGGATTATGTAACTGATCAGTCCACACCCGAAGGTGAATGGTGGAGAAAAGGAGCCACGCTCCAGAGGTGTTGCTGGGTGTATAACAGGGCCTTTGGTTCCTGGCCACAGAGTCATTTTTGGCACACATGTTCAAAATGCGGGGGAACGCATCTGGCAAGCAGGTGCCGAATGGCATGGGTCCAAGGAGCCCAAGGATCTGGGGGGGCAAGGTTCAAGGCAACAGTCCTTTCGAGAGGGACAGGGATATAAAGGGCAGGCATGGAACAGGGGGAAGGGGTAGAGGGCATGCGGATAGAGGGAGTCAAATCACTGACCTGCAAGGCCAAGCACTGACCGGAGGGGGAGGAGATGGGGGGGAAAAGAAGAAAGGCAGGGAGCAATTTAAGGTGGCTAGAACCCCCATCAGGACAGAGGCATGAAAGGGTTGGTTGGACAAGTACCTAAATAGAAAAGTGGCGGTAATGATTGGAAAAGGTTTTGGCACAGGTTTTTCACTGCAGAGCGGAGGCCTCAGACAAATGAGAGAAGCAAGCAACTTGGGTTCGGTAAAAGGGAAAGAAGAAATGTTAAGACGAAAGATGGAAAAGGAAAGGCAGCGGGAAGAGTAGAAGGACCATTTGATACCCCCCTATTGCAGAACATGAGGGTCTCTCCACTGGGTTTGATTTGTAAGAAACAGGAAGGAGAATACAGGGTAATTCATCACCTATCATTTCCAGAAGGGGATTCGGTGAATGATTTTATAGGGGAAGAGTATGGTAGAGTGACATATGCTACACAGGAAGATGCAGTTCTGATAATCCGGGCTACCAAGGAAGCATGGATTGCAAAAACAGATATCGAATCCACATTCAGATTGCTGCCAGTCAGGAGAGAAGACTGGGACCTTTTGGGTTTCAAAATTGGGGGTCAGTACTATTTTGACAAAGCCATGCCCATGGGATGTTCTATAGCATGTGCAACATTTGAGGCATTCAGCACCTGTTTGCAGTGGACATTTCAAGAGAAAACTGGCTATAGAATGGTTATTCACTATTTAGATGACTTCCTTTTCATTGGTAGTGAGGAAAAGGAGATGCAAATAATGCTGGGCAAATTTCAAGAGCTGTACAAGGAATTAGGGGCTCCACTGCTACTGGAAAAAACAGAGGGGCCCTGCAGGGTGCTAGAATTCCTGGGTATTGAAATAGATGCCCCAAGGGAAATATTCCGGCTGCCGGCCAAAAAAGTAGAAAAACTGAAAGAATTGATCCAAGTACACACCAGCAGGAGAAGGGTACAACTAAAACAAGTGCAGCAGGTGCTGGGGCACCTGAACTTCGCCTGCAGAGCTATTGGACCAGGAAGGGCATTCACTAAAAGGCTAGCAAGGGCCACAGCCGGGGTCACCAGGCCACACCATTGGGTAGACCTGACAAGAGGTGTCAGGGAGGATTTTAAGGTGTGGGAGGAATTTCTCAGGGAGTATAATGGCAGCTATTTCTGGCAGGAGGAGTGGGTGTACAACACAGACCTCAATCTTTACACAGACACAGCCGGGGGCCTAGGCATGGGTGGCTACCTGAAGGGCAGGTGGTTTGCAGAACCATGGGCTTCTACTGGGTAAGGGATGGCAAGGTAAGAGATATAACATTGCTAGAGATCATGCCCATCTGGGCATGTACCCTGGTGAGGGGGGAAGAGTTACGGGATCAGAAAGTGACATTCTGGTGTGACAATAGAGCAGTGGTGGAGGTCCTAAACAACAGGGGGGCCAGGTCAAAAACGGTCATGCAAGTCTTACGACGTTAAGTGTTAAGGGCCTTGCAGCTGAACATGTCATTCAGAGCAAAACACATAGAAGGGGTACACAACACCCTGGCTGACAGTCTTTCCCTTCTGCAGCTGGACCATTTCTGGAGGCTGGCACCAGCAGTGGAGGAGCAAAAAATGCCCATACCAACGAACATCTGGGACGTTGGCAAGAAGGAGCAGAACTGTTGTTTCGCAGCTCATGGGCACCTTGGACTCTGAGGGCCTACAATGGGGCCTGGCGAGTGTTTCAAACATTCAGGGCAACACACCATATGGAGATAAGTAGGCCACTTACAGAGGAACAATTGGGAAAGTTCCTTGGAGCCTTGGTGCCATGGAGCAATGGCAAAAAGGAACAGCCCACACCACAATGGGGGTCTATTTAGCAGGGATTAGTATTATCTGCAGTCTAAAGGGATGGAAGGACCTGACAAAATCCTTGTTTATTAGAAGAATGATGCAGGGATGGGGTAGGTTGAAACAAGGGCCAGTAGACAATAGAAGACCAATAGGGGAACAGTGGCTAGCGAAACTAAAGGATGTGTTACCAGCAATATGCAGATTGAAGACTGAGGCCCAGCTATTTCACACGATTTACGTTGTGATGTTTGCAGGTGCCATGAGAGTGAGTGAGGTGGTAGACCATGGCAAAAAAGACAGGGAGGGGGGATTAGAATGGGAAGATATAAAATGGGGGATGAAAGAGATACAGATTAAGATTAAGAGGTCAAAGACAGATCAAAGGGGACAGGGTTGCATAGTGACACTAAAGAGAAAGGTAGAGGGCTCAGTATGCCCAGTACAGGTTTTGTGGGCTTTCGCTGCAGAGCAGGGGACCAGCACAAGGAGATTATTTGTTCATGGTGACGGAAGCAGGGTCACCGGTTACCAAGTCACAGCATTGATCAAAAAAGGCATGCAATTCCTGGGGCAGGACCTAGGTAATTATTCATCCCACTCCTTAAGGATTGGGGCTGCCTCACAGTGGGCAGCGGCAGGTGAAACAGTGAATAGTATTTTGGAAAAAGGACGCTGGCGGTCTGCCAGTTATAAAAGATACATACGAGCACTGAAGTAAGAAAAAAATTAACGTATTACCTATGTTTTGTTACAGATCGGAAGACAAATGGGGGGGGGCAGGGAGAGGAATACTATGGTGAGGAAGATAAGACCATATATAAGATAATTATTTTTGCTTAAACCCCATAGGAAAAGAGAAGATCACAGAAATCTGGATCTGCGGCCACTCCTATATTTATTGGGCAGAAAGGAGAGCAGAGAAAAAGGCTGGAGGAAAGCAGCTGTACTAAGATGTGAAACAATGTAGGTTGCTTTGCCGTGGCATCCAGAGGATAAGATGGGCACAACTGCTTCCCACCTTGAAGGAACTTAAGGAACGATGACCCTGTCCAAACTTAATTATTATACATTCAGGGGGAAATGACCTTGTGGGCAAGCCATGGGTTGACACATACTTGCAGATAAAAAGGGACTTAGAAACAATACAGCAGTGGTGGCCTCGGGTAAGCCTTGCCTGGTCGGATATGATACCAAGGAGGGTTTGGAGACAGGAGCACAGCCATAGAGCCGTGGATAGGGCCAGGAGAAAGATGAACAGAAGGGTAGGGACATTGATAAGACAAATGGGAGGACAGGTAATACTGCGGCGAGTGGAAGAGTGGGTAGAAGATTTCTACAGGTCAGATGGGGTGCACCTGTCAGATCTAGCCATAGACATGTTTAACATGGAAATGATGGGTTTTATAGAAGCATGGAGGAGGCAGGTAACAAACTAAAAAGAAAACAAAGAGGGGGGACAAGAGAAGGATTAGGAAGTAGGTTTCCCTGAGGTAAGGGAAAATAATACCCTAAGTGAGGGGAAAGCCAGTCGTCCAACGCAAGCTGGAGACTGGCTAATGGGGAAAAAGGGGAGGAGGGGAAGAAAGGAATAAGACAAAGAGGAAGAAGCTGAAGGAGAAAGCGTCTCAGTTTCACTGCTACCTAAAAGAAAAGGAGAAGAAGAAGGCACCCAGGTTTTCACCTGGGGGAGAAAAAGAGGAAGAAAGAGGGATGATCAGAGATTGATATATGGATGAAAATAAATGAAATTGTGAGAGACATAATAATAAAAGATGGTGAAATGGAACATGGAATTATGATATATAAATAAATTAATTGCCAATCTGAGCACAACAACAAACAATGGTCTCTGTCTTTTCGTGAGGGAAAAGGGGGAAATCCGGGACACTGGAGTTTGCCCTTTAAGGGGCAGACCAGGTTGTCCTGGTGCACCCCTTCCCTATCCATCAGGATGGTGAGCTCAGAAGGGGAGGGGTAAGGAAGGGGAGGGGACAAGGGATAGAACAATGGTCAGGCAACAGGAAGGGGAGGGGCAAGTGGAGGTACATAATAGACAGCACAGAGAGGCTCAGCCACTTTTTGCTGGAGTTTTGATCCTCCACCCACCCTACAAGATGAAGAGGGAAGACAGTCAAGAAGGGACTGTATGGTAGGTCTGTCAAAGGTGGAGGACAAACGTGTCTGGTAGGATGGTTATTGGACTGCCAAAGGTGGATGGCAGATGATAATATGGTTATTGGACTACCAAAGGTGGATGGCAGGAAAAAGGTAGGGGGGGAGGAATAAGACAAAAGAAGAGGAAGACGATGAAGGAGAAAAGCGGTCTCGGTTTTCACCGTTACCTAACAGAAAAGGAAAAGAAGAAGGCACTCAGGTTTTCACCTGGGGGAGAAAAAGAGGAAGAAAGAGAGATGATCAGAGATTGATATATGGATGAAAATAAATGAAATTGTGAGAGATATAATAAAAGATGGTGAAATGGAACATGGAATTATGATATATAAATAAATTAATTGCCAATCTGAGCACAACAACAAACAATGGTCTCTGTCTTTTTGTGAGGGAAAAGGGGGGATTCTGGGACAAAATATATTTAGCACACTGTTTGTTAGTCTGTTAAAGATGCAGTAATATTTTTATTTGGAAATGCAAACTTTTGGTTCCCAGTGTATAAACGGGATGGGAAAACTGAAGCAAACTCAGTCTTCTGAGTGGGGAAAGGGTGGCCTCCAGGAGCAGAGGGAGAGATGTCGAATACAGAGGTGCTGCCAGCAGTTAAAGATTTGAAGAAATGTATGAAGGAACCTTGACAAAAAAGAAGCATTTCACACCAGAGTGGCGACTATCAAAACAAAGCTTGATATCATTTCTGCAGACCCCTAGAGATCAAAAAGCATGGCAGAAAAAACTATGACGGCCACTGCCAGAGTCGCTTAGGAAAACAAACTTCTCTGACTGTATCTGGAACAAACTGGAAAATGGGGCCCGTTCTGTGAACTTACCATTGCTGGGCATACTGGAGGAACAAGAAGGGCCTGACTTACTACAGTATGTGAGTACTCTTTCATAAACCTTGCTGTTTTTTTTTTTTTATGGATGGCAGTTTATTGAAAGCATGCCACATCTCACCCAGACATCATCTTGAGCAGGTAGATGCCCCTCAAATGGCCCTGTGGTCACAGCAGGGTCCCATATTTGAGACAGAATCTTACAACTGGTGAAAGTTAAGGGATCTCTACCACTGCCAGATGGTACTCGTAGTTTTTGTTTCCCCGACCTATCGTATGCTACCAGACAGAGAAAATCCTTTGGCCACATTAGATCTGAATTAAAACAAGCATTTGTCAATGCCAAAATTCATCGTTGAAATTGCTGTTGGTATGCACTGATTGGCAGGACTGCAGTTCCCAGCAGAAAGAATAAGTTATGTCACCAAGTTCACATTCCCATTGAAATACAATGAAATGCATACCTGTTTCCTCAATTCATGATCGGACTTTGAAGAGTGAAGATGTGTCTGCAGTTCAGAGAAGATGAGGGCACTGGAGCCCCACCATGAGTTGGGGGGGGCGCGTTATGGTTAGAAACCCTAATGCCCCAGACGTTTATTGGTATTTGCACTACAAATTCTCAACATGGCCTTTTGTGACCCCCACCTCATGAAAGCATTTGGGACCTCTGCTCATGAACAGTGGCACTGTGATTTCGTTAATCTGTCCCGAATGTTGATTTCTCACAGCGACCGCGCCATTCTGCACCAGATGTATGAAAACACATTTCGGGCAGGATGTGAAAAATTACAGCTGTACCATTCATAGGGAGGTGTGAAGAGATGGCAGTTGAACATCTGGAGTGAAAATATTAAAAATGCTAGAACGTACAAGCATACATGGAAACTGCACAATGCATGCTCATAATAGTCATTTAACAGAATAATTTCACCAAAATTTCAACACAGGCATTTTGTGACCTCTGCTCATGAATACTGTCACTATGATTTTCTTAATCTGTCCCAAATGTTGATTTCCCACAGTGACCGCGCCATCGTGCTCCAGATGTGCGAAAACACATTTTGGGCAGGATGTGAAAAATGACAGCTGTACTGTTCATAAGGAGGTGTACAAGACTGATAATATTGAAAATCTTGAGTGAAAATATTACAAAGTCTCGACGTTACGAGTGTGCGTGGAAACTGCGCAATGCACACGCATAACATAGTCATTTTATGGACTTTTGTCACCAGATTTTCAACATAGGCATTTTTGGACCTCTGCTCATGAACAGTGTCACTGTAATTTTCTTAATCTGTCCTGAACACTGATTTCCCAAAGTGACTGCGCTATTCTGCGCTGGAAGTGTGAAAACACATTTTGGCCAGGATGTGAAAAATGACAGCTGTACTGTTCATAAGAATGTATAAAACAATGCCAATGTTGAAAATCTGGAGTGAAAATATTACAGATTCACAAAGTTACATGTGTGCTTGGAAACTGCGCAACACACGCTCATAACACAGTCATTATATGGACTTTTGTCACCAAATTTTCAACATAGGTATTTTGAGACCTCCGCTCATGAATAGTGTCACTGTGATTTTCATAATCTGTCCTGAACACTGATTTCCCACAGCAACTGCGCTATTCTGCTCTGGAAGTGTGAAAATACATTTCAGCCAGGATGTGAAAAATGACAGCAGCACCATTCATGATGAGATGTAAAAAATGCCAGTGTTGAAAATCTGGAGTGAAAATATTACATATTTGCGATATTACAAGTGTGCATGGAAACTGTTCAATGCATGCTCATAACAGTAATTTTTTTGAATTTTTTCACCAGATTTGCAACATAGGCTTTTTGGGAGCCCACCTCATGAACAGTGACACTGTCATTTCATTAATCGATCCTGAAAGGTGATTCCACGCAGTGACCATGAAATCAACTTTTGGGACCGAATAAACAGATGACAGTCACTGAATTTATGAGGTGGGGTCCCAAGAACCCTATGTTGAAAATTTGGTGCCAAAATTCACACAAATGGCTGAGATATGCACCAAAGTTTAAAAAAAAAAACATTTATGCCATTATACAGCTTACCGGCATTTCTTCAGTTCACAGTCAGCTTTGAAGAGTGCAGATGTGTTCCCATTCCACTGAAGATCATTGTGCTGGCTCTGGAGGTAAGTACAGGTGAGAGAGGGTGTAGGGAGGTGGGAGCGCAGAGGGTGGGTGCAGGTTGGGAAGGGGGCAGGGCAGACTGCATGGACTGTTTTCTGGTTTACAGGTTAAAAAAAAACATTACTGCAGAGCAGGAAGGTTTTCTTTTTTAACAGGGACTTTGGCATCCATTGTATTTGTAATATTGTATGTATGTTTTGCTTTATGTTTGAAAACAATAAAACATTTAACTGCAAAAAAAAACAAACAGGGACTTTGGCACACTGGGGTGGACTCCCAGTGTGCCACTGGAGTGTTTGTTGGGGGGGCTGTAGCCGACAGGGACTGGGCACCCTGTCAGCACATACTGAGTGTTTGGGGGGGAACAAGAGCTGAGGGGATTAGCACCCCTGGCACACAACAAATGGGGGACATTATGCCAGTGGGGAGTGGGCTCCCCATCAGCAAAGGAACTGGGAGGGGGCATGCCAACAGGGGGATTGGGCACCCCTTTTGGTTTGTTTATTTGAAACGGTGATGGGGCATGCCGACAGCCTGGGCTCAGCATGTTCACACTGCTGTAAGCTACAGCAGTGTGAACATGCACCAGGAATGTAACAATGCAGGAATGCAACATCAAAGGACCGAGTTGCGCCACTATTGGTGTGGCTCTGTCTTTTAAAAAATTGGCCAACTCCACCATAACAGCTAAAAGGGAGTTATTGCCAGCCTGCCAACTGATTTGCCTGCCACTGACCTGCCCCTTGAAATGGAGCTCTGCATTGGGCACACCCCTGTATAGCACCTCTTACCTACCGGGTCAGAATGTCATGCGCTACATTCCAGCTAACCCAGAATAGTGCTGTAGAGGTAAATGAATGGTGCAATACTGCGTATACTGCTGTACGCAGCATTGCACCATTTGCACTATCCCAGGCAGAGGATAAGACCTCTGCTGGGAGTGGGTTCCACTGAGCAGCTGCCGTGGCTCAATGAACTGAGCTACAGCAGCAGGAACCCAGGCAGTGCTTCTGGGACAGGGTTTCATTCCCGGTCCCAGAAACATTTTTTTTTTTACTTTGTGCATTCCCTGAGTTGAACCCCCCCCCCAGAGCTGAGAATCTTTATTGTGGGGGTTTGGGGGCGAAGCTCCCCATAACGGGGGTGGAGCCCCCAACAAAAAAAAGAGTTATGTTGCATGGCAGAAATTGTGCTGTGTTGGCAGAGCAATTTTGCCGTGCGACATAATGTTGTGTGACATTATGACCCCATGCCCACCTCTTATAGCAATGAGTTCGTCTGTGCCTGCGTGCCATGACGAACTCAAAACAACTCGGTGTCACTCACACTTTGCTTTATCTGGCCAAACTCAGACTTTCATATGCTGGTAGAATCTAATTATTCAATGACCCTGCGGAGGCGGGGAAATGACTCAAAAATCAGAGCAGATTTTGAAGCACGAGAACCAGAAATTGAAGCCTAGGATGTCTGAACTATTACCTAAAATAGAGTTTGTTTCTTAAATGTTTCAACCTTGTTCTCTCCCCCTATGGAATTCGATTTATGAATCTTAAGTATAGGTGTATAATGGAGCTTCTATGTAGAATGGAGGGGTGGGCTGATATTGTTTTTTAAGTTATAAGTTTGGAACTAGTTGCTCTGTTGGAAGTTGGGGTTTTGAGATATGTTTGAATATATCCTGGCAACTCAAAAAGTTCGGATGCATTTGTAATAGCTGCAACCGCATGGTTGCTTAGTTTGATGCTGTATGTGCCATTTTACCCCCCCTTTTTTTTGCACAGAGCCTCTAATACTGTGCCTGTTTTTTCTCTCTTACTGTGAATTTATTTCTAAGCTCTCTTTTAGGAGCCCCTTACATATTGTATTCTTCGGGGGGGGGGGTATTTTGGCATGGACTACAGTATGATCACTTGTAAATCATATGCAAATATTTTTACTCAGAGACTTAATGGACAAGTATCTTTTAGGATTCTAGTCCATAATCTTGTTGTTTATAACCAATTCTTTAATATTTAATGTCGGGATATAGTATATTATGTGGATGCTATAATGCCTAACTATCTTGTTTACAGCGATATGTGTAACACTGGGTGATAAGAATATTATCCTTATTAATATATATATTAATCTGTTGCACTTTCTATGCCTTGGAAACAAGGAATGTATGTTGAGTATGTAGTATTCCATAATCTAACAAATATAATTTTTTTTTAAAAGATGTAGTAACACTGTTAAAGTATAATAATGTTGACATGGATCATGTGCATGTTAAAACTCACCTCCAATACGTACATATTATACTGTACACATTTGGGAGACCAGCAATAATAGGTCTGTATGTTTACTCAATAGCAGATTTATTAAACCTTTAATAATAGGAATAGAACAGCATTTGACTTTCCACACTTGGCTTGACCTCCCACTAGTGACATTTTAAATATGATTAAAAATGGAAGGACCTGTTTAATTATAGGACCTGATAAGGTCATTAATTAATTCTGTTCGATTTTATTTGATTTCATGCCCTTGTTTCAGTACCTTTTTAAACTTCTAGTTTGTGGAAAGGCACATGTTTACAAGCTAAGTGCGTTCCTGGTACCCACACTTATCTATATAACAGGAACAAATTTAGCATAAATACTTTTTGCTGCAGATCATTATGATACATTACAGTATTTAACAGTATCATACAAAAATCCAGGAATGTAACCTATGCCTGTATGTTTTATTTAGTATTATGCATTTTAGTTTGAAAGTCTCGTTCAACAAAGGATAGCACATCGATTGTTTAAAATTAGGGGCACCTGCACTGTAATTAATTAGTTGCAGTTTTAAAGCAATGTGTGTGCCAGATATGACTACACCCCCCTGAAGAAGGGTCAGTTGGACCCAAAGCGCAAAAGGGGAGAAAGTCATTCTTTCCTGTTCGTTGAGCTGCATTTGGCTATGTGGATGTTAACCTCAATAAATTCTTTGAAACCACAGCTGGGTCTGGAGAATCCTTCTTTCATGTGAGTACATGGACCCGGTCAGCCACAGCTTCCCACTGGCGTGCACTACCAACAGTTCATATTTGCTGATTGTTCTGGGGTGGCTCCTCTTCTGGTATATGCACCCAGTAAATCACAGTGAATCACAGCTCAAACCTGTTTGCTGTACCAGGGTAATATCTGTGTCCTCCTGGCTCTGCACGTTTGGTGTTATGCTGTAAGTAGTGATTGTTTTGTTCTGTTTTCTGCGTTGGTGTCAGTAGTACTACTACTCAACCCAGTGCTACTATGCCCACTACTAGGCAGTTCCATAGACTGTTCCTCCTTTCCTACCCCTCCCTCACCCTGGGGTATGTACACACCACATCTAACTACATTGACTAATGCTGATGAGAGTCCCCCAGTATCTGCACCTGCTTACTTCTGGAGTTCAGACCAACATAATAAGCAATGTGACATTAGGTGTGGGCTGCCCTCTGTTCCCAGGTTGCTGCTTTTTCCCCCTGCTAAAACAAGCTTGACAAAGCTGATATATGGTGACTGTTTCACCATCAGAGTAAAGTATATAAAAGTCCCAAACTACGAAGCTGGAGCCCCTTGATTTGACACAGGGAACAGGAGAGGCTGGTGGTGGTTAGAGCAGCTTGTAGTTTTGGTAATGCTTTGCAGACATTGGCATGAGCTTTTGTACCACTGGGTGTAATGGACATGGCACTAGGAGGACAAACAGGTGTAGGATTTGGGGGGACTTTGGTATTTGGAACTGGACCAACCCCTTCATCAGCACCATCCTTCTTTTTCCTTTCGGGCTCCCACTGGGGATCCATGTCATCATCATCATCTCCACAGCCGCTAATATCTTCCTCCTGAGCTGTGTCATCAACATCACATTCCTGTACATGGAAACTTCAAAGTATATTATTTATTTTCTGCATAGAGGAAGTTACCTCATCAGTGTTTGCCTAATGTTTAGTTCTAAAGTGATAACTAAATAATGTATTTGCCTCCCTCCAGCCCTCTATAAAACTTTAACTGTGTTGTATTAGTGTCACATTGTTTTTATTAGTTAGAATTGTTCTCTGTTCAATGTACTTCTGAATGAGTACATGCATTGGGTGTAAATCTCAATATGATTTAATATACTGAAAATGCAAAAATAAAAAGTTTTTAAACGATCACATTCTACTGGTGCTCTCTCCTCATCTACAGTTTTAAATTATGTAATTTTTGGACTGCTCAAGATCTACCCCATCAGAGTCACGCTTTAGCTCCACGCCTTTATTAGGGAGTGGGACACTCTCATCAGCATCTAGGAGAGCGACAGCACCACCCACAGTCTCGGGGGGCACCCGCAGCACCCTCCTCCTCAACCACTTTGCCTCAGTCTGACTTTTTGCCAACTTGTTGTACTGCTCTTTTTGGGGCCACCTCACCCAGCCTCAACCATGCCACAGACTTAGCAGAAGAAATGTGACTACCCTAATGCCACCACTGCCACAGACTACTTCACTATTACCTGTTGCTCATAGTTTTTGTTTTGCTGCAGCAGGTACAGCAACCCCCTTTTGCTCCACCAAGCCTCATTACATCGTTGATGCCTCCTTGGCACCTCTCCCTTTATCAGTCATTGTTTATATACATAGGGCTGATTTTAAAAGCACCCATAGAGCGATGCAACTTGCATCACTCTAGGGCTGTGGCAAACTCCAGATGCATCGGGACCCTATGCCCAATTTAATTAACAAGTCAATTCAAAAGTTTCACCAGGAAAGGCATACTGAGCAGAGCATGCTTGTTTCCAGATGCGTCCTGGGGGAGAGGGGAACGGGGATAAACAATAAATGCAAAACCACAAGACAGAGACAAAAAATAATAAATGAATAATCGATACAGTCAGCATCCAGATGGCAAAACCAAATAACAGTCCTTTCAAACAAATAGCAATGTGCTACATCTGTATTAAACAATCAGTCAAATGAATAATATATAGTAAGTGCTAAACTGCATAACCAGCAGAGAGGCAAAACTATGGGGAGAGTGGAAATTAAGCACATGTGCATGAAGGGGAGAAATGGTCCTTTAGTAGGGAAGAGAGGACCTGCGGGGAGGCAGCGTGGCAGATGGGGGGGGAGTTCCATATTTTTGGGAAATGATGTGAGAATGCATCCAGGCCTACTGAGGTGGACCTGGGAGGGATGGTTAATGTACAGTGGCCAATGTTTCTTAGGAAGCAAGAGGAAGGGGTTTTGAGGGAAACAAAGGAGGAGAGGTATGGTGGGAGAGAGTGAAACCAGAATTTAGCAAGGAAGTTTGCACAGTGGATAAGGCATCTCTCCGCTAGTGAGTGAAGGGGGAGAGAGACAAGTATAGGGTACAGTGATAGGTACGGGGAGGGCAGTCAAGAGCGAAACAGCAGAAGGAGTGGAAAAGAGAATTCAGTCTGGTTAGGGAAGAGTTGGGAGCAGCCCTGTAGACTACATCACCATAGTCAAAAATAGGTAGGATCACCTTCTGGACAAGAGGGTGGCAGACCATTAGTGGAATACCTCCACAATGTCTGTATAGGGCACCCAGTTTGGGGTGCAGTTTTTTGTGGATGCCATCTGTGTGTCCAGAGAAGGTGAGGTTCTGGTCAAGTCAGACCCCAAGGTACCTAAAGGAGGAGCTGTCCTCAAGTAAAGTCCTATCTGGGGTGTGGAAAGAGGGGAGGGATTGAAGCCAAGAGAGTTTCTGCCTCATGCCAAAGGTCATGGAGACAGTCTTCTTGGCATTCAGGAATAACTGGTTTGAGTGAAACCAGAGCTGTTCTTATCAAAGTCTTGCTGAAGTCTGGATGCTACATCAGTGGGGGAGGAGTCAAATGTATACAGGACAATGTCATCCACATACATGTGGATGGAGGTGAGAGGACAGGCAGAAGGAAGGTTGTTTAGGAAGATGGGAAAAGACCGGCCCATCAGTGCAGAGATTGGATTTCCACTTGTGATGCCGGCAACCTGGGTTCAGGAATGGACCTGGGTTGTCGGAGGGCCGACCAGGGGGAGAAGGATGGAGCATCCCAGGGATTGCTCTTCTTCTCTGGGGGAGAGTGAGGAGAACGTCCGGTGTTTGATGGACCCCTGGTAGAGGCCGGGGGTACCACAGCGACTGGCATCAGAGTGTTTGGGGTTGGGGTGGATGCTGGACGTCATTGCATGTCCCTGCCCCCAAGAAACACAGGGGAAAACTGCTGCTGCCTGCACCTTGATGACACCCACTGTACCGCACTGATTAGCTCCCATGCCAACTCCCCTGACTTATCTCAATGCTTGTGACACTTAGGGGCCAGTGTCACAACCCCACCCTGGGGGGGTAAGTCAGGGGGTACCAGGGCAAGATGCAGCTCAGTTTGGGAGTGGGAGCAGTGAGGTCCATGACCAGGCTGAGGTAGCAGCACTGGCGGCGGCAACAAAACATAATAAATGTTTAAAAAAGGAAGATGGAGAACAGTAGTGGGCCCAACACAGAACCATGAGGAACTCCATTGTTGATGGGGAGGGGAGGGGATTTTGTATTACTAATCTGACTGGATTGTGTTCTACCCATGAAGTATGAGTGGAACCAGCTGGTAGCTGCATTTGAGAGCCCTGCAGCTGAGAGTTTGGCAAGCAGGAGGGGTGGGAGACCATGTTGAAAGCCTTGGCAAGATCAAAGAAGATAGCAGAGATGATGAGACCCTGGTCCATACCAGTGAGTACGGAGTCAGTAAGCCTATGGAGGGAGGAGGCAGTGGAGTGGCATTTCGGGAAACCAGACTGGTATGGTGTGAAGAATGAGGAGGAGTCAAGGTAGGAGGAGAGTTGGGATAGCAGTAAGTGTCCTTGAAGACTGGAAAGAATGTGGAGCAAGGAGATAGACTGGTAGTTACCTGGGGAGGAGGGGTCACCACCTTTTGCAAGGGAGATAGCAGTGGCATGTTTCCATAAAAGAGGGTGTTCCTGTACCAAAGTCCCAGGAGTTGCTGCAGCTGCAGGCTTATGTCAAACAGTTGGTGAACCTTCAGGGCTTGATGCAGGGTTCCAACCCCCCCAACCCAGTGCAACACTACAGTGGCTGCGAAGGTGGGGGGGGTGACTATGCATGCTAGGAAGGGGTTGGGCAGCATGAACACAGGGGGTGCATTGAGGTTGTTGGGGAGATGGCAGAATAGTAGGGGGGAGGTGAAGTGTCAACTGGCAGGGGTGCCATATGCATTGCCAGGCAGCTGGTTGGCTGGCGGTCTGTGGAGGATTGGCAGGGAGGGAAGGTGACCTAACCCAGATAGTCACAGCCCGGGCACCTGCCCCAGAGGTGCCATGCTCCCAAACTCTGTAGGTGGGACAATGGGGGGGGTGGCTGGGTACCAGGGGACTGTTGTGGTACTTGGAGAACATTTCTCTCCACCACTAGCAGTTCTCACCCTGCAGCCAAAACTGCTAACCTACTGGGTTGGGGATTGTGGCACCACTGTGGCTGTTCCACCTGGAGCCAGGTCACTTTCTGTCCCTGCCAATGCTCCACAGACTGTGAGCAAATTGGCTGCCTGGCAATGCATTTGGCACCCCCCTGGGGCATCCCCCATGCTACTGCTGCCACCAGCCACCTCCTAGCAGGTTCCCCCCAATTGCCACATTGTCTTTTAGTGGTGCATGGCCCTTAGGCCACCTCCTGGCTGGTCTAAGCAGAGCCTCCTGTTGCATTCATGCCGGGGCTTGCAAAATTAAAAAAAATGGGATGGTGCAGGTGCAAGTCCCCATGTGACCTGGCACAAGTGCACTTTTTCTTCAATGCTGGCGCAGGGCGGCTTGGGAGCAAGGCATCCCAATTTCAGTGTAGCCTGCAAAAATCAGGATTGCTGCAAAGTGTGATGAAAGGTGCCACTTGCATCATACCCATTTGATGCAGGCACCCTGCATTAAACATAACCTTTTGAAAATCAGGCCTATAATATTTTTATGATATTACAGGATGGATTACAAAATTACAGAAAATCTGCAGTAAAAATAAATAGCAGCAGACAACACCTCTCTGAGGGGTCAGCAGTGCTGTCTGAAACAAAATAGGTGAAATGAATTTACCGAACTAACAAATCCCCCAAAATATATGTTTTAATTTTTTAATAACATGATGAGTAACAGCTAAGTACAACTAAGTGCCAAATTATTTCTCTGCAGGTCAGAGCACTATCACTTTAAGAAATAAAAAACTAAAACTAATATAGAAAGAGATTCAGAAAATTCTTTTATGAAAGACACAAACTTGAGTCCTAAATAAAATGAGAAATTACAGACTACAGACAAAAAGTAATGAAGAAAAAGTATGAAAAAAAATCAAATTTGACCAGTCAAAAACTACAGACCTTTCAGGACTGCCAGACTGCCTACACCTCCCACGACAGTGATTTTCTACAGACGAAACAAAAAACTCTATTGGAAATTGAAGCCTCCAAAACAAAAGAACCTCCCCACTCCAAAAAAACAAAACAAAACACAACACAATCTAGATGCACAAGGTGCACTAGAAGAAGTTATGAGTTTTCTGAGTCTAAAAGCTTGGTTTGAAAGGACTTATAACTTTGTTTGCTCGAACAATCACACAGCCAGACTTTGCTCTGTGTTCTCTCTTAATATCTTCTTTTCCTGGTAACTTCCGTCTGAGTTCTGTCCCTCTTACCCTAGCCAAGCTACAGGAACACCTTGTACTATTTCTGCTCTCTTCCTTCCTTGACTTCTCCTCCTTCTTCACCCCTTCCAGCCTGGTTATAGGAAACCCTACTGCACTTCCACATGCCTCCTTCAGCTAACTGACTCCATTCTTTTGGGTACGGAGAAGGGTCTGATCACATCTGCCATTTTTGTTGATCTTGCTAAAGCTTTGATACAGTGGCACATACCCTTCTTCTGGGCAAGCTTGAAACAGTGAATCTTTCTGATTCTGCAGTTAGCTGTTTATTTTTGTTTACACTGAGAGAAGGTCTCAAGCTGTCTGGATAGGAAGCTTCATTTCATCATCACTCCTTATCTGCTCTGGTGTCCCTCAAGGATCTGTCCTGGGTCCTAGTCTCTCTCCCATATTCTTGAATGACCTCCCCTCTTTATGTTCCTTGTGTCCACTTACACGTATGCTGATGATACAGTTAGTTTTGCTTCTGGCTCCTCTTCCCATGATCTCACCTCACAGCTTCAGCTGGTTTCAACAATATTCAGCACTGGTTCAAGTCAAATCAGCTATACCACAATGCCAAAAAACACAGTCTCAGTGAGTTCTGGAACCCATCGGAGGCTCTCCAGACTCACTCCTCTCTCTTTATTTTACACCCTTGCTGGTGCTGTTATTGAGAGTGTAACCTCTTTTAAGTACCTCGGTGTCTGAGTTGACCATCATCTTGATTTCTCAGTTTATATCGATGTCATACACTAAAAGCTTCACTCCAAGCTTGGTGCATAATACAGGAACAATGCTGCATCCAATCTGCCAAGAGATTGTTTTAAAAATGATTCTCCTGAGTTTTGGTTATGGTGACCTAGTGTAGAGTGAAGCTTCCACATCCTCCTTTTCCAGACTTGACCCTTCTTCCACTCTTTTTGTTGTTTGGCTTTGGACTGGTCCCCTCACACCCATCATTGCTCACTCTACTCTGCCCTTTCTCCTCTCTCTTGATGCCAGGCGCCTTTCCTATTGTGCCTCCTTTATATCTAAATTCTGGTTTGGTTTGGTTTTGTTCCTTTCCCTTCTACTTATATCCCTCTTATCCTCACCCTCAGCTTCCTTTTACTCTCTCCACAGTAATACTTCCCATTCCCTCATTATTCCTTCTAGGAAACTGACTGTTGGTCAGTCTGCTTTCTCATACCACTTTCCTGAACTCTGCTCCTCCCTTCCCTTGTCAATTCGCTCAGCTTGTTCTGCCTAAAAAACTTCTAGTGGAAAAAGAACCTTCAGGTTCAGCGCAGTTCTCCTTTAAAGTCTCTCCTTCATGACTATTTTTCACACTCCTGCAGTTGTCCATGACTCTCTTTCTCCCCCCTCCCCACCAGTTTTGCCCTGGCAGTCTGTTTCCTTCATTATATGTTCACTCTTCAGTAAGAATAGTGCCGTCACCTAAATGACCTCATTGTTTTCTATGATGTGTCTGTTATGCTGATTTATTTATAGTATTTGAATTTCGGTAGCTGGGTAAGCCCACTGAGACCATGCGGTCCCTTTTTAGCGGTGACCTGGGGGAGGGTAGAATGTATGAATACAAAAATGTAAACAAAGCCACGTACATACAATAAATAAGCACTGATATAAAAGGAATACAAAATAAGGAATATATAGAGGATTTACAGTTTTACAGTGTGGTTAATAACCACACTGTAAACACTTCAAGAGGTTGCTATAACATTGTAAACCTCGAGAGCACAGCTTGAGAGGTTTTCAGATGTCATGGCAACCTCAAGAAGTGTTTTTGTAGTGGTTGTTAACCAAAAACCATACATTATATTTTATAGTGTATGGGCTACCAAGATTGTGTAATCACTGATTGAATTACTTTACAGAACGTTGACTGTTGTGAGCATTCTTATTTCTTATTTTTATTTATTTAGTTATTTAACCAGGTATAGCACACTAAGCTGAAAGATTTTTTACAGGAACGACCTGGGGTTCTGTTTTGTTAGAACACTGATTGTTTTGAACATTCAATTTTGTTATACTATTGATGTGACATACTTAAGAAGGGTTAACAACAGAGTGATGTCATAACAATGGCACAACAAGGTTGTCATCTGCTTGATTTCAGTTAATAAGGGCTCCCCATACATTATGTAAGTAATAATACCCGACAGGGTGGGCGTTATTGGGATATAACGGACCGCCCAGGGGCGTAATGAGGCCCGACGCCGCAGGCGGAGGGCCTTATAACCCCTGGAAGGTCCGTTATATCCCATAATGCCCACCCTGGAGGGTATTATTACACTTAGAAAATGGTTTGAATATAAATTTTAAGTATAAATTTTAAACATGAGAAAAGAATAAAATAGATACAATTCAGTAAAAAATGTTGTTTGTTGTAAAGTAGTTCCTAAACTGGCAGAATTGCCAATAATTGCCAGTAGAGGGCTCCATAGTTTTATTGTGGTGGTGATGCTGCAGAGATTGTTCTTTCCCCAAAATAAGCTTTCTTTCCTAGTTTAATTTGTGGCTGAGTGGTTTGAAATGTGCCCCTCGATGTTTGCTGTACTGTAACATTCAGGTTGTTTGTGGTTTGCTAGCGAGTGGAGTGCCGCACTCATTCCGGAGGAACTGCGAGTTTAAGCGAGCTGAGGGGGAAGTATGAAAGGTAAGCTGCCTGGAGCAGTGGGCGGATTGGTGTTCGTTAGGTTATGTCAGGGGTTATGACTGTTTTTTTTTTTACTTCAGTCAGACTTGCTTGAAGGTCTGTTGGCTCCTACTACGTACTGTTGACCAAGTAAAAGGAAAAAAGATTTGTTTTCGAAATGGTGGTGAGCGCGTGGTGACGGCTTCAGCGAGCAGCTGTAATTAAAGTTTGTAACAAGTACTTAATCACTCGCTTTGCGACCACAAAATAAATGGTGGTAGTGAGATTTGAATGTTGGGGTAGTCCCAGGATATCCTCAGTAATCCGGCACTAGACAGCGGCACTCGTTATTTTGCGGGTGTTGTTAAGAAATAACAACCCTGGTGCCAGCGTCTCTCAGCCAATCAGAATGCAGCATTTACGATGTTTGCAGCGTGCCCATTTTCTAAAAGAATATAATATATGGGTAGCTCTTATTACCCACTGAAATCAAGCAGATTACAACCTTATAATGTATAGTAAGTGCCTATTAACCACCATAATCAGCAGCCACACAGCTTTGTTATGCATTGTTTAGAATTTTAAAAGTTGTTAACCACACTTCGGAACTTCCAAACAGTGACATAACAAAAAAGAATGCACCAGAGTTCCATAATTCTCACACATAGAATGCAAACAGTATTTTTTGACCATACAATATAAAAGATGATGGCTGGTGATTGGGTGACAGCCACACTGAAATCACCTCTCGTGTTTTCTAGGGCTACAGTAAACCTCTCGAGCTGCGCTCTCGAGGTTTACCATGTTGCCCTAGCAACTACTCGAGGTGATTACAGTGTGATTATCACCCGATCCCCAGCCATTATCCTGTATGTAATCCCACTGTTGTGATGTTAGAACCTTATAAACCTATTTCATCTATGTCATAGCAGTGGGTTTACAAAATGGAATGCCAGTGTTATCCAGTATTCTACACAACCAGAATGTGATTGTTAGTCTCAGTACAGTATTCAAATAACATTCTAGTTGTCTCAGTTCACTGTTACTGAGTATAGCAATCACTATGTCTGATAGAAGTTTTAACTCTGGTGCTATTTCGCCCTGCTGTTGTTCAGTCTGTGTATCCTAATAGATTGTTTTCCTACACAATCATGTGGCTGTAGTGCAGATTCATTAATAAGGTAATGTTAAATTACTTGTGTTTTTTTTTTGGGGGGGGGGGTAACTTCTCATGTTGAGTCCCATACACTATAAATGACAATGCCCGATGTACAGGTGATAACCTTGGTGTAATCATCTCTTGTGGTTGCTAGGGCAATTGTAAACCTCGAGAGCGCACCCTAGCAACCACTCAAGGTGATTACACTGTGGTTATCACCTGTACATTAGGCATTATCCTCTATGTAAACAAAGCCATGCACATACAATAGTATTCACTTAGAAAAATAAATAGAAAATAAATAACACAAAATCTGGTACAATGTGAATCAGTGCTACACAATGTACACAGAATAAAACAGTGATTTAAAGGGAAAGAGTAATAGATGGGAAGTACAAAGCAGATTCTGGCAATTAGGACCACATTATGTTCAGCAGTAATGCAAGATAGTGCAGGACAAATGTACATTCTGTCTGAAAAGACAGGCTGTACCAAGTATAGTAGGGGTAGGGTCGTTGGGATGAACAGACATGAGTACAGAAATATATGGGTTATTTAGGTAAAGCAGGAGCAAGTTTCTAGGTCATGTAGGTGGTTGTGTAGAGCACGTTTGAATCTGGGGAGAGAAGTGCAAGAGAAGATAGATGGAGGGAGGGAGTTCCAAGCCCAGGGTGCTACATAGGCAAAGGATTTCCTGCTTGCAGCTAGGCGTGTCAACAGCACTGATAACAGTGGGCGAGAGGAGGAGCTGAGGGTCCGGCAATCTGTTTTTCATACAATAGTATTAGATACGAACATACAAACATGCGAAATTTGCTAGCAGATAAAGGCCTAGAGGTCTATCAAGTCTGCTCGAATGTGCAGCTAGCACCCCTTATTCTGCAGCTGCCCCTCCCTTCCACCCTTCCCCTTCATTAACCCTCCCCCTTGTCCTGTCCCATCCTCGTTTGAAGCAGTCCACTGTTCTACTGCATGCCACTTCAGCAGGTAATGCATTCCAGCCAGCCACCACCCTCTCTGTAAAAAAGTGTCTCCTCATCTCCCTCCTGAACCTTCCTTTCTCCAGTCTCATATCATGGCCCCTGGTGGCCCTCCCCTCCCTTACTTTGAACAGCCCCTCTGTACCTGTCTTGTTTATTCCTTTCATGTATTTAAAGGTTTCAATCATGTCACCCCTGTCTCTCCTCTCCTCCAGTGAGTACATGTTCAACTCCTTCAACCTCCTCTCGTATGATAAGTCCCCAGCCCTTGATCATCTTTTGTCGCTTGTGCTGCACCCCCTCCAGTAACTTAATGTCCCTCTTCAGATATGGATGCCAGTACTGCACGCAGTACTCCAGGTGTGGTCTAACTAATGACCTATACAGTGGCAGAATCACCTCCTCCCTCCTCGAGGATATACCCTCTGCAATACAACCCAGCATTTTGTTGGCCTTTGCAGCTGCCTTCCTACATTGTGCCGAGTTGTTCATTGACCCTGTAATAAGCACACCCAGATCCTTCTCCTCCTCTGTCTGGGCTAGCTGCACCCCAGCTGGTAACTCCTCCTTGGGTTCTTCATCCCAAATGCAGCACCTTGCACTTTTTGGCATTAAAGCCAGTTGCCAGGTGTCTGACCAGGTTTCAAGCTTTGCCAGATCATCCTGCAACCCCTACCATCCCCTAGGTCGTCCACCACTGCCTTGATGTCCCATGATATGTCTGCAATGAATATCCCAAACAACACTGGTCCCAACACTGAGCCCTGTGGAACACCGCTCGTCACTGCCCTTGGGTGTGAGAGCTCCCCACCCACCACCACCCTGTGTTGCCTTCCCTGCAGCTAGTTTCCTACCCATCTCACCAGCTTTGCACCCGCCCCTGTGCCTACTAACTTCCTTCCCAGCCTTCCATGTGGCATTGAGTCGAATGCCTTACTGAAGTCCAGATATAGGACATCTACTGCATGGCCCCTGTCCAGTTGCCTAGTTACCCTGTCATAGAACTCGACCAGGTTGGTTTGGCAGGATCTGCCACGTATGAAGCCATGCTGTCTGCTGTCCTGTAGTCCTTTGGCCTCTAGGAGGGCCACCAGCCTCTCCTTCAGGATAGTCTCCATTAGCTTACCCACGATGGATGTGAGGCTCACTGGTCTGTAGTTTCCTGGTTCATCCTTGGGGCCACTCTTGTGGAGGTGCACCACATGAGCCATCCTCCAGTCCTGAGGTACACCCCCCGAATGTAGTGAGGCATTAAATAGGTCTGCCAAAGGTCCTGCAAGGACCTCTGCCAGCTCCTTCATTACCCTGAAATAGATAGACTCCTGAGATAGACTCCTCGGAGTGTGTAAGTGAGTGAGCTTATAGGTAAGGCAGAGAAATGTATACTGCAATTTATGTTCCCATTGTAGCCAACCCAGGAGTGTTAGTACAGTGCAATGATGCTGCTGCGGGGGGAGAGGGGGCGCAGGCAGCTCCGGAGGCAAAGCATCCAGTCCTATGATATAATTACTTTAGTTGGTTCATAAGACAGGACTTGAGTGATTTGTCTTCAGTTTTTACGTTCGCTTGCGCGCATGCGCAAGGAACGTCTTGGGAGAATGGGACACTTTGGAGGTGTGCCCCTCCCCTGCAATCCCCTGCTCCATTGAGCAGGTGTGGCAATCCTGCCAATCGGACGTGGTGCTGTGTATGACAGCGGTGGTCTTCTCTTCAAAGAAACCACGGCTGTCATACAACACCGTCACGCCCTCCCAAATCTTTGCTGCCACGCTGGGCCACCCCAGCGGGCCCAGCATCCCGCGCATCGCCTGCCCGACAGGGTGCCCAATCCCCGTCGGCTCAGGCCGCCCCCAGCCATTTTCTGCCATGCTGGGAGCCCACCCCAGCATGGCAAACGTCCCAAGTCATCTGTTTTTTTTTTTTAAACCTGTAAATTGGAACGGTCCCATGACGCTTCTCCCAGGCCCCTCCCACAACCCGCACCCACCCACTGCACACCCCGCCTCCCCACACCCCCACCCCATACTTACCTCCGGAGCTCTGCAGCGACGATCTTTGGTGGACCGGGAACACGTCTGCACTCTTCAAAGCCAACCGCGAACTGAGGAAATGCAGGTAAGCTGTATAATCGGCTAGATAGGGGTTTTCAACTTTATTGCATATCTCAGGCATTTTTTGGAATTTTTGCACCAAATTTTCAACATGGGGTTTTTGGGACCCCTTCTCATGAATGATGTCACTGTCTTGGCGTTATTCGGGCCCAAAGGGTGATTTCGCAGTCACTGTGCAGTCACTGCGCGAAATCACCCTTCGGGCCTGAATAATGCCATGACAGTGACATCATTCTTTGAGAAGGAGTCCCAAAACCCCATGTTGAAAATTTGGTGCAAAAATTCCAAAAAAATGACTGTTTTACGAACGTGCGTTGCGCAGTTCCTACGCAGGCTCAGAAGTTCGCGAATTTTCAATATTTTCACTCCAGATTTTCAACATTGCCATTTTACCACACCTCCTTATCAGTAGTATAGCTGTCATTTTTCACATCCTGCCCAAAACGTGTTTCTGCCCATGTAGCACACAACGGTGCAGTCGGTGTGCGAAATCAATGTATGGGACAAATTAAGAAAATCACAGTGACACTGTTCATGAGCAGAGGACTTAAAATGGCTATGTTGAAAATTTGGTGAAAAAATTCCTAAAAATGACTGTTTTACGAGTGTGCGTTGCGCAGTTCCTATGCACGCTCGTAAGTTCGCGAATTTTCAATATTTTCACTCCAGATTTTCAACATTGCCATTTTACCACACCTCCTTATGAGCAGTACAGCTGTCATTTTCACATCCTGCCCAAAATGTGTTTCCGTCCATGTAGCACACATGGCACAGTCGGTGTCGCGAAATCAATGTATGGAACACATTAAGAAAATCACTGATTATACTGTTCATGAGCAGAGGTCTTAAAATGGCTATGTTGAAAAGATTTGGTGAAAAATTCCTAAAAATGACTGTTGTTTCTGACGTGCATTGCGCAGTTCCATGCATGCTCGTATGCGTTTATGAATTTTCAATATTTTCCTCCAGATTTTCAACATTGCCATTTTACCACACCTCCTCATGAGCAGTACAGCTGTCATTTTCACATCCTGCCCAAAACGTGTTTCCACCCATGTAGCGCACAATGGCGCAGTCGGTGTGCGAACTCAATGTATGGGACACATTAAGAAAATCACAGTTATATTGTTTATGAGCAGAGGTCTTAAAATGGCTGTGTTGAAAATGTGATGAAAAAATTCCTAAAAATGACTGTTTTACGAGTGTGCATTGTGCAGTTCCTATGCACGCTCGTAAGTTCGCGAATTTTCAATATTTTCACTCCAGATTTTCAACATTGCCATTTTACTACACCTCCTTATGAGCAGTACAGCTGTCATTTTTACATCCTGCTCAAAACGTTGCCTCTTCCATGTAGCACACAATGGCACAGTCGGTAAAGTTAAATCAATGTATGGGACACATTAAGAAAAATCACAGTTATACTGTTCATGAGCAGAGGTCTTAAAATGACTATTTTGAAAATTTGGTGCAAAAATTCTAAAAATGGCTGTTTACAGGCGTCGTTGCTTTGCAGTTCTCGCGGGCTCGTAAGTTCGTAATTTTCAATATTTTCACTCCAGATTTTCAACATTGCCATTTTACCACATCTCCTTATGAGCAGTACAGCTGTCATTTTTCACATCCTGCCCAAAATGTATTTCTGCCATGTAAGCACAATGGTGCAGGCCGATTGTCTTGAGAAATCAATGTATGGGACACATTAAGAAAATCACAGTGACACCGTTCATGAGCAGAGGTCTTAAAATGGCTATGTTGAAAATAGAAAAATTCCTAAAATGACTGTTTTATTAGCTGCAGGTTATGCAGTTCCTACTTATGCCTCGTATCGCTTAATTTTCAATATTTTCACTCCAGATTTTCAACATTGCCATTTTACCACACCTCCTCATGAGCAGTACAGCTGTCATTTTCACATCCTGCCCAAACGTGTTTCCACCCATGTAGTGCACAATGACGCAGTGGTGTGCTAACTCAATGTATGGGACACATTAAGAAAATCACAGTTACACTGTTCATGAGCAGAGGTCTTAAAATAGCTATGTTGAAAATTTGGTGAAAAAATTCCTAAAAATGACTGTTTATAAGCTGCAGTGCTATAGTTCCTACGCACGCTCGTAAGTTCACGAATTTTCAATATTTGCACTCCAATGACTTCCAAATACCTAAACAGCACATAGAAGCAAGCAACATTCGGCATTGACAAATGCTTGTACTTCTTTGTCACTGATTTTTTTAAGCCATGTCCAAGTGCCAAATACCACTGCAAGAACCTGCAAGCGAACGTTCGGCATTGACAAATGCTTGTTTGATTATGCTTCTTGATGTATTGTATTTGCTATATATGAGTTTCCACATCCCTGTACCCCCAGTACACATCTGAAAACAAGCTGTTAGCAGCTCAATACTTCTTTCCCAGTGATACTTCTGACATAAATAAATAAACAAATAAATAAATAAGACTGCAGTGAACACAGCCTCGTTATGGCATACGTGTTGTTTCAGTACCCTGTGACCTGTAGACATATGGTACTTTGCTTCTGACCGCAGAACTTTGTCTTGAAAGTCAACCTCACCAGCGAAGTTGTCAATTCGCAGCTTGGTGAAGTTGATTCTGTACTGTGAAGTGGTACTTTGGAAGGCAGATTAACTTCCTGAAGTAGTGGAACTTTGCAAATTAATTCATAAAGTAAATTGTTTGAACATCGCACACCACATTTTACATGCAGGCCATTTGCACTCTCTAGTTTTGTTCATTATCTTCAGGAGTATAAGGATGTCAAAGGTCGCTGATATGTACAGCACACCAGTTCATGAAAACAAAGAGAATCTGCTTTGCAAATATTTCAAGTAAACTGTGTCTTTGACACTAGGGTTGAATAGCCTTTGTTTACAACTAGCTATGAACCTGTTTCCCATTCCACTTGTGTGTCTTTTATTGTTTTAATTTCAACACTAATTTTAACTTTTTGCCTTTTCAGGCAAAATCCCGACTCCATTCGTAACCTCTTACTCTGCTACCAAGTTTGCGCTGGAAGGATTCTTTGGCTCTCTGCGCCATGAGCTCATCATGCAAGGGAAGGAAGTGTCAGTCACCCTCTGCATTCTGGGATTAATTGATACGAAATCGGTCATGGAGAAAACAAGGTGATTTCAGGAAATCAGCTTTTGATGTGGATATACATTCATGCTGTATAATTTATAAATACAACGTTTATTAAGAACTGCTCGGTCTAGCGGTTAGAGAGCAGAGCTGTGAGTCTGGAGAACTGGTTTTGAATCTTTTCAGCTCCATTTGCTCACCGTGTCCCAAGGTACATATCTGGACTACCACGTGCTTAACTTCTCTTTAATCTGTCTCACTCCCTTGCCTTTTCTCTGTCTCTGTCTCTCTCTCTCTCTTGCTGTCATTTACCTCTGTGCTCTTTAAAGAGAAACATCCATGTCCCAGAGTGTCAAACTTCAATGTGGGACAGCTCCCACTTAGCAGTTTACCATAATAAATGCAATTTTTACTTTAGTGGCTTCTTATTATTTTATAGTCTATCTGGTGGATCCTATCATCCCTCCTGCAGCATACTGAATAGAACACCACCAGAGGTGCCTCTCATGGCTGTCCTGAGTTTGAGGTACGAGCCTGGGAGCAGCCATGGGAGCATGTACAGTATGGCGCTATTGACAGAGCTATTAATAGTTCCAGTTTGAGATGTACAGGGCTGGGTGCTATACTGTGACCAAGTGTAGACCAACAGCCTTCGACAGTCCCGTTTTAGGACCAATATTGTTTAACATTTACATAAACTTGTTACAGATATACGGTCCACATGTAAAGTACCACCTTTACACAGATGACACCATTCTGTATTATGCATTGCTGGGAGTGCACTCTCTCAGGTTCAGGCAACCCTACAGGAAACTTTTACTTTTCTGTAGGATTTCTTTTACAGGCATAAATTTGTATTAAATGAAAAAAAAACTAAAGTTATGACCTTTGGAAATTCTAGTTGGGCATCATCCACTAATGAAAGTTTGGATATTGTTATATTGCATTCCATGTCATAATAGCGATGGCAAAACAATGATCGCTATTTTTGCGAGTGTACAGTATATTGCCGAAAAGCTAATCGGCGATATACACATGCCGGCGAACAGACATCTGAGCCACTCTAAGTGTTTATGCAGAGGGCTGCACCCCCGCCCCCTGCTCGGGGCTTCCCCATGCCCCCTACTTAAAGATTACTAACTCTAGGGGGTGGCATGTTGGGGAGGTGACACTCTGGATTCCACCCAAAAAAAACAACATAGTGGCAGCCACCAGCAAAAGTTTTCCCCTGATCTCCAGCCCTGAACCTAGTTCCTGCTGTGCCAGAGCTAGCCACTCTCACCACCACACCACCAAATGACACAGCTGGCTGAGCTGCAGCAGGCACACTACCCCCTTACAAACCCTCTTCCCTATCCTTCCCCTTCCCCTCGCTATCCCTCCCTTCCGATCACCCTCCCCTACAGTCGCCTTCACATAGGGTCGCTACCCTTGCAGGGTAGTCCATGCAGATGGCGCTGTATATGAGTTGCCATTTGATGGTCACTCATATTCAGTCGCTATCCTCACTGGATATTGTTATATTATCCAGGGATAGATTGGAGCAGGTCACGACCTATAAATATTGGGTGTCTATTGGGACATACACATTGCCCAAACTATAAAACGTTTAAATAGAAAACTGGGGTTGCTGTATGCAGTTAAAAAATAATTGCCTATAGAAGCTAAAGCCAAAATTGTGGAGGCCACTGTATTGCCTATCATAGATTACGGGGACATTATTTAGGGGGAAGCAGCAGGCACAGAGTTCCATAAGTTAAATAATGTATATATTAGGTTAGCTAGATATGTATGAGACACCCCACATAAAAAACACCATTGTCTCCTTTATAGAGATTTGACAAGGGTAAGACTGGAAGATCGCAGGAAACTGCACATTTTAGACATGATGGCTAAAGCTTATAAGAAACACCTGCCACATTATATACTGGAAAAAAATGGTAATTAACGTAAAAAGATCGAACTTATGATAATCTGTTAAGCATTGAATATTGTGTACAGCCCATAATAACAAGTGTGGGTAGAGCCTCTTTCTTCTGTAGAGGGCCAGTTTTGTGGAACTCTGCCAAGTCATCTTAGAGCCAAAGCAAAATCTTTATACTTTTAGCAGCATAATAAATTGACTATAAGAAGGCTCTAAACCACAAATCTGTTGCCTTGATTATGATGCTGGCTAAACATTGCGTATGTTGGTCTTCAACTTTAAATAAATTTTTTTTTTTAAACTGTGACTCTGTATTATAATAATGATGCTTTTCCCGGCCCGGTGACACTGAGGGTTGAGGCGCTGAACGCCACACTTCGCATCACACTGACGACTCAAATTCGGGAATCAGGGGTCGGCAGGGGAGGGAGATGGATCGAGCACCCTGCTCTCCTCTCTGGGTGGGAGGGCATGGGTTGTCCTGCACTCTGGTGACCCCCGGTGGAGACTAGAGGTACACCTCATGCTGCCAGGACACACGTAAGGAGCGTGGCTGATGCAGGCAGGGTTGCCATGCGCTACAGCATCAGACGTGCACCATGCAGGGGAAGGGGGGTCTCAGACTCACTCCACCACAAGAAATACCCCTCCAGCCCTGGATAGGCGATGGCCCTGCCAGAGCCACTGCCACATGCCCAATGCTGGTTCCCGGCCACTGCCCCCTGCGGTCTCCCCGGGTTGTAGTTCCCCTAACCAGAGGAACCGTAATGAACTTGAAGATGGCTGGGGAACACAGCAGGTGGTAGAGCAAGTTGGTGAGTGCAGTGGTCTCAGAGAGTTCCAGGGTGGAGGGCTACAAACAGAGTTGAAAAAAAAAATAAATAATGATGATTTTACTTCCATGTGTTGTGAGTGTTGATAGTTATGCATGTGATAATGATACCCATTGAAACTGAGCTATCCGCTCAGTTGGGGTTGACCATGTTCATGGTATTTTTGAAAATTCTGAATACAATTTTACTACTACTGCTAACAAAGTACTAACTACACTAGACAAAGGAAGACTTGCTGGTGCTGTCTTTATTGACTTAACGAAGGCCTTTGATATGGTTGACTGTTCCCTTCTCTGTAATCAACTTAGGGATTTAGGAATCTCTGACTCCACTCTCCCCTGGTTCAATAGCTACCTGACCAGCAGAAAGCGTGCAAATGATTTGGCTCATCCCTGTCTGTCCCTGCCCTTGTCAACATGGGTGCTCCTCAGGGCTCCATATTAGGACCCCTTTTCTTCTCCTTTTACGTCAACTCAGTCCATCACTGCTTGACCAAATGTACACTCCTCATATATGCCGATGACCTAGTCTTTTACACAAGTGCCAGCAGCATTACTGACCGCAACAGAAGTTTGACAACTGACCTACTGAGTGTCCAATCCTGGCTCCAAGTGAACAAATTACTTATGAACACAGCCAAATCCCAGGCCCTGATTTTCAGCTCCTCTATCCATCTGAAGAACACCTGTGAGCCTTTGCAGGTGAGGTGCACTAATGGCAACCTCTTAGACACTGTCCAGTCCTTTAAATACTTGGGTATCACCCTGGACCCTTCCCTTAACTTCTCCCTCCACCTGACTACTATTTGTAAGAACATCAATACTAGATTAGAACTTGTATACCAAGCCAGTAGGAACCTCAACCCCTCTGCCCGCATGTCGGTAGCCAGGAGTATCCTGCTATCTAAACTATCCTACGGCCTTACAGTCTTCCCAAACACCTCATGCACAATGGCCATAAATGGGACATAGTATATAATAATATCTGTAGATTTGCACTATCTAGTAATCGACTTGTCCACCACTGTAGCCTTTACTCGAAGGTTGGATGGCTGCCCCTTGCTGGTCAGTATGATTACTCCCTTAGGCTTACCATTTATAATGTACTTAAAAAGCATGCCCCCTCATCCCTCTCCTCTCTCCTGGTGCCATATACAACTACCTACCACTTCAGGTCTGCAGACCAGGATCTGCATCATACTTTGAAGTAACTGCCCCCAAAGGTCCCTTCCCACATTTGGCAATGCATTACTGCTGGCACTTTTAGGAAGATGCTCTGAACCCACTTAATATAGTTATATACCTGTTCCTGTACCTAGGCCCCATTATCAATGACTATTAATGCTATAATTTGAGAAAATGTACCTTACTTCGTACCCTGTCTTAAATGCCTTTCTGTATGCATGTAAACCTAAACCCTCACTACAGACTTGGATTATGTTTTATGCCTCACCTGACCTGATGAGCTACGTAGGGTTGGAAACTGTAAATCTCTCTTATTACTGTACGTATTCCTTATTTATTTGGATCATTTTTTAAATGCTTGATATGCCTGAAGCTTATTGTATGTCAACATTTCAGAATCTCTCTGTTGAACTGTGTGTTCTTCAACTTGCGTGTGTACTCCTCCAGGGTTGTGCCTGAAAATAGGTAAATGTTTGTCTAGTATACCTACCTGGTCAATGAAAACTAAATAAATAAATAACAGTTGACAATGCTATGACTGTAGCTCTTGAATAAACTCTGGAGAGCTACCTAATTCACTCCTTTCATGTACAGTACTTTAAGGTGTCAGTGATATCCCCTCTTTCCCCTCTCCTCTCCAGTCAGTACATATTCATGGTGGCTTACCTTTCCTCACGTGACCTTCCCTGCTGACCAGTGATCATTTTGGCAGCTGTTTTCTAGACAGACTCAAGGCAACAAGTTGTTTTTGATATACTGGACCCAGAACTGGACAGAATACTCCAGATGAAGTCTAATGAATATGGCAAAACAGCAGCATTCGAGAGGAGAAAATAAAACTAGCAGAAAAAGTTGTGATGCAAAACATAGCCCCAGCACTTTGACCTATGCAGGCCTTCATTGGGCATGATCGAAGCCCTAGGGCTGTGCGAGTCCTCCTGTCTTGTCAGTAAACCATTTGTTTTGCATCAAGCCTTTTTCTGCTAGTATTGTTATTTTCCCACTCAAGTACCACAGTTTTGCTATACTCGTCAGTGTCGTGGTGAGCTGACTCTTGCTGCACCACCACAATTATCCTGGATGTGCTGCAAATTGAGTGAAGTCGAGTGAAGTGAATTGTGAAGTCTAACTTATGACCCATACAGGGACAGTGCCACCTTCTTTCTTCTGCTGGTAAAGCCCATCCATCCATCTCCCTAGGTAACCCAGCATCATGTTGGCCTTTCCTACTGCATTAGTACACTGTGCTGATGATTTGAGGTTATCACTAATGATTGGCCCCAAATCCTTCTTATCATTAGTCAGATTTCTACAGACCCTAGCCTATAGTTTGTCATTTGGTTCCTTGTGTCTGTGTGCATAACCTTACATTTTGTGGCACTAAAGTTTAACTGCGACAACTTCAGCTACTTTTACCGGGGTGGGGGGTGGACATGGTGTACCTGGACTTCAGCAAAGCCTTTAACACCATACCCACAGGAAACTCACAAACAAACTAGAACACACGGGGGTCAGATAGAAGATAGTCAGCTTGATTACTAACTGGCTTCAGAAACATAGAAACATAGACTTTGATGGCAGATAAGGACCGCTTGGCCTACCTAGCCTGCCCATTTCCCTACCTAGAGGATAAGCTGCAGATCCTATTTAACCAATAGCCTATTTCTTCCTACCCCCCCACAAAAATTGCCTCATGTCTGTCCCATGCATTCTTGAATTCTCCCACAGTTTTAGACCCCACATCCTCCTCAGGAAGGCTGTTCCATGCGTCCACCACCCTCTCTGTGAAAAAATAATAGGCACCAGAGAGTTTTGGTCAGTATTGCTTGTCAGATTCATTTGCCATGACCTTCCCCCTGTGAATCCAGGCTGCCTCGGGTCTTGTAACTCATTGAAGTTAAGATATACCACAGTTCTTTCCTTCAGCAGTGATTCATTAAGTTTCCCACCACCGATGATAGGCCGACTGGCCTACAATTGCCAGCCTCTTCTCTGCTACAACGTTAGTGAAGTGGGACTACATCTACACACCTCCAATCCTCCAGAATCTCTCCAGTTTCCAATGAACTGTTAAATAGGGCTATAAGAAGTGCAGCCAATACCTCCAGAGTTCCCTCATTACCCTTTGATGCACCCTGTCTGGCCCCAGTGCTTTGTCCATGTCACCGAAGCATCACTTTAAATTTAAATGGCTGTAGTTCCAGGTACTACTGTGTGATTCTAGAATTTTTATCCTTCATTTGGTTAAGCCAACAGAGAGGATTGTGATTTGTTACAAGTACAAAGTCAGTTTCTAGTAAATAAAATGTAAGGGACTCCATGGCTCACTTTGCTGCAAGGCATTCCTCTTCAATGGTGGAATACTGTTTCTCTCTGTTGTGCAACTTCCTACTTACATACAGAATAGGATGTTCTTTCCCATCTATATGCTGAGCTGACTCAAGACTGCACCCAGGCCTACCTCTGATGTATCAGTCTGTAACAAAAACTGTTTCTCAAAGTCTGGGCTTCTTAAAACAGGGGCTGAACATAATGCAGCTTTATTGGACCAAAAAGCCTTGTCACACTCTGGGGTCCATTTCACATTATTTGGGAAACGTTTCTTTGTGAGTTCAGTGAGGGGAGTAGCTAACTCAGCAAAGCTGGGACCAAATTTCCAATAATAACCAGCCAGCCCTAAAAATGACCTAACATGCTTCTTTGTTTTAGGGACAAAGTTGTTAGCTACAGCTTCTATCTTAGAAACCTCTGGCTTGACTTCTACATTTCCCAAAACATAGCCTAAATATCTGGTTTCCTGCATGCCCAATGCACACTTGGTAGGATTAATTGTCAGACTTGCTTTTTGATTGCTTGGATAACTGCTCGAAGGTATTCCACATGGATTCTCCAGTGGACTGTACACCACAACATCATCCAGGAATGCAGCAAAGTAACCAGTGTGAGGGGATGAAATTACATCTACGTACCGCTGGAATGTAGCGGGTGCATCATGCAAACCAAATGGCATGGTGGTGAACTGATTGAATCCTACAGGAGTGGCAAATGCAGTTTGCCTCTGGATTCTTTAGCTAGGGGGATTCATCAATAACCCTTGGTGAGATTGAGGGTACTGATATACTTGGCACTCCCCAGTCTGCTCACCAAATCATCTATTATGGGCATAGGATAACTGTCAAATTCTGACACTTGATTGTTTCCTAAAATCAAAGCAGATTCTAACACCCACTTCTTTTTTGTTTACAATGACCATTGGTGATGATGACTAAGCACTTCTCGACTCTTCCGTGATTCCCAATTCTTTCATTTTTTGTATTTCTTTAACCATGTCATCTCTTAACCGCTCTGGTAATCTGTATGTCTTTTATCTAATAGAGTGAGCATTATTTGTCACTATTATGTGTTCGACCCCTTTTGCTTGGCCTGGCACTGTGGTAAAAGTACTGTTAAATGTGTTTAGTAAGTTACACATTTCTGCGGTCTGTTTGGAGGTTAAGAAAACTTTCACTTTTACAGCACCAGCAGTTACAGTTTGTTCCAGTCTATCATAAGCTACATCAATATCTTCTTTATCTCTTTCTAGAAAAACTAGCAAAACAGCTTTTGGTGTTTTTTCAACCTATTTCTTGAGGAGGTTAGCATGGTATATCTTAGTAGGATTTTTCCTATCAGGGGTCTCAGTCTCATAGTTAACTGTGCCAGTTTGTCTAAACATTTTATAAGGCCCTTGCCACTTCATTAACAGTTTATTTTCTGTAGTGGGTAACATTTTCATCTAGCTAAAAATCTTTTTCTTTAACCCCATGGTCATGATACACCTTCTGCTGGTTTTGGGGCCTCTTCCTGTTTGCTATGGGCGATTTCAACATATTTTGCCAGCTTCTTTCTCAGGGCACACATATAAGATGTTATAGATTGCTTCTGATGAAGGTTATCTTCCCCATGCTTCTTTTATTACATCCATACAGCATTTCTTATGGTGAAAAACCTGTTGATGCCTGTGGCACTTCTCTGTAAGCAAAAAACAGGTAAGGCAAGTATTGGTCCCAGTCTTTCTCTTCCCTTTTTACAAGCCTTTTTAAAATGCCTTTTAGGGTTTGACTAAAAACGCTCAACAAGACCATCTGTCTGAGGGTGGTAAGTGGAGGTTCACATGGCAGTGATATCTGGTAGTCAGTACAGCTCCTTCAGTAATGCAGCACCAAAATTACTACCCTGATCAGTAATAATCTCTTTTGATATGCCCACCCTGCTGAACATTTTGGCAAGCTCTGCTGCCACTTTTGGGGCGGTGACAGTATGCATTGGAACTGTCTCTGGGTATCGAGTAGCATAGTCACATATTACCAAAATTAAGTGATTTCCCTTTTTACTTTTGTCTAAGGGGCCAACCATACCCATTGCAATTCTCTCACAAGGCGCAGCTATCAAGGGTAGGGGCACCTTGTTTTTTTTAAGTCACTGGGGCTATTTTCTGACACTCAGCACAAGAACTGCTATATGTAGCAAAATCTTCATGAATTCCAGGTCAGTCAAATCTGTACAGCAATCTGGCAAGGGAGCGATCCCTTCCTGAGTGACCAGCCATAGGACTATAATGAGTTATCTGTAACAACTCAGAAGTATACTTCTGTGGTCTAACCAATTTTTCTGTCTGGTCCTGTGTCTGAGGTTTAACCCTTATTCTGTACAGTAGCCATTACGTTTTTTAAACACAGGTTCACCCTGTTTTGGTTTCACCCTCAGTAACTTAAAATAACCCTGGAGAGAAACATTGTTAGCTTGTTCTGAAAGAAAATCACAATCAGTGATCAGTTTAGTTTCAGCATTTTCATATGTTAACCCCTTATGTCCATCAGTCTTTTGTTGCCACTGTTTCTTCAGGTGTTGTCTTTCTTTCTTTCCTGGACTTCCGGATCTTGGAGCTGTGCTCAAACAAGTCTGAATCAAAATCAGCGAAAGGAAAAGATCCCCCACCATCTGAAATTTTTTTTCCCTGCACTCTTGTCACCACAGCTGCTGAAGCACCAAGATTTACTCCCTCTTTGATTGAGTCAGTAAATCCTGGAAAGTCATTCCCAGTAATCACAGGTACAGGTAACTTTAGGCACTACCCCCACTTTCATTTGGTGTGATACCCCATTAATAATCAGAGTCACTTGGCTGGTGGGATAGTATTGAGTGTCCCCATGGATGCAGATGGCACCAGTACCTGGTCCTTATGGGCATTGTTTTCCTAGCACTTTAATATGTACTAGGGTCTGTCTGCTTTCTGAATCTATAAGTCCCTTCACAGACTATCTCCCACCTTCACATCTCTTAAGTACTAGCCCCAATTTGCTAAGGACAAATCAGACCTCTCCCCGCTAAGCTGCCATGCACAAGGAAGGGCTCAGGGACATAGTGGGGTGGCACTCGCTCCCAAGGTGCCACCCACCCTAGCTGCAGCGCTACAGGGACCTCTCCCCACTAAGGTATGAATCCAGCAGCAGCATTTTGATTCTTTAGCGCCTTACAGCAGGACTCTTCTGATTTGCCTGCTGTGGCCAGGAGTGCCTCCTGATTGGTGCTTGCCACCGTTTAACCTGGACTCTGTCTGTCTCTCTCTCTGAGCTGGGAAAAGTATTTTCTCTGCTTCCTATTTACAGATTTGTCCCACACCGCCCACCCCTGCCCCAACTTCTATTAAATACACCATAACTCTGCCCTCTTTTAAGATATCCTCTTCTATAGGCCACCTCACAAAGCACCTTTCTCCTTCTTAAAGCAATCAAATGAATAAGACCACTCCTATTCTACCCTTTGCATCTTAATTAACAATTGTAACTGGCAGGTGCCCTGCAGTACAGACTTTTCTTATTTTCTCAGCATGGGCATGGTGTATCCACTATTCTACGTCTTAAACTGGCACACCTTATGCAACCTTGGAGGATTGGGAAGTGATATACCCCGCCTCCAATCCCCTGAAATATCACTAGATTTCTCCCTACCGGCTCATTGGTTGATAACTAGTAGCCACCCCCAGTTTAAAATAGGGATACTAGCACCCTTGCTGCTACACCTCTGGCTGCGGCCTCAAACCGAGGTGCATATCCCCATGCTCCTTAGCACGTCACTCCTAATGACATGTTTCAGCTCCCCTCGGCAACCTCCCCTGACAGTCAACTCTAAATCCATTACTCTAATATCTAGAAAGAACCTCCTCAAAGCACTCCTATTACGTCAAATAATGCTGCTTCTCCTCATATCAGGGAATGTTCATCCCAACCCTCGCCCTGCACAGGGTTGGTCAAGGAACACCATGAGGGCTGTGACTCTTTCCCTGGCAAGTCTAAATATCTGCAGCATCCTCAATAAGCTTGATTCCCTCACTGCCTGGGTAACACAGCACAACCCCAACATTCTATCAGTAGTTGAGACATGGCTGTCTCCTAAGATCCCTGACTCAGCAATCTCTATCCCGGGATATGCTGTTTTTAGGCTTGATAGGCTCTCTAAGAAAGGTGGAGGGTGTGTCATTTAGCTAAAAGACACACTAATTGGGCATGTTGTGAGCTTCTCCCACCCTGGAAATGGTCCCAGGTCCTTGTCACGAATATTTTATTTGGGGCACACAACAAAACTTTGATAGTAGCATCAGTCTACATTCCCCCTAAGCTAGCTGACACTAGCTTAGACCCCCTACTTGACACTATCCACTTCCTGGATCATAGCTCAGAGACAATTTTGCTAGGGGACTTAAATGTAAACTGGTCCTCCCCTAGCGCTAACAAATATAAAGATGCCCTGTCAGTGGCAAATTTCTTGCAAATGGTACAATCTTCCACAAGACTGAACTATAGGACAGGCACTGACACACTTCTGAACTGGGTGCTAACTAACCACCCTGACCATATCACAAAACCTGAAATACTCCCAGACTCTATCAGTGATCATTCTCCGGTCCTCTGCTCCTGGACAGAACAAATTCGCTAAGCCCCCTCCAAAAACAATTAACTGCAGGAAATTTATCCCAGGTCACCTTGGGCCCCTGAAAGCTCTCTTACGGGAACATGACTAGATGCCAATAGACCTAGCACTCGATATTGACTCTGCTCTTGAATACTTTATCCTCAGTTTTAACTCTGCTGTGATATTCATGCCCCATTCAAGAAACGCAAGATCAAGGGCGTATACAGTCCATGGATGAGCCTTGATCTCATTGAAAAAATGAAGGCCAGGGACCAACTCTGGCATCATGCATATGCATCTGGCACCCAAGCTGATGTCCAGGCCTACAAAGCAGCAAGAAATGCCTGCACCAAAGCAATTCGCTCCGGGAAGGCCTCCTACTACAGGAATGTTCTCACAAACACTTGGAATAGCGGAAAGAAGTTCTGGGAAACATCATTGAAATCACCAGGAAGGACCCCAAATCACAGCCCACTATACTCAATGTAAATAGTATTCTCACCACTGATCACACTGCCATGGCAAACGCATTCAATACGGCCTTCACCAACCTCAGTCATGTTCTCCCTCAATCTTTCTTTGATCCCTCTCCGGATGTCCTAAAATCTGGCAAAAAAAGTGCTACACGGGGGCAACTGCCTTTCTACTTTAAATATATCTCCCAGGCCTCAGCCAAAAAGTACTTTCTCAAAATTATTGGAAAGTTCAGAACAAGTTCCGACTCATTGGACCTCAAACTCCTTGCTCTTACTATTGACAAAGTTCTGTCACCACTCACCAAAATTCTAAACAGGTCCCTCTTGCTCTCGGAATTCCCTCCAAAAGAGAAATCTGCAGTGGTGTCACCAGTCTTCAAAAGCAGTGATAAGACCACTACCAGCAACTACCGTCCCATCTCCATTCTCCCCCCACTCTCTAAAGCACTTGAAAGAATAATTGCTGAATGCTGATCAGCTTACAGACTACCTAGAGAAATATGACCTTCAATGCCCTGAGCAGCATGACTTTTGTAAGAGGTACAACACCATTGCCACCCTCCTTGATCTCATCTCATATATCCACACCTCTTTGGACCAGGGACACCTTGTTGGTGCCACTTTCATTGACTTGACGAAGGCGTTCAATACAGTCAACCACTCGCTACTGATTGAACAACTGTTCAGCCTTGGACTCTCTACTGATGCTATGAGGTGGTTTCAAAGCTACCTTTGTGATCTCACCAAACTGGTCAAAATTGGTGACACCCTCTCCATCCCCCCCAATTGGTCTGATCTGGTGTCCCTCAGGGATCAGTTCTGGGTCCCTTGCTGTTCAATATATTTTTTAACAATATCCTCTCCTCCTGTCAGGATAGAATTCTTCTTTATGTGGATGCTGCTGTTATATTTAAAGTATTCTTGCTGTGGCAGAGGTAGCAGTTGAAGTTTGAAAATGTGGTGAGGTTCTGGAAAGCTAACTTTGTCATAAGTTTCTGTAAGTTGTTATTGTTTGTAAGTTGTGTTTTAAAATTGGCCTAACTCCTTAAGAACTTTCTGGAATAGAAGGACACAAATCCTTAAATCTTTCTGTGCTAGCTGGAGACTGTTCTTGTGGGGGAGGGTCTTTAGCCAGTAACACAATCAGCCAATCAAGGTTGTTTGCATTTCAGTTAATCTCTGTTTAAAATTCTCACTGAGGCATTTTAAGTCTTCTTGCTGTGGCAGAGGTAGCAGTTGAAGTTTGAAAATGTGGTGAGGTTCTGGAAAGCTAACTTTGTCATAAGTTTCTGTAAGTTGTTATTGTTTGTAAGTTATGTTTTAAAATTGGTCATACTTCTTAAGCAGTTTCTGGAAAGCTCTCCCAACCACCCCTTGCATTAGCCTTTCTTAAATACAGAAGAGCCACTGGGGGTTGAGCTTAAAGGCTGGGAGGGAGGAGTTTAGGGAGTTGCAAACTTCCCCTGTAAGCAAACTCTTAAGGCTAACAGTCAGGTGGGGAAAAGTTCAGCCACTCAAGTGTTGCAAGTTTAAAAGTCTTGGACTAGTGGGGAACCTGGTGGCTCACCCAAGGAAACCTACTTGGAGGGGGATGGGACCATATGTCAATAGGGCTGGTATCTTTGGGAGGGTGGTGGGGTGCACAGGGTGTGGGGCAGACATGATACTGACCTGGGCTTGGAAGTTCGGTGGTTGCCCAGTGTGCTACTGGCTGGCACAGCTTAGGGAGGAAGTTGAGGGGATTAGGAGACAGCTGGGGAAGGGGGGGAGGTATGGTTGGGGAAAAGGGCACGGGCTCTCCCATGGGGCTGCACCAAGCACTAGGGGTGGGGGCATAGGGAAAGGAGTGCAGGAGAGTACTCGGGGGTCGCATAGGGACCCAGGCAGATGGGGGCCAAAAGGAGGATACTACAAAGGAAGCAGGCAGGTAACTGGGGACCCTCACAGATGGGGGCCAAAGGGAGGACATTCTCAGGGAAGTAGGCAGATGGCTGGGGCTGGATAGAAGGAAGCAATGGGGGGAGGTGGATTGGACCTTAAGCTCAGTAACCACTTCAATTCTCTTCTTCTGCTTGAGGATGAAGGGGACGATGTAGCCATGACAGGGGCGGTTAGAGATGGAAAGGGAGTAGAGGGCAGGAGGCAGGGGCTGGATAGCAGGAGGAACAGGGGGGAACTTGGAATGCGGGAAAATGGAGGGAGAAGGGGATCAGAGCAGGAGGATGAGGGGGTAGAGGGAGGAAAGCGTAAGGAAAATGACCAGTTGGGAGGAAAGGGCAAGGAGAAGGACCAGAAGTACAAGGAGGATACAGTAAAGGGAGCTCAGGGTTTAGGCCAGGGGTGCACGAGAAGCAAGGAGGGGTTGAACAGAGACAGGAAGGAAGGGAGGATGAGCCAGGCTAGTTTAGCAGATGGGGGGGAAGGACCAGTTGCGAGCAGTAATGGTAGGGGTAGCTAGGTACAGAAGGATACTCAGGAGGATGAGAGGCATAAGATCGGAGGAGAGGGGGTGGCCAGGGTAAATAAGGAGGGGATGGCAGGTGGCACCCAGATAGGGGGAGGAGCACGTAGCCGGCTGGGTGGAGGGGCTGGTAGAAAGGATAAGGGACATGGAAGGGGGGAAATTGAGGAAAAGGGGCAGCCAGAGTGCTCCTGTTGGGTGATTCCATAATCAGGGAGATCAAATGGGATAGGGAGGGAGAAGCCTGCCCAGTTAGAACAAAATGCTTCCCTGGACTAACGGTGCACAGGGCCAAGCATGAGGAATAATGCTGGGTTGTATTGCAAGGGGTATATCCTCGAGGAGGGAGGAGGTGATTCTGCCACTGTATAGGTCATTAGTTAGACCACACCTGGAGTACTGCATGCAGTACTGGCATCCGTATCTGAAGAGGGACATTAAGTTACTGGAGGGAGTGCAGCACAGAGCGACAAAGATGATCAAGGGGCTGGGGGACTTATCATACGAGAGGAGGTTGAAGGAGTTGAGCATGTACTCACTGGAGGAGAGACATGGGTGACATGATTGAAACCTTTAAATACATGAAATGAATAAACAAGACGGATACAGAGGGGCTGTTCAAAGTAAGGGAGGGGAGGGCCACCAGGGGCCATGATATGAGACTGGAGCGAGGAAGGTTTAGGAGGGAGATGAGGGGACACTTTTTTACAGAGAGGGTGGTGGCTGGGTGGAATGCATTACCTGCACAAGTGGTATGCAGTAGAACAGTGGACTGCTTCAAACGAGGATGGGACAGGACGAGGGGGAGAGTTAATGAAGGGGAAGGGTGGAAGGGAGGGGCAGCTGCAGAATAAGATGTGCTAGCTGCACATTCGAGCAGACTTGATAGACCTCTAGGCCTTTATCTGCTGGCAAATTTTGTATGTTCATATGTTCGAATATCAGCTGGCAGAGGATTGGGGAGGTTCCTCGGACATACTGGTCCACCTGGGTACCAATGACATTGAGGGAACTAGTGAGCTAGAGATACAGGCAAGGTTCAGAGAGCTTGCCAGGGTCTATCATGATATGCAATTTCCTTCTTGGAAATCCTGCCGGTGCCAAGGGCTGGTGGGGAACACAAGAGGAAGATTAGGGTGATAAACCAGTGGCTCAGGGAGTGGTGTGGGGCCAGAGGGTATGGGTTGAAGGGAGATTGGGGGAAGACCTGGGAGGATATGGGGCTATATGCTAGAGATAGGCTTCATCTCAATTCAGAGGGGAAGGAAATCCTTAAGCTGAAAATAGAGGGGTTCATTGGTGAAAGGTGGGGAATAAACTTGTGAAGGGGGGATGGATGGGAGAAAAGGCTGTCGAGGGGGGTCCGATAAAGGAGGGACTATGTTTCCACCCCCTGGGGAGCTGGAGGAATGCAGGAAAAGGCCGACTGGTAAGGTGCAGATCAGGGGAAGACAAAATCCCCACGGGAACATGAGCAGGAGAAATGGAAATATAGGGAAAGGGTGGATGGTAGTCCTGCTAAATGCCAGGAGCTTGGACAATAAAATGCCTGAGCTCGAGGCAATGGTAACTGAGGGAGCGGTGGATGTGGCAGCAGTCACTGAGACCTGGGCCACCACAGGGCATGGTTCTGCCTGAACCTAGGAGGGGTACAAGGCTGCACAAAGATGGACGTAACTGACTTCAGGGGGGCAGATTTCAAGGAAATGGAAAGAATCCTTAAGGAGCACTTGGAAGGGATTGTCCTGACATGGACGCTGACAGTGGGTGGGAAATCATCAGGAGGGTGGTGCAGGATGCTACCAGCAGCTATGCAAGAGTAAGATGAAAATGCGGTAGGGCCTGAAAACCCTGCTGGTGGACCAGAGAGGTTCAGGAGGTGGTGAGGGGAAAGAAGGCAGCCTATAGGCAATTCAAGTGCTGAAGGAGTGAAAGGGACTGAGGGGAGTATGAGCTGATGGCCAGAAGGGCCACTAGGGTGGTGAGGGTGGCTAAGGCAAGGAAGGAGCAGAACCTGGCCAGAGAAATTAGGAGAGGGAACAAGAGGTTCTTTAGATACACTAGGGAAAAATGAAGGGTGAAGGGGCAGGTTAGCAGGATTAAAACAGGGGAGGGATGGGCACAAGACCCGGGGGAGCAGGCTGAGGTACTAAATGAGTACTTCGCCTCAGATTTCACCAAGGAAAATGGGGGGGGGCTGCATCATACATGGGAGGAGATTGTGAAACTGAAGGGGGGGACCCTTACCGATCAGCGGGTCTGGGGAAGGGGACATCACTGGCAGGTGCGGGGAAGGCAAACCAGGGGGACAAGGTAGTGGAGGTGGAAATCATGGCAGAGAGAGTGAGGAAAGCCCTCAGGTCCCTTAAGACGGAGAAAGCACCAGGGCCGGATAAATTACATCCCAGAGTGCTGAAGAAACTGGTGGATGTCCTGGTGAAACCCCTGGTGGAGCTCTTCAGCATCTCTCTGAGGACAGGGTGGGTGCCCCAGGACAGGAAGTTGGCGCATAGAGTGCCTATCCACAAAGGGGGATCAAGGGAGGTGGCAGGGAACTACAGGCCTGTCAGCCTGACATCAGTGGTGGGCAAGGTGATGGAGGGCATTGTCAAGGAGAGACTGGGGGGGACCTGGAAAAGTTGGGGTGCCTGGACGATAGACAGCATGGATTCGTCCCAGGGAAATCGTGTCAGACAAACCTTATGGAGTTCTATGACTGGGTGATGAGTGCCTTGGACTTGGGTAGACCAGTGGACGTCCTCTTTCTTGACTTCAGCAAGGCATTTGACTTTGTTCCTCATGGGGCCCAGTTGGATAATCTGGTAGAAATGGGGTTGGGGAATCAGATGATCAGATGGATAGGAAATTGGCTCCAGAACCAGACCCAGAGGGTCATGGTTAGCGGGATAGTCTCATCCCCAAGGAGGGTTATTAGTGGAGTCCCTCAGGGATCAGTCCTTGGGTCCCTTCTGTTCAACACCTACGTCTCTGACATAAGGAAGGATATCAGGGGTGAGATGAGTCTCTTTGTGGATGACTCAAAACTGGGGGATGTGGTGGATGGGGAGGAGGGGAGGGTAGCCCTACAGGGGGACATGGAGGCTCTGGAAAGGTGGTCTAGAAAGCAGAAGCTGAGGTTCAATGCAGGGAATTGCAAGGTACTGCACCTGGGAGCCACAAACCCAGGCCAAGTGAACACCCTGGGGGGGAGGAGAATGCTACAAGTCTCGATGGCTGAGAGGGACTCAGGGGTGGTGGTGGATGTCAAGATGAACATCTCGGAGACTTGTAGGAGGGCAGCGACAAAGGTGAACAGGATGCTTGGATGCATCGCTAGGGGGCTCACTTCCAGAAGGAGGGAAGTGATACTCCCACTGTGTAACTGCTTGGTGAGGCCACACCTCGAGTACTGCATGCAGTTTTGGAGGCCACATTTAAAGAGGGACATTGAACTCCAAGAGAGTGTCCAGAGGAGGGCAACCAAAATTATTTGGGGCTTGGGGGATATGACCTATGGGGAGAGGCTCGAAGAGCTAAATATGTACACATTAGAAGAGAGAAGGGACCGGGAGGAGATGATAGAGGACTTCAGGTACATGAAGGGGGTAAATAGGGGAGGAGCAGTCAGGGTGCTCTGAAGGAAGAGGGGGGGCAACTAGAGGGCATGGGTGGAAGCTGGAGGGCGGGAGATTCAGGGGAGAAAGGAGGATGAGCTACTTCACTGAGAGGGTGGTGGAGCCATGGAATGCGCTGCCCAGGGGGCTGGTGGAGGTAGAAACGGTGGAGGGGTTCAAGAGGTGGTGGGACAGGTACAGGTGAAAAGTTCTGGAAGCAAAAACCAGTGCAGCGAGAATATCCGGGACTGGGAAGGGAGAAGCCAGAGCGGGAGAGGGGGGCAGCAAGGTCAGCTCCCAGGGTGAGGGTTGACCAAATGAGCAGACACGAAAGACCGTTAGGCCTATTCTGCTGGCATTTTGGTATGTTAGTATATTTACATCACACTGTGACCCATCTCATCTTTAATGACAGCTACAATCAAGCTTTACAGTAGTTGAGAAATGGTTTCAGTCCTAAAAACTCATCCTCAACTACAAAAACCCCAAAACTATGATGTTCCATGGCTCGCACAACAAACATAAAAATACAGGCCTAGATGTCGTTAACAATGCTGGAGAGAAACTTGAACAAGTTCACCTGTTCAAATACCTGGGAGTGACCCTCAATTCCACCCTAGCCTACTCTGAACACATAAACAACATTGCCAAAACAATTAATATCCGGATTTGAATTTTGTACTGACGTAGAAACTGCCATATGACTGAAGCACTAAGAACCTCAATCCAGAGCTCAATCACCTCTATAATTGATTATGGCCTAGTGATCTATTGTACAGCTCAGCCACTGACACTGCACTCAGATGTATTCGCACAGGGCTAAACAATGCCTGCCACCTTCTGACAGCAGCACCTCACCTTTTGCACACCTTCAATTTCTATGAACAAGTTAACTGACTACAACTATCTGGCAGGCTCTTGCATCAAACCTGCATCATTGCCAAAAAGGCCATGCTGAATGTACTACCCCTTGGAGTTTTGGACTTGCTGACCCCTCATGGTATCTCACACCATACCAGAAGCTCAACCTCTCTTTCCTTCTCCATCCCCTGCAGTCGGACCCCTCAATGGCAATGCTGTTTTATATCTAGATCCCCAGTGTGATACAACTCCCTTCCGCCTAATGTTACTAACAACACTTCTCTGAGCTCTTTCAAGCGAGATCTTCACCAACACCTCGTCGCTATTGCCTCCTGTGACTGATGAGACTAGCCTTGTTGTCACAAATCCTACCCACATGCCAACAATCCACATGTTCCACCCACACCTTCACCTTTCTCATCCATGGACCCCCTCACTCCCTCTCCACTCTGTCTTTCTCAACATTTCTTCCTTTTCCTCCCTGTGATAGCTTTTCTCATCTCCTCTACCCTACTCCAGTTTTCTACTTAGTCTCCTTTTCCAATCAACCTAATTGTTCACAATTTTATCTTGGTTAAGTAGTCTTAGCTCCCTGTGCTTGACAAAGCCTCTAGCTGCTAAAGCTGTCATAGTCTCAATGTATGTATATTGCCTTTATGTTGTCTCACTCCATGTACATTGCCACTATGTTGTATCTCGATGTCTGACATGAAACCTTTGTAAAAGAGCCTTGGCTGAAAGGTGTTATCCGAAATCTAAATAAATACAGTAAATAAAAAAAAATTCACTCTTCTTATAACGGCAATTTCTTGAAATATGACCTGGCTTATTATTGTTATAGCAAATAAAGTCTTTGGGCACAGATTTGTTACCCCCACCAGAGTTCTTATCAGGCTCTGAATTTAAATGGGAAAAAGAGTGTCTTACTGATGCTTGGCTGTTACCTCACTGCTGTGACATATGTCTGGCATATTGGCAGTCTTTGGCCAAAGAAACAGCCTTTTCCCCACTTTCTGGTCGGTGTTCTTTCACCCAAAGTTGTACATCTGTAGGCAGGATGTTGATAAATTGCTCCATTGCAAATGTGTCGATGATCTGTGGGACTGTTTTGCCCTCTGGTTGGATCCATTTTTATCAGGAGTTCTCTGTTGGGTGAAGGCTTCTTGAGGATTGTCGACTTAGTTATACTTCAGGGACCGAAATCTCTACCTGTAAGTCTCTCTTGAGATGTCATACCTTTTCAGGATTTCACTTTTCGCCAGTTCATAGTTTTCTGACTGTGCAGTGTCCATATTGCTATAAGCAAGTTGGTCTTTCTCTGTCAGGTAAGGTACCAGTCTGATTGCCCATTGCTGCTTTGGCCTCTGGCAGGCTGCGGTAACCCTTTCAAAAGTTGTCAGGTATGCTTCAATATCATCGGAGGGACACGACTTTATAAGTTTAATGTATTTCAAGTTGCCTGTGTCCTGTTGCTCATCTGGGTCTGTGCCAGATCCTCTGCCTTTGATAGCCTACAAGGCATCCAGCCACTGCTGCTTGTCGCTGCATCTCTTCTCTCCTCTGCTGCTCATCTCTTTTTGTTGTGTAGCCCACCATTTGAACAAGATCTAGCCAAAGTCGATAGGACTGTGAAGAGCTACCAAATGACCAAAGTTGTTTTCTTGTTAGTGCCATATAATGCTGTTTAGTCACAATCACAGTAATCCCAGATCCAAATAACCATTTTATTTTAACAAGCTCTCATGTTTCCTGTATTTTCCCTGTAGAGGCAGCATCAGATTCCTGTATAAATCCTGTAGATTTTTCCATAAGCCACTAGTTCCTTATTTGTGACTTTGTTGTTTATTTAAATTTAATTTGTTGACAGCCTATATCAGGAAAAGGGCTCTGATTTGCTGGTAGGTATTAAAATTATATGTGAAGATAGCCTTGGAATGATTTGGATTTTCATGGAATCCATAAGGCATAATGGGGGAATTGATGTATTTGTTGAATTTTGTTGACCAGGTAAGTCCACTAAGTCTAGAAGTCCCTTTTTCAGGGGTGATGGGGGGTCGGGTACAGATGATAACCAACAGAAATTGTAACATGGCATAAATCCTTACTTGAACCAGATTGAGCTGTTGGTGGTATCGTTAGTGAATGGGGGAATCTTGGCCAGGACACCATGGAAATTCCCCTACTCTCTTGAGAAGTGTCATAGGATCTTTAACATCCACCTGAACAGGCAGACAGAAAAGAAGGCACCTTAGGAGTGCAGCACCCCCCCCCCATGCTGCACTACAGTGTCAGAATAGGGGATTTAAAGAGCTAGTGGAACCAAACCAGGCAGACAGGAAAATAATATAAATTTTAAGAAGCAATCAGTTATAAAATTTTATTTCTGAAGTACCTTTCTTTTACCTTTTGCCCATCAGAGAGTCTTCTATGTCATAATGTTGTGGTGGATGTGTGGAACAGCTCTTGACCTTGCAGTCACTGAATTGCTGTTCCTAAGTAGCAGTGATATCACAGTCAGAGAGGTTGCAATGCTGGTGATGTAGTGGGGGCAGTATAGCTAGCTATGTCAGCTGCCACACAGAGTGGTGTTCTACACATCACACTCATTAACATCAGGTAAACAGTCTTCTAATTAAACAAAGGGAAAAGAAAAAGTACCTCAAATATAAAAGGTAATGGATGTTTACTTTTAAAACCTAATATTAGTTTTAGGCAGTACACACGCTCCTTAACCCACATGCCTAGTATGGGGATAGAGCCCACAGCCTTCTGATCTTCCAATCTCAGAGGGCAGTCTGCATGCTATTTGTTACATCTTTCATTTGTTAGTTTTTACACAGATTCTCTCAGACTTTTTTCTGACCACCTGATTGAATCTTGAATGAGTTACATAAATGTTATTATGTTCTTCAAGGCCCTGACCCTGCAACTAAATACACACTCAGAACATCATATTATAAAATGAGAAAAAAACAGTCTTCTGTTTCCAGTGCTTGCCTTTAACCCGTCCTTCTCAAGGAATGATAGCTAACAGACTGCAATCCCACTATCTGTAATCTGACACGGAGTCTGACTTTCGCTTCACAAAAGCCAAGAGTAAATGAGTTATCCCCTAGGCTGCTGAAAGAAATAGAACAAATCTGTTAGACTGAGCTGGACAGATGATAGAAACAGCAGTTTAAAACGTTTTTTTTTGTTAATATCCTGAGACGTTCTTAGGTACAATACAGTAGCATCCCGCATCCCCCTTTAGATGCCTTTAACATTGAGCAGCAAATAACAAAAATCAGAGGGGGAGTGCACTACTTTGCAGCTGTGGAGGAATACATACAAATATCTAAAAAGGAAGTTCCATGAAATGCTGTTTTTAGAGCTACAATCTGATCGATGACAGAAGGGCTGTAGGCTCCGCCCATAGCCCTACAAAGGTAATCAGGCTTACAGGTTTTGTCACTGCGTGTTCTTTTCCTATAACTGGTGCTAGCTGTACAATCTCAGTTTGGACTTCTGTCTCTGCAAGTTTGGTTGCCATTCTCCTGGTACCCACTCCTGGGCTTGCTGCTGTAGAATCCATGCCTTTCTTCTATGCTTCCCTGGTACCAGGTCTAGTACCCAGGCACAAAACTCCTGACTTATAGTATGCACGGCATAAATCCCACTTAGGCTGATACCATCTGTCATCAAGTCACAGATCAGGAAGAATAGGAACACCAGGAGCAGTTGTAAAATTCCCAACAAGAATTTTATTATTAATAACAGTAAAATAACAAAATAAAATTGTTCAGAATAACTATTTATATTGGCAGTAGAAACATAGAAAACAGAGGCATTTTTCTTCTCAATTTCAAATATCAGTCTCTGTCTCTTTTGCAAAACATTGCAGCTTTTTATAAGTCGGTGCAGGACCTTGTTAAGAAAATAGCATGCTTCTCACACTGTGTTCTTGTAAGTTTCCAATGTTCTTGTCAGTTTCAGCAGGTGCAGCGAAAAATTACAATGTGACCAAGAAGTGGACTCTTGTTTACATCTTCTGCAAAAAGCCTAAATATTGCATCCCAGGTTAATCCATTGAGTTCCAAATAGATTTGCTATCATTTCAGTAGTATAACTACATACAGTTTTAGACAAAGGAATCCCAGTACCAGTTACATTTCCACATCAAGATTCACTTATAGTTTTATATCTGCAAATATGCAAGGGGGAAACAAATACAGAACAGCAAGTGAGGGCAATGAGATAGCAAAAGGCAGAAAATTTCCAGACCATTAGGGAGATCAAGTCCTAGGTCTCACGAGAAAATTTGATTGTACAACTAGACATAGAAACATAGAATTTGATGGCAGATAAGGACCGTTGTACAACTAGACATAGAAACATAGAATTTCATGGCAGATAAGGACCGCTTAGCACACCTAGTCTGCCCATTTCCCTACCTAATGGATAGGCTGCAGATCCTAGTTAACCAACAGCCTACTTCCTTCTACCCCCACTAGAATTGACATATGTCTGTCACATGCATTCTTAAATTCCCCCACTGTTTTTGACTCCACTACCTCCTCAAAAGGCTGTTCCATGTATCCACAACCCTCTCCATGAAAAAATACTTCCTCACATTACCTCTGAGCCATCCCCTCTCTATCTTCAAATTGCACATCTCTTTTTCTGAAAGATGCTACCCTCTTGGACTCTGTTGATTCCCTTGATGTACTTGAAAGTTTCTATCATGTCCCCCTCTCCCTCCTTTCCTCACGTGTATACATATTAAGCTTCTTTAATCTCTCTTCATACATCTTCTGGTGCAGACCCTGCACCATTTTAGTTGCCCTCCTCTGGACAGCCTACATCATGTCTATGTCCTTGTGGAGATGGGGTCTCCAGAACTGGACACAGTACTCTTAGATGGGGTTTCACTTGCTGTCTGTACAGAGGGATAACAACTTCCTGTTTTCTACTTGTGATGTCTCTGCCTATGCATCCCAGTATCCCACCAGCCCTCCTTACCACCTTCTCACATTGCTTGCCCACCTTAAGGTCATCTGATATGACTACAGAGAAGAGACAGAAAAGGAGAGACTAGAACAGATCCTTGCATTTAAACTCTTTCTCCATAGCAACTGGGTTGGGGCTGTATGCAACCCTGTCACAGTCCACTTTCAGGTTAGTCAGTTCCTTCAAGACACTCCCTCCTGAGAATGGACTAGTATCCACCTTCCTCCCTCCCTCCCTCCTGTGGTGCCATTACTTTTTTGTACCCCCCCTTCCTCTGTAAATACTGAAGAAATGCATTTGTTCAGGATGCCTGCCTTTTACTGGTTCCCTCTCTGCACAGTCCCCCCTTCCCTTTTTAACCTTATGATCCCACACCTGGTCTTCCTTCTTTTGCTTACATGCCTTAAAAATGTCTTGTCCCTCTTTATCACCAGCTGGGCTATTCCCTCTTCAGTCTGCACCTTCATGCTCCTTACTGCTCTCCCTTCTTCCCTCTGTTTACCCTGACATACCTCCCTACCTTCTTCTCCCTGCATCTCCTTTTACCTTCTGAATGCTACCCTTTATACTTTACCTGTTCCACCACCTCTAATGAGAACCATAGCAGTCTCGTTTTCCTCTTGCTTTTGCTCACTTGCTTGATGCAGAGGTTTGTTGCATTCATTGTATCCTTTTTAGCTTCACCCACTGTTTCTCCACCCCACCCAGGTCATCCCCCCACCAGGTCATCCCTGAGGCATTCACCCATCTTTTTAAAATATTCCTTAAGTCCAGGACCCCTGCCCTTGCATGGTTCAGTTCCACCAGTGTCCTTACATTGAATCATTCTGTATGGTGATTTTTGTCCCCCCCAGGTGGCCTCCCACCTTGATGTCTGAAACACTGTCCCTGTTAGTGAGTACAGGGTCCAGTATAGCCACAATGATGGAAGCCGCATCACAGGTGGGGTCGCTGACTAGTTGTCCTAGGAATGCCCCCCCTGCAGGGAGCCCAGGATGTCCCTACTTCTAGCTGAAGCTACAGCTGGGAGGTTCCAATCTACAACTGGCAGATTGAAATCCCCCCACCAGCAGCACCTCCCCTTTTTCTGCCATCTTTCCAATAGCTTCCATAAGTCTCTTATCTAACTCCTCCCCCTGTGCTGGAGGTCTGTAGATCATGCCAGTGCAAATAGAGGCTCCATTCCCTCTCTCTAGGGTGACCCAGAGTACCTCTGCTCTTTTCTGTATCTCCTGCTGTATCTCCATTGCTTTTATGCCTTTCCTCATGTAAACCAGCACACCTCCTCCTTTCCTTCCCACCCTGTCCTTGCGGAACAAAGTATAGCCTGGTATTGCCATATCCCAATCATGGTATTCAGTGCACCATGATTCAGCAATGGTTACAATGTCCAGGTTAGCCTCTGCCATGATGGCATCTAGATCTGGAATCTAATTTGCTTCTAGCATTCACAACCATAACTTTTCAGATTTTTTACCCCTCTTCTTCTTTTCCTTTTGCCCTGTCTCCTTCTGCCCTGGCTTTTTAATGCTTTCAGTCTCATCGCCCTTCATTTCTACTGCCCACCACACATTATTCTCCAGTATTTAGTCTAGCAATACATTTTATTAATTTCTATTTCTCTCTGATTTATCTAAATAAGGTTTTATTAAATTCAGAACAATACATGGGGTAGTGTGTATAACATATTGAATAAAGTATGAGTCGGTGTGTGTAACGAGAAGTTTACATGCACCTGAGGGGCTAGATGCTACATAAACTCCGAGAGCAAAGCTTGAGGGGTTTATTAAAAGCATCTAACCCCGAGGGTGTGTGTAAACTTTGGATTTACACACACCGACCTGTATATTATTTTATATAATTGTTGGGTTTCCTTTTTTCACCTCAGCAATTATATAAAATGAATGGAGTGGAGGTTGCTGTGTGGCCAGCCGGGTTCGTTTTCAGCATCCGGTCTGTGACTCGCACCTCATGGTGCCATTTTATATTGATTTAAATCTTTTTTTTTTCCAGTGAGCAGAACAAACAGGTTTTCTTTCCCCCTGGAAGATTTTGTTTAAAAATTAAACTTACCGCTGGCTCCAATTCCGATTGGTGGTTCAGTCTTCCGGGGAAATAAATGCAGCCAGCATTTTGAAGGGAAAAGGTGCAGTGGGGCAAGCACAGAGTGAGGGAAACCATGCACGTGTTTGCCATTATAAACACTCCTTTATAACGGCAAGTTACGCCACGGTTTCCCTATGGGAACAAGGCAAAGCCATTTATTATAATAATATTACACACACCCAAGATGCTGGATGCTACATAAACCCCGAGAGCAAAGCTTGAGGGGTTTCTACAAGCATTCAGAACTTAGGGTATGTATAAAATTTTTGTTTTACACACTACCCCATATATTGTTTTATATAATTTCTGGGGAGCGTTTTTTCACCACAGCAATTATATAAATACTAATTTATTTCCATGTAGCCACAGGTGGGTTGAAGTAAGGTTTAAGTTTGTACTTTTTTTTTTAGTTTGTTAGTGATTTCTCCAAAAGTAAAAAAAAGTATTCTGAAAATAACTAAAAGTTTCATGCTACTGGCTGTAAATACCCCAGCAAAAGACTTACTCCAAAGTCCTGATGTGAGAGCGGGTGCACTGTGTGGGCGAAGAAAAGAAGAATGGAAAGGGAACATATGTAAACTGAAGGAAAATCAGCACATGTTCACCTCCATAACCAGGTTTTCCTATGGGGAAAAATGCTTCCTGGTAATTATAATCCTTTTCTTCCATCACTATGCTAAGTTCTGGTTCTGTGTCTAATTTTACCCTTCTCATGACAATTGTGGCCTCCTTTAGCTTTTCTAAATGTACATCCCTCTTTGAGTCTACACTGGCTGACTTGTATCTCTTGAATGCCACCCCTTGTCACTGACTCATTTCTCCACTTCCTTTGTGCACCAGGTTGGCTTCATATGCCTTCCTGCTTTAACCACCTGTTTATTGCATGTTTTAGTTACTTCTAGCACGCTGCCTTTAATGTAGTCCACCAATTTATATACCATTTCTATCTTTTCCATTTCTTTTAGCCTTTCTTGGAGGAGTTCCCTATGGCTACAAAGTCTATCCTTTCAAAATCCAAAACTGTAAATTTAGATTTTGATCTTTGGTTTTCTAGGGCAAGGGAGAACTAGCCCATGTTATGATCATGTGGTCCCAGCAGCTCCCTCACCTCCACCTGTCTGATCGCATCCTGATTTGATAAAACTAAGTCAAGTATCTCCCCCTCCCTTGTACATTCCTTGACAAATTGCATGTAAAAGGCTTCCTGGATCTCATTAATTAGAGCCTGGCTCCTAGAACTGCAGGCTGATAGCTGTTCCTAATCAACATCAGGTATGCTGAGGTCCCTTAGCAGGACTGCATTAGTATTAGTAAAAATCTTTATTTTTATACAGGAGATAAATGGAATGTTTACATCATTAGAACAAGGTCCTATTTTCAAGATGTTCCTGTGAATCGGTAGTTCAAAATAAAACACACTGCATAATATTGTTAGTTATAAAAAAAAACAATAAATATACATACAAACAATACTATATAAAATAGTGATTTACACTAAAAGGGTTGACCAAATTTACAGATGCCCATAAGCTTTTACATTAATCAGACATATCTTGGAAATTTGTCAGGGTTTACTAACCATGACAATTGCATCGCACACTTAGTTCTACTTTTAAATCAATTACAAAAGATTTAATATCTCCTGAGTCTCCATTTGCAACAGGACCTACAGAGTTCCATATCGAATTTACTATTATAGGAAATCTAAGATTGCTAAATTTATTTTTAAACCTTGGAAATACGAACTTCCTCAAGGTCATAGGTCTTAGATTTAATTGATGTGACTGTTTCTCCAGTTTGGAATCCAAATAGAAAGGTTTGTTCACATGTACTACTTTATAAATCTGGGTAGCCCAGAGAATCTTTCTTTTGTTTTCCAAAGACAACCATCCTAATTCCTCATAGAGGTCTCAACGATGGTAATTTTGGTCCTTAAATAATATGAATTTTGCCAAATGATAAATGTTATCAGTTTTGACTAACATACTCTTAGGGGCGAACCCATACACATAAATACCATATTCAAGGACTGGGAGGAGAAGCTGGGTTATTATAGTTTTCCTTATGTGTTTATTCATACAAAACCTAGTCCAACTAAATACCCCAGTCTTTTATTAATTTTAGAAACAGCATCAGTCATATGATAATCAAATTTTAATCTATTATCTATCCATACTCCAAGATATTTATATTCTGTGACCTGTTGTAGAACTACATTTCTTGTTGTTTTTATTTTCATTACATAATTACTATTTTTTGACTTTTTCCCATCTTTGTTAAATATCATTAGTTTTGTTTTCTTGCCATTTAATGTCAAGCCAGATTCAGATAGCCATGAACACATCCCGACAAAATCAGCCTGTAATTTGGCTTCCATTATTTCAGGAGACTTACCCACTCACAATGAGTAGGGTGTTATCCATGTACAATTGTATGGATGAATATCCCACTGAATCAACCAATTGGTTTATGTATATTAAAAATAATGTGGGCCCCAATATGGAGCACTGAGGGACCTCTCTTTGAGCAAGTATTTTTCCAGATAACTGTCTAGCTACAGATAGCTGTTAAGTCCTGTTTTGTAGATAAGAAACAAACCAACTACATGGTTCCATGCCCAGGCCTATATCAGCCAGGCGTTTACTCAATAGCCCGTGGTCCATGGTGTCAAAGGCCTTCGATAAATCCACGAACACCGCACCCACCGACTGGTCATCCTCTAATTTAGAGGCTATAATATCCACCATGTTGGTGAGCACGGTGTCCGTGGAATATCTCTTATGAAAGCTCGACTGGAACACCGATAGAACAGAAAACCTCTCCAAAAAATCAACAATCAGGTCCTGAACCAGTCTTTTGAAGACCTTTGACAGTGTGGACAACAAGGCAATTGGTCTGTAATTTGAATGGTCCAAAGGCCCCCTCCTTTATAAACTGGAATAACCTTTGCACTTTCCAGCAATTTGGAAAAATACCTTCTATCTGGCTCCAGTTAAACAGTTTTGTTAACACTGGAGCAATCACCTGGGCAGAATCTTTAAGAAAACAGTTTTCTATCTGGTCTAAACCAGGAGTTTTCTTTTTCAATTTTTTTAGAGCATCCTTAAACTGTTTACAGGTAATGCATTTAAATCTAAATATTGGTCTTCCAGGATATTCATTTTTTAAACCTGGATCTTTGTAAACTGGACTTGGAATGTCCAAGTCTGGTAAGTTTACAAAATACTTATTCAAGATGTTTGCTGATTGTTTTGGGGATTGGGGGACACCATTAGGAAACATTTGTATAGGAGGCCCTTTGGCCACAGGAGAATCAACAGACTTAATCAATGGCCAAAATGTTCTTGTATCAGTTGTTTCTGTAGATTTTGATTCATAATACCCTCATTTTGCTTTCCTAATTTGAAGTTTTAAGGAATTTCTTGTTTTTTTTAATTCATCCCATCTGTAGTATTTAAGGATTTACTAGCTAATTTCCACAATCTAGTTTTTTAAACAGATCTGCTTCTTTAACTTTTGAGAGATCCAAGGAACATGGGACTTCTTTTGCACACAGGATCTCAGAGGCGCCAAATCATTACAGGCTTCCTTAAACCACTTTGTAAATTCTTGAATCGCTAAATCAAGTGAAGGGATTAAAAACAATCTGTCCAACCTGGTTTTAGCCAATTTGGCCAACAGGGATTTTTTGTTATAATTTCTAAAATACCTATATTTAGATATATATGGGCTTTAGGAATCTCTCTATCTGCTACTTTAAATACACAACTTATTGAGCAATGGTCCCCCAGAATTGGTTGATCTACTTTTATGCATTCTGACTTGAATTTCCCTGTCACAAATATTAAGTCCAATATACTTCCTGGGCTATCTTGTGTTGACTTCCTAGTCGGAATCAACATTTTTGGGGTGATGGCTAATGGCTTAAAACTATTTTCCAGAGCTCAACTGTGAGGTTTATCCCATGCCACATTAAAATCTCCAGTAATCATCAAATCACAGCCCATGGAATAATTTTGGATAATTTGTGCCAGGTTATCAAATTGACCCAGGGTTGTTTTTGAAGGGGCATAAATAACTCCCAATATTAAGGACAGGTTTGGAATGTTGACTAATCAAGAGGACTTATTTGTCCAGAATATGACACTTTTGTATGACCCAAAAACTATTTAGTATGTAATAATACACCACCTCCTTTACGGCCTACCCTATCCAAGTGATGGCTGAAAAAAACCCTTAAGTTCTACCTCTTTAATATCTAGCTTCTCATTTAACTAGGTTTCAGCTAAAGCCACTATGTCTGGAGATTCAGTTTCTGCCCTCGTTCTAAACAAATCAACCTTATTTTTTAAACTTCTTGCATTATCATAAATAATTTTCAATTAATTTCTCTCAGGGCCTGGATTTAGTTCTATATCACTCCCAAGCAATAATGAAATAATTAAGCAGTTTTTAGATTTAGATGGGCAATAGCCCACTGCAGAAACTGAAATCATTGACTTACTTAATTGAAATCTGATTTTTGAAAACAAATTTTTACTTTTAAGTCTAAGGGAAGCTTCCTTGAGGGTTATCCCTCTACCAGTGCAGGGAGATTGTCCCTAATTCTCTGTCTTCTTCATCTTTCTAGTTTGGTGGTTGGTAGGCAACACTCAGTGTGAGATTACTTTATAGCTACATGTTTTTATATTGCCCCAACCTGTTGAGTTCCAGATTTTTGTTGACTTATGCTGTCTGACACATAACACACAACTTCTCCTTCTCTGCCTGCAACTCTATCTCTTCTAAACAGATTGTTGCCTGGGATAGTGATGTCCCAGTCCTGATTTTCCATCACCCATCTCTCAATTACTGCCATTATGTCTCATCCCACCTCTGCAACCACTATCTACAGCATTCAATTTTGTTATTGAGACTCCTAGCATTGATAACGATTACTTCCCATGAGTTACAATTCTTTCCCTTAATTTTGGTTCACTTTTTCAGTTTTCCTCCTGTAACCCTGTTTGTGTTCCCTCCATCTTTTCTCTGTACTGCTTTTAGGTGATATAGTACCAGGACCTCTCCAGTTCCTAGTGACAAGTTGAACAGGGCTGTCAGAGGTGCAGCCAACTCCTTCTTTAGCTTTTTTCTCACACATAGTGAGCCCCTTTAAGGTGCCCTTAGGTGAAAGATATATTGCACCCTCCTGAAGAGAATATTATCTGAGCCTGTACATTTGGGTATGTTAGCATAAGGTTCACAGTTTGAATCCCCCCCAGAACTTGAGACCAAAGGTGATTTGGACCCACAAGCAGACAGAAGGGTTACCCTGTCTGTTACTTGTTCACGTTACTGCGGTCGGAGGTTGGCACTGTGGGAGCAGAGGGCCTGACCCGCTGAGTGCATTTGTGACAGATTTGGTTAACAGTGGTGTGGATAAAATTGGTAACACAAGCTTTAACTGTTCAGTGTGTCAGCTTAATACTGTACAGCTCACTTTCAAAATAAGGGAGTGATTTATTTTTAAAGAGAAAACCAAACTATATAATTTTGCTTACAGTCAAGTTCCTGCCTGTTTTATTTTTTTTCTACAGTGCAAGTTAGAGTAGCCATAATTAGGGAAGAAGATGGCTTCCAGCTACAGCAGGTACACTGCAGACTACTTGAGGCAGTTGTGCCAGGACAGAAGAGTCCTGCACGAGGTGAGAGCCACCAAGCAGAACCTCATGGATGTCCTGATGGCAGCAGATGCACAGAGCATAGAGTCACAGACTGTGACTGTAAAGGACCAAACCTTGGGCATGGAGGGGCTAGCAGCCAGTTCAGTGTCCAGATCTGGTGAGGAGAGCAGCAGGGCCAGTGCAAGTGAAAGGCAATGGCAGCAGGGGAAGGTCACCAGCATTCTGGAACCAGAAGCAATCAGGCTGCAGATTGAGTTGTGCAGAATGGAGCTGGAGTTCCAGATAGATGATGAGTGAGAGAAATGAGCCACAGAGGAGAAGAGGAAGCGAGAACAGCAAGCCATAGAGGAGAAGAAGGAGCAGGAATGGCAAGAAGTGCACCATGAACAGTGAGAGGTGGACCGTGAAGAGCATGAACGCCAGAGGCAACATGAACTGGAGAAGCTATGACTCCAACCACCAGCACCAGAGCAGGTAAGTGGCTTGGATTTAACTGGAACTACAGGACTGGGTTACAAATTGAATTCCAAATTGATAGCTGAATTTAAAGAGGGGGAGGATATGGATGCCTTTTTAAATTCCTTTGAAAGAGTTTGTATTCAGGCAAAAATTCCTAGAGGGTCCTGGAGCTTCCAGCTATCCCTGCTACTTACTGGAAAAGCTCAGGATGCATTGGGTCAAATGGACAATGAGGACAGTAATGATTACAGCAAACTTAAAGCTGCACTTTTAAAAAAGCTTGATTTAACTGCAGAAGCAAACAGAGCTAAATTCTATAAAATCAGGAGAAGCCTTGACATGAGCTATGAAGAGCTAGCCATGAAACAACATCAATGTTTAAAACGTTGGTTGGGGGGGATTGAAGCAAACTCTGTAGATGAAATTAAAAATGCTATTTTGTTAGAACAGTTTTTCTGGGCATGCCCAGCAGAGCTGAAAACCTGGCTGGAGGACTGAAATCCCAAAACAGTGCGAGAGGCTGCTGAAGTCTCGGACCACTATGCCAAGAGCAGACCTGCTTTGAGAGCGAATGGGGTGGGCGTGGCAGTGCAGAAAAGGGAAAAGCGCACCTTCAGGGCAGCTAAAACCCTCACTGCCTCCATCGAAACCAGTAAGCCCCAGGTTTCAAAGAAAAGAGTTCTCTGAGAAAAGAAATGAATGCTAGATTTGTAAAGAAACTGGGCATATTGCCAGACAGTGTCCCAAAAGGATGAGCACTACGCAGAATGGGGCTAGGAAAGAAGTTGGTTGTTTATGTGTCCCTGGAAGCATGCCTGTGAACATGAGGGAACACATGCACCCAGTCACAGTGAATGGTGTACAGATACAAAGGTTAAGGGACACAGGGGCATCCCTGACATTGGTAAAAAGGGGATCTGGTAGAGCCTGGTCAGCTTATACTCAATAAATTTGTAATGGTACAAGACTTCACTGGTGAGGAGAAAACATTGCCACTCACTAGTGTTCTCCTAGACTGGGGTGAAACAGGGGGAACTGTGCAACAGGTGGCTGTAGCCAAAACTTTAGCAGTTGATGTCATCCTTGGAAACATTCTCAAACAGGGGATGGTGTGTGCAGTTACCCGTAGCCAAACGGCAAGGGAAAATTGTAATTCCCTGGACCCCACAGAAGCCATTGTGGAAACCACTGGGAGGCTGTTTCCCCAGCCTGTGTCTCCTGATATGGAGACTAATAAAAAGGGGGTAGAAATTCCCCCAGTAGCAGTTAACCACACAGCTACAGAGGGTTACTCCAAAGAAGGAGGGGTGACCCATTGTCAGAGGGTTAGTGATGACAGTGATCCTGAGTGCCCTGATGCTAGTGCTAGGGACCCTAGTTTAGAGACTGAAGGGGACCTGTCCCATGCCTTGGGAAAGTGTAAGGAGTTTGCAGCTGCTCAGAAAAGTGACCCTAGTCTAGAGAAACTGAGGGCCTGGGCAGACTCTGGCAGAGTACAAGGAGGTGATGGTAAACCAGTGCACCCCTTTACGGTGACACCCCGACAGTGAAACAGGAAAAAGACCATTACGGTAACATTTGTGGTAATGGTCCTTTTTCCCTCTTTCGCCTTCCTCCAGTGTTCGGCCCCCTCCCTAGACCAACTCTGACCTGGAGTTGTAATCTTAAAGTCTGGGGTGTGTGGGGGGCAGAGCCCCCCTCATGGGGGGTGTGGGGGGTGCAGCTCCCCACAGAAAACATCCACAGAACAGGTGGCACAATACCTGTGTCAGTCATGTTCCATCGCTGTGCGGGAGGTCGGCATTGTCGCTGCCGACATAACTTGGTGCTTCCATGGTAAACATAAGGTTTATTGGGAAAATGGACTGATGTATACTCAGGCTGTAAAGACAGAGGGAGGGGTGATAGGCAGGCAGCTTGTCGTTCCCAAGGGGTATCATGAGCAGTTGCTCAAGATTGCACATGATATTCCCATGTCTGGTCATCTGGGAATCATGTGCACTATGCAGCAGTTGACCCAGAATTTCTATTGGCCCAACTTCATCCAGAAGGTGAAGGAGTATTGCAGGTCTTGTCACCAGTGCCGAGAAATAGGGAAGGCAGGTAAGAAAACCCAAGCTGCCCTAATTCCCTTGCCCATAGTAGAGGAGCCATTCCAGAGGGTGGCAATGGATAATGTAGGGCCTTTAAATACCCCCCAGCTCCTCCAGGAAGAGGTTCATCCTGACTGTGGTGGATTATGACACCCGGTACCCAGAGGCAGTCACCCTATCCTCACTGAGGACAGACAAAATGGCAGATGCCTTACTTGGGATTTTCTCCCGTGTTGGGTCTCTGCAGGAGGTTATCACTGATCGAGGGGGTTCCTTCATGTCAGACCTGATGAAATGTTTGTGGGAGAAGTGTGGGGTGTTGCAGAGGTACACAACACCTTATCACCCACAAGCCAATGGGCTTGTGGAAAGATTTAATGGTACTCTGAAGTCAATGCTCCAAGCATTTGCTAAACAGCATGGGAGAGACTGGGAAAAATACCTTCCCCACCTGTTGTTTGCATACAGAGAGGTGCCCCAAGAGTTGACAGGATTTTCCCCCTTTGAGCTCTTATATGGACGCTGGGTATGTGGGCCCCTAGACTTGATCCGGGAGGACTGGGAAGGCAAGCACACCACCCAGGGAATTCCCATAGTGGATTATATCCTTAGGTTTAGGGAAAGGCTGAAGGAGCTTATGGGGACAGCCTAAAGCAACCTGGGAGCTGCCCAACAGAAGCAAAAAGTGTGATACGACTGCAGAGCCAGAACTCGCTCGTACACGGTGGGGCAGGAAGTCATGGTCCTTATTCTGGTCCAGAAAGATGAGCTGCAGGCTGAGTGTACAGGACATACAAAGTAGTTAGGAAGGTAAATGACATGAATTATATCATAGAATTACTTGACAGAAGACATACAGAAAGAATGTACCATGTCAATATGATGAAGCCATGTGCTAATAGGGCTGTCATGGTGTTTGCAGTATGTAGTCCTGGGAAGGGGACGGATGAAGGAGACCCCCTTCTGGACTTGCTGGAAGAAAGCAAGTGGGAGTCCTCTGTGGATGCAGTTAAATTGTCTCCCCAGCTGGCCCCGGACAAGATCCAGGAAGTAAGGGAGGTTCTACCAGACTTTGCCCCACTGTTTAGCACCAAGCCTGGACTAACCCCCTTAGCGACGCACAATGTGAAAACAGGGACACAGATGCCCATATGGCAGACAGCATATCAGGTATCAGAGGCTGTCCAAAAGGACATTAGGAGGGAGGTGGAGGAAATACTGGATTTAGGGGTAATCCAGAGCTCCCACAGCCCCTGGGCCTCACCCGTAGTCCTTGTGCCCAAGCCAGATGGCTCTACTCATTTCTGTGTGGACTATCATGGACTGAATGCAGTCACAAAGTCAGATGCCCACCCGATGCCCTGGATGGACGAACTCCTGGACAACTTGGGAGGGGTGACCTACCTTATGACTACTGACCTGACAAAGAGGTATTGGCAGGTAGAGTTAACTGACAGAGCTAGGGAGATGTCGGCCTTCATCACACTGATAGGCTTATTTTAATTTAAAGTAATGCCTTTTGGGAATGAAGAACACCCCGGCCACTTTCCAAAGGTGGGTGAACCAAGTGTTAAATGATGCTGAGGAGTACGCCGTGGCATACCTGGATGACATTGCCATCTTTAGTGCCAGCTGGGAGGAACACCTGTCCCACCTTAGGGAAGTGCTGGGCAGGATATAGAGGGCTGGGCTCACTGTCAAAGCTGAGAAGTACCAGGTTGCCATGGCTGAAGTGGCATACCTTGGGCATGTTGTAGGCTGGGGACAGCTCTGTCCTAACCAAGTAAAAATATAAGTGATCAAGGCATGGCCCAGACCAGAAATGCAGAAGCAGGTTAGGAGTTTTCTAGGGACAGCAGGGTACTATAGGAAATTTGTACCCAATTACAGTGCCCTGGCTGCTCCCCTATCTGACCTGGTAAAGAAAAAGATGCCTAAGAAAATTACCTGGGAACCAGCCTGGAAAAAGCCCTTATCAGACTGAAGGAGGCACTGTGCAGTGCTCCTGTATTGACAAGTCCTGACTATAGCAGACCCTTTATAGTCCAGACTAACACCTCAGACATGGGTATTGGGGCAGTACTGAGTCAGACATCCAACCAAGGGAAAGATCACGCCGTAGTGTACCTGAGTAAAAAGTTACTTCCCAGGGAGCAGGCTTACTCTGCTGTGGAAAAAGAGTGTCTTGCCATAGTGTAGACCCTAAAGAAGTTAGAGCCATACTTATATGGGCAGCATTTTGAGGTACAAACGGACCGCAACCCCCTAGTTTGGCTGACCCAAATGGGAAAAACTAATGGTAGACTATTAAGCTGGAGTCTTGCCTTGCAAGGGTATGACATGACTATCTTACATAGGGCTGGAATGACCAGTCAGAACACAGATGGATTGTCGCTTCTATATGAGGAGTGAACTGACTTGGGAAGCTCATCCCATGCAGGGGATAGAGCCCCCAAATTCAGTCTAGGTGGGGAGGATTGTGACGCTTGGCCAGATGGTTATGATTGCTGTATGATATTTGTAATATAAAAATATAGTATGTAAGTCTGTGCTCCATGGGTGCCCCTACCACCCCAGATTTCAGTGAAAACTACAGGATATATAACTGACCAGGAGATCTCTGTAATGTAATTAACTTCCTTAAGAAATTACATTTTATGGCCATTTTAAGAGATGCTTTGAAGTTGGGAAGCTAAATATACATTTTATTGCAGGACAGGACATGGCTATCTCGCATCTAGGTCACAAACTGCAGAGTTGTAAAAACCTTTGATGTTCCTTGGGAAAACAGGAACTGCTCAAGCTCAAAGAGAAAATGTTTAATTAAAGAATCATAATTTGGGAAAAGAGTTTTTGCTGATGTCACCTTATTTAATATACCTCCTGATAGGACATCTTGTTTGTAATTTTTTTATATTCTAAAAGGAGGCGCTAGATCACTCACAGAAGGGGTGTGGAGAGAGACAGTTTAAGCTAATACTGGTGTCTGATCTGTTTGACATATCATTTTTGGACTCAAGAGGGAGAACTCTGCTCTGATATAACTTAGGCACTTAAGAAGTAACACATTAGATAGAAAAAGTCTAATGTATTGTGGTAGGAGTTTTTGTGTTGTATTTTACCCTTGTTCTTTTAAGTGATTGTATGCTCTTTGATATATTGTTCTGTGTTTACATTTTTCATATTTTTATCCATTTTTAGTAAATATATTATTTGAAAGACTGCCTTGGGTTGTCTGCCAGTTCTTTTTGTATGTGACACAGATTGTTAAGTCTGACACCTGTTCAAAAGCTTGATGGTGTTACTAAACTGCTAAAAGGTAAGAATATACCTAAGGTCTTTTATAGAGTTTTAAAGGGTTCATTTTGGATACCTGGTTAGGTGCCCTTAGGCAAAAGATATATTGCATCCCCCCGAAGAGAATATTATCTGAGCCTGTACATTTGGGTATGCTAGCATAAGGTTCACAGTTTGAATCCCCCCCAGAACTTGAGACCAAAGGTGATTCGGACCCACAAGCAGGCAGGAGGGTTACCCTGTCTGTTACCTGTTCACATTACTGCGCTCAGAGGTTGGCACTGTGGGAGCAGAGGGCCTGACCCGCTGAGTGTGTTTGTGACAAGCCCCTCTAGTCGAGGAATCAATCTCTTTACCAATGTGCTTGGGAGACAGTAAAGGGTCATCTCCTTTACCTTGGAAGACCCAACTTCTCTCTTTACATCACTAACTACTGCTTTTCTGTGAAAAGAACCCTTCTCTTATCCAGTCCCTGTCCCAGCTCCCTCAGTTCACCCTCCTGTAGCAAAACCAGAGTTCCTAGGGGTTGCATTGCTGCCTCATCCATGGGTTCAGCAGCTGTATGCAGTTCAACAGCTACCACAAATTAGTTCCAGGTCTTTACCTTAAGTGCACGCTCTACCCCAGCCATCCCCACTCTTGCTGCCTACTCTTCCTTTTGACCACTGTCCATCCACCTTCTCTGGCTCCCTGGAACTCAGCAGGTAGAGTAAGAGGTGTTCCTGGAGCTCTCAGTCTCAAGGAGCCCCTCAGAAAATATACCTGTTCCTTAAAGGTTTCCACATTCAGTTCAAGGCACCTAATTCACAATTCTTGTTTGGGGGTGGATGTCATGTCAGACAAATCTGATATATTTCTTTGACTGGATGACCAGGGAAATAGATGAGGCTGGGGCAGTGAATGTGGCCTACTTAGATTTTAGTAAGGCTTTTGACACTGTTCCACATAGGAGGCTCATAATGATAAGAGTCAGCATAGAGGTGGGTCCCAAGATGATAAACTTGGTAACAAATTGGTTAACGGATAGGCAACAGAGCGTGGTGGTAAATGGAGTTCACTTTGGGGAAGGGAGGGTAACAAGCGGGGAGCCACAGGGATCAGTGCTGGGACTGGTCCTCTTTAATGTCTTTATAAGTGACATTGCAGATGAGCTGAAAGGGAAGGTCTGCCTCTTTATGGATGACACTGAAATATGCAGTAGGGTGCATTTTCCAGAGGGGGTGGAAAGAATTTGTAGGGACCTGATTAAACTTGAGGAGTGGTCAAGGGCATGGCAGCTGGGTTTCAATGCAAAAACGTGCAAAATCATGCACTTAGGCACAGAAACTCAGAGGCAGAGTGCAAAATAAGAGATGAGGTATTGACAGTCATCAAACAGAAAAGGGACTTGGGAGTAATTATATCTGATGACCTCAAGTTGGTGAGGCAGTGTATCAAGACACTATCAAGGTAGGCTCTGTGGGATGCTGGGGTGCATAGGGAGGGGTTATCATTAACACAAGGAGGGAGATGTTGTTCCAACTACATAGATCATGAATGAGACCCCACCTGGAGTACTGGGTTCAGTTCTGGAGACCACATCTCAGGAAGGATATAGACAAAGTGGAGGCAACCCAGAGGAGGGCAACTAAAATGGTGCAGCATCTGCATCAGAAGCCCCATGCAGAGAGAGACTGAGGGTCTTAACATGTGCAATCAGGTAGAGAGGAGGGAGGATGTTATAGAGACCTACAGTGTAAATCTCATGGGAGTATATGAGGTACAGGAGGGGAGTATTTTTCAGAGTAAAAGATGCATAAGAGCATATGGACATACAATGAAGCTGGAAGGGGGTAAATTCAACAGAGATGTGAGGAAGTACTTCACTTGTAGAGTGGCGGATTCCTCTCACAGTCTTCTGGCGGAGGAGGTAGGGGTGAAAACAGTGATGGCTTCAAGCATGTGGGGGATAGGCACAAGGGAATCTTAGTGGGAAGCCCGGTTGGAGCTGAACATTAAGCAGGGTTAGTGGTGACAGTACAGTCAAATAAAATGGACATACTGGGTGGGCCAAGTGGTTCTTATCTGCCATCTAATTCTGTATTTCTATAATTCTGCTACATATTAAGCAGCGGATTTGCATCCAAGACTGCCTCAGGAAAATGGCGGTGTTGCTTCCCCTGCAATTGTCACCTCTCCCTCCTGTCTCCCTGTGGGCTCCCACATGGGATAGATTATGTATGACTGGTCACCGATTTACCTGTTACCAAATGAACTGAGGCATGAAGCCTGGCCTAAAATTTGGGCACAGTCACCTGACCCTGGCCCCTCCTCCTTCAAGTAACTCTTCTGTTAAGCCTCTGTACAATGCTTACTTTTATGGCACTTCACTGAAGTGGCACAATACACTGATTCTCAACTCACTGCTGCTTGTACAGAGAAACACATTTACACTCCTGAAAGAGTTGTGAATGTATGGAGCAGATTACCATTGGAGGTTGTGGGCTGTGAAACTATGACCGCCTTTAAAAAGAGATTAGATGCATTCTGTTTCTCACATGCCATAGGAGGTTACTCCCTCTGAGCCAAGGACAAGCTGTACAAGGCCATACGCCTATCCAGATTCGTATCAGACTATGAGCACTATGATCCCTATGAACAAGGATGTACCAGCTCACTTCCATGTCTGATGTTGCCCTGTTAATAAGCACTAAGTACAGGGGTACTTATACCTCCCTCTTTCACCACATAGCTGATGTTGCCCCATTTGTAGACCAGGCACTGTGCGCCAGTAGGCTACTACCCCAGCCTGTTGGTGCTCTAATAGGTTAAGGGGCCTGGGTCATGTTACAATGGTGTTCGGGAGTTCTGTCCTAAAGATAGTAGAATTAGTGCAGCGCCTCAACCCAGAGAAAGGTAGAAGTGGGTCAGATGACTGGCTGGCACAGCCCCCTATGATGCTGCACCTACCCACCTCACCTACCAACCACCCCACACTCTGAATACCCCCACACTCTGAATACCCAACTGGTCAATAACATCATAAATCATGAATAATAATGATTGGACAGACTCAGAGAATTCCTGCACACACAATTTCAAACAATAAATCACAGCTTTATTGGGGGTAAGGACTAGGGAAGAGATACCGGGACAAAGGATTGCTGTGAATAAAGAAGGAAAGGATAGAAAGAGCAGGAAATAATAACAACAGTTGGACCCATTGGCAAAACCCAGCCTCACTGGTACCAGTGTCCCCCAGAATGTTCCTAGGGGTACCCACTAGGTGCAGGCCTGGTATGGTGCCATGGGTTGGCTGGATGTTGGGGCCCTGAAACTTTGCAAAGTGCTTGGACTATAATGATTAAATTTCCTCTTAACCCTTTCCAGGAGCCAGGTCCTGGGTACTCATGGTTCATAGATCTCAGATGCCTGGATTATGGAGCTTCTTGGTCAGTGCAGCACAGGGCAGAAGAAGGCCAACCTTGGTTCCTCTGGTACAATGGGACTTGCTCGAGGATCTTGCAGCTGGTCATCGTGATTGTAGTTCTGGCTGTTTGTCACCTTCAGCCACTTCTGGCCCATTGTAGAGCTCTGTGGCAGTACAGCACCAGCCTCAGTAGGCCCAGACCCGGGAGTGGCTCCACAGCCTGATTCCTCACAATGGATCCCAGGTGCTGAAGCACCCCAGCAAGTGCCAGTGACCTCCTGAGACAGTAAGCCACACTCAGAAGGGATTAGCAGATTCCCTTCCTGGTGCTGAGTGAGAACTCCCAAGTGGCGGTGGTCGTCCTGCAGTCCCTGCACTGAGTTTAAAGCCAGTAGAAATCACAGGCAGTTACTCAAGAAAAAGGCCAGTGCCAGCTGGAGTGGGTGCTAGCTCTAGATCACTGAAGCACAGGTGCAATCAACAGGGGGATTCAAATACAGACCACTGCACACCAGTCCACACTTTTCAGTTAGAAATTGTTCACAACCTTCTCTTCAGCTGCAGCGGTGACCCAGCTCTCAGTCACTTTAACCAGGTCATTCAGGAAATGTACAGCACCTGGCTAGCACCCTGACGTTCAGAGATGCTATGCCTCTTCAGAATTACAATTGCAGTCCCACATAAGTAAAACAAACTCTCAGCAGCGACTGTAGCACTAATAGAACAGCTCAGTCCTCTCAGCTCAAGTCAGTCCACCAGTGCAAGGTTGCTGCAGCACTTAGCTTCTCCTATATAATCAAGCAGCTCCCAGTACCTAGGGAATTGGGGCATCAGTTCAGTCTCTTGCTCCTTTTCCCATGCTGATCCTCTCTAGAAACACAACACTCTTCACCAGAAACCTGGGAAAGGCATCTCCAGTCCAGATCCACTCTCACAAGAGTCTTCTGACTTGTACAGAGCCCAGGAATGGACTGAAGAAATCTCAGAAAGTCCAGGAGTTTTCACCCGAGAATACAAGGTTCTGACTGGTTGATTGAGCCCATCAATTGTCCATAACCATTGTGATCAATATTTCCCCCTGGCGTATAGGAGCATGATTTAGGCACCTGAATTAATCCCAGGAGTCCCTCTTGTTCAGTTTTAGGAGCCTAACTATGCGATTTGCTGCTGTGTGGGGTCATAGTGCTATCAATATGTCTGCTCTGACCTGTTAATAATCACTGAGTCAGGGATACTAAACCCTCCCTCCTTCACCACATGGCTTATGTTGCCATATTAATAATCACTGAGTACAGGGGTACTTACCCCACCCCCCACTACATGGCTGATGTTGCCCTGTTAATAATCATGGAGTATAGGGCGGTACTACACCCTTCCTCCTTCATTCCATGATTGATTTTGCTCTGCTAATAATCACTGAGTACAGGAGAACTAAACCCTTCCGCCTTCACCACGTGGCTGATGTTGCCCTGTTAATAATCACTGAGTACAGGGGCACTAAACCCTTCCTCCTTCACCACGTGGCTGATGTTGCCCTGTTAATAATCACTGAGTACAGGGGCACTAAACCCTTCCTCCTTCACCACGTGGCTGATGTTGCCCTGCTAATAATCACTGAGTACAGGGGCACTAAACCCTTCCTCCTTCACCACGTGGCTAGTGTTACCCTGTTAATAATCACTGAGTACAGGGGCACTAAACCCTTCCTCCTTCACCACGTGGCTGATGTTGCCCTGTTAATAATCACTGAGTACAGGGGCACTAAATCCTCCCTCCTTCACCATGTGGCTGATGTTGCCCTGTTAATAATCACTGAGTACAGGGGTACTAAACCCTCCCTCCTTCACCACGTGGCTGATGTTGCCCTGTTAATAATCACTGAGTACAGGGGCACTAAACCCTTCCTCCTTCACCATGTGGCTGGTGTTGCCCTGTTAGTAATCACTGAGTACAGGGGCACTAAACCCTTCCTCCTTCACCACGTGGCTGATGTTGCCCTGTTAATAATCACTGAGTACAGGGGTACTAAACCCTCCCTCCTTCACCACGTGGCTGATGTTGCCCTGTTAATAATCACTGAACACAGGGGCACTAAACCCTTCTTCTTTCACCACGTGGCTGATGTTGTCCTGTTGATAATCACTGAGCACAGGGGAACTAAACCCTTCTTCCTTCACCACATGACCAGGGCCCCTAGTGCTCTGTGGCAGAAATTTCTGATTTCTGCGGCAGGGCACCTAGGCTTCTGCGGCAGCATTTTCTGATTTCTGTGGCATGATTTATTCATTTCTGTGGCAGAATGCAGCACTGCCATTGGCTAGAATATGAGATGATGTCATTCATGATATCACCTACCAAGCAAAGAGAAGGGGCTTCAGGATAAACAAGATGGGTACAGGAGCCTGGCACTATGGCAAAACTGTACATTTGAATGAAAATTCACCAAAAACAATGAATTCTGCTGCACTATATAAATTCTGCGATGTGGTGCAAATTCTGCAGAAAATTCAGCAACTGCAGAATCGCAGAATTCCAGGTGCCTTGCACATGACTGATGTTGCCCTGTTAATAATCATTAAGTACAGGGGTACTTAACCCTCCCTCCTTCACCACATGACTGATGTTGCCCTGTTAATAATCACTGAGTACAGCGGTACTTAACCCTTCCTCCTTCACCACATGACTGATGTTGCCCTGTTAATAATCACTGAGTGCAGGTGTACTTAACCCTTCCTGCTTCATTCCATGGCTGATTTTACCTTTATAATACTGTAGTACAGCACAGGGGTACTAAATCCTTCCTCCTTCACTAGATGGTCGCTGTTGCCCTGTTATTAATCACTGGGCTAGATATTCAAAGGGGTGCACCTGGCACAACCAAGTTATGCTGGTGCAACCCCTGCAATGTGCCCCGGTGCGATATTCAAAAGGGGGACTTGTGCAGTGCAAGTCCCAATGCACCGGGGTGCATTGGTAATGTATGTGGCACATCCGCAGTGTGCCCATGCATACGGGGTGCATCCCAATATTCAGCCCGGGATGTGTGGTGCATCTGCTGGCACAACCCCTAGATGAGCCGCATACTGTGGCACAAAGTTGAGCCGGGAAAAAAAAGGCTCAAATGCTGGCCACCCACAGGCGGGCAGCTGTATTACAAGGTGCAACACAACAGCCACCAGCCGTGGGTGGCCACCTGCCCGCCCAGAACACTGTCCACAAGCACCCATATGGTCCCTGGAAGTCTAGTGGTACCCTCTCCCCACCCCTAGCCCTGATCCACCAGTAGACATATAATGGATGCCCTAGTGATCTAGTGGCACCCCCCTCCCTGCCCATAATTGTGATTGTGGTGAAAATGAATACAAGTCAGTCCTGGTAGTCTAGTGGTAACCCCCTCCCCCCCGTGGCCCGATCACAGGTAAAGTACATGATGGACACCCCTGGTGATCTGTTGAGCTACCCCACCCTCCCAATGCCCAATCGCTGTAAAGGAACAGATGTTCCATCCCTGGTAGTCTAGTGGTCCCCCATCCCAACCAATGCACCGATCACTGGTGCCCCACTATTGCAATATATCCCTGGAGGTCCAGTGCCCCCCCCTCCAGTAGCAGATCACCGGTAAGTGAAATTCATCCCATCCCATCCCTGGTGGCCTAGTAGCTCCCCATCCCCCCACCCACACAGGACCCTTGCCCGTGCAGTTTCCCCCTGTCATTGATGGGCAACTGCAACCCGCCTGCATACTGCCTGGCCACCCATCGAATGACAGTTTACAGTATGTGCTGTAAGCCCCTTGTTCCACACTCTGGACCAATGGGGCTTGCAGGGCATACTGTACGAGACAGTCACAAATATGTGAATGAAGTCCACACACAATTTGACAGTATGCCCTGAAAGCCCATTGGTCCGCAGTGTGAACTAATGGGCTTACAGCACATACTATAAGCTGTCATTCAGCAGGTGGCCGGGCAGTATGCAGGTGGGTTGCAGCTGCCCACCAATGATGGGGGGGAGCTGGGCGGGCAGGTGTCCTGTGTGGGTGGGGGTAGGGGGGCACCTCTAGGCCACCAGGGATGGGATAACTTTCATTTACTGGTGATCGGCTGGGGGGCACTGGACCACCAGGGATATATTGCAATATGGGGCACTGGCGATTGGTGCAACGGGTGGCGTTAGGGGACCACTAGACTACCAGGGATGGGAACATCTGTTCCTTTACAACGATTGGGGCATCTGGAGGGGTTGGGGGTACCTCTAGATCACCAGGGGGTGTCCATCATGCACTCTGACCCACGATCAGGCTACGGGAAGGGAGGGGGGTTACCACTAGACTACCAGGACTGACTTGTACTCTTTGTTACCGAGATTGTGGTTATGGGCAGGGAGGGGGGTACAACTGAATCACCAGGGCATCCATTACATTTCTACTGGTGAATCTGAGCTACAGGTGGGGGGGTCACTAGACTACCAGGGTTTGCCGTTTATTCATGTTTACTACGATTGTGGTTATGGGGCAGGGGGTGCCCCAGGACCCCCTCAGTCTACACAACATTTGGTGCAGGGCAGCAGGTGCATTTCATCGGTGCCCTGTGCAGCTCATGCAAATGGGGCCATAACGATATGCAAATGGCCCCATTTGTGCCTTGAATACATTCTGGCCACAGCTGCATGCCCAAGTCTGAATATCTCGGGATGTGCGCCTAGTGCAGCTACAGTTGCGCTGGAGCATTCCCAGTCCTCCTTGTCTAGGGTGTGCACCGGCGCATTGTATATGCACCATGCACATTCTGTGCTGTATTCAAAGGTGATGCACAATGGCACATCATTGTCCCTGGCGCATCTTGGTTGTGCTGCGCCTCCTCTTGTGCCATTGCCTGGTACAGTCTGAATATCTGGCCCATTGAGTACAGGGGTACTTAACCCTTCCTCTTTCACCACATGATTGTGTTGCCCTGTTGATAATCACTGATTACAGGGGTACTTAACCCTTCCTTCTTCACCATGTGGCTGATGTTACCCAGTTAATAATCACTGATTAATTGGGTATTTAACCCTTCCTCCTTTATCATCTGGCTAATGTTGCCCTATTAAAAATCACTCAGTACAGGGGTACTTAACCCTTCCTCCTTCACCACATGGCAGATGTTGCCCTGTTAATAATCACTGAATTCAGAGATACTTACCCTTCCTCCTTCACCATGTGTTTGATGTTACCCTGTTAATAATCACTGAGTACAGAGGTACTACTCCCTCCCTCCTTCACCACATGGCTGATGCTGTTCTTTCAATAATCACTGATTACAGGGGTACATAACCCTTCCTTCCTCACCACATGGCTGTGTTGCCCTTTTAATAATCACTGAGTACAGGGGTACTTTCTTTTCCTCCTTCACCATGTGGCTGATGTTGCCCTGTTAATAATCACTGAGTACAGGGGTACTAAACCCTTCCTTCTTCACCACGTGGCTGTGTTGCCCTGTTGATAATCACTCAGCACAGAGGTAATAAGAATCATACTAAGAATCTACAGGAGCTAGGAGGCTGTGAGGCCAATGTTTGCTCCTTTAGTACTACTTGTACAGGGGTACTTAACCCTCCCTCCTGCACCACAAGGCTGATGTTGCCCTGTTAATAATCATTGAGTACAGGGGTACATAACCCTTCCTCCTTCACCACATGGTTGATGTTACCCTGTTAATAATCACTGAGTACAGGGGTACTTAACCATCCCTTGTTCACCACATGGTCGATGTTGCCCTGTTAATAACCATTGAGTAGAGGGGTATGTAACTCTCCTTTCTTCACCACATGGCTGGTGTTGACCTATTAATAATCAGTGGATACTGGGGTACCTAACCCTCCCTCCTTTACCACATGACTAATGTTGCCCTGTTAATTTTCACTGATTACAGGGGTTTTAAACACTCCCTCCTGCACTACATGGTTGATGTTGCCCTGTTAATAATCACTCTGTACAGGGGTATTTGGGGACTTCTGGTGATGTAGGGATTCGAAATGCAGGGTAAATGCTGAGCTGCGATCCCACCGGATAAACTAACCCTTAATTATGGATAATTAACCTTATAAGAGAATCCTCTTTGCTTGTCTTTATCTTTTGTGAATGGGAGGCAAGAAGAAAAAGGTGAAAACTGGTAATTCTTTGGCGGATTTTGATAATATGGACACAGCTTGTTCTTGCAGGCCAGCAGATCCAGTGGTTATGGTGCCAGATACTGTGCCACCATCCAATACAGCTATTCTGAGGAACTGTGAGAATTTCAAGTTGACTTTCAGGCAATGCAGTTGAAATTTAAATCCTCATTGGCTACTCTTGGAAATAAAGTTGCGGACTTAGAGCAGCATGTGATCAAAGCAGATTCGCTAGTGGATCCCTTGGAGTAGATCATTCTTAAAGTTTTACAGGACAGAAAGATTCAATGGAATGGTGTGAAAACTGTTCGAGATGTAATAATAGTAGAATTTACGGGTACCTGAAGGGGAAGAGAGCTGGGTCATACTGACATTTTTGCAGGGCTTTTTGTCCTTTCTTCTGGACTTTGAGGATCTTTCACTATTGTTACCTGAGCGAGTACATCGAGGCTTGTTGGCTATACCCACTGCGCCTGGTGCTCGCCCTCAATCTTTTGTCACTTGCTTTGTCAACTTCACTACAAAACAAGAAGTGCTTCTTAGAATTGGTGCAAGGGGTCTTTTTCCTACAAGGGAGATAAAATTTATTTGGATGATTGTTCCCCAGCTTTGCTCACTAAGTGCTGGGGTTATGCCCCTATTCTCTGGTTGTCAAGCACATAAGCTCAAATTTTATTTTATTTATTGTCACGGATAACAACCTTTGAGCTAAAAGCTAATTTACAAAGCTTCCACGTCAATGAGAAATCAACTACAACATGGTACGAGACTAAAAACAAGTGAATAATCCCAATGGTAGTATAGTGCAAAAACTTATATACAGTCTGTGATAAAAACAGTGCAAGTACAAAAAGTGATTTATACAAATAATATAACATGTCAAAAAATAGACATGAGATAAATGTACTATATAAGAGGGTGAGGAGAGGGCAGCTGGAGGGGGAGTAATTGGTGGGAGAAATAAGCCGCCCAGAAGTGGCTTTGTTAGATAAAGCAAGTTAGGGAGTAGAGATCAGTGGGGGGATCAGGAAGAAGTTGGGAAGGGTTGGATTCTACCAGGAGATAAGTTTTCTAGAAGGGGTATAGCGGTGGACAGGGAAATTGTGAGGAGGGAATATGGGTGGGGAGGTGGCAAAGCAAAATTTATTTAAAAAGATGCCCAATCCCGGAGGCTCTGGATGCCGAACAAATAAATAAACACATGTTCAAAAAAATGAATAAATAAAAGCAAAAAGAAAAATATAAACATGTAAATAATTAACTCCACATAAAAACATTTCCCATAAATAATAAAACTCAGCATCAAATTACCAACAGCTATAGTCAGATCTGTAAATAGACAACTTAATCCAAATAGGAGGGCCTTAAGGCGGGCCTTGAATACCTCCAAAGTAGGTGGATGGGGTATGGGGACCAATTTGCTACTTCATACCCTGCCCGTTTGTGTATCCATTTCTTGGATGAGTCTAGAATGTTCGAGGATCCCAAATCAGCCCTATAGGAATTGTGGGCAAGAAAATATGACTTCCCCAAGGAGCAGATGGATTATAAAGACTCCCTAGAAGAAAGGGTTTTACAAAAAAACCAATGGACTAAAGTCTCACCACATAGTAACAAGCGAAGGTCTGAGCAAGCCTTAACTGAGATCAAGACTATATTGCAAGCATTTTGTCAAGAGGAACGTACTTAACAGGGACTGCTTTATAGTTGTCTGCTTGAGTTTTTTTAATTTAGTGTTCAGCTATTATCTGCCCTTCTTTATAACTTTGGTACAAGTTCTTAAGAGGGGGCTGGGGTAACAGTCTTTCTACTGTCTCCTCCTTTTTCACTGTTACTACTTTAGCACTGTTGCTCCCCCTCTTTCATTTCTTTCCCCACCTCCTTTCCTGCTATTCTCGCACTCTCTCCCAGTTAAGGCCTTTGTGACCTTTGCTTTCTCAGTTTTGTCCTTGCCTTAATCTAAATTTATTGTATTCATTGTTTTTCTGTTTCTTCTGCTAGTTTATTAGCTTGTGTGTTCAGGCTGTTTTATTTAAACTCCCTGTGAAGGGGTACCAGACCTCCAATTATTGTAGTACATTGCGGCTGTTTGGCTTTGGTTCTATTCGCAATAAGATGGCTCTCTTGTAGCGGGAGTCGCAATATTCGGTTGGGCATTTCTTCCTTTCTTTTCTGCTGTTTAAATACTATCTGTGCTGTAAGTTTGGTTTTGCTTTAAGGAATCAGTCTCTATTGGCATTTGTTTGTTTTTGTTTCTTTTTTCTGTTCTTTGCTTTTTCTTTCTTGTCTTGTCCTAACTTTCCTCACTCTCTCTCCCTGCTGTCTTGGTGGCAAGCCGTAACAGTTACATTACTGGTTTCTCTTTCTACCCCCAATTTATTTTCTTTCTGCTTCTTTCTTTCTTCTTTCTTTGTGTTTTGTTATTTGGGGCTTGTAATTGTTATATCTGCTCCCCTTTTTCATTTGGGTTTATTTTCTTTTGGTAAATAGGTGTCAGACTTTAGTCTTCTTCTCCTCCATCTTTTTTTGTTTCTTTCTTTCTTGTTGCATTGAGTAACTTAGATATTTAGCCATGGAGTATGGCTGCCACACAGTGGCTACTAGTGGTGCATGTGACTTCTTTATGTTTCAGCTCTTTGTTCTGCTCACTAGGTTTTTGTTGAAGGGGACAGGAGTTTTTATTATTTCTTAGTTATTTAATTTGCTTTTTCTCCTTCCTTTTTGTTCATTAGGGACAGGTACTACCTGTATTTACTGTCCTACCAGTGGGGTCCATAGTGGGGAAGTTACTGGAGACCATCTTAAAGGAGAGGTTGGTGGCATTCCTGGAAGTAAATGGCCTTCAGGACATCCAGCAACATGGGTTTGTCCAGAGGAGATCTTGTCAAACTAATCTGGTCAACTTATTTGACTGAGTGACAAAAGCTCTAGATGGGGGTTGGCCAATTGATCTCCTGTATCTGGACTTCAGCAAGGCTTTTCACTTGGTGCCACATAGGAGACTGATGGGCAAACTGTGGAACCTGGGGGTGGGGGTGAAGCTGGTACAGTGAATAGGGAACTGGCTGAGCAATAGACAGCAGAGGGTGGTGGTAGTTGGGGGGGGATTCTCAACACCCAGGAAGGTCACCAGTGGGATCCTGTAAGGACTGGTTTGGGGTTCACTGCTGTTTAATGTTTTCATATCGGACATAGCAGAGGGAGTTAAAAGCAAGATGAGTCTGTTCGCCGATGACTCCAAATTAGGTCCGGTGGTAGATAGTGAGAAAGGGAGGAGGGTTCTCTAGGGGGATCTGGAAAAACTTGAATAGTGGTCAAACACATGGCAGCTAGGGTTCAATGCTAGGCAGAGCAGTGTACTACATTTCGGGGGCCAGGAACCCAGGGTGCAGTTACCACTATTGGGAGAAGCAGATATCCATCTCTGAGGAGGAAAAGGATCTGGGTGTGGTGATCACAGGGAATATGAATCACTCAGTACAGTGTAGAAAAGCAGCAGCAAAGGCAAACAGAATGCTGGGGTGCATTGCTATAGGATCACTTCAAGGACGGAGGAGGTTATTCTGTCACTGTACACATCAGTGGTGAGGCCACACTTGGAGTACTATTTGCTGTTCTGGTGCCCATGCTTAAAGAAAGCAGTCAGGCTCCTGGAGGATTCCAGAGGAGGGTGTCCAAGATGATCCAGGGAATAGGGAGAAACCCTAAGAGGGGAGACTGAGAGCACAACATGTACTCCCTGGAGGATAGAAGGGGCAAAGGTGATATGATCGAGACCTTTAAGTACTTTAAGGGTACAAACAAAGTTAATACTGAGGGTATGTTTAGATTGAAGGGGAAGAGACCATGAGGGGCCATAGCCTGAAACCAGAAACTTGTGGGGTGGGGGTTCGGGAGGGAGCCAAGGAAGCATTTCTTTACGGAAAGGGTGGCAGTGGGTTGGAATGCACTGCCTGAGGAGGTGATCTCCTTGGATTCAATGGGGAGTTTTAAGAAGGGATGGGATAGATTCATAGGCAAGGTACCAGTAAGGAGAGAACTGACTAGGGTGAGTAACTCAGCAAGGGAAATTTTGCGGTAGGGGTGGAAAGGGGAGGGGGCAACAGCAGTTGTCTGAACTGTGAGCTGTATTTTTGAGCAGTCATGATAGACCTAGTGGCCTAAATCTGCTGGCATTGTTGTATGTTCATATGGCCTACGCCCGCCAGATTCCATTTTTCAGTGAAGTTCAGCATGGTGGAGGGTCTACAAGAGAAGCCATATGAGGATAGACTAAAGGAGCTTAATATGTATACCCTTGAGGAAAGGAGGGAGGGGGGGACATGATAGAAACATTTAAGTACCTCAGTGGAATCAACAAAGTCCAAGAGGGTAGCATCTTTCAGAAAAAGAGACGTGCAAGAACAAGGGGACACAATTTGAAGATAGAGGGGGGACGGCTCAGGGGCAATGTGAGGAAGTATTTTTTCACAGAGAGGGTGGTGGGCGCATGGAACAGCCTTCCTGAGGAGGTTGTGGGGTCTAAAATTGTGGGAGAATTCAAGAATGCATGGGACAGACATAAGGCAATTTTTTTTGGGGGGGTAGGAAGAAATAGGCTGTTGGTTAAATAGGATCTGCAACTTATCCTCTAGGTAGGGAAATGGGCAGACTAGATGGGCCAAGCAGTCTTTTCTGCCATCAAAGTCTATGTCTCTATGTTTCTATGTTTCTATTATTTTATTTTACCGTTTGTATATGGGACTGAGGTATGCTTTCAATAGTGGTTTCACACATGGGCACAGGTGAAAGCAAAATAGTTAGACTGCACGGTTTATTATGATTTTGTCTTTTTAGTTCTAATTTCTTTTAGGTCTAATTTTCATTTTTTCTCTAGGGATAGTTGAGAAGGGGCATTGGAATGTACTGCTTTGGGAGGGTAGTTTTTACGATTTAGTAGTCTTTCATTATTTAAGCACAATGAAATGTCATTATTGTTTGGAAATCTAATATTACATCAGTTCCTCTTTCTTTCTGAGGGGAGTTAGGTGCTTATGGGGGAAGCTAGAAGGAAAGAGTAGTAATTATCTGGGGGAGTGGAGGGTGTGAGGGAAGAGGTTGGGGGTGCCGGTTGAACAAATTCAGGGAAAGCTGAATAACAGGGGATCTTTGGTTTTCTCTTGTTTCCCTTTTTCTTTCTTTTTTGATCTGGATCTACTGTGTCTGGTGGGTCTTGTGACAAATGCCCTAATAGTGTTAATAATGATTTTTCTTAGAGGACTTATATAGGTTCATTTTGAACCTAGGGGGCTTGGAAGGTTTCCAATATCCTCCCCTGTAATGCAGGGGTATAGCTTGGCATTAAACAGGAGTGGGAATTTGTATCCCACTCCCTACCTTGGAGGCCTCAGTTTTGTTTTTTTTATTTGGCTGTTTTTGTGGGGATGGTACCTACTCTGTTAATAGTTTCACAGCTTTATATTTTTGCCAATTGGTTTACTCGAGTGGATTTTTTTTTGGGCGGGTACCTCTCATATTGTACATAATTTGTGTTTACACCCTTAGCCCGGTTGTCAGGGTGGTATATTGGTTCGGTGTGTTATTTGGTGAGGCAGTTTGGTGGTTTAATCTTAAGTGGTGGTTCTGGGACTATTGGGAGATATCCTCTATAGTAATTGGTTTTTGTGGGTTGTTTGCTCATGGTGGCACTGTGCTGCTTTTAATGGGAAATTGTACTTTTATACTGTGGTTACCTGCTAATTGTTAGTTTGTAGCCCTGTCTGATATTTATTTTCATAATAGTAGGCTATGGTTACCCACTCTTTTTTCCCATAACCGCTAAGCTTTCTGTTACCAATTTATTGTTGCTTGTAGAAAATGGAAACGTTATGTTGGGACAAGACAGGACATGGACCCCTCAGTTATGGAAAGGCAGACTTTCCCTGTTTTACCTTTCACTTTTATCTCTTTTCACTTAGTTTTACTGCTTTAAGGGTAATAAGATTATTTCAGTTAATTGGTCTGTTGGTCTTTTAAAATGACTCCCTGTACTAAGGTAATACCCTACAATGTCAATTGAATTCACAATCCTGTCAAACATACTCGCCTCCTCCAATATTTTCATCAGCAATCTGGTGACCTTCTTTTTTTACAGGAAACACACTTATCTCTGGGCGAACATCTTAAATTTTCTAAATTTGGCTTTGACCATACATTTTTCTCCTCTCATAAATCGGGTCATAGGAGATATATACATATATGTAAGACTTTGCAACATCTTGGCTTTGTAGATATCTGGTGTTTTTTTGCATCCCACACTTAGGGATTACACACATTCCTCTCATGGGGGAAAGGGGAACATTGTTTAACCAGGAGTAGCGCACTAAGCTGAAGCTTGTTTCCAGATGCGATCTGGGAGCACAAGGAAGTTAAGTGACTTGCTCAGGATCACACAGCACGCACCTAGGCGGCTGTGGTATTCAAACCCAAGGTCTTCAGATCTGCAGCTCAGAGCCTTAACCCACTGCACTATACTGCCTCTGGTCTATGCTGCCTCCAGTTACATGACTACCTTAGACATGGTAGTCTTGTCAGATTAGAGTTTCTTTTTACAACACTTCCACATGTAGATACTGTATATACTATAGAACATGGCCCTATTCACCTTTCTGATCATACCTCAGTTATTGCTTTACTTTCTTTGGGACCCCCCCCTTGCTGCAATGTGTGGAGACTGCATCCAGGCCTATTGCGAGATCAGGCCCTCCTTGACAATTTAACCCATCAGATTCCTCAATTTTTCCAAAAGAAACAATGATGGTAATGTTTTTCCTAATATTCGTTGGGATACGCGTAAGGTGGTTCTCCGGGTGCCATAATAGCTCATGCCTCAGCGTTACATCGAGCGTGAGAAGGTAAAATGCAAGAATGATATGATACCTTGCATTCTTTACAGATTGCTAGGGGGAAGGGTGACAAGTCAGTTCAGGAGAAAATCTTGGAGGGACTTCCGGTGGTGCCTTGAGGGAGTTAGGAGCTCTCCTAAATGGCTCCTGCCTACCAACCATTAATTTAATATAGATCCAGCAATCTAAGGACTCCCTATCCTAAAAATACTGTTGATAAACAGTGTGAGTTATCATTTGATATCGGGGGAATGAGGAAGTGAAATTTACCAAGCGGACGTCATCCAAGAGGAGGGGCTGCACCAGTTAAAAGCCCGCGCTGTTATTAGAATGGACAATGCGCTGAGCTACTGGCCAGGGGACACTGCTGCTCAGAGGCAGGGAGAGCTGTCTTGTTGCCCAGACTGAAGGAATTTGCTTTCTTTTTTTACATCTGCTGCCTGTATATTGCTTGACTGTGATATCGGGGGAGCGAGGAAGTGAAATTTACCAAGCGGACATCATCCAAGAGGAGGGGCTACACCAGTTAAAAGCCCACACTGTTATTAGAACGGACAGGTACGCTGAGCTACTGGCCAGGGGACACTGCTGCTCAGAGGCAGGGAGAGCTGCCTTGTTGCCCAGACTGAAGGAATTTGCTTTCTTTTTTTACATCTGCTGCCTGTATATTGCTTGACTGTGATATTGGGGGAATGAGGAAGTGAAATTTACCAAGCGGACGTCATCTAAGAGGAGGGGCTGCACCAGTTAAAAGCCAGCTGTTCAAGCGCTAGCGCGAGCGCGAGAGTGTGAGTGGCGCGAGCGCCACTCGGAGTTGAAAAAGTGTTAGATTTAAAGATTGAAAAGCAAGTTCCAGTTTTTGGAAAGTGTTGTTAAGGTAGTATTTACTGTAATCAACACTTCCATTTAGTAGTATTTTCTTCTTTAATACAAAACAAAGATAGAGATAGTTTTTAAGGAGGGAAATTTTATATTTAAAAAGGGCTGTGACTGCATTAGGATAATAATAAAGAGTTGTTTCCCTAGATTAAACATGAAAATGAAGGGTATTTTAGTAAAGTCAATGGTATTCTTGTTATGTGTGGCATACTTCTTGTCACAAACTGGCTTAGAAATATCTGGGGATTTGGAGAATACTAATAGTATATATTTTAAATGCAGTCAATTGAGGAACTACACCTTAAGTATTAACAAATTAACAAGAGGGAGAAACTGTTTTAAGGCGGTAAGGCAGCATATTTTTAATTCTTACAGGTCAGTTTTTCCTGGTAAAGATTTTTCCTATGATCAGGTTGTTTTTATATCACTAGTACTATGTGGGGACATAGAATTGAACCCAGGACCAGGGGATGGTGTTATCACGATTATTTTAGATAATGCCAGAAGCTTAGTAAAAAAAATGGATCTATTTAGAACATGGGTTGAATTAGAAAATCCCGACATAGTAATTTTAACTGAGACTTGGTTAACAAAGGCAATTCCCCAATCGGAATAGACTTGCACAATTTTTATTGTTTTAGACAGGATCGTGGGACACGAGGGGGGGTCGCAATTTATCTTAAGCACATATTAGGTCCTTCAGAAATAATCTATTCTGGGAAAATTGAAGGGATAGAATGTTTACTATTAAAATTTCAGATGATAAACTTGATTGTGGGTGCTGTATATTCACCACCGAAAACAAATACCAAATATTTTGAAAAATTCTCTCATGTTATTATGGAATACATAGGTCAGACAAATGTTGTTTTAATGGGTGATTTTAATGCTGCCTGGGGTTGCCCAAGAGGAGGGCTTTGGAAAATTCAATGAGTTCTTGAACCTGCTGCAAATAATCGGTTTACCCACAAGAAAGGAATTTAACCAGTAAGGAAAACATACTGGACTTGTGTTTTGTTTCAACAGAATTGGTCACATTAAGTAAGGACATAGGAAGCCAAACCTGGGGACCACAATGTAGTAAGGTGTACAATAAACACAGAATTGAAAAAAGAACCAGTAATTAAAACATCTGTAGTATATAAAAGAAATTATGCCCAATCACGATAGATATTTGTTTTGTGAGCACTTAAAGAGATTACCATGGTATTGACTTTTTTGATTCCTGATTTGAATTTAGCTATTCAGGAATTCACAACAATATTTAATGAGGCATGTGATATGTTTTTCCATTGAACAAAGTTAATCAAAGACAAATTCATCTACCTTAGGTTACTGTCAATATAAGAAGTTAATTAGATCAAAAAAAGCGATTATGGAAAAAAGCAAATAAATCTCTAAATCCTGATGTATGGGAAAAATTTAAAGGGTTAGAAACAGAGTTGTCCAAGAAATAAGGAAATCTAAGGCCTATTACTATAAACAGAAAATTAAAAGCTACAGATCCCAGGACTTATTGGACAATGATAAAAACTTAGTAGATCCGGTCAAAAGTCAAGTAGAAACAAAATTGAAACATAATGGTAAACTTTTGGACGTAGATATAGTTGCAGAACATTTAAATAATTATTTTATAGACCTCCCAGATCTAAAGGCAGGAATTGAAAATCTCCAGGGGAAAGTTCAGTCAGTAGAACAAAAAATTGATGTAGAAAGTTGTCAGATTCCAAAGTTTCGATTTAAAATAGTGACCACAGCTGAAGTTTGTAAGTTAATAAGAAACCTAAACATAAATAAAGCATGTGGCCCTGACAAGATAGAAAATAGGTTACTAAAAAGCTGCCCAATAATATCCCAGTTCTAAAGATCTTTTCATTGGAGTCTTAAGAGGAGTCTATCCTACCTCATGGAAGAAGGCTAAAATAATTCCAATTTATAAGGGGGACTCTCTGGACACTTGAATTATCGTCCAATAGCATTATTGTCAACAATCTCAAAACTACTGGAGGCGGATTGTTCATGAGGCAACTAATCACATACTTAGAGAAGTATCAAAAATCACCCATTTTCAGTCGGGCTTTAGACAGAGTAGGTCCCGGCTACTGCGCTCACTGATCTCTTGGATTTAGTTGCCACCCCCTGGAGGAGGGAGATCGGTGGGCGCAGTATGTGGACCTATCTAAGGCATTAATCTAGTAAATCATCCGTCCTGATTGATAAATTAAGGTGTTTGGAAATTGTGGTAGTACCCAGTAGTTGATTTCATCCTATGTAGAGGAAGAACTCAGTTTGTAACAGTAAATGGTCAAAATTCTAGCTTGGGTTTGGTTACTAGGGGTGTACCCCAGGGATCGATCCTGGGTCCCCTTTTATTTTTGGTATACCTGAACAATTTGCCTGATGTAATCAAAAACTCACATATTAGACTGTATGCGGATGATACAGTTTTAGTTACATCCGGTAAAAATGTGGGTGAATTAGAACAGAAACTGCAGAGAGACTTCTTAAACATGCAAAAACATTTCACTGAACTTGGTCTACTGATTAATGAAAAAAAAAAACAAACTATGTATTTTGGCACAGTTAAGAAAGGACAGTATGGGAACTAACATTGGATTAGGACACAGGAGGAAAATATTAGAGCAAACCAAGTACTATAAATATCTGGGGGTCATAATTGATCAAGAATTGAACTTTAATCAGCATGTGACTGAACTTATAAAAAAAGTTAATTCTAAATTAGGGGTTATGAGACGAATATCGAAGTGTTTAACAAGGGAGATGCGACAGAATATAGTGAATCAACTACTTCTTCCTGTGATTGATTATGGCTCCCACATATATAGACATACCCTGAAAAACCAAGAACATAAATTAGACGTTCTCTACAATAGATTAGCTAGATTCGTATTGAGGTGTGACTTTGGTACACACCATTGCGACATGTATTCAAGATTAGGGTGGAATTCTTTAGAACAAAGGGCTGAGATTTTCTGGTTAATTCAACTAAAGGGCCTACATAAGAACGAATCCTTAAATTATTTATTGAATAATCTAAAAAAACCAGAACATGGATTAAATCTAAGAAGTTGTGGAGAAAGAGTGTATATTACCCCTAAAATTAAAAACAAATATAGTACTATGACCCTTCAGTATAAAGTATCAACAGTATGGAATAGGCTACCTCCTCAGAAATTTGGTTTGTCATTATCAAGATTTAAATCGGCAGTGAAAGAGAGGTACATTTTAAATGTTTGTGTTACAGGTGATATTTGAAATTTATTGATGAATGAATTTTCAAATGAAATGTCTGTATGTAATGAGTGTAATGTCTTATGAAGAATGGATGTATTTATAACAGAAATGTTTGTGAGTTAATTGTATGTTAATATACTTTTTGTGATATGACCAGTGTTATATGTACAAGTATGATTGTTTACACAGGGATGCCTTGTAAACAGGGATTTTCGAAACCCTAATAGCATATTTTTCTGTATAAATAAAATTTTACTACTACTACTACTATTTACAAGAAGAAAGAAGTTGTTTACTTACAATGGAAGTAAATGTGAGGAATGCAGACATCAAGCATACCCCGCCACCGACACCTGATCACTCAAAACCCACAAAAAATCCAGACATGGGCAGAACAAGGGATCTCCACAACAAGACCCTCCAGGTTACCTCAGAGAAGAACAATTTCTTTCAGAGTTCTCCCCACTGAAAGAGGCAATAAAAGAACTGCTAGATCATTCTAAAAAGGTGAGCGATTCTTTGGAAGGCCTAAATAGGAGAGTGGGGAATGTGGAGACTCTAGTCTCCTCCTTGGAGGACTGAAGAAATAAAACAGATATGGAGCTTCCCCAGCTATGGCAAAAATTAAGCAGATTTGAGCAGAAATTGGAAGACCTTGAAGGGAAGTCAAGGAAGAATAATGTTGTAATTTATGGTCTAATAGAAACGGCAGAGGGAGGAGACCCCATTTGTTTTGCCCAAATTTTATGTGAAAATATAGGTGGTCCCTCCCTGAACCACTCATCATATATTATCGAAAGAGCTCATCAAGTACTATGACCAGCTCCAAACAAAGGAGATCCCCCAAGGCCATTTTACATAAACATTTGTAAATAACTTGGACAGAACACATGTTTTATATATTTTTTTATAAGGCTAAAATGAACCCGAACCTATCATGGGATGGGAAATTGATTAGACTTTCACAAGATCTACCTCAAGTGGTTCGCTTGAGCAGAAGAGAGTTCACCCCTGTTGTTAACAAGCTAATATCTGCAGATATTAAATTTCGAATGTTGTACCCTGCCAAATTAACAGTTAAAAAGGACATGCATACCTTTAAGACTCCTGAGCAGGCAAAGAGTGATCTAGCTAAACTTTATCCAGAACTATTCAAAATGAGCTTAACTTATTATATTTCAACTTTCTGTGAAATGCTGATTTTAACATATAATGGTTACAGGATCTGTTGGTGGAATCTTAACCCTTAAGCTGCCGACAGAATTAGAACATAAAGGAATTTTGGACTGATAGATCAGTCTGCAGCCCTGCAAGGGTTAATATCAGTTAACTATACAGCACACCAGTTTGTGTTATTATGTGGAAGTTAATCTGTAAGGTCCCTTTGTTGGCTTATTTGGTGAAAACAAAGGTGTTTAAGACTGTAAGCTAACTGAGTGGAAGATTGAATGCCCTTCATCTTACAAGGTTGAAAGTGAGTTAAAATTCTAGAACTTTCAGTTTAGTAGTTATTGGGAAATGTTAGTTGAACTGTTTTCGAGTTAATCTCAACGTTTTAAGACTTGATATGTAGGCTCTAGCAAGTATTAAGGGTGAATAATGGAAGGCCTATGTTTAATTTCTCTTCCTCTTATTCTGAACTTTTTCTTTATTATTACTGGATAGAAGAGAATTACAGTAACTTCACTGTTGAGATGGATTCATTCCTTATTTTGATGCATTTTCTTTTAATTACACGAAGAAATCATGGAAAATAGTAACATTTTTTGAGAAGTTTCTTGAACAAACACTCCATACATCAGTCAGTTTGTATATTTATGAGGGCCGATCCCCATGTGATAATTTCAAATGCAGGGTCACTGGAAATATCCATCAGGAGAAGTGCTCAAAGGTCAGAGGTAGCAGACATTTCTTAAGGGACTGCAAAATATGCAACAGTCAAATGGGAGTTTTATAAAGAAAAAGAGGTTCTGAGAAATTATTAGTCAATAAGGCTCACAGAGGGAAAGTGGGCTTTCCCATATGCTGTGTTAATCCAACCTCTTCATATGTAAGGGTCTTAACTAGGGCAGGGGTAATCCCTACCTGAGTATTAACCGATGCAATTCGGCTTTTGTTTTCCATTTGTAACAGGACTAGCAAGGTAGATGGGCCTAGAATGCAAGGTATTTAGGTTTGGATTAGGGCACAAGTCAGACAAGTCTGCATAGAAGTTACAGTATGGGAGGGAGGTTAATTCTGGATCCCAATTAATGATACAGCCATGGTGTCCAGAGATTATAATTCTGTTAAATAAGAGGTCGGTGGTATCTGACCACTTAAGTGCTCCCCAATTGCTTTATCACTGTGGGACCCGCTAAATAGGGTCATAAAGTCATAGATCATAAGAGTGCTGCCTACTACAACTTAGAATTCATATTACCCTATTGGCTATAACTGTAGCTGTACCTTTATTTTATTTTATTGTAAAAACATAACTTAATTGGAAATATCTGGGAGAGCAGTGGCAATATAGTATAGGTTTGATGAACTTGTCACTATTTGCTCAACCCTTAAAGTCTCCACTAAATAGGAAACAAGGAGCTTGGATTTATATGGCCATAATGTCCGTTCACTTCGTAATAACCCTAAATCTGGAGATCGCAGCAAGCTTCAGGGAAGGCATTTAAGCCTTGATTTCCTGTGCAGCTAAAGATGATGGTTGTGGTGAACTTCTTCAGTTTTGCTTGTCATTGTTTAAGAGGGCTATATTATGCTCTTTTCTTCCACTTACAAGCTATGGAGGTGTGTAACTCTGAACCGCAAACTGGGGCAGGAGCAAGTATGGGCACACTGATAATGAACAAAACGTTATATATAATTTAAAATGAGACTAAAGTGCCCATGAATAAAGAAAAGCAACTATATAAAACTACATTAGGTATGGTACATATGTCAAAATAATGGGTGGATGACACATGGGTATAATAAACCTCTTTATTAGATAGAAAAACTATCATAATCTTTGGTTTGATAACTAATAGATTAGGTCCAGAATTGGTTTCCCCTGCTTAAAAGTAAGACCTGGCATGTTCCTATCCCTATGTTTTAATTTATACCTTATCCTCTGACCTTTGATAAGGGTTTGCCTTATGAGATAAACATAAATCCAGATGTCCCAGCTAACTACAGACCTATCTCTAACCTACCCTTTGTGGTTAAGGTTATTGAAAAGGTGGTTGCGATTCAGTTGGATGACCATCCTATAAATCACAATATCTATGAAGCTCTCCAGTAAGGATTTAGGAAAAGTCATAGCACTGAGACTGCTCTTGTCCGGGTTTTAAATGATCTCCTAATTGTGAGAGATTGAAAGGCTCATACTATTCTAGTCCTTCTTGATCTCTCTGCAGCATTTGATACTGTGGACCACGGTGTGCTGCTAGAGCGCCTGCGTTTTCTTTGTGGACTGTCTGGTACAGTTCTACATTAGTTTCGATCTTTCCTCACGGGGCGGACTCAGAGGATTACTATGGGGATTTATTCCTCTGATACCATCTCTCTGTCCTGTGGGGTGCCACAGGGCTCCATTTTGGCGCCCATGTTATTTGCAGTGTATATGCTGCCATTAGGAGGTATCATTAGGTGTTACAGTCTGGGATTTCACTGCTATGGAGATGATACTCAGCTGTATCTGTCCTTCACTCCCGGTCAGGATGATGCAGTCCCTTTGCTTAACAGTTACCTAGCCAAAACTAATGACTGGATGAGCGTCAGCTGGCTAAGGTTAAACCCGGATAAGACCGAGGTGCTGGTTGTGGACCCAGGTCATCCTGAGGTGGGCCATAGGGCTGAAGTGCCTTCATGCCTTTGGCTTGGTGGTACTCAGCTCTTGACCTCAGGCCAGGTGCGTAACCTTGGCATTATTACTGATGGCAGCTTGACCTTGAAATCTCAGGTGTCAGCCATTGTTAAGTCCTCTTTTTACCATCTGAGGAATATCGCCCTGGTGAAACACCTGGTTCCTCCAGCTGACCTTCCCATTCTGGTCCACACCTTTGTGATCACTTGCCTTGACTACTGCAACTCCCTTTACCTGGGGCTACTGGGGGTTGATATTTGTCACCTGCAGCTAGTGCAGAATGCAGCAGCTAGGCTTTTGACTGGAACATCTAGGCATAGTCATATTACGCCTGTTCTGCGCGGGCTGCACTGGCTGCCGGTACAATGGCAAATCACCTTTAAGTTTGGGTTATTGACCTATAAAGCCCTACAGGAACAGGGACCACAGTATCTGAAAGATCTTCTTACTCCCTACTGCCCCTCTCGCTCAAGCCGATCTGCCAACAAGGGATTGCTAGAGATTCCCAGGGTTCATTTGAAAACATCTGGTGCTCGTGCATTTTCATATGCAGCGCCTGCCATGTGGAATTCTCTACCTCGTCAGATGCGTAGCTGCCTGACTGTTGAGAGTTTTAAAACAGAGTTGAAGACTTTTCTATTTTTAAAAGCTTATGGCGTATGATTTTATATTGTTAATATTATATTTGTTTTATTTATTGTTATTTGTAAACCGCTTTGATCTCTGGAAAAGCGTTTTTAAATAGATTTTTACTTACTTACTTACTAAATTAACTACTGTTGGGTTGTTTCTCTTCCATGGCTAGGTGGCAGTTTTTGTTTGATCGGGGGATTATAGCATCTATATCTAACAGTGTGTTTATTTGCTTTTTAAAACATAGGCTTGGAAGATTAGAGAAATATCGTAACATTCTACTGAGTTAACAGAAGGTTTTACAATCTAAAACATTTTGGAGACGGCCATGGGGAGACTATATTTCTAACATTTATCTCTTTTGGCTTTCCTCTTGTACATTTTATTTGTTAGATAATACCTTTCTCAGCATTTTCTTTCTTCTATACATTGACAGTGTCAGCAGATAAGGGCCTATGGCCCACCCAGTCTGCCCATTTGAGCTTGTAAGTTCAGTTTATGTTTTCCTAGAAGTCTGTTGCCCCTTACCCCTGACCTCCAGAATTCCTTTATGTCTATCCCATGCATTCTTAAATCCCATGATTGTTTCAGCCCCCACCACTTCCTCTGGCAGGGTGTTCTACTTGTCCACCACCCATTCTGTGAAGAAATTCTTCCTCACGTTTCCTCTGAATTGTCCTCCCTCCAACTTCATCCCATGCCCTCTAGTCCTGAAACATCTTTTCACTTAAAAATAGTGTATTCCTGAACCCTGTTCCTCCCTGTAAGATACATGTGTGTCTCTATCATATCCCATCTCTCCCTTCTCTCCTCCAGGGAGTACATATTCAGTTCCTTCAAACCTGTCCTCATAGGACTTGTGATGCAATCCATGTACCATCTATGTTGCCCTCCTCTGAACCTTCTCTACCCTGTCTTATGTCCTTGTAGGTAAAGGTCTCCAGAACTGTACACTGTACTCCAGGTGGGGCCTCACTAGTGCCTTGTATGGTGGAATTATGGCTCCTTTTCCTGCTGTGAGTGCCCCTGCCTATGCATCCCAGCATCCTATTCTTCTTTACCTGCTGCCTTGTCACACTGTTTCCCTACCTTGAGGTCATCAGAGATGATAACCTCAAGATCCCTTTCCTAGCTTGGTGCATGCTATACCTCACCCCAACTGATATATTGTGCCAGGATTTTGTGCCCCATATGCATTATCTTGCACTTCTTTGCATTGAATTCCAACTGCCAAACCCTGACCATTCTTCAAGTTTCTGCAGGTCCTTCTCATTCTGTCTACACCCTCTGGTGTGTCTACTCTGTTACAGAGCTTTAGTCATCAGCGAACAGTGAAATTCTGCCTTCTAGGCCCTGCGCAATGTCACTGATGAAGATGTTGAATAGGACCGGTCCCAGCACTGATCCCTGTGGTACCCCACTGGTCACTCTTCCCTCTGTGGTGTGACAGCCATTTATCACCACCCTCTGTGTCCTGCTGCCCAGCCAGTTACCTACCCACCACACTACTGTCCTGCCCGCACCCATATTCCCTAGTTTATGTAATAGTCTTCTATGTGGCACAGTGTCAAAGGCCTTGCTGAAGTCCAGATAGGCCATGTCCACTGCCCTCCCTGATCCACCTCCTAGTCACCCAGTCAAAAATTCAGCGAGGTTGGTCTGACATGACCTCCCTGTTGAAACCATGCTGCCTTGGTCCTGTGGTCCATTGACAGCAGATGTTCCACCAGTCTCTCCTTCAGTAGTGCTTCCATGATCTTCCCCACTACCAAGGTGAGGCTGACTGGTCTGTAGTTCCCCGCTTCCTCTTTGTTCCCACTTTTGTATAAGGGGACTACATCTGCTGTCCTCCAGTCTTTGGGTACCTCCCCTGTTTCCAGTGATCAGTTAAACAGGGTAGCCAGAGGTTCAGCCACCACCTATCTTAGTTCTTTAAGGACCCTGGGGTGCACCCCATCTGGTCCCATTGCTTTATCAACTCTTATTACTTCCAGTTCCTTCAGGACCCTTTCTCGTGTAAAGGGGCTTGTGTCCATTTCTGCACCATTCTCACCCTTTGTACTCCCTTCAGACCCATTACCCTCCTCTTCCTCAGTAAAGACTGAGCAGAAATACCTGTTCAATATGTCAGCTTTACTGTTGTCATCCTCCACAGCCCCATCCTCCCACTTCAGTCTCACTATCCTTCCCTTTGCCTTTCTTTTTTCACTTATGTACCTGTAAAAGGTTTTGTCCCCTCTACCCACTGATTTTGCAATGTGTTCTTCTGTCTGAGCTTTGGCTTCCCTTACTGACCTCCCTGCCTCCCTTTGCTTCTCCTGGTACTTCTTCCTATCCCCTTCTGCCTAGAAAGATAGAATTTGATGGCAGATAAGGACCGCTTGGCCCACCTAGTCTGCCCATTATCCTGCCTAACAGATAAGCTGCAGATCCTAGTTAACCAACAGCTTACTTCCTCCTACCCCCCACTAGGACTGCCTTATGTCTGTCCCATGCATTCTTGAATTCCTCCACTGTTCTTGACTCCATGACCTCCTCAGGGAGGCTGTTCCATGCATCCACAACCCTTTCTGTGAAAAAGTACTTCCTCACATTACCTCTGAGCCGTCCCCCTCTATCTTCAAATTGTGCCCCCTTATTCTTGCACATCTCTTTTTCTGAAAGATGCTACCCTCTTGGACTTTGTTGATTCCCTTAAGGTACTTGAAAGTTTCTATCATGTCCCTCTCCTTCTTTCCTCAAGGGTATACATATTAAGCTCCTTTAGTCTTTCTTCAGTATGTCTTCTGGTGCAGACCCTGCACCATTTTGGATCCCTCCTCTGGACAGCCTCACTCTGTCTATGTCTTTGCAGAGATAGGGTCTTCAGAACTGCACACAACACTCCAGATGGGTCTCACCAACTGTCTGTACAGAGGATAACAACTTTCTGTTTTCTACTATTGATGCCTCTTCTTATGCATCCCAGTATCCCCCAGCCTTCCTTACTGCCTTCTCACATTGCTTGCCCACCTTTAGGTCATTTGATATAATTACCCCCAGGTCCCTTTCCATTTTTACTGTTGTCAGTATCTCACTTCCCACTGTGTAAGCTTCCCCTGGGCTTTTGTTTCCCATGTGCATTACCTTGTACTTCTTAGCTGAATCTGAGCTGCCATACATTTGACCATTCCTCCAACCTTGCCTAGTCCCTTCTCATCCTTTCCACTCCATCTTGTGTATCAACCCTGTTGCAGATCTTTGTGTTGTCTGCAAAGAGACATACTTTTCCTTCCAGTTCCTCTGCAATGTCACTTATGAAGACATTAAAAAGGACCAGTCCCAGTACTGAACCCTGTGGTACCCTGCTAGTAACCCTCCTTTCTTCACTGTGTACTCCATTTACTACTACCTGTAGTCCTGTTATCTAGCCAATTTTTATCCAGACTACCACCTTGGGACCCTCCAAGGCTAGCTAGCTATATTAATCTTTTGTGTGGGACTGTATCAAATGCCTTGCTAAAATCTAGGCAGGCCATGTCACAGCCCTCCTGGTCTACTACTTTGGTCACCCAGTCAAATAAATCTATTAGATTCGTCTGACACAACCTTCCCATTGTGAATCCATGCTGCCTTGGGTCCTGTGCCCTTTGCCTCTAGGTACTCAATAATTCTTTCCTTCAGAGTGATTCCATCATTTTCCCTACCACTGAGGTCAAACTAACTGGTCTGTAGTTTCCTGCCTCTGTCCTGCTCCCACTTTTGTGAAGAGGAATCACATCTGCCCTCCTCCAGTCCTCGGGTACCACCCCATCCTCCCATGATTTGTTAAAGAGAGTAGTCAGCGGTGTCACTGGTTCTACCCTTAGTTCTTTTAGAATTTTTGGGTAAATCCCATCAGACCCCATTGCTTTGTCGACCTTCAATTTTATTAGTTCTTTCAGAACCCTTTCTTCTGTAAATGGACTGGTATCGACCCCCATCTTCAGAGTGTTTCTCTTGTTTGGTTTAGGTACCTCCCCCTCCTCTTCCTTTGTGAATACTGAGCAGAAATATTCGTTCAGTATCCCTGCTTTTTCACTGTCACCCTCTACCCACATTCCCTCCCCTTTATTAAGCCTTAGTATCCCTCCTTTGGTCTTTCTTCGCTCCCTAATGTACCTATACAAGGTCTTATCCCCTTTCTTAACAGAATTGGCTATCCTTTCCTCGGTTTGGGCCTTTGCTATTCTGACTGCCTTCCCAGCCTTTTTCTGCTTTAACTGATAAAGTTCTCTGTCCTGCTCCTTCTGTGTTTCCTTATATTTCCTGAATGCTATCCTTTTCTCCTTAACCTTCCCTGCCACCTCTTTTGAGAACCATAGCATTTTTTCCTTCGTTGTGTTTTATTGATTTGCTTTACACAAAGGCTTGTTGCCTCTGTGATGGCTGTTTAATTACTTCCATTGTTCTTTACCCCTCCTTCTTGCCTGTTTGCTAGTGCATTTCTGAGGCACTCTCTCATTTCCCAAAGTCAGCCCTCCTAAAGTCCAATACTCTTGCTTTTGTGTGGCTTGATTGTATAGCTGTGTTTATCATGAACCACACTGTTTGGTGGTCGCTTGTTCCAAGATGGCTACCCACTTCTAAATCTGAGATTCTTTCTCCGTCCCATTTGAGAGTACCAGGTCTAGAATTGCTCTCTCCCGAGTGGGTTCCAATACTAGCTGTGAGGCATGCCCCTGTAGGGCATCAAAATGACCCTGCTCTTGGATGTGCCTGTGCAAAGGTGCTCCAGTTAACATCTGGCATATTCAGGTCCCCATCAACAATATCTCTCCTTTTCTGCCATTCTAAGGAAGCCTTCTATCATTTCCTTGTCCATTCCCTCCCCTGAGATGGGGTCTGTATCAACCCCATGCGGATTGTGGTGCCATTTCCTGTCTCCAGGGTGACCCAGAGTGCCTCATCTGCTCCCTGTTTACTCTTTAGTTCTGTTACTTTGATCCCTTCCTTTACATAGAGAGCTACTCCTCCTCCTCTTTTACCCTCCCTGTCCCTCCTGTAGATTGTGTATCCTGGTATGTTGACATCCCAGTCATGGTTCTCTGTGTACCATGTTTCTGTGACTGCCACAGCCTGTGTCTTTTTGTATTGCCTGAATGCAATCTTTCTGGCTTTCACTTTCTTTGCTACCTCTTTGGAAAACCATAATGGTCTTCTCTTCCTTTTCCTCTTGCTAACCTGCTTAATGCATAATTCTGTTGCTCTTGTACTCCCTATTTTAAATACTGCCCACTGTTCCTCAACCCCTGATTCCTGCTCCATTCCCCTTAATGCCTCTTTCAATTATCTCCCCATTTTCCCAAAGTCTGCCCCCACTAAAATCCAGGATACATGTTTTTGTGTAGTTTGGTTCTGCTCTTTCTGTGATTTCAAACCACAATGACTGGTGGTCACTGTTCCCCAGGTGCTCCCCCACTGTTACCCCATCACACTGTCCCTGTTTATGAGCACAAGGTCCAGTGTTGCCTTCTGCCGAGTTGGTTCCATGACCAGTTGCTTGAGGAAGGCACCCTGAAGGGAGTCCAGGATAAATCTGCTCCTAGTTGATGCTGCTGCTGGGATGCTCCAGTCCACATCTGGAATATTGAAGTCTCCAACCAGTTCTACCTCACCCTTATCTGCCATCCTTTGGATGGCTAGCATCAGCTCCCTATCTATTTCTTCCTCCTGGGCTGGTGGTCTATAGACCACACCTGTGTGGATGGCTGGCCCCATTTTCCTTTCCAGATTAACCCACAGTATCTCTCCCACATTTTGTTCCTCCTGGATCTCTGTGGCCCTTATGTCATTTTTCACATACAGTGCCACTCTTCCTCCCTTCCTACCTGCCCTGTCTCTTCTGAATATGTTGTAGCTAGGTATGGCCCTCTCCCAGTCATGGTTATCATTACACCAGGTTTCAGTGATGGCCACAATGTCCAGGTCTGACTGCACCATGATAGCCTCCAGATCTTCCATCTTGTTGCTAAGGCTCCTGGCATTTGCACACATGGCTTTCTATGATTTGATCTCCCCTAGACTGTTTCGCTGTTCTACTCCAGCCCCTTCCTTGGTTGTCCTTTATCCCTGGTTCTCCTTGCTGTCTGCCCTTCTGCTGAATTTTGCCCCTTTTCTGCCTATCCACCTCTTGGGTGCTAATCTCCATCTTTTGCACATTGCTTTGTAGAGATAGCCACTCCTCCAGTTCACTGGTTCCACTGCTAGCTGTGGGGGGTGAGCAAGTATGTACCCTCCTTGCTGGCCTGCCACCTCCCCTTTGCTAGTTTAAATGCTTGTCAATGTAGCATTTAACCTTATCATTGAGTGCTTGGATTTCCCTCCAGGATGGATGCAGGCCATCAGGCTTGAACAAACCTCCATCCCTCCAGGTGGGTCCCCAGTCACCAATGAATCCAGACCCTTCCTCACTGCACCAGTTCTTCAACCATGAGTTAAAGCTCCTGATGCATGCACCCCTATGCTCTCCCTTGCCTCTCACAGGTAGTACTTCTGAAAAAGTGACAGAAGTAGCTACTTGCTGGAGACCCCTCCCCAATTTCCTTAACTCTTCCTGAACTTCCTCTGGCTCCCCATTTGCCAGGTCATTAGTAACTAGGTGGATAATGACATCCAGCTCACCTCCTGTCTTGCCTTCCCAGTGATCCCCAGGATCTTCTTTCCATCCCTCCATGCCATGACACCTGGTAGGCACCTCACCTCCCTGTCCTCCCCCTCCTGTGTTCCTAGCTGGATCCCTCTTATGATGGAGTCCCCCACCAGGATTCACTTCCTCCTCCTCTGGGGTCCACTGCTCTCCCTGCTGAGGTCATCTCCTTGGCTAACCTCCACATCCTTTCCTTCCACTTCTCTGGGTACCTCTATTTGGTTGTCCCCGTTTGCCAGTGTGGCATATGAGTTCTTGAGTGGAATAGGATCTGGGATGTGCCTCTGCCTGACCACTCTAACCTTCCCTGAGCCCACTGTCACCCAAGTGCTCCTCGTTCTCGACATTCTTTGAGGCAGTTGCATTGGACTGGGTGGTCTCTGGATAGGAGTGATGGTACTCCTGACCCAGTTTTCTTCCGCTCTGAGTCTGTCTACCTCATCCCGCAGCCCAGAGAGATGCATGCAGATAGGGCAGCACCTCAGTGTCCAGAAGGTCTGCCTGAATATGGCTGCCCCACAGCCACTGCATTGCAATACTCCCCACATTATACTGCAATTATACTGCTATTCCACTACTTGTCTGTTACTGAAGCTCTCCTAGTTCCCTTTTTATTAATTTACTGTCCTAAAAATCCTGCCACTGATCCTCAGATACTTTTCTTTAAAAAAAAGAAAATAAACCAATAAATAAATAAATAAGTCAAAACACTTGTCGTGCTGAGGGTGGGCTTCTTCCCCTTATGCCCCTACTACTCCACACTCCTTACTATCCCCTGTGTTTAGCTCCTGTCAATCAGATTTAACAGGGCATATAATTAAGAGTTGGGGGAAGGGGGGGCGAAAATGTGCAGCAATTAAAGACAGCAAAGAAATACACCACCACTATGTTTTAAATTTTCAACAGCCCAAAAACAATTCTAAGTAAATACAGCAAATAAATTACAGTGTCATTAAAAGCCCACAATCTAAGTTTAAAAGAAAAATAGCAATTACCAGTTACTGTAAAGCACTGAATTGAATATGTTTCCTTCCCCTTCTGGTTTCTTCTGAGAAAACAAAACTCACTTGCCACCTCAACTCTGACTAAGCCCCACCTCCATTTATCATGTAGCTGAGGTCAGAGGCCAGACAATTAACACCCCTCACCCAAACTACAGGGCAAGTCAGACAAGCCAAGACTAAATTTGCAGCAATTAAAGACAGCAAAGAAATACACCACCACTATGTTTTAAATTTTCAACAGCCCAAAAACAATTCTAAGTAAAGACAGCAAATAAAGTGTCACTAAAAGCCCACAACCTAAGGTTATAAGAAAAATAGCAATTACCAGTTACTGTAAAGCAATGAATTGAATATGTTTCCTTCCCCTTCTGGCTTCTTCTTCTATAAAGAATAGGCTGGGTGGGCTGATTGGGTGAATTTTACTTAGACAAATAGGTTTCTCACAGGGTTAGTTTAGTTAGGAGGGAAGTCTTAAAGAGCTACTGTGCTGCCTGGAAACTGCCTACAATTAATTGTAACTTTCAGATGCAGTCAGCTATCACTTCTTATATCTCAAGTATTTTTTTCTTTTCTATTTGTTAATTAGAAGATTTTCCACCTGGCAGTACTGGGCTGATGTGTGGAGCAGCACTCTGTCTGGAGGAAAACAAAAAGTCAGTTCTGTTCCTCCCACTACATCAACACTGAGACCACACTGACTATGACATCATTAGTAACCAGTGAGAACCATTTCTCACTGCCAGGCTTCACTTTCACATGAAGCAGCAGGAACTGACTCTCCCTGGTTACTAGTGATGTCACAATTTCCTTCACTTTGATTGGTAGCTTGTGAGAGTCACGGCTCAAGCTGCAATGATTGTGGTGCCTCAAGGTGTTTTCTCTCTTTTCTGATGATGTCGTGGAAGGAACAGAACTGACTTTTTTTCCCCTCCAGATAGAGTGCTGCTCCAGACTTCACCCCAGTACTGCCAGGTGGAAAATCTTTTTATTACCAAACAGAAAATAGAAAAATACTTCAGGTATTGGAAGTGATAGCTGAATGCATCTGAAAATTACTATTAATTCCAAGCCGTACACTAGCTCTTTAAGAACTGGGGGTAGGATTTGTATATACTTTAGGTGTCTTTTATTCTTTTATTCCTTTCCCCTTTTCTCTTTTTCTTTGCTTTCCTTCTGTCTTGCATTTCTCCTTCTTTATATTTCTCATGCTGCTAATATTTTTTAGGGTTAAGGGGTGGGGGTTGGGGTTGGGAGTGAACAACCTGGGTGCAACAGCAGACATATACAGTATATCATTCAAGTCCATTTAAAAATAGTAGTTACATGTATCTCCTTTAGTAAGTTACGAGTGCTGTTAATATAAAAATAGCTTCATGGAATGTAAAAGGAATGTGATCAAAAGAAAAACTAACCCAGATCTTTAACGATCTAAAAGTATTGGGATATAATTAAATCTTTCTCCAAGAAATCCACCTGCTAAGTACAGAGATAAACTGTCTTGAAAAGGTTCAATTTTAAGTATGTCCATAGAGAAATATACAAATAAGATGGGGTGTGGCCATCTTGATTGAGTTTACGGTGAATTTGTATCTTATAAAGACAATTATAGATCCTGAGGGGAGATTTATGCTTCTTATAGGGAAACTAGCATCCACTGAGTGGTATTGGACTCTATTGATGTACCTAATACAAATGCAACACCCTTTTTATGTCTTTAATCTCTCAACTATCTCCTTACATATCACATATGGTAATTTTAGGAGGTGATTGGAATACTCACCTGGATCCTATTCAGAAGGGAACACATCCACCTAATGGGACTATAATGGTGGAGAATAAGGCAATTCAGGATAGATTAAAAACATGTACAGTAATTTGATAGACCTCTGGAGAACTTTAAATCCTAATACAAAAGCTTACACCTTTTATTCACATGTTCACAACTCATACTGTAGAATTGACTATTTTTTAGTTTCTAAATACTACCTAAATGGGATAGCAAATCCTGAAATAATGTCCAGAACTCTATCAGATCATTTGTTAATTGATTTAATGTTAACTTTCACAGTACCCAGTACTAAGCAATTTTTGTGGAGACTAAATATTCACCTTCTGAGGAAATAATATATTGTTAGGAGTATTAATAAAGCCGTCAAGGTTTCTTGGGAACAGAACATTAACTCTATAGAAAAAATAGATATAATATGGGCTTCTTGTAGACGCTTTCTTGGGGTGAATTCATTAGGTTCGATGCTAAACTTAAAAAAACAGAAATCAGAGAAGATACAAACTATTTCCAACAGGTTAAGCCAATGAGAAGCATTCAATTCATCTAGTTTGGCCCTGTAGAATTTTCAGGAGATAAAAGAACTCAGAAGAGGAACTGGCTAGCTTAACTTTAGAGCAAGCGGAATTTATGATAATTAGATCACGGGCTAACTACGCAGATGTGGGTAACAAACCAAGCAAGTTACTTGCCAGTAGACTAAAGAAATTAGAATTAACATACCATATTACATTCATTATTTCAGACAAAGATAACAGAGTCCTTACTAATTATAACGATATTTTAGGGGAGTTTCTAAATTTTAAATCAAACCTATATGGTCCAATTCAAAATCCACCTTCACTACAAAGAATAGAGGATTTTTTAAATGTATTTTCCTGCCCATGCTTGGCTGACATTCAGGGGCAGAACTTGTTGGTACCTGTTTCAATACAAGAAATAAAAGAAGTAATCAATAGCTTCTCTTTTAGCAAGGATCTTGGTCCAGATAGCCTGATGGCTAATTTCTATAAAACCTTTTGTGATTCCCTTTGCCCCATTTAAAATAAAAGTTTATATTTTCATCTTATCTGGAGGGATCTCAGATCTTTCTCTCCTAGAAGATATAATAATACTACTCCTCAAACCCAAAGAACCTATAGACAGAGTTTCAAACTATGGACCAATATAATTTACCAGTTATGATATTAAAATATTAACGCACATTATAGCTCAAAGAATAAAAAGCCTATGGCATCCACTAATCAGCAGAGAACAGGTAGGGTTTATATCTAAAAGACAAGCCTCAGACCAACTGAGAAAACTGTTTCATGTCTTCTCTGCATCCAGGGAATCTGAACATCCAATGATACTGTTCTCCCTGGATGCAGAGAAGGCCTTTGATAGGATTAATTTGGATATTTTTTGTTTGCTACATTAACCAAGTATGGCTTCCTAGAAAACTTCATTAACTCGAATAGGAAGTTATACTTGTGTCCTTCAGCCAGAATATGTTGTAACAACATTTTCTCCTCTCCTTTTAGATTATTTCAAGGCACCCACCAGGGCTGCCCCCTCTTCAATCCTCTTTAACGTTTACTTAGAACCGTTGTTGTTTTATTTAGATAATAATACTTCTATCTCAGGTATCCCAACACTAAAACATAATATCAAACTCTTCGCTTTTGCTGATGATATTCTTCTACATCGCTCATATCCAAATCCCTCAATTAAAGCTGTATTAAGGACTATTGAGAGTCTTGGTTCTGTTTCCAACTACAGACTGAATAAGGAAAAAGCTGAGGTGATGCCATTAAACACGATTCACATAAAAAAGGAAAGTAATGAGTTCGGTCTTCTCTGGAAATCTACAGGACTTAAAGACTTTGGTATTTACCTTTGTACCAACTAACAGGATTTAATTAAATGAAACCTGGAGGAGGTGATTTGTAATATATCTCACAACCTTAAAAAATGGAACTTCTTACCCTTATCTTTTTTTGGCAGAATCAATGACATATTTTTCCCTCAATTTTTTTTCCTCTCAATAAGTGCAATATATATTTACCCCTTTTCTGGTTTAATAGAGTTAATTAAATTATAAACAAATTCATACGGGAAGATTGATCTCTGAGGAGAGCCTTAAATAAGTTAATGCTACCAAAATCACAAGGTGGTATAAAATGTCCTAACTTTGCTTTGCACTGTATGGCATTACAAACTAATAAATATTTAAAATGGTTGGACAATGGGAATACCTCCAATCAGTAATATCCCATCTGGACCCAGATAGAACAGGAAATGTGCAAAAAATATAAAGTATCTCCAATCATGGTTTTTATGTTTGCTTGCATGCATGTGCAAGAAACATAATGCCACCATACGAGTTTTCATAGGTGTGGCACCCCCACTTCCAATGCTCTGAGTGTTTCTGCAGGTGCGGCCAGACCACACCAATGAATGTCCCAGCTGTCTATGACAGCAGTTCAAATGCAGTGCCCTACAATTGAAAGCAAATGACCACTACAATCAGCGGTGGTAATGTGCAGACAGTTTGCATACTGCCATGCCATCAGCAGTATGCAAATTGCGTACTGCCTACATGTCACCACTGCTGAATGTAGCGGTGATTATATCTTGTACCCCCATTTGTTGTGTGCCGAGGGGCTGCCCAATCCCCCTCAGCTCATGCACACTCCCCCCCAAGCACATTGTATGTTCAACAGGGGTGCCCAATCCCTATTGGCTCCAGTGCCCCCCAATAAAAAAACAAACTTCCAGGTGCCACACTGGGAGCCCACCCCAGCATGGCAAAGTCCAGTGTCCTCATGTGTTCCCCCTCCACACTGTATGGCCAACGGGGGTGCCCAATCCCCTGTTGGATCCACTGCCCCCCAAACTTCCAGGTGCCATGCTGGGAGCCCACCCCAGTGTGGCAAAAGTCCCACATTGTCTTTGTAAAATAAGAACCTGTAACAAAAGAAAAACGGTCCCTCATTGACTCTCTTGCCCCCTTCCCCAACCCATGCCCACCCTCTGTGTACCCCACCTCCCCACACCCCCTCATGCCATTCTTACCTCCGGAGGCCAGCGTGATGATCTTTGGTAGAGTGGGAACACGTCTGCACTCTTCAAAGCCAACCGCCAACCGCGAACTGAAGAAATGCAGGTAAGCTGTATAATGGCATAAATAGGGTTTTTTCAACGTTGGCACATATCTCGGTCATTTTTTCAAATTTTTACATCAAATTTTCAACATGGGGTTCTTGAGACCCCACCTCATGAATTCTGTGACTGTCATTTGGTTATTCATCTGAAAGGTGATTTTGCGGTCACAGGCTGAGTAACAAAACAACATTGTCACTGTTCATGAGGTGGGCTCTCAAAAAACCTATATTGCAAATTTGGTGAAAAATTCCCCAAAATAATTGTGTTATGAGTGTGCATTGCGCAGCTTCCACATGCACTCACAAATTCGTGGATTTGTAATATTTTCACTCCAGATTTTCAACATTGGCATTTTTAAACACTTCCTTATGAACAATATAGCTATCATTTTTCTCATCCTGGCTGAAATGCGTTTTCGCACTTCAGGCGCAGAATAGCGCGGCCACTGTGGGAAATCAGTGTTTGGGACAGATTAAGAAAATGACAGTGAAACTGTTCATGAGCACAGGTCCTAAAATGCCTATGTTGAAAATTTGGTCACAAAAGTCCGTAAAATGACTGTGTTATGCTCGCACATTGCGCAGTTTCTACACACCCTCGTAACTTCACAAATTTGTAATATGTTCACTCCAGATTTTCAACATTGGCATTTTTCCACACATCCTTATGAATCATACAGCTGTCATTTTTCACATCCTATCTGAAATGTGTTTTTGAACTTCTGGTGCAGAATAGAGCAGTCGCTGTGAGAAATCAGTGTTCGGGACACATTAAGAAAATCACAGTAACACTGTTCATGAGCGGAGGTCCTAAAATGCCTTCATTGAAAATCTGGTACAAAAATTCCCCCAAATAATTACATTACAGGTGTGTGTTCGCGCAGTTTCTATGCACGCTTGACTTCACCAGTTTTTTTATATTTTCACTCCAGATTTTCAACATTACCATTTTTTACACCTCCTCATGAACAGTACAGCTGTCATTTTTCACATCATGTTCGAAATGTGTTTTCGTACCTGTGGCACCAAATGGTGCAGTCACTGTGCAAAATCACCTTTCGGCTAACAAACTGATAGAGTCACTGTTCATGCGGTGGGGTCACAAAAAGCCCATGCTGAAAACTTAGAGTAAAAATACCAAGAAACACCCAGGGCTTTAGGGTTTCCGACCATAATGCCCTACCCTGTAGGGTCTGACAGGTGTCCACCCTACCCTGTTGGGACTGACAGGTGTCAGGAGTGTGACTTGGGATTATCAACAGTAATGCTCATGCCATTCCACCCACAACCCTACTCTGCAGCCAGTGACAGGCATCGAGGTGCATCTTGGACTCTTTGGCCCCAGAATTCACACCATTCTCCTATGCTGCACCCATTTCAGTGTATTTCCTTATGGAATGAGGTGAGTGTAAAGCCTGAACACCTCAAGGCACACCTCGACACTTGTCACTGTCTGCAGGGTAGGGTGAGGTGAAATGTTGCGACTGTTATGGGTGATGACCCAAAGGCATACCCCAATGCCTGTCCATCTCTGCAGGGTGGGGGTGGAGTTGGCGTCAGTTCAATACTTCACTGATATTCCTATACTACATCTGTCTAACTCCTGCACTTCCACTGCTAATGCCAGCAAGCAAACATTCGACATTGACAAATACTTGTCTATACTAAATTTAAAGATCTACTGTGGCATTCCGCATGATGAAACACACTTTTAAAGCACTCTGCAGTATGCTGCTGCAGACCTACTGAATAAAGAAATGTCATTTCAATGGCAATTACTCCCCTTTGTCATGCAGGAAACTGTGGCATTCATTTCATCCTGGCAGTGTCACATTTTCCTGCATGACAAAGGGGACTAATTACCATTGAAAGGACATTGCTTTATTCAATAAATCTTCTGCAGCATTCTGTAGAGTGCTGCAAAATGCTGCAGAATTGCATTTCATCCTGGGGATGCCACTGTACCTAAAAACTTAATAAATACACCTATAGAAACCTCTTTAAAGATATATATTCAACTGTGTATGTATTTGAACATTACCCTAGAGGGCAGCATTAATCAACCAATTGTCTTGTTCATTAATCAACCAATTGTCCTCCAAGTTTCACTTAATTAAATCCTGTTCATTGGTACAAAGGTAAATACCTAGGTATTTAAGTCCTGTAGATTTCCAGAGAAGACCAATCAACCAGCCTAACATCCTGTCTGTTGTAGAGACTCGGCTCTCAAAACCACCCTTGACTCATCGGTTTCTTTACCTGGGTACGCCATCTACTGGGCAGACATAGTAGGGAAGTGCAGTGGTGGCTGCGCGATCTACATCAGGGATTCTCTGCAGGTTCATGCCCCTCCCACAGCTGGACTATGGTGACCAAGCGCTCTCCTTGAAAGTCGCTCCTGTCACAGCCAGGGCCCCCTTCATTATCACCTCTGTCTACATTCCCCTCCGGAACCAGAAACATGCATTCCAGTCTGTTCCAGATTACATCTCCCACCTACCCCCCCCAAGTCTGAACTAATAGTACTAGGTGACTACAATATTAATTGGCTTTCTAACTCAGCCACCCCCTACAAAGATGCCATAGCTGCATTAGACATCACCCAACTCGTCACGTCCCCTACCCATGTTAGCTCCATTAATGGAACTTCTACCCTACTTGACCTTGGACTCTCCAACTGCCCCAACGAGATCTCTGGTGTCACTGTAATCCCCAGTGCACTAAGTGACCACTCACCAGTACTCTGCACCTGGTCTTTCAAGGTAAAGAAGCTGGCTCCCAAGATTGTATTCCAGCACTGGCTAAAACCAGGTAAACTGGGACTGCTAAAAGGTCACCTTGACCGTTGGGACTGGTCTCCCATAAACCATGCCCCGACATAGACACTGCTCTAAGCAACTTTATCCATTCCTTCAATTTGGCCTGTGATCTATTCGCACCTGTCATCAAGGATGTTGTCAAGCCGGCCTGTCAGTGCAGCAGTTGGATTTCCGCTTGCGACACCAGCGACCTGGGTTTGGGAATGGATCTGGGTCACTGAAGGGCTGGCCAGAGGGAGATGACTTGAGCATCCCATGACTGCTTGCCATATCCCAGGAGGGAGAGTGGTCCACAACCCAGTGCTGAGCGACCTCTGGTGGAGGCCAGAGGTAGGGCAACACATCAGGACACTACGTAGGGAGCGTGACGGATGTCAGCTCGTGCTCAGATGTCCTGGATGTCACACACCCAAGGGGAGGAAACCAGGAAACTATGGCTCCATGGCCGAACAGATGATGGTCTCTGGTACCCCACTGGCTGTAAGCCCCAAGACAGCTCTGACCACCTCCAGCAGCACCTGGGCCAAATAGTTAGTGCGTTGGCCTGCACACTGGTGCCTTCCCACCCGGGGGCTTCCCATCCAGTGAAGGGATATGCCGGGTTACCCGAGTGGGGCTGCAATGTGGGGGTTGGTGGCTGCGGCGGGGAAAAGGGCTGGAGGGGTGCCCCAGGAGGCCCGAAGGAGTGACTGGCAGGGGGCATGGGGGAGCAAAAACCAAAAAAAGCATGTTGTCAAAAGTTCTGTCACCCCCTGGGTCTCACAGGCACTACTTGATCAAATACATCACAGAGGCAACCTCTGGCACACTGCACTTGACTCAGGCAAGCTGTCTGACAGACAGCACTACCCTGTAGCACAGAATAACTGCACCTGAGAATTACGAAAGGCCAAAACTGAATACTACAAAGCATCCCTTACTTCCCTTGCTGCTCAGGCCGTAAGTTCTGTAACGACCTGAAAGAACTAAATGGGAAAACTGTATTCCCCCCCTTCCCAACTTAACATCAACGGTTCAGTCTCCACTGACCTGCAGCTCATTGCCGACACCCTTAATTTTGCCTTCTATGACCTCAGTAGTGTGCTACCCCAAACTTCTTTGACCCCATACCCCTCTTCTGCCCCCACCCACCTCCACCCACCCTTTCATTTCAAAACCCTCTCTCTTCGGGAAGCTAAGCCCTTCCTCCTGAAAGCCTTAGGTAGTATGAGCTACAGTAATTACACACTAGACCTCAGACTCCTTCGCATGGTTCTGGATGAAGTCCTCTCCCCTCTTATTAGTCTTCTCAATCATTTCCTCTGCCTTGGTAATTCCCCTCTGTGTGGAAAATAGTGGTCATTAACTCCATCTACAAAAGCGGCAACAGTGCCTCCCCTGGGAACTACTGCCCCATTTCCATCCTCCCTCCCCCTCAAAAACCCTGGAAATAATTGTCACTGACCAGCTTACAGGCTACCTCACCAAATACAACCTTTTCTTCAGGGAGCAACATGGTTTCTGACAAGGGCACAGCACCACCACTGCACTCCTAGAATTCACCAGTGTTATCCACTCTGCTCTTGATAATGGGCGCCTGGTTGTCTCGGTCTTCGTTGACCTGTCAACAGCCTTTGACAGCATCAATCACTCACTGCTCCTCTCAGCTCTCTCCCACACAGGTCTCTCCCAAGACATAACTGCATGGTTTGCTGATTACCTGTCAGACAGATCCCACCAAGTCAAAATAAATGGCACTCTCTCCAAGTGTCTCTTGGTCAAATCTGGTATTTCCCAGGGCTCCATACTGGGGCCAGTTTTGTTTAGCCTATTTATTTATTTAAAAGTTTTACCAGGAAGACATACTGCGCAGACTAATGCTAAATTCCAGATGCATCCTGAAGGTGTTGGGGAAAGGAGAATACATATAAAGAATATTTACAAGTAGCAAGCATGCAGAACAAACTGAGATTATAAGGTAACAAACTGGTAGAAAGTGCAAATAACAACTACTCATGATCAATGATACATCACTAACAGTAACCACAGATGGAGAGCTAAGCCCTTTGTCTAGTGCGAACTTAAACTGCATGTGCAGGTGGAGGAGAAGTGCCCTTAGAGGAGGGAGTTGAGTTGCTGTGAGGGGGAGCATGCTAAATGTCCTCAGGCAAGGAGTTCTATAGTTTCAGCATACGAGCGCTAAAGGCTGACTGGCCTGCGGTGGTGACCATATATAGGACATGAAGGGGCCGGGAGTTAAAGTTCTTGAGTGAGTATGCAGGGGAGGTTGGGCAGTTAGGGTAGAAGTGAAGCAAGGGGGCACATACTAAGCCCAGAAGCTGGCTGTGAGCCTAGCAAAGTGGGACTGATGTCGATCCAGGAGTGTCGGGAGGTCCAAGGACCGGTAAAGGTTGCAATCGTCAATGGTGGGAGGGCAGCCTACAGCAAAGCGACAGAAGGAGTGGAGAAGAGGATCCAGTTTAACCAGGATGGACTTAGGGGTGGCACTGTGACTACGTCCCCATAGTCAAAAATAGGGAGGATCATTTTTGGTACAATTGCCTTGTGAACTGGCAGAGAGATGCAGCCACAGTAATGGTATAAGACGCTCAGTTTGGTGTGCAGTTTTTTGTGGATGGCATTGATATGTACAGAAAAGTCAAAGTGCTGGTCAAGCTGGACCCCTAGATATCTAAATGAGGTACAAGCCTCTAAGGAAGTCCCATCTAAGGTCTGGAAGTTAGGAATGGTGGGGAGTCAGGAAAGTCGCTGCCTCATGCTGAAAGTTAAGGAGACAGTTCCTAAACATCCTACCCTAGGCTTACTATGGGGGCTTACTCCTTTATGCCGATGACACAGTGCTTTTCTCCACCCACTCCAACCCACTCTCCCTACAACAATCTCTCCAGAAATCATTTAGTGAGGCTGCTACCTGGTTTGTTGACAATCGGTTGGTCCTAAACCACACAAAAACAAAGGTTATGCTGTTTGCCCACAACCAGAGCAAATTCAAAGGGACCCCGCTACAGGTTCTCAATGACCAGCTTCAATCCCTTGAGCAGGTAAATACTTTCAAAAGCCTTAGGATCACCCTGGACTCTGCACTTACCTACCACAAGCATATTCACTTCCTCAGCACCGCAGTCAATACCAGAACTAGCCTGTTCTATCATTACAAGTGCTGCCTCCCCCCTGACGCCCATCGCCTTGCAGTCTTGTCCTCTGTCCTGTCCCTCATTGACTTTGGGATATTGGTCTGTGGCGCGGCAGACAACACTGCCCTCCGCAGACTCAAGGTTTCCTTAAACAAAGCTTATCGCCTAGTCATGGGCAGTGGCAGACTGGTACACACCTGCACTCTGTACATTCTCACCAACTGTCTTGACTTTGATGAGAGACTGAGATACCAGACCTGTCTATTTGCCAAGAAAATAAGCATTGGACTTGCCCTCCTGGCCTCTCCACACTCCTGCAGTCTGCTCCTATGGTGGTTGCTACCCATAGCTCCGCTAAACCCACCCTCATTATCCCTTGCTGCAGAACAGCCATGAGACATAACTCTTTCTGTTATAGAGCCCCTGTCTGGCTGAATGCACTATCCAGCACTATCATGATGGATAACAAGATTGGGCACTTCAAATTCCTCCTCAGGGACCATCTCCTTGCCTCCCAAACATATGAATGTCACTAGCCTGCTTCCCTTGTTTGACAGAGCCCCCCCAGCCACCACTCACTCCTAAAAACCTTCCCTGTTTAATCATCAAGCAAGTATCTGCTCATGACAAGGGATCACCATCCTGCCTAGCTAGGTCAGAACTGCCCCCCCCCCGTCACCGCCCATTTTCCTGACAATTCCCCTGCCCTAGCAACCATCTACTCATGACAAGGAATCCTCACCTGCCTAGCTAGGTCAGGTCTGTACCTACTCCATACCTGTATATATGCCTACCTCATGTTTTTCTGGCCTGTTCTTTGCTTTTATGTATGATGTTTAGTTTTGTAAAATGTTTGTTAAAATGTTTGTTAACTGATGTGAAGCCTTTGTAAAGGAGTCTCTGACTCAAAGGATTGTAATTCTGATACCGTTCAAATAAAAAATTAAATAATTATCAATAATCCAAATCTCAGAGTACATATAGTCCTTTTACCTTTCAGCAAATACTGTATGATCTAAATAGAAAGGTAGCAAACTTGTTTATTGCTGATTCCCTACCTTCCATATTAGAGATCTGCAGCATTTTATTACCAAGCAAAAAATACTTACAAAACATTTTTATGTTAACTTTGGCCTTGAAATCATACTTTGGTCCCTACCCATGGCTTGGTGACAAGGATAATATCATATCAAGGCTAAAGGAGTTAGGTTCCAAAAACACCCAATATCCAACCTATAGTGTTACCTCTCTAAAATCAAGGAAAGGGAAATACCATATCGATGTTCTTTTTGGAATCAAACCTTCAATTCTGAATTCTTAAATTGGCCAGATGTATGGCATAATATAGATACATTCTTCACTTTAGATAATTTAAAATCTTTACAATTTAAAACCCTGCACAATGCATACTTAATTCCTTACAGGATATTTAAAATGGGTTTGAGAGAAAATGATACATGGTTAAAATGTTCAAGGATAAGGGGTTCCTTACATCATATGTTTTGGTATTGTTCATACACTCAAAAATTATAGCAATTAATTAAAATCAAAGGAATTGATTGCCTCATTAAAAAGTATCCATGGGATCTGAAAGTATTAGTTTTGGGCGATTATCCAAAAGCGTTATCATTATTGGATAAATATATACTGGCCCTAATTGGTATTTCAGTTAAACAACCTATTCTGAAGCACTGATAGGACACAAATACCCCTTTTACAGAATGGCTGTGACAAATACGACAACATCTACTACTCATCAAGGTAATTAACTTTTTTAAGGGTAAGATAAGCTTGAATGAAAATGTTTGGAACAGATTATCAACTATATCAACCCTTGCAGTTCCACAGATGGTTATATCAGTCCAGAATTTCTATACGTTCAAATTCTGTTGGCAGCCTAAGGGTTAAGAAAATTAAGACCTGAATAAGAAGAGATTGCATTCCTTCACATTTATTTATTGAAAAAAATCGGAATTACAATCCTTTGAGTCATAGACTCCTTTGCAAAGGCTCCACGTCAGTAAAAATGAGAAAAGAAAATACACAAAGTATCACTTGTAAAGTACAAAACTTAAACATTTGGCACAGTGTACAATGTAGGGTTTCATCAGCAGGAATCTTAAAAGAAAGTCCTGGGTCAACACTTATGTACATATGACAGTTTGCTACTCTATGTTTTATGAATCATCTATGTACCCATTATAGACACTTACTTTAAGTTTATCAATCAAGATTGTTATTATTCATGTAACCCCCGTTACCCGGGGTTACTAGAATCCCAGTAAGACCTAGTGGTAGGCAGGGAAGGCAGCTTGTGAAACTCCAGTTAAATGGATTTCACACTGCCTCACTCTGTTCTCAGTCTCAGCTGAGACTGAGGGATGACATCATCTTAGAACTGTCGCAGCTGCATAAGCCACACTGGAATGTTGCAGTTGGAGGTTAGTGTAGAACGTTGGCGATTTTGAATTCAGTCTGTGTGCAGTCTGAGAGAGAGACAGTAGTACAGCTGAGTGTGTGCAGGCTATCAGAGCTTTAAGCTCTGTTTTAGAGCTACAATTGGAAGGTGTGTGTTTCCACCGTAAGAGGAACACAGGAACTGGTAATTGAAGTGGTGGAGACCGCTTTCAATGGTTCAAGAGCCCCATCCCTGAGGGGATGGGGGGAAGGTTTTTGCCTGTTTTCCAGGGGCAACCCTCCTGGGTCTGGCTAAGGGAAAGAAGCTGCCTATTCAAGTTGTGCTGAGGCACCAGAAGCTCTGAGAGAGGAATTCCTTGTGGAGAAATCGCCTGTGGGGCATCTGCAACCAAAGGGTGAGTTCACTCTGAAAAAGGGCCAAGTGTTTTTTCACCTGAACAGTTGGAAAGTGGGGATTGGACTGCTTAACTCAGTGGGGGGTCTAGAGAAATGGACAATGCCACTTAAAAGTATGTTCAAGTCCAGCATAAATTGGAAGCAAGACAAGTAGATGGAATGTGATATACATTTAGAAAGAATCTACATTGCAAAGCTTTACAGGATGAGGTGTTTACTGTCCAGAGAAATGGCTAGGTATGAATTGTGGGAGCGAGAGGGTGGGAGACCCCACATCAGTAGTAACCAAATTCACCCCTACGGATTTGCTCTGAGACACCTTTTACTTTCTCTCAGGTACTTGGCCAGTGCCTGAGGAAAGTACCCAGACGTGGGATTGTTAGGAAGAGTTCCCTGATGGAGCCATGTGCTCTTAGGTGGTTTAGGGAGCCACCAGAAATGTTTCCATGAAATATGGAAGGTGTCCGAGTGGCTGGGAAGGGAGCCGAGCCAGGGAAAACCCAGAACAGTGTACAAGTTCGGGCTGTGTAACCCAAAGCAGCGTGCAAGTCCAGGCTGTGTGCCTGGTGGGTTCAGAGCCTGAGGGCTAAAGTGCTGAGGAAGTGTTCTTGTTTCTTTTAATCTGCATTACCAGGAGTGTAGCCCTGTGGCAGTCCATCTATGCTTTGTTTATTCTGTTTGGATGTGAATAAAAAGCCACACTTTGGAATCTTACTTCTGGTATTGGACATTACAGTTATTGCTTCCTGTGTTCGGAATTACTTGGATGCCCCTGTGCAGAGTAACCAAACCTAGTCTTTGTGCCAAGTGACCTATTCCTCCCTGAACCCAGCCTACCTGGTATTGCTGTCAGATTCAAATGGCATACCGGTGTGGGGTTACATTCATATAGTATTGATGTGCTTTTATTCAAAGCATAGATTTATCCTCATTATTTAATAGTATCAAAAATTATTTTGGGGCTTGTAGATGGACTTTATACCTTTAGAGAGCCGACTATTGATAAATCGTAAAGTAACTAGCTATCAAATGAGGTACTTGTGGGTGGCAGCTGTAAGGGAGAGGGGGGTTTGTGCCTTAAATCTGACATCAATACTTGTAACTTCTAATAATGTTGATATGTGTGGTGTTGGTATTACGTTTTCTTTCTGATGTTATGTATGATTTATGAAAACTTGGAAAGTTACAAAAAAAAATCTTGGAGACCAAGGCCCGCCTTCAAAAGCTTTTAGATCAGAAGGTGGAACATGCACTTTTTTATGTGAGACATCGTCATTATGAGGGAGGCCCTCGTGATGCATGACATTTGGCCCAATGTCTCCGTGCTCACAGAGTAGCAGCTACTGTCCTTTAATTATGACATCATAATGCAGGAACCTTAGCACATCAGGGGCCAGAACTATTTTATTTTTAGATCTTATTATTTGTCTCTTTAACGCTTTGGACACCCCTCCACCACCTGATCAGTTTATTCATTCCTTTCTATCACAAGCTTGCCTTCCCTCTCTTTCCTCTGAACAGGCATGTCTTTTACTTTCTCCTGTTTCTCAGATGGAACTCCATCGACGTATTCAGGTGGCTAAATCAGGGAAATGCCCTGGGATGGATACTTTGCCAGTGGAATTTTATAAGCTAGCACCTCATAAGAATTTGTTAACCCCTCTTTTGTTATGACTTTTCCATTATTTACAGATGGGAACGTTCCACCCACATCCTCACCCCCATCTGTGGGCTTCCCAAGATGCTCCTGTGACCCTGGCTCTCTCCGAGCAGGCCGCAGCTAACAGACTGCCTGACTGAGCCCGAGACAGAGTCAGACAGCCCATCTGCGGGTTTCCCAAGCTGCTCCTGTGGCCCTGGCTCTCTTCAAGCAGACCACACCTGACTGACCCCCGGACAGATTCAGTCAGCCCATCTGCGGGCTTCCCAAGCTGCTCCTGTGGCCCTGGCTCTCTTTGAGCAGGCCACAGCTAACAGATCACCCGCCTCAACCCTGGACAGATTCAGACAGCTCATCTGCGGGCTTCCCAAGCTGCTACTGTGGCCCTGGCACTCTCCGAGCAAGCTGCAGCTAACAGACTGCCCGACTGACCCCCGGACAGATTCAGGTATGCACCGGACCTCCGAAACTCATGGTTTTGAATGCCGCTGTTTTGACTGGATGCCCAGTAGAGGAGCCAGGCACTGATTGGCAGTTCTGCTCCTTGGCTGATTTTCCAATGCCTGGCACTTCCTGATCTCAGGGAAATTTCTTTCTGTGCTGTGTTCTGGACTGAATTTTTTCACCCACCCCCCTCCCCCACCTCCTCACAGTATTAACTAGACCCTTGCTCCGCCCCTTTCCTCAGCCTAGCAACTGATTGGTCACTCCACTGCTGCACATTCTTATGCTATTGGCCTCCCTGTCTTCAATACCTGACTTGACCCACTTTCTTACCGCCCCTTTTTAAAGCAGTCTCACCCACAGGGTCGTACATTTGCTCTCAACTTTTTCTCCAGCCACTCCAGTTAACTCCTCTCAATTACTGCTCTAGCCTGCCCTATTGTTAGGGACCTCACCCTAATTCGACTATATACCCTTTCAACTATAAACCAGCTAGCAGTTAAAGCAGGCCAGCAACACCAAACAAACTAGCATGGGGTGCAACCACTTACTACTACTCCTCACTACCTCTTTTGGCATTGCGGGTACCATATACGAATTTGGACCCCTACCTCCCCACTCTGAATCCTTACTGAGTGCAAGCTGGAAGAAAAGCATACACATGGTCACTACCACTACCGGTATCGATAGGCTCTTTATCCTCCCACACCTCCCATACACAGTTATCACCACGCCAGTCTCCCAAACCGTAACCTTAATGGTTAGCTTTCCCCCTAATTTAACACAGGCATATAGACACCTCTCCCACCTGAAGCATAGGCGATGGAAGACACAAGGGAAGATAAACATCACCCTATCTGCCAGAAAGGTTATCTTTCTGCTACTGCTACTCTCTGGCAATGTTCACCTAAACCCTGGACAAACAACACCTGAGGAGCAGGGGGGAGTCCATACAGTGAACGGCCTAAAGATAGCATCGCTAAACATCTGCAGCCTATCTGCCAAATTCGACCAGCTCCAGGCTTGGATGATCACCCATGCCCCTTACATACTCTGCCTAACTGAAACCTGGCTGTTGGGTAGGATCAAAGATGGTGAGGTGACCATCAAAGGAGTCCAAGCATTTCAACTTGATAGAATAGGCAGGAAAAGGTGGCAGCTACCTCTTATATGCCAGAAACTCACTGAGTTGCTCCATCCTCCCCATCTCCGAAGTTGTGGAGGATTATGAGCTACTAGTGGTAAAAATACAAGTCTGCCTAAAAGGCAAGACCCTTACCATTGCCACAACCTACCTGCCCCCCACAAAAAGCCAAGGAATGCCTTCCTCTTGTCATGGAAGAAATTAACGCACTCAAAAAGGGCTCAGAACTCATCTTGACCAGTGACTTTAATATTAACTGATTATGTAAGGAGGTGACACCCTCCAGAGACCTAATCGCCTCCCACAATCTCACACAACTCGTAATTCACCCCACCAGGCAGAACTAAAAGGCTGGTACCAGCACCCTCATTGACTGGGTCTTAGCTAGCTCACTGACTCAGTTCTCTGAACTCAGGGTTCTCCCGGACGTGCTGAGTGACCACTCCCCGATCTCCTTTTTATGGACCACTAAATTTGCCTAAAGTCCACCCCACCTCATCAAAAGCAGGGTTCTGAGGAAAGGCAAACTTGGATCCCTCAAATTGGCCCTGTCTGCCTAGAAATGGTCACCCATCAACAAGGCACCTACGCTGGACCAGGCCCTTAGTTTTTTTCACTGAGGGCTTCAATTCCATATGTGATATCTATGCACCACAAACAAAATGGAAAATTCAGGGGGAGGTAAATGGCTGGATTGATGGCAAGCTCCTCTCCCTCCTAAAGGAGAGGGACTGCCTCTGGGGAAAAGTCTTAAACTCAGGTAGCAAGCATGACCTACAGTGCTACAAAATGGCTAGAAATTGGTGCACCAAACTTATCAGGCTTGCAAAAGCCAATTTCCATAAGACCCAGCTTTACAAAGCATGGGGAGATGGAAAGAGGTTTTTGGACAACATCAAGAACATTCTTAGTAAAGATCAAAAGCAGCACCCTAAGATGCTCAACATTAATAACTCATCCTCCTCAGATCCGCTAGCCATTGCTGATGCCTTTAACCAGGCCTTTACAGACCTGTCCTCAGTGCTGCCTCCAGACTACCTTCTGTCTGCAGAGGACCAAGGTTGTGCCAACCTGCCCATAACTAACCACCCAGCTTATACTTTAAGAAGGTGACAGTGAAGGAGGACCCTAACGATGGTCAGGAAAGTCCTAGGCAAAACCAGATTGGGGAGTGACAGACTAAACAAGAATTTACTATCTCTCACCCTTGATGTTCTTATCATGCCCATAACAATGCTATTTAATAAATCCTTGGCTCTAGCTCTATTTCTGGAGGTATGGAAGCAAACCCTGGTAACTTCAGCGCATAAGAATGGTGACAAGGTGCTGGTGTCAAACTACAGGCCAATATCTATCCTCTCTGCACTATCCAAAGCTTTGGAAAAAATTGTGGCAAGTCAACTCACAGAATACCTCAATAAGTACAATCTGCTCTGCCCAAACCAACATGGTTTCAGGCAAAAACACAGTACCACCACGGCACTGCTGGAATACACTGGCTATGCACATAAGGCACTGGATGAAGGCAAATTGGTGGGGTCCATCTTCATTGGCCTCACCAAAGCCTTCGACACCATCAACCACCTTCTACTAGTACTCCAGCTCCAAAGATTGGGTTTGGCACCTAACGCTCTGAATTGGTTCAATGACTACCTAACACACAGGAGCCATCGAGTCAAAATCAGGCAGATATTATCCAGCCCCAGAGATGTACTCCTAGGAGTCCCTCAAGGATCAATTCTAGGGCCCCTACTTTTCAGTTTGTTTGTAAACAACCTAGCCACAGCCTGTGACACCAAACTTATCCTGTATGTGGACGATGCCGTGCTTCTGATCCACAGCACCTCTCAGGCTGCCCTACAAACAGAACTATAGAACTCTTTCAATAAACTCGAGGACTGGTTCAATAGGCAAAAGCTGCTATTAAATTACAAGAAAACCAAGGCCATGGTACAATCCAGCTTCTACAACAAATGCAGACGTGCTCCCCTCATAATCACCAATAAGGCTGGTGAGCAGATTGATCATGTGCACTTGTTCAAGTACCATGGAGTCACCATTGATGATTCTCTCACTTATACGCACCTCATAGACTCCCTTGTCAGAGTGGTAAAAACAAAGATCGGGGTCCTCTATAGGCATAAGAAATCCCTCACCCCGGAAGCACTCTGAATCTCAGTCTCCAGCTCCATACTCTCCACGATAGACTATGGGCTGGTGGTCTATGGAGCTGCTACTGATACAGTGCTCAAAAGGGTCCAAATTGCACTCAATAAGGCATGCTGCCTCACCCTGTGCATAGATCACTACATTCATACTTGCACCCTGTATGAGCGTACAAAGTGACTTAACCTAAGAGACAGGATCAAATACCAAACTTGCCTCCTGGGAAAAAAGGCACTCCTCAGAAAAAAAACACACTGTATAGGAAACCTGCTTGGGGCTTCTATCTCATCACACAACACCAGAGGGAGGAAGAATGGAGCACTGTCCATACCATTCTGCCGAACCTCACTAGGGCAGCGTGCTTTCTCCTATCGGGCCCCCCTCTGGATAAATGAACTCCTGATGAAATTACAAACGAACAACAGCCTGTCTCAATTCAAAGTAACATAGAAACATAGAAACATAGACTTTGACGGCAGATAAGGACCACTTGGCCCATCTAGTCTGCCCATTTCCCTACCTACAGGATAGGCCACAGATCCTAGTTAACCAACAGCCTATTTCTTCCTACCCCCCACAAGAATTGCCTTATGTCTGTCCCATGCATTCTTGAATTCTCCCACAGTTTTAGACCCCACAACCTCCTCAGGAAGGCTGTTCCATGCATCCACTACCCTCTCTGTGAAATAATACTTCCTCACATTGCCCCTGAACCGCCCTCCTTCTATCTTTAAATTGTGTCCCCTTGTTCTTGCACGTCTCTTTTTCTGAAAGATGCTACCCTCTTGGACTTTGTTGATTCCACTGAGGTACTTAAAAGTTTCTATCATGTCCCCCTCTCCCTTCTTTCCTCAAGGGTATACATATTAAGCTCCTTTAGTCTCTCCTCATATGGCTTCTTTTGCAGACCCTGCACCATTTTAGTTGCCCTCCTCTGGACTACCTCTATCCTGTCTATGTCCTTGCGGAGATGGGGTCTCCAGAACTGGACACAGTACTCCAGATGGGGTCTCACCAACTGTCTGTAGAGAGATAACAACTTCCTGTTTTCTGCTGCTGATGCCTCTCCCTATACATCCCAGTATACCCCCAGCCCTTCCTACTGCCTTCTCACATTGCTTGCTAACCTTAAGGTCATCTGATATGATTACCCCCAGGTCCCTTTCCTTTTTTGTTGTTGTTACTACCTCCCCACCCATTGTGTATTCTTCCCCTGGGTTCTTGTTTCCCAGGTGCATTATTTTGCACTTCTTTGCGTTGAATCCTAGCTGCCATTCTTCTGACCATTCCTCCAACCTTGCCAAGTCCCTTTTCATCCTTTCCACGCCTCCTTGTGTATCAACTCTGTTGCAGATCTTTGTGTCATCTGCAAAAAGGCATACTTTTCCTTCCAGTCCCTTTACAATGTCACTGATGAAGACATTAAAAAGGACTGGACCCAATACTGAACCCTGCAGTACCCCACTAGTAACCCCTCTTTCTTCAGAGTGGACTCCATTTACAATTACCTTCTGTGTCCTGTTGTGCAGCCAATGTTTTACCCAGGCTACCACTCTGGGACCCATTCCCAGGCTGGTTAATTTGACTATTAATCTTTTGTGTGGGACTGTGTCAACTGCCTTGCTAAAGTCTAGGTAGGCCATGTCCACAGCCCCTCCCTGGTCTACTACTTTGGTCACCCAGTCAAAGAAATCTATTAGTTTCATCTGACATGACCTTCCCGCTGTGAACCCATGCTGCCTTGGGTCCTGTGCTCCACTGGCCTCTAGGTACTCAACTATTCTTTCCTTCAGAAGTGACTCCATCACTTTCCCTACCACAGAGGCCAGACTGACAGGTCTGTAGTTTCCTGCCTATGTCTTGGTCCCACTTTTGTGAAGGGGAATCACATCTGCCTTCCTCCAGTCCTCGGGTACCACACCATCCTCCCATGATTTATTAAAAAGAGTAGCCAGTGGTTTCACTAGTTCCTCCCTTAATTCTTTTAGAATTCTGGGGTGAATTCCATCAGGACCCATTGCTTTGTCCACCTTGAGTTTTAGGAGTTCTTGCAGAACCCTTTCTTCTGTGAAAGGACTGGGATCGACCCCTCTATCAAGAGTGCTTCTGTTAATTGGATTAGGCACTTCCCCCTCCTCTTTTGTGAATACTGAGCAGAAATATTCATTCAGTACCCCTGCTTTTTCACTGTCACCATCTGCCCACCCACTGTTCATTCTATTCAGCCTCACTATCCCTCCCTTTGTCCTTCTACACTCGCTGATGTACCTATAAAAGGTTTTATCCCCCTTCTTAACTGAGTTGGCTGTCTTTTCATCAGTTTGGGCCTTTGCTATTCTGACTTCCTTCCCTGCTTCCTTCTGCCTTAACTGGTACAGCTCTCTGTCCTGCTCCTTCTGTGTTTCCTTATACTTCTGGAAAGCTATCTTTTTCTTCCTGACTTTCACAGCCACCTCTTTTGAGAACCATAGTGGCTTTTTCTTTCATTTTTATTTGTTTATTTGCTTTACACAAAGGCTTGTTGCCTCTGAGATGGCAGTTTTGATGATTCCCCATTGTTGCTCCACACCTCCTTCTAGCCTGTTTGCTAGTGCTTTTCTGAGGCACTCTCCCATCTTGCCAAAGTCAGCCCTCTAAATTCCAGTACCCTCACTTTTGTAGCTTGACTCTGTAGCTGAGTTTAACGTGAACCACACTGTTTGATGGTCACTTGTCCCCAGATGGCAACCCACTTCTAGATCTGAGATCCTCTCACTGCCCCGTTTGAGAGTATGAGGTCTAAGATTGCTCCCTCACGAGTGGGTTCCGAAACCAGCTGTCTGAGGCCTGCCACCTGTAGAGCATCAAGAATGGCCCTGCTCTTGGATGTGGCTGCAGCAAATGTGCTCCAGTTAACATCTGGCATATTCAGGTCTCCCATCAACAGTATCTCCCCTTTCTCTGCCATTCTAAGAATGCCTTCTATCATATCCTTGTCCATTCCCTCCCCCTGACATGGGGGTCTGTACACAACCCCTGTGTGGATTGAGATACCCTTTCCAGTCTCCAAGGTGACCCACAGTGCCTCCTCTCCTCCCTATTTACTCTTTTGTTCAGTTGCTTTTATCCCTTCCTTTACATAGAGAGCTACTCCTCCCCCTCTTCTCCCCTGCCTGTCTCTCCTGTAGGTTATGTACCCTGGTATGTTAACACCCCAGTCATAGTTCTCTGTGTACCATGTTTTTGTGACTGCTACGATATCCAGGCATCCCTTTTCCATCAAGGCCACCAGCTCAGGGAGCTTGTTACCCAGACTACGGGCATTGGTACTCATTACCTTCCATTTCCTGATGGCCTTACTCCCTTTTGCCCCATCCCTGTCCTTCTTGCCTTTGTCACTTTCTCCATTTACCCCTGCCCTTCTCCCTATCGACACCGATATGTTGGTGTTTGCCGCACTTACTACCATGATTATTTGGGGGGCTAGAATTTCCCTGCTCCTTTCCAGTGCCTCCCTTGGCTAGTTTAAATGCTTGCCAATGAAGCATTTAAACCTATCACCTAGGATCCTGGTTCCCCTCCCGGACAGATGCAGCCCATCATGCCAGTATAGGCTTGCGTCACTCCAGGTGGACCCCCAGTCCCCAATGAAGCCAAATCCCTGTGCTCCACACCAGTTTTTCAACCACTGATTGAATCCCATGGTGCGGAACACCCTAGCCTCTCCTATGCCATAGATGGGCAGCACCTCCGAGAAGGTTACCGTGCGTGCTACTTGACTAAGGCCCCTCCCTAATTCCACAAACTCTTCCTGCACTTCTCTAATCCCTTTCTTAGCCAGGTCATTTTTCCTAGGTGGAAAATGACATCCAGCTCCCTCCCTGTGTAGCTGCTCCGGCAATCCTGAGGATTTGCTCCCTGTCCCTCAAGCCATGGCACCAGGCAGGCACCTTCCTCCCTCTTCCTTCCTCCCCAGTTCTACCTTCTACAATGGAGTCCCCACCAGGAGTTGTTTCTTTCCCCTGCAGGGTCCCCTGCCACCCTCCTGTGGGTCTCCTTTGTGGAGGTTCCCAGCATCCTCCTTGGTCTCCACTGTGGGTGCCTCCATAGAGGAACCACACTTTGCCAGAATGGCATAGGAATTGTAGAGAGGTACAACTGGAGGGATGTGCCTCTGTTCCACCACCCTCACCGTCCCTGAGCCCACTGTGGTCCAACCGCTCCTCTTTCTTGGCAACCTCTGAGGCAACAGCAGTGGCACTGGTGGTCCCTGGATGGAAGAGGAGGTCCCACAAATCCTGGCCAACTCAGCCTGGAGATGAGCAACCTCCTCCCTCAGCCCAGAGAGGTGCCTGTAGATGGAACAACACCGCATCCTTCAGAACGTCTCCCGGAAGACTGCTGCTCCACAGCCACTGCACTGCACCACTCCAAACATGTCTTATTTCTGGCCCCTTAACTGTTTGCAATCCTTACTCTTTCCTCTGTTTTTTTTTTTTCTCTTCTTACTTTCTGCCTGTGTGCCCTTTAAGCTCCTGATTGTCCTGTTCTGAGACAAGAATATCCTATATTTCTCAGTAGACCACTTACTTGCTCAGAGGCAGACCTCCAGCAGTTAGAGGGGGCCAGAGAGGTACTCTTGCCCTTCTAGGATGGTGGGTCTTTGGTGGTTCTGTGATCACTCACTTCCTGCTCCCAAACAGGAAGTTCCTGTTGTCAGTCAAATCCTGTGCCTATAAAAATAGAACTAGCTTTGGGTGGGGGGGGGTGGAGGGGAGGGAAGGAGGGCAATATAGTCCCAGCAGAGAAGTCCAGTCACACAGCAGTCCTTTCTCCTGGTGTCTTCTGCCAAACTATTAGCAGAATCTTTCTAAGGCCTCAAACAGCACCTAATGTCTAGCTCAAAATGCACCTGCTTCTCAGGCCCCACTTGATAGACAGGCCTACCCCCAAGGTAGCACCCAGCAGGGCTACCTAGAGAACCCTGCCTCCATTCCAGCCAAGCCAAGGGCTTAAGTAAGCTATCAGTCCTCTTAAACTGCCCTCCTAACCCCCCACACACCCTACTTGACAAAGCCCTCTGAGCTGCTCCCCATCACAGCCCGCCCCATTTCACTATCCCCACCTCTCACTCTTCCCTTGTTTCACCGTCACCCAGCCTCTCTCCATCTGGGATAGCATTAAACCCTATGCAGTTACTCTGCCATAGTCCTTCAACGGATTTGCAGGTTTCCAGGGGTGTGCTACCTAGGACAACTAATTAGAAATAGCTTGATATTCTATTTCAACTGCTCTGTTTTTCTCCTATTTGTCTAATTCTCATGTAATCACTCTTTAATGCCTAAGGATCAGGTCTCTGTAACCATTGAATATGTGTATCGTCTTATTGTCCACCCTGACGTGGCACCTTTGTAAAAGAGCTCACACTCAAAGGTCTTTCCGAAATACTAATTAAATAAAATAAATAATAAATAAAAAAAACATCCTGGCTCTATGCTTCCAAAACTGTACCTGCGTCTTATCACCTTATCGCTATTTTGAATTCTGATTATTAATTCTTCATGTCAGTTTGGGCTTTCTAGTTGGAGGGTCTTCTCCTCGTCCTTCTGGACTGGGACCAGGCTGGGTTTGTGTGCAAAAGACAGGCTTATGATAATGTGTGCCGTATGTTTCTTCTTTTAGACTATGTCCATTAGCTCTCGATCCCCCTGATCTCGGCCAGCTTGGACGTGGAGAAGGCTTTTGACCAGGTTTCTTGGCTGTTTCTCTGGTCATGTTACAGATATTTTGTTTCCCTACCATTTTCATCAACATGCTGCAACAATTCTATTGTTCCCCTTTAGCTGTGGGAAAGTTAATGGATTACTTTCTACTCCTTTTTATTCCGGGGGGGAGGGAAGGCACCCGTCAGGGTAGTCCCCTCTCTCCAGTATTATTTGCTCTCTCTATATATTGAACCTTTGTCTTCCCATATTCGACACTGCCCACTGTTCATGATATACCATTAGGTGGTTGGGAATATAGAATTTCTCTGTTTGCTGATGATAGCCTTTTAACTCTCACTGAGCCTACCACATCTTTAGAAGTGGCCCTTACTGTTTTGGATGTGTTTGAGTCTTTAGCCGACTTTTATTTAAATAAAGACAAGACAGAATTATTAACTTTTTACTATTCACGCCCCTCCATATATTGTTGACTCTAAGGCAGTCTGATGGAAAAATAATTATTTAGAATATTTAGGCATGTCGATCCCTAAGACACAAGACCACCTTGATTTATTGAATTATGAACCCCTGACAGTAGCCATAGCAGAATATATTAGTCACTGGTCTTCTTTTCATTTTTCTTTTTTCCAAAGAATCAAAATTATCCATCTTAATGTATTACTACGTATTTTATTTTTTCTTCAGACCCTACCATCTCTTTTCCTTATCTGTTTTTTTTTGGGGGGGATTAGCAGCAGATGATTTGGGGAATTATTTGGGGAGGAAGAAAACCTTGCTTGTGGACTTCATCATTGCATCTTTCCCCAGCATGAGGGGGGATAAATCTATTTCACCTTCGCTGGTATGCAGTCACTTGCCAATTACGTATCCTTTGTTTCTGGATGTCAGCATCTTTCCAGGCTCATTGAAAAGATATTGAGTTTACCTTAAGTGATCTTCGTGACACAAGTCAAATTCTATATTCTTCTCCCTAGGTAATATTCCATTTTCTGATTTTTCTCGATACACCAGGGAAATACTTCATACCTGGCATAGGATATGGGTACGTTTCATAAGTGACAAAGCTGTATTTCTAATACCTTTGACCCGAAACCGACAAAACCACTTAAAGTTATCTGATCCTTTTTTGCATAGGTGGGCTTGGGCTGATCTGCAATATTTTCATCAAGCAATAGATTCTAAGGGCCTTTAAACAACTGAAGACTTCAGGCTACCTTTGATGTACTTTTTACAGATCATTATTTTTTATTTATGTATTTATTTTTATTTATTTAGTTTTTGTTGACCAGGTAAGTGCACTAGACAAATCCTGCCTATTTTCAGGCACGACCCGGGGGAGGGGATACAGATGAATGCCAACTGACCTTGGACCAGATTAAGCTGTTGGTGGTATTTTTCGTGAATGGAGGAATTTGGCCATTGCACCGAGGAAATTCCCCTGCTGTTTTCGAGAAGTGCCATGGGATCTTTAACATCCACCTGAACTACCACCAGAACTGGCAGATGAGACCTCTGTTTAATGTCTCATCTGAAAGACAGCACCTCAGGAGTGCAGCACCCCCCTCATGCTGCACTACAGTGTCAGTATTGGGATATTAACCCAAGTACCTGATGTGGGGATAGAACCTACGGTCTACTGATCTCCCAGCCTCAGAGGCGAGTGTGCTACCTGCTGAGCCACTGACAGTGTTATAAATTGCTACTTATAACTCTGAGTCTCTCTACAGATTCTACAGTACCTTTTTGGGATAGGTATTGTTCGAAGTCCGTATCAGCTTTTACTGATTTAATTATCTTTCACCAGCAGGGAAATCTGCAGGAACACCTGATTAGCACTTTTTATTCTATTTTTTGTCTTCTATCACCAGAGTCTACGGTCTATATTCTCAATCAGTGGTAGAGAGATTTGCATCTTGAGTGTGACCAGGCTTACTGGAATACCTATTCCCTCACTACTTATAAGCTTTTGATGGCTGTATAGCTTAAGGAATTTGCCTGGAAATGCAGAATGCATTTTGTAAGATCCCCAGTACATACAGTCTCTTACTGAGGACCACAGGCGGGTGTTTGTTCGTGATCCTGTGGGGTGAGTCTTTGGTGGACCACATTCACATTTTTTGGTCTTGTCTTCTTTTGCAGGCATATTGGTCTGCTATCTTTCAAGTAATTGCTTCATTATTTGATATTTCTGTCTCTTTATCTCCATTGTTGGTTTTACTGCATATTTCTCTTATTGGGTTTTTAGATTAGGGGCCAGCAATTGAAATTAATGGCAATTCTTTTGGTATGTGCTAAAATACATAATATATAGATACATATATAGACATAGACATAGATTTTATATATATATATATATACACACACACACACACACACACACACACACACACATACATATACACACACATACATAGTACTAGATTTTGGCTTAAATCAGAACTCCTTCGGGTGTCCATCTGGTAACCCTCCCTCTTTTATCACATGACTGATGTTCCCAGCAGATTACAGTTTCACCCTTTGATGCTGTCGATTTAATGTAGCAGATGCTAATGCTTATCAAGCCACCCTGCAGCCTTTTGCCATTCCCTAAATTAAAGTTGATATTTTGTATCAGATCACAAGAAACTGGTTTACAGAGATTATCAGTTGGGTTCTTGACTACAGACAGTAACTGCATACTCTCTTGAAGAAAATTCACCAGTTTCTAGAAGCTTCAAGCCTTGTTTGCCCCCTCCTTCTTCTCCTCAGTCTGTGATGGGATCTATAGTCATTTATTGATTGATTTGTTTTTGGTAACCAGGTGGACCCACTGGAACAAAAAGGCCAGTTTTCAGGGGAACAGGATACCACTCCAGTTACGGTCTTATTGCCTGTGATGACCTGCATCATTTGGATTTTTAAGCCTTGAGATTCCATTTATCTTGTTTATTTCTGTACCTTTATTCCATTCTTGATATGTAAAGTCACTTCACCCTTCCCTTCTCACTGTTACTTAGGACTAACACATAGCTTGGTATGGTTGTGTCCCACAGACAATGTATCTTTCAAGATGTGTAGTAACATATTACTCCAGTAATCAGTAAATAAACAGCACTATATGTGGGTAATACCACTTGACCGGGTTTGCGTTTAGTGTTAGATATAGGCACTCCTTCGTTGTTTGCTGAGACATAAGGCCACAGACCAAGTGCTCAGCACACAGCGGAGAAAGACCTGCATCTCCCAGTGAACACAACCTCTGTTTTAATTTTACTTATAAAATGGCCTGATATTGAAAATATTTGGCTTAGAAAAAGCAGGATCATTATGTTCATGAATACATACTGTAGAGTATCAGCAGATGATCTGGATCATCCAATCAGAGAGCAGTATTTTGGTGGCCATCTTGACCCATTGTATGAAAATATAAAATATAAAATACTGAAACAGCTCAGCATGGACTACAGAAACTGCAATTGTCTTGACTTTGTGTGTTTTATGTTATAGGGAGAAAGTGTCAATGACTGCCTATCCAGCATCTGAGTCTGCTCTTGCTATTATTAAAGGTGGAGCGCAGCGGGAGCGACACGTATTTTACCCCTGGTGGATCAGGCTGCTATGTTATATTAAGGAATGGTTTCCAGAGTACCAAGACTGGATAATAAGGAATTCCTACAACTACAGCATCAATGAAGAAACATAATTTCAGAAAATGCTATCGTGCGTTACAAATTTGTACGTTGGCCTTGATTGTGGAACTGTTATTTTGTGTGATTCCAGAATAAAAGCTGGAGTTTCCGTAAATGTTATTTCATACACAGGCTCATCTGTTTACTGTGCAATGCTGGAAAACCAACCATAAAGCACCCACAAGTTGTATCTGTTTTAACCCCCAGTACAATAAGAGTGTAAGGCCCATATTTAGTTAGCAGAAATTTAGTTTACATTTGTGATATAAAATATCCAGCGTATTAATAGTAGAGAAGCCATTGTGAACAGGTCCCACCTGCCTTGTTCCCCCACCTCATATGAGGTTTAACTTCTTAATGTTTTATTACATACAATTTCATTTTCTTAATAGTATCTTTAACGCAAATATGAACTTCAAGGCATGTAAATCAAATGGGAGAGAATACGAAGCAAACCATGAGTGATAAGCAGGATCACTGTGAAGCTACTGTACAGGCTGTCAGTGCTAAACTGAAATTGACATGGAGGCAGTAGAGCAGGCTGTAGCTCAGTCATCAGATGTTTTTAAGCTTGACTCCTCCCACCAACCATGGCGTGGTCATCTGCAGCACCCCCAAATCTTCCTTTCTACAGGGAAAAGTAGGTTCTGGTTTTCTAATGCTAGATTTGCTTAATTCCTTTTTTAAAGTGTTTCATTTTTTATGGTTTCTAACATTGCTCTCATCTATCGGATCCAGCTCCATCGACAATTCAAGGATGGAACATAAGAATCTGGGAATTAAGATGCTTTTGTTAGGCAGACAGAAAATGTCTGCCACAGACAGTAATGCCAGTCACTCAGTGACACCTGCACCTCAAACGACAGTACAGCTACAACATTGACAGGTCACTTGTACTGTCACTGCAGGACCCGGCACTGCTTTCCTGGGGGTTTTGCACCCCTTCCCTGAATCAACTCTGACTTAGAGTTGATTAGTTTAATTCAGGGAGTGCGGGGGGCAGAGCCCTCCTGCATGGGAGGTTTGAGGTCAAAGACCCTGAATAAAATGAAGACCAAACTGAATGTTTCTATGCTGACTGCAATTGTGGGTGACAGTGAGCCTTCGTTGAAATGTTGGTCGACAATGAAGTTGTCGAACCAGCATCATAGAGTCCACAGATGTCTATGATGTATATATTTATGACCTCGGGGCTCAATAGTATGTGGGTAATTGTCTCTGTCAGGCTATGTACTCTTATTCACTTGATCAAACCATAGTGCCTTTCCTCCCAGGTAGGCTCCTGATGAAGCCCCATATATTTATTGACGTATGCATTTACAGTTTTTGGCCAGGAAAGACACACTAAGCCAAGGCTTAATTCCAGGGTCATCTAGAGAGCACAGGGAAGTTAAGTGACTTGCTCATGGTCACACAGTGTACAAATGGTGGCTGTGGGATTCCAACTGAGTTCTCCAGGTTTGCAGTTCAGTGATTCTAAGCATCACCTACTAAGGGTGCTACACTAGGGAAGTTTGCTCCAAGTTAAATGTTTGACATTAAAAAATTCAGTCTGTCTCAGCGAGTACTGTGTTTTGTATTTTTTGTTAGACTCCAGGAGCATAAGGCCTCTGTAGCCGTGGATTCAGTGGTGCAGCTACAGGTCATGGAGGAGTAAAAACCAAAAGACAGCTGGGCACTCAGTACCTCATGCCACTCGGACACCGGAGATAGAAGCAAAAATATCTGTTTATTAATGATTTTTACATGACGCGTTATCAAAGGTTAAAATACTGTGAATCAATCACCATTTAAATACAAGAAGCCATTGTGATGTCATTACATGACGTATAAAATAGATAAATTGAGAACACTTAAATTACTTAAACACATAAAGCACATTTAGCATACCCCCCAAAATCAACTACAATATCTTTATCTAAACATAACGCATTTAAATAGTAACAAGAGATTCTTTCAAAAAATGTAAATCCAAACCTAAGGATTCAATCAGAATGACTTTAACAAAGAAAAAAAAGAAAAAAGGGGGGAAGGGGGAAGAAGAAAGAAAAAACAATTCCAAAAATAAACATGAAAAACTCATACATCTAGCTCTAATCAACATTGTAGAATTAGTAAAAACATACATGTTCTCTGAGTGAAGCTCTAAGAAGCCAGTGAATTTCTTATTCGTTTTCTCCAGATACTCTGATCAACAAACGAGCCTGTTTTTTATTTTCTCTTTCTTAAACACGATTTTATATCCAGACCCATATTAAGTCCTGGTTCCCTATTTGCACCTAGTTGTACAATTCAAAAATTCTCTCTTTGCAGAATCTGATCATTAAAATTGCCCCCTCTCGGTGGTGTCGATATTTTCTCTATTGCCTGAAAGCTAAAGTCATGTTTATTATCATAATGCCTTTTCATTTTATCTATATGAGCTGCTGTTGCATACATGCAATCTTCTTTTTGAATGGCACGTCTATGTTCACCTCCTCTTATTTTAAAATTATAGTATCGTTTTACCCACATAGAATGAAGAACAAGTACAGGTTGCTAAGTATATAACACCTGTTGTCTCACATGTCATGAGTTGTTCCATATTGTATTTCTTACAGGTATTAATACTTGAGAAAGCCTTACTATTCTTGATGTTTTTGCAATAGGTACACCTTTTACAGGTGACACAACTTGTAAGTTCTACCTTTAACCATGAACGTGCTTGTTCTGGGCCATGTAATGACTATGTATCAATAAATCTTTTAATGTTTTTGCCCTTCTAAAAGCCATTCTAGGAGGTTGTTGCACGATATCTCTTAACCCTGGGTCACTCCCCAAAATGGACCAATGTTTTTCCAAAACATATTCTAGTTCTTTTGCATGCACTGAGTAAGTCGTGACTATGTTAAATCTTTCATCCTGTACTTTCATCCTGTACTTTCATTCCGTCTCTTTCATTATCTTGTAAAAACTCTCTATCTTGTTCCATCACAAAATTCTTTGCCTGCTCGATAACATTCCTGCTATAGCTTATCTCTTTGAATCTAGCTGTCATTTCTTCCATATTATAATTTGTTAAATCCGGTGTACTACAATTTCACCTTGTTCGCAAAAACTGACCCCTCAGTATATCGTGAATCGTATGTTTCGGGTGACAACTGGATGCCAAGAGTAGTGTGTTGCCATCAGTCGGTTTCCTAAAATCCCAGTTTCAACATATCCATCTGATGTTAAACTAATATTTAGATCCAAAAAATGTATTTTATATCTATTTGTAACAGACGTGAACTTTAAACATTCTGTAGTGCTGTGCAAATAATCCACACATTTCTTAAATAAAGTCTCTCTACCTGTCCAAATAAGTAAAATATCATCAATAAAATGTCTAAATAAAAGGATATTTTTGAAATAGAGATTTTTTGTGGCATTCAAAACATGTTTTAATTCCCAAGAGCCCACATATAAATTGGCAGTAGTGGGAGCACAAGTGGCTACCATAGCTGTTCCCTTTTTTTGCAAAAACATTTTTTTTTATCAAATTGTAACACATTGCATTTCAACACAAATTCAAGCAATTTTGCAAGAAAGTCTGTGGGTGGACAAGCCATCTGGTTTTAAAACTCAGCTGCCACACCCCGAGCCACTTCATGTGGAATGTTCGTATATCGGGCTTCTCTGTCTAAAGTGCACAATATAGAATCTTTTGAAAATTGAATGTGGTTTAACAACCTCAAAACATCTTTCATATATTTTAAATAAGTAGGGAGTTCCTGTACAAATGGTTGCAGGTAAAAGTCCACACATTCCGACGAAAGCGGTGCTGTTAGAGAACCCAAACCACTGACAGTTGGTCTACCTGGAGGTTTGTCTAGAGTTTTGTGTACCTTAGGTAAAGTATAAAAAGCTGCTCTAATAAGGTCTTCTGTTGTTAAAAATTCCTCCTTTTTTTATCAATACGTCCCAATTCGGGGGCGTGGTTAGTGCTCGTTGTAGATGGCGGCTTAATCGGGTAGCTCTCGTCGCACGGAGCCTAGCACCCGGGATTTATACACTTTGGGGAGGATATATACAAAAAATAATAACGGACCAGGCTGCTGAAACTCGGTATTATTGACACAGGAATTTTGGACTCTTGGGGCATTCGGCAAAGCGGATTGTGAGTGAGAGATTCGTATCCCAGCTACACGTGATCTACATGATGGCGCAGTTACTAAACGAGCGAGAGGAGCCCCTCTATATGGGAAATGTTTGTGTCGATCATGGCAAGTATAGACAACCTCACATTAGCAGCTAATAATTCTGCTCTGGCAATTCAGCAAATTAATGTACGTGTGGACACAGTGGAGCAAAGGGTAAATACACAGGAGGACTCATTTCTTAACTACTCGGCCTTAATGAGAGAGCAGGCCGCTAAGATTAATCAGCTTCAAGATAAAGTGGAAGATCTGGAAAATAGGAGTAGGCGCAATAATCTGCGCCTATTGGGATTCCCGGAGGGTTGTGAGGAAGGGAAGGTTTTGCCATTTATACAACATGTACTGACTGAAATCTTGAAGCTCCCTGAGGGTACTAAAATTACAATGGAGAGGGCTCACCGCATGGCCCAGCCTAGGCCTGCTCAGGGGGAACGTCCTCGCCCCATCCTGGTTCGGATTCTGAATTTTGCTGAAAAAGAAGCAATACAGGCTAGGGCGAGAGAGCTCAGACAGCTACAGTGGCAAGGGAACAGGATTATGATTTTTCAAGATTATTCGAGGGAACTGGCCGCTCAGCGTAAAACTTTCACTGAAGCTCGAAGGAGGCTACATGCTTTAAAGATCCTTTTCACATTAAGGTACCCAGCCACACTATAAATCTCTATGAATGGTACAAGTCTGCAATTTTTATCTTCAGAGGCGGCTTTGGACTATATTGCCAATTTCTGTCCTAGAAATTTGATTTCCCAGTCTTCTAGTCTGGCTGAAAATGTTCAAGGTATCCCCATTTTAGCTCCTGTTACTACAGTTACCTCTCCTCAATCGGTACCGCTGGTGGGATTAGAACCCAGGAACTTGAAAGTATGGAAGAGACCTCCAGCTTCCCCGCATACTAAAAGGGACCATCCTCAGGAAAGGAAGAGCAGCACCGACAATCTGACTTCTCCCCCTCCAGATACACAAGGAGAAGTTCAGTTAGAATACGTCAGTCCTTACTTTGCCGAAAACCGATTCGCGATTCTGAACAATTTCCCCGAGGAGGAAGGTAGTGAAGCAATGGTCAATGAGGGTGGAAGTTTTCAAGAAGACCCTCTTACAGACTGCCTTCAGGGCATGGACAGTACCAAAGCTAGTACATCATCGGTCTTTCTGGCCCTAGGGTCCCCCCCTGGTCAATCTACAGATCAAGAACGAGAAGAGGGAAAACAACTGAAAATTTCATGAGCAAATGGACTTTTTTCCTAGGATTATACTGTTTAATGTTAGATAACTATCTGAATTGCTTATTGCTTATGGTAATAATATTACGGGTGGAAATAGGTATGGCTTCTTAAAGTTATACCTGGGTGTAGCCCTTTGGGGTAATGTCTATCAGAAGGTTTTATGGCAGCTGTTATTGATGGCACATTTAGGGGGAATCAGCTGGGGTAGAAGAGGAATGATTATATAAACATATAATGTGGGAGGCATATTTGTGGCTAAGGGATGTATGTAGATATGCCTGTGATAGGGTAGATCCCCAGGGGCTTGACCTACCCCCTTTTTCTTCCTTCCCTGTTTGTCTTTCAAAGGAGGAAGTTTAATATTTTTGTCAAGATAACATTTCACCCTCCATAGTATTTTACTGTGAGGACCTAATGGGTGGGATTAAGTGACTCAATGGGTCCATAGAGGCGATATGTAGAACTTAACACTGCCAAAGGGATTCTATCGGTTTCGTACTATGGGGCAATGATTAAGATGTGCCACATAGTTTTATTCAGAATATGCAGTACTTGGCTTGGTTACAGGTGGGCCCTAAGGAGTGTTGGTAAAGATTCATTAGTAGAAAATGTTTAGGGAATATTAGAAATCTAATTAGGGGAGGTGTCTTATAATATCTTATGTGGACATGGAACTGGTATGAGGGGGTTCTGAGTTTCCCACTAAAAGCAGAGCAATAACTGGTACTAAGATTCGGTTATAGGACTAGTTTCCCAAGAGAGGGGACTGTAGGCAGACCCCTTGTTGGCTCCAACATATACGGACTTTGTTGGTTGCTTTGGTCCTCATTTAGAGAAGTTTGATATATGCTCCATAGTGAATAGAGATATTCTTTCTTCTGAGAAATACCTGGTTCCCCCCAGGATCGATAGGATATACCATTGGCTAGGTTTCTAGCTGGCTTAATTCTACTGGTTCTTCTAATAATAGTAGGTAGTTTGTCTGTTAGGTTGTTATTTAGATAGTGTAGGAGTATAGAGTAGTTGTAATTAGGTTAGATAATTCCCGCCTATTGTTGGGGTACGTGTTTGCCTTGATTGGCACAGACATTTTTCATATCTGATACATAGATAGAGTTAGTTCTTTTAATAGTTTAGACTAAGGTACATTGAGGAAGGTAATAAAATGGCTGATATAGTGATGCATACCTGGAATGTCCGTGGGTTAAATTCTCCGATTAAACGTAAGAAAGTTCTCGCATACTTGAAATGTAAACGTTCTCAAGTGGCCTTTCTACAGGAGACTGAGTTTAATGGGGAAGACCATACCCGTATGATGAAGGATTGGGTTGGTCAGCAAGTGCACTCCAATGCCTTGGCCAGGAAACATGGAGTCCAGATTTTGGTGCATAAGTCTCTTCCTTGGAAGTTAACCCAGACACGTGCAGATTCTGATGGCAGATGGGTTATGGCTACGTATAATACGCCCACAGGTTTAATTACTGTATGCAATGTATATGCCCCCAATGATGATGCTCCACTTTTTTTCATAAGTTGGCAGAAGCAACATTAGAATTTAACCCTCCAAACTGTCCACTACTCATTGGTGGGGATTTTAATCTGACCTTGATGCCTATGTTGGATAGAAATGATGGGGGGAAAGAGGCACATCCTAAGAGTGTGAAGGCTCTCCATCAAATGTTGTCTGACCAGGAGTTAGTAGATCTTTGGAGATTGTTCCACCGCAGAGTTAGAAACTACACATTTCATTCTGTTCCCAATGATTCATATAGTAGGCTTGATTTTTGGCTTGGCTCTGATAACCTGACTACTAAAACTTTGGAGGTTTCAATTCTCCCTTGCTGTATCTCTGATCATGTTTTAGTTCGGTTACTAGTACAATGGGACCCAGTGCCCCCCCCAACTAAACAGTGGAGAATGGACCCACTTCTGGTACAGGACCCTGAGTTTACCCCATGGCTTATCAAGGAGGCTTCTCTTTTCCTTGCAGAAAACCCTATTGAGGACACCTCTGCATGTACAACTTGGGAGGCTTTTAAAGCCACGTTGCGAGGTAGCATTATGGGGTTTTAGGCTACTAGATGCAGACAAAGAGAAGCTCAACTGCTTGACCTAGAATGGAAATTGGTTGAGGCTGAGAGTAAGTTTAAGTCGCTGCATTCCCCCAATATTCATTCGCCTATAGGGAAATCTATATTAGCCATTCAGTTTGAAATTAATCAGATTATGAACAGGAAAGCGGAAGCTGCTATTTTACGTCTTAAACATATGTTTTGGGAAGGGGGGAAAAGGAGGTAAGGTACTTTCTTACCAATTAAGGAAACAGCAGGCTAGCAGATTTATCCCTGGCCTAAAAAATGATTTAGGCTTATTACCTACTTCTCCAGGGGATATTAATGAGATTATGTCTGCATTCTATACAAAGCTATATTGCTCCACTCACACTAAGCTTAATTTGGATACTCAGGGCTTCTTAAATTCACTGAGCTTGCCCAAGCTGCAGAGCCAACACACACAGGGGTTAGATCTCCCTATCTCTAAGGAGGAACTGATGGTGGCTATTCAAAACTTAAAAAAGGGTAAATCTCCAGGTAGCGATGGATACCCCGCAGAATTTTATCAGACTCTGGGCCATATTATTGCTCCCCTTTTGATTCAGGTCTTTTGGGAGGTCGAAATTAAGGGAACCTTTCCACCCTCTATGTGGGAGACAACTATTGTTGTGATTCCCAAGAAAGGCAAGGACTCCACAAATCCGGGAAATTATCGTCCTATTTCACTTATAAACTTGGATAGTAAACTTTATGCCAAAATCCTGGCCAACAGACTTAGTCCTTTGCTGGCTGAATTGATACACCCATCACAAGTGGGATTTATACCAGGCAGACATAGTTCAGATCATTTAAGAACCCTGTTGAATTTGATTCCTCTGGCCAGGTCTCTTCACACCCTGCTGCCATTATGTAGATTTGAAAGGCTTTTGACTCAGTGGAATGGGACTATTTATATTTGACCCTTGCTCATTTTGGGATTGGGGACACCTTTTCTCAAGAATAAAAGCTATATATGGGGCCCTTTGCCAGAGTTAATACCATTTGACCCTTTTCCCAACCTTTTCCTTTGGGTAGAGGGATGAGACAAGGTTGCCCGCCTCTCCTACATTTTTGTTTTGGCAATAGAACCATTGGCGGCTGCCATTCAAATCATCCAAAGATTAATGGTTTGACAGTGGGGAATATATCCTATGTAAGTTTTATGTATGCTGATGACATTCTTCTTTTGTTGGAGGATGCTCATACTGCTATCCCCGCTTCGATTTGCTTGAAGAATTCTCCAAACATTCTGGCCTTCGGCTGAATTACACAAGACAGAGATACTCCCCTGAATGAGCACTGTGTTCAGCAGGACATGGGTGTGGAGGAGCTAGTTTGACTCCAGTTGGGATCACATATTTGGGTATTTTTCTCACTCCCTCTTTAGAGGTTATATGGAAGACCAATATACAACCCCTTCTCTCCTTACTGAAGACAGACTTTGATAGATGGAGGTTACTTAAACTAACTCTTGCTGGGAAAGTGGCGGCAGTGTCTATGATTGCGGCTCCCAAATTATTTTATTTCCTGAGACATTTACCGGTCCCTTTACCTGCATGATGGTTTCAGAGAATTGACAAAGTAATTGGGGATTTTTTATGGGAGGGATCTAAACCTAGATTCAGTCAGGCTAAATTAAGATCACACTGGCGGCAGGGAGGGTGGAACCTCCTGTGGTTTGAAGGATACCATCGGGCCTTTCTGTTAGCTCAAACGATCAGCTGGGTTAGACCCCTTTCCCCTCTGTCACTGCAATGGGTACAGCTAGAGACAGACATCGTAGGGTTGTGTCATCCCTTATCTCTTCTAGTACAGAAGGATAATTTCATAAAAGCTAAGATTAATAAGGGTGGGAAAGAGAATACATCTCCTACGTCCCCTACAATAGATTCGGCCAGGAGAAACTGGGTTTGCTTTCATCGTAGACTTAAGATGGCACCTCTTCCTCTTTCTTATGTGCCTATATGGCACAATCCAGACATCACCATAGGTGGCAGCAAAATTATGTGGGGGCATTGGGCAGCATTGGGTATCACTAAGTTAGGAGATTTGTTGACCCCGATCATAAGAATATCCATACATTTCAGTCTCTGAGACAGCAATGGGGAATTCCAGCAAAAGATTTTTGGAGATACCTCCAGATCAGAGATGTTATCAGACAGCTTTTGCGCTCTTCATCGAGCCGGGTTCAACCATCTCCATTGGTTAAGTGGATGTCATGTACTAAGAGACTTGCGGGTCAGTTATATGCTACCCTGCGTGATACTCTTCCATCTCAATCTGAGACAGCGAGGATTAGATGGGAGAAGATGTTGCAGACTCCTATATCATCTGAGGCTTGGGATAAAGCCTGGATAGATGTTCATTCCTGGTTTACTGATGCCAAATCGAGACTAATTCAAAACAAAATTGCACACTCTTGGTATAGAACCCCAGTCATTCTGTATAGAGCTAAAGTAATAGAGAGTGATAATTGCTGGAGGTGTCAACAGCCGGGGAGACTTACTGCACATTCTGTAGACATGCCCCAAGATCCAACCTCTCTGGCAAGAGATTCTGGTTCTGGCTTCTTGGGTTCTCCAACAGACCATTCCCTATGTCCCCTTTTTGTATCTTGGTTAAGGGGTATTGCCTAAATTGTCACCATTAAAATTGAGATGGCTGGCCTTGTTAGCGCTATAAACCAAAAGAGTTATATTATGCCAGTGGAGGTCTGTGGTGATTCCTACAGTAACAGTAATATTGGGGTCATTGGCTAATCTGGCCAAACTGGATAAGATATCACACCTACAGAACTCTAAATTATCCTCATTCACAGCCTGTTGGGACCCATATTTGAGATACTTAGTGCAGGTTTCTCCTCCAGCAGGAATAGGGTGATCAACCTTGGTTTCTTCTGTTGGCTGTATATGTAGTAAGTCGTGGTGGGACTCCAGCAAAGGTAAAGGTAATGGTGCCCCATGTTTTGTGGGGGATGTGATATTTCCAGAACTATAAGTGTTATGATTCAATATGTTTGGTCTGCTGGACACACTGAAGTTAGCTTATGAGTAAGGATTTATGCTTGGGTTATTTTGGTATCTTTACAGGAGCGGGCGCTCCTTGCAGAACTATGTCTTAGTGCTCCGATTGCCTTGAAAAGGAACACCTTTGGTAGCAAGTATAAAATCATTTCTAAAGTGTAATACACCCAGTATAGTGAAGGATCTGATTCAATCCAAAGCTTTGGTTAAGTACTCCTTATAGGGTTGATAGTGGGAGGTTTTGGGGTACCCGGGATTGCTTGGCTTAAATTCTATGGTATGTCTATACATAATAGAGCATGTAATCCAGTGATATACAGTAGTCTTTATTCTGTTAGCTGAAATGTTTCGTTTATATAGTTTACTTTTAAAGTATTCTTGGTTGCCTTCATATGACAACTAGACCAGTATACCATTCCAGCACTCGTGGGCGGGGTTAGTTGTATTTTGTACTTTATAACTGATCACTGTATTTTGTAATGTGACCTTATGTTTTGTTTTATGTTCTGAAATATCAATAAAAATTATTACGAAATACGTCCCAATTCAAATGCTCATTTTAAAGTCTCATCCACCGAAGATTTAAATTTAAATGTTGGCTCCATATTCAATCTAGAGTAAAAATGGACATCATTTAGTTTTCTATATACTTCATTTACATAATGACTATGGTCTTGGATCACAACACAGCCCCCTTTATCCACCTCTTTGATAACTAGATTCTTATCATTTTGCAGAGATACTATAGCCGCTCTTTCAGCATTATTTACATTTTGATAACTCAAATTCAGTAGATTCTTAAAAAGAACTTCCAAATCTGATTTAGATCGAAACAGATTTATTCCCACATCTTGTGGATTTAAATTCCTGTCATTTTGTCCAAAGAATGATTTAAGGCTTAAATTCCTACACATAACATTTATATCCATAATAGTCTCATATTTATTCAGCGTGTTTGTCGGTGAAAAACCAAGTCCTTTACTCAAAACTCTATTTTCATCCTCAGTTAAAACATGTTGTGAAAGATTAATTACCTCCAGTGTCAAAAAAATCTCCAGCCCCTGTTGGTGTGCCATCTTCTGTTGTTGCCACGCCAATTGGTTTAGTAGCCATTTTCTCTGCCTTCTTCCCCCTGTCTTGTCTTCTTCCTTCTTCTTGAAAAAAAAATTGTTTGAAATCTGGGACTGTGTCTCGGTTGAAAAGGAGGATCCACATTTGGCCTGACCTGATGAAAAGGTGTGGGTGTACTGTTATCCAAATTCTGGGCATTTCTTTCTGGTTCATAGTCTGAATCATTGACTTCTGTACTATGTTCGAAAGAAACATATCATTCACATCTTAAAATCCCCTTTGGCTGTGTTTGATTTCTTTTCCAATTATATACACTATGGTTTTCATAATCTCCAATATCTCTCTGAAACTTGGTCAATTTCATTGTTTTTAATTCATTATCCAATTTAATAGTGCCCTTTAATTTATCATTCAAACTTTTAAATTCCAGATGTTCTTTGTATTTTAACACTTCCTTTTCCACCTCTTTTAGTTCACTCTTTAGTTTGATTTCTCTCTCTTTACTGAAGTGAATAATTAATTGCATTAATTTAAAACCTCCTTCCGACAAAATTTCCTGCCGCAGTTTCAAAAACTCTACATCTTCTCCCCCATAAACCAGATTTTTAATAAGTCTCAGTCCCCTTGGTATTCTATTTACCTGAATATAAGCTTCTAAATTGGTGGTGTTCCAATAGATATGTCTCAATTGCGTTGTTATTTTTTCCAGGCTTCAGAAGGCTTCAACAAGAGTGCATGCTTCTGGTGGAAAATCATCCAAAATTTGTTGCTCTTGGAGAAAAGGGTTTGTAGCTGTTACTGTGGTCAAGAGCTGAGTCACATAACTAAAAGGATCCTCAGGTGTTGCCATTAAGTCTAAATTAGGTGTAGCTTCCAAGGGTGTATTGTTTAATGTTTCAGCCAAGGCTTTTTCAAAACAACTTCCTTTAAATCAGATTTGCTTCTTCATAGGTGTATCCTACTTGAGGTTTCACATAAAAATAATCACTTTTTTATACTTTATAGCAGTACAACCCGTGCATATAAAACCAAAATATTCCAGCAAGAGACAAAAAGGTTCTGCACCGTGAAGCCGGTGCTTCAGTAAAATTCAAAGTAAAAAACAAAAGACAATTGCGCACTTAGCACCTCATATCACTCGGACACTGGAGATTGAAGCAAAAATATCTGTTTATTAATAATTTTTACCTGATTTATTTTGGATCAAATAATCCTTTATCGAAGGTTAAAATATTGTGAATCAACCACCATTTAAATACAAGAAGCCATGGTCACACAGTATACAAATGGTGGCTGTGGGATTCCAACTGAGTTCTCCAGGTTTGCAGTTCAGTGCTCTTAACCATTACGTGCCAAGGGTGCTACACTAGAGAAGTTTGCTCCAAGTTAAATGTTTGACATTAAAAAGTTCAGTCTGTCTCAGTGAGTGCTGTGTTTTGTATTTTTTGTTAGACTCCAGGAGCATAAGGCCTCTGTAGCTGTGGATTCAGTGGTGCAGCTACAGGTCATGGAGGAGTAAAAAACAAAAGACAGCTGGGCACTCAGTACCTCATACCACTCGGACACTGGAGATTGAAGCAGAAATATCTGTTTATTAATGATTTTTACATGATGCGTTATCAAAGATTGAAATCCTGTGAATCAACCACCATTTAAATACAAGAAGCCATTGTGATGTCATTACATGAAGTATACAATAAATAAATTGAGAACACTTAAATTACTTAAACACACAAAGCACATTTAACATACCCCAAAAATCAATTGCAATATCTATAGCTAAACATAACATATTTAAATAGTAACGAGAGATTCTTTCAAAAAATCTAAATCCAAACCTAAGTATTCAATCAGAACAACTTTAACAAAGAAAAAAAAAGGGGGGAAGGGGGAAGAAGAAAGAAAAAACAATTACAAAAATAAACATGAAAAACTCCTTATACATCTAGCTCTAATCAACATTGTAGAATTAGTAAAAACATATGTGTTCTCTGAGTGAAGCTCTAAGAAGCCAGTGAATTTCTCATTCGTTTTCTCCAGATACTCTGATCAAAAAACGAGCCTGTTTTTTTATTTTCTCTTTCTTAAATATGATTTTATATCCAGACCCATATTAAGTCCTGGTTCCCTATTTGCACTTAGTTGTACAATTCAAAACTTCTTTCTTTGCAGAATCTGATCATTAAAATTGCCCCCTCTTGGTGGTGTCAATATTTTCTCTATTGCCTGAAAGCTAAAGTCATGTTTATTATCATAATGCCTATTCATTTTAATTGTATGAGCTGCTGTTGCACACGTGCAATCTTCTTTTTGAATGGCACGTCTATGTTCACCTACTCTTATTTTAAAATTACGTATCATTTTACCCACACAGAATGAAGAACAAGTACAGGTTGCTAAGTATATAACACCTGTTGTATCACATGTCATGAGTTGTTCCATATTGTATTTCTTACAGGTATTAATACTTGAGAAAGCCTTACTATTTTTGATGTTTTTGCAATAGGTACACCTTTTACAGGTGACACAACCCCTAAGTTCTACCTTTAACCATGAAGGTGCTTGTTCCAGGTCCATGTAATGACTATGTACCAATAAATCTTTTAACATTTTTGCCCTTGTAAAAGCCATTCTAGGAGGTTGTTGCACAATATCTCTTAACCCTGGGTCACTCCCCAAAACGGATCAATGTTTTTTTCAAAACATATTCTAGTTCTTTTGCATGCGCTGAATAAGTCGTGACCATGTTAAATCTTTCATCCTGTACTTTCATTCCGTCTCTTTCACTATCTTGTAAAAACTCTGTATCTTGTTCCATAGCAAAATTCTTTGCCTGCTCGATAACATTCCTGCTATAGCCTCTCTCTTTGAATCTAGCTGTCATTTCTTCCATATTATAATTTGTTAACTCCGGTGTACTACAATTTCATCTTGTTCGCAAAAACTGACCACTCGGTATATTTTGAATTGTATGTTTCAGGTGACAACTAGATGCCAAGCGTAGTGTGTTGCCATCAGTTGGTTTCCTAAAAATCCCAGTTTCAGCATATCTATCTGATGCTAAACTAATATTTAGATCAAAAAAATTAATTTTAGATCTATTTGTAACAGACATGAACTTTAAATGTTCTGTAGTGCTGTGCAAATAATCCACAAATTTCTTAAATAAAGTCTCTCTACCTGTCTAAATAAGTAAAATATCATCAATAAAATGTCTAAATAAAAGGATATTTTTGAAATAGAGATTTTTTGTGGCATTCAAAACATGTTTTAATTCCCAAGAGCCCACATATAAATTGGCAATAGTGGGAGCACAAGTGGCTACCATAGCTGTTTCCTTTTTTTTGCAAAAACATTTTTTTTTATCAAATAAAAACACTTTGCATTTCAACACAAATTTAAGCAATTTTACAAGAAAGTCTGTGGGTGGACAAGCCATCTAGTCTAGCCAGTTTAAAAACTCAGGGTATGAGAACGGACTCAGGTCACTGGAGGGCCAGCCAGGGGAGAAGGATGAAGCGTCCTAGGGACTGCTCTCCTTATCCGGGAAGGAGAGTCATTGTCCGGTGCTTGATAGACCCCTGGCAGAGGCCAGAGGGAACCACAGCAACTGACGCTTAACAGTACTTCGGAGGCAGGGAAGATGCAGGTCATCATTGCATGTCCCCGCCTTCCCCCGTAAGGGGAAAAAAATCCACTCCTGCACCCATTGGCACAATGAAGCCCACTCCAACTGCACTAGACACTCAGGCTGACTCCCACCTCTCCCAAGTTGATGACACCCTTGGTCAAGGTGTTGTGACCCTGCCCTGGGGGGTAAGCCAGGGGTTCAAGGGAGGATGGCTGAATGTGAGCTGCCACAGCCAGAGTGCATGACCGGGCTGATGGTCTCTGCACCAGAATGCAGGGGGCAAAAAAATTGCTTAAAGTGCGGCAAGATAGTGGCTAAGGCCGAAGACCACTATCTTTGTTTAAATTGTTTAGGTCCAGACCCTAACTATGAGATCTGCTCTAAATTTTGTTCAAAAACAGTATAAAAACAGGGCTAAGTGATTGGAAATAATGGCCTCTCAGTCTGCCTCCCCCTTGAGCAAAGGTGTTGAAGAAGCATCCTCTTCTCAACATAGAGCTAAAGATAGGTCCATTAAGGACCTCCTAGAGAATAAGTCTGATAAAAATAATAATAATAATAACCAAGCTAAAAAAAGACCAAATGAGGAGAATTCTGATTCGGTGCCTGCTAAAAAGAAAGAAAAAGAGAAACATATCACTTCTCCTCCTGATGAAAGGCAAAGGGAGACACCAGTGACACAAAAAGATACACCCTCTGCTGAAAAAATGGCTAAAGCTTGGCATATGCATCAGACATTACAGACTATAGACAATTTCTTTAATGCCCCTTCTGATCCTACTGCCCCTCCAACTTCAGAACTTGGGTTTGCCCAGGGCTTGTATTACATTGAGCGTGATGATGAGGATGAACCTGAGGATGAACCTATGGAACCAGACATATCCACTGATCAAGAGTTTGGCAATTCCTCTAATGGCCAGGAGGTTTTTCGAACAACATGAATTATTGCTGTATTTTGACTATTGCAGTTAGCCCCAGCACCCAAACTGCCCCCCAGCAGTCAAACTGTCCCGGAGAGTAGAGGGTTAATTTCTATGCAGAGCATAGAACGTTGAGCTCGAGCTTGGTTCGAACCTCTGTCTGCTGCACTTTGAAGCACAACCGTCAGATTCTTTACTCCGCCTAACTGAATGGTCGCTCCGGAGATTTCTCCTTTGCTCGCGGTTCGAATGTTGGTTAAAGTCTTCAGTTTTACTGACTATTTTTCACAAGTTTCAGTTCAGATCTCTGTCTGTGGTACAGTAAGTACTAGGTAGTGAACTAGACATAGTAAACTTGTAGAAATTGTAAAAATTGATTTTTCAACCGGTTCAGCTGCACCGGCCATTTAGTGAATTATAATTCTGTCTTTGTTTCTAAACTTAGAGTGTGGTTACCGGTTCTTATCGGTTTTAAAAAGCTGCATTTTCTTGTGTTTTTTTTCCAATACCCATGTCACAGTTAGAAACTGATAAGGGTGTCTTGCCTAGTAGTTTGCCATAGAAAGGGTTAGTTTGTGGTTAGGATGGCTACATCTGAGAAACCTAAAAGAAAAACTAGGCCCACTGGGTTTCAACACTGCAGTGTGTGTGGGGAGGTCTTTGCTAAGGCAGATCCCCACACCACCTGTGTTTATTGTCTGGGGTTTGACCACCTAAATTCAGACTGTCAAATCTGTAAAAATTTCTCTAAGTCTACCCTGGAAAAAAGATTAGGTAGGCTTAGGGATAAGGAGGCCGAGAAGTCCACTGACCCAGATGGCCAGCCAGGTTCGGTTCCGACTGAACCTGAGGGACTGCTGTCTGACTATGTCAATACTTCTTCGGGCAAGAGGAGAGCTGATCCTGAGGGATTGGTTCCTACAAAAAGAAAAGAAAAATCTGCCAGTTTGGATCCAGAGACCCATTTTCTGACCGCTGAAGAGATTGTCAAAGCGATAAAGATTGTAGAATCGCTTCGCCCGGTTCCATCTCATCCGGCAATTCTGGCAGGTGCTCAGTTTGGTCGGTTCCTCCAGTTCAAGATTATGCCACTGAATATTTCTATGAACCGGATTTGGAGGGGGATAAATATTATGATGATGATGATGATGATGATGATGACGATGGTGTAGAAGGTCTTTTTGAGTCCATTGAACCGGACATCTCCCCAGACAGGCCTTCTGGTGTTTCCCCTCCTAGGCTTTCTGAGTCCCCTTCCCACTACATGTTTTACAGGAAAGTGGCAGAAACCCTCCAGCTCCCTGTGGAAAAAGCTGTAGAGGAACAAGAAGAATCTGATTATGTGAGGATGATGGACATCCCAGAGTCCATGAGACTGTCTATTCCCCTTCATAAGTCTTTTGGGAAACAGACAAAAGATTTAAAAAACTCCAAATTCTGTACCTCCCGTCGACAGAAGGATGGGCAAAACGTACACCTTATCTGGTTCGGGTACAGAGTACTTGTATCAACAATGTAGCCATGTTGGAGTTGTGCAGGCTGCAGCCTGTGATAAGGCTAAAATATCCTTGGCTTCACAACCCTCAGATAAAGACTCTAGGAAGCTGGATGTCATGGCGAAGAAACAGTACATGGCACCCGCCTTGGGACTCAGGCAGGCTAATTATATGGCCTATGCAGCCAGGTGCCAGAAATCCAGGTGGGACACTGTACTGGCACTGGCTAGGCAGGCATTCCCCCAGCTAGCCTTGGAACTGGAGGGGGTGGCTGCTGATGGGGTTGAGGCATCTAAGGTACAGTTCCATGCTGCTGTGGACTCCAATGATGTGTTATCTAGAGTCATGTCTACATCTGTGGCTCTTCAGAGAATGGCTTGGCTCAGAAGTACTAGCCTATCACAGGACACCCAGGCTAAGGCAATGGATTTCCCTGTGGTGGGTAATTCTCTGTTTTGAGAGCAGACAGAGAATTACATGAAAAAGATGGATAAGTATAGGACCACCTATAGGAGTGCACAGGGCAAGGAAATGCAGGCAACTCCTCAAAGGCAGCAAGCTAGGGGAAGGGGCAGGCCTTTTCATAGGCTTTTCTACCAAGCTCAGGCCTCTTCTCCCTTTCCTCAGAGGGGGTTCTTCAGAGGGAGAGGCGAAATGAGGATGAGCAGGGCTGCATCTATCCCTCAACCTAAGGCTTCTGCCTAGCAGACACCCTGATGTGTCAGCCCAGGTCAACTCCCCCATTCCTGTAGGAGGCAGGCTGGCTTACTTCATCCAGGACTGGATGTCTGTTACCTCAGACAAGTGGGTCCTGGAGGTGGTAAGCACGGGGCTGGTTCTCAGCTTCAAAAAATTTCCAAAGCTGAGGGCCAGATCTTTTCCACCTGCAAGCATCTCCGAAACCATTGCCCTAAAGGCAGAGGTTTCATCTCTACTGGCTCTAAAGGCTGTAGAGAAAGTTCCTATATTGCACAGGGGCAAAGGTCTGTACTCCAGTTACTTCCTTACCCCAAAAAAGACAGAGGAGTGGCAACCCGTCCTAGACTTAAGATACCTGAACAAACATCTTTTAAAACTAAAATTCAAAATGGTGACTCTGGGAATAATCCTTCCCTCTCTAAGACCAGGGGATTGGCTAGCTTCCATGAACTTAAAAGATGCCTACTTTCACATTCCCATCAGGTGCTCCCACAGAAAGTACCTCAGGTTCGAATTCCCTTCAGGCCATTATCAGTTCAAAGCTATGGCCTTTGGCCTGGCATCAGCTCCAAGGGTATTCACAAAATGCCTAGCAGTAAAAGTGGCCTTTTAAAGAAGGAAAAATATTTCCATATTTCCATACCTGGATGACTGGCTCATTGTGGGTCAGTTCCCAGACCAAGTCAAGTCAGACCTTCAAGTGACTCGGCAAGTGCTCATTTCCCTAGGATTCCTTCTAAATCTTCCCATGTCAGTTCTTGAGCCTGTACAACTCCTCACCTTCATAGGGGCAGAGTTGGATACAGTTAAAGCAAGAGCTTTTCTTCCCCTGGAAAGGGCAAGGACTATTGTAGAGCTGGCTTCTTCATTCCCCCTTCTGGTCTCTCGGCCAGCAAAGCACTTCCTTCAGCTTCTGGGCCACATGGCAGCTTCTACAGCAGTGGTCCAAGGGGCCAGATTTCAGATGAGGGACATTTAGTTTCATCTGAGAGCCTTTTGGTCTCAGAAGAAAGATTCTCTAAACAAACTAGTTCCAGTGACTCAGACTGATCCAGACTCTCCAATGGTGGGAGGATCAGGGCAACCTTAGGCAAGGAGTCCTACTGATCACTCAGTCTCACTCTGTGGTCCTAACCATGGATGCTTCTCTATTGGGGTGGGGAGCCTATTTGGGGGCTTTCACAGCCCAGGGACTGTGGTCACCTCAGGAATCCCTTCTTCATATCAATCTCTTGGAACTCAGGGCAGTCTTTCTGGCCCTTCAAGCTTTCTCTCAATCAGTGCAGAACAAGGTGGTTCAGGTCAGGACAGACAACACCACCACCATGTGGTACATCGACAAGCAGGGAGGCACAGTCCACGGCCTTGTGCATGGAAGCCATGAAATTGTGGTCCCTAGCTTATTCTCTGCAGACCTCTCTGATAGCAGTCCAGCTTCCAGGGAAGAACAATGTGCTAGCAGATGCATTGAGCAGGATCTCCCAGGGCCATCACGAATGGTCCCTGGACCCTCTGGTGTTAAAAGTGATTTTTTTTCAAGGTACGGCGCTCCAGAGATAGATCTCTTTGCAGCCCCAGACAATCACCAACTTCCTCTGTTTTGTTGCAGACCCCCAGTCTTGGTCTCAGTCCCTCTGGATGCTCTGATTCTGAACTGGGAAGGGAAATTTCTATATGCCTTTCTTCCCTTTCCTCTACTGTTCAAGGTTCTGGTCAAGGTAAGGTCACAACCTTGCAAAGTGATTCTGATTGCTCCAGACTGGGCCAGGCAGCCTTGGCACCCCTGTTGCTGTCCCTAGCAGTCTATCTTCCCCTGCATCTTCCCAGGAATTACAACCTGTTAACCTCCTCTCAGGAGAGGATTAGGTACCCTAGTCTTCGGTCTCTCAATCTCAAGGCATGGCTCTTGAAGAGTTAGAGTATGCAGATTTGCATCTGTCTCAAGGGGTTCTGGATATTCTTAAAACCTCTCAAAAGCTTGCCACCAGAAAAAATTATAACTCCAAATGGAAAAGATTCAGCATTTGGTGTTCCAAGAAACATATCTCCCCAGACACTGCTGAATTGTCTACAGTTCTGGATTATATGGTTCATCTTCATGGCCTAGGCCTCAGACCAGCTACTCTCAAAGTACATTTGTCAGCTGTTTCTGCTTTTCTGTCAGTGGGAAAGCCTTCCTCACTGTCATCTCACCCTGTATTCTGTAAATTTTTCACGGGATTGCTTCATACCAATCCCCCCTTTAGGAATCCTACCCCTGCTTAGGATCTTAATATTTGCATTGCTCAGCTTATGCAACCCCCTTTTGAGCCTTTGTCTTCAGCAGAGCTCAAGTACTTGACTTGGAAAACTGTGTTCCTGGTAGCTATTACCTCTGCCAGGCATATTAATGAATTGCAAACTCTGTCAGTGGAGCCTGATGTTATCTCATTCCATAGAGATAAGATGGTCCTTAGAACTAATAGGAGGTTTTTATCTGTAGTGGTTTCAGATTTTCATCTGAACCAATCTGTGTCCCTCCCTATGTTCTTCACTGATCCTTCTTCTTCAGAAGAAAGAAGTTTACACAGTTTGGATGTTAAAAGAGCCCTTGGTTACTACATTGAGCGTACTAAGACTCACAGGTTTGACTCCCTCCAGTTGTTTCTCATTTATGGGGAAGTGGAGTAGGGCAAACCTGCCACTAAGAGAACTATTGCCAGGTGAATTGTCTCTTGTATTCAATTCTGCTATGAGAAGCTAGGCTAAATACCTCCCTCAGGCCTGAGGGCTCATTCGACCAGAGGTACAACTACTTCCCTTTCTGCGGCCAGGGATATTCCTTTGCTAGAGATATGTAAAGCAGCCACCTGGAAAACAGTCCATACATTTACCAAGCATTACTCCCTGGACATCTGGGCTAGGAGTGATGCTCAGTTTGGTACAGCAGTACTGCAGAGCCTATTCCCAAGGTAGGTTTTATTCCCTCCTCCATGGAGGTACTGCTTGGTAGTCTGCAATAGTCAGAATACAGCAAGATGTCATGTTGTTTGAAGAAAAAATTACTCACCTTAGTAATTATGTTTCTTATAATGGAGTCTTGCTGTATTCTGACCTCCTTCCCTGCCTTCCCTCTCAGAACCTGTTTTTGGGAAGTGGGCTGGCAGGTCAGGTGCAGTGTTGCACCCCGGGGGTGCATTTGGGTACTCCCTCCTTTTAGAGAGGGGAAGTGGGTTATATTATTAATTTAACAGTCTTAAGTTGTTCATTACCTGGTTTTTTATTTTGGATTTCTTGACTCGAGTCTTTTGGGGATCCAAAATATTTGGTTGTCATTTGGCTAGTAAAATTTTACTATCCAGGAGACCACTGATCAAGAGGAGGATGCAGATGATCTGGAGATGATGGGTCTCCCTCCTACTAAAAGGCTGCTTTTGCCCATTCATAAATACCTTCACAGGGCAAACTTTAAGCTTCTTCAGAACTCCACTTCTGTGCCCAGAGTAGATAAAAAAATGTAAAAGCAATACCAGTTAGAGGAATATAACACAGAATTCCTTTATGTACATCCAGACCTTGACGGGTTGGTACGGGCTGCAGCTTGTGACAAAGCTGAAGTGCCACTTTCCTCTCAATCTCCTGAAAAAGAGTCTAGAAAACTGGACTCAATGGGCAAGAAGTCTTACACCACAGCCTCTTTTCTGCTTCACTTTTCCACTTACATGACCCATTCAGCTCAATATCAAAAGTCTCCTTGGAACTCTGTTTTAGCCATAAGTCAACAGACCCCAGACCAAATGGCCCAAGACCTGGCAGAGACTGTAAAGACATCCTTAGAGGCAGCCAAATACCAGCTCCATATGGCTGTTGACACTAATGATACTGCCTCCAGGAGCTATGGCACAGGCCATCTCCTTGAGGCATTATGCTTGATTGAGAACCACTAATCTTTCCCATGACACTCAGACCAAGGCCATGGATTTTCTCTGTGAGAACAATTCTCTCCTTCGGAACAAAAGTGAAGCATACATGAACATGGTAGAGGAATACAAAACCATCTATTGAAGCGATGCTGCTAAAGAAAAGGCCTCTACTTCTCAAATGTCTCAGAACAGGGGAAACAAAGGCCGGGGCTATTATCCTAGGGCCTTCTACCCTATATCTATGCCCCTCGATTACTCTCAGATGAGAAGTTATTTCAGAGGGAGAGGAAGGAGAAGTCAGAGAAGGACCAGCTCCTCTCCATCTCCCAGCATCCATTCCAAGCAAACCTGACTGCAACAGCCAGGTCACCTCCCCCTCCCTGTAGGAGGTAGGCTGATCCACTAACTTCCACCAATGGCACCTCATAACCACAGACAAATATGAACATATGAAGAAGCCAGCAGAAGAAGGCCATTTGGTCTATCAAGTTTGCTCGCGTCGTGTTACGGGGTCCACAGCTTGAGCTACTGTCCCTCTCCACTCTCCCCAGTCCTCCCATCTTCCTGCAGGACCCTTACCCTCCCCCTATATCTGTCCTGGCCTCTCTTAAAGTTGCCCACTGTCTTCAATGAGATTACCTCTTCTGGCAGCGCATTTCAAGTGTCCACCGCCTTGTCTGTGAAGAAGTGCTTCCTGACCTCCCTCCTAAACCTCCCACCCTCCAGTTTAAGACTGTGCCCCCTTGTTTTATGGTTGCAACTCAGCTTAAAGAGACTCTCCTTATCAACCTTATTTATCCCTTTCAAGTACTCAAAGGTCCCAATCATGTCCCCTCTCTCTCGCCTGTCTTCCAACAAGTACATGTTCAGTGCCTTTGACCTCTCCTCATATGCCTTACCCTTCTGACCAGCCATCATCTTTGTAGCCATCCTCTGGATCTTCTCTAGCAGGTTAATGTCCTTTTCTAAGTGTGGGCACCAGTACTGAACTCCATACTCTAGATGCGGCCTTACCAGTGACCTGTATAAGGGAAGTATAACCTCCTCCCTCCTACTACTGGTCCCCTAGATATGTATCTCAGCATCTTGTTTGCCTTTGCTGCTGCTTTCTTGCACTGTGTGGAGTGCTTCAAGTCACTAGTGATCATCACTCCCAGGTCCTTCTCCTCCTCTGATGCTGATACTCAGACTCCACCCAGTTAGTACTCTGTCCTAAGATTCTTGGCTCCAATATGCATAACTTTGCATTTCTTTGCTATGAAACTAAGCTGCCAGATCCTGGACCACCTCTCTAGCTTTTCCAAATCTTCCTGTAGGTCCTGTATCCCTTCAGCTGTGACCACTCTCCCACAGAGGTTGGTGTCATCCACAAATAGGCACATTTTGCCCTTAATGCCATCTCTAATGTCATTGATGAAGACATTGAACAACACTGGCCCCAGCACTAAGCCCTGCGGGACCCCACTGGTTACCTGTCTTGTGCCAGATAACTCTCCCTCCACAACCATCCTCTGGGTTCTGTCCTTCAGCCAGTTTTCCACCCATATGGCCATCTTTTCTTCAACCATGAGATCCACCAACTTTCTGATCAACCTTTTGTGGGGCACAGAGTCAAATGCCTTGCTGAAATCAAGATAGAGGGTATCTACTGCTTGGCCCCTGTCTACTGTCTTAGTGACCCCCATGAACTCATGCTGCTTTGCATCCTGGAGACCATGCTTCTCTAGATATTCCACCAACCTTTCCTTTAGTATGGTCTCCATCAGCTTGCCCATAATGGAGATCAGATTGACTCATCTGTAGTTCCCTGGGTTGTCCTTGGGATGGTTTTTGTGGAGCAGCACTACATGTGCTGTTCTCCAGTCCTGCGGTACTATATCTGTCTCTAGTGAACTATTAAATAGGTCTACCAGTGGTCCTGCCAGCTCCTCAGCCAGTTCCTTTAGTACCCTTGGATGTACTCCATACGGGCCTGATGATTTGTCCACCTTCAATGCCAGCAGCCCCTCCCTCACTCTATCCTCCTCTATCACTACAGCTGTGTTCCCCTCACCTGCTCCTCTTTTCCCTCCTAAAAGCACTGATCCATCCTTCTCCCTGGTGAAGATGAAACAGAAGTATTAATTTAGTATCTCTGCTTTTCCCCCATTATACTCCACCCACTCCACCCCTTTCTTAAGCCTAACAGTTCCTTCTTTCTTGTTATTTTCTCACTTACTAAGCAAAATAAATTCTTCTCCCCCTTCTTAATTCCTTCAGCTATCTGCAGCTCCTTCTGTCTTTGCTCACCTGACTTTCTTACTTTCCTCTCTAGCCAACCTTAGGTAATGTTCTTGATCCACCTCTCTCTTGGTCTTCCTGAATTTTCTACAGGCCAACCCCTTTTCCCTTAGTGCCTGGGCAACCCCAGAACTGAACCAGCTGGACGCTTTGGCACTTGTGTTCTTACCCCTGAGCCTAACTCACTTATCTGTGGCAACCAGTATTCCTTTCTTAATAATGGACCACCTTTAGTCCACCCCATATTTGCTCTGATGTCCACCAGATGGCTCCTTAGCACTTTGCCCATTTTCCTGAAGTGTGCCCTTCTAAAATCCAAGATTTTGGTCTTAGTCAGGAAGCTTTCCCTGCCCATATCCAACTGGAACCACACTGTGCAATGGTCACTTCCTCCCAGTAGCTCCTTGACCATTATTTCCTGTACATGCTCCCCATTTGTGAGCACCATATCAAGAACTGATTTATGTAACAATGTATAGTTCTAGATGTGTAATCAATTATGTTATGCCCCCTCCTTGTGGCACAAATATGTAGTGTCTTCGCATGTAATAAGTTTGTCTAGCCACACTACCTGTGTAACAATTGTTTGAATTGCTCTACTCTAAGCTCAACCCCTTGTTTGTTTTATGTATACTCTTCCCACGTGCCCCCCCCCCCCGCCGGTCGCACTGTGAGACGAGCATCGTTTTGCTCAGTGTGCCTCTCCTGGTGAAACATTTTCAATAAATAAAAATAAATAAATAAAATTGCCTCGGCTCCATTACTAGAGTTTTCCTGATTTATTGTTTGTAAATGGACCTGAATAATCCTGATTAGTGTTAAATGTGTTGTGCTGTTCTTGTGCAGGTTTCTGCTAATTCTACAAGTTAATGACAGGTTAGTAGTTTAGGCATTTACAGGTATGGAGCTGTGCTGGGGGTGAGGGGGCTGGGGTGGGGAATGACTGTGAGGAAGCTAACAATCACGGGCCATACAATTGTTTAGTTGGTGGGAAGGGGGGTGATATGGTATAAATTCCACAACGGTTATTTGCCAGGTCAATGTGGGTTACATTGGGGGAGCGGGAAAATGGGGTGGGAGTACAGCACGGTTTTACATTATGTTCTACCATGTTAGATATACACATTTGTCATGTACCTTTCCTATACCATTCCACACTTTACCCAAGAGAACGGCAAGATATTTTTCCTTTGCAACATGGAATGTTAAAGGGGCACACCATAAAATTAAGCATTATAAACTCCTAAAACACTTGCACCTTCTGACAGCTGATGTAATTTTCATCTAGGAATCACATTTGCTTGATTTGGAAGTGCTTCAAATGAGAAGACGATATATTGGGCAGGTATTCTTTGCAGGTGGTAGCACGCAAAGTTGTGGAGTCATGATTCTTTTGGCTAGGATAGTCCCATTCATCCCTACTCAGACTATCAGTGATCCTTCTGAAACATAGAAAACATAGAAACATAGAATTTGATGACAGATAAGGACCGCTTGGCCCACCTAGTCTGCCTATTTCCCTACCTAATGTATAAGCTGCAGATCGTAGTTAAACAGCAGCCTATTTCCTCCTACCCCCCACTAGAATTGCGTTGTCTGTCCCATGCATTCTTGAATTCCCCCACTGTTTTTGACTCCACTACCTCCTCAGGAAGACTGTTCTATGTATCCACAACCCTCTCCGTGAAGAAATACTTCCTCACATTACCTCTGAGCTGTCCCCCTCTATCTGGTAGATATGTCTTTGTTAAAGGTCTTTTACATACCCCTGAACTTTTGTTGAGAAGTGTTTATGGTCCCAATGTGGACTCTCCTCTTTTTTTATACAACTTTTAAATATTTTAATGCCCTTCCTGTCCCTCCCCATGGTATTGGGCGAATATTGAAACCTACCATTCAACCCCAGTCTCGACCATTCTGGACACTCCCATAAAGGCCTATCCCTGGCACAAAGTGCTCTAACGGACCTAGTTGTCCACTTAGGCCTATGTGATATTTGGAGAACCCTTCTCCCTTCGGCCAGAGAGTACACTTTTATATCACCAATACATGGCACTACATCCCGGTTAGACTGCATTTTCCTCTTTCACTCCCTTCTCCCAAGGGTAATTGATTCAGATATTCACCCGGGCCCCCCATCAGACCATTCCCTTGTTATTTGCAAGCTCACTCTTTCCTCCCTACCTAAACCTGGAGGATACTGGAGCGTAAATAACCAGATTCTGAAGGACCCTGGAGCAATTCAGTTAGTTTCTGATCATATCACCCAATTCATTACTGTTAACCAAGGTTCTACCTGTAAACCAGACACAGAATGGTGTTCTTTGAAGGCATATCTGAGGAGAGTTCTTATTGGCCTAGCCTCGTCTAGAAAAAAGAGGAGAAAGGAGCGTTTACTGAACATACTTTTGCAAATTAGAAGCATGGAAGCTCAACTTTCACCCCAATCCTCAGATCGCTTTAGATATGATCTCATAAAGCTAAAGGAAGCTTATTTGGAACTCCTGTGAGAAAAAGCAGAGTATGCCATTTTGAAGGCCCAGGCCAACTACACGGACCATGGGGAACAAGCTGGTAGGTTACTTGCTTCGAGAATTAGACAACAAGAATCAGCCAGATTCATTGCAGCCATTTTCTCTTCTGAGGATGGCTCTCTTAAGACCTCCCCTGATGACATTGTGTCAGAGTTTGAAAAATATTACAAGCAACTCTATGGTCCCATGGCAAGCCCTCCTTCTCTTCAGCTTCTAGATAGCTACCTTAAGAAATCCCATCTCCCTTCTCTCTCTCAGAAGCCCAGACTCAGAAGCTTCTGTCTCCCATTTCAGAAGCAGAGATTTTAAGCATAATCAAAGACCTCCCTACTGATAAGGCCCCAGGGCTGGATGGCTTTACCTGTAATTTCTATAAATCCTTCGCTAACTAATTAGCACTGCCATTATTGTCCCTTTACCAACATATTCTTTTGAATGTAAAGTCTGATAGATCCCATTTTGAGGCTATAATTATCTTACTGCCCAAACCTGGTAAACGTATTGAGTTAGTCACCAGTTATAGACAGATTTCCCTTCTCAATCAAGATATAAAAATTTTGGCAAAGCTCCTAGTTGATTGTATAAATCTAGTTTTATCCGACCTTATTGGCCCAGAACAGGTTGGATTTATGAAGGGCAGGTCCTCTGTAGACCACCTACGTACTCTGGCCCTTGTCTTCTCAGTGTCTAGGGATGCTGAACACCCAGCAGTGTTGGTCTCCCTGAACGCCACGAAGGCTTTTTATAAAGTTAATTTGGCTCTTTCTCTTTAAGACCTTACATGCTTTTGGATTCGCCCCTAAATTTATACAATTGGTCCTGGCTTTCTGTAGAACCCCTTCTGCTCATATTTACAGAAATGGGAGGCTATCAGACTAATTTCTGCTTCAGTTGGGTACTAGGTAGGGCTGTCCCCTATCTCCTTTCCTTTTTAATTTATATCTAGAACCTTTAATTTGTAGACTAATGGATTGTCCCCAAGTGCAAGCTATTAATGTGGAAGGACAGAACGTTAAGGTATCTACGTATGCTGATGACCTCATCCTCCAAGTGACGTACCCAGTTACCTCTATACCCCCTATGCCTTAGTCATTAAGGAAATTATTAGAGAATTTAGTGTCCTGTCAAATTATAAATTAAATGTAAATAAGATAGTCATGTTTCCCCGAAATTATAAAACTGAAAAGCCTATGATTTCTGATCTAGGACTTTCTTGGGATCCAAATTTGCTTAGGTACTTGGGGAATGACCTTACCAGGTGTGAGTCTCACCTTAGAAAGATAAATTTGGATACCACCCTCCAGACTCTTACTCATGATTTGAACAGATGGTGTCTCCTCCCCCTTCCCCCGGGGTAGAATTAATCTAATAAAATGAATGTCTTTCCCCACCTTTTTTACCCCCTTATTCTCCTTAATTTGTGGCTTCCCCTCTCCTGGTTTAAAAAGGTACATGGTCTCATCACAGATTGTATTTGGGCAAACAAGAAATCACATTTGGCCTATTATAAATTGGCTGCATCCAAAGCTAGAAGAGACCTTCATCTTCCCCATTTAGGTTTATATTACTGGGGCAACCACACCAGTAAATACCTTAGATGGTTAATCCCAGAAATGGCCCAAACACTGTCCTCTTACATGCCCATCTGGCTCTGTATTGAGCAAGCTCAAATTTGATCCCAAGGTCTTTCCCCAGCTGCCTTTCTACATGTACAGTTTAAGATTCTTCCTTCCCAGTTATGTGCTTCACCAGATAGGTACCTCCATCAAAATTCATTCTCAGCTTTGTGCTTTTCTTAAGTATAACCATGTCCAAGACATTGCTCAACCTCTCATGGGTAAACCCAATTTTAAAATTGAGGGTAAGGTGTGTCCACCTTCATGGCTACCCCAACTAACTTCTCTTCCTCTTACATATTTTGTGAATGAAGCAGGTAACTGTGTCACCTCTCCTGAGATCATATCCAAATCTGGCATTTCTGGTGTTATTATTTTCAAGGTATGCCAATTAAGACTCCTTTAGGTGCAAGTCTTTGGGGCTGCACCCCCATTGCCCTCAAGTTTTCAAATTTACCCAGAACTGGGCCCTTTTTCTGGATCCCTGCATGCTGTCTCTAAAATGTCTGGACTCATGTTTGATTGGATTTACCTAGAACACTCAGATCCAACTGTATATTGGGCATCTCACTTTCCAGGGTCACTTATAAATTGGACTGCCTTATGGAAAGGGTGTCATACATTTGTAATGCAAGATAAACTTTGTCAGGCTGGCCCGGTGTCACTGAGGGTTGAGGTGCTGGTCGCCACACCTCGCACTATGCCGGTGACCTGGGTTCGGGAGTGAGCCAGGGCACTGGGGGTTGGCAGGGGCAGAAGATGGATCGAGCATCTACAGGACAGCTTTCCTCTCCTTGGGAGGGATTCAGAGGTCTTTCCAGTGCACTAGTGGCCCTCGTTGGAGACTGGGGATACTACCTACGTGGGAACAAGTGGGCGATAAGCGCAGCGAGTATCTACGGGGCTCCGTCTGCATGCTGACACCGTTGCATGACTGCACTTGGGGAGAAACACAAAGCTACGCAAGAAAAAAGCCTCCTAGACCACCAGTGAGATGACAGTGGCCCCAGGGGAACATCCACATCCCAATCACTGGCCCTGTTGCATCCAGAGCTCTCCAGAGCCAGACCCTTTGGCCCAAGGTAAGGCACCTCACATTTAGAAGTTGACCACCAGGGGTTGGGTGGAACCAGCCCCAGAGGTGATACTGGGGGTCGGGCCTGCCTGGAGGTCATTTGGGGAGTGATCCTGGGAGATGCAGGGGGTTCAGGCAGGGAGTAGGACAGTATCCAAGTGGGCACTCCTGAAGGATGCCTGGGGTCTGAGAGTAAAAAAAAAAGAAAGAAAAGACAGACTTCGCCTAATGCAGTTCAATATTCTCCATAACCTTTATTATTCTCCAGAGAGGTTAGCCAAGTTTAACAACACAATGTCTTCCCTCTGCACACAGTGTCATCAGGCAGATGGTACACTGCTGCACATTTTTGGGGATTGTTCCAAGGTGGCCCCATTATGGGCCTGCATCAAACAAAAGGTGGCTCCACTGTTAGGGCTGGAAGATTCATTTATATTTTTATGATGGGGAAGGGGAAGGGGGATGGAGGATCCCTTATTTGTTATGGATATGGCATGTACATATATTACTGATGTGGATCTGTTTTCGTATTGTAAAATCTTTAATAAACTTTTAATTTAAAAAAAAAATTTGCCTCAGCTCTTGGTTCAATGACACCCTTAGTCAGGAACCAACTCTGCAGTCCTTCCAGGATCACCTGACTCCTAGCACATGTTGTGGATGGTATGCTCCAGTCTGCCTTGGACAGGTTGAAGTGCCCCACAATTACCTCCTCTCCTTTCCCTGCAGCTTCCGATATTTGTGAGCTCAGTTCCCTGTCCCTCTCCTCATCCTGACTGGGTGGTCTATAAACCACCCCCAACCTCACCTTTCTCCCTATATTGGACCTTAACTGAACCCAAAATGCCGCCACATTTCCTTCCTCTGACTCCTCCCTCGTGCAAGTTATTCCCTTCCTGATATAAACTGCCACCTCTTCCCCTTTCCGACTACCCTGTCCCTCCTGTATAGTTTATATCTATGGGTCATAAGGTCCCAGTCATGGTGTGATGTTGCCCAAGTCTCAGTTACTGCAGTTATGTCCACCCTTCTGTCTGCTGCTATTAGCCTGCAGGTCTTCCATCTTGTTTCCAAGACTCTGTGCATTCAGAGACACCACCCTCCACTTAGAATCTGACCTTTGTTCTCTTCCCTCTATTCTTCTATTCATGTTTATCCCCTCTGTGTGCACCCCACCACCTACCCTTGTTATGTGTTCCTTACCCCCTCCACACTTTGCTGTGTTCTTGCCGCTTCCACCTCCTCCCCCCTCCAGACCTCTTCCTTCACTGTGGAAGAGAGAGAGAGGTTCACTGACCTCCTTCTCTGTGTGGGCCTGCATGCTCACTGTCCCTCCTCAGTAGTTTAAATTAAGTGTAGTGGTTATGTATTCCTCCACTCTGTCCCTGAGTACCCTCAAACCCTCCCTCCCTACTGAGGTGTAGCCTGCCTGGTGAAAGAGTGCTTTGTTTGATCAGGTCTCCTCCCAGTGCCCAATACAGATGAACATTTCCTCCCTGCACCATTTCCTCAGTCAGTTAGTCATTGAAATCCTCTATTCTTCTTTTCCTGACTGTGCTGGTCCTTGGTACTGGTATCACCTCTGAGAAGGACAGTGAACTTCCTTCCTCCCTGCAGATCTTTCCTAGCTCTCTGAACCTACTTTGCACTACCTCCACCTCCTCCTCCTCAGCAAGGTCATTGGTTCCCAAATGTATAACTAAGTTAGGTTTTCCTCCAACCTCCCTTACTAATTCCTTTTTTTCTTGGGCCCATCTTCCCCGTTGTCATCTCTGGCATACAAACCACCCACCTGCTTGCATCTGGGTCCCCTTTTCTTCCCCAGTGAATACCCCTAATTATGGAGTCCCCTATGATTGTCACCCTTCTGTCCCCTGCATGCGTGTTTCCTGTCCTTCCTTTCTTATCTTCGGTGTTAGCTGCTTCCCCACCTAACTGCTCCCTCTGCACCCTGGTGAACTTATCACCACATCCACAGTTATCCCCTTAATTGTTTTTCCATCTCCCAATCTGCCCCTCCCATTTTGACTATGTGTATCTGCTTTTACTGTTCCCTCCTGTCTTCCTTCCCTTTTCTTTCCCTCCCTCCTCCTCCACATTTTGCCTGCCTCCTCTTCCCTACCCACCCTGATTAGTTCCTCCCTCCCTGTACTCCTACTCACATTCCTGGCTCAACCTGATGTCCTACCTCACCTCCTGCTGCCCCCTCCCTCTTTCCAGACAGTAGTGCAAATATATTCAATAAAGGCACCCTTTTAGAATTTCCCACACCTCTTGCAACTCTTAAATTTTCACCCCTTCCTCTTACCACTTGCCATTCTTCCACCCTGGGTTCCCTATTCCTTGGAGGAGGAGAAACAGGTGATAGAGGTGGTGTGTCAGAGGCTTACCCTGCAGTTCAAAAAGTTTCCCTCCTTGGAGCGTGAGGTGGGCGCTGTGAAGAATGGCTGATTAGAAGAAGAGCTCTTACCTCGGCGCATTTTTAAAACTTTAAAAAAAGTCACTTTTTGTTTAAGTAGTAGGGTAAAAACACCATCATTTGCTAGACTAATTTATAGCTGAATGAATTCACCAAAAAGTCAGTACATTTTATTACATTTGACTATTTTTTTTCATCGCCTTACAATTTGCCGGTGTCTTAAGGGAGATGGCCCTACCTGCGATGAAATCAGGTATGGAATCTGCTAAACGAGCAGCTACGGTGATGTACACAAGGGATGAAGTAGCAACTAAGTCTGACATCCAAAAATTAAAAGAGTCGGTGGCTAGTCTTAAAATTAATAAAATGGACATTATTAATATGAAAGAAGGAATGGGGAATTTACAGAAAGAGACAATTGAAATTGCTGAAAGGTTGCTGGCTTCGGAACAAAAAAATCATACAACTGGGAAATTCTGTTCAATACTTGGAGGAAAAAACTGAATATCAGAGTGAGAAAATACATTATTTATTGAGGAAGATATATGACATAGAAGACAGAGGAAGGAGAAATAATATAAGGATTGTGGGGTTTCCAGAGGAAATAGAAGGCAGTAATATGAATGAATTTCTGAAACAGTTAATCCCTGAAGTACTGGATCATCACTGGGATGACCCTCTCGAAATAGAAAGAGCACATTGGGCTCTCTCAATAAAACCTCAGGTTGGGGGTAAACCAAGGGCTATCATTGCTCATTTTTTAAGATATTCTGTTAAGAATGAGATTTTAAAGGTTGCCAGAGATCGCAGAACATTATTTTGTAGAGGGAATAGAATTAATTTTTTTCAGTACTTCTCCAGGGAAAGTGGTAGTAAAATGAAGGGAATTTTATGAAGCCAAAACTCAACTACAGAGGTTGGATATACATTATTATTGTAAGTATCCTACTATTTTAGTTGGCCTGATCCCAGGGAACTGCCCCCAGTTCTATGAATATTCATATCATGAGTGGGACATTACTCAAACATTCACCACCAAAAACACCTTACAAACTGTCTCTTCAATTTCAAATCCCTCACAGTGCTCTGACACAGCATGAACTAAAACGACCAAAAGTCAGCCTTTGGGTGGCGAGATCAAGCCTCTGTGCACGCAGTGCCTTCAGAGACACCGACTTCCATGGAAATGGAGATTTCTCATGTAAAAGACTGCACTCCTTGTCCATATGCCGCAGTAACAAGAGCTATGGCTCTCTTTACACCTAGAACTGCAATGCTTTCTAACATTAACAGGAAAAGTAAGCCCACCACAAATGCATATTTTTCTCACTGCAAGCTGCAGTCCAGGTTTACTCCAAAGAATTTGAGCAAAAGGCAACCTGAAAATGCAAGAAACTCCCACTCCACCCCCCACAAAGGTTACTACCAAATCTGACAAAGCGTGTGTAGTTGATGAGGATCAGCCCTTTCACCATGACCATGAACTAGGAACTGCAATGGGTTGACCTAAATGTCAAAATTAAAGGAAACAGTTTGTCTTGTGGTTTTCTTTTTAACTTCTTCTCGTTTTCAGTTCCGGGCCCTGATCTAACTGGTTATTAGCTGATAAGAACAACAGCCTATTTTTAGTGTACTGTAACTTGTTCATATGCATTAAATCTTGTTTGGTATATTATTTTTAGCTGCCTGTTACAGGTTTTATACATTTAAATGATATTGGGAGATCGTTTGGGAATATGAAGGAGCAGAAGACGGCCATGCAGTTTCTCAGGTATCCATAAGATAATACAGATACCTGGTAAGTGGGACTCAATTTTATATTTCAGTGTTAAACAAGGGATACAACTGTCAAAGGTCCCTCTGGTTTACTTTAAAATAAACTGTATGAAGAAAGAGATCAATCTTTTACAAGGTCCCTCATCCTAAACAATTTGTGGGGTTTTACAGTGGTGACTGTGTTAGAAGTTTATCTATTGCTGATCTTTTTTTTTTGCTACTATGGAACTCGATAATGCTTACTGGAGGGCTGCAACTTCACAATATCCTACAGTTTTATTAAATATTCTTCTTTTATTTTACAATAACCTCAGAAACATGTTAAAGAGATAGCAGGCAATTGCAGAACGTGGCCTGAGTGTCTGTAAATGATTGTGGTGTAAGATTTCATGTTATTCTAGTAACCTTTATTTTGCAGGGTCTCTAATGTGCCATTAACTACAGTTTAAAAATGAATACTGTTCTATTTCTGGCCAGTTTGCAACCAAAACAAAGTGACAGAGTGCTGTGACAACTTATGGATCATCTGACCTTCTTTAACAATATATGCACGTTATGATGCTAATCCATATAAAGGTCGATCTGTGCCAACTGGGTCAAGGGTAACTATGGCAGCACCTGGATCAGGAGATGACCTGGCAAGTGACAAAAGAGATACAACATAAAGATGATTTCCTTTTTTTTGGGTACTATATTGATTACAGGGAGCTGTGATAAAGTACAGTCCACTAATGATCTTTTTAAGAAATTAAAATTGGGGTGCCAGATACTAGCAATAGGAAATACTAGAGGAATGTCAGTGCATGTTGCTTGGTTTGTGAAGGGACTAACTGAACTTACATGTTATAAGGTAATAGACAGGTGAACTTTTACTATTCACTGTTTAATTTTGGTGTATCATTGCAGTGCTTTCTCCTTTCAATAACTGTAGGATAACATAAGGCAGAATACATGTGCAGCAAAACCTTTTTTTTGTATTGTGATAACTATTAGACTCAATGGAAATAGATGAACCAAACAAATTTAGAACTCTGACATAAATGTGCCCTGACTGAGGACAGGAGGAGAGCGGATGTGATTCCTCTTCACAAAAGTGGGAGCAGGACAGAGGCAGGAAACTACAGACCTGTTAGTTTGACTTCAGTGGTAGGTAAAATGGTGGAATCACTTCTGAAGGAAAGAATTGTTGAGTACCTAGAGGCCAGTGAGGCTCAGGACCCAAGGCAGCAAGGATTCATGATGGGAAGGTTGTGTCAGATGAATCTAATAGATTTCTTTGACTGGGTAACCAAAGTAGTAGACCAGGGAGGGGCTGTGGACATGGCCTACCTAGACTTTAGGAAGGCATTTGATACAGTCCCACACAAAAGATTAATACACAAGTTAGCCAGCCTTGGAATGGGTCCCAAGATGGTAGCCTGGATAAAAAATTGGCTAGGCAGCAGGACACAAAGGGTAGTAGTAAATGGAGTCCACAGTGAAGAAAGAAGGATTACTAGCGGGGTACCACAGGGTTCACTACTGGGACCGGTCCTTTTAAATGTCTTTATAAGTGACATTGCAGAGGAACTGGAAGGAAAAGTATGTCTCTTTGCAGATGACACAAAGATCTGCAACAGGGTTGATACACCAGATGAAGTGGAAAGGATGAGAAGGGACTTGGCAAGGTTGGAGGAATGGTCAAATGTATGGCAGCTCAGATTCAACGCAAAGATGCAAGGTAATGCACCTGGGAAACAAAACCCAGGGCAAGAGTACATAATGGGGTGAGATACTGACAACAGTAAAAATAGAAAGGGACCTGGGGTTATTATATCAGATGACCTAAAGGTGGGCAAGCAATGTAAGAAGGCAGTAAGGAGGGCTGGGGGATACTGGGATGCATAGGGAGAGGCATCAACAGTAGAAAACAGGAAGTTGTTATCCCTCTGTACAGACAGTTGGTGAGACCCCATCTTGAGTACTATGTGCAGTTCTGGAGACTCTATCTCCACAAAGACGTAGACAGAGTGGAGGCTGTCCAGAGGAGGGCAACCAAAATGGTGCAGGGTCTGCACCAGAAGACATATGAATAAAGACTAAAGGAGCTTAATATGTATACCCTTGAGGAAAGGAGGGAAAGAGGGGACATGATAGAAACTTTCAAGTAGCTCAAGGGAATCAACAAAGTCCAAGAGGGTGGCATCTTTCAGAAAAAGAGATGTGCAAGAACAAGACAGCACAATCTGAAGATAGAGGGGGGATGGTACAGAGGTAATGTGAGGAAGCATTTTTTCACAGAGAGGGTTGTGGATGCATGGAGCAGCCTCCCTAAGGAGGTCGTGGAGTCAAGAACAGTGGGGGAATTCAAGAATGCATGGGACAGGCATAACGCAGTCCTAGTGGGGGGTAAGAGGAAGTAAGCTGTTGGTTAATTAGGATCTGCAGCTTATCTGTTAGGTAGAAAAATGGGCAGACTAGGTGGGCCAAGTGGCCTTATCTGTCATCAGATTCTATGTTTCTATGTTTCTATGCCATGTTGTAATAATTTAGTCATGAATCGGAAAATATCTAAAATCAAATGGTGAGGTGACCTCATTGAGGATCCATTAGTTAAAGAGGTAAAAGAGGGGTCAAAAAAGTGTAGCAGTGTATGAATTTGTTATACACGGACTATTAATCAAACATCTATTAGCTTAAGGTTATAGTTATTGTAAACTAGTGCATTATTTAATACAAACTTGTTACATGAGAAGTAACTAATCACTCAGCTAGGTAGTGGACAGGATTTTACATTGTATTGTACTTATTTATTTCTATACAACTAACTGTTTGTTAAACAATAGTTTGTTTGTTTTTTTGAACATTTTGTTGCTGTGTAAACCTACATTCTTGTTGAACTATTTAATATTTTAATTGTAGTGTGGTATGAAAAGCGAATTACCTACGAACAAGTCTTTCAATAATAACAAAACTTTAAAGATAATTTCATGGAATACTAATAGATGCTATAGACTTTTAAAAGAACTAAGATCTTGTCATTTCAAAATTCTTTATGTACAGACATTGCATTTATACAGGAGAGGGAGATTAGCTGCTAAAATTGAAAAAAAACATGGTGGGTACAGTGACAGGAAGTTCATATAATTCAAAAAGAGAGGAATTTCATTTTATTTAATAAAAACTTAAATGTGATAATCCAGTCACAAATAGAAGACCCAGAAGGCAGATTTATCATTATCAGTGCTCAAATAGACAGACTGGATGTCACACTTGGGAATTTATATGTATCAAATACCAACCAGGGTATGTTATTCGCCGATGTAGCAAACAAATTGGTGGTATTTGATTCAAAATCTCTTATACTGGCTGCAGATATGAACACTACTATGGAAAACTATTTGGACAAAAGTTCACAGATGACAGCTGAACAAATATTCTCCTCTAAAGACTTTAATAAATTCTGTGGAGAACTAGGCCTGGTGGATACTTGGATAGTGATACATCCTGAAGGTAAAGATTTCACTTTTAGGTCTTGTAGACATAATTCATATAGCAGACTAGATTACATATTAATTTCAAAACAGTTATTAGCTGGCCTAGCTAGCTGTAACCTAGGAAATGTGATTATTTCAGGTCATGCTCCAGTGTCAGTTGGCTTACAAATAACAAATATATCAAATGTAAAAGGTAGTTCCTTACTAAAAGATGATGACTTTGTCAAGATGTTAAACACAGAAATTAAACAGTTTTGGAGATTGATGACAATGGGGAAACTAATGATGGGGTCCTGTGGGATGCACTGAAAGCTTACCTTAGAGGTCGTTTTATCTCCTATGCTAGTTACAGAAAAAGTTACAAAATGTAGAACTGTCAAATCTGGAGAAGGAGCTCAAAACTAAAGAATCTCTTTGTGTACAGTCAGGTTGTTCAAAGTCTGCACTTTTTGCTGTAATAATAGGCCTTAAATAAGCGGTTAACACTATATATAACCATAAAACTGATTTTGCTCTCTTTCGATTGAAGCAGAAATATTGGGAGTCTGGTGAGGCACAAGGGAAAGTATTGGTACACAGACTACGGAAAAGTGCAGAATCCACAAAAATTGCCTCAGTTAGAGTTGACAAACACAAAATAGCACATTTAGCAAACTTGATTGGCAAAAGTTTTTAAAAGTTTTACGTCAGACTTTATGAGTCAGACATAGCATATGACGAAGGGCTACTTCAGACTTTCCTTAATAACATTAAGTTGCCTTCTCTCTCAGAGAAGGAAAAATATAGCTCTGAGCAAACCATTTACCAAAGAGCAAATAATCAAAGTTGCTATGACTTCTCCAGCTGGGAAGGCACCAGGGCTGAATGGTTTTACTGGAGAATTCTATAGGGCAACAGCTCAGTTTATTGCTCCATTACTAAACAGAGTTTTCACAGATTCTTTAAAGTCAGGCATTTTACCCGCGTCTATGAGAGAGGCAACCATAAGCATCCTACCCAAAAAGAATAAAGACCCTACCAGGTGTGATGCTTATAGACCTATTTCTTTGACTAATGTAGATTGTAAGTTGCTTACTAAAATGATAGCTAACAGACTAAATAGAGTTATTACCTTGTTAATACACTCTGATCAAGTGAGCTTTGTGAAAGGCCGGAATAGCGCAGACTTAATCAAGAAGGTCTTTCACAACCTATATAATACTCAGAACGCTACCAACAAACCTTTTTTGTTATCCTTGGATGCTAATAAAGCATTTGATCATTTAGAATGGGGATATTTGCAAGGCATTTGGGGAAAATATAGTTTAGGGGAACAATTCTGCACTTGGGTAAAAATTCTACATAATCTGCTCTCAGCAAATGTTAATGTAAAAGGGGTGTTCCCAGGCAATTTTGACATGCATAGAGGAACTAGGCAAGGATGCCCCCTATCTCCATTATTGTTTATCCTAGCTCTGGAGCCTTTATTAATTAGAATTAGGGCTTCACCTGAAATTAAAGGTAAGGGGTTAGGTAAGTACAATAAACTACTGGCTTATGTGGATGACTCACTTCTTACTCTTTCAGAACTGCAGAAATCATTATGAGCTATTCTAGAAATTAATTCCTTCTCAGTATTTTCAGGCTTCAAAATAAACTTAGAAAAATCAGAAATACTTCTAATTTATAAGACAATCAATAATACAGCTTTCAGCAGTTATAATTTTAAAGTTGGCTCATCAACCATTACTTTTCTTGGCCTGGAATTATGTGAAGATCTTAATATGATTAGTAAAGTTAATTTTACTAATTTAATGGAATCACTGAAACTACATTTACAGAGATGGCAACCAATGCTCTTGTCTTTCTGGGTAAAAATTGAGGCAGTAAATATGATTCTGGACCCAAAGGTATATTATTATCTGCATCACCTACCAATATAACTGCATGAGAAATATTATAAACTTTTAGATACTGTCTTCTTGAAATATTTATGGGATGATAAGCCGTCTAGGATTTCTAAGCTTAAATTACAACAACCCAGATTGAGAGGAGGTTTCAATTATCCAAACTTTAGAACAAGACATGATATTTTTTTAGTATCTCAAAACATTCAGTCTCTATGGTTACGAGGTCCCATGGTTGCCCCAGGTTGGGTAGAGACTGAAAAATGATTACTGAAAGGAGCTATCCCCAGAATAATTCTATTTGCAGAATTAACAAAAGAAGTAAAATACCACCCATTTTAAAGGCCACAATGAGGGCATGGTCCAAAACAGCCATGGCACTTGATTGGAACCTGGTTTCTTCTCCACACTGTCCTATTTGGCATAATAGACTATTCAAAAAATGAGGGAAAATATTTAGACTGGAAAATCTGGAGTTCTAGGGGGATTTTATACTTAAATGACTTAATGGATCAAAACCCAGACACCTTGATATCGTTCGCTGACCTAGCAAAAAAATATAGTTTGCCCAGGACAGAATTCTATGATTACCTTCAACTTAGACAAATTTTGAAGGAAAAGCTAAATAGCTCAGTTACGCTACCCTCTATGCATATATTGGATAATTTATTTACTACTAGTCAAGGATGCTAAACCTTGTATAATTTGGTTATGAATTCAAAGGATAACCCAGTTCAGACTTTAATTCAAAACCGGGAACGGGAACTGATCATTTGCATCACATTAGAGGAATGGGACAAGTGTTGGTGGAGCATCCTTAAGGCAAGTAAAGAAACAAAGGGAAGGCTAACAGATTATAAAATAGTACATCAATGGTATCTCACACCTGAAAAAAATAGTTATATTGGGCCTAACTGATAATAAATGCTGGAGATGCTTGAATGATATTGGATCCATCTCATACATTCTATGGTCTTGTCCATTAATACAAAATGTCTGGGATGAAATATTTGGAGCATGTGAAAAAATTCTGGAGAAAACTATTGTGACTTCTGGAAAAATAGTCATGCTGGGAGTCACATCCGAACTTGTAGACTGGCCTCAGACTAAGATTTTATGGCTATTAGTCACCTTGATATCAGCTAAGAATCTAATCCTCAGAAAACTACCCCTCTCACACACACTCTCTGAACGGTTAGAAGACATCACCACTAGATTAAACTATGAAAGAGTGGCGTTTACCTGTAGTGATCGTATAGAGACATTTATAGACATATGGAATCCTTTTTTAAAGTCTATTTTTTGCAAAACATAATAGATTAGTTTAAAGTTTTACATAACCGTAGTCCTTATGAATATTAGGAAATGCTTTATAGTCTTAGCATGTATTTAAGTTGTAGGTCCTTTATTATAGTTCTTTTATTTAAATATATAATCGGTGACACAATTTCATGTAACACTGATTGGTTGTATCTTGTATCTTTTTTCTTATGTCTGAATTCTTTTGATCTCTCAGTAATAAACTCTGAATTATAAAAAAAAAAAAAGTTTCTCTCCCTGCAGAGCTCCAAACTTTGAAAACCCCTAACCCCAGCAGAAAAAATGGTGCTGGAGATGAAGTTAAAATCATTTCTGACTGCAAAAGCAGAGGAAAGAGTTCCTTCTCCTGGTGTGGAAAAGGCCTCTATTACAGATACTGTACTTTCTCGCACAAAAGAAAACTTGGCAATGGTGACCTATTCTGGACTTAAAGTACCTGAACAAGCATTTTCTGAAACCCGAGTTCAACATGGGCACCCTGACTTTGGTGATCCATTCCTTACAGCAGGGAGACTGGCTACCCTGCCTAGACCTCAGGGATGCCTATTTTCATATTCCCATAAGGCCGTCCAACAGAAAGATTCTCAGATTCAGGCTGCCATCAGGCCATTACCAGTTTGCAGCCCTACCATTTGGTCTTACTTCAGCTCCCAGGGGCTGAATTTTCAAACCTTGGTCACAAGCTGCGACAATGGCAACTTATGTCAAATTCCACTGCGTCAGGGACCCTGCACCTGATTCAGTAATGGCCAGGGTCCCAGCAACTACATCCAGCAGCTTATGGCATCAGAGGCAGTGCGCTAAACAAATGGCATATCCATCAGTTCTGCCGCAAGCCACAGTGTGGTCAGGTGGCAGCTCTGCCCTTGTAAGATAGCATGGCAGTGGTTTGGCCCACAAACCCCAATCTGCCCCTAAGAGGTATTGAGGTATTATTGTATATAATTAATTCTCTGGTGATCTAGTTTCCCCCTCCCCACCCCAATCTGCTAGTAGGTTTTATTATGTTAGATAATTAATTCCCTGGAGGTCTAGTTACCCTCCTCCCTGCCCAAGTCTCCCGGTAGGTTTTATTATGTTAGGTAATTAATTCCCTGTTGATCTAGTTGCCCCCCTCCCACCTCAGTCTGTGGGTAGATTTTATTATGTTAGGTAATTAATTCCCTGGTGATCTAGTTGTTCCCTTACTGCCCCAGCCTGCCAGTAGATTTTATTATGTTAGGTAATGAATTCCCTGGTAATCTAGTTGCCCCCCTCCCTGCCCCAGTCTACCCGAAGGTTTTATTATGTAGGTAATTAATTCCCTGGTGATCTAGTTGCCCCTCCCTGCCATATTATATTAGGAAATTAATTCCCCCAGTGACCTAGTTGCTCCCTTCCCCACCCCAGTCTGCCAGCAGATTTTATTATGTTAGGTAATTAATTCCCTGGTGAACTAGTTGCCCCTTCCCTGCCCTAGTCAGCTAGCAGGTTTTATTATGTTAGATAATTAATTCCCTGATGATCTAGTTGCCCCTTCCCCTCTTAACTCTGCCAGCAGGTTTTATTATGTAGGTAATTCATTCCCCAGGTGATCTAGTTGCTCCCCTCCCTGCCCCAGTCTGCTAGTAGGTTTTATTATATTAGGCAATTCATTCCCTGGTGATCTAGTTGCCCCTCCCTGCCAGTAGGTTTATTATGTTAGGAAATTAATTCCCCCAGTGATCTAGTTGCTCCCTTCCCCACCCCAGTCTGCCAGTAGGTTTTATTATGTTAGGTAATTAATTCCCTGGTGATCTAGTTGCCCCCCTCCCTTCCCAAGTCTGCCAGTAGGTTTTATTATGTTAGGTAATTAATTCCCCTGATGATCTAGTTGCTCCCCTCCCTGCCCCAGTCTGCCAGCAGGTTTTATTATATTAGACAATTCATTCACTTGTGATTACGTTGCCCCTTCCCTGCCCCAGTCTGCTAGCAGGTTTTAATATGCCAGGTAATTAATTCCCCTGTTGATCTAGTTGCTGTCCTCCCCCAGTCTGCCAGTAGGTTTATTATGTAGGTAATCAATTCCCTGGTTATCTAGTTGCTTCTCTCCTTGCCCCAGTCTGCCAGTAGGTTTTACTGTGTCAGGTAATTAATTCTTGGTGAACTAGTTACCCCCTCCCCACCCCACTCTGCCAGTAGGTTTATTATGTAGGTAATTAATTCCCTGGTTATCTAGTTGCTCCTCTCCTTGCCCCAGTCTGCCAGTAGGTTTTATTATGTCAGGTAATTAATTCCTGATGAACTAGTTACCCCCTCCCCACCCCAGTCTGCCTGTAGGTTTTATTATGTTAGGTAATTAATTTCCTGGTGATCTAGTTGCCCTCTCCCCTCCCAAATCTGCCAGTTATGTTAGATAATTAATTCCTGGTGAACTAGTGGCCCCTCCCCACCCCAGTCTGCCAGTAGGTTTCATTATGTTAGGTAATTAATTCCCTGGTGATCTAGTTGCTCCTCTCCTTGCCCCAGTCTGCCAGTAGGTTTATTATGTAGGTAATTAATTCCCTGGTGATCTAGTTGCTCCTCTCCTTGCCCCAGTCTGCCAGTAGGTTTTATTGTGTCAGGTAATTAATTCTTGGTGAACTAGTTACCCCTTCCCCACCCCACTCTGCCAGTAGGTTTATTATGTAGGTAATTAATTCCCTGGTTATCTAGTTGCTCCTCTCCTTGCCCCAGTCTGCCAGTAGGTTTTATTATATTAGGTAATTAATTCACTGGTGATTTAGTTGTCCCCTCCCTGCCCCAGTCTGCCAGTAGGTTTTATTATGTTAGGTAATTAATTCCCAGTGATCCATTTGCCCCCCACCCAGGCAGATACTGCCTACCACCCCACTCCCACCCCACCCCAAACCACAATTTGGTAACTGGCACAGCTATCCTCACACCATGTCGGCCGGCCAGCCACTGAATGGACTGTCAGAGCATGTACTGTATACAACACCACTGCCATGTTCTACATCATCAAACAGGGGGGCACAGGGTCATACTGCCCCAGTCTGCCAGTAGGTTTTATTATGTTAGGTAATGAATTCCCTGGTTATCTAGTTGCCCCCCTCCTTGCCCCAGTCTGCCAGTAGGTTTTATTATGTTAAGTAATTAATTCCCTGCTGATCTAGTTGCTCCCTTACCGCCCCAGTCTGCCAGTAGTTTTAATTATGTTAGGTAATGAATTCCCTGGTAATCTAGTTGCCCCACTCCCTGCCCCAGTCTACCAGTAGGTTTTATTATGTAGGTAATTAATTCCCTGGTGATCTAATTGCCCCTCCCTGCTAGTAGGTTTATTATGTTAGGAAATTAATTCCCCCAGTGATCTAGTTGCTCCCTTCCCCACCCCAGTCTGCCAGTAGGTTTTATTATGTTAGGTAATTAATTCTCTAGTTGCCCTCCTCCCTGCCCCAGTCAGCTAGCAGGTTTTATTATTTTAGATCATTAATTCCTTGATGATCTAGTTGCCCCCTCCCCTCTCAAGTCTGCCAGTAGGCTTTATTATGTTAGGTAATTAATTCCTCAGGTAATCTAGTTGCTCCCCTCCCTGCCCCAGTCTTCCAGTAGATTTTATTATATTAGGCAATTCATTCACTGGTGATTTAGTTGCCCCCTCCCTGCCCCAGTCTGCCAGCAGGTTTTATTATGCCAGGTAATTAACTCCCTGGTGATCTAGTTGCCCCCCTCCCTTCTCAAGTCTGTTGGAAGGTTTTGTTACGTTAGGTAATTAATTCCATGGTGATCTAGTTGCTGCACTCGCCCCAGTCTGCCAGTAGGTTTATTATGTAAGTAATTAATTTCCTGGTTATCTAGTTGCTCCTCTTCCTGCCCCAGTCTGCCAGCAGGTTTTATTATGCCAGGTAATTAACTCCCTGGTGATCTAGTTGCCCCCTTCCCTTCTCAAGTCTGTCGGTAGGTTTTATTACGTTAGGTAATTAATTCCCTGGTGATCTAGTTGCCTCTTCCCCTCCCAAATCTGGCAGTAGGTTTTATTATATAGGTAATTAATTCCTGGTGAACTAGTTGCCCCCTCCCCACCCCAGTCTGCCAGTAGGTTTCATTATGTTAGGTAATTAATTCCCTGGTGATCTAGTTGCTCCTCTCCTTGTCCCAGTCAGCCAGTAGGTTTTATTATGTTAGGTAATTAATTCACTGGTGATTTAGTTGCCCCCTCCCTGCCCCAGTCTGCCAGCAGGTTTTATTATATTAGACAATTCATTCACTAGTGATTGTGTTGCCCCCTCCCTGCCCCAGTCTGCTAGCAGGTTTTAATATGCCAGGTAATTAATTCCCCTGTTGATCTAGTTGCTGTCCTCCCCCCAGTCTGCCAGTAGGTTTATTATGTAGGTAATCAATTCCCTGGTTATCTAGTTGCTTCTCTCCTTGCCCCAGTCTGCCAGTAGGTTTTATTGTGTCAGGTAATTAATTCTTGGTGAACTAGTTACCCCCTCCCCACCCCAGTCTGCCAGTTGGTTTATTATGTAGGTAATTAATTCCCTGGTTATCTAGTTGCTCCTCTTATTGCCCCAGTCTGCCAGTAGGTTTTATTATGTTAGGTAATTAATTCACTGGTGATATAGTTGCCCCCTCTGCACCCAAGTCTGCCAGTATGTTTTATTATGTTAGGTAATTAATTCCCTAGTAATCTAGTTGCCCCTTCCCTGCCCCAGTCTGCCAGCAGGTTTTATTATGCCAGGTAATTAATTCCCTGGTGATCTAGTTGCCCCTTCCCTTCCCAAGTCTGCCAGTAGGTTTTATAATGTAGGTAATTAATTTCCTAGTGATCTAGTTGCCCCCCTCCCTCCCCAATCTGCCAGTAGGTTTTATTATGTTAGGTAATTAATTCCCCAGTGATCCATTTGCCCTCCCCCACCCTGGCAGATATTGCCTACCACCCCACTCAAACCACAAATCGGTGACTGGCACAGCCATCCTCACACCATGTCGGCCGGCCAGCCACTGAATGAACTGTCAGAGCATGTACTGTATACAACACCACTGCCATGTTCTACATCATCAAACAGAGTGGCACAGGGTCATACCGCCCCAGTCTGCCAGTAGGTTTTATTATCCTAGGTAATGAATTCCCTGGTAATCTAGTTGCCCCCTCCTTGCCCCAGTCTGCCAGTAGGTTTTATTATGTTAAGTAATTAATTCCCTGCTGATCTAGTTGCTCCCTTACCGCCCCAGTCTGCCAGTAGTTTTTATTATGTTAGGTAATGAATTCCCTGGTAATCTAGTTGCCCCTTCCCTGCCCCAGTCTACCAGTAGGTTTTATTGTGTAGGTAATTAATTCCCTGGTGATCTAGTCGCCACTCCCTGCCAGTAGGTTTATTATGTTAGGAAATTAATTCCCCCAGTGATCTGGTTGCTCCCTTCCCCACCCCAGTCTGCCAGTAGGTTTTATTATCTTAGGTAATTAATTCCCTGGTGATCTAGTTGCCCCCCCCCCGCCCCAGTCAGTTAACAGGTTTTATTATGTTAGATAATTAATTCCCTGATGATCTAGTTGCCCCCTCCCCTCTCAAGTCTGCCAGTAGGCTTCATTATGTTAGGTAATAAATTCCCTGGTGATCTAGTTGCTCCCCTCCCTGCCCCAGTCTGCTAGTAGGTTTTATTATATTAGGCAATTCATTCACTGGTGATTTAGTGGCCCTCTCCCTGCCCCAGTCTGCCAGCAGGTTTTATTATGTTAGGTAATTAACTCCCTGGTGGTCTAGTTGCCCCCTCCCTCCCTTCCCAAGTCTGCCAGTAGGTTTTATGATGTTAGGTAATTAATTCCCCATGTGATCTAGTTGCTGCCCTCCCCCCAGTCTGCCAGTATGTTTATTATGTAGGTAATTAATTCCCTGGTTATCTAGTTGCTCCTCTCCCTGCCCCAGTCTGCCAGTTGGTTTTATTATATTAGGTAATTAATTCCTGGTGAACTAGTTGCCCCCTCCCCACCCCAGTCTGCCACTAGGTTTCATTATGTAAGGTAGTTTATTCCCTGGTGATCTAGTTGTTCCTCTCCTTGCCCCAGTCTGCCAGTAGGTTTTATTATATTAGGTAATTAATTCACTGGTGATTTAGTTGCCCCTTCCCTGCCTCAGTCTGCCAGCAGGTTTTATTAAGCCAGGTAATTAATTCCCTGTTGATCTAGTTGCCCCCCTCCCTTCCCAAGTCTGCCAGTAGGTTTTATTATGTTAGGTAATTAATTCCCCATGTGATCTAGTTGCTGCCCTCCCCCAGTCTGCCAGTAGATTTATTATGTAAGTAATTAATTCCCTAGTGATCTAGTTGCCCCTCCCCACCCCAGTCTACCAGTAGGTTTTATTGTGTCATGTAATTAATTCCCTGGTGATCTATTCCCCCCCACCCCATTCTGCCAGTAGGTTTTATTATGTTATGTAATTAAGTCCTGGTGATCTACTTGCCCCCTCCCTCCCTCTCCCAGTCTGCCAGTAGGTTTTATTATGTTAGGTAATTAATTCCCAGTAATCCATTCCCCCCACCCTGGCAGATACTGCCTACCTCAATCCCACCCCACCCCAAACCACACTTTGGTGACTGGCACAGCCATCCTCACTCCATGTCGGCCTGCCAGCCACTGAATGAACTGTCAGAGCATGTACTGTATACAACACCACTGCCATGTTCTACATCATCAAACAGGGTGGTACAGGGTCATACTGCCCCAGTCTGCCAGTAGGTTTTATTATGTTAGGTAATGAATTCCCTGGTTATCTAGTTGCCCCCCTCCTTGCCCCAGTCTGCCAGTAGGTTTTATTATGTTAGGTAGTTAATTCCCTGTTGATCTAGTTGCTCCCTTACCTCCCCAGTCTGCCAGTAGTTTTTATTATGTTAGGTAATGAATTCCCTGGTAATCTAGTTGCCCCCCTCCCTGCCCCAGTCTACCAGAAGGTTTTATTATGTAGGTAATTAATTCCCTGGTGATCTAGTTGCCCCACCCTGCTAGTAGGTTTATTATGTAAGGAAATTAATTCCCCCAGTGACCTAGTTGCTCCCTTCCCCACCCCAGTCTGCCAGTAGGTTTTATTATGTTAGGTAATTAATTCCCTGGTGATCTATTTGCCCCTCTCCCTGCCCCAGTCAGCGAGCAGGTTTTATTATTTTAGATAATTAATTCCCTGATGATCTAGTTGCCCCCTCCCCTCACAAGTCTGCCAGTAGGCTTTATTATGTTAGGTAATTAATTCCCCAGGTGATCTAGTTGCTCCTCTCCCTGCCCCAGTTTTCTGGTAGGTTTTATTACATTAGGCAATTAATTCACTAGTGATTGCGTTGCCCCCTCCCTACCCCAGTCTGCTAGCAGGTTTTATTATGCCAGGTAATTAATTCCCCTGTCGATCTAGTTGCTGACCTCCCCCCAGTCTGCCAGTAGGTTTATTACGTAGGTAATTAATTCCCTGGTGATCTAGTTGCTGCCCTCCCCAGTCTGCCAGTATGTTTATTATGTAGGTAATTAATTCCCTGGTTATCTAGTTGCTCCTCTCCCTGCCCCAGTCTGCCAGTTGGTTTATTATATTAGGTAATTAATTCCTGGCAAACTAGTTGCCCCCCTACCCACCTCAGTCTGCCAGTAGGTTTTGTTATGTTAGGTAATTAATTCCCTAGTAATCTAGTTGTCCCCTCCCTGCCCCAGTCTGCCAGTAGGTTTTATTATGCCAGGTAATTAGTTCCCTGGTGATCTAGTTGCCCCCTCCCTTCCCAAGTCTGCCAGTAGGTTTTATTATGCCAGGTAATTAGTTCTCTGGTGATCTAGTTGCCCCCTTTCCTCCCAAATCTGCCAGTAGGTTTTATTATGTTAGATAATTAATTCCCTAGTAATCTAGTTGTCCCCCTCCCTGCCCCAGTCTGTCAGCAGGTTTTATTATGCCAGGTAATTAATTCCCTGGTGATCTAGATGCACACCTCCATTCCCAAGTCTGACAGTGGATTTTATTATGTTAGGTAATTAATTCCCTAGTAATCTAGTTGTCCCCTTCCCTGCCCCAGTCTGCCAACAGGTCTTATTATGCCAGGTAATTAATTCCCTGGTGATCTAGTTGCCTCCCCCCTTCCCAATTCTGCCAATAGGTTTTATTATGTTAGGTAATTAATTTTCCATGTGACCTACTTGCTGCCCTTCCCCCCATTCTGCCAGTAGGTTTTATTATGTTAGGTGATTAATTCCTGGTGATCTACTTGCTCCCTTCCCTCCCCAGTCTGCCAGTAGGTTTTATTATGTTAGGTAATTAATTCCCCAGTGATCCATTTGCTCCCCTCACCCTGGCAGATACTGCCTACCACCCCACCCCAAACTCCAATCTGGTGACTGGCACAGCCATCCTTACACCACGTCAGCCGGCCAGCCACTGAATGAACTGTCAGAGCATGTACTGTATACAACACCACTGCCATGTTCTATATCATCAAACAGGATGGCACAGGGTCCACCAAACTCTGTACAGACGGCATGAAAATTTGGTCCCTGGACTACTCCCTGGACATGTACCTGTCGGCCATCCATCTCCTAGGTAAGGACAATGTATTGGTAGGCTTTCTGTGTCACATCAGTCAGGGCCATCATGAGTGGCCCCTAAACAGACATGTTCTAGGCACAGTGTTCAGGAGGTGGGGCACCCCAGAGGTAGACCTCTTCACCTCCAGCCTCAACCATCAGCTCCCGCTTTACTGTTGCAGACCCCCAGCTCTGGGTACACTGCCACTAGATGCTGTGACTTTGGACTGGCAGGGAATTTTGGGTTACACTCAACTCATTTCTTGGGAAACAGAAGAATACCAGACCTATCACTTTGATCCATGGTGGCAAGCAGAACAACGACCCCTCTGAAGTAGCAAACATTTTCTACTCATTCTTTGGTGATCTCGATAAGTATAAACCCACCCCCTCCACTCCCCCTCCCCCTCATCCATCCCTATCCCCCCTGCACCGATACTATGTCTGATCCCAGCCATGGATTCTATTTTAGGGTCCTAAAACCCTCAGACGCCATAAAGCTCATCTGAAGTAACAACCATAAACCCAGCAAGAGAGCGGACAGAATCGACTTTTGCGACCAGGAAACTGGCTATTAATTCATTAGTGGTCCCCATCACCGACATCCATAACCGCTCACTCTGCTCAAGGCTATTTCCTTAGTACTTGGAAAACCACCACCGTCAAACCATTATTCAAGTCATGGTCAAGAAATGAAGTAGAGAATTACCAACCTGTCTCCCTCCTTGCTCCCCTCTCCAATAACATTGAAAAAGTTATTCATACCCAGATCACTGCCTTCTTCGATCATCATAACTTGCTGACTCTTGCCCAGCATGGTTTCAGATCCAGACATAAAGCCAAAATGCCCTTGTCAGGTTCACCAGTGATATTCTCAAGGCAGGCGATAAGAGCTAGTACACAGGCTCTGTCTTTGTGGACCTGACCAAGTCATTTGACTTGGTCAACCCTGGTCTTCTCCTGGAGACCCTCAAGGGCTCGGACATATCCGAAAATATCATCAGATGGGTTGGAAGCTACCTCTCTGATAGATAGCAGAAAATATCAATAGTCATTTTTCTGCTGAATGTCCGATTAAAGATGGGGTACCTCAGGGCTCCATCCTGGGCCAGCTCCTGTTCTCGCTCTTCTTCAATAACTGCCCTTCCACCTGCCAAACCATCCAATTAGTTATTTATGCTGATGATGCAGCCCTTTACTGCAGTGACACTAACCTGGACATAATGTTAAGTAACTTGCAGGCTGACTTCAGCAAGCTACACACTTGGTTCTCTGTCAAAGGCATGGTTCTCAACTCCAAGAAGACCAAGTTTATGATCTTCTCTGGCCCAAGAAAAGATCCAGTCATGGGCCAGTCCCTCTCAGACAATCTTGGTAACATCACAGAACACATCTACAAATTCAAATACTGCTACCTTGGACTGTACTTAGACCCTCAGCTGACCTACAATATCCATATTACCAACCTCATCAAGAAAATCCTAATGAGGCCAGGTCTCTTATATTGAATCCGAAAGTTCCTTATCTCCATCTCCAGAGTACACCTTGCCAGCTTCCATCCCCTGCCCATCCTTGATTATGGCTCTGTAGTCTACTCCCCCTTAACACATTCTCTACTTTTCTCCCAGCTCAGGACTACATACAATAATATTGCACGCTTCATGACCAGCCACCTCTGGATGACCCATCACTTTACCCTCTATGTCTCCCTCAACTGGCACACACTTGAAGGCAGGTTCCAACTTAAAATGCTGTCTTTCCCATACAAAGTTCACCATAACCTGCTGCCAATAAGTGTTTATTTATTTTAGTTTTTGGTAACTGGGTAAGGCCCATGAGGCACAAGTGCCTGTGTTCAGGGGCGACCTGGGAGCACTGGGTGGTTAAGTGACTTGCTCAGAGTCACACAGTGTGCAAGTGGAGGTTGTCAGAATCAAACCAAGGTTTTGGTCTGCTTGATGTATCAAGCTCATTCACAACTCGTTAATCTAAACTCTAGGGTATACTACTGGCATTAACTCCCTTTTCTCCTTAGCGATTCCTAAGCGCAGAACAAGAGGGGCCACCTGTCATATCTTTGACACCCCTTTTTACTGCACTAAGCATGCACATAACTCCATCACATCCAAGGGACTTTCATTTTACAATAAACTGCTCCTAAACTTCAGGTCTGTAGTTCAATTGGCTAATTCAGCTCCTCCCTCAAGGACCACCTTCTCCAATCAACCACCAGTGCCTGCTCTGGCAGGTAACCCTCCTGAATGTCCACCAACCCTTTAGTTACCACAGAGTTTATAAGTATCTGTATATTGGCTCTATTGTAGGTGCTCTGTATTTTTTTATTCTGATCTATATGATCCTGCCATTTACCCTGTTTCTATTGTAAATACTGTAAAATCTTTGGAAATATTGGCCCCCGTGAACAAAGGGACAGGTAATATGCCCTTGAGGCACATACGCTGCCCGCACAGCTACGCACCCATGGGAGATCCGCGGGTGGCTACTTGCATGAACAGTGGCCACCATGTGACTCCTGTACACAGCCTTGCCCCCTGGCATGAATGGTAGTGCAGGTGGTCGGGGGCTGAGCCACAGACCAGGGTGGGCAGCCAGTTGAATACCCATGCTGGTTCCTGAGTGGATCACTTGCGCATATGCGGAGGGCACAGGATGTAGGAGAGGTGCCGCATACAGTGGCAGTGCAGTCAAACCAGTGGGCAGGCATCAGTGACATTGCCCCATCCCTTCTCTGCAGCATAGTGGGCTGGGGCAGCATGGAGGTCCTATTTGTATTGACACCACACCTGGCAGCTGGAGAACACAGGGGCGAGTACTGGGTTACGCCTGGTTTCTGCAGGCGTACCTGGAACCCCTGAGCCTGGCACTATGCAGCTTTGTGAATGCCACAGAGTGCAGACATGCCCCTGACATGGCCCCTGCATGGACATACTTGAGGGGCTTTGAAGGAAGGCGCATAAGTGCTTTGCGCTGCACTTATGTGCCCTTGGTGAATGCCACCAGGGATCGGCGGGACCCCTGCTGCAAGGCATTCACCCACATGGTTGCCTATGTGCCTTGGATCCACAGTGCATAGGTAACACATTTCTTTGTGCATAGGGCCCATGCTTTTTACCTTTTTCTCCATCTCATCGAATTTCTGCACCACTGGACATTTATGAAAATGGACAGTTTTGCTCACATATTTTCCAATATAAAAATAAAATTGAATTGAATTGAAAGTTCCTTTATGCCTTCCCTCCTTTCCCTCTGATACACAGAACTCTTCTGAAGCTCAGAGATCAGCCAGCAACCATGATCCTGGTGGCTCCAGACTGGACAAGGCAGCCCTGGTATTCCCTACTCTTTGCCCTCTCAGCCAGGAAGTCCATCCACCTGCCATCAAGCCACAGTCTTTTGACTGCCTCATATGGGGTAACTTTTTTTTTTCCTGCTCGGGTCATTGGAACTCAGCCCTTGGTTAGGACTCCCCTGTACTCCCACCTCTTGCAATCACAGAGCTCTCCACAGTCACCCCTGGCTTGCCCCCCAGACGGCGGGGTTTTGGAACTGTTCCCCTACCAGCTCCGCACTACAAGTATCTGGTCAGGAGAGCCAGTACCAGAGGCTAATTGAGGCCCAGGGAGACGTGCACCATGGAGATGACCAAGAGCAGCATTTTTTTGCTCTGTAAGCAGGGCGGGGACACATGCAATCATGGCCAGCGTCCACCCCGCCCTGAAGTCTTGATGGCGTTGGTGCGGTGTGGTGAACCCAGCCTCCTCTGGGTGCCACTCGTGTGCTGAACACTCAGCACCCCTCCCTCTTGGAGAAGGAGAGCAGTCCTAGGGACACTTGATCCTTTTGCCCCCAACTGGCCCTCCGATGACCCGAGTCCATTCCCGAACCCGGGTTGCCGGTGTCGCAAGTGGAAATCCAACTGCTGCACTGATGGGCAGGCATACATGGGGGTAACTTATGCCAGCATAGATTCTCTTCACCTCAAGGCCTGGTTCTTGAGGACTTTCCTGATTCTTAGTAATCTGAGCAAGTCCTCAAGATCCTTTGCATGGCAAAGAAACCAAGTACTAAGAAAACCTATGCTTCCAAGTGGAAAAGGTTTCCCTTGTGGTGCAGAGGTAAGCAGATAGACCCTTTCAGGGCCAATCTGCCTACCCTGCTGGACTACTTAGTTGACCTGCAGTCATCAGGCCTTAACACAGCAATCCTTACGGTGCATTTAGCAGCCATATCAGTCTACCTTTCTGCTGGGAAACAGAAATCTGTGATTTCCTACTCTACCGTATTTTCAAAAAGTTCTTCAAAGGCCTGCTGCACCTTCAACCCTCACTAAGTGAGCCTGTCCCTCCCTGGGACTTGAGCATTTCATAGCCAAGCTCATGGAACTTCCTTTTGAGTCCATGGCTACTGCTCACATGAAGTATGTCACCTGGAAAACTGTCTTCCTAGTTACCATCACCAGAAGGATTTCAGAGTTGCAGGCCTTGTGTACTGAACCTAGCTACATAATTGTCCACAGGGACAAGGCAGTACTTAAAACAAATAGGAATTTCCTGCCTAAAGTGGTGTCTGAGTTCCACCTGAACCAGTCCATCACTCTCCCAGTCTTTTTCACAGAATAATCCACACCAGGAGAATGCAAGCTTCACAGCTTGGATGTAAAAAGATCCCTGACATACTATGTGGAGGATAACAAGTACAGTAGTTCAGAGACTCTCAGCTCCTTCTCACCTGTGGTGAGGTAGGCAGGGGAAGACCAGCCATCAAGAGGACATTCAGCGCTGGATAGTCTCTTGCATTCACTTCTGTTACAGCAAAGCTGGCAAACAGCCCCCTCACAGCCCCAGGGCCCATTCTACTATGGACACTGCTGCCACAGTGACAGTTTTGATGGATATTCCTACGTTCACGTTCAAAGCTGGCAAACAGCCCCCTCACAGCCCCAGGGCCCATTCTACAATGGGCACTGCTGCCACAGTGGCAGTTTTAATGGATATTGCCATGCTCAAAGCTGGTAAACAGCTCCCTCACAGCCCCAGGGCCCATTCCACTACAGGCACTGCTGCCACAGTGGCAGGTTTAATGGATATTCCCATGCTTAAAGCTGGCAAACAGCCCCCTCACAGCCCCAGGGCCCATTCCACTATGGGCACTGCTGCCACAGTGGCAGGTTTAACGGATATTCCCATGCTTAAAGCTGGCAAACAGCCCCCTCACAGCCCCAGGGCCCATTCCACTATGGGCACTGCTGCCACAGTGGCAGGTTTAATGGATATTCCTATGCTTAAAGCTGGCAAACAGCTCTCTCACAGCCCCAGGGCCCATTCCACTGTGGGCACTGCTGCCATAGTGGCAGTTTTGATGGATGTTCCTATGCTTAAAGCTGGCAAACAGACCCCTCAAAGCCCCAGGGCCCATTCCACTATGGGCACTGCTGCCACAGTGGCAGTTTCGATGGATATTCCCATGCTTAAAGCTGGCAAACAGCCCCCTCACAGCCCCAGGGCCCATTCCACTACAGACACTGCTGCCACAGTGGCAGTTTTAATGGATATTTCCTCACTCAAAGTTTGCAAAGCAGCCACCCGGAAAACTGTCCATACCTTCACAAAGCACTACTGCTTGGATGTGCAGTGCAGATCTGATGCCAGATTTGGCACAGTGGTCTTGCAGAGGCTCTTCCCTAAGTAGGTTCTGTAACCACCTCCCAACTGCACTGCTTTGTGGTTTGCACTTGTCAAGCACACCAAAGGACCCCTGGTGTGAGAAGAAAAAATTATTCACAATAGTAATATTGTTTCTTCCAAGGTGTCCTTTAGTATGCTTGACATCCCACTCATGCTCCCCTACATAACCTTACTTAGGATGGCTCTGCATTCCTAATCTTGCCAATTTTTTTCCCAGTTTTGTCTTGAGCAACGTTTTTCACAGCTGTTGGTGTTTTTATTTTTAATACATTTTTAGATCATTTTTATTTCTGTTGTGACTGTTCATACTTAGGGCCATGTGTTGCCCTTGCAGCTTTGAAATAATTCTGTTGTCCTTAAGGCAGCTTAATCTGGTTCAGTTTCAGTTGGTTACCACCTGTATTCCCCCCTCCCCCTGGTCACCCCTGAAAATGGGACTTCTAGTCTCAGTGGGCCTACCAGGTCAACAAAATCAATCAATCAATCAATCAATAAGTCTGACTACAATTAGCCCAGCCTCTTGCTCTCTCCTCAAACTTATTACCATTGACTCCATCTATGCGGCAGCAGAACCCAGCTGGCATTCTGCACTTGTCAAGCATACTAAAGGACACCTTGGAAGAAACAGTATTACTAAGTTGAGTATTTTTTTTCTTATGGTTCAGGGCTTAAGGCACTAGGACCAGACAGAAGCAAAGGTTTGACATGGGGAATTGTCCATGATTACTGGGCATGGAACCTTCTCCCCCTCCCATATGGTATCATTATGCACCAGCCAATAACCATTGCTGGCTCCTTCACCAACCTCAGTTCTGTTCTTCCCACTGTCAAGTGCATACCCTGGGAGTGCAGTGCCTCAATTTGCATCATTGCTGTATTTTTCTGCTGTGCTACTGTGATTTTTTTCATTTGCAGTGCCGCCTGTCTTTATTGTATTACCGCAATACTGAAGTCTGATAAGAAAGGGGTCAATTCATGAAGGAAATCCCATTCTGCCACCCATTATGTGGGGTTGCTCCTGTGGGAAACCAGTGGATGTTACAGACTGGCATCAGTCATGTGTGGCCTATCTTGGACCAGAGCACTACTTGAATCTGTGAGATGCCTGCATTTCGGTTGACCTCTGTACTCTTGAGAGCCATATGTTAATGTAGGATTGCCCAGTCCCCATCTTCTGAGGCAGGCCTCATACTCATGAAACCAACACCAGATCTTTAGGACTTTCCCCTGGGCTGTTTCTCCAGGACCTCTGGTTCCATGGAAGTATGGAGTTCTCCTTGACCTCACTGCATTGAGGCATTAGAGGCTCCAATGAATGGGTCTGTTGGACAGTCAACTCATTCTCAGTGGTCGACTGCGAACCTACCACAGTTTTCCTGCCTTGAGCAGCAGACATCCCTAGTGGCAAAGCTGCAATTATACCCACGGTCTACACTGTAGACACCTTCATAGTGTTCTCCGGGCATTGTCCATGTTGTTGTCACCATTCATGGTGATAGTGTGGTGGGTGAGACCAGATATGATGCCAGGCCCTCTCCTGGCACTGTTCTTTGTGTCAGAAGTGGTACTGGCACCTAGGCTGTTGTCCACACTGTTGTCAGTTTGTATGCTGTCACCATCCATGGTGTTACTTACGAAACCAAGGAGGGTGAGGGCTCCAGACATGGTGGCAAAGATGGCAATGATAATTGTGTCAGTCCTGAGCATGACGTCGATGTCAGCACCGAGCAAGGTGTCATGTATTGTAGTGGCCATGGTGACAGGGAAATCCCTGTCTCTGAGACCATCACAGATCCTGAGCCTGGTGCTGGAGGTGGTGCCAACTTGAGGTCGGATGATGGCTTCAGATGGAGTTTTCTCTAGAGCCACTGGGTGCTGCCAGCACTGGTGAGGACCAGGGTTACTCTATGGGACATGTATGTTTCCACTTTCCTCATCTGGGGGTTCCCCCCACTGGGATCAAGTAACGCAGGAGAATACAGGGAGAGGTCGGTGGGTCTCTCTGTAGGCACAGAGGGAAACTGCACATTTGAGCAGATTAAATAGATCATAAAGCCTTTATCTGGTGGTATATTTATTCATATGTAACACTTTTTGGGCAAATCTGCTAGGCCTTCTGCTCAGGCGAGACTCAGTACACAGTTCCGCAGCTCATGCCAAGGTCCTGGAGATCAGAAGTCTCATCTGTCACTAGATGGGCCTCACCACTTCCTAGAGAGGATGCCCTTGTTTATAGGCCCTGAGGGTTGTTATCCTGCTACCAACACCGAGCTTTCATTGGTTCCTTAGAGAGCTAGCATACGGAGTCTGACAGGGCCCAGCACTGGATCTTCTCCCTGGCACCAATGATACCTGGAGACAGTGCCTTGTCTCCTTCTACATCCTCCTGAGAGGATCTTGAATGATCTACCCACATTTCTTTAGCTGCTGAGTGTGTCTTGTACCAGTGAGTCTTGGTAGACATACTCCAAGTGCTCAACCTACATGCATTTAAAAGCCACAATCCAGCAATCCTGCCTTTGGGGCTCCTTGGAATTCCAATGGTGACACTACTGTCATTCTTCCATGGCCTAGAGTCTTTGAAGAGGCAGCCATCCAGGACAATGTAGAGGCATCCCTTCTTCAACCCAGCTATCCCCAGGGACCTCCTCACATGATATTGCACACCCATAGGGTGTACTGGTGATGTTTCTCACCCTCCTCAGGACTTGAGGCACTGCAGACCCTATTAGGCTCACAGCACAATACGTATGACTGACTTCCATAGGGAGATGCCGCCTAGGTGGACACTCTTGAAAGGAAGGCTTTTTCCTTAGCAGGTGTCTTAATGTATGTTTTTTTCCTTTTTATTAGCTCCCCCTCCCACACGCCAGTTAATGTATATTTCTGTAAACCAGCCATGTATGGCAACATACAGCTGTTGCCTATGGCTGCAGCAAAGCACATTCCTGGCTACTCTGACACAGTACAAGATAGTCAGACAGGCCATTGGCCTTTCTGCATGATATCTGGCGGTAGCTCAGCACTAATCAAAGGCATCGTATAGTGCCAATGAGGTGGCCTGTATGTTGGCAGGGATTGCAGTCTACATCATGTGGATGGCATGGCTTTGCCTATCTGGACTGGTACCATTGGCCCAGCATGAATTGCTTAACTTGCACTTCCAGGGAGCTCATGTCTTCTCTCCTAGGGTCAGGCAGGAACTGTTGGGGAACCCTCCTGCTCCAGTGTCACAGGAGCCCCTGGCTGGCTCTGTGAAGTCTCAGGTCTCACCAGACCTGTGAGGATCCCTTGCTTTCAACTGTTCTTCCCCAAGCAGAGGACTGAGGATGTCTGTTACCCTCTGGGTGAGCCAGCTCCTCCCTCAAAAAGAAGGGAAAGCTTGGTACTTGGACCAGCGGGGCACAGGACCCAAGGCAGCATGGATTCATAGTGGGAAGGTAATTTCAGTTAAATCTAATAGATTTCTTTGACTGGGTGACCAAAGAAGTAGACTAGGGAGGGGCTGTGGACATGGTCTACCTAGACTTTAGTGAGGCATTTGACACAGTCCCACACAAAATATTAATAAACAAGTTAGCCAGCCTGGGAGTGGGTCCCAGGGTGGTAGCCTGGGTAGAAAAGTGGCTGGACAACAGGAGGCAGAGGGTAACAGTAAATAGAGTCCACTCCAAAGAGAGTGGGGTTGCTAGTGGGATACCGCAGGGTACAGTACTGGGGCCAGTCTGCTTTAAGATCTTTATTAGTGACATTGCAGAGGGACTGGAAGGAAAAGTATGCCTCTTTGCAGATGGCACAGAGATCTGCAACAGGGCTGATACATATGGGGGGGGTGAAAAGGATGAGAAGGGACTTGGCAAGGTTAGAGGAATGGTCAAATGTATGGCAGCTTAGATTCAATGCTAAGAAGTGCAAGGTAATGCACCTGGGAAACAAAAACCCAGAGGAAGAGTACACAATGGGGGGTGAGATACTAACAACAACAAAAATGGAAAGGGACCTGGGGGTAATCAAAGCAGATGACTTAAAGATAGGCAGGCAATGTGAGAATTCAGTAAGGAGCACTGGGGAGATATTAGGATGCATAAGGAGAGGCATCACCACTAAGAAAACAGGAAGTTGTCATTCCTCTGCACAGACAGTTGGTGAGACCTCATCTGGAGTACTGTGTGCAGTTCTGGAGACTCCATCTACACAAGGACATAGACATGATGGAGACAGTCCAGAAGAGGGCAACTAAAATGGTGTAGGGTCTGCACCAGAAATCATATGAAGAGAGACTAAAGAAGCTTAATACGTATACCCTCAAGGGAAAGGGGGGGGCAGACATGATAGAAACTTTCAGTTACCTCAAGGGAATCAACAAAGACCAAGAAGTTACAATCTTTCAGAAAAAAAGATGTGCAAGAACAAGGGATCATAGTTTAAAGATAGAGGGGGGATGGCTCAGGGGACAATATGAGGAAGTATTTTTTCACAGAGAGGGTGGTGGATGCATGGAACAGCCTTTCTGAGGAGGTTGTTGGGTCAAAAACAGTGGGGTAATTAAAGAATACATGGGACAGACATAGGGCAATTATAGTGGGGGTTGGAGGAAGTAGGCTGTTGGTTAACTAGGATCTGCAACTTATCCAGTAGGTAGAGAAATGGACAGACTGGGTGGGCCAAGTGGCCCATATCTGCCATCAAAGTCTATGGGCCCCATTCCAAGACATGATACACCTGGTGCAGGGTGATTTACACCAAACCCCATGGTGCAAATTGCACCTTACACCAGGCATAACGCAAGTTACAATTTCAGAAGGCACCTTGAGCCATGCCATATGCGGGTTGTGCCAAAGGTGGGCTACACCACCCACACACCTGCAACCCACAGCAGGATGGCGCAAGGGTGGGTTAGGGCAGCGACTGCACCCTATTTCAGAAAGGCGGCTGCCATAACCCACTTACGCCATTCCAGGACCCGTTGTGGTGTAGCAGGGTTAGACTAGCTAGGAGGTTGTCTAAGGGGTGTCCGTCCTGGCACAGTGATGGATTCTCCCCTGCAGTGCCACAGAAATTACATGGATGTGCGTGGGTGGTGGTGTTGGGGGACTTAAACATGCCAGGAACAGACTGGGAGACTATGACATCCTCAGTGACCAGGGAACAGAGGTTGTTGGATGTTTTTCAAGATGCGTTCCTAACTCAGCAGGTGGGGGAACCGACCAGAGAGGTGTGGGTACTGGATGTGGTCCTGGCAGACAGTGACCAGATTGGGGGCCTGGAGGTAAGGGACCCATTGGCGGGGAGTGACCATGCCATGGTCTGGTTCTGCCTGGACCTAGGAGGGGTAGAAGGCTGCACAAAGACGGAGGTAACTGACTTCAGGGGTGGATTTTAAGGAAATGGGAAGGATCCTTAAGGAGCATTTGGATGTGATTGGTCAGACATGGACGCTGATAGTAGGTGGGAAATCATCAGGAGAGGGGTGCAGGATGCTATCAGCACCTGTGCAAGAGTAAGACGAAAATGCGGTAGGGCCCAAAAACTCTGCTGGTGGACCAGGGAGGTCCAGGAGGTGGTGCAGGGAAAGAGGGCAGCCTATAAGCAATTCAAGTGCTCAAGGAGTGAAAGAGATCGAGGGGAGTATGAGCTGATGGCTAGAAAGGCCATTAGGGTGGTGAGGGTGGCTAAGGCAAGGAAGGAGCAGAACCTGGCCAGGGAAATTAGGAGAGGGAACAAGAGGTTCTTTAGATACATTGGGGAAAAATGAAGGGTGAAGGGGCAGATTAGCAGGATTAAAACAGAGTAGAGATGGGCAGAAGACCCGGGGAAGCAGGCTGAGGTACTAAATTAGTACTTCACCTCAGTTTTCACTAAGGAAAATGGGGGTGCTGCATCATACATGGGAGGAAACAGAGATACTGAGGAGGGGGGGACCCTTACCGATCGGCGGACCTGGGGAGAGGGGAAGGCATCACTGGCAGGAGGGGGGAAGGCTAAGCAGGGAGAAGAGGTAGCAGAAGTGGAAATCACAGCAGAGAGAGTGAGAGAAGCCCTTCAGTCCCTTAAGATGGAGGAAGCACCGGGGCCGGATAAATTACATCCCAGAGTGCTGAAGGAACTTGCGGAAGTCCTGGCGAAACCCCTGGCAGAGCTTTTCACCATCTCTCTGAGGACAGGGTGGGTGCCCCAGGACTGGAAGGTGGCGCATATTATGCCTATCCACAAGGGGGGATCAAGGGAGGTGGCAGGGAACTACAGGCCTGTCAGTCTGACATCAGTGGAGGGCAAGGTGATGGAGGGCATTGTCAAGGAGAGGCTAGGTGGGGACCTGGAAAAGTCAGGGTGCCTGGACGATAGACAGCATGGATTCATCCTGGGGAAATCATGTCAGACAAACCTTGTGGAGTTCTATGACTGGGTGACGAGAGCCTTGGACCTGGGTAGACCAGTGGACGTCCTCTTTCTAGACTTCAGCAAGGCATTTGACTCTGTTCCTCACGTGGGCCTGTTGAATAAGCTGGGAGAAATGGGGGTGGAGAACCAGAGGATCAGATGGATAAAAATTGGCTCCAGGACCGGACCCAGAGGGTTGTGGTTTGCAGGATAGTCTCATCCCCAAGGAGGGTCATTAGTGGGGTCCTACAGGGATCAGTCCTTGGGCCCCTCCTGTTCAACACCTACGTCTCTGACATAAGGACAGGAATCAGGAGTGAGATGAGTCTCTTTGGATGACTCAAAACTGGGGAGGTGGTGGATGGGAGGAGGGAGGTGGCCCTACAGGGGACCTGAGGCTCTGGAAAGATGGTCTAGAAAGTGGAAGCTGAGGTTCAATGCAGGGAAGTAAGGACCTCCACCTGGGGGCCAGAAACCCAGGCCAGTGCTTGCACCCTGGGGAGAAATGCTACAAGTCTCGATGGCTGAGAGGGACCTGGGGTTGGTGGTGGATGTCAAGATGAACAACTAGGAGACTTGTAGGAGGACAGCAGCCAAGGCCAACAGGATGCTGGGATGCATCGCTAGGGGGATCACCTCCAGAAGGAGGGAAGTGATACTCCCTCTGTATAACTGCTTGGTGAGGCCGAACCTCAAGTACTGCGTGCAGTTTTGGAGGCCACACTTAAAGAGGGACATTAAACTCCTGGAGAGGGTCCAGAGGAGGGCAACCAAAATGATTTGGGGCTTGGGGGACAGGACCCATGAAGAGAGGCTCGAAGAGCTAAATATGTACACACTGGAAGAGAGAAGGGACCGGGGGAACATGATAGAGGTCTTCAGGTACATGAAGAGGGTAAATAGGGGAGGAACAGTCAGGGTGCTTCGAAGGAAGGAGGAGGGGGCCATTAGAGGGCATGGGTGGAAGCTGGAGGGGGAAAGATTCAGGGGAGAAAGGAGGAGGTGCTACTTCACTGAGAGGGTGGTGGAGCCATGGAATGCTCTGCCTAGGGGGCTGGTGGAGGCAGAGATGGTGGAAGGGTTCAAGAGGGAGTGGGACAGGTACAGAGGAAGGGTTCTGGAAGCAAAATCCAGTGCAGCGAGAATATCTGGAACTGGGAAGGGAGAAGCTAGAGAAGACGAGGGGGGCAGCAAGGTCAGCGCCCAGGGTGGGGGCTGACCAAACAAGCAGGCACGAAAGACCATTAGGCCTATTCTGCTGCCATTTTAGTATGTTAGTATGCTCCCCATGCCCTCCTTGCTTTGTCATGCCCCCAACCCCCCTGAACTTCATGGACCCCTGGATCAGTTTTCAGACATGCCCCCCTGATCGCCAGTGACAACCGGCCAGCCCCCCCAATGCCCCCAGGTATATGCAGGTGCATTTTGGGGTAGGGGGCTCTGAAGGGGCAGCAGATTGTGTGCTGTGACTTGCAGTACCCTGGTCCAGTGCGCCATTCCTTTGGCTGTTGCCTGCAGCTGCCGCAAGTCAGGAGCATAGGTGCTGGGGACCCTACTTGCCCTGGAATATGGCACAGGGTCCTTGGAGTAGTGCCACATGGTGCAACTTGCATATGCCCGCGAGTTGCACCATGTATCTTGTAATCGGGCCCCATGTTTCTATGACCCATAAGTGGGAATCAATGGTGAGACCCACTGTTGGGTTCTCACTCCCACCAAAAAATACAAATATGAGTTGAGGGCTCCTGTTCAGGAATCTTACACCAAACAACCTCAAAAAAGTGAAAAAAAAGAAAAATGTACTCCTTCCTCCTTTTCTTTCTTGCCCTGCTTCTTGCAGCCTGGGCTGTATCCGTTTCTTGTGGTATATCCCTATGAGGTGCTGACTGCAATCAGTCCCTCAGGACACTATTCCAAGCTGGCTCCACTGGACAGCTCACACCAAAATAGACTATCCATACTGTACATGCATTCTGTAGTTATGTAATTGCTAGTTATTGCAAAATGCATTTATGTGAGGCCATTCTTATATATGTACATTTTGCATATAAAAGGGTGCATACTTTGAGCTGAAAAAATTAGTATGCCACTTATATCCGACTACCTCTGATCTTGAAAAATATAGCTATTCAAGAGGTATGTAAATGAATATTTGTGAATGCTTTTGGAACCTTTTTTAACAGCTTTCCCAAATATGCAGAGATTTTCAGGAACTGGGTTTCATGCGTACCGGATCAGGAGGTGATGGTTCCCCGTTCCAGCCCCCACAGAGATCCTACAGCTACAGCCAGTGACCTTGTTCCTACGTGCTCTGCTAAGGTGTCCACGGCCAATTGTTACTGGCATTGCCATCTGGTAGATTGATCAAAATTCACATATTCACTTGTACACTTCTAAAATATGAAATATTCTGCAAATTGACAGTTTGAATCAATAAAATATTTAACAGTCAAGTGTCATGCTTAATCATTTGTTTTATTTTTCATTTTTCACCCAATTCCACCGGTACAAATATTCATTGTTTTGCAGTATTTATAACAATGTAATAACATTAGTACAATTTGTTACATTTCTTTTCATACCACCAGCACAGTTTTCAGTAATTACGTACATGTTAAAGGAATTATGATTAATTAGTCTGTAGTGGATTGCTGGGACTTTTGGGTTTCTGTTTCTGAGTGTACATTGGTGCCAGACAGATGAATTGTGGTGGATAAGTGTAATTTAGTTGTGAATAATCCTTTCTGTCATGCATTATTTAGTGACATATTTTTTGCCAGAAAGTACTGTATCGCATCATGTTTGGTTCCACTGTAACTTGATTGATCAGCATATAAGTGTGTGTCACAGGCTGTACAAATATTATGGCTAAAACCAATGAAGACAGTAAACACCAGGGACCCAAGAATGGACCCTTCCAGTCCATGGCCCCTTTGGGGCAATAGATGCCTCCAGAACTGAGGTTGGAGCCATACACTGGGCCTATACCAGAGGGCTCCTTGAGGTCAAGATCCAGTGCCGTGTTGGCTCCTGGCACTAAGGCCAGTGCCAGTGAGTGCTGTTATGCCTACCACTTGATGGGATCCCCTCCTGTCACACCTTATGACGTGGGAACAGGGAAATCCCCGGGAGTCAAACTCCCTGTGGAGATCTTCTGGTGCTTGTCCCTTGAGCAGTCAGATGACCTTGGGGATGAGAGCCAGGATAATCCTGACTGGGTGCCAGGCTGTGACAAGGAAAGTTTTTTTTTTTTCTAGGCCTAGTTCTAGGCCTCGGTCTGACTCAACATTGTCATCAGGTGCTGCTTCTATGTCAGGCACTAGACAAAGCACCATCCCTCTTTCATCCTCCAGTTTGATTGTGGTGCCGGCGATGGCCCCAGAGCTGATTCTGGTGCCGGGAGGGGGGTCGGTGCCAGATGTGCTGTGGTGCAGGGAGTGGCACTGGCAGGGTTCCAGTGCTGCATGTAGTACTAGGCCAAGTTCTGGTGCCATCTGCAGTGCTGTCTCTCATTCGTACCTCAGTCGGCGGCCAGCCATGGTGGTGAGAGGAGGGCTGAGCCAGTCACCAGCTCTATTCGTGGGGGACTATACTGATGAGCAGGGGCATCACTGCCAGGTGGGGAGACCACTAGACTACCAGGGAAAAGGTATGTCTTAACCTTTTATGGGTCAGAAGTCGTGCAGAGGGTTGGGGGGACCATGAGATTACAAGGAAAAATGTATTGCTTAATATTTTATGGGTTGGGAGTCATGAATGGGGTGAGGAACCACTAGACTACCAGGGAAAATGTATTTCTTAATATTTTATGGGTTGGGAGTCGGGGGGGTAGCACTAGACTACCAGAGAAAATGTATTTCTTACTATTTTACCAGTCGGGATTCGTGCAGGGGGGTGGGGGGACCACTAGACTATCAGGGAAGAATGATCTCGCACTATTTTACTGGTTGGGATTCCTGGAGGGAGGTGGGGGGACCACTAGACCACCAGGTCCTTCTTTGATTTAGGGGGCTACCAGGGGTCAGAAATCATGGAGGGCACCGCCACATTACCGCCAGCCTTTTCTCGGCGGTATTTAGTGCCACGCTACAGGTCACGCTAATGCCTGTAGCGTGGCACTAGACCTTTGAATATGCTGCACTGCTGGCATTCATGGGCATTCTCCTAACCCCGCCCCTGCATACTATTATCTATTAGCTTCGGCGTTACCATACAGTGCTGGCACGAATAGGGCTTTTGAATATTGCAGCCTCATGCAAATCCAGTGCTATTCCAGTGCTATGGTTTTGTGCTAGGTGCTATGGTTTGAATATCTGGACCAATGAATACAATATTTGAGGAGCAACAAACTTCAGAAACTCGATGTAAAATCCAACACTGTCACCACCATTGCTGGAAGAAATTAAAGAAAAAAGCCAAAGCCTTCTTGAAGCAAAATTTGGGATGCTCAGAGGAAGCAGAAACACCCTTATCAGAAAATATAGTGTCAAATAAGGTTTTGACCAATGAGGAGACATGATCGATCAGAACCCCTTTGACAAGAGATAAACAATACTATGAATAACTATGGATTCAAATAGTTTAAATGCATTTATGTTAATGTTCACATCAGATGGCAGGGACAGTGAAACACATTTGTATCTTTGTTCTACAGTGATAGATTTTTCCAGTTTTTATGAAAGAGAGTAAGCATGTGTTTTTAATACAGACAACAGAGTAACAAGCCTTCTGCTGGTTTCCATGCTGATTGCATGCAATGCCAAGCCATGCTGCTGTCTGGCAGGTATTCTATTCATATAGCAATGCTGTTCTCCATGAGACTGGGCTTCATGTATTCGTAAGGTAATTCATCCATTTTACGGAGCTTCTCATTTCTTTTGTTTATCTTCTCTTCAATGGCTTCGAGCTTCTCTTGAAATTTTTTAATGTGTTTATTCATATCAATTTCAATGAAAGTATACTCTGGATAGTCTCCAAGCTTCACCTGCAAAATATAACACTCTTTCAAATTGCTTGTCCAGTAATTATACAGACAATCAAAGAACTGCTGAAATTAGTGTTAGTGCAAAAACTATGTACATGAGTGTTATGTTTACATGGAATTCAGCCAATATGCTTTAACATGTGCTTTGTATTAATTCTTGCAAAATTAAGCTTCAAATGGAGACGTTTGAGAGCCTCATGTTGGGAACAAATACTGTACTTCCTGAAACACTCTAGCAGAAAGTTAATAAAAATGTATTGCAATATCAACATTCCTTCCTGATAGTACTGTATATTCCGAATAAAAAGATTCTCTTCATATGACATTAAAAGTCTTAGGTCTTTTTATTCTAGTCTTTCATTTTTATTTCCAGTATAGAAACTAAGGGCCCGATTCATAAAGCTTTGCATTTGCTGCAAGTCCTTGATGTGCTGAACAGACTTCACAGGGGGTTTACAGAAGGCATTTGGTGCAGATCACTATTCACAATCAGGTGCGCCGGATATGGCAAGTTAGACCACCTCCCTCCTCATCTAACTTTACGTCCAAGGGGGATGCATTTTATGGGGCTTGTGGGAAACCTTTGGCACAAGCTGAGGTAAAATGTGGTAATGGTTGCAAATGCACCAGCTCATTTTGAATTGGGCTGCATCGCGCCACAGTGCTTTGGTGCAGCTGCACCAAAACGTGCAGATGACACAGGGCTAGAAACAAGCCCTGCTTCATCCTTTGTGAATCAGTCCCTGAGTGTTAATTGTCATATTTTTTTCCATTTAATGTTTAACTTTCAACTCTGTAACAGTAATTAGGCACATTTGATGTTGTATACTATTATAGTGGCACAGTAGCACCAGTTCTATGTTAAACCCCAAACTTTGCACTTTAATAACTTCACAACCATTCAATGACTTTGCACAAAAATAGGCATGTGTGGTTTTGGGGGCAAAATCTCATGACTTGCCAAGTTTTATTCCAGTCAGATTTGTGGATTCTGACACATGGATAACAACAAAATTGAAAAAAATCGTGTGTTTGCTGGGTTTTTTTTGTTTGTTTTTTGTCATTGACTAGTGCCCAGACATTTTGGAATTTCCCTCAGAAATTTTCAGAGTACCAGGGCTTGCCATGGAGTTATGCCTTTCACTGGCTTAGTGAAAAAATATTAATGCATTCCAATGATATAAGGATTTAAAACTTCACTTCAGAGCATACACAGTTCAGGATTTTGAATAGCTGTTTAGAACAGAAAAAAATTTGTCCTATACAGAAAAAGATTCTGTTTCATATGGGCTAATCTTTTTTTCATGAAGAAAAAATATTTTTTTCATATAGCCACCATCTTGTTTCTGTTTAAGAAAAAAACGAAACCCATAAAAATGATATCATACAAAGACACCAATACATGTATCTTGTTAATCAGAACACCATGGGAAGGATTCTCCAGTAACTGTAAGTCGAAATTCTTATTTTTTGTATGAAGCATTCTTTTTTCATGAGTATGACATAATCTCATGAAAAAAGAATCCTTCATGTGAAAAAAGGACTTTGACTTTTTTTTTACTCTTTTTCTTTTGTATGAAGGATTCTTTTTTCATGAGATTGACTCACACTCATGAAAAAAATAATGCCTCATATGAAAAAAGAATTTGGACTTACTTTTTTCGCATTCTTTTTTTTTTGTATGAAAGATTCTTTCTTCATTACATTGTTTCATTCTCAAGAAAAAGTATCCTTCATTCAAAAAAATATTTTGGACTTATTTTTGTTCCACATTTCAAGTTAAGAAGTCGTAACTCTATGTTCAAACTCCCTGGATATTTGCAGTTAAGGCACAATCTGTATATCGAAACAAAGGTCTTGATGAGTACTACAAGACAAACATAAGCATATCCTCTCCCATAATTTAGGGGCCATCCAAAAAAAACTACAAATTAACACAATGAAAAGTCCAAGAAGATAACATTGGAAGTTTAACAACCCATACAACCTAGCAAATTGCTTTTTTGGACAAATGGAAGTGCAGGGATGTATACATCTATGGAGGGATGGGAGTGTAGGGCCCTTTGGGATCTGTATTTCTATAGGCAAATGAATATGAGGATATGATTTTACTAGCTCAAAAAGTAAGGAAATTATTTGTAAAAAGTTTGTTAATGCAACAGTTGGGGCACAGATTAAAGTGACAAAAGTAGAGAACTGTGGTGTTAGGGTTCCCCACCCTAACCCCACCCTTCAAGCACCAAAAGGGAAAACCATTATGACTTCACCTCTTCTGAGTTATCACAAATCAGGCCTGTGGTCTTCTTTGGAGTTGTTAACCCCAACACTCAATCCATACCATACAGTCTGTAAAATATGATTCTCTTTAAGATTGCTTGTCCAGGAATGATACAGGAACCATGTACATGAGTGTTTTCTGCACATGAAATTCAGCCAATATACTTTAAAATGTGTCTCATATTGTTTCCTGCAAAAATCAGCTTCAGATGGAGACATACAAAAGTTCCATGCTGGGAACAAATACAGTCCTTCCTGAAACACTTCAGCAGAAAGTTAATAAAAAGGTTTTGCAATATCAGCATTCCTTCCTGTTAGTATATTCAGAATGAAAAGATTCCCTTCATATTTATTTATTTATTTGCATGTTTGTTTGTTTTACCAGGAAAAGCTCCATTGAGCAAGGCTCATTTGCAAGGAGGTCCTGGGTAGGACAGATTACAATACATTAGGATAGTTAACAGTTCAGAGCAAGACTTCTGGTGACGTCATGCCCTTGTTTGCAGCCTGAATTAGAGGGCTCCGTCGTGATCCACTGATTAATCCTCCTAATTTCACCTAATTGAAGACAAAATTCTTGAAAAGCACAGCAGGAGGAATATCATGCCTAAAAAGAACGATCGAGTGAAAACCAGAGCTGTAGACCTGCCTGATTCCGAACAATTACAAGAAGAAGGCTCGGAGAGTGAGGGATCACAGGCCTCAACCAGCTCCTTACGAGACACCATGGAGGAAAGTTGAATGCCACTAACGATCCTGTAGAGGCAGATGACATTGATGCTCACAGAACTAAGAGACTTTAGAAAAGAAATCAGGTTAACTACAGCAGCCCTCCAAACAGATGTTAATAAGCTAGAAAAATGGCAGGAGGAGGTAGAAGAACAGACCCACAGCACAGATCGCTGAGTTACAGAGACAGAAAGAGCCATAATACAACTACACAGCACCACCAAGGCCCTCCAAGACAGAGCAGAAGATGCGGAGAGCAGAAACAGAAGAAATAATGTTCGGATTTCGGGAATCCCCAAGGGGGCAGAGGGAGCGAAGATGCGAGAGTTTGTCCAAAAGATCCTAAAAGAGCTGCTGACACTTCCACCTAATGTAACGCTTTAAATTGAGAGGGCCCACCGAACGCTGGGACCGAGGCCTCCACCGGGTGCATGACCTAGAACAGCTCTGGTCCGTTTCCTGAGGTTTCAGGATAAGGAAACAATTTTACACACCGCTTGGACAGCAGGAACGGTCATGCTGGTGGGAAACAGGCTCTACTTTGAGAATGACTACTCTCCTAAGATAATGGCCAGACACAAAGCCTTCCTTCCCATGATGAGAGCCCTCAAGTTGAAAGATATCCACTTCAGAATTCCCTACCCGGCGAAGCTCACGGTACTCTTTGAGGAAGGCCCGACGACCTTTGATAGCCCAGCAACTGCTGCACAAGAGCTATGCTCCCGAGGAATTGAAATTCAAGCTCAGCGAGCAACTCCTGGAATATCCATTACCTCCAAACTATCCATGAAAGTATGGAACAATGGACAGCGGGAGGCCAGGCGACGACAAGGAGGCAAAGCAATCCAGAACATAATCGCAACCCTGAATAAGCACACCACTTCAGGAAATGGTGGTCCGGAGCGACAGGGAACAGAAGGATGAAAACCGCAAGTAGAACTGTTTAAACTGATAAGTTGTAGAAACACCTACAATGGAGAGACAATTGATGCAGTGAACTCCTAGGTGTACCCTGATCTTATTAATATGGGGATTAGAACGAAGGGTGGGGGATAAAAGAGATAAACGCTAACTAAAGGGCACTTTGGAAACCAATTCCCCAAAAAAGAGGGCAAGAGAGGGCAGGGTGGGGAAGTGTGGAACTCAGTTGCTGATCCAGGTGTTGAATTGACACGGAAGGGGAGGAGGAGATGTGTGGGCAGCTTTTCTTGGGTTCTTAGAGATAAATCAAATAAAAGTGGAGAAGGAAATTTGGGGGGGAGGGGGGAGGTAGTGGCTGAGAGGGAGGGGGAACTGATCGATTGCCTTGAGCTCCGGACGGCTCTGTCAGGTAGGCCCCAGTATAATGCCTGAGTGAATGACATGTAGGGAAGGATCTGGGCCTGGGGGGTTGGGGAGATGGCTGGAAGAAATGCGAGGTCTCCGGAGTGTGCTCATTAGCCACGATAGATCCTCCTCAGGTCGTAATTTGAAAAGGGTACCCCAAGAACTGAGAGGGAGGAGAAGAGAGAACACAGCTAAGGAGGTAACCTGGGAGGAGTAGGGGGACCTTTCTTTTTCATTCCTCACATCAAAAGGCACAGAACCAAGATGAAACTGGTATGCACTACTTGTATTGAGCTAAATGAAGGGGTAAAATTACTTGGTTTACGAGGCACGTCTGTAAATGACCCTACCATCTCTCTCGATTAAGCAATACCGCTCTCGGCAATTGTCTGGGCCGTTTGCCACGAGGACTCGCTTACAGTTACTCCCACGGTGGAGGCTAGGACAGTGCGGAGGGCGGGAAGAAGGGGGAGGTGACTGACTGGTAGGGGAGCAGTCGGCTGAAGATGCCTATCTCGGGTGATACCTGCCTGCCCAATGGGCCCGTGGGATAGTACCCCCAGAGCTGGGGGGCTGCCGACTGCTAGCTCCCGCCAGTCCTAGTACACCCGCTCTTGGGACTTTGGGTTTCGATTTCGAGGGGCCTTTTACCTGTTTGGGGGGGCAGGCCAACTAATGCAGGCCATTACCACCCATTGGGAGGGCCATTTCTGGACTTTGATAAATGGTGGATTAAAGGCCACATTCTGATCTCCCCCAGGGACACTGAGAGAGGGGAATGAGAGACATGGCGGGGACATCAAGCATATCCTTCAATTGTGCAATAAAGGCTAGTCATTTGGGCTTACCCGAATGGGGGGAGCAGGCCTATGCTCATAGGAGACATCACACTCGGGGCTTGAAGAGGCTGCTGACCCCAGGCTCGGCAGTCAGTACCGCTGAAATATGAAATATAAAAGAGCCTTATCCTACCATGCGGACATGCAAATACCAAAAGCGACCTCAACACAGCATCCCCTGCAGTGCCCTAAAGTTGGGGAGGCTAGGGAAACAGCCAAATAAAGTGATTTAGTACCACAGTAAGGGGGAGTGGTATAGTAGGACAGAGAATCAACGGAGGCCAAGTGGAGAGGGGCGAATTAGGGAGAGGGGGGTGAAAATAGTGTCCCTGACTTCGAGCCAGGAACAATGAATGGGGGAAGTGCAAAGCAACAGCACCCCTGCAGGGCAACTTAGGTGAAAATACAAGGAGAGATGAATGGGCCGGGAAAAGGGGGTGGTAGGTGGGGGTCCCTAGCGTTAAACGGAGATCACTGCGGGCAATAGATGGTTAAAGAGTGCCGATTACCATATAATGAGTGGAGAGGGGGTCCTGCCCCAGTCCAGAGTAGACTAGAGGAACTACAAGGGTATGGGATTAAAAGACCACAGCAGCCGCCTGACACATGGGCTTGGCTGGGTGTGCCAGAGGTGGGGGATTAGGACACAGAAATACCCCGTCCTAAAACACTGGGGAAAAGACCGCACATATGTATATGGGAAGCCGGCCCGATGGACTGGCTGACCCAAGGGGCTACGGAGTGGAAGTTTTGGAGTGCTGATCCTGGCCCACACCACCTTCGGGAGGATGATAGGCCTCGGAAAAGGGGGGGGCACCTAAAAAGAGAGGTCACCCTCAGATCCCTCCTCGCTGGGCTCTAGAAGCTGAGCTGGTTGACAGAGTTGGTGGGAGGGGGCTGCAGAACAGAGAGGAGGCCCGCCGACCCGTGGCCACAGGAGTCCAACATATAATGTGAGAGAACCCTCCCACGAACCCCCATCGAGGAATGAGGTCCTTAGATGCTGAGCAGAAAAGATAGAGGGGGACAGGCAGGCACACCTGACAGTAAAAAAACACCTCACTCATCGTTTCAGGACACTGCAAAAACGAGGTGGATCCAACACAACTATGCAGAGGAGTCACCACCTTCCCTTTTTCCTTTTTCCTAATAGGCACCTAGTGTGTCAGGGGACATCACTTTGAGTGATGAAGCCTCAAGGTAAGGACCCCTCCTTATGATGGGAATGGAAGCAGTTCCCTATAGTTGGAAGTACCAGTTATGCATGTTATTGGTCAGTTATCGAGTTGTTTGTATGTTTCATGTCCATATGTTTGTTGGATTGTTAAGAGTTGGAAATGACAGGTACAGATTGAACAGTTGCTAACATTGCTAGATTGGATAACGGAGGGGAGAACCCTCCCTGCCAGCAGGGCCACCTTTGAGTAAAAATGGCCAGTTCTCCAGTTAAGCTGCTGTCCCTGAATATAAATGGTATAACCTCACCAGTTAAGAGGTCCCGGGTCCTAGCTTATCTCTGCAGGAGCAAGGCGGACCTGATATATCTTCAGGAAATGCATCTAGGTCCTGAGGAACACCTCAAGCTTGCTAAGCTCAGTAGGGGAACCATGTATAGCTCATCGGCTAGGTCGGAAAGACGGAGGGGGGTGGCAATAATTATACCGGCAAGCACCCCATTTCAACATCAAAGTACTATTAGCGACACAGAGGGTAGGTTGGTATTAGTGCACAGTACACTAAATGGAGTACAGGTCACCCTAGCAAATGCTTATTTTCCCCCCGCAATACCTGTTCCATAGCTGAAAATACTCCTAGACAAAATCCTGCAGAACTCGAAGGGCATGCTTCTTCTCGCAGAAGACTTCAACCTGACTCAAAATCCCATGTTGGACACTACCAACCTGAGAATCCATAGGCAAACCCCGCCACAAAAGTTTTTTAGGAGGTTTACCAAAGAGGTAGGCTGGATTGATGTCTGGAGGCATTTACACCCTCGAGCAAGGAACTACACACATTACTCAGCGGCCCATTGGACCTACACGTGTACAGACCACACCTATACTCAGACTGAATACCTTGAGCAACTGGGGGATGCACGGATAGGTGACATTTCTCTATCAGACCACGCACCAGTGAGCTCGATGTGGGATTTGGGGATGGATGTAAAAAACACACGATGGAGGCTTAATCCCTATTATTTACGCTCAGAGAGGTTTAGAGAATACATTTTGGATAAACTTGCTGAGATACTAGAATTCAACCCCCCTGCGGACACCACACCTGCAATACACTGGGACACTATAAAGGCTGTCCTTAAAGGACACATTATACAACACACAACAGAACTGAATTGGAAAAGAAGGGAGTATAGGAACACCTTGGAGGAGAATTTACACTTCCTCCAAATGACACATAAGATGGGAGACACGACGGTGCTCCCCCGACTCCAGGAAGTCAAGGCAGAGATTGATCATTTAGCGTTACAGCAGACCGAGATAGCATTAACATTTCTGAGACAGAAATACTATGAGGTGGGACCTCGAGCCTCTCAGCTGCTAGCGTACCAGGTACGGCGACAAAGGAAGGTATCAATGATCACCTCGCTTAGACACCCCACGGGGGGCCAACCCTTAACTAAACTACACGAAATAACAGAGGCATTTGCAAACTATTATTCCAATCTCTACACCCCAGAGAGTTCACCTACCGAGCACCAGATAACGGAATACCTAAATGGGATAACTATGCCCCGACTCGCAGCGGACCAAATTGAAGCCCTGGTCGCCAACATAACTGAGGGGGAAATAATGGAAGCGATTTCCACCGCAAAAACCTTAAAATCCCCAGGGCCTGACGGGTATGGGAACAAATTTTATAAGGCACTGAGACAACAGTTAACCAAACAACTTTTGCCCCTGTACAACTCTATCCTTGAGGGAGAACCCCCACCCCTGTCATGGTCATTCGCAACTATTTCAGTAATTCCAAAACCTGGGGAAAACTCCCAGTTCTGTAGCTCGTACAGACCCATCTCTGTGCTTAATTCTGACTATTAGATGTTTATGCATATACTAGCACAGCGTCTGGACAAGATAATGCCTCAGTTGATAGAACAAGATCAGACAGGCTTTGTCAGACAGTGCTCTACAACAGATAACATCAAGCATACGCTATATATCTCCCATAAGATGCGAGCGGGCGACACCCCATCAGTCCTCATCAGTCTTGACGCTGAAAAAGCATTTGATAGAGTATCATGGCCTTTTCTTTACAATGTCTTGGCCAAACTGGGTATCCCCAGAACCCTAATTGGGGTCCTACAAAACATCTACTCTTCCCCACAAGCATGCGTCAAGGTGGGAGGCCACCATTCAAGATACTTCCCTCTGAAGTGGGGGACTAGGCAGGGATGTCTGTTATCGCCCCTACTCTTCACGGCATTCATTGAACCACTAGCTCAATCCGTAAGGGAAGCAGAAAACATCACGGGTGTGAATATGGGGGGGGATGGAGCATCGTATAGCCGTGTACGCTGACGATGTTCTATTGTATCTCACAAATCCCGAACAGTCTATGCCGGCCGTCCAGCTACTCTTGGACCAATTTAGTCAGGTCCCTGGATACAAGTTGAACATAACAAAAACGTAAATTCTCACATTTCATTACACACCTTCATCGTATATTGCCTCCATCTTCCCATGTAATTGGAGTCTCACAAAACTAAAATACCTGGGTGTATACATCTCTCAAAAATATGAAGAATTCTTTAAAAATAACTATGATCTCTTCACATCACAACTCAAAACTGATTTAGGATCATGGGCCACACTACCTCTCTTCCTGAGCCGCAGGATCGAATTAATAAGAATGGTCACGCTGCCCGGGCCCTGCACTTATTCCAGAATATCCCACTATTCATTACAAAGAGAACCTTTGGGGAATGGAACCGCCTTATTTCTAAGTTTATCTGGTCAGGCAGGAGACTCCGAGTCAGGATGAGGATTTTGACTCCCCCACGTAGTGAAGGGGGACTTGCACTACCGGATATGCAGCTATACTACCATGCAGCAATGATGATACACATTATGGCAAGGCAGAATGGGGTAGGTCAACCACACTGGCTGCAGATAGAACAAGCTCTTTTACCAGATAGGGATTACTTTCAATACATTTACCACACGGGACTGAGGGCGGGACCCCCTGTCTCAGTAGATCCCTGGTTGACTGCACGCTGTAGGGTATGGCAGCAAATTAAAAGAACCCAGAACCTAGACTCGTTCCTGAGTTTGCTGTGCCCAATAGCGAACCTAAGTGATTTTCTCCCTAATAGGCTAGATCATGGCTTCCTGAACTGGAAGACATATGGGCTGAGATATCTTCCTCAATTAATGGCTCATGGAGAGATGAGGCCCTTTAGTGAAATACAGAAGCAATTTAATATACCGAACAGAGACTTTTACTGGTTCCTGCAGCTCTGGCACTATGTTCAGGGGCTTCCAGAGGTAATCCATTACCCGAGAGACACCCTTCATTGCTAGAGATCCAACTCCAATTAAATAAAGGAGGGGCAGGATCACGATTGCTTTCCCTTTACTATAAGGCTCAAAACACTCAGGGAGAAACTTATATGGAGAATATCCGAGCACAGTGACAGGGGGAACTAGGAACCCCCCTCACACAGGAGGACTGGCGAAGAGCCTGCGAATATGCCACCCGAGTTACATGCTCCCATCAGTGGCGGGAATTTGCATGGAAGAATCTAATTAGATTCTTCAGAACACCAGTAGTGACCAGTCACTATACTCCGGCAGCCTCAGCAGGGTGTTGGGGACAATGCGGCGAAACCAAAGCCACTCACACTCACATTATGTGGTCATGTGAGGCCCTCAAACCATTTAGGGGACCTTTTACAGGATCATCTGAGAGAGATATTTGATCCTCAGCTAGAATTGACCAGGGAGATATTCCTTTTTCTGGACACCCCGCAGGAGTTTAGGAATCCGAACAGTAGATATCTCCTACACCTACTGTTAACCGCAGCAAAAAAAACTATTACTAAACTGTGGTTGACAGACAAAAAACCTACAATACCTGAATGGTGGGGTATAACCAAACATATCTATCAGTTAGAACAAATTACACATAGACTGAATGAAAAGAAGGAGAAATTCACAGAAAGGTGGTCCCACTGGCTAATATATTATCTGCTTCATGATGACTCGTTTGTACCATAAGAGGGGGCTACTTGGGATTAGTGATAGCTTACAAACTACCAATGAGTCGGGATCACTCCACTGAGTCAGAATTGGGCTTGTCACTAAGGGGGAATTGGCCTAAAACTCACCCGGGACCTAATTAGGTCTAAAGCAAGTAAGAAATAGTCCTCACCCTCTCAAGCCTCTGAGGTTTTATAGTAATAATAATTCCACCTTGGGCTATTATCATGAGAGGAGGATTAATTATACTAAACTAGTCCCTTAAATCCAACAATAGACCAGCGAAGGTCAAAAATATTTAGCTAGACACTCCCCACTCACTTGCTTGGGAGGCATACACTTCTGACTCAGAGGAGCCCCACATGAAATGATGAAATTACAATAAGTTAAAAATTTAAAAGCTTATAAGTACCTAACAAAATGTACTGTATTATTATGCCTGCTTATCCAGTAAGATTCCAATCAAATAATTGCACCTTTACAGACCTGTCAAAGTTAGTTTGTATGTTGACTAGTTGTTAGAGCTATTGAGGAACAGTGAAAGCTCACAAGTCCCCTAATGAGTCGGGGTTGCCTCCCCGGATTAGAAAGAGGTATATGACTGGAAGAGGGGCCTAAACTCCCCTGGAAACCAATCGGGCCAAAACAACTTAGAAACACCCCTCATCCACATTGGCCCTGAAAAGCCCATGGTAATAATAATCCCCCTAGGGGCTATCATCATGAGATGGGGATAAAATATACTAAAATTGGCCTTTAATTCCAATAGCAGACCGATTAAGGCCAACAAAGTATTGCCAGACGCCCTTCATATGCTTGGGAGGCATATACTTCTGACTCAGGGGAACCCTAAAAATAACAAAAAAGTAGTGAAAACTTGCACTGATGAAATTTTTAATGAGCTAAATACCTCATAGCATTTAGCCATTTAATTATGAAATGTATTGTACTATATTGCTTGCTTACCCTGTAAGATTCCAATCAAATAACTGTATCTATACAGACCTGTCAATGTTGTATATGTGGATGTGTACCTGTATGTTGGAAAAAATCCTTTTTCCTTTTTAATAAAAATGAGATTTACAACAACAAAAAAAAAACAGTTCAGAGCACAGGATAATCAGATAGAACATAGTACACAGAAAGGCAGTATACATAACAGATAATGTAGAATGGGAATGTAAGGTTAGCTTAAAGCATAGCATACAAGAAAGAAACAATAGAGTCAACTCAGACCTAAGTAGCACAGTATGAAAAGGTAAACAGTATGACGGGAGTATAGTCAGTTATGCAGAAAAAAAAAACAGTGTAACAAGGCTGCTATAGGCAATGCAGAGTACAAGTAAAGTTCTAATAGCAAACACATTTATCTATACAATACTGACTAAGGAGAGCTTGGAAAAGCTGGGGGCTGACAAGTGAGGTCAGCCTGAATACTTTCTGTAGGGGTGTTCCAGGCTGTAGAGGCAGCCCAGCTGAAAGATGGCTTTCTATATTTTGAGAAATGTCTGGAAACGTCAAGCAGGAGGACATTGTGCTTTCTAAGTGTGTATAGCCCTTGAGACATAATATATGTAGGGAGAGAGTAACTCAGAGCTTTGAAGGACCAAAGATTTAGGTGTCTAAGCCTTCTGGTTTCAAAAGAAGGCCATTCTAGTTAGTTGTAGAGGAAACAATGATGAGTATTGGCCTGGAGGTCACTGCTAAAGCAACGTGTTTTATGGTACAGTACAGTTTATCTAGACTGGCTAGATTAGAGGCTGTGATACTTTTGTATACTGTATAATGTTGCCATAATGGGCACGGGGTCAAAATCACATTGCGCAGTTTCTTTATTTTTAAAGATCTGTGTGGGGCTCCGCCCCCACACACCCCTGGACCCCCCCACTTACGATTCTATCCCCGAGGGGTCCAACACGGACAGCGCACAAGTCCGGGGTTTGCACATAATGCCATATGCTATTAAGTGTATGATATTATGACCCACTAGGCACCATAATGTAACAAGGGGAGGAACATTGCCTGACCAAGTGCATTCTTGGCATCCTGGTTGAGGTAAGATTTGTGTCAGAAATAAAACCCCAGCCTCTGTAGTAGCCTTTTGCAGAGGACGTCAGTACGTACCGTGATGGACAATTTATTGTTCAGCCACATGCCTAGATATTTAAAAGAACATATCATTTCACTCATTTCATTAGATAGGGTGGAGATACCTGGTGAAGAGGGGATGCAGCTGGGTTTTCGAGAGAAAATCATGTACTTGCCTTTACCTGCATTTAAGAGAAGCTTGGACATACATAAATTAACTTGTAGTTGGTTGACCACCTCTTGTGTTGGATTAAAAAAGCCCTAGCTCTCACTTTTAGTCTTTCATTTTTAGTTCCTGTTTAGAACCCGAGTGTTAATTGTCATGTCTTTCACTTAATGTTTAACTTTCAACTCTGTAACAATAATCAAGCACATTTTGTTTTGTATAATCTTAATTCTTTGCAAAAAAACTTTAATATTGTAGCAATTAGGGTTACTTTATGCCATAAAAGTAGGGAAATGTGGTGCTAGGGTTTAACCCTAATTCCCCATCCCCACCCCCAAGCAGCAAAATGAAAAAATCATTACGGTTTTGGCTGTCCTGAGTCTTGACGAATCAGGGGTGGGATGTTCCTTGGAGTTTTCAGACCTAACAGTCACCCCATTCTGATATAGTGTTTAAACACAAAGAACTGTGTCTCCCCACATGTTGCCAACAGCATGTGGGCCCTGCCTGAAGAAAACAGATCACATCTGACATTATTTTTTCATGGAATTGGGTAAGTATTAGAGTTGAAAACCCCAAGAAAGATCCCAACCCCTGATTCATCAAGATTCAGACAGCCAAAACTGTAATGATTGTTTTCATTTTTCTGCTTTGGGGTGGGGGGTAAGGTTAAACCCTAATGCCACATTTCCCTACTTTTCTGGTGTGAACTTTCCCTAACTGGTGCATTAACGTTTTTTGCAAAGAATTCCCTTCCTTTTTGAGATAGTGGAACCATGTCCTTATTCACATAGGTCCCTTCAGGACCTACATGAAAAGATGCAGACGCGCATGTCACTTTTGTCCTTGCACCACGGGAAGAATCTGTTTACCTGCTGAAGCGCAGGGCCTGGAGCATTCACTCATTACACATTCACCCTACACAGTCACTCCTCATCTTTTTTTTATTTTTGCCCCCAAATGTTCAAGTTAGTCAGTTTATGATTGACCATAAACATGACATGTAGCATTTATAGTATATTGGCCAAAATGTCACTTCACACCAGAAGTGTGGAATGATGTCTTGTCCAGGATTTAAAAAACTAATACCTGTCACATTTATGAGGTGGTGCGGAAAAATGGCAATGTTGAAATTTTGGAGTTAAAATACTGAAAATTAGCGAAGTTATGCATGACCGTTGAAATACTACAATATACAGTCATAATCGGGGCATATTACTGAATTTGTACACCAAAATTTCAGCATAGCCTTTTTGTTACCCCACTTCATGAAGCCTGTAGGTGAAATTTTTCAAATCCTGCCAAAATGTGATTCCGTGCCACCCAAATGTAATTCCATGCCACTGGTGTGAAAACCCATTTTGGCTAGGATTTGAAAAATGACAGCTCTCACATTTATGAGGTGGTGGGAAAAAAGTGGCTATGTTGAAAATCTGGGGTCAAAATATTTAAAATTACTGAAGTTATGAAGGAGCATAGTCAATGTCAGAGGATTTGTTTTTCCGTTCAGAGAGAAAGGTTGGTCTGAGTATAGCCCCAGTCCTGTTATTTTAAAATACTAAGTAATCAGTATTTGTTGTCATTTTAAGCCTTTTTTAACACTCTGCTTTTGTTGGGGTATTTTTGCATTCATTACACTGACCGTCCTGCTCCCATTTTGATTTATGGGAACAGAAGACCTTATTTGGCTACCTCATCGGGTTCTTATACTAATTTTGTTATTCTTGCTATTTACCTTCGATTTTTGAGTATGTGGTTTGATTTTGTTGAACCTCTCTGCTTGGAAACAGAACTGCTTTTTACTTTCCATTTCAGCATGTGCCCTTTCACCCTAATTGCTTCCTGTACAGGATATGATAGAACAGATACATGATAGAAACTTTCAAGTATCTCGGGGGAATCAACAATGTCCAAGAGGGTAGTATCTTTCAGAAAAAGAGATGTGTAAGAACAAGGGGGCACAATCTGAAGATAGAGGGGGGGACGGCTCAGAGGTAATGTGATGAAGTATTTTTTCACGGAGAGGGTTGTGGATGCATGGAGCAGCCTTCCTGAGGAGGTGGTGTAGTCCATAACAGTGGGGGAATTCCAAGAATGCATGGGACAGACATAAGGCAGTCCAAGTGGGGAGTAGGAGGAAGTAGGCTGTTGGTTAACTAGGATCTGCAGCTTATCCATCAGGTAGGAAAATGGGCAGACTAGGTGGGCCAAGCGGTCCTTAACTGCCATCAAATTCTATGTTTCTATGTACACTCATAACTTTGCCATTTCTACATAGATTTGCCCCACATTTTCAACACAGCCTTCTTGTGACACCACTTCACAAACTATAGCGATGAAATGTTCAAGAATCCTGTCTGAAAGGTGATTTCACCAAAAGTCTTGCCTTTTGGGTCTGGTTGGCATAGTTTCAATGCTATTGGCCATGAGGTGGGCTTTCAAAAAAGGTCATGTTGAAAATCTGGGGTGAAAATATACAAACACGACAAAGTCATGCATCAAAGTTCAAAACCCCAATGAAATACATGGAACTGCAATTACCTTCATACTGGGTTTTGTGGACAGAAAAAGAACAAAAAAAGCCCATTTAATCTATCTATCCACATTAGTGGGTACATTTTGCCCCACTACCAAGTAGATGACCATCAAGTCTCTTTTTAAATACATCCTTGTTGCAGCTTTGAACTTTGACTTCTGGTAATGCATTCAATAATCTACCTGTCCTTAGGATGAAGGAATATAAACAACCATTCTTTTAAGTAAGTTTTAACAGTATCCACATTTTATGTGATCTTAGTCCAGATGGCTTAGGTTTGCATCTCAATCCCCATTTCTTCCATCAGTTCCTGATCATGTAGGATTTTATACATCATAAGTACTGTAGATCACCTCATACATGCCTTTGTTCTAATGAGTACATCCCCAATACTTCTAACCTGTCCTCATAAGGCATATCCTGCAGACTGGAGACCAACTTGGTCAACCATCTCTGGACCCTATCCACTCTTTCAACATCTCCCCTTAAATAAGAGCCCCACAACTGAGTGCAATACTCCAGATGAGGTCTTATGAACATTTGATAAATTGGAATAATGCATTGCCTATTCCTGGAAATAAAGGACTTTTTAACACAATGCACCAAATAATTGTTTTTGTGTACTAGTTTAGCACAATGAGTGCTAAACTTCAATTCTTTATCTATAATGACTCCCAGATCCTTTTCTGTCTCTACCTGCTTAATTAGGATGTCATTTAAATAATATTCTTGGTTTAAATGATTTTCCCTAGTGTAATACAGAACACTTTTCAATGCCAATAACCATTTCATGATCTATAGCCCAGTGCTGAATTTTAAGAAGGTCCTGCACTAAGTTACGACAATCATTAGTGGTTTTGACTGGTCCCCCTATTTTAATATCATCTGCAAATTTCACTATTAAACTGTTAATGTTTTTATCAATATCACTAATAAATAGTGAAAATAAAACAGGACCCAGAACCTATCCTTGTAGGACTCCGCTGATAACTGCCCCTTCATCTGATGTAACTCCCTTAATATGAATGACTTGTGACCTACTACTCAGCCAGTTTTTAACCCATTTCATAATATGTATATCCAGTCCTAACTTTTCCATCTTATGCACCAATACAGAGTGGGGGACTTTGACAAAAGCCATTTGAAAGTCAAAGAATATTACATTGACTGGTATGCCATGACGAATACATTTATTAACCTTTTCATAAAAACAGAGCACGTTAGTTATGCTGATCCTATTCCTTTCAGATCTGTGCTGGGATTTATCATGACTGTTTAATCCTAACATATTCTGTTCAAGTTTATTTTTGGACAAAGCCTCCTCTGGCTGCCTTATGCACCTCAATCCCATGCACCAGAATCCCTCGCTCCTTTATTGCCAGTGCACCTAGCACTGGGCTGTCCGCCCCTTCAACCATTCATGACTACCCTCCCACTTGCTAAACTGACAGTGAAATTACCTTGTGAATTTCTAGCTGATGTAAACAGTAGTGTAACAAACCTAATAATGAGGATTTTCCTTTATCAAGTAACCTGAGCAACCTGAAACCTTGGGAACTCTTTGTATGTAAATGTAATTCTGTACCCTCATTGTATCTGTTTGTAACATGCATTTAATGTTGTTGGTTTATTATGTCTTATAACTTGTCTAACTTGGAATCTTTGTAAACGAGCCTTGGCTCAAAGGTATTTAATCCCAAACTGAAATAATTAAAAATAAAAATAATCAGTCTCTCACCAGCCTTGCACAATATTGCAGTCAGGCTAATTGGCCGATAATTAAACATCACTTTCCTATCCCCCTTTTTAAATAAAGGCCTCACTATTGCTTTCTTCCAGTCAGATGGTATTTCTCCCCTAGCAAACACGTTATCATAAATGCAGGTCAATGGTGGTGCTATAAGTAAGGAGTAAGACATAATGAGGTGTGGTTTATGGCCTAAGAGCACACCCCAGGTGCATAATGAGGCACGAGGCACTTGCGCAGAGTGTCTTTAGCACCTAGGAAATGCTCTTATCAGGCCTTAAATCAGACCTTGGAGTGTCTTATTCTGCTTATAGAATGGCTCCCACAGTAAAGACTTTAATTAAAAATTCATATTAAAAGTATAAATAAAAGGAGAAAAAATAATGATCATATCAGTAGAAAAACACAAGAAATAGTCCTTTGTCATTGTATTGCAATGGACTGTATTGTTATGTCACCCCCCCCCACACACACACACACAGGCAGATACAAAACCCTCCTTAATGTGCTTTTAGTTAGTTGTTTGTTTTTTTTCAAATTTCGTAGTTTGGCTCTGTTTTCTTGTTAGTGACCAAGTGCCTACCCAGTTTTAGTGACAGTGAGTGGGAAGAGAGCAAGTCCCATGTTAAGTGCCCTAGTTAGTGCTTTTGTTTAATAGCACTGTCACAAAGTCAATGCCATTTCATTATTTTGTCACGTTTTATGTTTTAAATGGTAATACAGTTCACCCTAACCCCTTACTCATATGCAGCACAACTTTTTTTGCTATCCATGTTTCAAGGCTGTGTTACTGTCTGGAGCGAGCGTGTCACTATTCAGCTGCTGTACTGAGGAGTGCCCGCCTTTCCTTCACAGTGCTTTTCTTTCTCTTTTTTTTTTTAAAGAGAAGCCACTGATGTACCCGTTTCTTTTGGAGGAGCTGATCATGGTTTGCGAGGGGGCTGAGGAACGCTGCAGGGGGAAACAAGCTGGAGGGAGAGGGAGTGAAGGAACTGAGCGGTTAACAGAGCTGCAATTGTGACAGTCCGTGGGAGAGCTGCGGATCAACGCTCATCCACAAACCTTTCAAAACACAAACAGAATTATTAGGTCAATCAGCTTGTTCTTTTAAGTATCTGAATGTTTTAAATGTGGGGGGAGGAGGCTTATGGAGGATGATGAGGATCAGATTGAATGCTTTTTACGGCTGCAGTAGGCAGAGCCTGCAGACATTTTGCATGCACAAAAGGAGTGATGTCATGTTTTCTGTCCGTGGAACTGACTGAAGATGTACATAGTCTTCTCCACCTTACCCTCCTGCAAGAAATGTTTTCTGTCCTCAAATAAATAAGCTTTCATGTTAGTCAATGGTTGCAGTGCACTATTTTCTTTCTTAAATAGGAGGTACAAGAACTGGAACCTGAGTAAGGTGAGGCAGCATTAGTTTTTTGGGGGAAGTAAGATCCACCCCCAACTCCACCCAAGAAGCTCCTACAGATCAACCCCACCTTTTTTTGGTTCATGTGGGAGGGACATGAGGTGGATCTATCATGCTGGAACAATTGACTATCAGAGCTGCCTGGGGCATCAGAGTTTAAGCTTCAGAGGGAAAAGCCTGAAACTGCATCTCTATACAGCACTTGTTTAAACAGCATTGGCTCAGCTTACATTCCTCTCCTGGTTACACATTTTCACAAATACATTCCAAGAGATGGAAAGTCCCTCCTGGTGGGTGTATGGTGTTATTCAGACCTGTCCTCCAACCCTGCCCCCACCACCTTACTCTGTATTTTGCACCAGCTGAAGCACGTCAGTATAGCAAGAGGCTGCAGTGTATATTTTTTACTGAGTTTGCAGTTTTAAAGGAGTAGTCCACAGTCCACTCAGAATATGCAAGAACATATGTTTGCAGAGTGTTTTGATTTGTATGTTAAGTCCTAGTGTGACCCTCCCTCTGTCTGCTATTAGGAGTTTTTTCTAAATTAGCCTATTAGCAGACACATGAGAGCTAGCTAACTGGGGTTTCTGTAAGAAAACCCCTACTAAATTAAGCTCTAATTCACTATTGTTATTTTGTGTGTGTGTCAGGTCTAGCTTGCAGGAATGTTTTATTTTTAAAACTTTTAATTTCATCAAACTATACACAACCATAAAAGCATAGAAATTTCCCAGATCATTAGCACTCTAATTAGTTAAGACTTTAGCTGTTTTCTTACAGAAAACACACTCAGTTAGATATCAAGTAGTTGCTAAACTATAAATGTAGGTACCAGCTTTCTATTATGTAGAATTAGCATTTAGTATGGATTTTGGTCTGTGACATGATTTTCATTTTTTTTACAAATGAAGTGTATGGTATGAAGCTGCAGCCTAGAAACTGCAAAATACTTTAAAGTCACTTTTTCTCCTGTGTGTGGTATAGCATGAACACAACAGGATGACAGTGACTATTTCAGCTACACATTTGATCCCATTTTACAATGGTTCACTGCACTACACATCTTGGGCCAGATATTCAAAACTTTGCCCCTGGGCTAAATTAACACTGCCCGGTGGGCAAACTTAGCCTGGAGCACAAAGGAAGCTATATTCAAAAGGAATAGCCGGAGCAAACTTCTTCTGACTATAGCATGGAAATGAGGCTGGGAAAACTGGGCTGGGAGTGCAGGGCAAACTTAGCCCTGGAATAAGACAGCTCTGAATATAGCAACCAGGAAGTGCAAACCACAACAGCAACACAGTGCACAGCGATGTGAAGGTAGGTAGAGGTGAATTATGCGGCCTATGTGTGTGCCAGCAAATGTGTGGACCCAGTACAGCTGCAGGCAGCAGTGTATGTGAAAGTACAGTGTGCAAAACTGTAAAATATTCCCCGAACTGTTTGCGCAGCACTAACTTGTTTGTGCGAGTTTAGCGCAGGGCTAAAATGTTAGCCCAGTGCAAACACATTTGCCCGGTGCTAAACTTTACCATATTCAAAAGTGACATGCAAAGAAGCCTACTTAGGTAGTCTCTGGGCAAACATCCAGATTAGCATCTCATTATGCCCTGATTTGCATGCAGTTTGCACCAGGCTAACGATTTAGCCATGCGCTAAACCCACGCAAATGTGTTAGCGCTGTGCAAACAGTTCAGGGAATATTATACAGTTTTAAATACTGTACTTTCACAAGCACTGCTGCCTGCAGCTGTACTGGGACAACACAGCATAGGCACAGATGGTGGTGGTGCTGCATGCAACTGTCACACTGTAGGTCATGCTACAGTGCACAGCAGACACTACAGTAGCAAGGGGGCCAGTAGTGTGTGGACACAGCACTGCCTATGGAGTGTAGGGCAGTGCTGATGACTGCACTATACACAGTGACAGGCCCAACATGCAGTTGTTTACTCATAGTGGACATTACTGTTACACTGTTGTGTGACCCACAGATGCTGCACCTCTGGCATGGGATGCTCACAGTGACATATACGTGTCCAGCTTCGTATGGTGTGGCAGTTGTACAGCTGTGCGGTATGTGGCTGGGGGGGCATATATTATCAGAAAGGCACACTGGTGTTGGGGTATTCCCAATACTGGCCCATGTGCACTGCGTGATGTGTCCCAGCCTTGTGGCCACACCTGGTCTGTGGCACAGCCTGGCCACCCGTACACTCTCCCCTCAACATCCTCCATGCCCACAGTGCTGCATGTGTATGCTGGAATCTGTTGGTGTCCACAGAAGAGTGGTCCACAGGTGTGTACTGTATGGCCACACTGCCATGCTGTCCACTGGTGTCACGGTCATCACTTACTGCCTGGGATGGCTGGGACTGGTGGCAGATGATGGCATCATTGTGATGCCATCTATCAGCAGCATGTTTCCTCTATGTCTGGCACTGTCTATGTGTTATATTTATTTGTTAGGGTCGCGCAAAGCTGCGCAAAAGCCGTGCAAACACCGTGCAAAGCCATAATGTCATGTAAAGCTGATTGCCCAGGGTTAAGACTATCTTTTCCTGGGCAGTAATGTGCACTGTGCTAAGTGCCGCACTAAGTCATGCAAAACCACTTTGCTCAGTGCTAGTCGCTGAATATAGCATTGTGCCTGTATTCATGTACACCTACTCAGTTTGTCCCCTGCATACATTATGATTGGCTGGCACCAATGCAGTTTGCGCGCGCTATTTGGCCTTTTGAATATAGCAAATCTGCGCTAATCCCGTGCTAAACCTGTGCAAACAGTTTTTGTCTGGTGCAAAGTTTTTAATATCTGACCCCTAGTAGCTTATATTCCTCTCCTGGTCACACATTTTCAGAAATACATACCAAGAGATGGAAATTCACTCCTGATGGGTATATGGTGTTATTCAGACCTGTCCTTCAACCCTGCCCCCACCACCTTACTCTGTATTTTGCATCAGTTGAAGCATGTCAGTACAGCAAGAGGCTGCAGTGTATATTTTTATTGAGCTTGCAGTTTAAAAGGAGTAGTCCACTCAGAATTTGCAAAAATGTATATCATGCAGAGTGTTTTGATTTGTATGTTAAGTCCTAATGTGTCCCTCCCTCTGTCTGCTATTAGGAGTTTTTCCTAAATTAGCCTATTAGCAGACACCTGAGAGCTAGCTAACTGGGGTTTCTGTAAGAAAACCCCTACTTCATTAAGCTCTAATTCACTATTGTTGTTTTCTGTGTGTGTCGGGTCTAGCTTGCAGGAATGTTTTAATTTTAAAACTTTTAATTTCATCAAACTATACACAAGCATAAAAGTACAGAAATTGCCCAGATCATTAGTGCTATAATTAGTTAAGACTCTAGCTTTTTTCTTACAGAAAACCCACTCAGATTTCAAGTAGTTGCCAAACTATAAATGTAGGTACCAGCTTACTATTAGGTAGAACTAACATTTAGTATGGATTTTGGTCTGTGACTTGATTTTCATTTTTTTTTTTACAAATGAAGTGTATAGTATGAAGCTGCAGCCTAGAAAATGCAAACTACTTTAAAGTCTCTTTTTCTCCCGTGTGTGGTATAGCATGAACACAACAGGATGACAGTGACTATTTCAGCTACACATTTGATCCCGTTTTACAATGGTTCATTGCACTACACATTTAGTTGCTTATATTCCTCTCCTGGTTACACATTTTCACAAATACATACCAAGAGATGGAAAGTCTTTCCTGGTGGGTATATGGTGTTATTCAGACCTGTCCTCCAACCCTGCCCCCACCACCTTACTCTGTATTTTGTACCAGCTGAAACATGTCAGTACAGCAAGAGGCTGCAGTGCATGTTTTTTACTAGGCTTGCAGTTTTAAAGGAGTAGTCCACAGTCCACTCAGAATTTGCAAAAACATATGTTATGCAGAGTGTTTTGATTTGTATGTTAAGTCCTAGTGTGTCCCTCCCTCTGTCTGCTATTAGGAGTTTTTTCTAAATTAGCCTATTAGCAGACACCTGAGAGCTAGCTAACTGGGGTTTCTGTAAGAAAACCCCTACTTCATTAAGCTCTAATTCACTATTGTTATTTTATGTGTGTGTCAGGTCTAGCTTGCAGGAATGTTTTAATTTGAAAACTTTTAATTTCATCAAACTATACACAACCATAAAAGCACAGAAATTGCCCAGATCATTAGTGCTATAAATAGTTAAGACTCTAGGGGCCAGATATTCAGAGCTCAGTGCTGGGCGCAAAGCCGTTGCGCTGGACTAGCGCCGACCTTGCACCTGACTGCAATATTGAAATGCACCTTTAGCGCCTGCTCTAGGTGTTAGTGCTGACACTAAACCAAAATGAAAGCAGGGGGTGGGACAGAGGGGAGGGGCCCTGAATGCCAGCGCACTGGCATATTCAAAAGCAGAGCGCTGCGCTACAGGCATTAGCGTGACCTGTAGCGTGGAGCTAGTTACTGCCAAAGAAAAGCTGCTTTTAAGGTAGCACTAACAGCGGAGGTACCCTCCAGCACCTATCCCGACCCCCATTCCCCATAGCAATACATCATTACCTGGTAATCTAGTGGTGCCCTCACCTCAGCATGTTTCCGACCCCTGTTCCTACGGAATTTAACTTATCCTGTTAGTCTAGTGGTGCTCCCCACCCCCTTCATACACCACGGCCAGCCACCAACTGAGGAATGTCATTCTTCAGTCGGCTGCTGGCCATGGTGATGTGAGGAGGGCTGAGCTGGTCACCATCTCCATTCATGGCTGATGGGTGGGATGAGCGAGGGCAGCGCTGCTGGGGGAGGTGCAGCCAGACTACCAGGGATATATGTGATATTATGGGGATTGGGGTCGGGAAATGTGCTGGGGGCATCACTAAACTACCAGGGTAATTTTTAAATTCTACGAGGAATGGGAAATGTGCTGGAGGTGGGGGGAGCACCACTAGACTACTAGGGTAGTTATAAACTCTCACGAGGAATGGGGCTGGAAACATTCTGGGGTGGGGCACCACTAGACTACCAGGGTAGTTATAAACTTCTACGAGGAATGGGGTCAGGAAATGCTGGGGTGGGGGCACCACTAGACTACCAGGGTAGTTATAAACTTCTACGAGGAACAGGGGTCGGGAAACATGCTAGGGGTGGGGGGCACCACTAGACTACCAGGGTGTGCAACAGGCACACATGGCAACAGGGAGTGGGACCATGACTACAGGGCGAACAGCCTGGCCCAGCCAGTCTGCCCAGGTCCCTACTGTATGGATATGCTGCACACCCTACGTAGTCTACAGCATATGTTGATCCACCCCCACCAGGCATGCCTTATGCTTGTCCCATGCATTCGTGGGTCCCCCCACTGTGTTCCACCAACACCTGCCGTAGGGTGTCTATGTTGTTGGGGGTGGCATCTACAAGGGCACATACAGTATGGCCAGTGGACATGTGTGTGACTATCTCCCCCCCTTCCTCTCTCTAAATATATATATATATATATATATCTATCTATATATCTATCTATATCTATATAGATATATATATGCATATGTGTGTGTGTATATCAGTTGTATATCTAGCTATGTGACACATAGGTATCACGCTCTCCGTGTTTCTCTCTCTCCCTATATTCATACCTTGTGTTGTACAGCTTGCAGTGCTGCATGGGCAGGATGTCTGCTCTGTTTGTGCCTGCCAGCACACAGTTCCTGCTACTTCCAGCCTGTACTTCCCTGCTGACCAACAGGGGACGCTGTGGGCATGCCTTGGCCTGCTGCATCCAGTTTGTACTACCATTCTGACCAATAGGTTGCACTGTGTTCTCCATGCAGTTGCACTGGGCAAACTGTGTGGTACTGACTGCTAAGCAGCAGATAATGAGATGCAAATGTACCTGTTTGCCCACAGATTACCTTAGTAGGCTCATTTGCATGGGAGCTTTGAATATAGCCCCATTTGCCCTGGCTATTCAGCTTGCACTGGGCTAATGCGTTAGCACTGTGTACTCAGGTTAGCATGGGCAAACCTCACGTCAGCATAGCACAGTTCTGCAGTGTGTGGCTTACATTGTTGTTTGCAGTGGATGTGAGACATCTCTGTGCAATCGCACACAATGTTCTCCACCTGCAACACTAGCTTTCTTCAGTGTCTAATGGGCTGCAGTGGCAATGTGCACTTCCCTGTTGCTATATTCAGTGCTATCTTATTCCTGGGCTATTTTTGCCCTGCACTCCTGGCCCTGTTTGCCCGACTTCCTTTGTTTGCTATATTCAGCAGGTTTTGCTCCGGGCTATTCCTTTTGAATATAGCTTGCTTTTTGCTCCAGGCTATGTTTGCCTGCTGGGCAGTGCTATTTTAGCCCCAGAGCACAGTTTTGAATATCTGGCCCTAGCTGTTTTCTTACAGAAAACCCACTCAGTTAGATTTTAAGTATTTGTTAAACTATAAATGTAGGTACCAGCTTTCTATTAGGCAGAATTAACATTTAGTGCTGATTTTGCTCAGTGACATGATTTTCAATTTTTTTTTTTTTTTACAAATGAAGAGTATGGTATGAAGCTGCAGCCCAGAAACTGCAAAATACTTTAAAGTCACTTTTTCTCCTGTGTGTGGTATAGCATGAAAACAGGATGACAGGGACTATTTCAGCTACACATTTGATCCCATTTTATAATGGTTCATTGCACTACACATTTAGTGCATCACACTTTTTCAAATAATAAAACACATATTCGCCAACCTAAATAACTCACACATACATATTTTTATACTTTATTAATAAGATAATTCACATTTGTAACCAAAAAAAATTGAAAATCATGTCACAGAGCAAAATCAGTACCAACTGGCAGTTCTACATATTAGAATAGAGGAGGCAGTATAGTGCGGTGGTCTAAGGCTCTGAGCTGCAAACTTGGTGTCCTAGGTTTGAACCCCACAGCCTCCACATGTGTACTGTGTGTCCCTGAGCAAATCACTTAACTTCTTGTGCTCCCAGGTAAGACCTGTAAACAAGCTTTAGTGTGTCTCTCCTGCTAAAAAAAAAAAAGAATGATGGTACCTACATTTACAGTTTAGCAAATACTTTAGAGCTAACTGAGTGAGTTTTCTATAAGAAAACTGCTATAGTCTTTACTAATTATATCAGTGATGATCTGGGGCAATTTATGTGCTTTTTATTGTTGTGCATAGTTTGATGAAATTAAGTTTTAAAATGAAAACACATATTACTGCTAGTTAGACGTGACACACCCAAAAAACACAAATAGTGAATTAGAGCTAATTAGTAGCAGTTTTCTTACAGAAACCCCAGTTAGGTAGCTCTCAGGCATCTGCTAAATTGTAACTGTTGCCATTTGTGCTCACTGGATAAGAACGGTTATAAAGCTCTGCTGTTGTGAACTGATTTTAAAAAGCACTGCATATGCTAAATCTATGGGCCTGGCTATGGCACTGTCACATGAGCCAGGGTGCATAGTAGGAGGCAGAAGGCAATAAACCTATTTGTGATGGAGATCCCCAGGGGTCATAAAACTACCCTAAAGCTAGCAGCCTAATTTAGGAAAAACTCATAATAGCAGACAGTGGGAGGTACACACTAGGACTTTACATACAAATCAAAACACTCTGCATAACATATGTTTTTGCAAATTCTGAGTGGACTACTCCTTTAATTGGGCCATCCCCAATCTGTATCCTTCCAAGAACCACTTTGTGGTGTGCATACCAGCGTGGTTATTTCACTCTTGTTTACAGCTTTACACCTTTATCAGTTTTTAAATTGCAATTGTGTCTAAATGCTCCACCATGTAGCCTCCAGTCTCCCACTATACCTGCATGCATTGCATCACTGTTTCACTGCATGCAGGGAGATTGGAGGCTACCAGGACATATGCAGATGGCAGTATGGAGCATGGGTGTAGGCTGCAATACTGAGATGCCTCCATATCACAGTAACCTGACAGGTATATGCACCCCCCCCGGGTGTACCCCCATGTCCCCACCTAACCTACCTCTCTGTCTGCACTTGCCTCCCCAAGGGCCACCTCCTGATAGTACCCATGTACTGTCCTTGATTACTCATCTCACTGTGTCGAATGTTGGGAGTACCCTGCCTGCCCATGTGTGATGTGGCAGCAATACTACCTGCAGAGCTGTGCCAGTAGTGAAAAAATACATTAGTGGAGCTCCTGAGTGCATCATGGAGCACTGCTATGGTGGACAATAGATGCGTGGCACTGTGTACAGTGGAGCAGTGGGGAACACTGAAGGCAGTAGTAGAGGGTCTGCCTTCAGCCATACAGCAGCAGTACATGAACGTCTGTTGTGCTCAGGTGCCCTAATACTGGCAGAACAGATGCCATGTCTCTCTCTCTCTCTCTCTCTCTCCCTCCCCATCCCTCCCTCTCACTGACATAGCCCCCAATTCCAACATACAGATCCCCCCCGGACCTCTCTCTGTCACCTCCACAATGTAAGTGTGTCTCATAACAGTGAAATATGGCTATTTACATAATATGACTGTACCATATACACAGTACTCCATAGGACATGTAGGAGGGCATCTCAAAATGCAGCTATCATTACCGAGTGCACCATGGGATGTGCACTGCTACTACAGGGTTGAGACCACACACACTATTGCACTCAGTGTGGACAGGCTGTAATGTTTTCAAACCATTATCCACATTGTTCACTGGCAGTGTGGACACATTGTAACATTTACAGACTGTAACGGTTTGAATCTATTACGTTTTTTTCGAGTGTAGTGTGGACAGGGCCTTCATGTCTATGTAATTATCTTTCTTTCAATTGCATGTATTGCTGTTTTTACCTGTTTCTAAAACAAACCTGCGTATCACATTTACCTGCACTCTGAGCACATACTTATGAAACTGTGCATATTTGTACTCCACTTCTGCATAGACCTCATACTTTCCTAATATTCCCATTATCACAAGCATAACTACCTTGCCCTTATCAAAAGCGATCCCCTCTGAAAGTTAATATCACATTTTTTCTGCTAACAGTCCATCATCATTACACCTGACTTCCTGACAGCAAAACACTGCTTAAATATAACTTACATCACCTGATGGACAAAAACCCTGTTTCTCTGAAAAAAAAAATAAACTGTGTAAATAATCCCAAGGCTGAACATATGCCAGCCATTACTTTTTCATGTACTGCCAACTTCTGTACCATCATGGGGATTTGCATACGTTTCCCATAGTGCTTTGCATTATTGGGGTATGTGAAATTATGTTTTCTTTAAAATGTGTCTGTCCAGCCAATATCATCTGGGATAACACATACATCAGTGGCATTTGCTCTGCGGTTCTTTTGTAAACCTACAGTGCTTCCTATTCTCTCCATTAAAATGTACACCTTCATATATTTTCCTAATAACGTGTATGCCTTCCTTAGAACAGAAACTAAAACAAATCTTACAACTTACAAATCATTGTAAGTAGTAGTAGTAAAAGCTTTTATTTTTATACATGATACATGTCATTTGGGTTGAAAACTCAGTTTACAAGACAGACCTGTTATTATGTCTAAAAACATGCACACATGAACATCTAGCATCACACCTTTACTCACAATCTTATAACTGCCGGAGTTTAGATCACTCACCACTATTCATTACACATGGACTAGACCCTTTAAATATGGCCTTAACAATCATCTACACATACAAGTATTACAAGTTTTAAATTATGATGTTGATCACAAGGACATTATTTAAGTTAAGTCATAGCTCCAATAACGACACGCACAGATAATCCATCATCACATTACAATATAACTATACATGGAATTATAACACCACCCCACCTTCTGGAACCCTACCCTCAAGATTTAATATAACCCTTCTAACTGCATAAACATCTAAACTTACTAATATCATTAATTTCCTGAACAAATAAGTCATAAGACACTGATGTATGAGCAGAATATGGCAAAATATTCCAGAATTTGGATGCTTGCTAACTTAATATTCATTCTCCATATTTGTTTAGAATTTTGGGAACATAAATTTAAAAGAGCAGTTCATGTGGAAGAAATGTATCAGTTGGCTTTTGTTTGTTAAATAACATAATATTAATATAATATTAATATAATGCCATGAGTAAAAAGCATGATACTTGTATATTATTTTCTGCCATGACCTAATACAAAGTGGCCCAGATATTCAAATGCGCCAGGCTGTGGTGCAAGCCTGGGCGCAGCGCAACTTGGCTGCGCAGGAGCGTTGACTGGGCGATATTCAATGGAGCTGCATCATGGCTCAGCATCGTTTAATATTGCACCCTGGCCACCCACAGTGTGCATGGCACAGTGGCACTGCACCAATGCAAGTGGCCAGAGTGGAGCAGGGGGAAGCGCTAGTGCAAGTTCCATTGCGATAGGCGCAACAACCGTGATATTCAAAATTGCACATGCAAATGGGGCCATAATGTATGCAAGGCGCAAATGGGGCCATTTGCATGTCATTATGACCCCATTAGCATGCAGATGTGCTGATCCCCGGCGACTTGCGCCTGGCGCCCTGCCAGGCAGCAGCTGTCAGGGACCGGTGCCCCCTGCAGTGCGGCAATGTTCCCCACAGCCCGATCACGGGCATTTGTAAAATAAGAAAAGAATCCTATATCCCTGGTGGTCCAGTGGACCGCTGTCAGCCCGATCGCAGGCTTAAGTAAAATAAAAGAAGAATCCTATATCTCTGGTGGTCCAGTGGACCGCTGTCAGCCCAATCGTGGGCTTCAGTAAAATAATAACGATACCTTTTCCCTGGTGGTCCAGTGGACCACTGTCAGCCCGATCACAGGCTTCAGTAAAATAATAAAGATACCTTTTTCCTGGTGGTCCAGTGGACCGCTGTCAGCCCAATCACGGGCTTAAGTAAAAGTATAATGATTCCTAGATCCCTGGTGGTCCAGTGGACCCCCCTTCCCACCTGCCCACTGATCCCCACCCGTTCACCGGTGGGTGGCAGCACCCCCCCTCCTGCTGCCCCACCACACCGTCGCACATTGTCGGTTAGGCTGTACCATTGTCCAGCGCGAGTCAATGGGCGTGCAGCCATACTGTACTACACATTCCAGATATGTAGAATGGATCCATTCCATATCCGAAATGTGTAGTACAGTATGGCTGCACGCCCATTGGCTCACGCCTGTGGACCAATGGGTACAGCCCACCGACAGTGTCAGTCATCAGGCAGTGGGGCGGCAGGCGGATGGGGTGCGCCCACCGCTGACCTGGGGGAGCCGGGAGGTGAGGATCAGTGGGCGGTGGGGGAGGGGTCTGCTGGACCACCAGGGATCTAGGAATCATTATACTTTTACTTAAGCCCGTGATCAGGCTGACAGCGGTCCACTGACCACCAGGAAAAGGTATCTTTATTATTTTACTGAAGCCCATGATCGGCTGACAGCGTCCACTGGACCACCAGGGATGTAGGATTCTAATTTTATCATACCAATGTCCGCGATCGGGCAAGAGGGGTGGCGCCACCAATGGAGGTGCAGCTGATCGGGCCACCACAGGCGCTGCCGTGTTGTGCCCTGCAATACGGCAGCTCACCTGTGGGTGGTCGGCCGTTGCTCCTTTTTTTTCTTTGGATCAACTTTGTGTGGCGCAAGTAGGGGTTGCGCATGCATGGTTCAGCACATCCCAGGTGGAATATCGGGATGTGCAGAGTATGCATGGGCACGCCCCCCCACCTGCGCCTGCATACATTACTGATGTGCTCTGGCGCATCGGGATTTGTGCCAGATGCAATTCCCGTTTGAATATCACACCAGGGCACATCAGTGGGTTGCGAATGGCGCAACACTGTTGCGCCATGCACAACCCTTTTGAATATCTGGGCCATTATGTCCAATGATTGCCACTGTAATTGACACAATAGTACACAATGGTGAGTTCTAAAATTACATTGTAGGACATACCTTGCCAATTTATAATGTACCTTATCTAATTTAGTTAATAATTATTTGCTGTCCGATACACAAGTTCTCCATATGTTAATATGGGTATAATTAATTGCTCTGCCACTGTTTTTCAAGCACTGTTCTCCAGGCACTTAGTTGTTCTACACAGCTCACCTATTCTTCTATTTACTTTATTTATCAAAGTGCTCACATGTACATTAAATGACATTTGAGCATCGAATACAACACCCAAGTAATTATACTGATCTACCTGCTGTAAAGTTTCTCTATCATCTATTTTAATTTGGAGTTTTGCATTTTGTTTTGGTGCAAAGTGTAATAGTTTTGTCTTTTTTGTATTCATAATGCATAATTGTGTTGTTTCTCCATACCTCCTTAACAATTCCATACAACTTCACTAACTTCATTACACAGCCATGGTGGATCTGACCAGAATTTGTTGTTACTGCCAGTGCTCTCCCGGTGCAGCCGTTGCAGTTCCATCAGATGCTAGGTGTGAGCTGCACCAGGACAGCCATTTTTAGGCATTGATCTTTCCATGTTATGTGTTTTAATTGGCTTAAGTAGTACCAGTTACCAGTATATGTCCTGATAAGGACATGGCAAATGGTACCACTTAGCCAATCAAAATGCAGGATATTTTCTACCTATTTTGTAATGGTTCTTAGTTCATGAATCAATCCAGGGTGTAGCATATCAGGACCAAAAGATTTATTTGATGTCACCCCATCTAGGAATTTCAATACTTCTGATGTGACAAATGAATTCTCCAATGACATATCAGCATGCTGAGATTCAGTTCGATTAATTGTGGTGCTGTATTAAATACGTCACAGAAATGCCTATTGAAGATATTTGTCATTACCTGAGAGTTGTTAATTTCTACGCCGTCAGAAAACACAGAACCCACTGAATTATCTACTGAGTTTAAACTGTCAATATATGAATGAAATGCTTTATTATTGTCCTTGACGTGCACCATCCTGAAATCTAGCTTTTGTCTTTTGGATTTTATGTTTTTGTTTTAGTTTTCAAACTCTGCCTTATAGCATGCAACATTGTAGTCCTCAGATCTCTTTTTCACATAAGCCAGTTTGTTTCCTTTTGATTTGTATCAAGACTTTCCCATTGCACCACATGGGAATTCTACCTTTTTTTGTTGTACAGTTCCCTAGTAGGCACATATTTATTCTCTAACTCCAGCAACTTAGGTGTTAGGATGTTCCCCATTGCCTCTGTTCCCTTGGAATCAAATCCCCTTCTCCAATCCCATCTCTTCAACTCTTCTTTCATTTTAGGAAAGTTTGCTTTATTATCATTTCTAATGATAGTTTTACCCTGACTATTCTTAGTACCAAAACGTATTGCATATTCAGCAATGTAGGGGTCTGCATTACTTAAGGTCTCCCTCCTATGTAAATCCTTAATCATATGTGTGACATTTGTTAGAACCAAGTCAAGAGTATTCAAACCCTGTGTTGGTTCTCTGACCAACTGTTCCTGTCCTAACTCCAATAATGTATCTACAAAACATTTGTTGCCCGCTGATTTTGGCTCTATATTATTGAAATTAATACTAGGGAAATTAAAGTCACCCATAATGATTGTATCACCTCTACTTACAATTTCCATTAATTCATCTCTTATACTGATATCTGAGCTAGTAAGTGCACCTGGAGGTCTGTAACATACAGTATGGCCAAATTAAGTTTTTTCTGTGCTTTTTATATAAACTTGATCCACAGTGAGTCATAAGACAGGCAGGAAGTGCTTACAGGATCAATGACAGAGGGATTCCAATGGGAGTGCTATAGTGGCTCTTGGACACCCTCCCAGCCCTTTCTCACACAAACAACCACGAACCAGCATCTGGATTTAGGCATTGATTTTTTTTCTGTTAATGTTCAACTGCAAGCCCTTCCAGCTCACTTTGGCCACTGCTTCATTCAGCGCCGTCAGCACAGAGGGATGATGACCGCGAATTGCGAGGGTTAAGGGAGTGCTGTACTAGTGGCACTTGGACAACCTCCCCCTATGAATTTCCAGTGCAGTGACTTGTCTCTGTCTCCATTAGTGCTCGCGCTGCATGCTGCAGCACTCACAGCATCACAGTACTAACTGGCAGCTGGCTCAGTCATAAGTGCGCTGCAAGCGGTGGCAAGGTGAAATGCTGCGGAAATAAAAGAAGAAAAAAAAAAAGACTGGCTAAGTTTACTTTTTGCCTGATGCAGCAGAAGCAGCAGAAAACATAAAAATTAAAAGTATCATGTGCATATTTCAGCAAAAATGATTGGAGGGGCTTTAGCCACCCCGAAAATTAACCTGATGACACCACTTCAGATTGCAATCTTGTACCTCAGAAAGTTGTGCACACCTATACTGATATGCTTCATCAGCTGGCACTGTTAAAAAATGCCTCCAAAATCACTGTCCAGCCCGCTTTCTCAATGTTTGACTTCTGCTGCCCACAGTAAACATTGAGTGGATCACCACCCTTTTGCACAGTGAAGACAATGGCCCAGATATTCAAAGGCATTGCGCATGGCACAAAAAGGTTGTGCCATGCACAAGCCCCGATATACCCCGATGCAAAATTCAAAGGAACAGGTTGTGCGGTGCAACTCCCGATGTGCCGGTGCATTGGTAATGTATGCAGTGCAGGTGCAGGGGGCATGCCCATGCATGTGCGGCACATCCCGATATTCAGCTTGGGATGTGCGGCGCATATGCTGGTGTAACCTCTACATGTGCCACATACTGATGCTCAAAGTTGAGCCGAAAATAAAAAGGCTCAAATGCTGGCCACACACAGGTGAGCAGCAGTATTGCAAGATGCAACACAACAGTCACCAGCTGTGGGTGGCCACCTGCCCAGCAGGAACACCGTCCACAGGCACCCGGACCCTCCCTGGTAGTCTAGTGGACCCCCTTCCTCGCCGTATGCCCAATCGTGGGCTGTTGTAATATTAAATATTAACCTGGTGGTCTAGTGGGTCTCTCCCCATGTGCCTGATTGTGGGCTGTTGCACTATTAAATATTAACCGGGTGGTCTAGTGGTTCCCTTCCCATATGCCTGATCGCGGGCTGTTGTAATATTAAATATTAACCTGGTGGTCCAGTGGTACCCCCTCCCCATCCACCCACAGAGGACCCCCGGATACCCAGCACCCCCCCCAATCATCGGCCGGCGACAGCACCTCGCCTGCATGCTGCCCGGCCACCAGCCGAATGACAGCGTACAGTATGATTTGTATGTCTATTGGTCCACAGTGTGGACCAATGGGCTTGCAGACCATACTGTACTACACAGGACCAGATAAGTGTTTTCTTTCCTGCCTCATTAACCGACAACTAGGTCTTCCTAGAGGACCAAGTAGTAAGCATTAGAACCCACCAGAAAAACTGCTGTTCATGCCCTCATAAGGGCTGCACTTACTATGGATAACAATATTATTATCAGGAGAGGCATACTAATGCCTTGAGCGAATCCACCAGACTTCCAGTGTCAGCCTACTCCTTTACCTGTGATCTGCAGAACCCTGCAGGACAGTTCCTGGCAATTCTTCTCCAGTACTTTTCTATACCCTACTCCACAATGCAAGTTGGCTGGCTACCACTCTTCCGAATCTTGAATGAGCTTTACACAGCTCCCTCGATACTGTCCTAACAAACATCAACATCCCCCCATCAGAGGGTAATCTCCCTACACTGAATTCAAGTAGCAGTTCAGGTGCAGCCCTGCCGCTCTGAGTATTTGTTGTCACTGGCTGCTCTCATCCACAGTCAGGTAGTGATCATGGTGCTGGCAGCCCCACATCTCAGATCTCACAATGATCTGTGCAACGTCCCCCTTCTTGTCTTCCCCCTAGCCTGAATATAGTTGTACTCTGCTGGAATGGCCTCTTCAGTCCCTCTCTGGCATTCATTCTTCTCACCTGCTCCCCACACCAAAATCTGGTGAGCTCACTGTCCTTCTGCATCATGAATGCGGTTAATACAGTCTCCCGTGTTATCTTTACATATTAATAATAAATGTGATCTTCTGGTAAGCCAGACTGACAGCATCAGGGCACAAGGGAAAAATAGTCTTTCCTACACATATGAGATCTAAACCACCTATGATAAGGCACTATTAAATGATGTGCATAGTGATGTGCACACCCATCATTTAATAGTGCCTAATCAAAGGTAGCCTAGATCTTTTAAGGATAGGAAAGCCCATCTTTCCCCTTGTGCCCTGCTGCTATTAGCCTGACTTACTGGAAAAACATATTTATTTTTCCAAATGTCAAAACACCCAGTGACTGTAGTACTTGCATTCATGATGCAGAAGGGTGCTGAGCTCACCAGTTTTTGGTGTGGGGAAAAGGAGTGAAGAATGAATACAGGAGGGAGACTGGGAAAGACCACTCCTGCAAGGTACTGCTATATTCAGGAAAGGGGAAATATTTGTCTGGTTTGCTGTTTCCTTCTTAAGGGAATGCTTGTGTGTGTACTAACTGGAATCAGACTGGATTTAGATTGGGATATAAAATGCTGTTTGAAGTAACGTTTTTCTTTTTCCCTCACAGGATAGATTATTTTTGGGTGGTGTCAGATATTGACCTGAGTTGTCATGGCTCATGGGTGCTTGCTAGTGGAAGCCATGCTGATTGCCTGTTATTTGGCCATGAATGGGATATTTGCTAAGATCAGTGGGTTGGATAACATTGAATGGAGTGACTGTCTGCACATGAAATCTCTGGACATTGTTTACAACTATTCGCTGGGTTTTTGTAATACTGTGGGAGCATTGAGTAAAAATATAGGTTATAATGTGGGCTATAATGTTGGGAAATATAGGGGAAGGTGGTACTTAAATCAGCTTGATGTCCGAATTTGGCTGTATTGTTATTTGCTAATTGCCTTATCTGGGGATGTGGAGTGTAATCATGGCCCCATCAATAATGATCTTGCTGATAGGGAATATTTTAGGCTACATAACACTGGATTTAGGATTATGCACTTAACATAGAAACATAGACTTTGACAGCAGATAAGGACTGCTTGGCCCACCTAATCTGCCCATTTCCCCTACCTATTGTATAAGCTGCAGATCCTAGTTAACCAACAGCCTATTTCTTCCTACCCCCACCAGAATTGCCTGATGTCTGTCCCCATGCATTCTTGAATTACCCCACTGTTTTTGACCCCATGACCACCCCAGAAAGGCCATTCCATGTGTCCACCAACCTCTCTGTGAAAAAGTACTTCCTCATATTGCCCCTGAGCCATACCCCCTCTATCTTCGAATTGTGTCCTCTTCTTCTTGCGCATCTCTTTTTCTGAAAGTTGCTAGCCTCTTGGACTTTGTTGATTCTCTTGAGGTACTCAAAAGTTTCTCTCATGTTCCCCCTCTCCCTCTTTCCTCAAGGGTATACATATTAAGCTCCTTTAGTCTCTCTTCATATGGCTTCTGTTGCAGACCCTGCACCATTAGTTGCCCTCCTCTGGACTGCCTTCATCCTGTCTATGTCATTGCGAAGAATGGGGTCTCCAGAACTGCACACAGTACTCCGGATGGGGTCTCACCAACTGTCTGTACAGAGGAATAACAATTTCCTGTTTACTACTGGTGATGCCTCTCCTGACAGAACCCAATATCCCCCCCAGCCATCCATACTGATTTCTCACATTGCTTGCTAACCTTTAGGTCACCTGATATGACCACCCCCAGGTCCCTTAACATTTTTGTTGTTTTTACTACCCCCCCCCCCATTGTGTACTCTTCCCCTGGGGTTTTGTTTCCCAGGTGCATTACTTTGCACTTCTTTGCACTGAATCTAAGCTGCCGCTTCTGACCATTCCTCCAACCTTGCCAAGTCCTTTCTCATCCTTTCCACACCCCTTGTGTATCAACCCTGTTGCAGATCGTTGTGTTGTCTGCAAAGATTCATACTTTCCCTTCCAGTCCCTCTGCAATGTCACTTATAAAGATATTAAAAAGGACCGGGCCCAGTACTGAACCCTTCAGTACCCCACTAGTGACCCCCCTTTTCTTCTGCATGGACTCCATTTACTATTACCTTCTTGTATCCTGTTGTCCAGCCAATGTTTTACTCAGGCTACCACCCTGGGACCCACTTCCAGGCTGGCTAATTTGTTTATTAATCTTTTGTGTGGGACTGTGTCAAATGCCTTGCTAAAGTCTAGGTAGGCTATGTCCACAGCCCCTCCCTTGTCTACTACTTGGTCGCCCAGTTGAAGAAATCAATTAGATTTGTCTGACATGACCTTCCCACTGTGAATCCATGCTGCCTTGTGTCCTGCATCCCACTGGCCTCTAGGTACTCAACAATTCTTTCCTTCAGAAGTGATTCCATCATTTCCCTACCACTGAGGTCAAACTGATAGGTCTGTAGTTTCCTGCCTCTGTCTTGCTCCCACTTTTGTGAAGGGGAATCACATCCACCCCCCTCCAGTCCTCAGGTACCACACCATCTACCCATGATTTGTTAAAAAGGGTAGTCAATGGTGTCCCTAGTTCTCCCCTTAGTTATTTTAGAATTATGTTGTGAATCCCATCAGGCCCCATTGCTTTGTCCACCTTCAGTTTTAAGAGTTCTTTCAGAACCCTTTCTTCTAGAAAATGACTGGTATCGACCCCCCTATCCAGAGTGTTTCTATTGATTGCAATAGGTACCTTTCCCTCCTCTTCTTCTGTGAATACTGAGCAGAAGTATTCATTCAGTACCCCTGCTTTTTCACTGTCCCTCTCTGCCCACCCACCTTCCCCTTTATTCAGGTTCACTATACCTTTCTTTGTCTTTTTTCACTCCCTAATGTACTATAAAAGGTTTTATCCCCCTTCTTAACTGAGTTGGCTTTCTTTTCCTCGGTTTGAGTCTTTGTTATTTTGACTGCCTTCCCAGCTTCTGTCTGCTTTAACTCTTTAACTGGTATAGTTCACTGTCCTGCTCCTTTTGTGTTTCCTTTTACTTCCTGAATGCTGTCTTTTTCTCCTTAACCTTCCCCACCACCTCTTTTGAGAACCATAGTGTTTTTTTCTTTCATTTTGACTTGTTTGCTTCACACAAAGACTTGTTGCCTCTGTGGTGGCAGTTTTGATGTTTCCACATTGTTGCTCCACCCCTCCTTCTTGCATGTTTGCTAGTGCTTTTCTGAGGCACTCTCCTATTTTGACAAAGTCAGCACTAGATTCTATTTATCTTGGAATTCACTAATGTATTGGATCAGTGTGCCCCATTTGTGACAAGGTGGATTAATGGGGAACATTCTAATTGGCTTACCCCACTTCTATTGAAATTAATGATGGAAGGAGATAGGGCATGGAAAAAATATAAATGTAACAAAACTGAATACAATTATCAGAGTTATAGATGTCTAATAAACCAATGTAAAATTCATATCAAATTGCAAAAAGTAACTATCTGAAACAGAAATAAACTGATGGTTTTGTGGATAGTAAAACATTTTGGAAAACAGTTAATAATCTCATTAAACCCATTGAGGGTGTGTTGTTATCCATGAGATATGGTGATGATCTAATAACATGTCATTTGGACATTGCAAATGAATTTAATAAAAGGTTAATTAATTTTGAGAAATATAGAATTGAGGTGGAATGCTATTTCCTCTGATAATTGTATTAATGATTCTAAGGGGTCTAGAAGGTTTTATTTGAGAACCACCACTTCAACTGAAGTCTGTAAATTATTAAAGACCATTAAATGAGATAGTTCTGGTGACTCTGATGGCCTGGTTCCCAATCTTTTAAATGATGCCGCTGAGGTACAGGCTTATCCTATTAGCATTATTTGCTTGTACACATGTGCAAGAAACATATTGCAGCAGCTTGCTGCAGTAGCAAGTTGTGGAGGTATAGTAGTGTTGTTGTTAATGCCAGCAGCCCATTTTGGGGCTGGTCTGTGTTGCACCAATACAGGATCATGCTGTCCTTGACAGCAGTTGTGTAGCTTGCCACCAACTTGAAACAAACTCACTGCTGCAATCAGGGAGCTCCCCATCATGAACAATCAGCTGTTTCTGCTGATGGGGCAGTCCCTAATTGCATCAGCAAATTACAGCTGCATTGTCTGGTGTCCCATTTAAAAATACATGGTGGTGGCTTCTCTGTCAGCCTCTCACAGTCCCCATGGAAGCTGACAGACATCCACCACCTCTCCAGTCCCCATGAAAGCTGATAGGGGTGCCCAAGCCCCCTGTCAGCATAATGCACCCCCATCTGTTGTGTGCCGAGGGGGGTGCCCAATTCCCCTCAGCTCATGTGCCCACCCCAACACTGTGCCAATGGGGGTGCCCAATCCCCATTGGCTACAGACCCCCCCAAGAAACACTCAGGTGGTATGTTGGTAGCCTACCTCAGCATGTGAAAGTACCTGTAAAATAAGAAAACCTTTCCACCTTGTTTTTTTTTTCTGTAAAAGAAAAAACATCCCTCGTTGAGTCCAGTGCCCCCTCCCCAACCTGCACCCACCCTCTGTGCATCCCACCTCCCACACACCCCTCACCCCATACTTACTTCTGGAGCCTGGCATGATGATCTTCAGTGGAGCAGGAACACGTCTGCACTCTTCAGAGCTGACCACAAACTGAAGAAATGCCAATAAGCTATATAATGACATAAATGGGGGGATTCAACTTTGGTGCATATCTTGGCCATTTTTCATGAATTTTGGCACCAGATTTTCAACATGGGGTTCTTGGGACCCCATCTCATGAATTCAGTGTCTGTCATCAGGTTATTCAGTCCTGAAAGGTGATTTTGCAGTCATTGCATGGAATCACCTTTCAGGACTGATTAACAAAATGACAGTGTCACTGTTCATGTGGTGGGCTCTCAAAAAGCCTATGTTGCAAATTTGGTGAAAAAGTTCCAAAAAATGACTGTGTTACAACCGTGTGTTGTGCAATTTTGACACACACTCATAACTTCACGAATTTGTAATATTTTCACTCCAGGTTTTCAGCATTGGCATTTTTTCACACCTCCTTATGAACAGTAGAGCTGTCATTTTTCACACCCTTGCCGAAATGTGTTTTTGCACTTCTATTGCAGAATAGCACAGTTACTGTGGGAAATCCATGTTTGGGACACATTAAGAAAATCACAGTGACACTGTTCATGAGCAGATGTCCTAAAATGCCTATGTTGAAAATTTGGTGATGAAAGTCCGTAAAATGACTATGTTACGAGCGTGCATTGACCAGTTTCCATGCACACTCGTAACTTCAAACATTTGTAATATTTTCACTCACAATTTTCAATATTGTCAATTTTACACACCTCCTTATGAATAGTACAGCTGTCATTTTTCACATCCTGCCCAAAATGTGTTTTCACACATCTGGAGTACAATGGCTTGGTCGCAGTGGGAAATCAATGTTCGGGACAGATTAAGAAAATCATAATGACACTGTTCATGAACTGAAGTCACAAAATGCCTATGTTGAAAATTTGGTGAAATAATTCCACTAAATGACTGTGTTACAAGCGTGCATTGTGCAGTTTCCACGTACGCTTGGAAGTTCGAGCATTCTTAATATTTTCACTCCAGATATTCAACATTGCCATCTACTTAAAAAAAAAACTAAAAATGCAAGAAGAAGAATTTAGAAAAAATCTATAAGATTTCAAACAAAGACTATAAGAATATGAAGAAAAACTAAAACAACGAAAAATAAAAAAATTCATAAGGGACACCAACGATTACAGGGATAACAGAGTGTATACATATAAGAAATTCAAAAGACAAAATGCATAGAATCAATATAACACATATGAGAGCATGGACAGTAACAGTAGTTACTCCAGGGACCCACAAAGAGGGACAGAAGAACCACAGCAATCAGATGAACAAAGGCCAGGAACTTCAACAGAAAATCCTAGGGAAGTAAGGTATGAATTGAGAAACACAAGAAATCAGTATAGACAGGGGGAAGGATATGGAGGGGGGGAGGCAGAGGAGGAGGAGGAGGAGGAACAGGTGGAAGGCCAAGCAGGCCGCCAAGAGGAGGGAGAGGCAGAAGTCAATAAACAATGACCTAATACCAATATTTAACCTCAGTAAATGGAACTTATCAACAGAAGAAACCAGGGTCCTCAGTCTAGGTCTATCATTTGCCCGAACATAAGCAATCAATCTATTTGATCTAGAAGTAGACCTTCAGAAATTCTATATAAATCTGAGATTAAAACAACAATTTGGAATAGGCACGAGTAATACAGACACATGTAAAGAGAAACTGAAACAGGAAATGAAAGTTAAATCCAGATACAACCCACCCACTGGGAGAAATCACGGAATAGAAACTTTTTGCAAAGTGACAGAGAAAGAAATTATGGGACTATTCTCAGAACAAGGAAGTAGATACCCAGCAAGAACAACTTAAATAATAAAGACAGGACAGCACTAGAAAACATGAAAAAAAGATAGCAGTATAATAATAAAAAGTGCAGACAAGACAGAGACAAATACAAAGAAATGTGTCTAAAATTATGGGACAATCAAGAGAACTATTCCATTCTACTGAACAATCCCACAGAAAAAATAAATCAGCTGATAGACATTATGCTTCTTGAGGAATATGCCTCTATGGGATGGATAGAGCCATAGGAAAGAGAAATACTCACAAAAGATTACCCCAGAATCCCAACTTTTTACTCAATACCCGAAATACATAAAAACCCAGTAGATCCCCCAGGAAGACCCATAGACTCAGGAAATGACTTGATATTTGAACCAGTCTTGCGATACACTAACTTTCATCTGCAACCTCTAATAGAAAATATAAAATCCTATGGCAAAGACACTACAGACATGATTTGGAAATTAAAAAGTATCTCAAAAAAGGGAATACAAGAAAATGCAATATTGGTGACACTAGATGCTGCTGACCTATATACATCAATTCCACACCAGGAGGGAATTCAATGTATAGGAAACTTATTAGACCAAAGAGTAAGAGGGAGCAAGCCTAAAACACAGGTTTTACAAGAGATGGCGGAAATAATATTAACAAAGAACTATTTTGAATTTGACGGAGTCTATTATGAGCAATCAAGAGGCACAGCCATGGGGTCAACTATGGCACCAGCATATGCCAATGCATACATGGATGATTTAAAAAAAATACATATACAACAGAACAGACAACAAGATAGATATATGGCTATGCTATATAGATGATATATTCATGATATGGAATGATAGTGAAGAAGAATTAAGAAACTTCCACAGGGAACTAAACCCAAAAAAATCAAAATCTAAAATTCACCATGAATTTCCATAAAAAACAAATCCTATATTTGGATTTAATGATCAAAGTAGGTGGAAAGAAACTAGAAACCTGACTATGCAGAAAAGAAACAGACAGAAATACAGTCTTGCATGGTACAAGTTTCCATGAAACAAAACTCAAGATGAGTATACCATATTCCCAACTCAGCAGAGTAAAGAGGAACTGCAGTTCAGAAAGGGACCAATAAAAAGAGACAGAGTGTATGATAGGGAGATTCAGAAATAGAGGATATCAGGAAGGTATATTACAAACAGCTAAAGACAGAATAAAACAAAGAGACAGGATGGACCTTCTAGGACCCAAAACAACAGAAGAAAACAAACAGAGAGTTGTATTAGCAACAAAGTATAACCGTAAAATGACGGAAATTAGAAAAATAGTCAACAGACACTGGCATTTAGTGCAGATTGACAATGAGAACATTCCAGAGCTCCAAAATAGGCCAATAATAGCAACCAAAAAAGTAAGAAACCTCAAAGATCAACTGGTAAGGTCACAGTATAAACTACCTGAGGAAAAAAAAAGTTACTCCTAGGGCCTTTAGCACCAGGTATGGTACCATGTGGTAAATGTTCTGTGTGTAGTCATACCTCTAAGAAAAACCTTTTTCTCCATCCACACACGGGGCATAAACACCAAATCCATCAACATATTGATTGCACCACGGAGGGCACAATATACGTCATACAATGTCCCTGTGACATGCTATATGTCAGACAGACAAGTCATATATTCCTCCTAGTTGCCTACTGGCTCCAACCTCTACTACTCTCAAACCTGCCTGGAAATCTTGCTATTTCCTCTCTTCTAGCACTTACTCACTAGTTGTATGACTTATGACTGTTCGTTATTTGCACTTATATTTCTGTTTTGTTACTACATATAGATTCCTACAAATGTACTATAATTTGCTGAAAATTTTGTATAAGTTTACTATATCTGACTTCTACTTGTCCCATGACATTGTCTTGTATCTACTATTGACTATGTACCCTTTGTTGTAATCTCCCGGGTCATACCTGAAAATAGGCAGCTATGCTGTCTAGTGTACCTACCTGTTTAACAAAAACTAAATAAAATAAATATGCTAAAAACCAGAATCCAAGAACATAAAGGAGATATTAGAAAGAGGGATGAGAGCTCGCCTGTTGCCACACACTTTATGCAAGCTGGACATAGTGGAGCCTCCTTAAGATTTTGGGGGCTAGAGAAAGTTTACATACCAGAAAGAGGGGGCAACTACGAAGTTATTACTCATCACTGAAATGCGCTGGATTTTTTACATGAAAACTCTGGAGCCCCATATAGGCATGAACATAGAAATGGCTTGGGGGGCATGCAATTGAAACAACAGGCACAAAAATATTAACAAAAAATACAGGACACATTAGAACAGCATGAACACAGACAGAAAAACAACCAGACAAGAACAGTGTGAAACAAAAGAGGTGACTTGCATAAGAAAAGTATTTTTGAAAAAAATGACCAGAATGTGAACTAAATATAACATACTTTAAGAAGCAGATTTTAAGGAAATGTCACAATCATAACACCATGTTCAAAAATTTGAGCATAAAGCACATTTTATGTAAATAAGGAAAGGTCAAATTAAGTTGACCTCCTTCCACTGTATCCTTTTATGTATGAAAGAAAAATTGCAATCATATATTCTAACTAAATGAGCAAACGGTATAAGAAGAATAGAATACATTACAGCTAGAAAGTAAATTGTGACTTTAATATATAATGAAAGGTCAAGATGGATTGACCTCCCTGTTATGCAAACAGCATAATAACATGAAAAGGATATCATGTTATCAACTAGAATGTCAACAATGCTGTATTTTGTACAATGTATACTAAAGACACTGAATCTAAAGGAAATGTAACATTCAGCATACAAAGTCTTTGAAAAACTGAGCACAAAGAAATTTTTGTATAGATAATGAAAGCCCAAATTAAGTTGACCTCCCTGTATAGTGCCTATGTATGCATGAAAGAATAACAAACTGTATAGGACAGCTAGAAGCTAAGAAGAGCACAAGTTACAAGAATTAATATATGTATAACTAAGAAGCAGACTGTAATTTGAAAGGTCAAGATGGAGTGACCTCCCTGCTATGCACCAGCATACAGCATGAAAAGGACGTTACAATATTACACTCCATTAAAGACTCAAGATGAACAAAAGTTAGAAAGAGAGTGAGAGATTCTTAATGAAAAGCACCATTATATAGACTTATTTATCATTTTGTAACAGTAAACAGAATACATCACAAAACTGTACCATTTCCACCATAATCAGCTCTCCCACTCCACTAAGTTTTTCAAAAAAGCCATGGCGCTACTGATGTTTCTCCACTCACATCTATGATTGAACGTATTGTAACAAACTGATGAAAAAATATAAAAGTGATGGAATGAACAGGAAACTAGGAACAAGCCTGTTTTGTGCTGTAAACAGGTCAAGTTACCAGTTGCTTGGCAACCGTTGAGGGACCTCTGATCAGCACAAAACAGGCAAGAGCAGCTTAAGAGGCAGCACCTGCAGAAGGTAGGTCAAGTTCCAGATTGCAGAATCACATTGAAGGAATACAGGGACATGAGCACTAAGAAGGGGGTAAGAGAGACAACCTTTTAAACTAAAAGACCTAACTTATAAAGAATTAAGTACTGAACTTTGAAATATTGAACTAGGGTTAAAACAAGACCAAATTTGTTGTCTCCCTGCAGCCAAAAGAAAAAAATCACAAACAGTGAGGACCAACCTCCATGTTACTCAAAGTATTCCAGCAGGTAGGCTGCTTCATTCGTTAATGGGGGGGGGGGTCAAGCTTCAAAAGCTGCAGAAACAAGAGAAACTTAGTTCCCACACATGCCATCACAATGATATGCATTGCTTTATATCTTATCTCATTTCAGAAAAAGTGCATGAGCACTATACACTAGAAAAAGAGAAAGAGAAAGAGAAAAAAGTTTTAAAAAAGTAGACCAAGCGATGCAAGTATACTAATAATTGATATGTGATTGTGCTAAAAACTTTAACAAAATATTGTTTAAGCAGAAAAATAACAGAAATACTAAAGTATAATTTTTTTGTTTGAAAACAAAATGAAATAGGAAAAAAGAAAAAGAATTAAAAAACCCGTGAACAAACTCCATGCAGGAGTGAAACGCAAGGGAGATGAAATAAAAAGATTGAATTTTATATCATATTGTGTGAAGTCTATGATTCCAAAGGGCCCCCTGAACAAATTTTATTTGAAGTAGCTGTTGAAGCCTTTCTGCAGGGGACTGAAGAAAGAAAAATCACAAAGAACAGAAGTCCATTTCCCACTTATCTCTTGTACATATGTATAAATTCTTCACATCCTGCCCGGTCTGTGTTTTCGCATATCTGGCGCAGAATGACACTGTCGCTGTGGGAAATCAAAGTTCGGGACAGATTAACAAAATCACAATGCCGCTGTTCATGAGCAGAGGACCCAAATGCTTTCATGAGTTGGGGGTGACAATAAGGCCATGTTGAAAATTTGTAGTGCAAATACCAACAAACGCCTGGGGCATTAGGGTTTCTAACCATAACGTCGCACCCTGTACAGACTGACAGGCATCAGAGGTACTCCTTTGGATTGCCAGCTGTAATGCTCATGTCATTCCACCCCCACCCTGAAGCCAGTGACAGGCATCGAGGTGTGCCTTGGATTGTTTAGCCCCAGAGTTCACCCCATTCTCCTTTACTGCACCCATTTCAGCATATGTCCTTATGAAATGGGGTAACTGTGAAGCTGAACACACCAAGATACACATCAACACTTGTCAGTGTCTACAGGATAGGGTGAGGTGAAATGCCATCAGCGTTATGGGCGACAGCCCAAAGACACACCCCAATGCCTGTCCATCTCTGCAAGGTGGAGGTGGGGTTGGTGTGAGTTCAGTACTTCACTGCCATTCCTATTCTACATCTGTCTAACTCCTGCATGTTCAATGGTAATATCAGCAAGCAAACATTCGGCATTGACAAATGCTTGTTAAGTTAGTTTTTTGTTTGGGCCAGGTGCCGGATATTTGGAAACAATCATTGGTTGTTCCAGTTCATAAATCTGGTTCCGTTTGTGATTTTGGGAACTACAGGCCCATTTCTATTTTATCTACTTTGGCTAAAGTTCAGGAAAAAATAATCTATAATTAGCTTATTGACTATAAGTAACATTGGAGCTGCTCTAAAATCCTGCTCTGCTATTCTATATGCTGATGATCTTGTCATCTATACAAGTTCTACTAATATAGACACTATCCATACAACCCTTTCCTCTGACTTTAACAATATCCAAAACTGGCTATACGACCACAAACTGGCTGTCAACACTAGCAAAACTAAAGCCATGCTGCTTGGATCGGCCCCAAAGCTCCGGGCTTGCACAACAGCACTGACGGTGCAGGACTTAGAAGGTCAATTACTGGAATGTGAGACCTCTTTCAAGTACCTAGGCATCCTGCTAGATCAATCTCTTGATCTTAATCTTCATGTACAGTCTGTCTGCAGAGCTGTCAACTCCAAACTGGGTGTTGCATATAAGACTAGTTATATCCTCATGCCATCGGCAAAAATGGCCATTGCGAGGGGGATTCTGCTCCCCACCCTAATCTATGGGGCTGCTCATAAAACTGACCTACTCAGATGGGATATTACCTATAACAACATATGTCGCTATGCCTCTTCTGCTCCTCGACTTAAACACCACTGTCAACTTTATAATGATCTTGGTTGGCTCGCTCCGTTAGCTAGTAGGAAATACTACCTTGGCTCTCTTATTGATTCGATAATTCGAAATCAAACCCCTAGGTGTCTTGCAGCTATGCTTGTTCCTCAGGGCACACTCCATGGTCTATGATCAGCTGATAAATCCTTTCTGAATTTGCCGAGGTGCCGCACGAGGAAAGGAACTGTTGCATTTGAACATGCAGCTCCACAGCTGTGGAATTCCCTTCCCCTTGACATTAGACTTTCTAGCTCCCACACAAGCTTTAAGAGAAAACTGCGCTCCAATCTGTTGATTGCTGATACCTGTTCCTGCTTTCACCCTACCTAATGGCTGATGTCTCTGGCTATACAATAGTATTTCCTCACCTCTATATAACCCTCTTACTGCCTTCACCTGTCCCGGCTCCCTTTCCCTGCTCCCCTCTTCCTCACTTACCAACCTTTTCCTTAATGACACCCCCCTGCCCTCAATGGTTATTTCTTCCTTTTGTATTACCTGTTTTTGTTTTTGTGTACCTTGTTCTGTTCATATGATATGTCACCTGATAATTTATTGTCCAAGGTCCTCTATATTCATTGCATAGGTAGGCACCTATGCACTTATAAATGGTCTACTCTGTATGTCTCTGATATATTGTATCCACTTTAACTCATTGTATGTAAAGCGCTGTACTTTGTATGTTCTGATATATTGTATCCTCTTTAACTCATTGTATGTAAAGCACTTACAATTTGTTATCCTGTTAAGTTTCTGCATGTCTGTACTCTCCCAGGTCATGCCTGAAAATAGTCATTTTATGGCTAGTGCACTTACCCGGTTAACAAAAGCTAAATAAAGAAATAAAAATATTGATGAATGCGGGTTACTTTCACACTGTCGACATGGGTTTCGAATGGGCCTTGTAACAGAGACTACCTTGGTTGAGTTCACAGGCATGGTCCTGGAGGGTATGGAGTGGGGTTGTTTTATTAGGGCCATGTTAGTGTACTTGACCAAGGCATTTGATCCTGTAGACCATGGACTCCTAATTAAAAAGCTTGAGTCACTTGGTATAGGGCAATCTGCACTGAACTGGTTTGAGAATTATTTGAGAGGTCAGTTTTAAAATGCAAAATATGGTGGTGTAGTTTCAGAGATTGCTTCTGTAAGGTATGGAGTACCGCAGGGCTTCATACTAAATCCTGTTTTGTTTTCTCTTTTTTTGATAAAATTTCTGGAGTCCTAGAGGACGCTTGTCTCACATTGTATGCAGATGATAAAGTGATTTATTGTCAAAGTGCTACAGTCTCTGATTTGAATCAGACATTAACCAAAGAGATGGGTAACGTGCAGCAGTGGTTATATAGCCAACAGGTTAGTTTTAAATAAGGTGATAAAAACTCTGATGTTTGAGACAAATGTAAGGCTTAAGGAAGTGAACCAGGATTTATTGGTTAAATCCATTGATGGGACTTATTTTGAAAATGTGGACAGTTTCCAATATTTGGGAGTATTAATGGATCCCACATTAAGTTATGAATCATGTTTTACTACGGTAACTAATAAGATCCACTTTAAGGTGGCATTGTTAAATGGATTACACTCTTACTTAATTGTTCTCCTTAGCCCTGGCTACAAGGAGGGCATCGCCCTGCCCTCGGGAGCAGATACTCCACCCGCCCAGTGGAAACACAGCCAAAAGGTACAGTCTTCCAAGCACCGTCCTGAACTGCACCACAGGACACCTCTCAACATTTAATTTTTTTGAATTTTGGTGCCTTTCCTCCGCAGTCGGAGACAAAGCACTAGCAGTTTAAATTGTTGTTCCTCATAGCACTCATATAGCCAACCACCAGCCATGAGCATTACCTTCGACACAGCTTTTGTTAATTCAAATTATTTCATGTTCAGATGTGCACCGTAGGGTATCTCACCATCCCCAAACCGGAACTGAACTCATTCCTAATTTGTGATCGCACCAGATTCACAGTAAAAGCTGTACTCAGCTGCAGGGTGTGTTAACTTCAGCTCAGTGTCCCCTGCTGTGCTATTGTACTCAATTCAGAGTTGGCTTACCTACAAGTTCCCCTATGCTGCATGGTGGTAAACTTGTCTCTCTCTCTCTCTCTGTCTCTGCTGAATGCAGTGCTCATATACTGAGGGCCATATCTTGTTACTTGAACTTAAGAAATCTTATTAGAAGTCCGCTAACTCCTTGAGTGTTTTGAGCCTGTCTCAGCAGTCTGTTCTCTGTAGCCCTCACATCAATCTAAAGTGTTAATTTCAATGCTTGCTGCAGTGAACCTGACACTTATCTGCTAAGTTTATTTACCTGCTTGCCTGAGTAGTTTAGTGTTTAATGAGTAGTTTAGATTGTTTAATCTGTATACCGCCCCTGCCTAAATAGTTTCTCTTTCCTGCATTTACTTTAAAACTTCCTTGTTTTTTTTTTCTGAACTCTTCCTTGTCCTCTCTTCTGCTGTGCCCTCCCTGTAATTTCTCCCTGCTTCTCTGCCCCTCCCTCTCTACTCCCCCAGTGCTTACTCCTCCTACTGCAAAAGTTTTCTTTGTCCCAGAACCAATTTATAACTCTGTAAACCCTTTTCCCTCTCTCCTTAGCCCCGGCTACAAGGAGGTCATCACCCTGTCCTCGGGACCAGCTACTCCACCAGCCCAGAGGACACACAGCCGAAAGGTACAGCCTTCCAAGCGCCATCCTGAACTGCGCCACAGGATTCCTCTCAGTGTTTTATATATTTTTTTTATTTTGGCACCTTTCCTCCACAGTCGGAGATGAGGCGCTAGCAGTTTAAACTGTTGTTCCTCATGGTGCTCATGTAGCTGACCACGAGCCGTGAGCATTACCTCCGACGCAGCTTTTGTTAATTCAAATTATTTCATGTTCAGATATGCACTGTAGGGTATCTCACCATCCCCAAACTGGAACCAAACTCATTCCTAATTTGTGCTTGCACCAAATTAACAGTAAAAGCTGTACTCAGCCACAGGGTGTATTAACTTCAGCTCAGTGTCCCCTGCTGTGCTATTGTACTCAATTCGGAGTCAGCTTACTTGCAAGTTCCCCTGTGCTGCACGGTGGTAAGGTCTTTGCTCTTTTCTGTCTCTCTATCTCTGCTGAACGCGGTGCTCTCCTCCTGCAGCCGCTGCATGGCTGCTCCCCACCAGCCCACTCTTGTGAGGCTTGTCTTATATAGCCATGGGCGAGTCACCTGACTATTTTGATTAACTCTCCATTTTACCATTTGCGGCCTATAGGCACTCACCCACAGAGGGCGTCTGATAAAGCTATCACACTCTCCTAGCAGTTGATCTTTTGATTTTTTTCTGCTACAACCCAGTGTAAACTCTACCTTTTTCCTTCTGTCACCGACCAACACAGCCTGTCCTAAACTGTCTTTTTTCACCTATCCCAGCTTATTTATCCTGTGACACTCTTCACTCATCCACTTCATATCAGATGGCTCCTACACTACACTCATTACTGCTACCTGGTCTCATACTAGGTTTCTTCCTATGGCTCCCAATAGGTTGGTACCCCCCAACCCCCATCGGAGGTTTTCACCACCGACCAAAACAACTTCTTTTTCTCAAATATGTTAATACTCACCAATACTTCCAAGGATAACTCACCCTTACTGATCCCTCACAACTACCTCAATCACATAGCCTTCTCCTTAAAAAAAGGGCCTTCTCTGTCTCTCAACCCTGTCTTCACCAATCATCCATCGCAAACTATGGTATCTCCTCCTGGTTGCACTGATACTCTCTGGGGATATTGAACCCAACCATGGCCCTCTCGCTCCCCTCTCCCACTTGGATTCATCATGAAAGGACACAAAGGGTCTTCACCTTGCTCACATGAATATAAGAAGCATCCTCCATAACCATACAGAACTAGAAGCCTGGGTCTTACAATATGACCCAGAAATCATTTGTCTGTCCGAGACATGGCTCAAACACTCTACCCCCGACTTCGCATGCTCATTACCTAACTATCACCAGGCGAGACAGGACCACCTCTAAATGGGGTGGAGGAGTCACCATTTTTTACAAAACACACCTTAATCTCTCTAACATCACCACACCTGACCTCTCACACTGTGAATCCATTCTTGCCACCCTACAGCTTGGCCCCAAAAAACTTCACATTGTATGTGCTTATAATCCACCACTAGGTGGCACCGCTGGGCTCAAGGAGCTCCTGAGATACTGAGGCTGAACAAAGAGGAAGGTGGTTGGGCAGAGAGCAATAGTGAAATAGCAGGGATACTGAACAAATACTTCTGCTCAGTATTCACAATGGAAAAGCAGGGGGAAATACCTAATCTGGTCAATAGAAGCACTCTGAATAGGGGGGCTGATATTAGTCCTTTCACAGAAGGAAGGGTTCTGAAAGAACTCTTAAAACTGAAGGTGGATAATGCGATGGGGCCTGATGGGATTCACCCCATAATTCTAAAAGAACTAAGGGAAGAACTAGTAACACCACTGACTACCCTTTTTAATAAATCATGGGAGGATGGTGTGGTACCTGAGGACTGGAGGAGGGTGGATGTGATTCCCCTTCACAAAAGTGGGAGCAAGACAGAGGCAGAAAACTACAGACCTGTCAGTTTGACCTCAGTGGTAGGGAAAATGATGTAATCACTTCTGAAGGAAAGAATTGTTGAGTACCTATAGACCAGTGGGGCACAGGACCAAAGACAGCATGGATTCACAGTGGGAAGGTCATGTCAGACAAATCTAATTGATTTCTTTGACTGGGAAGAAAGAGACTTGGGCATCATCATCACTGATGACCTAAAATCATCCAAGCAGACCTCTAAAGCAGTAGGTAAGGCTAGGGGGGTGTTAGGGTGTATTAGTAGGGGTATCACAAGTCGTAAGAGGGAGGTAATAATCCCTCTGTACAAGACATTGGTTAGGCCCCATCTGGAGTACTGCGTGCAGTATTGGAGCCACACCTTCACAAGGACATTAACCAAATGAGGCAGTCAGAGAAGGCAACCAAAATGGTGCAGGGACTGCATCAGAAGACATATGAGGACAGATTAAGGAGCTCAATATGTATACCCTTGAGCAAAGGAGGAGAGAGGTGATATGATCGAGACATTTAAACACCTTAAGGGCATAAACAAGGTGAAAGAGTCTAACATGTTTAAATATAAGAAAAATAGCAGGACAAGAGGACACAGCATGAGATTAGAGGGAGGCCGATTAAGGGGAATGTGAGGAAATTCTTTTCACAGAAAGGGTGGTAGATGCATGGAATGGCTTACCACAGAAGTGGTGGCTATGAATACAGTGCAGGGCTTCAAACAGGCATGGGATAGGCATAAGGGAGCAATACAAATGACTACGAATAGATAGGTCACTGACAGAGCAAAGGCCGATGGCACATTTATAAGGTAGAAAAAGAAATGGGCAGACTGGATGGGCCTTGCGGTCCTTATCTGCCGTCAACTTCTATGTTTCTATGGTGACCAAAGCAGTAGACCAGAGAGGAGCTGTGGACATGGCCTACCTAGACTTTAGCAAGGCATTTGACACAGTCCTGCACAAAAGATTAATAAATAAATTAGCAAGCCTGGGAGTGGGTCCCAGGGTGGTAGCCTGGGTAAAACACTGGTTGGACAACAGGACACAGCGGGTAATAGTAAATGGAGTCCACAGTGAAGAAAGGACAGTTACTAGTGGGGTACCGCAGGGTTTCAGTACTGGGGCCGGTCCTTTTTAATGTCTTTATAAGTGACATTGCAGATGGACTGGAAGGGAAAGTATGTCTCTTTGCAGATGACACAAAGATCTGCAATAGGGTTGATACACAAGGTGGGGTGGAAAGGATGAAAAGGGACTTGGCAAGGTTGGAGGAATGGTCAAATGTATGGCAGCTTAGATTCAATGCAAAGAAGTACAAAGCAATGCACCTGGGAAACAAAAACCCAGGGGAAGAGTACACAATGGGGGTGAGATACCGACAACAATAATGGAAAGGGACCTGGGGTAGTCATATCAGATGACCTAAAGGTGGGCCAGCAATGTGAGAAGGCAGCAAGGAGGGCTGGGGGGGATACTGGGATGCATAGGGAGAGGCATCACCAGTAGAAAACAGGAAGTTGTTGGCCCTCTGTATAGACAGTTGGTAAGACCACATCTGGAATACTGTGTACAGTTCTGGAGATCCCATCTCTGCAAAGACATAGACAGGGTGGAGGCTGTTCAGAGGAGGGCAACCAAAATGATGCAGGGTCTGCATCAGAAGACATATGAAGAAAGACTAAAGGAACTAAAGGTCTATAGCCTCAAGGAAAGGAGGAAGCGGGGGGACATGATAGAAACTTTCAAATACCTCAAGGGAATCAACAATGTCCAAGAGGGTAGCATCTTTCAGAAAAAGAGATGTGCAAAAACAAGGGGGCACAATTTGAAGATAGAGTGGGGATGGCTCAGAGGTAATGTGAGGAAATAATTCTTCACAGAGAGGGTTGTGGATAATAGAACAGCCTTCCTGAGGAGGTTGTAGAGTCAAAAACAGTGGGGAAATTCAAGAATGCATGGGACAGGCATAAGTCAATTCTAGTGGAGGGGTAGGAGAAAGTAGGCTGTTAGTTAACTAGGATCTGCAGCTTATCTGTTAGGTAGGGAAATGGGCAGACGAGGTGGGCCAAGCGGTCCTTTTCTGCAGTCAAATTCTATGTTTCTATCTGCCAGATACAAACCCATGTTGCATGTCATCCTGTAGTCCATTCTCCTCCAGGAAACTCACCAGCCTTTCCTTAAGGATAGTCTCCATCAGTTTCCCTCAATGGCTGTAAGGCTCACTGGTCTATAGTTCCCAGGTTCATCCCTGGGCCCACCCTTATGGATTGCCACCACATGTGCCATCCTCCTGCCCCTGGGCATGAATCCAGTACTTAGGGAAGTGTTAACAAATCTACCAGGGGTCCTGCATGGACGTCTGCCAACTCCTTGAGTACCCTAGGATGCACTTTGTCCAGTGCAGGCACCTTATCCACCCTTAGGGACCTTAGGCCCTCCAACACCCTTTTGACTGGGATCTCCATGTCCGTTACCTCCTCTCCCCAACCCATCCCTGAGGTATTGGCACATCCCTCTCCCTGGTAAACACTGAGCAGAAGTACTGGTTTAGTACTTCTGCCTGCTCTGCCCCCTGCTGTACCCACCCTCCCTCCTTCCCTCGTAAGCTTTACTTCATGGTCCTTGCACTTTCTCCTTTCTCCTATATACCTGAAGGAATCTTTTTCACCTTCCTGCTCACTTGCACCAGCCTTGGGTCTTTTGAAGGCTTGGCTGCTCTAACTACTCTGCTCACCTCCCTGGATTTCTTCACTTATTCCTCACTGTTCTCATCTCGGCAGGAAGTCTCATGTTTTCTGAAGGCCGCTCTCTTTTCCCCTCACTCTTTCCACTACCTCTCCATTCAACCAGCTTGGTCTCTTGTTCCTGGCCCTCTTACTTTGCCACTTTGTGCAAGAGCTAGGGGTCTCTGTCAGAGCCCTCTTAATGATGTTTCATTTCTGTTCTGCATCCATGTCTGGGCTGATGTTGTCTAGGTGCCCTTTCAAAATGCTTCCCATCCTACCAAAGTCTGCTCTCTTAAAATCCACAACTCTTGTTTTTGTATTAGCTACCTCCCTCCCCAAACTGAGGGAGAACCACACTGTGCAGTGGTCACTTCCTGCCAGGGGTCCTCCACCTCAGTGTCATGGACTAGCTCTCCATCTGTGAGTACCAGGTCAAGAATGTTCCCCTCCCTGTTTGGCTCCATCTCTTTCTGTGTGAGGAAATTGTTCTGGAAAGCCTCACAGAGGATCTGCTCTCTGGCACTTGAGGTGGCTGGGGTATTCCAATCCACCCCTGGCATATTGAAATCTCCTACCACCACTGTGTTGCCCTTACTGCTAAGCTTCTTAATTTGTTCCCTCAGTTCCTTGTGTAACTCAGGGCTGGTATGCCGTTTGTATCCGATAGCAATACCAGGTGGGCTGGGTTCGGGGAGGAATTGGTCACTCAGCACAAAGGCTAGGTCTGGCTACTCTGCACAGGGGCCCCCAAGTAACTCCGAACACAGGAAGCAATAACTGTAATGACCAATACCAGAAATGGGATTCTAAAGTGTGGCTTTTTATTCACATCCAAACAGAATAAACAAAGCATAGATGGACCCCATGGGGCTACACTCCTGGTAATGCAGATTAAAAGAGACTAGAACACTTCCTCAACACTTTAGCCCTCAGGCTCTGAACCCACTGGGCACACAGCCCGGACTTGCATGCTGCTTTGGGTTACACAGCCCAAACTTGTACACTGTTCTGGATTTTCTCTGGCTCGGCTCCCTTGCCAGCCACTTGGACACCTTCCATACTTCATGGAAACGTTTTCTGGTGGCTCCCTAAACCACCTAAGAGCACCTCGGCTCCATCAGGGAATTCTTCCTTTCAATCCCACGTCTGAGTACTTTCCTCAGGCACTGGCCAAATACCTGAGAGAAAGTAAAAGGTGTCTCAGAGCAAATCCGTAGAGGTGAATTTGGTTACTACTGATGGGGAGTCTCCCACCTCTCGCTCCCACAATTCATACCCAGCCATTTCTCAGGACAGTAAACACCTCATCCTGTAAAGCTTTGCAATGTAGATTCTTGCTAAATGTATTTCACATTCCATCTACTTGTCTTGCTTCCCATTTATGCTGGACTTGAACATACTTTTAAGTGGCATTGTCCATTACTCTAAACCCCCCACTGAGTTAAGCAGTTCAATCCCCAATTTCCTTCACTCTTTGTGCTGGCCTTGAACATACTTAAATTAAGTGGCAATGTCCATTGCTCTAGACCTCCCACAGATTAAGCAGTCCAATACCCACTTTCCAACTGTACTTGGCTGTCTTTTCCTGACCCCACAGTAACAGTTCCTTTAGTTTCCTTCTGTTCAGGTGAAAAACACTTGGACCTTTTTCAGAGCAAACTCACCCTTTGGTTGCAGGTGCCCCACAGGTGTTTCCTCCACAAGGAATTTCTCTCTCAGAGCTTTTGGTGCCTCAGCACAACTTGAACAGGCAGCTTCTTTCCCTTAGCCGGACCCAGGGAGGGTTGCCCCTGGAAAACAGGCAAAAACCTTCCTCCCATCCCCTCAGGGATGGGGCTCTTCAACCATTGAAAGCAGTCTCCACCACTTCAATTACCAGTTTCTGTGTTCCTCTTCCGGTGGAAACACACACCTTCCAAAAGTAGCTCTAAAACAGAGCTTAAAGCTCTGAGAGCCTGCACACATTCAGCTGTACTACTGTCTCTCACTCAGACTGCACACAGACTGAATTCAAAATCCCCAACGTTCTACACTAACCTCCAACTGCAACATTCCAGTGTGGCTTATGCAGCTGTGAAAGTTCTATAATGATGTCATCCCTCAGTCTCAGCTGAGACTGAGAACAGAGTGAGACAGTGTGAAATCCATTTAATTGGAGTTTCACAAGCTGCCTTCCCTGCCTACCACTAGGTCTTATTGGGATTCTAGTAACCCCGGGTACCAGGGGGGTTACACTTGTCTATCTCCACGCTTTGGGAGGGAAGCCTATACACTACCCCCAATCTTACATTCCTACCCTTTGAGTTCTGTAGCTGAATCCATAAGGCTTCTGCCTTTCCCTCCTCACCTTTCTCCCTGTTGCACACTATCTCCTCACCAACATAGATAGCTACCCCTCCCCCTTCCCCATGTCCCTGTCCCTATAGTAGTCTATACCCAGGGATCACTAGATCCCAGTCCTGGTACTGGGTGGCCCATATCTCAGTTATGGCGGTTATGTCCACCTCCTCTTCCACCATCAAAGCCTATAGCTCTACTGCTGTATTGCCAAGGCTTCTTGTGTTCAGTGATACCACCCTCCACTGTGAATTCTTCCACTTCTTGCCTATTCCCTTTCCCCAACCTCTCACCTTTTTGCCTTTTGATTCCCCTCTTTCTGCATATCAAGGGGGGGGGGAGATGACTGGTAGTCTCTATTGCCTGGTGGCACTGTTTCCTAACTACCCCCTGCCCCCCCACCTATTTAAATTATACTTTTCTGCAATTAACACCCTCAGCTTTTTCTTTAGGACCCCTGAGCCTTCCCTACTCTGGTGCATACAGGTCTCTGTTCTCCCATGTGCTTCCCCATCCCCCTACCTGTTCATACCCATGTCCTCACACCATGTCCCCAGCCATTTATTGAACTCTGAGATTCATAGTTTCCTGGTTGTGCTATCTCTTGGTATGGGACAATCTCAGAGAACACCACTGTCCCTCCCTTCTCTACTGCACAACCTTCCTACATCCTTAAATCTCTCCTGCACCTCTTCCAGCCTTTTTGCTTCAAGATCATTAGTACCCAGGTGCACCACGATATGAGGTTCCCCCATAGCCTCCCTACACACCTCTTTATATGATACCACACTTTTGCTGCTGTCATGCCCCAGCATACATTCCACCCCATGTGGCTCTTCCTGGCTTCTCTGCCTCCACAATCTTATACCTTTCTATACTGAATCCCCCAGGATGATGACTCTCCATTTTTATCCTGCTCACCTCCCTGGTGCAACCTATTCATCTGCATTACTCTGTACCTTGTTATTGTACTGCTTGAATTGCACTGTCTTTTGCATACTCTCACTCCTTCCCTGCATCTACTTATTTATTCACTGTAATTTAATTCACCTCTGTCATGCTGTAACTGTGTTGTTCTGCACCTTGTCATTTGTACGACTTTATTACTTCATTGCACTGTCATTTATGCACTACCGCTCATACTCTGCACCTCTTTTTTTATTTGGTACAATTTACCTCATCTCTCATGTTTTAAATATGTTATTTTGTACCATCTTATGTGTACTGCTGTATTATTGTATTGTGCTGTCCTTTGTACACTGTTGCTTCTGTCCTGCATCTGCCGATTCATTTACTGTAATTTACTTCACCACTGTCATGTTGTAGCTGTGCTGTTCTGTACCTTGTTTGTACTGCTTTATTATGTTATTGCACTGTCCTTTGTACACTGTTGCTTCTGTCCTGCATCTGCCGATTCATTTACTGTAATTTACTTCACCACTGTCATATTGTAGCTGTGCTGTTCTGTACCTTGTTTGTACTACTTTATTATTGCATTGCACTGTCCTTTGTACACTGTTGCTTCTGTCCTGCATCACTTACTATAATTTTCTTCACCACTGTCACGTTGTAGCTGTGCTGTTCTGTACCTTGTTTGTACTGCTTTATTATTGCATTGCACTGTCCTTTGTACACTGTTGCTTCTGTCCTGCATCTGCTGATTCATTTACTGTAATTTACTTCACCTCAGTCATGTTGTAGCTGTGCTGTTCTGTACCTTGTTTGTACTGCTTTATTATTGCATTGCACTGTCCTTTGTACACTGTTGCTTCTGTTCTGCATCTAATGATTTACTTACTATAATTTATTTCCCCAATGTCATGTTGTAGCTGTGCTGTTCTGTACCTTGTTTGTACTGCTTTATTGTTGCATTGCACTGTCCTCTGCACACTGTTGCTTCTGTCCTGCATCTACTGATTTATTTACTGTAATTTACTTCACCACTGTCATGTTGTAGCTGTGCTGTTCTGTACATTGTTTGTACTGCTGTTTTATTGCATTGCACTGTCCTTTGTACACTGTTGCTCCTGTCCTGCATCTACTTTTATATTTGCTGTAATTTACTTCACCACTGTCATGTTGTAGCTGTGCTGTTCTGTACATTGTTTGTACCACTGTTTTATTGCATTGCACTGTACTTTGCACAATTTTTGCTCCTGTCTTGCATCTACTTTTATATTTGCTGTAATTTACTTCACCTCTGTCATGTTTTAAGCGTTATTCTATACTTTGTTATTGTACAGCTTCCATTGCACAGCCCCTTGCACACTGTCACTCCTGTCCTGCACCTACTCATTTATTTGCAGTAATTTACTTCTCCTCTGTCGTATTTTAAGTGTTACTACAGTATGTACCTTGTTGTTGTACTGCTCGCACTGAGCTGTCCTTTGCACACTGTTGCTCCTGCCCTGTACCTACTTATCCATTCATTGTAATTTACTTCACCTCTGCCTTGTTGTAACTGTGTTATTCTGTACCTTGTTATTGTACTGCTTTAGTATTGGATTGCACTTTCCTTTTTACACTGTTGCTTCTGCCCTGCACCTACTTATTTATTTGCTGAAATTAAATTGCAGGGTTAACTGTAACTGCAGACTTCATTGAAACCTTGCATTTCACCAGCATGCAGTATGATATTAATAATAAGAATCCTCAGTGATTGAAGTATACAGTATATACAGACTCTGAAATAACCATGGCTTCATGATAAGTACAGTTTTTTTCAACATTAAAAACTCAAGGCTACAGTTCTAAACATTGCAAACAGTGTTTCCTTTGGCTGTCATAATTTCAAAGGTCAGCAGAAATACTGTGTCAAGAAAAGCCACTGCTGATGAAATTTTCTTGGACTACTGTAGTAATAAAGTCTGTACACTATGATTAATATGTTAATAAAAAGGAACAGTACAGACTGCAATTTTATTTTTTTTATACAGTATAATTATTTTCTGTTTTTAAAGCCCACATTTTTTCCAATTTAGCTAAACAGGTTGTATGAAACAGCACAACTGAAATCGGCACAGAGTTGCTGATGCTCGAGTAAGCAGAAACTCACTTCAAATACTGTATCACAGGGAATGGTAGGTGTGTGGTGCATGATTCAGTGTCAGCAGACTAAAAGCGGTGGAAATACTAACATACTAATTGCCAGCAGATTAGGCCTTACGGTCTATCAAGTCTGCTCGAATCTTAGATCCCTAGTTGGGTGCCGAGGCCCTCCCCCACCTTGTGTTCCAGAAACCCCTATCATCCATCCCCACCCTCATGGACCAGGCCATCAGGCCAAATGTGTGAGCACAAACACAGGTAGCAGGTATAAACATGCTGTTGCACAGTGAGAGCGTGAGAGAGTGATGAAAGAATGTTAGGAGTTGAACAGCAGTGGCAGGAGCTAATGGTCAGACCAAGGGAAATACCAAAAAGATTTAAATCGAGAAAATAACCACATGTAATAAAAAACAGGGAACGTGGCCAGCCTGGTGGCACTGAAGGTTGAGATGCTGGAGGCCACACCTCATGCTGTGCCGGCAACCCTTGTTCAGGAATGAGCACTGGCCACTGTGGGTCAGCAGGGGGAGATGGAGCAAGTATCTGATGGACTGCTGTCCATCACCAGGGAAGGGGAGACCTGCAGCCGGTGCACACCTGACCCCTAGCAGAGGTTGCGGCTCGATGGCAAAGTGTTGCAAGAATGTGTGGTGGAGTGCAGCAGACTCTTGATGTGGGCATGCACGGGAGCAAGTGCGACCCCCGTCACAGGCATCATTGCATGCCACGCTCCTGCAAGGAGAGAAAACAGAAAAAGTGTCAGACAGGTTGTGTAGCTTGATGGTCATCTGCCAGCATGTGCCATCTCCACAGGCACCACCTGATCTTGATCAGTGCCTGGTGGGGGAGTTGGGGGCTCCCCACCACTGGGGTAAGTCATGGGGGAGTACAAGGAGGTGGCCTGGGAGTTCAGAGCGGGTGGATGGCAGCCAGAGTAGGAGCCAACCGTGGGGCGACAAGGAGTAAAAAGTAAGAGAAAAAAAACAGGAAACATAAAAGGTAAGTGACATGTTAACAGGATATGGAGCTTAAACTAAATAATGATGTAAAGAAGGTGGCCAAAACAGAGAAAGAAACACTGACAATGCCGCTTTAGGTATGTTAATCTGTACTTTATTATTGTATTGATTCATTATTACACTGCACTGTCCTTTGCACACTATCACTCCCGCCCTGTACCTACTTATTTATTCATTGTAATTTACTTCATGTTGTAACTGTGTTATTCTGTATCTTGTCATAGTGTTGGTTCATTTTTGCAGTGTACTTCCCCTTACCCCAGAACACATCTGGAGTGAGATGCTACCAGCTCAGAATGCCTTCCCTGGTATTTTTGAAATTAATAATGAAAAGTAAAATAAAACCAAATTCAGTTATACACACTTATTAGTTTTTTTTCCATAGTGTTTTCTAAAAACTGTTCCGTACATAGAACCATGAAGAACGACTTTGAGGGAACAGAAATAATGAGGAAGAACCAACAGAGAGTATTTTGTGATTCTTGCTCCATGACATCACAGAACCTCCTCAGTTTTTCAACCAGCCTTTTCTTATCACATTCTGTGTCTGTTCAGCCTGCCACTGCTCAGACTGCGTGCATGCAGATTGCAAAGGAAAGTAAGAGTAGAGCCTTATACTTCTTTTATTACTTACAAAATCATCTCCTGGGTAACTAAGCAGCCGCGTGATGAGCATTGCTTCACAAGCTACATTTATGTCTGGCAAGGCTTCCACAATGTCCTTTTCTTTAACCGCAGTACTCCTGGGTGGGTGTTTACTCATTGTAGTTGGACAGTTAGGTATCCATGCACAGGTGTCATACTGTATGTAAAAAAAAAAAAAAAGCATAAAGAAGGATTTAGAACTGCACTGTAAAGTTCAGATTAAAGTTATACCCTCATATTTAACTTAATATGTAAACATAGTTCCAATGGTTTGGTACTATATGTAGCATCTTTCCCTTTAGGGCAACAAGATTGAAAGGTTAGGGGTTCTAGTCCAACAAAAGGAACATGAGACAGTACCCAGTACTGATGCTGTAGAGCAGCAGGAAGGGGTGGTGCACTGCTGAGGTGCCATTCATTGGATAGGATGTTAAACAGATGTATCTTTTGACCATCTTTAATTACTATCATGTTGAAATAATAAAGAACTAATGGCATTTTTTAAAAAGTAGGAGTTTCCCCAAAGTCTAAGCCACCATTTCCCAAGTCTCTTAATACAGGTCCATGTAGCCCCTCAGGGCAAACAAAGTAACAAGCAGTCACACCACTATGTGCCTTTCCTGTTCAAAAATTACAAATAAATAAATGAACCTCTGACATATTGGGCTAGATATTCAAAGCTTTGCCTCAGGGCTAAATTAGCACTGCCCAGCATGCAAACATTGCCCAGACCAAAGAGCCAGCCATATTCAAAAGGAATAGCCAGTGCTAATCCTGCTGAATATAGCATGTGAAGGAAGCCGGGCAAACTGGGCTGGGAATGCAGGGCAAAAATAGCCCATGAATAAGACAGCACTGAATATAGCAACAGGGTAGTGCAAACTGCAACAGAAGCTCAGTAGACACAGGGTTGCAGGTGAAGAACATTGTGTGGGTTTGCACATAGATGTCTCACATCTACTACAAACAACAATGTAAGACACAGACTGCAGAACTGTGCTATGTTGAAGTGAGGTTTCCCGGGGCTAACCTGATTGCACAGTGCTAACACATTAGCCCAGTGCAAACTGGTTAGCCCAGGGCAAATGGGAGCTATATTCAAAGCTCCCATGCAAATGAGCCTACTTAGGTAATCCATGGGCAAACAGGCACATTCGCATCTCATTATGTGCTGCTTAGCATACATTACCATGCAGTTTGCCCGGTGCTACTGCATGGTGCACACAGCTCCACCTTTTGGTTGGAATGGCAGTACAGGCTGGATGCTGCATACCAAGGCATGCTCACAGCATCCCCTGTAGGTCAGAATGGAAGTACAGGCTGGAAGCGGCAGGAACTGTGTGCTGGCAGGCACAGTCAGTGCATACAACACACCCACACATCTGTGCAAGCAGGACCTGTGTGTGTGTGTGTGTGTGTGTGTGTGTGTGTGTGTGTATATATATATATTCATGGCAAAAAACTCAGTTTAATGTATCAGTTAGGGTTGTTCCACAGCTACAAAAGTGAGGTAATTTGGTGTTAGGGTTGCCACCCCTTGCACCTCATGCCCACCCTGTCCCCACCAACAGGCATCGGGGTGTGCACTGGGGTCATCGACCCTAATTCTCACCCCATTCCATGTGTAAATAAGCTGAGGTGGTGCAGTGTAGGAGAATGGGGTGAGAGTTAGGACCGATGACCCCAATGCACACCCCGATGTCTGTTGGTGGGGACGGCGTTGGCGTGGGGTGCAAGGGGTGGCAACCCTAACACCGAATTTCCTCACTTTTGTTGCTGTGGAATAACCCTAACTGATGCATTAAACTGAGTTTTTTGCCATGAATTTCCCTTCTTTTTGAGAATGAGTACTCTAAATAGTGAATGGAATGTGGTGGTGGGAGCGTGGGGCCCCCACCATGTGATTTTTTTGTCACACAGTAATGTTAACGCAATTGCAAGCACAAATGGTAACACACATGGTGATGGAAATGTAAATGATAACTCAAACGGTAAGAGAAACACAAGCACAAATGCTAATGAAAGCAGAAATGGTAACGCAAATGCTAACACAAATGCTAACAGCAACAGAAATGCAAACGTTAACAAAAACAGTAACGCAAAGGCTAACACCAACAGAAATGCAAATGGTAACACAAACACAAACAAAATGCACATGGTAAAGGCAACGGCGATGCAGAAGGAAACAGTAACGCTACTGAAAATGCAAATGGTAAGGCCAACAGAAACGCAAATGGTGACAAACACGCAAACAGTAATGGTAATGCAATTGGAAATGCAAATGGTTACAGTAACAGCAACGATGATGCCAAAGTGAACAGTAACACAAACGGAAACGCAGACGTGTATGCAAATGCAAATGGTAATGTGCACGGTCACGATACCGCAATTGGAAATGCAAATACTTATGGTAACACCAATGATGATGCCAAAGGAAACACAAACAGAAGCGCATACACAAACACAAATGGTAATGTGTACGGTCATGGTACCGCAATTGGAAATGCAAATACTTATGGTAACACCAACGATGACACCAAAGGAAACAGAAGCGCATATGCAAACGCAAATGGTAATGCATAAGGTGAAGCAAAACAAAATTGAAACAAAAACAGTAAAGGAAATGCAACTGGTAACAGTAACATGAAATTGATAAGCATAAAAGTAAGTTGCACAGTGGCGTGAGCAGGAACACTAGCCATAAGCGGTTAGAGAAACATAAGTGGAAAAGCTGACTGTAACAGTAACGAAAATGCACACCCTTTTGTTCCCCAAAAGCTGCATTGAGAAACACAGTGAATACAAAGAATGTATACAGAATAATGGGCCTCAGAGCAGAAAATGAAGACTTGGAATACTAAATTGCTTATATCTCAGGAACCGTACGACATAGAAAATAACTTAAATTTCATATAATTTATGATTTTTCTGGCTAGTTTTGCATTTAGCCCCCAATTTTCTGACGAAAAGTCTGTATCTCGAAGCATTTCCGAGATACGGGCCCCGAAAGGCGCGGCAGACGCTGTAATGTTAGCCTATGGGAAAAAGTGTCAACTTCGGAGTGCCGTAACTTTGTAGCCCTCTAATAATTTGTCACCAAACCATGCAAAGACACATCTCTGGGATCTTGGCTTTGTTCCTTCCAAATTTCAGCCCAAAAGACCAAACCATTCTTTTACAGCAGGGTAGTAAAGATTTCCTACTATTTTGGGCATAGTGTCGCAAAGTAGTGTCACAAATCATGACACTTTTGCAAAAAAGATCACGAAAGTGTTGCAAGTGTGACACTACTTTGTGACACTACAGTTTACAAAAATTTGAAAGACATATTTCTGGGGTGTTTAACCCCCCCAAAAAGACATGGCTAGCATCCTCGGGGCTCAACTAGGTGAACACAAAAATAATTGCGTCCCTAGAGGGTCCCAAATTTAAATGCCAAGCATTTCTGTGACCAGTAACTGAATAAAAAATGGCTGACTCATGACACTATAGGGGTCATTTGCAACACTAAAAACTGCATTTGCGACACTGTCAAACTTTTTGTTAACTTTTTCCATTGACAATAATGGGAAACTTGTTTTTTGAATAACTTTTGAAGTGTTTAATATTTTTTCACAAAATCTTTGAAAGACACATCAGGGACCCTGACTGCATGTTTCCTGAAGGTTTTGGACCAGTTTCCCAAACCTTGTGACCTGTAGGCGCGAGCAAAGAATGCACAAAAAAGCGTAAATTTGACTTTCTCTTGTGCTTTATAGCTCCACAACTGTATATCTAACCATTATAAAACTTGGCAGATCTAGAGATCTATGGTACTGCTCTGCACCTGCCAAATTTCAGGCAAATCCATCATACAGTGGCAACGTTATTAAGCTGCAAAAGCAATGGGGTACTCAACCCTAACTATAGTGGCACTACCGTGCCACTATAATATATTCATGGCAAAAAACTCTGTTTAATGCATCAGTTAGGGTTGTTCCACAGTGACAAAAGTAAGGAAATTCTATGTTAGGGTTGAAACCCCCCTTGCCCCCTCAACCCACCCCTCAACCGGCATCGGGGTGTGCGTTTGGGTCATCGGCCCTCTCACCCCATTCCATGTGTCAACAAGCTGAGGTGGTGAAGTATGGGAGAACAGGGTGAGAGTTAGGACCGCGACCCCAATGCACATCCCAATGCGGTTGGGGTGGGGTGGGGAGCAAGGGGTTTTCAACCCTAGCATGAATTTCCTTACTTTAGTAAGCTGTGGAACAACCCTAACTGATGCATTAAACAGAGTTTTTGCCATAAATTCCCTTCTTTTTGAGAATGAGGAGTATAAATAGTTAATGGAATGTGGTGGTGGGAGGCGGGGCCTGGGGCCCACTCCACTATATTTTTGTCACATAGTAATGGTAAGTGCAACACAAAGACAAAACAGAAGTGGAAACACAAATCATTACAGTAACGCAAACGCAAGCGCAAACGAAAACGCAAAGGGTAACACACACGGTGGTGTACATGGGAACGGTAATGCAAAGGGATACGGAAACACAAGTGGGAACAGTAAGGGTAACAGTAATGAAAGCACACACCCTGGTTTTCCCCAACAGTTGCAAGAGAAACACAGTGAGTAGAAAGAATGTATGCATAATGATATGGCTTGGAGCAGAAAATGAGGAGTTGGAATACAAAATTGCTTATATCTCAGGAAGCGTACAACGTAGAAACATTTTTTTTTAATTTCACATGATTCATGACTTTCCTGGCTAAGTTTTCACTGCACGCTTAGCCCTCTAGGGGCTAAGCATTTTTCAGCTAAAAAGCGTATCTTCCACCGTTTCGAGATCACAGGCCCCAGAAAAGCGCGGAGCATGCCACAGTGTTAGTCTATGGGAAAAAGCATCACTTTTGGAGTACTGTAACTTTGCTTCCCTGCAATATTTTTTCACCAAACCACCAAATGGCACATTTGTGAGATGTTGGCTGTCTTCCTTCCAAATTTCAGCCCAAAAGACCAAACCGTCCTTTTGCAGCTGGGTGGTAAAGAATTCCTGTCCTTTTGGCCATAGTGTTGAAAAGAAGTGTCATGAATTGTGACACCTTTCACAAAAATTTGTGAAAGTATCGCAGGTGCGACACTACTGTGAGACACTACTTTTCCCAGAAATTTGAAAAACATACTTCTGGGGTGTTTAACCCCAAAATAAAGACATGGCTAGCATCCTCAGGGCTTGAATAGGTAAACATAAAAATAATTGTGTCCCTAGATGGTCCCAATTTTAAATGGCAAGCATTTCTGTGATCAGTAACTGAAAAAAAAAAAAAAGGCAGATTTGCGACACCACTAGCGCCATTTGTGACACTAACAAGTGCATTTGCGAAAGTGTTGAACTTTTTGTTAACTTTTCCCATTGACTTATAATGGGAATTTGTTTTTTGAATAACTTTTGAACTGTTCAATATTTTTCACAAAATCTTCAAAAGACACATCGGGGACCCTGGCCCCATGTTCCCTGCAGTTGTTGGACTGGTCATGTAAACTGTGTGACCTGTAGGTGTGAGCAAAAAATGCACAAAAAAACGTAATTGTGCATATGGATGTCGCTTAATAACTCCGCAGCTGTATACCCGACCAGTATGAAAGTTGCCAGATCCCACGATCTATGGTTACGCCCCCATGCCTGCCAAATTTCAGACAAATCCATTGAATGGTGGCAAAGTTATTAAGGTGCAAATTTTCACCATTTAACCTTAAAAGGGCTACTCTACCATTATATAATAAATGTGTGTATATATATATATATATATATATATATATATATATATTGTGTGTGTGTGTATATGTATGTATGTATATGTATATATATATATATATATAGAGAGAGAGAGAGAGGGAGAGATATCTATATATATCTACAGATCGATAGCTAAACACAGACACACTGCCTGTGTCCATACATACCCTGGAGGACGCCCCACCAACAACATAGGTACCCCACTGCAGTAGTGGGTGAAACACAGTGGGGGGACTCAATGCATGGGAGAGGCATAAGGCAAACCTGGTGGGGGCAGGAGGCCATAGGCTGTAGGTTCACCAGGATATGCAGCATATCCGTTAGATATGGAACAGGGCAGTCTGGCTGGGCCAAGTAGTCCTTCTCTGCCATCATGGTCCCTGTTCCCATGTGTGCCTGTTACACCCTGGTAGGCTAGTGTCTGCCCCCTACCCCAGCATGATCCTTGACCACCATAGCTGTGGTATTAATGTATTTTCAATGGTGTTCTAGTGGTCCCTCCACCCCCCCAACACAATCCTGACCCCCGTAGCTGTGGTATTGATGTATTTTCCCTGGTGTTCTAGTGGTCCCCACCCCCAATGCAACCTCTGACCCCAGTAGCCCCAAAACACACTGAAATCCCTGGTTTTTTGGTGGTCCCCCACCCTGAAGTGCACCACCCATTAAACCATACATATGGCGCTTGCAACCGGCTCAGCCCTCCTGTCACCACCACGGCTGGCCACCGACTGCGGCATGCAAGAGCGCTACTGAAATTTCATTTCAGTAGTGCTCATACATACTGCAGTAGGCGGCCAGCCATGGTGGTGAGAGGAGGGCTGAGCCATAAATATGCTGTGTACGGGTTAACAGGGCAGCACACTTCCAGATGGGGACCACTAGAACACCAGAGATTTTGGTGTGTTTGGGGCTATCGGGGTCAGGAATTGTGCTGGGGTGTGGGGGGACCACTAGAACACCAGGGATTTCAGTGTGTTTCTGGACTACTGGGGATTGGGGATCGTGCTGGGGGGGGGCCACTAAAATACATCAATACCATGGCTACGGGGGGGGTCAGGAATCATACTGGGGGGCACCACGGCATTACCACCAGCTTTTTGTTGGCGGTATTTAGCTCCGTGCTACAGGTCGTGCTAATGCCTGTAGTGTGGTGCTATACTTTTGAATATGCCATGCAACCGGCATTCCTGGCCACTTCCCTAACTCCCACCTTTACATACATTTACTTTTAACATCGGCGCTATCACCAGCACCAGCACTATTAGGGCTTCTGAATATTGCAGCCTGGCGCCGTCAGTGCTATTCAGAGCCGTACCGAGCGCCCAGCCGGTTGGATTTCGCTTGCGTGCGGCGACCCGGGTTGAGAGCGGACCGGGTGGTCGGGAGACGGCCGGGGAGTAGGATCCAGCGTCAGCGGGACAGCTCTCCTTCTCCGGGGAGGGTGTGGATGGCAGGCGGTGCATGGGAGACCCTGGCGGGCAGGAGTTCCCATGCAGACAGCAACTTGTTAACCCATTGGAGGCGGGCGGATGGTGACATCATGGCACGACCGCCTCCCAGCCGGAAAATGGATGAGCCTGCCCACCGCCGAGTGAAGCCCACCGCCATGGCCTCGATGTACTCCCCAGGCCGGGCCCCGACCTGAGTCCCAGTGCCGCCCGGCATATACGAGGGTATGCCGCAGGCCCACCGTCGGGGAAAGCCACGGGTAGTCGAGGGACAGCGGCCAATCTGGGGGCAGAGGCAGGCGGCCCGTGACTGGGCTGAAAATACGGCGGCAAGGCAGCTCCGGAGTAAAAAAGCAAAAAAAAAAAAAATCCAGCGCTATTCCAGCGCTATGGCTTTCAGCCAGGTGCAAAGCTTTGAATATCTAGCCCACTATGTATTATTGCTTTATGATGGTCTAATAACCTGTCCCACTATATCAGCCCTACCTCCCGGACCTACTTCCCCCCATAACTGATCCCCGATTTGCACCGGCTTACCCCTCAAGGTGAGGCTGCTGAGACAACCCCACCCCGCAGAGACAACCCCACCCCGCAGAGACAGGTCCAGGTTACCAGCCACATCACCAAGACCAGCAGGGCTCCCTGGGCTTATCCCCCCCAGGTGAGGCCATGGAGGGTGGGCCATCTAGCGAACACAGTCTTGGTCGGGGTTGGTTACCATGGGGGGGGGCGCAGTACCAGGAGGCAGTGTCACCCCTGGGACAGGCAGCATTTTTTGTGGATGCTAATCCCCTCAGGAAGTGGGACATGCAATGACATCAGTTGGACAAACCCGATGTTCATCCCACCTCCTCATATATCCGGTGCCAATCACATCAGATCCCCTGGCCTCTGCCAGAGGTCCACACTTTTGCACCAGACACTTTATCACACCCCTCTCTCCCTGGAGGAGGAGAGCAGTCCATGGGATGCTCAATCCCCCGCTCTCCGACAGCCTGAGTCCAAATTTGAACCAGGTCACCGGCATCGCAAGCAGAAATCCTACCCCTGTGCCAATGGGCCAGCCCCCGGTCTAATAACATTTTGACAGAAGGTACTGTTAGAGTATGGTGCCAGTCCTGTGCAAGTCTATTTCTGTCAGGCAAGGTGAAACTCATGTTGTAATCTGTCATAATTGGTGTCACCCATGTATGAATCTCTTCTTGTTAAAGTAGGCGTCACCCATGTGGGAATCTTTTTCTGGTAGCCAGTGGTACCCATGTGTGAATCTCCTACTGTCAGAGTAGGAATCACCCTTTTGGCATCTTATCCTGTTACAGTATCCACCACACATGTAGGAATCCCTTCCTGTTAGAGGAGGTGCAAACATGTGGGAATCTTCTCATGTTAGAGTAGGTGGTATCCTTGTGGGAATCCCTTTCTGCTAGAGTAGGTGCCACCCATGTGTGAATTCCTTCCTGTCAGTAGGTGCCAGTCATGTGGGACTCCCTTCTTGATAGAATAGATGCCATTCATGTAGGAATCCTTTCCTGCTGGAATAAGTGCCACACATGTAGGACTCTCTTCCTGTTAGAGTAGATGCCAACCATGTGGGAATCCCTTCCTGCTAGAGGTGGTGCCACCCATGTGGGAATCCTTTCCTACCAGAGTAAGTGTCACCCATGTAGGAATCCCTTCCTGACAGAGTACATGCCATCCATGAGGGAATTAAATCCTGGTAGAGTAGGTACCACCATTGTGGGACATTATCCTGTTAGAGTAGACACCACTAATGTGGAACACTGTCCTGTTAGAGTAGGTTACATCCATGTGGGAATTGTATCTTGCCAGGGTAGGTGCCACCCAGGTGGGAATCTCTTCCTGTTAGACTAGGTGACACGCATGTGGGAATCCCATCTTGTTAGAAGAATTGCCATCTGTGTGGGAATATCATCGTTAGTGTAGGTGCCACCCATATGAGAACCTCACCCTGCTATAGTAAATGCCGCCCATGTAGGAATCTCTTCCTATTAGAATAGGTGTCACCCATGTTGGAATCTCATTCTGTAAGAGTAGGTGTCACCCATTGGGGAATCTCTTCCTATTAGAGTATGTGCCTCCCATGTGGAAATCTCATTTTGTTAGAGTAGATGCCACTCATGTGAGAACTGCTTCCTATTAGAGTAGACACCATACATGTGGTAATCTCTTTGTGTTATAGTAAGTGTCACCCATGTGGGAGACTCTTCCTGTTAGAGTAGGGAGCCACCAAGGTGGGAATACTTTCCTGCCAGAATAGGTGTTACCAACGTGGGAATCACTTCCTGTTAGAGAAGGTGCCACCCATGTGGAAATCTTCCTGCTAGAGTAGGTACCACCCATGTGGGAATCTCTTCCTATTAGACTAGGTGCCACCAATGTGGGAATGTCATCATGTTAGACTGGATGCCACTAATATGGGAATTACTTCCTGCTTGAGCAGGTGCTACCTATCTGGTAATCTCTTCCTGTTAGAGTAGGTGCTACCCACATGGGAATCTCTTCCTGTTAGAGTAGATGCCACTTAGAAACATAGAAAAATAGAATTTGACGGCAGATAAGGACCACTTGGCCCACCTATTCTTCCCATTTTCCTACCTAACAGATAAGCTGCAGATCCTAATTAACCAACAGCTTACTTCCTCCTACCCCCCACTAGGACTGCCTTATGTCTGTCCCATGCATTCTTGAATTCCCCACCGTTCTTGACTCCACGACCTCCTCAGGGAGGCTGTTCCATGCATTCACAAACCTCTCTGTGAAAAAATACTTCCTCACATTACCTCTGGACCGTCCCCTTCTATCTTCAAATTGTGCTCCCTTGTTCTTGCACATCTCTTTTTCTGAAAGATGCCACCCTCTTGGACGTTTTTGATTCCCTTGAGGTACTTGAAAGTTTCTATCATGTCTCCTCTCTCCCTCCTTTCCTCAAGGGTATACATATTAAGCTCCTTTAGTCTTTCTTCGTATGCCTTCTGGTGCAGACCCTGCACCATTTTGGTTGCTCTCCTCTGGACAGCCTCCACTCTGTCTATGTCTTTGCGGAGATGGGGTCTCCAGAACTGCACACAGTACTCAGATGGGGTCTCACCAACTGTCTGTACGAGGGATAACAACTACCTGTTTTCTACTATTGATGCCTCTCCTATGCATCCCAATATCCCCAGCCTTCCTTACTGCCTTCTCACATTGCTTGCCCACCTTTAGGTCATCTGATATAATTACTCCCAGGTCCCTTTCCATTTTTACTGTTGTCAGTATCTCACCCCCATTGTGTACTCTTGCCCTGGGTTTTTGTTTCCCAGGTGCATTACCTTGCACTTCTTTGCATTGAATCTGAGCTGCCATACATTTGACCATTCCTTCAACCTTGCCAAGTCCCTTCTCATCCTTTCCACTCCATCTGGTGTATCAACCCTGTTGCAGATCTTTGTGTCATCTGCAAAGAGACATACTTTTCCTTCCAGTTCCTCTGCAATGTCACTTATAAATACATTAAAAAGGACCAGTCCCAGTACTGAACCCTGCGGTACCCCGCTAGTAACCCTCCTTTCTTCACTGTGGACTCCATTTACTACTACTCTTTGCATCCTGTTGTCTAGCCAATTCTTTTTATCCAGGCTACCACCTTGGGACCCACTCCAAGGCTGGGCAACTTGTGTATTAATCTTTTGTGTGGGACTGTATAAAATGCCTTGCTAAAATCTAGGTAAGCCATGTCCACAGCCCCTCCCTGGTCTACTACTTTGGTCACCCAGTCAAAGAAATCTATTAGATTCGTCTGACATGACCTTCCCATCGTGAATCCATGCCTTGGGTCCTGTGCCCCACTGGCGTCTAGGTACTCAACAATTCTTTCCTTCAGAAGTGATTCCATCATTTTACCTACCACTGAGGCAAACTAACTGGTCTGTAGTTTCCTGCCTCTGTCCTGCTCCCACTTTTGTGAAGACGAATCACATCCGCCCTCCTCCAGTCCTCAGGTACCACCCCATCCTCCCATGATTTGTTAAAGAGAGTATTCAGCGATGTCATTAGTTCTACCCTTAGTTCTTTTAGAATTCTTGGGTGAATCCCATCAGGCCCCATTGCTTTGTCCACCTTCAATTTTATTAGTTCTTTCAGAACCCTTTCTTCTGTAAATGGACTGGTATCGACCCTCATCTTCAGAGTGTTTCTCTTGTTTGGTTTAGGTACCTCCTCCTCCTCTTCCTTTGTGAATACTGAGCAGAAATATTTGTTCAGTATCCCTGCTTTTTTCATTGTCACCCTCTACCCACATTCCCTCCCCTTTATTAAGCCTCAGTATCCCTCCTTTGGTCTTTCTTTGCTCCCTAATGTACCTATAAAAGGTCTTATCCCCCTTCTTAACAGAGTTGGCTATCCTTTCCTCGGTTTGGGCCTTTGCTATTCTGACTGCCTTCCCAGCCTCTTTCTGCTTTAACTGATAAAGTTCTCTGTCCTTCTCCTTCTGTGTTTCCTTATATTTCCTGAATGCTATCCTTTTCTCCTTAACCTTCCCTGCCACCTCTTTTGAGAACCATAGCGGTTTTTTTCCTTCATTGTGTTTTGTTGATTTGCTTTACACAAAGGCTTGTTGCCTCTGTGATGGCTGTTTTGATTACTCTCCATTGTTCCTCCACCCCTCCTTCTTGCCTGTTTGCTAGTGCTTTTCTGAGGCACTCTCTCATTTTCCCAAAGTCAGCCCTCCTAAAGTCCACTACTCTTGCTTTTGTATGGCTTGATTGTATGGCTGTGTTTATCGTGAACCACACTGTTTGGTGGTCGCTTGTTCCCAGATGGCTACCCACTTCTAAATCTGAGATTATTTCTCCATCCCCATTTGAGAGTACCAGGTCTAAGATTGCTCCCTCCCGAGTGGGTTCCAGTACTAGCTGTCTGAGGCATGCCCCCTCTAGGGCATCAAGAATGACCCTGCTCTTGGATGTGCCTGCAGCAAGGTGCTCAGTTAACATCTGGCATATTCAGGTCCCCATCAAAATATCTCCCTTTTTCTGCCATTCTAAGGAAGCCTTCTATCATTTTCTTGTCATTCCCTCCCCTGAGTTGGGGGTCTGTATACAACCCCCATGCGGATTGTGGTGCCATTTCCTGTCTCCAGGGTGACCCAAGTATCTCATCTGCTCCTTGTTTACTCTTTAGTTCTGTTGCTTTGATCCCTTCCTTTACATAAAGAGCTACTCCTCCTCCTCTTTTACCCTCCCTGTCCCTCCTGTAGATTGTGTATCCTGGTATGTTGACATCCCAGTCATGGTTCTCTGTGTACCATGTTTCTGTGACTGCCACAATATCTAGGCAACCCTCTTCCATCAATGCCACTAGTTCAGGGAGCTTGCTACACAGACTACGGGCATTGGTACTCATCACCCTCCACTTTTTGATGACCTTACCCCTTTTAGCTCCATTCCTGTCCTTACTGCCTTTGCCTTTTTTTACATTTACTTCTGGCCTGCTCCCTAATGACTTCTCTACCTTTGTGTTTACCTCACTAATTACTGTTGTTTGTGGGGGGAGGCTGGGATTTCCCTGCTCCTTTTCAGTGCCTCCCCCCCTTGGCTAGTTTAAATGCTTGCCAATGAAGCATTTAAACCTCTCACCTAGGATCCGGGTTCCCACCCTGGACAGATGCAGACCATCGTGCCAGTATAGGTCTGCATCCCTCCAGGTGGCTCCCCAGTCCTCAATGAAGCCAAAACCCTGAGCTCCACACCAGTTTTTCAACCATTCATTGAATTCACTGCTGAGGAGTACCCTAGCATCACCCTTGCCATAGACAGGCAGCACCTCCGAGAAGGTTACTGTATGCGCTACTTGTCTAAGGCCCCTCCCCAATTCTACAAACTCCTCTTGCACTGCTCTGATCCCATTCCTAGCCAGGTCATTTGTCCCTAGGTGGACAATAACATCCAGCTCCCTCCCTCGCGCAGCTGCTCCCACGATCCTGAGGATTCGCTTCCTGTCCTTCAAGCCGTGGTGCCAGGCAGGCACCTACCTCCCTCTTCCCTTCCTCCCCATTTCTACCCCCTAATGATTGGGTCCCCACCAGGAGTTGTTTCCTTCCCTGTGGGGTCTCATGCCACCCTCCTCTGGGTCTCCTTTGTGAGGTTCCCAGCATCCTCCTTGGTCTCCACTGCAGGTGCCTCCATAGAGGAACAACTATCCACCAGAAGAGCAAATGAATTGTGGAGAGGTACAGCTGGAGGGAAGCAACTCTGTTCCACCACCCTCTCCCTCCCTGAGCCCACCCTGGTCCAGCCTCTCCTCTTTCTTGGCAACCTCTGAGGTAGTGGCACTGGCCCTGGTGGTCCCTGGGTGGGGGAGGAGGTTTCATGAATCCTTGTCAGGTCAGCCTGGAGACAAGCAACCTCCTCCCTCAGACCAGAGAGGTGTCTGCAAATAAGGCAGCATCGCAGCCTCCAGAATGTCTCCCGGAACACTGCCGCCCCACAGCCATTGCACTACACCACTCCTATCATGTCTTATTTTGTGTCCCCTCTCCTGTTTCTCTGTATGCTTACTCTCTCCTCTCCTTACAACTCTCATCCTTCCTGTTCTGGGACAGTAACTTCCTATATTCTTCAGTAGCCTCCTTATTCCTTGCTCAGTGTCAGACCACCAGCAGCTGGGGGGGAGAGTGAGCTACTTTTTTCCTTTAGGGTTGACAAAACCAATGTTTCTCTATGATCCTTCCCTTCCTACTGCCAAACAGGAAGTTCCTGTTGACAGTCAAATCCAGTGGCTATAAAAGTAGAACTGGCTTAGGGTGGGTGGGATGGAGGGCAATTAGTAAGAAAAAACGCTAGCAACAGGAAGTTGTAATTTGATTCACCTGCTTTTATAGTGTCTATGCCACACCCCCAATTAAGCTCTCTCTCCTCCCACTGGTTTAGCAAAGTAAACTGATATAGAACTCTTCCCAGCACAGAAAACACACACTGACTTTCTTTCTTTTCTTTTTTTTTTAAACCCTAAATAAGGCCCCTTCTACTTCTAATAAAGTATCTGTTTGCTTAAACTCAACAGACACTGACTCCTGCTAAGATATAAGTGTTAAATTAATAAAAGAACGTAGCTTCTTTTAGTTAGCTGTTTTCTGCTCTACAAGCAAGGCTAGCAACAGGAAGTTGTAATTTGAGTCACCTGCTTTTATAGTGTCTTAGCCACACCCCCAATTAAGCTCTCTCTCCTCCTACTGGTTTAGCAAAGTAAACTGATACAGAACCCTTCCCAGCACAGAACACACACTGACTTTCTTTTCTTTCTTTTTTTTAAACCCTAAATAAGGCCCCTTCTACTTCTAATAAAGTATCTGTTTGCTTAAACTCAACAGACACTGACTCCTGCTAAGATAGAAGTGTTAAATTAATAAGAGAATGTAGCTCCTTTTAGTTAGCTGCTTTCTGCTTTACTTATATGGGACTCTCTTCTTGCTAGAGTAGGTGTCACCAATCTGGGAATCCATTCCTGCTTGAGTAGGTGCCATCTATGTGGGAATCCTTTCCTGCTAGAATTATTGTCACACATGTAGGAATCTCTTCCTGTTAGGGTAGGTGCCACCCATGTGGGAATCTTTCTGTTAGAGAAGGTGCCACCCTTGTGGGAATCTCTTCCTGTTAGAGTAGATGCCACTCATATGGGAATCTCTTCCTGCTACAGTAGGTATCACCCATGTGGTACTCCTTTCCTGCTAGAATAATTGCCACACATGTAGGGATGTCTTCCTGTTAGAGTAGGTGCCACCCATGTGGGAATCTCTTCCTGTTAGAGTAGGTGCCACCCATGTGGGTATCCATTCCTGCTAGAATAAGTGTCACAGATGTGAGAATCTATTCCTTTTAGGGAAGGTGCCACCCATGCAGGAATCTCTTCTTGTTAGAATAGATGCCACATGCAGAAATCCTTTTGTTACATTAGTTGCCACACATGTAGGAATCCATTCCTGTTAGAGTAGTTACCACACATGTTGGAACCTGCCACCCATGCAGAATTGCATCCTGTCGGAGTAGGTGTCACTCTTATTTATTTATTTATTGAATTTTGTTAACCTGGTAGGCCCACTGAGACAAGAAGTCCTTTTTTCTGGGGTGACCGCAAGTGAGGGGGGTACAGATATTAACCAAATGAAATTGAACCAGATTAAGCTGTTGGTGGTATTTTTAGTGAATGGGGAAATGTGACCAAGACACCGGGGAAATTGTGGGGGGGGGGCGCTGTCTCCCTGTGGAGGACAGTGGAGTCTGCCAGTCCAGGTCGAACGGTGGTGCACACAGGAGGAGTTTCTGCTTTTCAACATATGGAGCCGGACAATGTGAGCTTACATGAGGAGGATAACGAATAAGAGGGAGAAATGGTCTCTGCTGAGGAATCGGAACCTATACTGGATTCAGTAAGGCCAACAAAGAGCATAAGTTCTGGACATGAAGTGCTTTAGCAAGAACTGGCAAATGAAGAAAAAATATTACAGGAGGTTTTGGTTAAAAAAAAAAAACAACGATTGCTGGAAATGATTTGGGAGACTGACAAGGAATTTCGAATCAATCAACACAAATTGGAAGAGGAAAGGAAACGAAAGAGATCAATGGTGAGTCCAACGTCAGGACTGGGGAAACTGGTTACATTACAGCCGGTAGGTGAATTTTCCTCTGATCTACCTGTCTTGGAGATTGCAGATGTAGAAGAGAAGAACCAAGCTATGGAAGCCTCCAGTGGTGATTTTGTTTCATCCACCGAACGGGAGCCAGGAAAGACTCTGCAGCAGGCTGGGTGTTTTTTCCTTTCAGAAGACCTCTGGATACCAGACTCTGCTGTTCCCATCCTCATAAGGAATGGAGGGCATATCATCCCTCCGGAGCCAATGGATGGACTTGATGAAAGTCATAGAAGTATGGTGGTTGCAGATGTTGGTGCGGTCCCGAATCCTGCAACTGCTCCAGATGCCAGAGATGGTTCAGAGCAATGACAGCAGTCAACTGATGGTGAACTTTCTCCTGGGACAGACAATATGCAGCAACATGCAGCGGCACCAGGTATGCATATTTCTCAGTCAGCATAGGATGAAAATATAGGGGAAACAACTGAAGAGGGAGCAGGAGAAGGAGGTGGGGTTCCCTCAGATCACAGGGAGGACAACCAGAATGACAGTGATACTAGGAAACAAATGCCAAGTTATGCTATCCTCTTTTGCAAACCATCAGAGGCTGCAAATTGAAAATTTGTGGTTAGAATTTCCTTTAAGGGTGGCATCAGTAAAATTCCTGATAGACTATTTGTGGGCAAAACTTTGTTAATTGACTCCATGCAGTTTTCTCCAACAGAAGTGTATGCATTTATACATGCCACAAGTGACAGCAATTATGATGTCAGCTTTTACTTGGCCGCCCTGTTAGATAAATTTTGGAAGTTGTACTATACCATGAAAGACTCATCTAAATGTCAGGCTTTTTATGCCATTCCCATTTCAAAACCTTCTGTTAAAACTGTGACAATTCTCTTTAGAAACAAAGGAGTGAGGGTGAATTACATTACATAATTTGTTGGCTGGAGAAGCGAACAGACATACAAGGCCATCCTAACCCCATCATCGATGACAATGGGTTCTGGACTCAGGGTTGGACCTTTAGGGTACAACTCAAGCATACAGAGGAAGGGATTAAACATCTCCCAAAATCTTTCTTCTTGGGGCGGGATCGTGGCATACTATCCTATCATGGCAACCAAAAAGCTGTTATACATGTGGCTCATTAAGTTATTTGAATTCTAATTGCAACCAGGTGAGATGCTTCCATTGTGGGGAACTTGGACACATGACAGCTAGGTGCACAGTCCCACCAGTGTGCAACCTGCATGGGGAAGATGAACATTGGTTCGGATCATGTCCTTGAGCAGCACATAATTCAGAAGATACTTTGGAACAGGAATTCTACATAAACAGAGCTAAAAGAGCACATAGCACTGACAGAACTTACGCTTGGCATCCACCCCCGCTTCCAAGACCAGAGCAACAAACACCAGAAGAATGGACAGAGACCACCCTTGAGCAAGACATCTTTATGCCTTCAGAGGAAGGTGTCCAGATGGAGATTCACCAGCCAGAACCCCCAGGAGAGTGTAATAACATGCCCTCTCCTCCACCCCCTTCAGCAAAAACACATATTTCACAAACCGCTGGTTTATCAGACATGGACACAGGAGATTTTCAGGAGGTAACAAAAGGTCCTAAAGGGTCTAAACACAAAGCGGAGATAAGAAAGAAACATAAGCTTCCAACCAGCAACATTTATGAGGTCCTTCAAAGTTGGAGTGACCAGATGGAGGAAGCAGATTTGGACACTTCATCATACTCCTCACAGAATGAGCCATCGAAAGAGGGGCAGGTGAAGGTTGTATCGCAGCATCCTGATGTTAAACAGGGCAGAATAACAAGAGCCAGTACTAGGAAGAAAGGCCCTTCTCAAACATAATTCAGAACTATCTTTAAGGCTTGCATAAAACCTGACATAAAAAGGGATACTACTTTCTCTGTGTTGCAACAATTGCAATATGACATTTTTCTTCTGCAGGAGACTAGACTGAGGACAATGAATGATATTGATAGGGTTAAAGGGAAACACTGGAAAAGGCACAGTTTTCCCAGGCACTAGAAAAATGCCTGTTTAGTGCCTTCAGACAGTAACATTTTTTTGTTAATTACCTCTAATTGCTTTTTTAGTGCTTTAAACAGTGGCCTTCAACTTTCACTTTCTATTTCTGGGAGCCACCATCTCATGAGTAGCAGAGAGCTTCCTGAGCTCACTTTATGCTAATATATCCTGCCAACCAATAGCAGAGGTTAAACAGATATATTACATACAACGAGCTCAGTAATCTCACTGCTGCTTATGAGATGGTGGCTGCCAGCAACAGAAAGTGGAAGTTGTGGGTAGCTGTTTTAAATCATTAAAAAAAGTTGTTACTGTCTGAAAGCACTAATTGAGAGTTTATGTAGTGTCTGAGGAAAGCTGTGTCTTTTCCAGTGTTTTCCTTTAAATCTGCATGTTATTTAGGGGACTCTTTCTGGTCCATTGATGAGGATTTGTGTAGTGGACTGGGGGTTTGTTTTCCTAGACCTGGTTTAAAAGTACACAAGTTGACGGATGTTTTTCCTGGAAAAGGGCCTTGATTTTGGATGTGGGTTTTGAAGGACTTGTTTATAGGATTATCAATATACATGCCCCACAAATGAAGGCTTTGAGGGTCAAATTATTGAAATTAGTGCAACCATACTTATGTACTAATAAACAGATTTTATTTGGGGGAGATTTTAACGTTAGTTTCTTAGATACTGATACCAGAAGGGAAAAAGTGAAAACTTACAGTGACACAGCATTTTTGCAGACTTTGATTAAACAGAATGGGTTAAAAGCTGCACAAGTTATTTTATTACAGATACCTAAACATACTTATTTTAAATAAATTTTATCTACCCATATAGATTTTTGGTTGATATCCTCTGCAACACCTGTTTCTCTCCAGAGACAATTCTGATAGAAACTTTGGACCATGCCTAATTGGTATTGCTATATCAACTACACCTCCATGGGTGGGAGGGAGGGGTTTAGCATTTGAATTCTAGTCTTTTAGAAAGAACAGACTACCCCACTAGAGGACTGTTGTGTTAGAGTAAGAAGGAATCAAGTAACAGGAATTAAGGATAATGCAAGGGATCTAATTATGGAGAGTAAGGGAATATTGGAAGAGATGAGAGGGCAAATAAAGGAACAGCAGGGACAAACAAAAGTGTTTTCCACATTCTTTGAGAAAGTATTGAAGACTGCAGATGTTCTAATTGTGAGTCATGCACAGTCAATGGGTCTTTTAGCACCACTAACACTTTTGGAACATGACAGAGGTTATTAAATCAATACAAAAGGGGACAGCACCTGGGTCTAATGCACTGCCTGGCGAACTGTATTTGAAACTACTACATACAATCCCATAAGAATTAGTTACCATATTTCAAGCTTGAAACATAGAATTTGATGAAAATACAAAATCACACATGCCCCCACAATGCAAAGCATCATGGGCTACATATGCAAATCACCACAGAATGTTATGCTGGTCCAACTTTAAGCAGAATTGCATGGTGCCGAAAGGCCTCTCACACAGTTTGCAAGGGTGCTAACAGAATCTGTTGGCACCTTTATAATATTTCGGCACCATGTCTATGGACCAACCTCTGTGTTCATGTACAACCCATGATGCTTTACGTGTGAGGCATGTGTTGTATTTTCTTGAAACTTAGCTTCCCAGCCAAATGCCCTTTGGGGTAACCCTTGCCTCAGTGTTTGCGCACAGAGGTTCTTTGTCTTTTAAATAGAATTTGATGGCAGATAAGGAATGCTTGGCCCACCTAGTCTGCCCATTTCCCTACCTAATGGATAAGCTGCAGATCCTAGTACCTGTAGACCAGTTAGCCTGATGTCAGTAGTGAACAAAGTGATGGAGGTCATCTTGAAGGACAGGAGAGGATGGAGTGGGTTCTGAAGGCACGGGTTCACCTAGACGATGACCAGCATGACTTTGTTAAGGGCAGATCATATCTGACCAATCTGGTGGAGTTCTATAAAGGGGTGATGAGTTCGCTGGATCAGGGCAGGCCAGGGGATGTCTTCTTTCTGGACTTCAGCAGGGTATGTGACTCGGTGCCACATCCTGGGCTACTGGGAAAGCTGGAGAATATGGGGGTGGGGGGACAGATGATCAGGTGGATAGGAAACTGGCTAGTGGGGCATGTACAGAGGGTGAAGGTGGGGGGGTTCTTTTCCTCCAGGAGAGTCATTAGCGGGGTCCCAGAGGGGTCGGTACTGAGCCCACTCATGTATAACGCCTCTATCTCAGACATCAGAAGTGGTATCAGGAGCTGGATGAGCCTCTTTGTCGATGACTCGAAGCTATGGGCTGTGGTGGAAGGGGAGGAGCGGAAGCTGGATCTCCAGCAGGACCTCGAGACTCTGGGGAGATGGTCATGAGCCTGGAAGCTAAAGTTTAATGCTGGGAAATGCAGGGTTTTGCACCTGAGGGCCAAAACTCCAACTCATGTATATACCTTTGAGGGAGACACTGCATATTTCTAGGAGGAGAAGGGTCTTGGGGTGGTGGTGGATGCCAAAATGAATAACTCGGAGCAGTGTAGAAGGGCTGCAGCCCAAGCAAATAAAATGCTGGGGTGTATAGTCAGGGGGATAACCTTAAGGAGTCGAGAGGTACTCCTTTTGCTGTACAATTGTCTGGTTAGACCACACCTTAAATACTGCATGCAGTTTTGGCATCCCTGCTTAAAGAGGGACACTGCGTTACTGGAGAGGGTGCAGAGGAGAACAACCAGGATGGTACTGGGGCTAGAGGAAAGGCCCTATGAGGAAAGACTGGAGGAGCTCAACCCGTACTCACTGGAGGAGAGAAGGAAGGGGGATATGACAGAGGTCTTCAAGTATCTCAAGGGAATGAATAGGGTAAGCCTTGAGGGGGTCTTTCAACTGAGGGAGGTGGTGGCCACCAGGGAACAATCAATGAGGCTGAGGGGGAGACTGAGGGGGAAACAAGGAGACGCCACTTCACTGAGAGGGTGGTGGAGCCCTGTAAATGCGCTGCCCAGGGAGTTGGTGGCTGCTACTACTGTGGAGGGGTTCAAGAAAGGCTGGGATAGGTATAGAGAGAGGGTGCATCCCAGAGCCCCATTGGGAAATGGGAACCCTTGTAGTGGGGAGGGGGGCCACTAACGGTGCCCTGGGAAGGCACTGACCATCAAGCAGACTCGACAGACCATAGGTCTAATCTGCTGGCTTCGTAGTATCTATGTTAGTTAACCAACTGCCTACTTCCTCCTACCCCCACTAGAATTGCCTTATGTCTGTCCCATGCCTCCACAACCTTCTCAGGAAGGCCATTCTATGCATTCACAACCCTCTCCGTGAACAAAATACTTTCTCACATTACCTCTGAGCCGTCTACCCCTCTATCTTCAAATTGTGCCCCCTTGTTCTTGCACACCTCTCCTTCTGAAAGATGCTACCGTCTTGGACTTTGTTGATTCACGTGAAACACAGAAACATAGAAGTTGATGGCAGAAGGAGACTGCTAGGTTCATCTAGTCCGCCCCTTTGTTTTAGACCTATTTTTACACTCTAGTTGCTTTTATAGTCAGGGCTCCCTTGTCTGAGGTACTTGAAAGTTTCTATCATGTCCCCCCTCTTCCTCCTTTCCTTGAGGGTATATATATTAAGCTCCTTTAGTCTCACTTCGTATTTCTTCTGGTGCAGACCCTGCACCCATTTAGTTGCTCTCCTCTGGACAGCCTCCATCCTGTCTATGTCCTTGCAGAGATGAGGTCTCCAGAACTGCGCAGTACTCCACATGGGGTCTCACCAACTGTCTGTACAGAGGGATAACAATTTCTTGTTTTTTACTGGTGATGCCTCCCCTATACATCCCAGTATCCCCCCCAGCCATCCTTACTGCCTTCTCACATTGCTTGCCCACCTTTCGGTTCACTGATATGGCTACCCCTAGGTCATAGAAACATAGATTTTGATGGCAGATAAGAACCGCTTGGCCCACCCAGTCTGCCCATTTCTCTACCTATTGGATTAGCTGCAGATTCTAGTTAACCAACAGTTTACTTCCTCCTAACCCCCACTACATTTGCCTTATGCTGTCCCATGCATTCTTGAATTCCTCCCACTGTTTTTGACCCCACAACCTCCTCAAAAAGGCGGTTCCATGTATCCACCACTCTCTCCCTGAAAATATATTTCCTCACGTTGCCCCTGAGCCGTACCCCTTCTATCTTCTTACTGTGTCCCCTTGTTCTTGCACATCTCTTTTTCTGAAAGGTGCTACCCTCTTGGACTTTATTAATTCCCTTGAGGTACTTGAAAGTTTCTATCATGTCCCCCCTCGCTATCCTTTCCTCAAGGGTATACATATTAAGCCCTTTTAGTCTGTCTTTGTATGGCTTCTGTTGCAAACCCTTCACCATTTTAATTGCCTTCTCCGGACTACCTCCATCTGTCTATGTCCTTGAGGAGATGGGGTCTCCAGAACTGGATGCAGTACTCCAAATGGGGTCTCACCAGCTGTCTGTACAGAGGGATATCAACTTCCTGTGTTCTACTGGTAATGCCTGTCCCTATGCATCCCAGTATCCCCTCACTCTCCTTACTGTCTTCTCACATTGCTTGCCTACCTTAAGGTCATCTGCTATGACTATCCCCAGGTCACTTTCCATTTTTGTTGTTGTTAGTACCCCCTCCCATCACCTGGGTTTTTGTTTCCCAAGTGCATTACTCTGCACTTCTTTGCATTGAATCTAAGCTGCCATACTGTTGACCATTCCTACAACCTTGCCAAGTCCCTTCTCATCCTTTCCACCCAACCTTGTGTATCAACCCTATTGCAGATCTTTGTGTCATCTGCAAAAAGGAGCACTTTTCCTTCCAGCCCCCCTGCAATGTCTCCTATAAAGATATTAAAGAGAACCGGTCCCACTACTGAACCCTGCTGTACCCCACTAGTAACCACCCTTTCTTCAGAATGTACTCCGTTTATTATTACCCTTTGTGTCCTGTAGTGCAGCCAATTTGTTACCCTGGCTACCTCCCTAGGACCCACTCCCAGGCTGGCTAACTTGTTTATTAATCTTTTGTGTGGGACTGTGTCAAATGCCTTGCTGAAGTCTAGGTAGGCCATATCCACAACCCCTCCCTGGCCTACTTCTTTGATCAGCCTGTCAAAGAAATTGATTAGATTCATCTGACATGGCCTTCCTGCTGTAAATCCATGCTGCCTTGGGTGCTGTGCCCCACTGGCCTCTAGGTAATCAACAAATCTTTCTTTCAGAAGTGATTCCATCATTTTCCCTATCACAGAGGACAAACTAACAGGTCTGTAGTTTTCTGCCTCTGCCTTGCTCCCACTTTTGTGAAGGGGAATCACATCTGCCCTTCGCCAGTCCTCGGGTACCTCCGCATCCTCCCATGATGTGTTAAAAAGTGTAGTCAGTAGTGTCATTTGGTCTCTCCTTAGTTCTTTTAGAATTCTGGGGTGGATCCCATCAAGCCCCATTGCTTTGTCCACCTTGAGTTTTAGGAGTTCTTTCAGGTGCCTTTCCATTTCTGTTGTTGTTAGTATCTCACTTCCTATTGTGTACTCTTTCCCTGGGTTTTTGTTTTCCAGGTGCTTTGTTTTGCATGTCTTTGCATTGAATCTAAGCTGCCATACATTTAACCATTCCCCAACCTTGCCAAGTGCCTTCTCATCCTTTTCCACCCCACCTTGTGTATCAACTGTATTGCAGATCTTTGTGTCGTCAGCAAAGAGACATACTTTTCCTTCCAGTCTTTCTGCAATGTCACTTATAAAGACATTAAAGAGGACCGGTCCCAGTACTGAACCCTGCGGTACCCCGCTAGTAATCCCCCATTCTTCAGATTGGACCCTGTTTACTATTACCCTTTGCGTCCTGTTGTCCAGCCAATTTTTTACCCAGGCTTCCACCTTGGGACTCACTCCAAGGCTAGCTATCTTGTACAGTATATTCATCTTTTGCGTAGGACTGTGTCAAATGCCTTGCTAAAGTCTAGGTAGGCCACATCCACAGCCCCTCCCTGTTCTACTACTTTGGTCACCCAGTCAAAAAAAGCTATTAGATTCATCTGACATGACCTTCCCACTGTGAATCCATGCTGTCTTTGGTCCTGTGCCCCGCTGACCTCTAGGTACTCAACAGTTCATTCCTTCAGAAGTGATTCCTTCATTTTCCCTACCACTGAGGTCAAACTAACAGGTCTGTAGTTTCCTGCCTCTGCCCTGCTCCCACTTTTGTGAAGTAGAATCACATCTGCCATCCTCCAGTCCTCAGGTACCACCCCATCCTCCCATGATTTGTTAAAGAGGGTAGGCAGTGGTGTCACTAGTTCTACCCTTAGTTCTTTTAGAATTTTGGGGTGAATCCTGTCAGGCCCTGTGGCTTTGTCCACCTTCATTTTTTAATTTTGCAATTTAATAAATTTTATTGAAAATTTTCATACAAATTACAACATTTTGATCACAACAAAGCTTAAAGTCAAGGTTAATTTCTTTGTATTAACCACCCAACCACCCCCATGCGGTATAAAATAAGTCTTTCATGTGTGACCAGTCGACCACATTCCATCCCTCCCTCCCCCACCCAGCCCCCAACCCCTCTCCTTAGTCAACTTATTAGTGGGATACATAGAGAAGAAGACTGTACAAAAATCTGTCAAGACTCACATATTGTACTGCTATTGTAATGATATCCATGGAGCTTGTCACATATATTTTTGGGAGAGATAAATTCAATATATTACATGAATGGACCCTTCTCTGTATCTTTTCATCTCTCAGATAAGAATTGTAGGAATGGCTCCCATCTGTAATGGAATGTTGTTAAGGAATGATATTGGATGGCAATGGCTCTTTCGGCACTGATTGCCATATACATATATTGAACCCATTCTCTCCTATTGGGAAGAATGTTCAAAAGCCAGTGTCTCATAATAAGGAGCAATGATACAGTAGATATTAATGCCATTTGTAACATGGCAAAGTTAAGAAACACTAAATAAACAGAAGTAATTGGTTGGAAAGCATCAGATGGTATACTCTGGAGATGGCATTAACTTAGCAATAATGCCGTGTCCAAAGTGAAGTACCATACTGAGCCACAGATGAACAAAAGCACAGCAGAACAGAAGCAGCAACTGTGTATGCCATGCACTGAGCCACATTCACATTACTGCCTGTCCACAGCACTCACCGCGACTCAGTAGCAATCCCCAGGTGGAAGTAGGAGTGACATGCAGCACCAGAGTGGAACAACCAGTGAGAGACGTCCAGACCACAATGGACCATTACACGCAGCGCAAGGTGAAATGTGCCGTAGCATGAACCAGCACTCTGTAACAGTAGATGACATGGTGAACGGGAATAAGGGATGTGCAACAGCGACACATGAGAGGCATCAGACGTGGAAATGCTTCAGAAAAGCAAGCAAGGTACAAGCAGTGGCAGGCATGCAAAAGAGGAGGCAATTCCACCGGACTGATGCAGTAGAGACACACATAAGGGGACGCAGTATGCAAAGCAGATAGAGCCGCACATGATGTAACTGGTAAACGAGCATACAGTCGACCTCCCACAGTACCTATTAAAATAATAGCCATATAGATGTCACTAATTGTCAGACAGAAATGTTCACACATACTTTCTTGACACTTATGGTCGCTATTGATTTCAGAACATCAGTATATAAAGCACAGTTTCTGAAATGTTCAGGAAGTGCAGGACAGAAATTGAAACAGTGCAACATGTCTGTATTATTGCATTGATAATATGAAAATAACACTCATAACAAACACATTCTCCTGAAAGCCATGTTTCAGTACAAGTGCATTAAGCCACACTGAAGGTGGCATCTAATGGGGAATAAATGCATGGTTGGGCCATTGTAGGCACTCAGCCTGTGGCCTCATGCCACAACGGTCCCAACCGTGCATTAATTCCCCATTAGATGCCACCTTCATCATGTCTTAATGCTTACATATCTCCTGTGGGTCAGGGATTTAATTGCAGAGTAATTACATAGAAACATAGAAACATAGAAGTTGACGGCAGATAAGGACCGCAAGGCCCATCCAGTCTGCCCATTTCTTTTTCTACCTTATAAATGTGCCATCGGCCTTTGCTATGTCAGTGACCTATCTATTCATAGTCATTTGTATTGCTCCCTTATGCCTATCCCATGCCTGTTTGAAGCCCTGCACTGTATTCATAGCCACTACTTCTTGTGGTAAGCCATTCCATGCATCTACCACCCTTTCTGTGAAAAGAATTTCCTCACATTCCCCTTAACAGCCTCCCTCTAATCTCATGCTGTGTCCTCTTGTCCTGCTATTTTTCTTATATTTAAACATGTTAGACTCTTTCACCTTGTTTATGCCCTTAAGGTGTTTAAATGTCTCGATCATAATCACCTCTCTCCCTCCTTTGCTCAAGGGTATACATATTGAGCTCCGTTAATCTGTCCTCATATGTCTTCTGATGCAGTCCCTGCACCATTTTGGTTGCCCTTCTCTGGACTGCCTCAATTTGGTTAATGTCCTTGTGAAGGTGTGGCCTCCAATACTGCCGCAGTACTCAGATGGGGCCTAACCAGTATGTACAGAGGATTATTACCTCCTCTTACGACTTGTGATACCCCTACTAATACAATTCTAACACCCCCAGCCTTACCTACTGCTTTAGAGGTCTGCTTGAATGATTTCAGGTCATCAGTGATGATGATGCCCAAGTCTCTTTCTTCCTTTGTGACTGCTAGCAACTCCTCCCAGCCTATAAGTGGCTTCAGGGTTTCTCTTCCCTATGTGCATGATTTTGCACTTCTTTGCATTAAATCCCAGTTGCCACTCTTCTCGACCATTCTGCTAGTTTATCCAGATCTCTTCTCATTCTGCCCACCCCATCTGGATCATCTACTCTGTTGCAGATCTTGGTGTCATCTGCAAACAGACAAGCCTTACCCTCTAGTCCATCTGCTAGGTCACTAATGAAGATGTTGAATAGGACTGGCCCCAGGACTGATCCCTGAGGTACCCCACTTGTGACTTGCATCTCTTCTGACTGTATACCATTTACCACCACTCTCTGTTTTCTGCCAGTCAACCAGTTTGCCACCCAGTTGACCAACTTCGACCCACCCCGAGCCTACCTAGCTTATTTATCAATCTTCTTATGGAACAGTGTCAAAAGCTTTGCTGAAGTCAAGGTAGGCGACATCAACTGCTCCCTTGGTCCACCACTCTGGTTACCCAGTCAAAGAAATCTATGAGATTAGTTTGACGGGACCTTCCTTTGTAAACCCATGCTGTCTTGGATCCTGTGCCCCTATGGATTCCAGGTGTTGCACTATCCTTTCCTTAAGGAGTGCTTCCATAATCTTGCCCACTACTGAGGTAAGACTGACCGGTCTGTAGTTCCCCGCCTCCTCCCTGCTACCACTCTTGTGGAGTGGGATCACATGAGCCCTTCTCCAGTCTTCTGGGACCTTGCCCACCACACAGATGCTTAATGTAAAGTAATCATTATGTCATTATGTCCAAGAAGGAGGAGGCAGGATTGTTTATCAGTCTAAAAGATTTTTCCTTTGGATAGGTCCAAATCATGTGCATCAAAGAGCCATTCTCATGGAGACACCTATGAAACTTAGGGTCTTAGTGTGTCCCGTACAAAATAGCCTAAGTGGGGTGTAATACAAATATTGAAGAATACTGAACCCTATAAGTTGTAATCTATCTTGTTTAAAGTATTTATAAGTATTAAGCCATACAGATTTCCATTTGCTGGGGTCATAGGAGAGATTTGCCACTTGTTGCCAATAAAAGGTGACTGGTGAATGGTCTAGCCCATCTCAAGCAATCATATGGTGGTACAATTTACAGATAGATCTAGCTTTCGCTGCTAGACCTACCAATTCTATAAAGAAACTGGATGCCTCAGAGGATCGTCGGGGAGCTCCAAGGATTGAAGTCACACAATGTTTAATCTGCATATATTTAAAAACCGGAAACTCTGGGAGGCGAAAAGAGACTCTGAAGCCTGAAAAAAATATAACTTTACCATCTTTGACCAGGTCTACTAGAGAAGATATGGTAAGATTTCCCCAATACTTTCTATTAACCACCTTTTTGCTAATCAAAACATTAATGTTATTGAAGAATGGCTGCCCCAAATCTGGTTTACCTTTTAATTTGAAAAAAAGACACATTTGTAAATGTGCCTTTACGGACCAAACAACTGGGGATTGCAGCAAAGATGCTGGTAGTTTTCCTAAGGGAGTATATAAAAGAAAGGCTAGAGATACATTACAATTCTCCGCTTGAAATTTTTCACTGTGTAACCACGGCTGTAAGCGTGGGTCCCTCTGTTTTTTTACCAAGCCATTGCAGGTATTTGGAGTGCTGAAAGGCATAATAATATAATAGTAGATGAGGAATTTTGAGACCTCCTAGCTCTTTTGGCCTACATAACTTATCCATGGTCCTTCTGGGTCACTTTACCAACTAAAGAAACGCTGACCAAATTGAATTTATTTTCTTAAACCAGATTCTGAGGAGTACAAGGTTCAGCATTGACAATGGCTACATCAACCGAGGGAAAATAACCATTTTAATTATATTTACCCTCCCCAGAGAGTGAGAGGTAGATGTTGCCACCTATTTAAGTCCTGTTGAATTTGTGACACCACTGTATCTAAATTGAGTGCTTTTATCTTGTGACACTTGGACAGCTGGTTCTGATCACTGTATCATTTTTTGTAATATAAAAATGGGTTATGGACTGTCTCTCTTGAGAAATGCTGAAACAGCATGTGAGAATGACACATACACACACACACACACACACACACACACACACACACAGGTTTTAGATACAAGGTGTTACCTGGAAGGCCCGAAGCTAATTACAGACTTTAACTAAGTTAATTATAGCTGTAGTTGCTAAGAGGGAAAATCATAAACTTTGATAACGCTTAGAGAAAGAAGAACAGGTTGTGACGTTTTAGTGCAAAGTCATAAAAGATGCTTTCATGTCCTGGAAGGGGGAAGTTTATCATAAGATCAAAAAGAGTCATTTGAAGAACATGAGTTATGCTGAGGTTGCAGAATTTAATGCTTGGAAAAGGCATCCTGTTTTTATATAGATATATTTTTTTATATATTCTGACAGGGAAGAGCTAGGTGACCTCATGCAAATAGGTGGGGAAAACCGGCTTTTAAACATTATTCTATTTTTCTTCAGAGACGCTCCTATCTAGACTCTGACAAAGAAACATCTTTGAGGACTTTAAGCATGTATTTAGAGAGAAAGACAAATCTAAGTATTGTAGTAGGAATCACACTGTTTAAAACCTGTTTTGTTTAAGTGATTTGTATGTCTTGTGATATAATAGTTCTGTATTTTATGTTTTACATATAATTTTTATCTATTTTAGTAAAACTCTATTTTTAGAGCCTACTTGGTCAGTCTTTTATTTCTTTCCTTTTACAAGTGGAGTATATATGGTTAAAGCAGACACTGTGTGCATAAGCTTGAATGGTGATACCAAACTGGAAAATGGTAAACGTTTTAAATCTGAGGTAGTTTATTACAGTTTTTAAGGGTTCATTTCTGTACACCTGGTTAGGTGCCCGTAGGCAAAGATATCTGGCCCCCAAAGACAGAATTAACTGAGCCTGTACATTGGGTACGCTAACAAGAGGTTCACAGTTTGAATCCCTTCAAGACTTGAGACCAAAGGTTGATTCGAAACCCACAAAACAGACAGGAGGGTTACCCTGTTTCTGTTAACTGTTCACAAGACTGCACTCGGAGGTTGGCACTGTGGGAGTAGAGGGCTGACCTGCTGAGTGGGTTTGTGACAGTTGCCACCTATTTAAGTCCTGTTGAATTTGTGACAGCACTGTATCTAAACTGAGTGCTTTTATCTTCTTTAGGTCTGGGGTAAGTTCCATTCCCAAAAAGAAGATGGAATGTGATGCCCCCTTAAGACCCAGTTCTTCTATTTCTGCCCTTGAGCAGGAAGGAGAAGGAGGAAGGACTGTTGTTTTGTGCTGGTTCAATTTATAGCCAGCCAAAATACTATATTCCTCTATTATTTTCAAAACTGCTGGAAGGGACTCTTTCCAGTGTGAAAGATGTAACAAAATGTCAGCTGCAAACATTGACGGTTTATATTCAGCAGGTCCCACCCTGATTCCCCTTACCATTGAGGTGCTATTAATTTTCCTCGCCAGTGGTTCTATGTATAGATTGAATAGTATAGGTGATAAAAGACAGCCCTGACGTGTGCCCCTAGTCAATGGAAAAACCTCCGACAGGGTCCCATTGCTCATAACTCTTGCAGATGGGCATTCATATAGTATAGAAATCCATTGAATGAACTCAACAGGCAGTCCATAGTGTGGGAGTATATCAAACAAGAAGTTCCATGCCACCCAGTCAAAGGCTTTTTCTGCATCCAGGGAGACAAGCACTTTCTCTTCCCTGGACGTGGACAAAAGATGAAAGAACTTTCTAAAGTGGTCACTAAATTGCCTTCCAGAAATGAAGCCCACTTGATCTGGGCCTATCAGAACCTCCCAAACCTGTTTGAGGTGGAATGCTAGAATACTGGCCATTAATTGTATTTCCATATTTAACAAGGAAATGGGTCTGTAATTGTCCGGGGTTGTGGGATCTCACTCCAGTTTGGGCAAAACCACTATGCGAGCCTCAAACAGGGCTGGATCCCTTATAGTTGTGTGAAGGAAGTAGTTAAATAATTTACATGAGATGGGTGCCAATTCTAACTTAAAGCTTTTATAGAAGGATGGAGGAAAGCCACCTGGCCACAGAGCTTTGTCGGAGGGAAGTCTGTCAATAGCTGCCATTATTTCATGAACTGTTCTCTCCCCTATCAATGTCTTTTGTTGTTGGCCAGAAAGTTGTGGTAGTTCCACATCCTGCATAAATTCTTCAAGGAGAACAGCATAGTCTTTATCTGAAGGGGGAGCCATACAGAGGATTGGTAGAAGCCTTTAAAGGTATTTACGATACTTGAGGGGTCAGTTGTTGTTACCTGATGTAGAGTCAACCAAGGCAGATATACTCCTTTCCTCTTTTTGTTGTTTTAGTCTATTAGCCAACAGTTTTTCCGGCCTTCTCTGCTTGCTGTATATAGGTGGCCTTCCATTTGGAGGCTGAACACAGGGTAAGATCTAAAAGGTGTGCAGAGTATTTTGCCCTGAAAGATTGAAGCTCCGATCATAGATGTTCTTTGGATGATTAGTCAATTAGGATTCTAAAACTTTGGTGCGGGACAGCCATCCTTCAACCTGTGCCGTCATTTTTTGTTTCCGCACAGTGGCTAGTCTGATTAATTCCCCCCACCACACTGCTTTCGGAGAACCCCAAAGAACATCCTTGACTTCCACTGACAAATGATTTCCTCCCAAGTGAGCAAAATAAACTTTTTTAAATGTTGTATAGTACGCCCATCAGCCAGTAATTGCATATTTAAGAACCAAGTGCCTGTTCCTGGGGTGTGAGGTGACACTGTCAGATGCAACCAAATGGGAAAGTGGTCTTATAGTACCCTAATGTACATGCATACAGCTGTCACCCCTTGTAAGTGTTTAGAGCTAAGAAGAAAATAATATATTCTAGAGTACACCCAATGGGGTGGACAGCAGAAGGTTCATTCCCTCTCTGTGGGGTTAAAAACTATCTAAGGGTCTGTCAGATCTACATCTGACATGATTTCTCTTAATGCACGTTGTGCTGGAGAGAGACCCACCCTTCTCTGGTAAGATCTATCTACATCATTAGAAAATATCAAATTCCAGTCTCCCCAAGGAGGCATGGAATGTTTCAAAATGATGTTAGCAGGGTTGCTAGTGGGGGGGGGAGAGAGTGGGAGTATCAATATTGGGGCCGTATATGGAGCCAAGGACAACTTCGTAATTGGCTAACTGGCCATGCACTAAAACATAATGTCCTTCTAGGTCTCCCCACACTTTAATTTCCCTGAATGGAATGGATTTGTGAAATAGTGTCGACACCCCACCCCCACCCCCATCTGGCACTTGGCCCAGCCCCATATACCTGACCTACCCACATCTTTTTTAACTTGTCGACCTGATCGAATGGAATATGTGTCTGTTGCAACATAACAATATGAGGATGATAACTATTCAAATGTCTTAAAATACTATACTTTTTAGAGTTCTCTCTCCCACCTTTAATATTTCATGAAATTATATTCCAACTCCCCATAATAAGGCTAATTACTCTCCCAAAAAAGGATTCTAGATATCTTTCCACTGTCCATCTACTTTTGTGTCTTGCTACCCTCCCTGTAAAATCTCCCCTCCCCCCTCACCTTTGAATCCCTCCCCATAGCTCCTCTGGTGACCCCTCCCCCAAAGCCCCTCCACTTGCCATGCTTACAACACAGGTCATTAGCCCACTCCTATACACTATGGCCATGATGCTCAACAAGGAGCAGGCCCGACCTAAAGAAAAAGAAAAACTGTAATTTTAATTTCCACGACTCTGTAAGTGTCTAATCTTGCTGGCATGTTTTCTTACACGGAATTGATCCCCATACAAAATACAGCAACCCTATATAATACTAACTGAAGGGATGCACTGCCAGAGTAAGAAGCATTCAGAGTTACTAACCCCCTGCATGTGTATCCAAATCACTTATAATATGCACTTTACCCCAGTTTTCATTTCTATTAAATAAAACTTTGGGGCCTGTCCAGTCCCTAAAATTCCCTACCAATTCCGAAACAGAAATTATAGTTTTGCTCCTTTTATTTGAGCCTTTAAAAGCTTCATGTACATTATGTTTCAATTATAGCTGTAACCTTTCCCTCAGCTTAAAGTAAAGTAGGGCTACCTGCCTGATCGTAAAAGAGCACAGGTTCAGTTTATCCCCTTCCTTATAATCCAACAAAAATCAATTCTACTTGGCCTAGACTGGGTTTAAGTCTTGGGGGCTCATCCATCCTGTATATGTACTTCTTAACTCCTGAAACTCCAGCAGTGCCTCCCTAGTCAATATAGCTGAACATCAGGAAGATACATATAATGACTACAGGAACGATATTTTAACACAGTAAATGTAGATTTTTTTCAAATATGCCCATTTCCAAACTGTTTAACTTCAATCATATAACATATTTTTAATAGTATGTTTGGTTATTTTTCATAATCAAGACTAGGTATATGGCAGACTTCCGGTTCCACCCCTGCAACACATGGCCGCTTAGTCTAGAGCTCCGTGATCTCCCCCGAGTAAAATCCCTCCATCAAGCGCATTTAGTGATCCATATTAAATAAAAAAGCTATCAGAAAGGCAACGGAGGGAAGCTATTTTTGGATTCTGGTGTTTGGTCCGATTAAGCAATAGAAATGGAAAGCGATGGGGAGCGGTCTGAATTGGAAGCCTCTGGCCTAGAAAACAAGCAAGCAACAATAAGCTCGGCCTCTCGCAAGTCTGCACAGAAAAGTTCTCATTCTGCGGTTAAATCTAAGGCTAAAAGGCGAAACTTGACCTCATCTATCAAGAAATACTATCATTTCAGGCAGAAATAAAACAGTTATACAGAGAGCTACGTAGAGATGTTATGGTATTGGAGCAAAGGGCGGATGATACCGAGAGGCAATTCATGGCGACTGAGAATCGAGTAGATGACTTAGAAATACAGATCCAACAAATGCAACAGCAACAAGAAATAATAGAAGCTAGGCAAGAAGACGCCGAAAACAGGGCAAGGAGAGAAAATGTCTGCATATATTGTATCCCTGAACCCGAAGAAAGTTCTAACATTAAAGAGTTTGTGGACACTCTGCTACGCTCAGCTCTAGAGCTCCCTGAAGGGTTCCAGCTAAATCTGGAAAGAGTTCACCGGGCCTTGGTCCCAAAGCCATCCGACCCTGTGGCTCCCCTGAGATCGATAATTGCTCGATTCAGCATGGGTTCAAAATGTCGCACGGCAGAATGCCATGCGACTTAATCGCATTGCACTATTTCTTGAGATCTTTTGTTCTCTGGGGGGCTCAGCTCCCACACCCCGTCACAGAGGCCACACCCCTGGACCCCCCACTAAGGGTTCTAACTCCGGGGGGGTCCAACTCTGAGAGCGCACAGGTCCAGGATACACCATAATTCCGTACGTTATTAAGCGTATGACATTATGACCCAGTAGGGCTCGATTCAGTAGTTTTGCCATAAAGGAGCAAGTACTAATGATGGCATTACATAAACAAAAAATCTATTATGGTAAAAAATGCTTTTATTTAGACCACGACTACAAAAACATGCCAAAAACAATGAGACAACGAAGAGCCTACTTACCCTTGCTTCTTGTGATAAGAGCAGCAGGACATACGTTTTCCACTCTCTATCCTTCCTGCCTGATTGTTCATCTTCTGAATGGCAAAAAAGAATATGCAACAGCTCAAGAAGCAAGGCAGGATCTCTTGAAGATGGGCCTTCACATTCCTGATCGCATGAAAGAAACAGCAGAATCTACCTCATGACCCCCACGTTGGCAAAATGTGCAGCAGAAAACAAAAAAGGGACAGAGCAATAATGTAGTCCAGGATCCGAAGAAAGCATTGGCTATTTTTTGTCATTCAGAACATACATCTGAAAATGACCAGACCTGAATAGCTCTCTGAACTTCGGAAGTCAGAAGCTGATGTATTGGGAGGTGAGTGGGAGGGTGGGGGTGAGGGGTTTATCCCAGGTGTATCCTTGTTCCTCAACTGCCCTGACTCTAGGCTTGGTGATGCAATCTGGGCCAACTGCCGAGGTGGTGATGGAATCAGATCCTGTCTCTCCCTCTCCTTTACTTTTTCTCCCTTTTTTCTGTAGGGAAGTACGGGACTGCAACCCAGAGAGGTTTCTAATTTTAAAATAAAAAAGCAGGCTTCTGAGACTAACCAGAACTGTAAATTAACCCTGTGGTGCCAAGAGATAGGCCAAGGGCATTAAACCCGATTGAAGGCACCCATTGCTTGGACTTTTGGTTCTAATGAAACACCAGTCTTTTTAAAATCTCTACAGGGGGATGGAGATATGTACGGATGGTACATGGAGTATACTTTTATGAGAACGGGGGTAATAAAACACTTAATACTACTATGTGTTTGTGTGATCTTAACACAAAGGTATGTTGGAGCTTATAGTGGCTCTCTGGAGGCCCCAGACAATTATGCCCTGGGCTTTACCTCCATTCCTATGGGTACTGAGTTTTCACCGATACACCCCACTGGAAATTTAGGGAGGAAGAGACTATCCTACCCCACCTTGGAAGTAACCAACTGTAAGATGTATATATGTTACAAAAAGTTCTTTAACAGTCAGTCATGGTTGACATGTTTGTTTTTCAGAGTCCTCATTGTGTGGGATTTGGGGATTCAACAGGTTTATTATTTAAAGTTACAGAAAAGGTTTATAAGTGGTACAGAGTATAAACAAAAGATAACAGATGTATTGCTAAGGGTAAAATATGAAGGTAATATTATGAGAAGATTCACACCTAGAAATATAAAAAGATGGAAAGTTGGATATCAAGGTAGATGGTGGCACTGGAATAGAAAAACAGTCAGGAAAGGATGGGACAAATGAAGTACTTTCTATAGAAATGTGTAACTTTTAAAAAATGGAAAAAATGGTTAAGCCCTTATGTGCTGTTTTATCGCTCAACATAAACGGAATTAATAGCCCTGTAAAACGTTTGCGATTACAGCAATATATTAAAAGGCAGGCACCAGATATCATATATATATATATATATATATATATATATACACATACATGTACAGGAAACACATTTGACACAGGCTGAACATGTGAAGTTGGGGGTGGGGGTAGATATAAGGTATATTCTGCCTCCAGCAAAACAGGACGGAGAAGAGGAGTAGCTATTCTCCTTCTAGCTACCTTACCTTTCGAGGTAGAGGTGGTATTTGCTGACCCTACAGGTTTTTTTGTTATTGTACAAGGCACATTATATGGCCAGGAATTAACCTTGGAGAATGTATATCTTCCACCAGCCTCCCCACCGGTGAGGATACGTCAACTTTTCAATAAAGTGATGGATTTGCAAAAAGGTATATTAATAATGGGTGGGGACTTCAATGTCACATTAAATCCAACTGTAGACACTACTAATCCTCTAGCACATAGACGTTCTCCAACACAGAAGTGGCTCTCCTCCCAGATTAAAGCCTTAGGGTTTGTAGATGTGTGGAGACACTTTTATTCAAGGGGGGGGAAAGACATATCTATGAATCATAACGGTTTAGAACAAAGTCCAGAACTGACTATTTTTTTACTTCAATAGAACATTTAGATGTTTTAAGAGATCTTTCCTTAATGGGAAGGTTCCTGTCATATCATACTCCATTGCTTCTTAAACTAGATTTAGGAAGGCCACGAAAGCGGATGTTCTGGAGATTCAATTTATCCCTACTTGAAGATCAGGAACAAAAAGGTATTTTGGCAACCAGAATACCACAAATTATAAGGGAAAATACTACCCAGAAACCTCAGCAGTGTTAGTTTGGGATATATTAAAAGCAGTTATACGGAGGGACTTGATAGCTTACTGTGCAAGAAAACAAAAGCAGAGGGACCGAGGATATAAACAACTGCAGTCTCAACTGGCTCGTCTCCAACAGGGAAGGTGCCAACCAGATAAGGCTAGGGAACAGGAAATGAGACACCTCAGGAGGGAGCTTCAGGCTATAATAGACCACCAGGTACAAGCAAAACTGCAACAATTAAAGCAGTATTATTATGAAGGTGGGCCAAGGGGAGCATGAAACTTAGCTAAAAGATTGAGGGGCTCAAGACAAACAGCTACAATAATGAAGCATAATGACTTAACCTCTGGAGAAGTGAAGGGCAATACCCCTGAAATTGTTGAAATCTTTTATAAATACTGTAAAGAGCTACACTGAAATGTAGCCCCCTCCTCCATCTGAACAAGATATTGCTTGGTTTCTATTATCCCTACCATTTAAGAAACTAACCTCTCTGCAGCAAGAACAGCTTAAGACACCACTGATAGAGGCAGAGATCAGGTGGTCAGTTTGGCACGCAAAGACTCTTAAATCACCAGGCCCAGATGGGTTTCAGCAGGAATGGTATAAAGCACAACTCCCCTTATTAATCAACCTGCTGAAACAAGTTTTTACAGAAGTGCAGACGGGGGACTCACCTCCTACATCCTGAGATATGCAGTGATTTCAACAATCCCTTAAACAGGTAGAGATCATAGACACCCAGGATCATAAAGGGCCATCTCAATTTAAAATTGCAATTATAAGCTTTATATGGCAATATGGGCCAAGAGATTGGAAGACATTCTTCCAAATTTGATGCATCAGGACCAGTCAGGGTTTTTAAAGAATAGGCAAACATCAGATAACCCCATTAGAGCTATCCATTTGCTTTATTATGTTTCTAAGACTTCGCTGCCAACTGTAGTGGTGAGTCTGGATGCATTTTAAGCATTTGATCGGGTGCTCTGGGGCTATTTATGGCAGGTGTTGAAAGCTTTTGAATTTCCTGTGGAAATGGTTACCTGGTTAAGCAATTTGTATGCTAACCCTAAGGGCTATATAAAGATAAATGGATCCTTGTCCTGCCCATTGGTGTTGGAACAGGGAACCAAACAAGGCTGCACCCTGTCGCCTTTACTGTTTGCACTCTATATAGAGCCACTAGCACTGGCAATAAGGGAGACTAATGATATCCGGGGTGTAGAAGTGGGAGGAGAAATCTATACTGTGTCGTTGTATGCAGATGATGTGCTTTTAACATTAACAGACCCAGATATATCATTATGAGATGCCTGGCAGGTTTTGGGAGATTTTGCATCTGTCTCCAGGTATGTTATTAATTCATTAAAGACAGAGGTTCTGACTCTTAATTTTCCCCTTCCCCTCAGCTAAAACAATCAATTTCATTCAGGTGGAGAGCCACAAAGTTAAAATATTTAGGTATACAGCTCCCCCTTGAGGTGTCCAATGTACTCTTAGTAAACTATGAGCCAATGACACAGACATTGGAGTTGAATTTGCACAACTGGTCTCAAATGAGGGTTCCCCTGTACACTAGAATAGAAATTATTTGGCCTAATATCTTGCCTAAATTATTATATGTATTTCAAACGATCCCCTCTAACCCCCCCCCCAAGATATATTTTGATACATGGAATAAAATATCCAGATTTGTTTGGGAGGGCTGTAAACCACGATTAGATGGTCTTTACTACAACTGCCGAAGGACAGAGGTGGTTTAAATGTACCAGATCTGAAACAGTATGTGATGTCAGTGGGAATAGCCCGCATTCTAGTATTGGTAAATTCTACAGTCCAATTGTCTTGGAAGACAATCGAATGTGTTCTTAATGATATTCAAGACCCACAGGGAATAGTTTTGCTCCCCTGGCTAATCTCCCAAAATTAATAGAGTTTCAGAGTGGGGCAAGACAGATCTTATAATGCTGGTACAGATTTAGAGCTAATCCGGTTTCGGATTCAGTGTTTTATTTTCTCCGGTTATTAACTGCAGACAGAATTCTTACCAAACCAATTTGCCTTAACATTTCGGATCTGGCACAGGAAAGGCCTAACATTTCTTTTTCAGTTCATGGATGCTCAGGGGGTGATCTAATTTGCTCAGATGCAAAAATAATTTGAAATAGAGAATAGAGTCCATTTTAGATATTTACAGGTTAGAGAGTTTCTCTTACATAAGGGTCAACAAAGAAACTGCCTCCCTACCCTTATGCCTCTCTTTTTGAGTCTGATTATTAAAAATATCCAGGGATCTGACCACGCCCGTATGCTTGGGTTACTATATAGAGCAATAAGAGAGCTTGTATTTGACTCATCTCTGTCAGTGTTAGATACATGGAATAAGGAATGGCCAGAGGGAGTAACATACCCACTCTGGATTCAATATGCCCACCCCTCCCTGGGAATTTCCCTGGCCCCTTATACTCCAGCTAAAATATCTAAGATATTCCACATAACCAATGTGGAGTGCTGGAGACAATGTGGGTAGTCATTTGCTGACCAGGTACATATTTTCTGGTGCTGCTCAAAATTATACAACTATTGGCAAAAGATTGAGGAAGCCCTTCAGGAAATTTATTCCCCAGATTTAAAGTTAAATCCACAGTGGGTATTATTATCAATCCCTCCCACTGGGTATAGGATGCTAAAGGGGTCCCTTATACCTACCATTTTTATCATTACTAAGAAGGCAATAACCAGATTATGGAAACAGGTCAGGTGCCCTGCAATATAGACTTGGCATGATATGATAGTAGAACATTATTTACTAGAGAGACTGATTGCAGGGGCTCAGGGACAGACAGCACAGTTTGAATTAAGGTGGAGGTCTTGAGTTTTCTATAATTCAGCAAGAGATCCCACTTTTGTTCTATGATGGCACTTACAAATTTACAAGAAAATGACTTAACTAAGCAATGTATTTGGTGTCTAGGGGGAATAGTAAATCTGAAGAAATATGAAATTAGGCAGATAGTTTATGGTTGGGTATTATATAAATGTACTGGACAAAGATTACAAAAGAAGGGGAAAGTACTTTTTATATTCTTAATGTACTATCATCACCTGACTGTTGGAAGGATTTGGATTTTTACCACTGTATGCCATGAAATGTATGAAAGTACATGTACCTTTAAAGTAAACATAATAAAGATAAAGTTAAAAAAAATACTGGGCATATGGCAACAGAACCCTCCCTTAACAGAAAGTAAAACTTTTAAGTCTTACTTGGGGGAGTGTCTCAAAAGACAAATTAAATACCGCCCCAGGATTAGAACACATTGGTATCCTCAAAATAATAAATAAACATATATACTGGGAGGTAACACCCATCCCCTACTAAGTCTCAGTTACTGGAAATTAATAATTATCACCAGAAAAAGTAGAAAGATCTGCTTTTAAGGATCCTTTGATGGTAAAATCACACTTAAATGAGTTGAATGGATTAACAGCAGAATCATGTCCTGACCAGCTTGCCAGTTTCAATGCTCTGAGTGGAAATTAAACGACTGAAAGAGGTAGGTAGTGCAGGACCCTAAACACCTTCAATATGTCTATCCTCTCCATTGTGAAGATGTTACATCAAAAATAGAGTTGGCAGAGAATGATGTTCCAGTAGACGACTGGAAGTTACCCAGAGTCCCTTTAAGTTGCTGCAGATAAACTTTGCCAGCAGACTACATGGAATCATTATAACTCTTTCTGTGCACCCAGCAGTGCCAAGCTTTAAATTCAATTTGTAGTCTCTTTCACAGGTCAGGCATCACGTACCCCCCCCCATTCAACTTGGGATGCCCTTAGAGATGAATCGAGATTCCAGACCTAAAAGATGACCTGATGTAGGCAATACAGTCCTGTTTTTTACCAGATCCCAAAACAAAAAACGCAGAGTTGAGACAAAAATATTTCTTGAAGGAGCATAACCAAAACATCAGAAACTCCCTGTCTTATAATGTTCAGCTTCCCTTCACGAATAACTCTGGTAGTTTCTTCGCCAGCATGTCAGATACTGCTTGGGAAGCTGAGTCATACCTTTGCATTCCTGATGGCAGAGATACTTCCAGTCATGCTGGATAAAGCATCCAATGCTTAATTTTGGTTTGAATATGCCAAAATGTAGCTCTCTCCTGCCGAACCTTAAATGTGAGATCAGGGACTAAGCGCAGTTGTTTCCCCCACCCATTCAATTCTGTCCTTGCTTCGGGCTGCCTGCAGTAAGTAGTCCCAATCCAGCTAATTCTGGGCTTTAAATATAATAGGCCTGGGAAGTTGATCTGGAGCAGGTTTTGGCCTAGTGGAGTGGTGAGCCCTTTCGAAGATATACTCCGAGCCATTAGGTGAGGGGCCAACAATATGGATTCATAATGTTTGTAAGGATTTAATTGTGTTAGGGCCCTACTCGCATTCAGGGAGCCCCAGAAGAACCAGATTGTTCCTTCTGGAGCATACCTCCAAATCATCCACTTTGTCTTCTAGTTTTCTGAGGGACTTCTTCAAAGTCACAATCTCTGGTTCTATTTTATTGATCCGGTCTTCTGTGGAAGAAATCCTTGCTTCGGAGTCTGAGATCCGGACCATCAGGCCCAATAATGAGGCTTTCCAATCTTGAAACTTGGAGATTAATTAGAAAAGTGCAGTTTTAATAGTTTGAATATCCCCCAACGTTTATTCTTGTGTAGAGCCAGTAGGTTGCATTTTGGATAGTTTGAGCGGTTATGTACTTCTGCAAGGCTTTTTAGCCTCCAACCCCGCCATAGCTGGTTGCTCATTGTCGGAGTTGTCCAGGTGTAAAAGCATTGTTTTTTGAGAAGCTTCAGTGTTTTCGGACGCCATCAGAGCAATTGGTAAGTACCACAGATTAGAAACTGCAGGATCTTTTTATATTGAGTTGAAATAAAATGGGGAATGTAATAGATTTTAACTGTAAGTTGGCGGAGCTCCTCCTGTGTGCTGCTCACTCTTCCAGAGGCATCACGTGACTCGTCCACCTTCAGTTTTAAGAGTTCTTTCAGAACCCTTTCTTCTGTGAATGGACTGGTATTGACCCCTCTATCCTGAGTGTTTCTATTGTTTGGTTTAAGTACCTCCCCTCCTCTTCTTTTGTGAATACTGAGCAGAGGTATTCATTCAGTATCCCTGCTCTTTCACTGTCACCCTCTTCCCACATTCCCTTCCCTTTATTAAGCCTCAGTATCCATCCCTTTGTCTTTCTTCACTCCCTAATGTACCTATAAAAGGTTGTATCCCCCTTCTTATCAAAGTTGGCTATCAGTTCCTCAGTTTGGGGCTTTGCTATTCTGACTGCCTTCCCTGCCTCCTTCTGCTTTAACCGATATAGTTCTCTGTCCTGCTCCTTCTGTGTTTCCTTATATTTCCTGTATGCTATCCTTTTCTCCTTAACCTTCCCTTCCACCTCTTTTGAGAACCATAGTGGATTTTTCCTTCATTTTGTTTTGTTGATTTGCTTTACATAAAGGATTGTTGCCTCTGTGATGGCAGTTTTGAGTTTTCCCCATTGTTCCTCCACCCCTCCTTCTTGCCTGTTTGCTAGTACTTTTCTGAGGCACTCTCTCATTATGCCAAAGTCATCCCTGCTAAAGTTCAACACCCTTGCTTTTGTATAGCTTGACTCTACAGCTGTGTTTATTGTGAACCACACTGTTTGGTGGTCATTTGTTCCCAGATGGCTACCTACTTCTAAATCTGAGACATCCTTTCTCCATCCCCATTTGAGAGTACCAGGTCTAAGATTGCTTCCTCCTGAGTGGGTTCCAACACTGGCTGTCTGAGGCATGCCCCCAGTAGGGCATCAAGAATTACCCTGCTCTTGGATGTGGCTGCAGTAAAGGTGATCCAGTGAACATCTGGCATATTCAGGTCCCCCATCAACAATATATTTCCTTTTTCTGCCATTCTAAGGATTCCTTCTATCACTTCCTTGTCCATTGCCTCCCCGTGAGATGGGGGGGTCAGTAAACAACCCCTGTGCGGATTGTGGTGCCATTTCCTATTTTTCCTGTCTCCAGGGTGACCTTGGAGACAAGGAATGGCATCACAATCCGCACGGGGCTGTATACAGATGCCCGTCTCAAGGAGAGGAAATGGACAAGAAAATGATAGAGGGCATTCTCAAAATGGCTGAAAAAGGGGAGATACTGTTGACGGGGGACCTGAATATGCCAGATGTTAACTGGGCGATATGGACTGCAGCCACATCCAAGAGCAGGGTCATTCTCAATGCCCTATAGGAGCATGCCTTAGACAGCTAGTGGTGGAACCCACTCTGGAGGGAGCAATATTGACCTGGTACTCAAATGAGAGAGAATCACAACTTTAGAAGCTCAGTAGACATCTGGGAACAAATGACCACTGCACAGTGTGCTTCTACAATAAACACAACCATGGAGACAAGCCATGCCAAAGACAAGGACACTGGACTTTAGAAGGGCTGACTTTGGCATAATGGGTGAATACCTGAGGAATGTATTAGCAAATGGCCAGAAAGGAGGGTGGAAGAACAATGGAGGAAAATCAAAACTGCCATCATGGAGGCAACAAGCCTTGTGTGAAACAAATAAAGAAAACAAAGTGGAATAAAAACCAACTATGGCTCTCAAAAGAGGTGTCAGGGAAGGTTAAGGAGAAAAGGCTGCATTCAAAAAGTATAAGGAATCACGGCAGAGCAGGACAGGGAACTGTATCAATTAAAGCAGAAAGAAGTGGGGAAGGCAGTCAGAAAAGCAAAGGCCCAAACCGAGGAAAAGATAGCCAACTCAGTTAAGTAGGGGATAAAACCTTTTATAGGTACATTAGGGAGCATAGAAAGGTTAAGGGAGGGATAGTGAAGATTAATAAAGGAGAGGGAGGTGGGCAGAGGAGACAGTGAAAGGCAGAGATACTGAATGAATACTTTGCTCAGTATTCACAAAAAAGAAGAGGAGTTACCTAAACCAAACAGTAGAAAGCACTCTGGATATGGGTTGACACCAGTCCATTTACAGAAGAAAGAGTACTGAAAGAACTCCTAAAACTCAAGGTTGACAAAGCAATGGGGCCTGACGGGATTCACCCTAGAATCCTAAAAGAGCTAAGGGAGGACCTAGTGACACCACTAACCACACTTTTTTAACAAATCATGGGACGATGGGGTGGTACCTGAGGACTGGAGGAGGGCAGATGTGATTCCCTTTCACAAAAGTGGGAGCAAGGCAGAAGCAGGAATCTACAGAACTGTTAGTTTGACCTCAGTGGTGGGGAAAATGATGGAATCACTTCTGAAAGGAAGAACTGTTGAGTACCTAGAGGCCAGCGGGGCACAGGACCCAAAGCAGCATGGATTCACAACAGGAAGGTCATGTCAGATGAATCTAATCGATTTCTTTGACTGGGTGACCAAAGTAATAGACCGGGGGGGGCTGTGGATATGGTCTACCTAGACTTTAGCAAGGCATTTGACACAGTCCCGTACAAAAGATTAATAATCAAGTTAGCCAGCCTGGGAGTGGGTCCCAGGGTGCTACCCTGGGTAGAAAACTGGCTGCACAACAGGACACAGAAGGTAATAGTGAATGGAACACATTCTGAAGAAAGGGGGGTTACCAGTGGAGTACCTCAAGGCTCAGTACTGGGTCCAGTCCTCTTTAACGTCTTTATAGGTGACATTGCAGAGGGTCTGGAAGGAAAGGTATGCCTCTTTGCGGATGACACAAAGATCTGTAACAGAGTTGATACACAAGGGGGTAGAAAGGATGAGAAGGGACTTGGCAAGGTTGGAGGGATGGTCAGACATATGGCAACTTAGATTCAATGCAAAGAAGTGCAAAGTAATGCACCTGGGAAATAAAAATCCAGGAGAAGAGTACAGAATAGCAGGGGAGGTACTAACAACAACAATAATGGAAAGGGATCTGGGTGTAGTCATATCAGATGACCTAAAGGTGGGTAAGCAATGTGAGAAGTCAGTAAGGATAGCCAGGGGGATACTGGGATGCATAGGGAGGGGCATCACAAGTAGAAAAAGGGAAGTGGTTATCCCTCTGTACAGACAGTTGGTGAGACCCCATCTGGAGTACTATGTGCAGTTTTGGAGACCTCATCTACGCAAGGACATAGACAGGATGGAAGCAGTCCAGAGCAGGGCAACTAAAATGGTGCAGGGTCTACATCAGAAATGATATGAAGAGAGACTGAGAGAGCTTAATATGTATACCCTTGATGAAAGGAGGGACAGGGGGGACATGATAGAAACTTTTAAGTACTTCAAGGGAATCAACAAAGTCCAGGAGGGTAGCATCTTTCAGAAAAAGAGATGTGTAAGAACAAGGGGGCACAATTTAAAGTTAGATGGGGGATGGCTCAGGGGTAATGTGAGGAAATTATTTTTCACAGAGAGAGTGGTGGACGCATGGGACCGCCTTCCTGGAGAAGTTGTGGGGTCTAAAACAGCGTGGGTGGTTTCAAACATGCATGGGACAGACATAAGGCAATTATAGTGGGGGGTTGCAGGAAGTAGGCTGTTGGTTAACTAGAATCTGCAGCTTATCCAATAGGTAGGGAAATGGGCAGACTGGGTGGGCCAAATGGTCCCCATCTGTTGTCAAAGTCTATGTTTCTTTGTTTCTATGTTTCACAGTGCCTCCTCCCCTCCCTGTTTACCCTTTAGTTCTGTTGCTTTGATTCCTCCCCTTATGTAGAGAGCTACTCCTCCTCCTCTTTTACCCTCTCTGTCTCTCCTGTAGATTGTGTACCCTGGTATGCTGACATCCCAGTCATAGTTCTCTGTGTACTATGTTTCTGTGACTGCCATGATATCCAGGCATTCCTCTTCCATAAAGGCCACTAGTTCAGGGAGCTTGTTACACAGACTATGGGCATTGGTACTCATTGCCCTCCATTTTTTTTGATGGCCTTACCCCTTTTAGGCCCATCCCTGTCCTTACTGCCTTTGCCGTTTTCTGGATTTACACCATCCTGCTCCCTATCGACTTCTCTACCTTTGTGTCTACTTCACTAACTACCCTGTTTTGTGGGGGGGGGGCTGGGATTTCCCTGCTTCCCTTTAGTGCCTCCCCCCTTGGTTTTTATAAATGTTTGCCAATGAAGCATTTAAACCTATCACCTAGAATCATGATTCCCCTGCTGGACAGATGCAGACCATTATGCCGGTATAGGCCTGTATCCCTCCAGGTGGGCCCCTTCCCCAGTCCTCAATGAAGTCAAATCCCTGAGCTTCACACCAGTTTTTCAACCAGTTATTGAATCCCATGATGCAGAGTACCCTAGCCTCACCCATGCCATAGACAGGTAGCACTTCCGAGAAAGTCACAGTGCATGCTACTTGTCAATAAGCCTGTGCCCTCCAGAAACAATCAACTATAACTCTGACCCACCACCCCAGTGAGTGCCTTCTTTCCTTTCAGACACCTATTTCACAGAGCTTAAGTAAGAAGTCTAGTCATAAATGACTGCAAATATTCTCCCAGCTAGATTTCCTCCCTGGCAAATGAACGTTACACTAAGAAAAGTCAACCACCAAAACAGATAACCAAATCACCTCCTTGCTTTAAGGAAGCTGGTGGCTGCTCTCTCTCTCTCAGCTACAGCAGACAGAGTCCACAAACAACTCCTGTTTTGAATCCACAGTTCCTCAGGCCCCTTTTAGCTTCTCTCCTTATCAGACACCTATTCACAGAGTTTAAGTAACAGGACTAGTCACAAATAACTGCAAATATTCTCCCAGCTAGATTTCCTCCCTGACAAATAAAAGTTGCACTAAGAAAAGTCAACCCCAAAAACAGAGAACCATATCATTGCCTTCTATTTACTTACACAGGACACAAAATTAAGAATTCAATTTAGTGTACTCAGTTAGATCACCTCCTTGCTTTAAGGAAGCTGGTGGCTTCTCTCTCTCTCTCTCTCTCTCTCTCTCTCTCTCTCAGCTACAGCAGAGTCCACAAATAGCTCCTGTTTTGAATCCACAGTTCCTCAGGCCCCTTTCAGCACCTCCCCTTATCAGACACCTACATCACAGATACTATTTTGGAAGTTAGACTGAATGACCAGATGCTTAAAGGTTTGTTGATATTTTTATATAAAAAAGGAATAAAACTGATTTACAAACCTGGAGGCATTTATGTTACTAAATAAAGATTTTTAATTTTTTGCAAAAATTCTTAGTTTAAGACTCTCCAAGGTTCTACATTCCAGAATCCATCCGGCCCAGGTCTGTGCAGTCCCTGGGAGACAAATCACTGAAGCCCTTTATTTATTGAGGGCTATAATGGTTAATGGGGCTCAAGGCATGGCTGAGGGGTTTCTGATCAATGTTGATCAATCAAAGGTGTTTGACAGTGTCTGTCATGCCTTTTTGTGGCAATGTCTAAGGTCATACTGATTTCCAAATCTTTTTATTAATTGGATAAGAATGTGCTATCAAGGGACCTTTGTAAGGCCTTATGATGATAAATAGATTGGACAAAAATATAAGATTATGAAAGGGGTCCATCATAGAAATATAGACTTTGACAGCAGATAAGGACCAATTGGTCCACCTAGTCTGCCCATTTCCCTACCTAAAGGATAAGCTGCAGAACCTAGTTAACCAATAGCCTATTTCTTCCTACCTCCACAAAAATTGCCTTATGTCTGTCCAATGCATTCTTCAATTCTCCCACAGTTTTAGACCCCACAGCCTCCTCAGGAAGGCTGTTCCATGCGTCCACCAGCCTCTCTGTGAAAAAATACTTCCTCACATTGCCCCTGAAGTGCCGCCCCTCTATCTTCAAATTGGGTCCCATTGTTCTTGCACATCTCTTTTTCTGAAAGATGCTACCCTCTTGGACTTTGTTGATTCCACTGAGGTACTTAAAAGTTTCTATCATATCCCCCCTCTCCCTCCTTTCCTCAAGGGTATACATATTAAGCTCCTTTAGTCTCTCCTTGTATGGCTTCTCTTGCAGATCCTGCACCATTTTAGTTGCCCTCCTCTGGACAGCTTCCATCCTGTCTATGTCCTTGTGAAGATGGGGTCTCCAGAACTGGACGCTGTACTCCAGATGGGGTCTCACCAACTGTCTGTACAGAGGGATAACAATTTCCTGTTTTCTGCTGGTGATGCCTCTCCCTATACAGCCCAGTATTCCCCCAGCCCTCCCTACTACCTTCTCACATTGCTTGCTAACCTTAAGGTTATTTGATATGATTACCCCCAGGTCCCTTTCCATTTTTATTGTTGTTACTACCTCCCCCCTCATTGTGTAATCTTGCCCTGGGTTTTTGTTTCCCAGGTGCTTTCTCTTGAGCCCTTTGCTGTCCATCATCAGTATGGACCCACTAGTTAGGATCCTGGTTTTCTCTCTGAGGATTTGGGGCTTATGGTACCCAAGTGGGGCTTTAAAGTGTATTGCTTATGTGGATGATCTCATTCTCACAGTTGCTGATGTGGAGTCAGGAGGGTGGGCCTTTAACCTGGTATGGGATCTATTGGTTATGTCAAAGGGGAACATTAATAATAGTAAAAGTAAATGTATTCCCATAACAGTTACTTCTGACACCCTGGATTCTGTAGGGGGAGTGGCGGTGGTTTTAGAACCTTGTAAAATGTTAGGGATTTACTTTGGTTGGGGGATATGACTAGCTAAAATTGGGCATATTAAATTGGGAAAGGACAGCAGCTAGTGACTAAATGTAATAGATGGCATATGTGCAAAATGAAATTGGTTTACTTAATTTAAACTTTCTTACTGCCACTTTTTTTATTCTTGAGTTATGTGCACCCAATCCCCAAGTATTTAGAGACTAGACTGTATTATTTTTCTTTCTCATGCCTATGGGGCAGTCATCTGAACCCAATTAAAAGAGGCATTACTAATTTAGAGAAGAAGGATGAAGGGGTAAGGACGATAAGTCCTATTTTTTTTTTTTGAGTATTTTTTTCTACGCTAACTTATTACCACTAATACGGAACAGCACAGTTGTGTGGGTGGTTTGGATAGCTCCATTGTTAAGGGAGGTTATGAAAGATTGGGGAGACATGGATTTCAGACATAAAAATAAAAGAGTCCAGAAACTTAACTCTTGGTGAACTGATTGTTTTGATAAAGTTGAAAGTATGGACCATCTCACAATCCTTGTTATTGGCTACTCCCGTAAACTTTTATATACGTTAATAGTTGGTAATCATTTCGAGGAACAACTATTTCAAAATTTTCCAGAGCAGAAGGCTATTGGACAACTCCTAAGCAAACCTAGAATCCTCACAAAGTGTGGGATGTAGTCTGGTTGGGAGTTCATGATAGAATTAACGTAAAGGACAATCAAAAACATAGGGAGATCACAGATCGCTATTGTCCCAGAGAAAGATGTCAGTCGAAGATAGAATCAATGGAGACCCTTTATTTTTTATGTCCCTACATAACTGAGTACTGGAGGGAACTTTCCCTACAATGGAGGTCAGACAAATGGTTGTATATATCTCCAACTATGTTATTTAAAGGATTGTTTCTGGGGGGCTTGGTTCCATTAAGACAGTGGTTCTTTAAGGGTAGTAATAGCAAGTTTTGTCTATTGGATATGACAAGTGTGCTGTAGACCTGTCCTACAACAGCAACTGATTTCGCAGAAAGAATGAATTCAGTTTATTCAAAGCGATCTCTGGGAACTAAAACAGTTAGATTATAGGCAGTTGCAAAGACAGTTGTGGCATACTAGATGGGATGCTTTGAAATGGTTGCGCTGATTGTACAAATTGGGTTATAGTAGGACAAGGAGCTTTGTTATACCCAGGTGGGACGAAAGTGTCTCACTGCATTTAATACTCAATTATTGTTTCTCATTTGCCTCTTACTTCCAGGGAACAGGAGAAAGGTAACAGGGGAAGGGAGAAAATAGGTTTTGGAATGAGGAATATACTGATCGATCACTGGTTTTCTTGTTTCAGTATGTGTTGCATTTTCTTTATAATTTGCTATATGTTGTCTTTTCTTTTCTTGTTTTTTCATGTTTTTATAACATGAAGTAAAATGTGTTGAGAAATTTGATTTGCCCTGTGGGAAAAAAAAATCCCCCCTACTCATGTGGGGGGATTTGAAAGAACTGTATGTCGTACTATGTCTTTTCTTTAGATCACGGGCTTTGCTTATGGTTTAAAATTTTAAGGTGTTTTAATACTTAAAAAAGGGGATGTACTGTATGCTTTAATACTTAATTTGCTTTAAGGTTTGCTTGGTATTGTGATGTATTATGACTTTTCTGGGGAAAAAATTCCCTACTTCTTTTTTGGGTGGGGGTGTATTAGAGGTATGAAGTAATACATAATTGTTTTAATTTATAGAAATGTTACAATCTAGAAGAAAGTATGAGATTTCCAAGGGACAATGCATGCATCAATACTTATTTTCTTTGCTTTTGCTTCATGGTATTGTGTTTTATTTTACATAACCTGTTTGGGTTTTATAATTCTTTGCTTAGTGGGGAGACATGAATGTATGACTGAAATACTTAATTTTTATTTTCTTTCTAGTTTTTGATTTGAATTTTTCATTCTGTATGACTTAATACTGTTGATATTATTTGTTTTGAAGTCAAAATAAAAAATTCCCCTACTTTTTCCGAGAAGTGCCAAGGGATCTTTAACATCAACATGAACAACCACCAGAACAGGCAGATGGGACCTCAGTTTAATGTATCATTCAAAAGAAAGCACTTCTTGATGTGCTACAGTGTCAGTATTGGAAATTAACCTAAGTGCCTGGTGTGGGAATAGAACCCACAGCCTTCTGATCTTCCAGCCTCAGAGATGAGTGTGCAACCTGCTCAGTCACTGACACTGACTCTTGTCAGATATCATTCTGTTAGACTAGGTATCACCCATGTGGAACATCGTCTTGTTAGAGTAGGCTCCACCCATGTGGGAATCATGTCCTGTCAGAGTAGGTGCCACTCTTGTAGGATCTTGTCCTGTTAGAGTAGGCACCACACATATGGGAATCTCATCCTGTTAGAATAGGTGCCACTCATGTGGGACTCTTATCCTGTTACAGTACATGCCACCCATGTGGCAATCACTTCCTATTAGAGGAGGTGCCATACATGTGGGAATCTCATCCAGTTAGAGTAGGTGCCATTCATGTGGAAACTCTTTCTGTCAGACTAGGGTGTATCCAGGTGGGAATCCTTTCATGCTAGAGTAGGCAGCACCCATGTGGAAATTGCTTCCTCTTACAGTAAGTACCTCCTATGTGGGAATCTCTTCCTGCTAAAGTAGGTGCTACCCAAGTGGGAATCACATCCTGTTAATGTTGATGCTACACATGTGGGAATTACTTCCTATTAGAGCAAGTGCCACCCATGTGGGAATCTCTCCCTGCTGGAACAGGTGCCACTCATAGATACATAGATACATAGATGTTGACAGCAGATAAGAACCTACAGCCCACTTAATCTACCCATGTGCGCACATACTTAGCTTCTTCAAGCTTCTCTAGAACTAGGTTGTCCCCTTCCTCTGACTACCTGGATCCCCTGATGCCTACCCCATGCATTCTTAAATCCTGTAATCATTTCAGACCCCACCACCTCCTCTGGTAAGCTGTTCCATTTGTCTACCACCCTCTCTATAAAGAAATTCTTCCTCATGTTCCTCTGAACCTCCCTCCCTCCCTTCCTCTAGGTTCATCCCATGTCCCCTAGTCCTGGAACATTTTTTTCTATGAAAGATTTGTTTCCTGCACCTTGATTCTCCCTGTGAGATATTTATATGTCTCAGTCTCATCCCCCTCTCCCTCCTTTCCTCCAGGGAGTACATATTCAAGTCCTTCAGCCTGTCCTCACAGGCTTTGTGATGTCTTCCTTGCACCATCTTGGCTACCCTCCTCTGAACTGCTGATACCCTGTCTATGTCCTTATGTAGGTAAGGTCTCCAGAACTGGACAACTGTACTCGAGGTGTGGCCTCACTAGTGTCTTGTATAGCGGAATTATGACATCCCTTTTCCTACTGGTCATACCCCTGCCTATGTAACCAAACATCCTGTTTGTTTTTCCTGCTGCCTTGTTGCACTGAATCCCTTCCTTGAGGTCATCAGAGATGGTGATCCCTAGATCTCTTTCCTGCTTGGCGCATTCTATAGCCCCTCCCCCCCAGCTGATATGTTGTTCCTGGGTTTTTGTGCCCCATGTGCATTAGCTTGCGTTTCTTGTCTTTTTTTTTTTTTTGCATAATCATTTTATTGAAGCTTTCCAGAAAGTACATACGTAAAAAAACAAAAACAAAACACACACGCACATAATGACATAAAAAGAAAACACGTCATCTTAACTATATACACGGGTCCAGCTCATCACTAAAACACCAACACGATCAGGTATAAGAGGGTAGAAATAAATTTAAGCAAATATTTATGTATCATTTTAAAATAACTGTATTGCACCTTTCTCTTTATTGCATAATGGTCTGTGCTACTAGCAGGGCATAGAGTCATCCCTAAAAAAGAAGAGAGAGAAAAGGCACCCATTCATGGTCCTCCATGGCAACCTCATCCACTGTCCCCAGTTTCTGAAATTAAGAATAAACCCTCCCAAAGATATTGAGCTTCAACTGGGGACAAAGAAGACAAGAAGATGTCCCATGTGAGACAAAACTTCTCTTTCTTACCCGCAACTACATAGGAGAGATGCTCAAGTGCGAGCTTCTGTATAGCCAAGTTGCGCCACTGCTGCACTGTAGGTGCAGCCCCAGAAACCCAAGTGTTTAATATACAGTGATACGCCAATATCAATAATGCTATGGTCCACTGCGGTGACACCTCCCAGTCCTCTGTGCCCAAATCTTCTACCCCAGAAAGAAGTAGGAGGGGGTATCAATGGAAGTTGCCGCCCCATCATGGTTCTCAATTCCTGCACTATTTGTGTCCAAAAGGTTTGTAAGACAGGACAGGACCAAAAATAATGAAAATAAGAACTCATATCTGTCCCACACCTAGAGATGTGTGAAATCTGCAAATTTGCATCATGCAAAATATTTCATGAAATTTGCACAGTTCGCAAAATATTTCACGGGTGCAAAATATGAAATTCTGCCAGCAAAATTGCAAATTTTATGGGTGTGAAATGCAGAATTTCACCTGTGGGCAGTGGCATTTTGCCCGAGAGTAGCGAAATTACTCCACCCATGGGCAAAATTCGCAATTTTGCATGCAAAATTCACAATTTCGCCAGCAGAATTTCACATTTCACACCCATGAAATTCGTCATTGGAATCTGTGAGTTCCTCAAAATGTTTTGTGTAGTGAAAGTCATGATTTTGCCCAAATTTCACTGGCAAAATTTAGTTTTGCTACATCTTTACCCATACCTCCCACATATTGGAGACACAGTAGGATTACATTTGTGAGTGATCAGGGCAGAAAATAAAGCCTGTGGATGAATGTATTCCTTACATTTATTGCATATAAGACTACCACTATGTAGATTTAATATAGTCACCCAGACATCGTCCCGGATAGGAGTTTTTTTTAATTTATTTATTTAGTTTTCGTTGACCGGGTAAGTGCACTAGACAAATCCTGCCTATTTTCAGGCACGACCCGGGGGGAGGGGGATACAGATGAATGCCAACTGGCCTTGAACCAGATTAAGCTGTTGGTGGTATTTTTAGCGAGTGAGGGAAATTTGGCCAGGACACCGGGGAAATTCCCTACTCTTTTTCGATAAGTGCCATGGGATCTTTAACATCCACTTGAACTACCACCAATCCAGGCAGATGGAACCTCAGTTTAACATCTCATCCGAAAGACGGCACCTCAGAAGTGCAGCACCCCTCTCATGCTGCACTACAATGTCAGTACTGGGATATTAACCCAAGTGCCAGATATGGGAACTGAACCCACAGCCCTCTGATCTCCCTGCCTCAGAGGTGAGTGTGCTACCTACTGAGCCACTGCCACTAGATCGAGTTCCTAGATCCCTCTCCCACAAAAGCTTTGCTTTATGAGTGGGATCAGGAAAACATTATCTCTCAAGAAGTACGGCTTTCCATATTAAGCCTTTTGGATCTTTCCAGGCACCTAATATACAGTGTTCTATCTGCTCCATAGGTGAGGCATTTACTTGACCCCTCCTTAATCCCCTAACATATGCTCTTCTGTTGGAAGCATAAAATATGTGAATGGGGGACTCCATTGCTGCCCTGCAACTGCTCAAAAGAACAGATACCCTCCCTGGTATGTAAATCCCTCACACATCTAAGTCCCCTCCTCTCCCATTCACGAAACCCCGGATCCACCAAGCTGACAGTGAAAAAGGGGTTCCCATTCACAGGGAGCAAAAGTGTTTCATCTTCAGACACACCCACAAGGTAGCACAGTTTTCCCCAACATTCCAAAACTGGCACAACTAAAGGATTAGGACGATCCAACCCTGCATAGGCTCTGCGTCCCTGTTTGACCAAATAGGTGGACAGCTTCCCTGGACACTCCCACTCCTCCAGATCTAGCCATGTAGCATCCTCTGGTCTATTCACCCAATCCTGAATAAACCAATACTGGATGGCTAAGTAATAGTTCCTGAGATCTCGGAAATTTAGACTTCCTTTTTTAAGATCTACCTTCAACCGCTGAAGGCTGGTATGGGAGCATTTGCTCTGCCAAATAAAATCAGAGAAAGTCCACTCCAGCCATTTGATGTCAGTTCTAGTAAAGCCTACATTCAGAATCTGCATGATGTATAAGAGTCTAGGCAGGGGATTCATTTTTATAAAATTAATGCACCCAAACCGAGAGATGGGTAGAGCCCTCCACCTAGCAATTCCTCCTCTATGGTCTTAATAAGGGGGATGTAATTGAGATGATACAAAGTGCCCAAGTCCTTACCCACCTATATTCCCAGATATTTGAATGCCTTTGTTACTTCCCTTAACCCCCATGTTGTACCCTTCAGTGCACCCCTATCTTCTCCCAAAATCAGCATCTCTGACTTGTCCAGATTGATTCTGTACCCAGAGAATTCTGCAAATCGAGCAACTGTAGCAAGGAGCAGTGGTATAGATTCCCATGGGCTTGTGACATATGACCATGTCATCTGCATACAAAGTTACCTTGTGTGAGCGACCAGACTTCCCTAGAATCCCCTTTATATGAGGGTTGTCCCTAATACTGACAACTAATGGCTTTATAGCCAGTGCAAATAATAATAGAGGAAATGTTTCTGAGAGGGATCCATTCACTAACACAGATGCCACAGGAGACCTGTAGAGTGCCAGGACCAGTCCCATGAAGCCGACCCCAAACCAAACCGATGCAGCAAAATTAGTTCCTTTATATATGACTGAATGCCTTTTAGGTGTCCATGGATAGCACTGAGGTGCCCCCAGGATGTTGAGATGCTCCCCACACCATGTTCAAAAGTTTTCACATATTGTGATTGGAAAGTTGCCCCTGTACAAAAGCAGTCTATTCTGGATGGACCAGCCCCGAAAGGACACAGTCCAGATGACTTGCAAAGACCTTTGCTAAGATTTTAAGATCAGAATTCAGTGGTGAGAGTGGATGATATGAGGCACAATCTGTGGGATCCCTCCCTGGTTTTGGCAGGACACAAATCACCACTTCATAGCATGAGACAGGTAGTGCCCCCACACCACTGGCTTCCCGAAAAACCTCATACAATGTGTCTACCAACTGGTCCATCATAGTCTTGTAGTACTCCACTGGGAATCCATCTGGCCCACTAGCCGTGCCACTTTTCAGGCTTCTAATTGCACATCGAATCTCTTCCTTAGCAACCTCTGCTTCGAGTTTTTTTCTGTTGTGTCTCCGATAGGCTAGGGAGCATGACCCCATCCAGAAAAACCCGGGACTCATCCAATTTCCCTACACGCTCTGTATGATATCATTTTTGGTAGAATTGGCAAAACAACTATATCTGTCTTTTCCTTAATTAAGTTCCTCTGAGAATTTTTAAACCCAGAAATGTGCAATAAGCCTCTTCTCCCCTTAACGAACTTGACCAGCAGAGGATCTGGTTTATTGCCCCATTCAAAAAAGTTATTTTTAATAAATAACCAGGTCTTGTAGGCCTCTCTCAATAAAAGCCCATTCAACATTTTCCATGCTGCAGTCAATTGCTTGAGCAGATCACCTGTCTCGCCCGAAGCCACCCTCTACTCGAGGTCCTTAGGGGTTCTCTCCAGCTCCATTCTCCTAGCTCTCTGGGTCTTTATATGCTTAGCAACAAAACTAATAATAGAACCTCTAATAAAGGCCTTGCCAGCATCCCAGAAGATCCTAGAGGAGGAAGCTGTATCTTTATTACCATCCTGATAGATTTTCCATTGCTCCTTAATGAACCTTGGAATTCCTTGTTACCCAAGAGGTAGTTCAGAAACTTCCAGGGTGGTGGACCCCCCTCTTCTTTGCCAGTCCCAGGGACATGATCACCATGGCATGGTATGAAATTTGTATAGAGCTATGGGTAACAAATGTCAGCCTGGAGTACCAGGCACGAGGAATATAAATATAATTGAATCATGATCATGTTTTATGGGGGGTGAGAAAAACGCGTATTCCCTCTCCCTGGGATTGGAAGACCTCCATCTATCTATATGGTCCAGGTCATTAAACCCCAGTTGCCATTGTTTCAGGGATCCCCTACCCCTTTCCCACCATTTGGAGTGATCTAATTCGGGGGCCATGACACTATTAAAATCACCCCCATCACCAATCCCAAAACCTGCTCCTTAACAATTATATCCAATATGGATTTGTAACAATGTGAGTCAAAAATAGCTGGTTCATACATGCTGGCGAAGGTCACCCGTTCCCCATGCAAGTCACCCTCTACTAAGACATATCATTCCTCTCTGAGGCCAGATACTAACCATGTTATATGAAAGGGAAGGTGCTTGTGCAGTAATACTAACACCTCACGTTTATGCGATGTATAAGGTGTTACATGGCATGTCCCAACCCAACCCCTGATCAACATTTCATATTCCAAGGCAGTTAGATGTGTCTCTTAGAGCAAGGCCACCTGCACATTGTGTCGTTTTAGAGCTGTTAAGAAACTGGTATGTTTGACTGGTGAAGAAAATGGAGACAGGAAAATTAGGCAGCATAGCGTAGTGGTTTAAGACTCTGAACTGCAAACCTGGTGACCTGAGTTTGAATCCCACAGCCCCCACTTGCATACTGTGTGGCCTTGAGCAAGTCACTTAACTTCCTTGTGTTCCAGGTCGCACCTGTAAACAAGCTTCAGCTTAGTGTGTCTCTTCTGGTTAAAAAAACAAAACAAAAAAAAATCCCAAACATTCCATGAAACAACTGTAGTGTCTTTAACTGACTCCATTATGAACTGATATTGAACCTCCAATTTGAGCCCAAAGCCCTGTCTTGACCTTTCTACTTTCAAGAGAAAAAGGTTGTCATGCTGTACCCTTAAACTTGTTGCATTTGGACCCAAGAAATTTAAGAAAAGACTCTTGGCCCACACAGTCTGCCCATTTCCTCTACCTACTGGATAAGCTGCAGAACCTTGTAAACCAACAGCCTACTTCTTCCTATCTCCATCAGAATTGCCTGATGTCTATCACATGCATTCTTGTTTTTGGCCCCACGACCTTCTCAGGAAGGCTGTTTCATGTGTCCACCACCCTCTCTATGAAAAAATACTTCTTCACATTGCCGCTGAGCTGTCCCCATTCTATCTTCACATTGTGTCAGAGATGGTAGTGGACACAAGGATCAGCCTTCTAGTGGAGCTGGTGGGTGCCAAAACAGTGATGGGATTCAAGCATGCATGGGACAGATACAAGGTGACCTTGGCTGTAAGGCAAGAGGAGGAGACAACTGGAGGTCGAGTAGGGTCTACGGTGGCACACTAGAGAGAGAAAACTAGGCAGACTGGGGGGGGCAAGAGATCATTATCTGCTGACAACATATATGTTTCTATGTTACCAAAAAATATATTAAAAAGATAGCTTACACAGTGAAAACATGTATTGCCATCTGCTCTGTTAAATAAATCCAGAAAAGCTACAACACTAAACTGCAGCGCTTTGCATCTAAAGCAGGACGGTTCATCGGGGAGGGGGTTACAGAGCTGATACCATAAATGTATTTAAATGACTTAAAGTGGCAGATACAAAATGCACCCAAGTGATCAGCAATAACAATACATTCGGACAAACGCAGATACATGTATTTACTTTTTATATAATTCGGACAGACACCTTTGAGCCAGAGTAGCTCTGTTACAAAGGTTCCACATCATGTTACTTACAAAGGTGCTCCCTCACAATACCCAAGAACATAATAAGCAAAAAGCAGAAGCAAAATATAATACACCCTGCACCAATTTCTGATTTTAAAAGGAGATAGAGAAATGAAAGACATGGTGGTGTGCATGTGTGTGGGGGGGGGATGCAGGAAGGAAAGGAAGAAAAGAAAACACAGTTATCTTCAAGCACCATGCAACAATACCTATGTGCCTGCAAGTGAATGTCCAGGAAGGGCAGAGGGGAGACATATGACACAGCACACAGCACGGAAACAAGAAAGAGCTTGGGGACTCAGCGGGTAGGATCATTCAGGCAGCAGCTCCACCTACTGGTGAAAAAAAAATTCTGGACTTTTAATTAGCAAATGAGCAATTGTATAATAACAAGGCACTTCAGTGTGTGTGTTATTGTGCCATAACGTCACTTCTAGGGTGTTGAATGCATTTGTCCTGTGGTTCAGTGTTTCAACCACCCAAGGCATGACATTATTACAAAATAACACACACTGTTGTGCCTTATTGCTTAAATCTGTCACTGTAGATTATGATGTCATAGAGATTATGACTACAGGTTGGGTATAGCAGCAATTATAAATAATGTTTGAGAGGCAGAGATCCAATTTTCTTTGTAATTTCCTTAGTAATTTTCCTACAACGAATTGTCTGTGCTGTGTTACTAAAAATCCTCTCCATAGTTGGAATTAGAGACACTGGGTACACTGAGAGTAGTGTCATTGTAACCATGAGTTTGGTAACTGTTACTACTCCTACATAGTTACATTATTTACCTGCCCATTGTTCACTGAAGCATGTTGAGCAGAACATGTGAACAGAACCATTGTGAGATACTTGATGAGTTCTTCTTTAGATTGCAGATGATCAGGAAATCCTAAGAAAATAACATACAAGAGGGTCACAATGAGCTCAAAAAGCAGAATACTGTGTGTCATACAAAGCCCCCATGTAAAAGTGAGCAGTCATATTGTTCACTTCTTGATTAAACAACAATGGTTTGTGTTTGTCTTGCACTTCTAAGGAAACAAATGAAGAATGTGAGCTTCAGTTCCACATTATAATGTTTACAATTATTAGAGTCGTATATAACATTGAGGATATTACATGTTGGTCACACTAAACTGCTTAACTCTATACTACTGTGTTACAAGACGGAGAGTGGCTGGTCTGTAGAAAGGATGAGCAGAGCTGTGTTCCCAGATGAGGAGTGACTGGTCTGTGATGGACATAAGCTGAGATGTGATGGCAGAGGGAGAACGACTGGTCTGTGGAGAGCATCAGCAGAGTTGCATTCCTAGGTGGTGAATGGCTCTTCTGTGGTGTGCATCAAACTGCTCTCCCAGATAAGGAGTGACTGTACTGAGGTGGGCACCAGCTGAGTTGTGCAATCAAATGTGGAGAGACTGGTCTGTGTCTGGAATTAGCCAAACTGTACTTCCTGATGGGGAGAGACTGGTCTATGTCAGGAGTTAGCTGAACTGCACTTCCTGATGGGGAGAGACTGGTCTGTGTCAGGAATTAGCTGAACTGCACTTCCTGATGGAGAGACTGGTCTGAGATGGGCATCAACTAGTCTATGCTTCTAGATAGTGAGATAGTTGCCAGAGGTGGGCAACCATTAAGTTGCACTCCTACATGCTAGAGATAGAACAGAGGTGGGCATCAATTGAGCTGTGCTGGGGGAGATCACGTGATGTTTCGCTGGGACTAGCAGCTCTAGGAACTAGCTCCTGCTCCAACTCTCATAATTCGATCAAAATAAAATAAGCTACAGTTGAATTTCAGCCTACCTATGAAGGATCAGTTTCCCGACAGATCCCTGGTGTGTTAACAACAAGTCGAGGGGCTGATAAGAATGGGAAAGCTTCTTATTCTCCAACGCTCAGTTCGAGGCCTAAGCTCACTATGGAGATCAAAATGCGCCAGGCACTAACATGCCACACGCCCCTGCAGACCCTGGAGAAGGGTCCGAAACGTCCAAAAAGCCAAACCAAGGGCTCTACGAAACCTGCAGCGCCTAATATAACCTAGCAAAATCTAACTCCGTTATTAGAGCAAAAATTCATGGAAGAGCTTCAACCATTTAAAGCTGCATTACAGGATATCACGGCAGAAATCAAATCTCTCTGAGGAGAGCTCTCAGATACTAATAGGGCCACACAGATGTTACAGCCCCTACTACATCTTTGGAGAACTGAAAGGGCAAATTAGAGCCTGAAATGGTGAGCCTTAGGCAATGAGTACACAAAATGGCAGCTAAATTGGAAGACTTGGAAGGCCGAAGTCACAGAAATAATATTATAATCTTCAGCTTTCCAGAAGAAGTGGAGGGATCTTCACCCATTACATTCCTACAAAAAATGCTAATGCATATTGCTGGACCCTCTCCCAATAATACCACCTACGTGATTGAGAAGGCTCACCGCTCGCTGCATCCAAATCCTGCAGCTGGGAAACCCCCGAGACCACTTATTATAAAATTCCTTAACTACCTTGATATCCCATGTGAGGGATTTTATTTTTAAAAGAATATAAAATAATGCTTAGTCTCACATGATTTAACTAAGTAGCTAAAATAAATGCGCATGTCTAGGCTTGCTGAAGCAGGGTTACTTTAGGTGAAAAATATAGCTGTGTAGCTGAATAAAACTAGTCAGAACTGGCAGTTGCTGTCTAATAAGAAAGAATTGAATAAGGTAGAAAACAACTCCATATAAGGAAAAATGCTAATAATAGAGTTCTGTGCATTTGTTGTAAGCAAAAAAATCAAGTGAAGCCACGCCAATAATGTATAAAAACTGCTGTAAATTGTAATCGGGGAGCTTCTCCTTTGTAGAACTCCCGCATGCATGTGAAAGGTTTAATCAAATAAAGCGAAGTTAAGACAAAACCCAGTGGTGTGGTTTTTGGCCCCGTGATGACGGGGAGGTGTGCTCAAGTAATGCTTGCAGTGAGAGAATTGCAATCACAGTTTTGGCGTAGTCGGCAGGATGAGTTCTTTGGTCCGTGTCACCTCGTAATCAGGTTTTTCCCTTGGACAAAAAAAAATATATTTTTGTGGAACCCCATCAGGATATGACCCCTAGGGGCCGGCGACACTCATCAGCACTGTAAGTACAAAAATACCTTGGAGCGAGTGTACACTATAAAGAACAGGCCTAAATAAAATGGAAAACAAGGAAAAAAAAATATATATGCTGGGTCCGGAGTTAGTATTGTCCAGACCAGCAAAATGTATGTTTGACAAGTTTGACCAAACAAATTACAAGGGCAACTGCACTGCCCTTTGCCCTTGTAATTTGTGCTTGCAGCAAGTATATACTGTTAGAGCCAATAATGGCTTTCACAGTTCAGGCTGCTTTTAGGAGAAAAGCAGCAGCTGATTAAGTAACGTTAGATAAGCAACATTTAAAAAAAAAAATAAACTACTGTAATTGTACGCACAGTAGGTGACTACAGACGGGATGATTTGAAAATCCTCTCCCCCCCCATGTTGCCTATCTGTGTAGTTTCAAGTTTTTTCTGTATCAATTTCAAGTCACCTTGCCTCCTACAGAGGCTAAAACATTTAATCCCAAACCCAGGTACTGGGGACCTCCACCAAATAAATCTCAACCTAGTACCTAGTACTGTTACAGATTTTTTTTGTTTTGTTTTTAAACTGCAACCCAGAGCTCTGGGAAAAGACTTAATTTGGCAGTTTTCTGATAATGGCCAAAAGACAACCTTAAAAGAGTTAATAGCTGCAGTATTTGGTAATAATCATAAAGGTCCCGCAGTCAGTTTTCTCACTCAAACCAGTGTATCAAAAAAGAAAAAGGAAAATACCTTGGCACCGGGTAAGTCTAAATTTTTTTATTTAAAGTTGTTTTATGTCTGTCTGTTATATTTATGTAATACATATACTAAACAAGGTAATGCTCCATCTCTCTCATGCATATTTTCTAGCGTATATCTGTGTTCTGTAATTATGTTCTGTTGTCCAAATTGCAAAATAGCATTGACTGCCTTTGGTGCATGACATGTTACAGCAAAAAAAAAAGAAAAAAGCTTCTTTGCCTCATAACTGACTGTTATAATTGGTTTTATTTTTAATGAAACATTTGTGCTGCCTAAATAGGGTCAGTAAAGAACTTTTGTATGTAGTTATTGGTTGGAGCAGGTAGTGTTAATGGTGAAGAGTTATGAAGTCATATATTGCAATGTGCAAAAAGATTTGTAGTTTGCAAACAACGTGCCAAGCCACTGCTAAATAAAAATGTAATGTGTTAACAGCTATAAATGGCTTTATCATACTTCTAGTTATAACCAAAAACCTTTTGCAAAATGTCAAAGTGCCATATTTTGGCTATGCCCCAAAAGGTGTAACCATGTTATACTAAATGTGTTCACTTACAAATGGTATGTTGTGCTGTATTTTAAAGGAGTTGAAAAGTGTTTAAAAAAGAGTTTTGTTCTAAAAAAATTTGGCATAAAAATATGTATAAATTTGTTGGTTTAAAAAAAAAATTGTCAGTGTTACAAGACAGGGGGAGGTAGCACATATACCTAAAACACGTACAGTTTTCTAATAAAACTATGGGCATTACCTCAGCAAATTGGTGTCAAATAATGTCAGTCTTATTTTCTGTTAAGTATTTCTTTTTGTGTATGTGTACTGTCTTGGCCAGCAGTTTTATTGTATGCTCTATTATTATTTAAAAATATTTAATATCAGTAGTGTTCAAGGACACTAAAAAAAAAAATAACTGGGTTTAAATGACCCTTGCATGCACACTGTGACCTTTTGCACGTTATTTGACTTTCTTGTGTTTCAACATTTTATGTTACTACCAGTTCAAACTTAATGTGTATTCCATACCTAAAGCACAACTTTTCATACAAAATGTTTGTTTTCATAAAAGCACACCAAGAGTGAACCATGTAATTTAATTTTTATTGCAAAACTAGTATTCTAAGTAAAAAAAAAAAACTTTCTTTTTTCTCTTCTCATTTCTTCTGACTTGCAGCCAACACAGGCAATACTCCAGCTGGAAGGGAAAAATTATTCATCATCTCCCCATACTTTTTTTATTCTATTACTTTTTTATATTTATGCAGTACACTTTTAAAAAAGGACTATTACAGCTGTTTTTGAGAGTTTACCATCTACAGTTAAAAACAATGGCTTTTGTTTTTATGTGTGACCATGGTGTAATCATTTTTTTTCTTTTTAAAATGCATTCTAAGAAATACGTACGTACAGTATTACCATTAATCCAAATCCTTTATAAACTCAGCTGACATTTTGTCATGCTTAGGATAAGGGAACCCAAGGACGCTTGGCTTCTTTTATCCTATAAAAATAATCATGTTTTATTTTTAAACTTGTGTAGGTTTAGTATTTTGTTGTTTGTCTGTGTTTCTTCTCTTTCTTCTAAAAAAAAAAAGTTCCCCATCTTTATAGTAAGGTATAAAATTTACTAAACTAATTGTAATATTATCTTGTTATAATTTAAAGTGTAGTAGGTGGAAATCATGTCACCATCCACAGCTAACCTTTTTATTGCTACAGTATTCGAGCTGTCTCTTCCACCAGTAGGAGCTTGGAGAGAGAGGGTAAGCTACCCTTCCTCCCTTCCAGTGTAATACCCACAAAGGTTGCAAAGTATATCACTGTCCCCCCAAAGGGGTAAATAAAAAAAATGTGTATTTGCCAATAATTGTTTCTTATTTACAGGTTTAAAAAAAAAAAAAAGACCCAAGGTATTTTAACAGCATAACCCAGCCCAAGCCCTTCTGCTTTTTCTAGTGCAAACAGTTAAATCTCACACCTATTATTGGTACAAGGGCTTCTGCCCTCAGAAAGTAATCAGTTACGCTGGAGGGTAAAGTTGTGTATGTATGTCCACATATATTCATTCTTTTAATTGTCTTTTCAGCTTTCTTATCCTGTCAAAACAAATGTAAAACAACTTTTGTCATAGCCTTACAGCAATAAATGCATTTTTTTCAACCAGTAAATTCACAATACTCTAACATTTCAGAACTCTAAAATAAGTTTACAGTCTATGTGTGTTGTTTAAAATGTATTTTATGCATTATGCTCAATACTAAAATTGTTCTATTACAAACATACTTATGTTTCACATTTATGTTATAATGTTTTAATATACATCTTGCTACACTGTATCATGTATGTATTCAAAAAAGTGCTCCACATGTATAACGTTTTTAATGCTCATAACCAAACCTAAATACTGGGGCCAGCATTGCTGACCCACCCTACAATATGTTCCAAAGCAAAACCAAAAGTAAAATTAATGCTCCGTTTGTCTTATTACTCACAGGTACCCCTAAAAAATGAGTGCACTCTATGCAGGTTTTGTCATTTTAAATTTTAACAATTATAATATGCAAAATTTAAATTGTACTCCAAACCTATGCTTCAAGCCTTACCCTACTCAGTACTTTGGAGTATTTCACTATACAGAGTAAAAAAGGTAGACCTTTTCACTTGTCACAGGTGCAATAGGCACTGTTATTAAATTGGCATAGGCCAACAACATATGTATTTGTCCCACTAATTGCATTGTGTAACAGGCATATTGCTATGAAATATATGTTTAAAGCTTGTTATTGTAACATTACAAAATTTTATAACTCAAGTCTCAGTCAGGCCTGCTTGCAACAGACAAAAAAATAATGTTCATCACTGTCATAACTGCTTCTATAATTTAAAAGTAGGAGGTAACCATAACATTGTCATAATTTACAAATGGTCAAATGGTATAATTGAACCTCAGCCTGCACCCCCAGGTGTGCAGTTAATGTCCCATTTTTATTTTTTCTCTTTCTAATTGCCAGAATTTAGGCTCTGTCACACCACTCTTTACAAAACAAAAAGTCAATGGTTTAAAAAATTGTTATTTATGTGTTTTTAACTCAGTGTCTAACACACTTTGCAAGTTTGCAGGTTTCACTGTGTGGCACACATAAAATCTCCACGTTCAACAGCAGTAATACTTTCATCTAAGTTGCCAAGACCTTCATCTTTTTCTTAAAAGAAAACAACTCCACAGTTTTAATGTTATCACCATCTTTGTGCCTGACTAGTTCCTTATAAGGACTATTGCATAAATCCAGTTATTATTACCTCTGCAAGTGTAATGTTTTCAGCAAAATTACACCTATTTGTAAAACTTTAAATCAACTAAAAAAAGTCCAGTCAGTTCAGACTCTGCAATCAAGCTTATTGTTTCTGCTTACTATAAAGTTAAGTCTGGGGTAGGGGCAATCCCCTAACTTCAGCAAAAAAATTCTTCTTCAATTGACCTTCAAGCAATGCATCCATTTTCTTCGCTGCTGCTTGTTCCAAACATGGCTGGTACTTTCTACAACCCTATTGCTCTGTTATGGACTGTGTTCTTAATGGTTTATTGTCAATTGTTACCTTTTTATGGACTGTTAATCTTTAAGCCGGAGTGTAATCAACTACCACAACACAAATGCCATGCCAGTGTGTGTGTGTGTGGCTACTCCATTAAAAGGACTCAATGCACCCCTGGCCAGTGTGTCTGCTAATCAGCCATCCAGCAGCCAACAAAATAAACACTGACTTTTCTACTATGCTGGTGTTTTGTTTTTAAATTACTGTCTGCATTGCCCCATATGCTCTGTGGGGTTACCACCATTCTACAAATGACATTTCACCTGTACTGTAACTACACCAACCTGTGGTTACTTATATAAACTTATAAACTGTTAATTTCATGGACTATTATGTTTTATAAAGACTTATCTGTCAAGAGACATTATCAACAAATTCTTCAATCAAGCTCCAAGGGTGTGCCACACCTCAACATAAAGTAGCATCTACCTTATTCACTCTCAAAGTAAATTCCATAAACACTTTTTTCGTCAGCAAAATTGTTATGTTATATTGTGTTATATGTGGTGTCACATGTTAGCATTTTTTCACATATTTCAATTGTGGTGTTGACATCCCTCAATTCTGTATTATGTTTTACAAACTCACAATTTGTGTTCCGTCTGTAACCACCCCTGTACCAACTCCAAAACAGGATGCTTTTTATAAATGCCTTGACTATCTGTATGCTGGCAACCCGTTTTAAATCATATACCCATTCACCTAGTCTAACAGTCTAAAAGTAAAAATGTTTAGTTTTTTTTTTTAACCTTCAGTTAATAACTAATATCTTTACATTTATGTTCAATTTTTGTAAATGTTCAAGTCCCTCAGGGGCCTCCTATCTTCAGGGTGAAAAATATTAAAAGTGGTAAGTGGCCAAGGTTTTAGTAATCAGTGACCAAACTTTTATCAACAATATGTAGCTGGCTAACCAAAAAATTGAAAAAATAAAAAGTGTAAAATGGCTAGTGTAAATTGCTAAAGGGCTAGTAAAAGGTAAAAATGGTTAGTAAATGACTAAATAATGCCAACATGTAAATTAGTATATCTAGTAGCAAAAGGCTGCAAGTGGCTAAATACCACCATGTCACTTAATATATGTGTGTGTAAGACTTTAAAAGGGTTAATTGTAAAATTCTATACAATAAAAAAAATAGCTAAAAGCATAAGGTGAGGCTGTGGCCAAAATATGCACACAGCTGTGTTTTGCCTTGACTGTTAAAAGTTTCTCATCATATAATTCTCTTGTGTTAAAAAAAAGTATGTTTAACAAAAACTAATAAAAAATAATAAAATACCTCATTTGGTTACTAATACAAGGTTACTTTGACATTTGTAGCAAGCTAGTCACTTCTCTCATATGCTTTCTGGCTCCCAAAACAAAAGTTATTTATAATAAATATACTATTCTGTCACCATTTGTTTTCCCCTCCAAGGGTAAAAATAACTCTCCTGTCTTGGCAAAATGTCAGGTACATCTCCTAACCAAAAAATTTGATTACGGGATGTCTCAAAAATTGTAGCTACAAAATGTATCAAAAACTTTAATTATAAAAATGTATTAATGTACAGGTGTCCAGGCTCTGCTGTCATAGTTTTGTGAAAAATTCCAGCCTTACATTTTTTTTCTAAGCTTGCTACACATAAATATGGGACCCATGGTCATGGCTTACAAGGGTATTTGGTGACTGGGGTGCTACTCTTCTCCATTAAATGACAAAACTTGTAGTGGTCATATTAGCACTATGGCTACTAATAACCCTAATTAAGTTCTTCCTGCGACACCTCTGCAGTGCTATGACATCACGTGACATCACTCAATTACATCCATTGTTGCAACCAAAACAAAAGGACCCCATAAAACTTAACAAACTATTCCCATTCTATAGTGAGCCAAATATGACTACAGTATAAATAAGTGGTTAATTAATATAGAGTCTCAAAAGGGGGGAGTGTGAGGGATTTTATTTTAAAAAAAATATAAAATAATGCTTAGTCTCACATGATTTAACTAAGTAGCTAAAATAAATGTGCATGTCCAGGCTTGCTGAAGCAGGGTTACTTTAGGTGAACAATATAGCTGTGTAGCTGAATAAAACTAGTTAGAACTGGCAATTGCTGTCTAATAAGAAAGAACTGAATAAGGTAGAAAACAACTCCATATAAGGAAAAATGCTAATAATAGAGTTCTGTGCATCTGTTGTAAGCAAAAAAATCAAGTGAAGCCATGCCAATAATGTATAAAAACTGCTGTAAATTGTAATCGGGGAGGTTCTCCTTTGTAGAACTCCTGCATGCATGTAAAAGGTTTAATCAAATAAAGCAAAGTTAAGACAAAACCCAATAGTGTGGTTTTTGTCCCCGTAATGACGGGGAGGTGTGCTCAAGCAATGCTTGCAGTAAAAAAAATTGCAATCACACCCACATCCTTGAACAGGTTAGAAAAGTGCAGCAAGTTCTATGGGAGGGTCAACAGTTAAGGCTGACTCAAGACCTGCCAGCCTCTGTGAGGCAAAGAAGATCGGAGTACCACCCCCTGGTATCAAAGCTAATAGCGGCAGGGATCAAGTATAGGGTACAGTACCCATCTCACTTGGCTGTTCAGCACTCTGGTACCTGGCACTCCTTTGAAAACGTGCAACAAGCTACTCCCGCTCTACAGGCTTTGTTTCCAGAGTTATTCTCCACTCGCTGATACCCCAGGAAGAGTCTGGTTCAGGGGTCTTCTTTTACTTCATCTTTTTTTCACTGCTTTTCCAAGTTTTGGAAATAGGACAGTATCTTGGATTGCTCTGAAGAAAAAATCAACAAATACCGCTGTTTGACCACAGGAGGGCGACAGAGACCGTACAATGTGTACGTGAGTAAATTTGGAATTCATCCTCCGATAGAGTCGGTGCTTTATTTTCTTCCTGTCGGCTAGAAGGAGATTTATAATTGATATATGTCCATTTTCAGACTCAATTTAGGACAAGGCTTTCATACAGCACGTCGTCGACTGGTAAATTGGGCAATTCACTGAGTTAGCTAATGCGATCTATGCTTTTTCCCGAAGTGCTAGATAGCATATTATTTTTTATGTTGAATAAGTAAATTCCTATTGTATAGAATAGGAGTATTACCTGGTCTGTAGTAATTAATAGGATAATCTGGAGGGCTGTTAAACCTCAATAGATGGGTTCAGGTTTAAAATGCTTGGGAACCATGATAAGTAAACAGTTGCCAGTACTGATGACTAACAGTTCCTTGCTTGTTTCTTTAGTTATAAACTTCACTGTTTTACCCATTGCATTCATGAGCATTGGCTATCATGTTTTGGTTATTATTAAGAGGAACCCATCATTCTAACCTTTTCCTATTTTTTTTTTAGGATGTTAAAGGGATGGGAGTTGGGGTGGGAAGCAATGGTTCTTGGTTTTCCTGCAGGTTTCTCAGGGCAACGCATACTGGCACAGGGAGGTGGGGTGCTTCTTCAACTACATTATGTGTAATAATTTGGATGTTATTGGTTACAATGTCTATGTCTCAGGGGCTGTTAAGGGTAATAGTCTCAGACATAATTCAGTTTATTAAAGGTATAGACTATATTGTTGTGGAAGAAGGAATTGGGGTAAAAATGGGGGGAGGATATGTTGGGGTTAGTTTTTCTTTTTTATCTGTTTTTTATATTCCAAGTTCCATTATTCATAACATGGTATTGGGGGGGATATGGGTTGAGGGAAGCTATGGTTGTTTGGGAACCGGAACTAGTTGTAAAGGGGGGGGAGGGAAAGAGAAATATATGGGTCGCCACTGGAATTATATAAAACTGTTGTTTTAGAAAATGGTATTTATCATTTGGAGATCATTTTATTCTCAAAGAGCAAAACTCAATATTTTGAATGGTCATGGCAGTAATTTTAAAATTTTGCTCTTGGAATGTTAAAGGTGCCCAGTCCCCCACTAAAAGAGCCAAGATACTACTACATCTCCATAAATTCAATATTGATGTGGCCTTCCTTCAGGAGACCCATTTGCCCACTTCACAAATGCATTGCTTAAGAAGATCATGGGTAGGGGAAGTATTGGGGGTAGGCCTCGACACCTGGAAGAGTGGAGTTGCTGTATTGGTAGCATGCCAGATACCTTTCAGGCTGCTACAATCGGTTAGTGACCCCCCAAGGCAGATATATCTTTTTAAGAGTGATTTTGGGGCATACGGAATTAATATTAGGATCAGTTTATGGTCCTGTTGGGGAAGACCCACAATTTTTCATCACTCATCACTCATCAACTTTGTGACAAGGTACCTTTGTAAATGAGCCTATGGCTCAAAGGTTTTCCAAACTGCTGTTTAAATAAAATAAAAAGAATAAAAATAAAAACTCTTATGACTAGCTTAGCTTCTTGGTCCTCTCTCCCTATACTAATTGGCGGGGATTGGAATTTAGTTCTTTGTAATACATTAGACAGGTCTAATCCCCGACACTCTCACCCTACTCCTGCACAAATGGCCCTTAAGGATTTTATGGACACCATGGGTCTGGTAGACCCCTGGAGGGCCCCCTTTCCCTCAGCAAGATATTACTCATTTCATTCCCTACCACACAATACATTCTCACAAATTTACTACTTTTTGTTGGGGACTGAGCACCTAACTAGGGTTCAAACTTGTACTTATTTAGCTAAAGTGATCTCTGATCACCATCCAACTTTTTTACAGTGGTCCCTACCTGCTTCAACAGGCTATGATAACATTTGGAGATTCAACCCTCAGTTATTGAAATCCCAACAACTGGTTGAAAACTTGAAAAATTTCATAGAGAAATTCTATGAGGAAAATGCCTTCTCCATGCCAAAACTTGATGTGTTATGGAGAGCTTTAAAATGTTCATTAAGAGGAGAGATTATCCGTCTGGCTTCTATCAGGAAAAAGAAAATCTCCCAGGAAACCTCTGTATTGTTACAGCAAATCAGAACTTTAGAAAAATCCATGTCCTCTTATTCTAACACAACGGATATCGAAAAATTAGAAAAACCTTGCGCTTTCAATATAATATCCTTCTTAGTGACAAAGCTGAACATCTCCTTCTTAGATCAAAAGTTACTTGCTTTGATCAAGGGGACAAAGCTGGGAAGCTATTAGAGCTATGGTTAAGAGCACAAACAGTTGATAGAATTGTGCCAACCATTCAAGATGCTGCTGGCATTATTCATACTTCCCCTAGAGACATTGTTTCTTGTTTTAAATTATATTATCAATCCCTTTATTCATGTTCTCCTTTACCCTTCAATAGTTTTGACCTAGATAATTTTCTTCAAGAAACAGACCTTCCATACCTGTCTCAATTCCAAATAGATATTCTTAAAGCTCCGTTGACATTAACAGAGGTCTATGAGGCCATTGATGCACTTCCACTAGATAAAGTGCCGGGCCCTGATGGTTACACATCAAACTTTTATAAAGTTTTCAAAACTCAATTATTTATTTTATTTATTTATTTCAGAAGAATCAGAAATACCTTTTAGTCATAGACTCCTTTACAAAGGTTCCACAGCATGTATAACAGATCCAGATACACAAATATAGTTAGTACAGATACAACTAACATAGAAACATAGAAGTTGACAGCAGATAAGGACCGCAAGGCCCATCCAGTCTGCCCATTTAATTTAACTACAGTGATTGTTATAGAGTGAAGTTATGTTACAACAGGAAAGTTAGGCTAACATTCAGGAACTAGTGCAGTTTGAGACAGTTAAGAAGAGACTGGAAACTTAACATCCCTCAGCTGGCGGAGTTAAGAGCTGTATGCAGAGGCAGGCCAGAGGCCATTGTCAGTAGCAGAGGGACAGGGGGCACCAGTTCACATACAGTCGCAGTCACTTGAGGACCGAAGATGGGCCCTAAGGTACGTTTTGAAGTGACCAATTCTTTGATCAAAATGCAAGGAGGAGGGTAGGTTATTCATCCACAAGGGTGCCCTGTAGCAAAAGGATCTTTGGAATTGAGTTGTGCGATAGGAAGGGATGGAGAAACGATGGGTATCTGAGCTATGGGTGTGCTTAACTTTAGAGTCCAAGGTGATTAAGGAGGCGAATGCTCGGATCACAGTCTCACTGCTGCTACTATTGTGGTGCTCCCTAAACCAGGTAAGGACCCAACTGTGCTATCAAATTACCACCCTATATCACTAATAAATGTAGATTTGAAGATTTTAGCTAAAATATTTGCTAATAGGATCTCACTACCAACAGCTCCTGTGACTGCCCAACTTAACCTTGTTTCTCCACTTCCCTTTCTGCTCTAGTTGTCCCCCCTCCCCTCCTCACTGGATTCTACCCTCACATCTTGGTATACCCAATGCTGCATTTTTCACCCTCTTGCCACGCTTCCTACATTCCTTCTCCCCCCCACCCTCTTCCCTCTCCCTATGACTCTGGCACTTCTTTTCTGTTGTCTATTTTCTCTGACAAATGCCGCTGGCTGCCTTGTTACAATGCTACCCTTGAACTATATTAATCTGTACTCTGTTTGCAATGTCCACATTGTTGTAATGCCTGTCTTGATGTTCCCCATAATTTGTATTTCTCTGACGTGGAACCTTTGTAAAAGAGCCATGGCTCAAAGGTATTTGTAATCCTAGACTTGATAAATAAAATATGCAAGGTCTCTCGGATCACAGTCTCACTGCTGCTACTATTGTGGTGCTCCCTAAACCAGGTAACGACCCAACCATGTTATCAAATTACCACCCTATATCACTAATAAATGTAGATTTGAAGATTTTAGCTAAAATACTTGCTAATAGGGTGGCTCAGGTTTGGCAGACCCTATTAAGTCCTGAACAGGTAGGATTTGTAGCTGGATGCCTATCAGCAGATCATCTGCGTAAACTTTCTCATCTTATTTCTGCATCCAGGGACTCCCATATTCCAATGGTTTTGGTGTCCCTGGATGCAGAAAAAGGCTTTGATCGGGTGTCCTGGGACTACTTGTTTAATTTACTTCCACAATATCGTATTCCAGCACAGTTTATTCAGTGGATAAAAATTCTCTACTCACAACCATCGGCTCATACATTATGTAATGGAGTTCTTTCCCCATCTTTTTTACTGCAGCAGAGTACACATCAGGGATGTCCCTTCTCTCCATATTTGTTTAATTTATATTTAGAACCTCTTATTAGGAAGATTAATAACTCTACATTAGTTTCTGGTATTCCAATCAATCATTCCCAATACAAATTATCAGTATATGCCGATGATATTATGCTCCATATTACCCACCCATCTAAATCTATACCCGCTGCCCTAGGCATTATTCAGGACTTTGGCAGAATATCCAACTATAAATTGAATTTGACTAACACAGAGGTAATGCCCTTAAATAATCAGACCCTAAAAATGAATATTCAACATCTCTGGCTTTCTTGGGTAAGAGATAGAATAAAATATCTGGGTATATATTTATCTCGATCGCATTCCAAAATGAAACAATATAATTTGGATCAGTTAATTACACAGATGAGAACAGATCTGAATCACTGGGCTTTACTCCCCATTTCTCTTTGGGGACGTATTAATATAGTTAAAATGAATATTCTGCCCCGGCTGTTATATCCCCTTCAAATGCTTAACCAATTTCTTCCTAAATCATGGTTTAACAAGGTCCATGGTATCATCTCCAAATTTATTTGGAAAAATAACCCCCCCACGTAGGGCAATCTCTAAATTACAGAGATCCAAAGAACAAGGAGGGTTACAGGTTCCCAATATTTACCTTTACTATTTTTCAATTAACTGTTCAGTTGTTTCTCACTGGCTGAGGCCTCTAGCAGATCATAGGTCTTATTTTTACTCCCCATTGTGGCTACAAATAGAAAAGTCACTTTGTGTATCAATGGTTGTAGATCTAAAGGGACTACTTTATCTTCCCCTTAACAAGGTTCCCAATCAGCTGAAATCCACACCTATCATGGCATCTCTCCGAACTCACATGCAACTTAACAAGACCCTAGGTCATTCACTAGAGAAAGACTCCTCCCAACCCATTTTAGGTAATCCCAACTTTAGAATTGGAGGTAAAGTTATTAAGCAGTCTTTCTGGCCGGATGGTGTGGGGAAAAAAGGGATAGATCTAACAGAGAATTATAAATCGCTTTCTTTCTCAGATATAAGAGTAAAGTATAATCTACCAACCTCGTTTTGTTTTAAATATATCCAAATTTCCCAAGCTTTAATACAGCATCTTGGTAATGGTCTTTGGGACCAAAATATGATTGGACCGGTTCTTAGTACAATTTTGGTGAGGCCTACATCTCATTATATTTCTTTTTATTATGAAGAGCTTCATGCTCGGTATGGAGAAATAGATGATACTCCTCATTATGTATGGGACAAGATTATTCCCCCATCAACTACAGTCCCTCGTCATTGGACACAAATCTGTAACAGATTGTACAAGGATGTTAGGTGGGACCGATAAAGGTTACTTCAGTTCTGTGTGTTACAAGATTTATATTATGCGCCAGTAAAACTTAAAAAAATTGGGAAACTCCAGTTAGATATGTGTACCAGATGTGGGTGTCGACGGGGTACATTGCTCCATATTATTTGGGAATGTAATAAAGTATCCCCCTTCTGGGAAAGTATTCATTCTTAACTTGATCCCCTTTTGGGACTCCAAAATGCTTTTCAACCAGAAATTTGCATTATTGGAGACTCAAGAGATGTTCTACTTGGGAACCAAAGGAAACATATGACTTTGATATCTCTTTGTGCTAAAAAAATAATATTACGCCATTGGTTAGATCAACAAATTCCTACGTATATAGAATGGCTTCAGGAAATGCTTTTTGCTTTATAAGCAGAATACCTCTTAGTAAACATTTCCAAACGTAGTAAGAAATATCAGCAGATTTGGGCCCCCCTGCATACCCTATTGTCCATTTAATTGTCCCTCAAGACAGTTGTATTGATTACATTATTGCATTAATGTGAGCTCTGCAGAGGTTAAGATAAATACCTATAACATTATCAAGGTTAAGTATAATGTAAGAAATGTTTTTCAGGCTTTCCGTTTATTACTAACTCATAGTGGCGAAGTGGGGGGGAAGGGGGATGGGGGGCTTTTTTGTTTGTTGTTTTATTAAATTTGGATGTTATAATTGATAATGTTTAAATATCATCTGATATTTAAGATAAACTACAGGCATAATTATTGTTTAACGGAAAACATATGTATGTTGTCTCATAATATTTCATTTTTGGATTTGTTAGAAGTATGAACATTTACAGAAGTTGCTATGTGTGCTGCTAGTCTTTTATTGTTTTGTATAAATTGTCTTGTGCACAATATGTAAATGTGAAAACTTAATAAAGCTTATTAAATTTTGAGCTGTGCTCCCAAATGTTTTATGATGGGTGTGTGGTGGGCATAATTTGAGCTATAGTTCCAGTCTGGAGCAACTGGTCTATTTCAGACCTAAGCTAAGCTGTGTTCCAAGATGTAGAGCAACTGATTTGTGATGGGCATCAGATAAGCTGTGTTCCCTCTGAGATGTACATCAGCTGTCCTGTGCCTCTGAATGGGGGAGTGACTAGTTTGTTGTAAGCATCAGTTGGACTGTGCGCCCATACTGGGGTATCACATCAATTCTGTGATGGAATTACCATAACGATAATCTGAGCGCAAACAAGTGGGCAAAAGCAATTATGGTGACCATGAAAGTACGGTTGATGGTAATACTGATGATACTGCATCCCTCCCCCCCAAGGTGCTATGACCTCAGAGTAGGTTATTTTAGTAAAGGGGGTGCAGGGGGCAAAGCCCACCCGCAGAAAAAAATAATTGCCATTATTGTGGTAACCGCACTTACCATCGCTGGTATTGCCGTTGCCGAAGAGTCCATCACCGTACTTGTCATCTCTGTAACCATCTCAGAATTGGCATGGAACCCCAGATTGGAAGTTACTAGCCTGTGGTGGGCATTAGTTGAACTGGGTTTTAAGATGGAAAGTGACAAATCTAGAGTATGTATCAGCTAATCTCTGCTCCCAGTTGGGAATGACTGGTCTATAGCTGTTATCATTCTGGCTGAGTTACAAGATAAGGAAGGACTTGTTCTATACAATCATCAGTTGAGCTATGCTCTCAAAGTGGGAAAAAGTGATCTGAAATGGGTATTACTTGACCTCTGCTCCTGAACGGGGGAGTGACTCTTCTGAGTTGGGCCTCAGCTGAGCTGTGTTCCCAGATGGGAATGATTGGTCTGTAGTGGGCATCATTTGGGCTATGTTACCAGATCAGGAAGACTGGTCTGATGTAGGCTTCAACTAAGCTGCTCTGCAAAATGGGGAGCAGCTTCTGTGGTGGGTATTATTTTAGCTCTACTCCTAAATGGAAGGTGTGTGACTCTTCTGAGGTGGGTCTCTGCTGAGCTGTGCTCCCAGATGCGGAATGACTGGCCAGCAATTGAGCTGTGCTTCCAGATGGGAGGAAACTGGTCTGTGGCAGGCATAAGCTGGGCTGTGCTTCCATATACAGAGTGACTTTTTCTGAGTTGGCATTAGCTAAGCTCTTCTCCTAGATGAGGAATGACCCTTTTGAGATGGGCATTAGTTGAGCTGTTCTCCCACAAGGGTGTGGCTGGTAAGCCTATCAGAAGGTTTACATTTAGGTTTGTGCTACATTTCCTTAGAAAATGGACTTTTTATTTGCTGGGCTCTGATTGACTAGTACCACTGCCAGACAGGTACATTAACTTCCAATAGACGCCCAGCAAATAAAAAGTGCCAGACCAAACCTGCCTCTTGCCCAGCCAAGTATCATTGTGCCCAGCCTGCTTCCTTATTGGTTGAAGCACTGGTCACAGAATTCAAACTGCCGCCATTTATTTAAACAGTTAGCAAGCAGCTTATGTCGCCGCCCCACCAGTACTGCCACCACCATGAAAAAAATAACAGTCACTGAGCTCCATAGTTATGTAATTCAAATTAAGGAAATAAAATCTTTGTAAATATGTCATCTATCGAGCTGAACTTCACCACACCACATTATTCACCAGCGCCACTTCTGACGCCGGTCGTTCAGCTCTCACAAGCGCGGAGCTCCTCTGCTGACTGATTGGCGTTAAAGTGTAAACTGGCAATATGTATAACGGAGGCACTAATAAAATTTATAAAAGAAGAGCACGAACAAAAGCGAGCATTTCCCCAAACCGCGGTGCACTTACTTTAAAACACGACACGCTCCTCAATTCTCCACACGCTGATGCCTCGCTTGCTGCTTAACTTAACTTAAGCCTTATCGAGTGGCTCCAGCTTCATGAAGAGCTCATTTTCCTCTTCTGATTAATTGCAGTTATATCCAGAAGTGAGATTCAAAATTGGGGTAAAGAAAACAGAATGAGGACGGGGGGGGGTGGGGGTCAGTCTCATGTACCAAAGAGGGACACATACTACAGCAGTAAGCACCCACTAAAACAGCTTATAAAACACTGTTCTGCCCTCTACTGGTAAGTATTGGTAAGGATACCAGTAGAGGGATTACTTTACTAACAAGTCAACTATAAGTTAATTTTAGTCTTTTTTTTACTATTTTTTTTTGTAATTCTTAAATACTACAAAAAAAACTTTACAGATAGCCCAATTTCTAAGCGCAATAATACCCTCCAGGGTGGGTGGTATGGATAATACCGGACCTTCCAGGGGCTATAAGGCCCTCTGCCTGTGGCGTCGGGCCTCATTACACCCCTGGGCGGTCCGGTATTGCCCAATACCGCCCACTCTGTCGGCTATTATTGCTTGCTTAGAATGACCCACCATAGCCTTCTCTGGAGGGAATTTTTTTTTATCCGAATATAGTTGAATCTGAACTTCCATCGGCCGATATGCACAGCCCCCTATCAAATTTCCATTAAGGAAGTCTATTTTGCTATAAAAGCCATGAAGTCTAACAAAGCACCGGGACCAGATAAAACCCCAGCAGAAGTGTATAAATGTAACACCTCATTCTGGAGCCAAATCCTATGTACCTTTTTTAATAAATGTATTCAAGCACACTATTTCCCTCCTTCCTGGAAAGGTGCTGAAATTGTCCCCATACATAAAAAAGGGGAACATAGGGGATCCAGCTATGCATCCTAAGTTTAGTGGATGTGAGCTTAAAAATAGTTTTGCATATTATTTTGGAACATCTGAATTGTCAAATCCAGATAACCGGTTGGATTAGTGAAGCCCAAGCAGGCTTCCATCATGAAGCATCTGCAAAACTGTTTATTCTGAATCATTTAGTGCATAAGTATGTTGTATTTAGGAAACAAAAATTGTATACAGCATTTATTGATCTGTCTTCTGCATTCGATACAGTTCAGAGTACAATTATGGGAAATAATGAGCACTAGAGGTATAGCATCATCTCTGATTGCGATAATTTCTTCCCTATACAATAAAACTTGGGCCAAGGTCAGATCTGGTATCACTGGTCAAACAACTAAGCCATTTAAAATAAACCATGGGGTAAGGCAAGGCTGTATTTTAGCTCCAACACTATTTAACTTGTATATGGACCCTCTTATTAGGGAACGTGAAGTAAGTGATCATGATGCATCAAAAATATGCACTAGGATAACATCTATATTATCCTATGCTAATGATTTAATCTTGATATCTCAAACAAGGGGGAGCTTACATTTGCAATTGGATACATTGGAGAAATGTACAAATCATTTAAAATTAAAAATACATATTTCCAAAACAAAAAAATGAAAATTATGTACCTACCATAATTCTTGATCTTCTCTTGTATCGGCACCTTTCATTACAGCTGGGTATAAGCTGGATGTGCACACCTGCCACGGGAGCTTTTATTTTTTTGGAGGGAGGAATTGGCGCTGACAGCGCTGCCCACGAGTGGAATGCACTACATGGTGCGCGAGTGGTGGCCGTTAAATACCGCAGACTCCTCCTCCTCCATCCCAGTTCTGTAAAGCCGGAGAGGTGAAAATAAGTTAGAAAAGAAGAGCGAGGCAAGGAAGCCGAGGGATAGACAAAGGAAAGGAAATAAACTGAAAAAGGAATAAGCTGAAGAGAGGACAGAAATGAAGAACCCTACCCTATGGGACCGCAGGGCCTCACTCCTAGGGTGGCTCTGAGAGAGGAAAGAAAAGGGTAGAAGAGAAAGAAAAGAAGAAGAAAAGGATAGTGTGGGGGGGTGAATCTGCCACACCCATTGGGAGAAACTGGCTTGAGCTTACCAGTCCTAAAAAGACTGAGGACAAGGAAGCAAGGATCCCTCCAGCTAATGGCTGTCATTAGGTGACTCAATTGAACCATCTGTACAGCTTTTTTTTGAGAAGGCAGATTTCTCTTCCCACCAGCTATCCAATTAACTGTAACCTAAGCTGAGAACTCACAGATTGTCCCCAAAAGGGAAAAAATTATCTGTTCTGAAGAGGAGAGATCCCTGACTAGGTGTAGGAAAAAATGAATATACAGTCACATGACCGAGTACTAATATAGGAGCACCTTCAAGAAGGGTGCACTATATTTGTGTGAAAAAAAAACAGAGACAGGGAAAGAAACTCCTTCTGACTCCCTAGGAGTGTCTTGAGAAGTAAAAGCCATAGGGAAAAATTCCTGAAACATGGAGAAGCCCCAATACTGGGGACACCACAGGAAAGATAATCCAAAAGAGTTCCCTCAGAAAGTAAGGGCGAAGCCCTACTCACCCTCATCTCCGGTCGAACCCTCTGTGGCTTCAGAGAAGGAACAGAAGGTCCTAAGGTACCAGGGGGACTCAGCCCCCAATTGGCCTCAAGGTGGGGGAGGACGAGCAGGGCGGTGGAGACGCCAAAGAAATGAGACCCATGAGGGGAAGGTGGGTGGGAATCAGTAATGAATGGTGAAGATACAAGAGACGATCAAGAATTACGGTAGGTACGTAATTTTCATATCTTCCCTTGTAAATCTTCATCATTCATTACTGCAGGGTGAATACCAAGCCTCCCTGGAGGGGGTCTGATGTTCAGCCCTGAGGGATCAGATCCCTCAGCCTCCTATTGGTGGAAAGCAGGAGGGGAAGACTCTAGCCAATAGACTGAAGCAGTCTAAGGCAGTTGAGGATGAGGGGGTGTCTCCCGTGGCCAGGGGGACAGCAGATGCCCCTGAAGAATCCTTCTTGCCCTGCGGGAAAACAGACAGGTCCACCGGAAAGTGGCGGAAGTCACCCTATGCTGGGCAATGGGTGACAGTCTGGATAGACAAAGCCATGCTGTCCGCCTTATGCAGATCGCTGTCCCTGCCAGTCTGGAAGCCACCTCATTGGCATCATAAGACACCCTTGCCTGGTGCCTTGCAAGCTCCAGACCCTGTTCAGAGAGTGCAATGGCTTGTCTGGACTGTTCTGTATCAGGCATAGATGCCAGAAACTGAGCCAGCATCGACCACTGATGCCTGTTGTAGGCAGTGTGGTGTGCCTGATGTGAACCTATGCACATCAATGCATAAGCTGAAGAGAAGACTCTTCATCCCCAACGGTCGAATGCTGCAGAATCCGGATCCGGGGGTCGATCGTGCACCAGGCGCCAAGGCCAGGAAGGAGTGTCTAGGGATGTCAAGTCCGAGGGTGGGTGAGGTAGAGAACCTAGAGACTCATGGGCGCACAATACCATCTCCTGCAGTCTGCCGGGGCTAGAGAAGGGGCAACTGGAGACTGCCAGGTGTGGATAGACGCCTCCTGGAAAGGGATTTATTTTATTTATTTATTTGCTTTTGATAACCAGGTGAGTGCACTAGGCCTAAGAATGCATGACCCGGGAGAAGACAGTTTGAAAACACAATGAGCATACATGTGACGCAGCACATGAGATATGTAACACAGCTGGGAGGGAACTCAAAATACAAAAAGCTTAAGGTGTAAAGAAAACATTGATTCAATATAACAATCATACTTAGGCTGTAGAGAAAATTGTTCAGTATAAAGCAGTATGGCCAGGAAGGTACCACGAGGTGACAAGCACTGAATTCACTGAGGAATACACACATCTGCTACTTGATATTGTCCCTGCAAACAAAGAAAATATGGAGCTCCATGACCAGCCTCGAAAGATACTGCTGATATTCCGTGAAATCAGCATCGGAGGACAGGTGGACAGGAAGTTCCTCTCCCTCAGAAGAGGAAGATGAGGAGGAAGTGGAGCTCAAATGATCAGAAGACTCTTGCAGCGGGGGGGACAGGCCACCGCAGTAGCTCTGAATGTCTCCCAAGTTACGGGCCTGTAAGACCCACATTGCCTGGAAGACAGGGGGGTGTCTGCAGAGGAATGGGTGAAGGGCAACTGAGAGAAAGTGTCCAGCCTCTGCCGAGACTCTGAGATCCAGGGAATGATGCCACCGTGACTGGGGGACCTGAGACCACACCGGGTTGCAAAGAAGAAAGCTGAGAAGGCAAACTCCGGAAGAGCCCAGAGGGGGAATCTCCCCTGTGACATAACTGTGGTTGCATGTGTCCAGAAGGGCAACCCTCTGTGCTGTCACCAGAAGGCGCCCTTGAGAGAAAGGTGAGGTTCAACACTGTGACTTCTCCCCATGCCCCACAGGGTGGTGGGGATGTGCCGCCATTCTTCACCCCAACCTCTCAACCCCTCAGACTCTGAGGCAGCCCTCTTTCTCAAAACCAGCATAGGGGCACCCCGCTCTGCAGACCCCCCCGAGGAAGGCCACAGGAGTAGGATTCTCCGCCCCCTCCTGTGGGGCCTTAGCAGCACCAGAAATGGCAGCGGCCTGGGCCCCAGCAGAAGAGGGTACCCCCTCCCGAATCCTGGAGCCATCACCCCGAGGGGATCCCAGGCCACTCCCAGCCATGGGACCCCCAGAGGCTAGCTGCTTCAGGGACTTGGGAAGAGGAACCCTGGGCCACCTGATGCCATGACCTACAGAGACCTCCAACTCTGAAGAATCTGGTTGCCAGTCTGGGTCTGCCTCTGAGTCCTCCTCCTCCTCCGAGGAAGCAAGTAGAATGACCTCCAGAGAAGCAACCCCGGGAGCGTCCCTGGTGATGTCACTGCGAACGGTGCCACCACAGGCCATGATGTCGCCAACGGCATTGCCCAAGTCCCCTGTGCCATGGACGGTGACGGAATCCAGAGTGGTGCCACCAATGGTGCCGCAGATGGCACCAGGATCTAGAGTGGCATCGCTTAATGGCATCGAGGTTCCACCAGTGCCGGGCCCCACAACTGAGGGCCGTGATATTGGTGGAGCCTGCACCTCCATGGAGGTGACTGCCAGGATGGTGCCAGCAATGCGACTCCGGGAGGAATCATGCCATTCCTCCAGCACCAAAGAAGAAAACTCCTCCTCAGCAAGGCTAGAAATGAAGGAGGCCTCCTCTTCACTGGGCCATATAGACCCTGGAGGGGTCCCAGAGAAAGGGACTAGAGATCTGGCCTGGGAAGCCTGCGGGCGATGTCATCCTCCAAAAGTCAGCGGAGCCCTACCGATCTTGAACACGCAGATTTCCAGTACATGGCAGTCCATGGAAAAACAGGCATCACAGTGATCCATATCTTGATTGGGTCCCAGGCACTGAAGACAATCATGTCGATCCATGACGGAGAAGTGCCGGCCACAGGGGCACTGACACATAGGAGCACAGCCCGCCTTGGATTTATGCTTGGCCCCCAAATCGAACATGATGTGATCAAGATATCAAAAACAGCAAAGATCCCAGCGCCATTGAAATATATAAAAAGAACAGTCTTACCAGGCTCAATGGCATCAAGATGTAGAACCGGGATGAAGGAGCAAAGGCCTAATGGCATAGAAAGTTTTTCTGAACTCACGCAGCAGGTGCAGCCTCGACGGCAAGAGAAACAGAACTGGGATGGAGGAGGAGTCTAAGGTGCCTAACGGCAGCTCCTTGCATACCACGTAGTGCATTCCACTCATGGGTGGCACCATCAGCGCCAACTCCTCACTCCAAAAAAAAAAGCTCCTGTGGCAGGTGCGCGCATTCGGCTTACACGGAGCAGTAATGAATGGTGAAGATTGACAAGGGACGATCTGTGATTTTTGGGTCCAATCAAACACCAAGCTCCAATTCTGGCTTGGAGAACATAAAATAGAGTGTGTTTAACATTACACATACATTGGGTTAATTTATACTAATAATTTTAACTGGAAGCAACATAAAGAGATAACTCATTGTAAAATTATGAAGACAGCAAATGGTCTGAAGAAATGTAATTATACCTATGGTGTTTTTTTCTGTAAGGCCTTTGCTAAAAGCAATTAAAGCTAAATGCTGGGCACAAATGAGGTATGCATCTGAAATTTGGAGTATAGCTGATACTGAATTTTATATGACCCCAGTATATAAAATAATGCATTCAGAATTACAGGTACCCCCTTCATGTCCATCAGTATACTTGAGGGCACAACTTGGTTTAATGAATACTAATGCACTCAGTGACAGAAAGAAACTTAAATACTGGTTACATTTAACTAGAGTAGAAGAAGAGAAACTGGCTAAAAAATGCCTTCAGGAACAATTGTGCTGGATTGAAAATGAATGTGGTGAAAAATGCTGGACACAAGAGATCTACAGTGAACTGGATCTAGTCATATCAGATGACCTAAAGGTGGGTAAGCAATGTGAGAAGTCAGTAAGGAGAGCCAGGGGGATACTGGGATGCATAGGGAGGGGCATCACAAGTAGAAAAAGGGAAGTGGTTATCCCTTTATACAGACAGTTGGTGAGACCCCATCTGGAGTACTGCGTGCAGTTTTGGAGACCTCATCTACGCAAGGACATAGACAGGATGTAAGCAGTCCAGAGGAGGGCAACTAAAATGGTGCAGGGTCTACATCAGAAACCATATGAAGAGAGACTGAGAGAGCTTAATATGTATACCCTTGATGAAAAGGAGGATGGGGGGACGTGATAGAAACTTTTAAGTACCTCAAGGGAATCAACAAAGTCCAGGAGGGTAGCATCTTTCAGATAAAGAGATGTGTAAGAACAAGAGGGCACAATTTAAAGTTAGAGGGGGACGGCTCAGGGGTAATGTGAGGAAATTCCTTTTCACGGAGAGAGTGGTGGACGCATGGAACCACCTTCCTGGAGAGGTTGCTGGGTCTAAAACAGTGGGGGAATTCAAACATGCATGGGACAGACATAAGGCAATTATAGTGGGGGGTTGCAGGAAGTAGGCTGTTGGTTAACTAGAATCTGCAGCTTATCCAATAGGTAGGGAAATGGGCAGACTGGGTGGGCCAAGTGGTCCTTATCTGCCATCAAAGTCTATGTGTCTATGTTTAATATGATCTTTCGATATTGAAAACATATTACAACAGAAATATTAAGTTAAGTATCAAATATAAGGCTTACATTTAAAAACAAGCATTTGTCAATGCTGAATGTTTGCTTGCTGGTATGAGCATTAGAAATGCAGGAGTTAGACAGATACAGAATAGGAATGGCAGTGAAGTACTGAAGTTCACATGAAGTCCACCTCCATCCTGTAGAGATGGACAGGATTTGGGGTAAGTCTTTGGGTCGTTGCCTATGACGGTCAAGCCGTGTCACTTCACCCTATTCTGCAGACACCGACACGTGTTGAGCTGTGCGTTAGGGTGTTTGGCTTTACAGTCACCCCATTCCATGAGGACATATGGTGAAATGGGTGCAGCATAGGAGAATGGGGTGAAGTCTTGGGCCGAAGAGTCCAAGGTAGAACTCGATGCCTGTCAGTGGGTGGGGGGGGGTGGGATGGCATGAGCAGTACAGGCGGCAATCCAAAGGCACACTCCGATGCCTGTCTGTCCATACAGGGTAGTACGTTATGGTTAGAAACCATAATGCCTTGGGCATTTGTTGGCATTTACAGTACAAATTTTGAACATGGCCTTTTTGTGACCCCACCTCATGAAAGCATTTGGGACCTCTTGTCATGAACAGTGGCAGTGTGATTTTGTCAATGTGTCCTGAAAACTGACTTCCAACAGCGACAGTGCCATTCTGCGCCACATGTACGAAAAGACAGATCTGGCAGGATGTGAAGAATGACAGCTGTACCATCCATAGGGAGTTATGAAGAGATGGCAATGTTGAAAATGTGTAGAGGGAATATTAAAAATGCTCACAGTTCCGAGCATACATGGAAACCGTGCAACTCATGCACGTAACACAGTCATTTTAAGGAGTATCGTCACCAGATTTTCAACATAGGCATTGTACGACCTGTGCTCATGAACAGTGTCACTGTGATTTTTTTAATGTGTCCTGAACACTGATTTCCCACAGCAATCATGGTATTCTGCAGTGGAACAGCAAAAACACATTTCGACCAGGATGTGAAAAATGACAGCTGTACTGTTCATAAGGAAATGTGGAAAAATGGCAATGTTGAAAATCTGGAGTGAAAATATTACAAATGTGCAAAGTTATAAGTGTGCGTAGAAACTGCGCAATGCATGCTCAAAACACAGTCATTTTATGGACTTTCATCACCAAATTGTCAACATAGGCATTTTAGCAAGTCTGCTAATGAACAGTGTCACTGTCATTTTTGTAATGTGTCCCGAACAGTGATTTCCCACAGCGACCGTGCTATTCTGGCTTGGAAGTGCGAAAACACATTTTGGCCAGGATATGAAAAATGACAGCTGTACTGTTCATAAGGAGGTGTGGAAAAATGGCAATGTTGAAAATATGGCGTAATATATTGTAATGTGCGGTTGACGAAAGGCAGGATGAAAGTGCACAACGCACGCCGTAACACAGCCATTTTAGGACTTTTGTCACCAAATTTTCAAAATAGCCATTTTAGGACCTCTGCTAATGAACAGTGTCAATATGATTTTCCTAATGTGTCGCAAACATGGATTTCCCACAACGACCACGCTATTCTGCGCCCGAAGTGCAAAAACACATTTGGGCTGGGATGTGAAAAATTACAGCTGTACTGTTCATAAGGAGGTGCGGACAAATGGCAGTGTTGACAATCTGGAGTGTAAATAATAATAATAATAATCTTTATTTATAGTGCGCCTTTCAAAAATCAAGGCGCAGAACATAGATAAAATCAAATCAGAGTAAAACATCATAATAGAAACAGTACAATAAATAACATCAAACATCATAATAAAAACAATAAGATAAATGACATCAAACCAAGTCGGCACCGTCCCCAAATGCCTTAATCCACAAAAAGGATTTTAATGCTAGTTTAAAACTCCCCACAGTCATGCACTCTCTAATCCAATGGGGTAGAGAATTCCAGAGGGTCGGCGCCACTAACATAAAAGCCCGGTGCCGGAAGATTTTAAAACTACCCTCGGAATCTCCAGCATCCCCTCGTTGGACAAGCGGAGCGGTTGCTCTGGGAGGTAAGGAACCAGAAGCTCTTTCAGGTAGTCAGGCCCAAACTGTGAAGGGCTTTGTAAGTCAGTAAACTGACTTTAAAGGTGATCCGCCACTGAACCGGCAGCCAGTGCAGTTCCCGCAGCACCGGTGTGATATGGGAAGAATGAGGCATCCCAGTTAACAACCGGGCTGTGGAGTTCTGCACCAGCTGCAAGCGATGGATGTCAACCCCTGGAAGCCCAAAGTAAAGAGAATTGCAATAGTCCAAACACGAGGTCACAAAGGCGTGGATCAATGCATGTAGGTCCCCAGATGGAACAAGGTGCTTGATCCTAGCGATGTTCCTCAGATGGTAAAAGGATAACTTAATGACAGCCGACACCTGAGCATGTAGTGTCAGCTGATCATCAAGAATCACCCCTAGGTCTCGCACCTGTTCAGAGATAGGGAGCTCAACATCCCCCAGGAATAAACCTGTGGGATGGTTTGCCCCCTACCCCCCTATCTGGCGACCAGGATCTACAACCATCACCTCCATCTTCCCAGAATTCAACTTCAGCCAGCTGGACCTCATCCAACTTTGGATTTCACCAAGGCAGTTACTAAACACCGAGAGTGTTCCATTCTGGTCTGGTGCAAAAGACAGGTAGAGCTGGGTATCATCAGCATAACAATGAAACTCCAGTCCATACCATCTTACAATGTCTCCGAGGGGAAGCATGTACACCGCAAACAACATGGGAGACAGCTCTGAGCCCTGGGGCACCCCACATGACAGAGAGGTAGGATCGGAGGAAAACACCCCAACACCACCCTCTGGGTTCTACCAGTGAGGAAGGAAGTAAACCATCTGTGGACCAAACCTGAAAGCCCACAGATGATTCTCAGGTGCTCAAGCAGCACCCTATGGTCTACAGTGTCAAATGCTGATGACAGATCCAACAGGACCAAGATGGACCATTTTTTCTGGTCTCTCACCATCAAGAGATCATTGAGCACCTGAACCAGCGCAGTCTCGGTGCTGTGCCTCTTTCAAAAACCCGAATGGAGAGGATCGTAGATGCTATGGATGGTCAAATGGTTGTCCAACTGAGAAGCCACTACTTTCTCAATTACCTTCCCCACAAAGGGGAGGTTTGAGATAGGCCTATAGTTAATGAGGGAGTTGGGGTCCAAAGAAGCCTTCTTCAACACTGCTGTCACCACTGCCTCCTTCAGGGAGCAGGGGTACTCACCAGAGTCTAAGGAGCACCAGACTATTCTCGCCAGAACCGGGATGATAATCTCCCCACAGCCCATAATCAGGGCTGTAGGACCCGGTCTAAACACAGCATGTAGTGCGCATACCCTGACAATCCTCATAACATCCTCGACCCGCCTCAAGGAACCCAGAAAAAGAGGGAGGTGACCGGGACTGGCACGGCAGTTCCCTAGAGAGGTGCGCTGGTCTCCGCCCCTGATGTCATCCACCTTATCTGCAAGGAACCGAGCAAGCTCCTCACACTGAGATTGCGAAAAAGCTCTATGAACCTGTAGACAGGCTGGGTTGCACAGTCTGCCCATGGTTCGAAAGAGCTGGGCCGGTTGGTTCTGAGCAGCAGCAATTTCTCCGGACAGGAATACTGCCTTCTTACGAGCAATTGCTGACTGATAGAGTTGATAGTACTCTAGCAGTCTAAGATGGTCGGCATCTAAGCCAGATTTCCACCAGCACCTCTCTAACCTGCGTCCTAATCGCCGCATCTCCCTCAAGTCTCCATCGAACCATGGGGACTGAGGGCGAAGGGAGAGAGGACGCACACAGATTGGAGCAGTGGAATCCAGAGCAGAGGTAATGGCCTTGTTATAGGCCAAAACCAAGACCTCTGGATCCAAGCTCGTCACAGGAAATTCTGATAGGTCAAGTACCGCAGTTAGACCATTGGGAGTCACATCCCGTAAAGGGCGGTACTTGACCATCTCCACAGGGGTAGGCCTACGCAAGGGGATGCCAAAACTGAATCTCACAGTGTGATGGTCGGACCATCCGACAGGTTCCACCCCAACTTCGGAGGCTTCCATCCCCAGGAGGAAGACCAGGTCAAGGGAATGGCCATATTTATGAGTGGCAGAGGTAACCACCTGTGAGAGGCCCAATGAATTCATCAATTGGAGGAAGTGCTGTCCAAATTGCGAGAGTTAGTCATTGATCCAAGCATTAAAGTCACCCAGCACCATCAACCTGGAGGACTCCAACACCAGGTCGACGACGAAGTCCGCCACTTCCTTAAGAAATAGCTTCCCATCTCCGGGTGGACGGTAGACGAGAGCCAGTCTATAGCCCCCACCTGCCACTATAACACCTTTGAATGATCTGGTCTCCTCAACTGGAACACTAGTGAGACCCAATTCGGTCTTAAAACAGACCGCAACCCCCCCACCCCTGTGATCCAATCTCGGACGGTGTATCACCAAATACCCGGCCGGAAATGCTGCCTCAAGTACGGGGCCAGCATTTTCATCCAGCCAGGTTTCGGTGATGCAAGCCAGATCCGCTGTACCCACCAAGTCTGCCACAATAGCAGTCTTGCTCACAACGGATCTGGCATTGCACAACACCGCCCGAGTTGGACAGAACTTCTGGGATGCCCCAGCCACCTGCCCACCATTACTAGTGGTGGTGCCCTTGTGTATGGGGGTCAGACAAGGAGGACCACGTTCTGAACTCCAGTTCACCCCAGGGCATCTTCTGGGCTTACTAATCGTGATACGATGTTCTCTCATCCATCCTCCACTGTTCAGACCCCCACCCTCCCCATCCTCCTGCAGGCAATTCCCAAGGCCCGACAACGTTGGTAGATGGAAAAAAGTAAACGAGGGGGAGAAAAAGGGTGGAGGGCATGAAGAGCAGAGGATGAGTAGCGCATGACCCGGGGGGGTTGGATAATGATATATATCCCAGTCCTCCAACATGGAGCAAGACAATAAGCTTCTACTCTCACAGTAAAACTAATAAAAATCAAATCCAAATCAATTAAAATAACAATAAACCAAACAAAATTAGACACAAGCCAGAAATCAAAAAACTCAAATCCAGTTAACTCAAATTAATCTGCATTTCTCAAATAGAACCTGCTTTCAGGAAGATAAAAGAAACAGAAACTATAACCACGTAAGAAAAAATTAAAATAAAGATAGAGGATTGAAATGGGTATCCCTCATCACACAAGGAATTCCCGTCTCTAAGGTCAAATAAAATAAAAATAAGAATAAAAATAAAAAACACAGCTTAGAATAAAGAATATCAGAATGAAATAAATAAAATGCACAAAACCACCCCCATAAAATAATCAAAACAATATAAATTGGCTAAGCAAGCAAGCACTCGCACTACAAGCTTGCTCGGCCCCCGGGCACTCTCGCTGCTTGGAGAAAAGAAAACAACATAAACTTTCCCACACAAATAAAATAAATAATACAGATTTGTGAGCAGTCAGGGACTCTCACTCCCCGAAAGCTCACAGAAACCGAGCACTCTCACTGCACAGACAGAATAAAAGATTTTTAGGTCCAGAGAGTAGGTTCCAGTCAGAAAAACGACCATACATTCTTCACCCTCCCACCACTGTTATTTAAAATCCAAAACACTATTGTCTCACAGTAACAGGTGAGACTATCAATAAAATGTTCAAAAACCAATACCTGGGTTGAATGAACAGCAACAGGAGCAGTTAAATGGGGGAATTACGCAATTGGAAATTAGACAAGCTATACAGAGCATGAAACTGGGGAAGACTAGTGGACCGGATGGATTTCCCATTGAGTTCTATAAAAAACTTTTGGGACACATTGTGGAACCTCTCCAGAGGGTCTTCGCTGAGGCAGGGGTGGGGGGGAGTGACCTCCCGACCTCTTTCAAGGATGCAGTTATTTGTTTGGTTCCCAAACCAGGGAAGGATGAGCAAGAATGCTCGGCGTACAGGCCGATCTCGCTGTTAAACTGTGATGCTAAAATATTAGCCAAGATTTTGGCCAGGAGACTAGAGCGTTTTTTGCTGGAGTTGGTACACCCGGACCAGATGGGCTTTGTGGCTGGTAGGTACTCATATCATAACATGAGGAAACTCCTCAATGTGATTTGGAGGGCAGCCCGGGGTCGTAAAGATATTGTGGTGCTCCCAATGGACGCTGAGAAAACCTTTGACCGCATAGAATGGGAGTACCTATTGGTGTTCTACACAGGTTCGGCCTAGGAGAACGATTTATCGGATGGGTGGAAAGCCTATATGAGGCCCCAATGGCAAGGGTTTTGGTGAACGGAGGTCTGACTGGGAGGTTCACTCTCCGCAGAGGCACCCGCAGGGATGCCCTCTCACCCTATTATTCTCAAGAAGCGATAGAGCCTTTGGCGGTAGCTATTAGATGCTCCAGAATAGCGGGTAGTTGGGAAGTCGGGGAAGAACATAAAATTACGCTTTATGCAGACGACATGCTGTTGTATGTCCGGGATCCGGCCAGGTCTGTTCCCCCATTGTTAAAAGTGATAAAGGAGTTTGCCTTATTCTCTGGCTATAAAATAAATATCCACAAATCTGAGATCATGTTGTGGGGAAGTATTGAAAGGGAGCATGGGGACATGGCTTGGGGTTTAAAGAAGGCAAAAATAGAATTTACATACTTAGGAATCTGAATAGGACATGATCTAAGTCAGCTCTATAATTTAATTATGGGACGATGGTTCAGGGTGTGGAACATGAGTTGAGAAGATGGAGAGGCCTTCCGTTGTCGTGGCTAGGACGAATAAACCTTTTAAAAATGAATACCTTGCCACGCATTCTCTACTTGTTGCAAATGTTGCCAGAGGGTCTTAACAAGAAGGATGTTAAGAGATTGGATAAGGCCTTCTCGGGGTTTTTATGGAATAGGAAGAGGCCTAGGGTGAGCCTTCACAGGCTCCAGGCAGATGCGGATAGAGGGGGCCTAAATTTTCCAGATTTGAGGAATTATGCACTGGCCATGCATTATAGGTTGATAGGTGACTGGGTGAATAGACCACCGGAGGCCAGATGGCTGGACCTGGAGGAAGGGGAGGAGGGAGTAAGGCTCTCAGTGTTCCTAAGGAAAGGAGGGAAGAAGGCATATAGGAATCAATTAGATCCGAATCCTTTGGTGGTCTCGGTACTGGAGGGGTGGAAACAGCTTCGAAGGTGGGTCGAGGTAAATACAAGGGAGGAGACTCTGCTGCTTCCCTTCAGGGGGAATCCTGAGTTTATAGTTGGGATGGAAGATACTGAATTCCTGCGGTGGGAAGAGAAAGGGGCGAAGTGTGTTAAGGATCTGTGGAAGGGGCGGGGTAGGGATAGGGGTGAGATGGTGGGGATGGGCTTAGGTATGTTTCTCTGGTTTTTCAGGCGAGAGCTTACGCCAAAGCCATTGGAAAGAACCAGGAGATGGACTCTCCCTTAGAGGAGATGGAGCAGTTAGAGCTTAGTACCCGGAAGGGGGCGAAGGGCATTATAGGTAGGGCGGCAAGGATGGCGCGGAAATACAGGCTACCTTATGCCTGTAAAACTAGACCGCTGTGGTGTAGGGACCTGAAAAAGGGGATACCCGATCAAGGATGGAAGTTGCTGCTACAACTACATGAGGGGCTACTGGTCTGTAATAAATATCAGGAGTCTTACTATACGTTCCTGCATAGGATATATTGCCCCCCACATCTGGCGCATAAATACTGTCCAGAGATCTCACCCCGTTATAGGAGGTGTAAGGGAGAAACTGGTACCTACATACACTGCTTTTCGGAGTGCCAACAACTGGTGCGATTCTGAGAGGGAGTTGCTATGGAAGTAGGTAGAGTGTGGGGGAGGCGAATAGAAAAAAAAACATGTTTCTTGTTGTTTGGAGTAGATGACTCAGAGGAGGAGTGGAAACCCCTTCCGAGATGGATAAGAGTTTTAGTGTCATTGGCCAGACACTGTATTTTAAATACATGGATCTCGGGGGATGCTCCTACTTTGCAACAGTGGAGGAACCTGTGCCTGCAGGCTCTTGGCATGGAAAAGCTATATTATATGACAAGAAACAGGGAGAATCAGTTTTGGGCAATGTGGGGGACATATATGCACTCGCTCTCTCCGGTTGAGAGGGGAATTATGGGAAAAGAATTGGAGAGCTGAAGGTGATGGCTTGGGGTGCCGAGAGGTTGAAGGATTAGCAGTGTATAAAGGATGAAAGGATTAAGGGATGTTTTGGATGGGAGGGTGAGCCCGAATTTGGAGACTTATAATCTTAGAGTCGTGGTACATTTAGGACCGATGGGATAGAGATGTTTGTAAAGGAAAAGAATGTAAGGTTGGTATGAGAGATGAGAAAGTTTTTTTTTTTTTTGTCTTCTTTCTTTCTATGGGGAGGAATCAATTGTTAAAGTTGGATGTGGAGGAATCGGGTGGGGGGGAGAAGGGATTGTCAATGGATCAGTGTAAATGGATTAATGTATATGGAGCATGAGTATAATGAAAATCTAATAAACATATTATGCAAAAAAAAAAAAATGTTCAAAAACAGGGACCCTTTCACGACCTCCCCGAAAAGTTACTCAAAGTTAGCTCTAATAGGCCATCAGTACTTATCCTCTCTTCTGGTCCAGATGATTCAGAGAATCCAGAGTTCAAATATTATATGTCGCACAGTCCAGGCGAATATAAACATCAACTGGGCCAAACAAACAGGACTAGACTTAACGACAGGCTGAATCCTCCAATGAGCGGTCAGGGTACACGCCAATCCCCACTCACAACCGGCAACTTGCTTCTCAATCCGATCACTCACAGACCGATGAATTTAAAATTTCCCCAAACTGCAGCAGCCAAGGTCAAAATAAACCCGGAGGACCGCACCGGCTTGGAGGTACCCCACAACCACCACTCCCCAGGGTCAGGGGCCCCAGAACAAGAGTGGCACAGTGACCACCCCAACGCTGCAGGCCCCCAGAGCAGACAGGGACCCAACCCTCAGGCAGGCCTCTGACCAACCCCCTCACCCTCTGGGAGCGAAGACCGGGGGCGTCCCCTCCCCACGGCAGCCTCAGGTCTTGACCCGGTTCAGTACCTCAAAACCCAACCGTCACCAGGGATTTTCTCCGAAAACAGCAGCTTGGAAAAAAACGTCAGTCTCAAAGCCAATCTCCTCTGTCCAAGTGGGTTCCACCAAAGGGGAAGCTCGTCCGAACGCTGGATTCTGGACACCCAGTCAATCACGGTGGATCCTCCTCCAACAGAAACCCAGAAGAGGATTCCAGAGCAATCTCCAAATGTCACCAAAACTGCAAAGTTTCCGGCAAATCAGCAATCGCACAAAAGCTGAAAAATAAGCAGTACTGCGTTGTACTTCATACCAGCTCCAGAGAAAGAGCAGAATTAAACAAAATGGCCCACAATAGCAGCGAGGGGGTATCTCCCAAATCCAGTCCCAAAGGTCCAGGTCCCGAAGCGAAACTAAACAAAATAACGACGAAAAAGAAACAAGTTTTAAACAATGAGCTATAAACAAACTTAAAACAGAACTTTAACGGACTTAAAACGGACTTAAAAAGTGCTTAAAAACAAAATAAAACTAATACTGCGGGAGTGAATTCAGAGTGGACCCACACCGGTCGCCATCTTGGAGTACTGATAAGTAAAAGGCATAACAGCAACCAATATTGCTAATGTGCGAAGGCTTGAGTGTGCGTGGAACCTGCGCAACGCACGCTCGTAACACAGTCATTTCATGGACTTTTCTCACCAAGTTTTCAACATATGCATTTTAGGACCTCTGCTACTGAACAGCGTCAGTGTAATTTTCCTAATGTGTCCCAAACATGGATTTTCCACTGCGACAGGGCTATTCTGCGACGGAAGTGCAAAATCACATTTTGGCCGGATGTGAAAAATGACAGCTGCACTGTTCATAAGGAGGTGCGGACAAATGGCAGTGTTGACAATCTGGAGTGAAAATATTGCAAATGTGTGAAGGTACAGTGTGTGGAACTGCAACATTGCAGAATACCCAGTCATTTCTTATGGACTTTTCTCACCAAATTTTCAACATAGGCATTTTAGGACCTCTGCTAAAGAACAGTGTCACTGTGTTTTTCTTAATCTGTCCCAAACATTGATTTCGCACACCGACTGCGCCATTGTGCGCTACATGTTCGGAAACACATTTTGGGTGAGATGTGACAAATGACAGCTGTACTGCTCAAAATGAGGTGTGGTAAAATGGCATAGTTGAAAATCTGGAGTGCAAATATTAAAAATCTGTGAACTTACGAGCGTGAGTAGGAACTGCGTAATGCACGCTCATAAAACAGTCATTTTTAGGAATTTTTTCACCAAATTTGCAACATAGGCTTTTTGAGAGCTCACCTCATGAACACTGGCACTGTCGCTTCGTTAATCAGTCCCGAAAGGTGATGCCATGCAGTGACCGCGAAATCACCCTTTGGGTCCAATTAACGCCATGCCAGTGACAGAATTCATGAGGAGGGGTCCCAAAAACCACAGTCAGACACACTGTCTTTGTGAAAAATCAAATAAGGAAGCTCACACATTACAGCCTGAAGATCGAAATTCTTCAAGCGGAAGTAATAGCAACTAAAAATAATGCTTTCCAAGACAAAAAGCATAGGATGTAAGTCATGGCTGGCTCAAGAGAAGCTAAAGCAAGCTTTTCCAATACAAAAGTCAGATCCCAAGTCAGGACTGGATTGCAGATAGGAGGCTTCAAGTGCAGAATGCCTCTCAAAAAGGTACGAGACACCTCCAGCTGAGTAACCATGCGACCATCAATAGGCACATAGAAAGCTAAAAAGGCAGTCAAGGGCAATTTAATAGAAGAGTATTGCAGGCCTGCATCTGACAAGGACAGCACATACTCCAGACCCTGATTTACCTGACAGGTAAATAATCCAGTTCGTGAGAAGTAGCTCACAAAGTAGACCATTTCTACTTCATAGTATATGTGGCTTTGGTGGAAGATTTTCTGACAGCCACCCAAACTTTGTCACCTTTTGTGACACCCCAAATCAAGCAATGGCTATATCCTCAGAAGTCATGCATGAAGGGAAGTTACCTGAGGTCTGGATGGACTAGGGTTCCCTGTTCATGTGACGGTAGGCCCTGGTATAATGGCAGAGCTACTGGTGGTTCCACTGTCAGTTGCTGCAGTGAGAGGAACCAAATCTGGCGAGGTGACGGGAGCAGGGGGCAATCAGTATCAGAGCTGCACCCTCCATTTGAAGCTTGATTAGCACTCTCTGAATTTAAGGGAAGGGAGAAAAGGCATATAGGAAACCTCCCATTCCCAGCAAGGGACAACACATCCCACCAGAAAACTCCATGCCCTTGAATAAGAGACCAGAAAAGCAGCAGTTTTGCGTTGTGTGGAGATTCAAAAAGTTCTAACTCTGGATGACCCCAACTGTTGAGCAGGGCTTCCATGACAGAGGTCAGCAGCTCCCACTTGTGCATCCTGAACTGTGACTTGCTTAGCCTGTCTGCCTGGACATTTTGGGCCCTTGGAACATACTAACGTACTATTTGCCAGCAGATTAGGCCTTACGGTCTATCGAGTCTGCTCGATGTACTGCTGATAGTTCTAGATCATGTTCCAGACCCAATACCAGACTCTCATTGCCTCCCTGCACAGGGAGTAGGAATGAATTCTCCCTTGCTTGTTGATGTAATACATCACACTTATGTTGTCCATCTTCGAGGATACCTTTTTCATCAGGCCACACCTATGGAACAAGTACCAAGCAGTATTAACAATAAAACAGGCTGGGTGGTTGGAACCTATAGGCCTATGAAAGGAGACTTGAAGTACAGCTAGGCCCAAACCTGGCCTCTTTCTTGAGGCAATGTCCAGACTGTAGTGTTTAGTGAAGGTGTGGCCAGTACTCCAGGTGGCAGCTGTACAAATCTCAGCAGCATTGTTGAGACAGCAATAGAAGTACCATGCCTCTAGCTGAATGGTCACAAACAACCCCAATAAGTTCCTTTCCTTACTTCCTGTAACAGACGGTAATACAGTTAGCCAAACATTTGGAGAGGCACTGCTTAGAGACAGGCACATCCTCCTTCCCAGGGGTGAAGGAAACAAAAAGATGTGAGGGCTTCCACCAGGCCTTCATATGGCATATATAGTACCTAAATATTCTATGTACATGTAAAGTATGGAGCAATGCTGTATGGTGGCCCTGTACATCAGAGAATGTATAAAGGCAACGGAGGTGCAGGGTAGACAGGAGGAGGCCGAGGCACTTTGGGTCATCCTTGAGACAGGCAATAGCACAGCAGTCCACACAGTGGTGATTTACAGGTCTCCGGCACAGGGGAGCCTACCGTGTCAAAATGTTGCATGCTGTACAGCGCATAACATTTACCGCAAGGTAGGAACAGCACGGTTAGTAAGAGCAAGACGGTGCAAAACCGCAAAAGGAAGTATGCATGGTAGTGCACCCTCTCACTCTTCTCAGTGCGGGATAAGAATCTCGCTGGAAGAGGGGTCCACTGAGCAGTTTCCGTGGCTCTATGGGATGAGCCACAGGCAGCAAGGAACACAGGCAGTGCATCTGGGACCTGGTTTCGATTCCTGGTCCCAGATGGATGGAATACATTTTTGCACTTTCTGAGATATTACTAACAAGCCCCCAAAGTAAGATCATTTAGTTGAGGGTTTGGGGGTGTAGCCCTGTATTGGGGTGCAGGGGCAGGCCCCAAAAAAAAACAGAAATTACATACCTACCGTAATTCTTGATCTTCTTGGACGAAGTCTCCACCACTCATTCACACTAATGGGAGTACGTCAGAGGCACTAGGACCCATCAGGAGCCAACTTTTTTCAGGAGGACCGGCATTGAGATGGAGCCGCGAGGAACTGGCACTGTGAGCCAGGCTTGTGCAGTAAAGACTATCTCGGCGTTGACCCTTCAACTGCCTCAGTACCTTTTTTTCTGAGGAGGTGCAGCTTAACTAACCTAGAGAGGACTAACCTAAAAATCAGACATAAGATAATACGAATGACCCATGTAAGAAGGGTCAAAAACAAAGTCTTCACAGTCCAGCCATTGAGGGAGTGGAGATCAGAAACAGAGAAATGAGCTTGGGGGATGGTGGGTGGGCATGTGAATGAATGGTGGAGACTTTGTCCAAGAAGATCAAGAATTACGGTAGGTACGTAATTTCCATATCTTCATGGACATAAAGTCTCCACCACTCATTCACAGTAATGGGAGAGTACTGAGCTAAATAATCTCCCGAGATGGGTGGCAGGAGAAAAAGAGGAGCTCACTTTTTAGGACAGAGGTCTGTTAAGAATTGTCTTGCCAAATGACTGATGCTGTCTGGCATGGACATCAAAGGCTTCGTGCTTAACAAAAGTATGCACGGACCTCCAGGTAGACGCACTGCAAATGTCTGCAATGGGGACATTATGAATTTCTGCCAGAGATGCCGCGACTGCTCTGCTAGAGTGAGCGTACACTCTGCCTTCCAGCTTGACCTGTGCCATGGAATTGCAATGGCGAAGGCATGCCACCAGCCACGCTGAAATGCACATGATAGCAACAGGTTGACCCAACCGAGTCGTGCTGAAGGAAACAAACAGTTGTTGAGTCTTTCGAATTTCTTTCTTTCTAGCCAGATAGAACCGCAAGGCTCTTTTTACACCTAGGGAATGAAGGGTACATTCTCTTTCATTCTGGAAGTTTACAAAGTAGGTAGGAAAGACTAAAGGTTGATTCAGGTGAAATTCTGACACAACCTTAGGAAGGAACTTAGGTTGAGTCCTAAAAACTACTTTGTCTTTGTGAAATACAGAATACAGAGCTTCTGTGACTAGAACGTGTATTTCTGATACCCTATGAGCAGAAGTAACGGCCATCAGGAAGGCCATCTCCTAAGTAAGGAATTTCAACTTGCAAGTGGCTAGAGCCTCAAAAGGTTTATGGGTGAGCATATCTAGCACAAGGTTAATGTCCCAGGCTGCAACTGGATGCCTAACAGGAGGTCTGGTATGCAGAATACCCTTAAGAAATCTCTTAACCTCAGGTAACTGAGCCAAAGACATGGAATTCACTTGCTCGTGATATGCAGAAATTGCGGAAAATGAACTTTGACTTCAGAGTATTGCAGAACTGTGTTTGAGAGGTCTAAGAGATACTCCAGGACTTTATTTGGTGGGCAGGAAAAGGGGTTCAAAGAGGATTTTGCACACCATATAGAGAAGCACTTCCACTTGGCTGTGTAGGTTTGCCTGGTAGCTGGCTTGTGAACAGCTAAAAGGATAACTGAAACCCTACAAGAAACGTAAAACCTATTCACCTCCATCTCCTCAGGAGCAAAGCATGGAGGTGAATAGACCTCAGGTTGGGATGGACTACAGGGCCCTGGGTCAGAAGGTTCATCTGAAGGGGAAGCAGTTTTGGAGAGGTTTCCGATAGTCTGTTGATTGGGGGAACCAGATCTGATCAGGCAGAATGGGGCAATGAGACTCATTCTGCACCCCCGTGCTTCCAGTTTGAGCAGTACCCTCTGAATTAGGGGAAGAGGAGGAAATGTATATAGAAAGCGTTTTGTCCACTGCAGCCTGAATGCATCCTGACAAAAAATGGCAGGTCCTGTATTTCTGGAGCAGAAGAGAGGCAGTTTTGCATTGAGTGGGGATGCAAAAAGGTCCAGGTCCAGAGTTCCCCACTCTTTGAAGAGTGATTGAATGATGGTTAAATTGAAAGACCACCCATGAGGATCTGTCTCCATTCTGCTGAGATGGTCTGCCAGCTCGTTTTGTACTCCTGGCAGGTAAACCACCTGAATCAGAGCCTTGTGCTCTAGGCACCATTCCCACACTCTCATTGCTTCCCTGCATAATTGGTAAGAGTGTGCACCGCCCTGTTTGTTGATGTAATACATCACTGCCTTGTTGTCTGTTTGAAGGAGAATATCTTGTGACAGAGTATGTCCTTCAAAGCTCGGACTATATAGAGGATGGCTCTCATTTCCAGGACATTTATGTGAAGTTGAGACTCATCCTGAGTCCACATATCCTGGGTGTGGAGATCCCAGCAATGAGCTCCCCAACCCATCAGGGACACATCTGTGGTAATGGAGATCTGATGATCCAGAGAAGCGAAGGGATATCCTTCCAGAAGGTTTTCCTCCTGAGACCACCAGGTGAGTGACCTCTTCAGAGGTTCCATCACATTGATGAGAAAGGACTGAGGGTGAGTGGCTGGGGACCACTGAATACTGAGCATCCACTGAGTAGTTCTCACATGGAGATGAGCCAAAGGTACAGTGAACACTGAGGATGCCATGAGACACAACATCCATTGCATCGCGAGAGATCAAACTGAGCTGTGTTCTCTGATGAATCAGGCCATCTGTAGGATATCACTCCTTCTGTCCTCGGGGAGAAAAAAAGCTTTAATGCAGTCAGTGTCCAGAAGAGTTCCTATGAAGAGGAGCTTCTGGGAGGGCTGCAACTGTGACTTTTTGAGGTTCAGCAGGACTCCCATGGATATGAGAAAGTCTGAGGCCATGGCCACAGCCTCCAGAGTCTCCTGCCTGAAAGGGCTTGCTAGAAGCCAGTCATACAGATATGGGAATACTTGGAATACTTGGATTCTGATTTCCCTTAGGTGCACCTTGAGAACTGCACAGTACTTTGTAAAAACTCAAGGCTCTGAGGATAGCCTAAAGGGCAGAACTCTGAATTGATAGTATTGACCCAACACCATAAACCTTAGGTATTTGTGGTGCTTTGCATGTATGAGAACATGCTGGTAGGCATCCTGCATGTCCAGGGAGGCTAGCCAATCGTGTTGTTGACTCAAAGGTAGCAGGGTACCGAGTGATATCATCTTGGATCTTGGCACTGGGCACTTTTGGGCCCTGTGCTTTCTGCTGCATTTTCTTTTGTGGCTGAGGAGTTTGGTTCCTGTTAAAACCTCCTCTGCCCTTGCCATGAAAGGACTGATGGTTGTGAAACTGATGCTTGTTCCCACCTTCTCGAGAGGGAGTGGGCAGAGGTCTAACATTCTTAATGGCAGACCTAGTCTTCTGTATGGTCTCTACTGCTTGTTCCACCTGAGACTCAAGCAGATGCATACCGTGAAAAGGTAAAGCCGTGACTTTTTGTTGTGCGTCATTTGTAAAGCCTGACGTACCCAGCTAGGAATGGCGATGGGTGCAAATGCCAGCTGCCGCCACCCTGGAAGCAGTATCAAAAGCATCCATTGCAACTTTAACTTCTTGATTATTGGACTCGATACCTCTAGTTATGGTCTGAAGTAGCTCTAAGTTAACCTCCAACTCGGGCAGAGCCTCTACCGTCACTTTGAGTGAATGCCAAAAAACGTACTCATATTGAGAAAAATAACTCTAGTAGTTAGCAATATGCATGCCCAGGGTTGAGGCAGCAAAGACTCTTTTACCCAAGGTGTCTGTCTTGTGAGATTCTTTGTTTATAGGATGGGCTGTGGATTCCTGAGGGAGGACAGCCTTATCATTCTCTGCCAGGACCACTATGGCATCAGCAAAGGCTTGTGAGGCCAAGATGGGGCGAACCTTGGGAGGGGCATATTTCCTATCAATGGACTTAGCCACAAAGGGAATAAGAGCTGGATTCTTTCACACCATCTGGGAAAGAGTCTCAAAAGAGGGCTGAATCAGAGGTGTTAAATCCATAGGGATTTCTGGAACATGTAGGTATTGGAGACATAGAAGCTTCTCAGGATCAATTTCCGTGGTCTGGAGAGAAAGAGTAGAATTTAAATTCTTGAGCAGAGACTTAAAGGAATGGTCTTCAATAACAGGCTCTGCAGGAGGATTGATCCCTGTCCTCAGGTCAGAATCTGCATCAATATCATCACCAAGCCGAAGATCTGGATCGGGCTCAAAATTATCTCCTGACAGTCCAAGGGGGACTGTATAGACAGGAAAGGAATGAAAACCAGGAGAAACAAGATGAGGAGACAGAATCAGAGTCTAAAACCTCTGGAAACTAGATGGCATCGTACATATCCTGGATGTTTCCAAAGAGAGTGGCGCCGAGTACAAAGATGGCTCTGACACAGAAAACGACACCGTGCTTGATGCTGCCTGGAAGCATAGTGCTGACACCACACCCAGTACCAAGGATGGCACCGACAGTGAGCGTGGCACTGCACAAGGTGCCGACACCACTCCCAACACCGAGGAGTGTGCCGACGGGGCATATGGTGCTGCAGACGGGGTCAACAGCACTTGTGGCTCCGAAAAGGACATCAGCACCAGAGAAACTGGCACCACAGGCAACAGCATCCCCTCAGAAGTCTGTGAACTATGATTTGAAGGCAAAGAATGAAAAATAGCAGGAGATAAAGACATCGGTGTGGACCCCCATGCTGCAGCCATTTGAGAGGAATAGACACCGGAGCGCAGAGTCGATGGCACTGAAGAAGGCTCCGCATGACCAGGAAATCTTAACTGCTCTCCCTGATGATCCAAAATCAACAGGCCAGAAGGCCCTGGTGATGGACTGGCCAGATCGGGAAGTCGGGACAACCTCCAAAGCCACTGCTCCATAAGAATGGCCCAATGGTGAAACTGCTCATTGGAAGCCCCCCTAGAAGGTGGAGAGAGGCTCTGATGTTGAAGAAGCTGGCTGCCAGAGACTGAAACCGGCGACTCAGAAAGAGGCGTATACCAGCCCCTGACCCCAACAACTGATCGTCTACGTGCAGACCTACCAGAGGGCGACCTTGAGTGATGCCATCTCTTCTTAGGCTGATGGACTGCAGAAGAACTGGAGGCCAAACGGTGCTGGGAATGAGACCATTTCTTTTTATACTTTCGGGGGGACCGCCCATCCCCCTGAGCACTGGACCGTCCATTGTCAGACCCCCCCTCCGGAGAGGGTGGCAGACCAGATCCGGCCCAGCTAACTGAACAGCTGTCATGCAAAGGCTCCCTACCATCACCTGCCCCACTCATGGTCGACTCCATCAATAGAGGGCTGAAGACTTCTTTCTTGTACAAGTAAGAATAAGTAAAATGTAATTGGTACTTTTCATGATAAAATACAAAATAACAAAACTGAAAACTAAGCTGCAGTTTGAAGTTTGACTCCTGGTGGGCGAGTGACATCGTCACTAAAGCACACTCGACGGAGGGAAAATAGGAACTGAGGCATCTAGAGGGCCGACACCGTGATAGTCTATACCGCACGAGTCTGGCTCACAGTGCCATTTCCTCACGGCTCCATCTCGACGCCGGCCCTCCTGAGAAAGTTTGGCTCACGCTGGGTCCTAGAGCCTCTGGTGTACTCCCATTAGTGTGAATGAGTGGTGGAAACTTTATGTACAGGAAGATCAAGAATTATGCCTTTTGCAACATATTGTGCTGTACTGGCAGTGCGGTATATTGCTATGGCATAATGTCTTGCGAAATTATGACCCCGTGCCCGGTGGGAGGAGGTGGATAGGGAGCTAGTGGATGAAATACATGAGATGGCAACAAAAGGGGAAGTAGTGCTGCTGGGTGATTTCAATATGTCAGAAATGAACTGGACCACTCCGGCAGCTGCTTCACCCAGGAGCCGAGACATCCTGGATTCCCTACAGAGGGAAGGCCTCAGGCAGCTAGTGGTTGATCCCACCAGAGACAGGGCGATTCTGGACCTAGTACTGACCAATGGTGACAGACTGACAGAAGTCTGGGTAGAAGGTCAACTGGGGTCAGGTGACCACCACATAGTGTGGTTTAGCATGGGAACAGGGACACAGTCAAGTCACAAAAGCAGGGGTCTTAGATTTCAGTAGAGCAGACTTTGCTAAGATGGAGAGGTGTATCAAAGAAGCCCTGGTGAGAAGGGAAGGAGATAGGAGGGGGGTTGAGAAGCAGTGGGAACACCTAAAAGGAGCTATAGAGTAGTTGAGGAACCAGTGTATTAGGTTGATTAACAAAGGCAAGAAAAGGAGGAAACCACTATGGCTCTCTAAAGATGTGGCAGACAAAATAAGGGCCAAACGAGTGGGTTTCAGAAAATATAAGAAGACTGAAAAGGAGGAAGACAAAAAGGTGTACCTAAAGTGTCTAAGGGAAGCGGGGAAGGATGTTAGCAGCATGAATGTGCAGACTGAGGAAAGATTAGTGCAGATGGTGAAGAAAGAGGACAAGACATTCTATAGGTACATCAGCGAAAGAAGGAAAGCCTTGGGGGTGGGATTGTAAGGCTCATAGGGAATGTAGGGGAGTGTAAGGAGGGAGACCTGGAAAGGGCAGAAATACTGAATAAATACTTCTTGTTTAATATTCACTGAAGAGGGGGAAGGTCAAGGACCACAGCTGGGCAACAGATACAAGGGGGGGGGGTGAACACCACCAGTCCATTTACAGTGGAGAGAGTCCTGGAGGAACTCACAAAACTAAAGGTGGACAAGGCAATGTGGCTAGATGGAATACACCTGAAGATATTAAGGGAGCTGCAGAGGGAGCTAGTCATGCTTCTGGCAGCCATGTTCACTGAGTCACTCAACACAGGAGTGATTCTGGAGGACTAGAGGAGCTGGCAGAGCCACTGGCAGACCTGTTTAATAGTTCACTAGAGTCAGGAGTATTACCACAGGACTGGAGAACAGCACATGTAGTGCACCTCTACAAAAGCAGCCCCAAGGATGCCCCAGGGAATTATAGACCAGTCAGTCTGAGCTCCATTGTGGGCAAGCTCATGGAGACAAAAATAAGGAAAGGCTGGTGGAATATCTAGAGGAGCATGGTCTCTAGGATGTGAGGCAGCATGGGTTCATGGGGGGGGGATCATGTTGAACAAATCTGAGTGACTTCTTTGACTGTGTCGCTAAGACAGTAGACAGGAGCCAAGAGGTAGACATCCTCTATCTTGATTTCAGCAAGGTCTTTGACTCTGTGCCCCACAAAAGGTTAATCAGGAAGTTGGTGGATCTCGGGGATGGGGATAAGATGTCCAAATGGGTGGAAAACTAGCTGAAGGACAGAACCCAAAGGGTGGTTGTGGGGGAAGAGTTATCTGGCACCAGAGAAGTAACCAGTGGGGTCCTGCAGGGCTCGGTGCTGGGGCCCGTGCTGTTCAATGTCTTCATCAATGGCATTGGGGATGGCATTACGGGTTAAATGTGCCTATTCACAGATGACACCAAGCTCTGTGGAAGAGAAGACACAGCTGAAAGGATACAGGACCTACAGGAAGATCTGGAAAAGCTGGGGAGGTGGTCCAGGATCTGGCAGCATGACTTCAATGCCAAGAAATGCAAAGTTATGCATGTTGAAGCCAAGAATCCCAGGGTTGAGTACCACCTGGTTGGAGTCTGGGTATCTGCATTAGAGGAGGAGAAGGACCTGGGAGTTATGATCACTAGTGACCTAAAGCACTCCATGCAGTGAAAGAAAGCAGCAGCAAAGGCAAACAAGATGCTGGGATGAATATGTAGGTGGAGCAGTAGTAGGAGAGAAGAAGTTATACTGCCCTTGTACAGGTCACTGGTAAGGCCGCATCTAGAGTATGGAGTTCAGCGCTGGTGCTCACACCTCAAAAAGGACATTAACCTGCCTGAGGAGGTCCAGAAGAGGGCTACAAAGACGATAGCCAGTCAGCAGGGTAAGGCATATGAGGAGAGGTTGAGGGTGTCACAAATGCACTCAGCAGGTCACGCCCTCTGCTCCCACAGTGCCAACCTCTGATTGCAATAATGTGAACAGGTAACAGACAGGGTAACCCTCCTGTCTGGTTGTGGGTCCGAATCACCTTTGGTCTCAAGTTCTGGGGGGATTCAAACTATGAACCTTATGTTCGCATACCTAAATGTACAGGCCCAGATAATCTTCTCTTCAGGGGGATGCAAGATATCTTTCACCTAAGGGCACCTAACCAGGTATCCAAAATGAACCCTTAAAACTCTATAAAAGACCTTAGGTATATTCTTACCTTTCTCTAGTTTCATGACACCATCAAGCTCTTGAACAGTTTTGTCAGTCTTAACCCTCTATACGTCACATGCAAAAGAAAGAACTTGGGAGACCCAGGCAGTATCTTTCAAATAAAAGGCTTACTTAAAAATGGATAAAAATATGTAAAATGTAAATACAGAACAATATATCAAAGAGCATACAATCACATAAAGAAAAACAAGGGAAACTACAGACAAACTCCTACCAGCATACAGTTAGATACTTTTCTATCTAATGTATTACCTCTAAGTGCTTATAAAAGAGTTGTGTGTTTCTCTCTCCCCAGATGGAATATATCTAAACAGCTCAGACACAGTATAGTTTAAACCGTCCCTCTCCACACCCCTTCTATGAGTCATCTAGCTCCTCCTTTTAGAATATAAAAAAAAAATACAAACATGATGTCCAATCAGGAGGTATTTTAAATAATGTGACTTCAGCAAAAACTAATCTCCCAAATTATGACAGTCTTTAATCAAGCCTTTCCTTTGATCTTGTGTGGTTTCCTGTACCTAAGGCAGGTCAAAGATTTTACAACTTTTCACACCAGGTTGGTATAAAATGTTTTTCCTCTAAGACATCATACAAGTTTATGAGCCGTATATCCTGGCAGCTGGGTCAGTTCTAATTAAAATAGAAAAACAGGAGACCCTTAATTAAGTCTCTCTAGTCTTTTAATTACCTCCTGGTTTCAGGTCACCTGTCACTTCACTGACCTGGGGGGGGGGCACTCATAGTACAGAATGTCTCATGTGAGACACTCACATACCACATTCTATATTACAAATATCATAGAACAATCATAACCAGCTGGCCAAGCATCACAGAGGGCACTGAATATGTACTCCCTGGAAGACAGGAGGGAGAGAGAGAGAGAGAGAGAGAGAGAGAGAGAGATCATGAGAGAGAGGGGACACAGAAACATAGAAACATAGAAGCTGATGGCAGATAAGGACCGCAAGACCCATCCAGTCTGCCCATTTTTTCTATCTTATGAATGTGCCATAGGCCTTTGCTCTGTCAATGGCCTATCTATTCATACCCATATGTATTGCTCCCTTATGCCTATCACATGCCTGTTTGAAGCCCTGCTCTGTATTCATTTCCACCACTTCCTGAGGTAGGCCATTTCATGCATCCACCACTCTTTCTGTGAAAAAGAACTTCCTCACATTACCCCTTAATCGGACTCCCTCTAATCTCATGCTTTGTCCTCTTGTCCTGCTATTTTTTTTTATATTGAAACAAGTTAGACTCTTTCACCTTGTTAATGCCTTTAAGGTGATTGAATGTTTCAATCATATCACCTCTCTCCCTCCTTTGCTCTAGGGTATACATATTGAGTTCAGTTAATCTGTCCTCATATGTTTTCTGATGCAGTCCCTGCACCATTTTAGTTTCTCTTCACTGGACTGCCTCAATTTGGTTAATGTCCTTGTGAAGATGTGGCCTCCAGTACTGCACGCAGTACTCCAGATGGGGCCTAACCACTGTCTTGTAAAGAGGGATTATTACCTCCCTCTTCTGACTTGTGATACCCCTACTAATACACCCCAACATCCCTCTAGCCTTACCTACAGCTTTAGAGGTCTGCTTGGATGATTTCAGATCTTTGGTGATGATGACGCCTAAGTCTCTTTCTTCCCTTGTGACTGCCAGCAACTCCCCTTCCGGCCTATAGGTGGCTTCAGGGTTTCTCTTCCCTATGTGCATGATCTTGCACTTCTTTGCGTTAAACCCCAGTTGCCACTCTTCCAACCATTTTGCTAGATTATCCAGACCTCTGCTCATTCTGCCCACACCATCTGGATCATCTACTCTGCTGCAGATGTTGGTGTCGTCTGCAAAGAGACAAACCTTACCCTCCAGTCCATCTGCAATGTTACTGATGAAGATATTGAAGAGGACTGGCCCCTGGACTGATTCCTGAGGTACCCCACTTGTGACTTGCATCTCTTCTGACTGTATACCATTTACCACCACTCTCTTTCTGCCCATCGACCAGCTTGCCACCCAGTTGACCAACGTCTGACCCACCTCGCGCCTACCCAGCTTATTAATCAATCTTCTATGTGGAACAGTATTGGAAGCTTTGCTGAAGTCAAGGTAGGCAACATCAACTGCTCCCCCTTGGTCCACCACTCTGGTTACCCAGTCAAATAAATCTATAAGATTAGCTTGACAGGACCTTCCTTTTGTAAACCCATGCTGTCTTGGATCCTATGCTCCTATGGATTCCAGATGTTGCACTATCCTTTCCTTAAGGAGTGTCTCTATAATCTTGCCCACTACTGAGGTAAGAATGACTGGTCTGTAGTTCCCTGCCTCCTCCCTGCTACCACTCTTGTAGAGCGGGATCACATGAGCCCTTCTCCAGTCTTCTGGGACCTATCCTGTGCTCAGAGACTCACTAAACAGTTCTGATAATGGATCTGCTAGTTCCACCCTTAGCTCCTTTAGTACCCTGGTATGTATGCCATCAGGCCCCATTGCCTTGTCCACCCTGAGCTTATCAAGCTCTTGTAGGATCCTTTCATTTGTGAAGGGACTAGTGCATACCTCCCTCCCCCCATGTCCATAGTGCAGAGCTGTGGGCCCTGCCCTACCTTCTCTTCAGGAAATACTGAGCAAAAGTATCTATTTAGGATAGATGCTTTTACATGGTCCTCCTCCTCACACGCCTCTTATCCCCTTTGATCTTAGCAATACCCCCCTCTGGACTTTCTCCTTTCACTAATGTATCTACAGAAAGTCTTGTCACCTTCTTTTACTGTTCATGCTAGTGTTTCCTCAGTTTGGGCCTTTGCCTGCCTTATTGCCTTCCCTACTTCCCTTAGGGAAGTTTGGACTGTCTCCTATCTTCATCCTGCTGCATTCCCTTATATTTCCTGAAGGCCAGTCTTTTGGCTCTGACCTTTTCTACTACTGTGTTTGAGAACCAAAGTGGTTTCCTTCTTCTTTTGCACTTCCTTTTCTCACTAACACAATGGGATGTTGCTTCAAGTATTGCATCTTTAATGCTTGCCTACTTTTCCTGTACCCACTCACCTGTATTTCTTTTTGCCAGGGCTAGCTTAACTCTGTTGGCCATCTTATCAAAGTCAGCTCCCCTGAAGTCCCATATTTTTGCCTTGGAATGGGATGATTTTGTTCTAGTGGCCAAATTGAACCATACCATGTGATGGTCAATGGCCCCCCGGTGACCTTCTACCTGGAGATCTGTGATCCTTTCCCTGTTAGTCAGTACTAGATCTAGGATAGCGCTATCTCTAGCGGGTTGTTGTACCAGTTGTTTGAGGCCCTCCCCCTGCAGAGAATCCACCATGTGTCTAGTTCTGGCAGATGTCCCTGCTGGTATTGACCAATCTGAATCTGGCATGTTGAAATCTCTCATTATCAGAACCTCCCCTTTAGCTGTCATGTTTTGTATATCTTCTAACAGTAATGTGTCTATGTCCTCCCCCTGGTCTGGAGGCCTGTATATAACCCCAGTTTGTATGGCTGTCCCATTTCCTGTTTCCATTGTGACCCATAGTTCTTCTGGCTCCTTATGTGTATTCTCAATTTCTGTAGCTTTGATATTTTCATTGACATAAAGGGCCACTCCACACCCACTTTTTGCACCTCGGTCTCTTCTGAACAGTACATAGCCAGGTACTGAAGTCTCCCAAGTGTGGTTACTGGTAAACTATGTCTCGCTAATGGCTACTATGTCCAGTTTAGCCTCTGTCATTATTGCCTGCAGGTCTGGGATCTTGTTTCCAGACTGCAAGCATTTGTGTACATGATTTTCCATTGGTCAGATTGTGTGTTAAGAAAGGCTTATAGGTCCGTGTTTCTGTGCATTGTATGGGGAGCCGGACCTTTTCTTTACCTGGTGATGAAAATGAACTACAAACATGCTGAACTCCTGTTTGACTACTAGCTGAGGGGGGAGGGGTGTTCTACCCATTCAATGTTTCGGGTGCTGCACCCCTCTCCCCATTTGCTAGTTTAAATATTCTGCAAAGACATCAAACTTCTGCCCCAATACACTGACTCCCTCCTTAATCAGATGCAGTCCATCAGATTTAAAGAACTTTCGCTCCCAAAACTGTTGCCAGTTCCCTATAAATTTGTGTCCTTTTTCCTGGCACCAGCCCTTGAGCCACATGTTTAGCTCCCCTATCTCCCCTTCTCTGACCTTCCGTCCATCTATCCCCCTCTCCCAGACTTGCAGGATCTCAGAGAAGGAGATGCCGGACGAAATGGATGATAGTTTGTCATCCAGCCTGGTCAGGTGTTCCTTGGTCTCCACAACTGACCAGCTGGTGAGATCGTTAGTTCCTGTGTGTACCAGGACATCAATGTTTTCTCCTGCTTCCTGAACTATTTTAGCAATGTGGTCAGTGTCTCTCCATGCTGATGTACCTGGGAGACATCTGACCATACCCCTGGCTGGAGATAACGTATCAACTCCCCGAATCATGCAGTCTCCTATGATCAGAAGATTTTTGGAATTACTTTTCGCTTTTTTGTTTTGGTTCCTGTTTTGGGAGCATTTTGTTGTGCTAGCTCCTGTGCTGCAGTGTCCTGCTCTGCAGTGTCCTCTGCCCCTTTGTTTGATTTTGGAGATAAAGGCAGATACCTGTTTCTAGTTTTTATATGGTTTGTGGAGGTGATATGTTGGAGAATACCGAGTGATGGGGCAGCCGATTTGTCCCTCCTAACCACCTGTCAACCTCCCGGACCAACTACCCTCGGCTGTTGAGGTGCTTCTGTTGGATGTTGGGGAAATGGCGGGCGGTTCTTATAATATATTTCCTCTTGAATAAGCAATTTGAGGCGCGCAATCTCTGCCCATGCTGCCTGGAGCTGAGCCCTTAGATCTCTAATGGCCCAACATGTATGACAGTGTCCTAAATCCTGTAAAACTGCCCTTCTGAAAAGTGTTCCACAGTATCTGCAGTTAATGACATCCATTCCAGATAAGTTGCTGGGTTTATAACCTGGTCAGAGTAATTAGAAGAAAGAAAATGAAAGCAAAAGTTTGATTTTGTGTTTTGTTTGTTTTTGTATAACTTGTTATAACAAGTTAAATTAGTAGTGCTCCTGTAAATGAGGTCACTGTATAGATACCCTTCTGAACCGCCCCTTCCTGCTTTGCTACAGGAAATGTCACGACTGTGCTACCCTATAAAAGGAGTGTAGTGTGGGGTGGTTGGAGATTGGGGTGGGTGGCTGGGCAATTCTCCTGCCTAAAAAGAAGAACCACGGATGAAAGAAACAAGGAGGTAAGAGCAGGAACAATCAGCCAGCAACAAATGCAGTAGCCCTGAAAGCTTATCCTAATGACAGATAAAACTGTGAAACCTGTAAAGCACCACCTGTAATAATTTCACAGAAGATATACCCTGTAAGAAACACTTTGCTACAGAGAAAAATAAAGCAGTAACAGAAGATATACCTTGCAAAAGACAATTTGAATCAAAAGATTACAGCAGTAATCTGTAAGCACACACGTGTAGGCACACCCTGTAATAATGCAGCAGAATGTATACCCAGCAACAATTTGAATCTGAGAAAAATAAAGCCATAAAATGTTAGCAACAAACAGTAACAATATCTGTGAGTACAAAATAAAAATAACACACAGTCAACCTGCCTAGCCAAAAGAAGCCTTAATTCTTATTGTTGCTCTGGTAAGGTTCTCTGCTCTGTCCTTTCAAGCAACCCAGAAGATAAGAGTTCAGGTGAAGCTAGGTGCATTGGCCAGCAAACCTAGTCTTCAAAGTACTTGAAAGGGATAAATAAGGTTGATAAGGAGAGTCTCTTTAAGCTGAGTGGCAACCATAACACGAGGGGGGCACAGTCTTAAGCTGGAGGGTGGGAGGTTTAGGAGGGAGGTCAGGAAGCACTTCTTCACAGAAAGGGTGGTGAACATTTGGAATATGCTGCCACTAGAAGAGGTAATCTCATTGAAGACAGTGGGCAGCATTAAGAGAGGCTGGGTAGGCATAGGGGAATGTAAAAATCATGCATAGGGAGGATGGGAGGAGTGGGAGGAGGGAGGGCAGGGACATTAGCTCAAGCTGTGGACCCTGCAATATCAGCAGACTTGATAGGCCAAATAGCCTTCTTCTGCTGGCTTCTTTGTATGTTTGTATGTAGTCCCTCGTCACAAAAATGGTAGCAGGAATCAGGCAAGAAACTGTAAACTGGTCAGCCTCATCTCAGTAGTGGGTGAGATCATGGAAGCACTGCTTAAAGAAAGAATAGTGGGACACTTGGAATCCAACAGTATCCAAGATCCGAGGCAGCATGGAGTCAATGAAGGAAGGTTGTGTAAAATGAACCTGATAGAGTTTTTGACTGGGTTACTACGAAGGTGATAATTCAGGGGGGAGTAGTGGATGTGGACTACCTTGATTTCAGCAAGGCCTTTGATACCATCCCACGTAAAAGACTGGTTAACAAGATTGATAGTCTGAGCATGGGCCACAAGGGGTAAACTGGGTCAGAAACTGGTTAATGGACAGGAGGCAGAAGGTAATGGTAAATGGGATCCAATCCAGGGAGAGGGGGTGACCAGTGGGGTACCTGAAGGATCAGTCCTTGGGCCAGCTCTGCTAAATGTCTTCATTAGTGACACAGCAGCAGGGCTGGAGGGAAAGGTCTGCTTGTTTGCAGATAACACCAAGATATGCAACAGGGTGGCAAAGCAAAGTTAATTTTCAAAGCGCCCAATTCCAGAGGCTCTGGGTGCTGTACAACAAATAATAACTAATCCTAAAACCACAAACATATACATATCTAAAACATTGATAATTAAACCATATAATATAAAGTAGTTAAAATGCAGAATATGAGGCAATTCCAGAACTAAATACTACCAAACAGTGTCTGGGAAGGCTTGGATAAACAGGAGGGCCTTGAGGTGGGCCTTAAATACCTCAACTGAAGGGGCCTCCCTTACAGATGGAGGAAGCAAATTCCACAGGACGGGGCCGGCAACACTAAAAGCTTTGTCGCCAGTGGTCTTAAGCCTTGCCCTGGGAATCGCAAGGAGGCCCCCAGAGGAGGAACAGAGGGAGCAGGCCGAGGCAGTGTGTGTTAGAAGGTCTGACAAGTACCCAGGGTCCAGCCCATGCAGGGCCTTAAAGGTGAGCAAGCCCACCTTAACGAGGGTCCTCCACCTGACCAGCAGCCATTGCAGCTCATGCAGCACCGGGGTGATGTGACAGTATCTAGACTGCCTCATCAACAACTTGGTGGCTGCATTCTGCATTAGCTGCAGCCTGCGGAGGATACCTCTTGAGACCCTGAAGTAGAGCGCATTACAGTAATCCAGCCTTGATGTTACAAAGGCATGCACCAGAGTGGGAAGGTCCATAGGTGGAACTAGGGGCTTGATCCTGGCAATATTCCTAAAATGGTAAAAGCTGGTGCAGACAACGGATGACACCTGAGCTTCAAATGTCAGTCTGCCGTCAAAGGTTACGCAAAGATCGCGCACCCTAGAGGAGGCCTTCAATGACATAGACCCCAGAAATAATTCAGTATCTGTGCCAGAGGCCATCCTATCATGTCTTTTGTTAAACTCCACCATTAGTATCTCCATCTTATCGGGGTTCAGTCGCAGCCAGCTGGAGGCCATCCAGTCATTGATCTCTGCTAGGCATCTATTTAGCACTTCAACCGCATTGGATGTCCCAGGGGCAAAGAAAAGATATAGTTGGGTGTCATCGGCATACAATGAAAGCCCAAACTGTATTTCCTAATGAGCTCTCCCAGGGCAGCATGTACATGGCAAACATCAGCGACAAGCCTGAACCCTGAGGTACTCCACACATCAGGAGGTTTGGGGAGGAGGAGAACTTCTCCTTCACTACCCGTTGCCTCCTGTTCGTGAGATAGGACTCAGACCAGCGGATGACAGTGCTGGCGAGTCCACAAAATTCCCTCAGGCAATCAAGCAACACATGATAGTCCACCATGTCAGATGCCGAAGAGAGATCGAGGAGAACGAGAATTGTCCTCCCTCCTCGATTATGCACCCGAACTAATGCAGTTTCCATGCCATGCCTCACCTGAAACTCCAACTGGATGGGTTTGTACAGGTCAAAGGTCATGAGGTGCTCCTCTAGCTGCTGTGCCACAATTTTCTCAACATCCTTCCCCAAAAATAGGAGGTTGAAGATTGGACAGTAATTCGTCAAGACGTCAGGGTCTAAAGATGGTTTCTTTAGAAGGGGCCAGACCAAAGCCTCCTTCAAGGCATCTGGCAAGACCCCCTCTGAGATAGAACACTGGACAATCATGGCGAACACTGGGTCAACAGAGTCGGCACATCTCATCGGGAAACGTGTCGTCACCTGGTCCAGTTCACAGTATGTGTGCATCAGCCCAAGGGCAACCTCCATGACCTTAGCCACCTTCACTGGTTTAAACTCCCTCAACTAGGTGGAGTGCTCTCTGAATGCCTTAGGCAATCACTGTCAGCCACCATGTGGCACACTGGCAGAATGCCCTGCAGGATAGCATACACTCAATCTGAGAAGAATTGAACAAACTCTGCATAAAGCATCAGATAAAGCTTTTTTCTGCTGCAGACAGGTAGGATTTAACAGCCTGTCCACAGTCCAAAAGAGCACAGTTGGTCGATCCTTCCCAGCAGCAATCTCCCTGGACAGGAACTATGCCTTCTTATGGGTGATTGCCCCCTGATACTCTACATAATGAGAGTGCAGGGCCAGTCTGTCTGCCTCTAGCCCGGACCACCGCCAGCAGTGCTCTAACCTCCAATCCATTATCTTCATCAACTTGAGCACGGGGATCTCAAGTGAGAAGATTTGGGTCATACATGTACCAGTGCAAGACAGTCAAGCCCAGCTGACATCGACCTATGATAAGCGGTAACAGCCTCGCCCACACCCCGTATGCATGCACTACTCACACTGGATAGATCCACTACCACCAGAAATCCCTTTGGGGTCAAACCCCTCAAAGGGTGGTAGCTTACTATCCCAGTGGGGGAGGGTTCTCAGGGGGGCTGGAATGAGAACTCTACTGTGCAATGATCAGACCAAACGACCCAATCAGTCTTGAGGTTACTAAACTCAAGCCCAAGTGAGAAGACCAGGTCCAACATGTGGCCACCCTGGTGGGTCACAGTGAAAACTTTCTGTGACAGGCCCAGAGATGACATTGTCTGGAGGAGGTTATAACCCAGCCCAAAAGATTTGTCCTTGACCCAGACATTGAAGTCCCCCAGAACTAAACATCTGGGGGACTCCAACGTCCAACGTCTCACTGACAATGAAGTCGGCTACCTCCTGCAGGAATTCTCCTGCTGCCTCAGAAGAATCCTGCAGCCATGCCTGGCCCACCACGAACAGCCACACATTCAAAGGAACCCGGTCTTCCCACCTGGTTTACAGTGAAACCAAGCTCAGATCTAAAACAGATGGCCACTCCCCTGCCCCTGCATTCCACTCTGGGGCAGTGCACCATCAAGTACTCTGGGGGGACGGTGGCCTCTAAAACTGGGCCAGCATCATCACCTACCTAGATCGACCATGGCAATCAAGTGCGCTATAATCACGGTCTTGTTCCTGATCAATCTGGTATTGAAAAGCGCTGCCCTGACTGGATTGGTGGGCAGTGTAGCTCTGCTGGGTGCTAGTCCACTCAGGTGGAAACCCTGGGGATAGGGACCAAACACGTCCCTCCTCTCCCTAAGGCCTGTCGACACTCAGGGTGCCTTCTGCACCTGATAACATCAATCTGCCCCTCTCCCAAGGTACCCAGGTGCCCGGCCAATATCAATCAATGCAAACTCTCTTAATTCCGACCTCCCAACAGGGACGAGCTGTAATGCTGGAAACTGGGAGATCAAGAAGCTGGGATGCCTCGTGCATGATCCTAATATGCCCCCCGACATCCCCAGACACATTCTGTCCAAATCAAATAGCCTTGATAAACAACAAATGACTATCAATCACAACAGACTTAATTCACCTAACCTATAAAATCTAACCAATCATATCACACAACTCATACATGCAAACCATGCACAACACTATACAAATATACTTATTTAAATACACAAACACTACACGCAAACCCTATAAACCCAACCCCCAAAGAAACAGTGCCTCATTACCCACAAAATACAACCCAATTACTTTATGCTAATATACAACTCCCCCACCTAACCACAACCCACCTTCCTTTAACATAAAATAAGGCAGATTTTAGTTTTCAGGAGAGATCAAAGGACAGTGTCCCATGACATTATGTAAAGTCACTGCTCCAAACTGGAGCAAAATACAAAGCTAGTTTATAGAATACAATGTTTAACTGCAGTCAAAAGAATTCAACCCAAGGGTGGATACTTTAGATGGGGTGGAGAAAATGAGGAGGGACCTAAGGAAGCTTGAAAAATGGTCTGATGTGTGGCAACTGAGGTTCAGTTCTAAAAAGTGCAAAATAATGTGCCTGGGATAAGGGAACCCTGGAGAGAGCTGCAGGATGGGGGGAGTTGCTGATGGTCACCAAGGAAGAAAGGGATCTGGGGGTTATCATTTCTGACAACCTTAAGGTGTCAAAGCAGAGTACAAAGGCTACAGAGAGGATGAGTGGCATGCTGGGGTACATAGGCAGAGGTATCATTAACAGAAGGAGGGAGGTAGTGATTCCACTGTATAAAACACTAGTGACGCCTCACCTGGAGTACTGTGTACAATTCTGGAGGCCACATCTTCATAAGGACATTGGCAGTGTGGAGGCAGTCCAGAGAAGGGTGACGAAGATGGTACAGGGCTTGCACCAGAGAACATATGAGGAGAGATTAAAAGACCATAATATGTACTCGCTGAAGGAAAGGAGGGAGTGGGGAGACATGACAGAAACCTTCATGTACCTTAAAGGCATAAACAAGATGCAGGGGGTGACATCTTTCAATATAGGAGGAGTACAGGAATGATGCAGCATGATATGAAATTGGAAGGTGGCAGGATAAGGGGAAGTGTGAGAAAGTTTTTCTTCATGGAAAGGGTGGTGGACACATGGAACCGTCTGCCACAGGAGGTGGTGGAAGCAAGCACAGTGGGGGATTTAAACATGCATGGGACAGGTATAAGGGGACCCTAGAAGTGGGAAGGAGAGGAGAAAGCCTTTGACCGAGAAGGATCAGAAGCTACAAACAAGAGTAGGGCTTACAGGCAGATTGGATGGACCTAGTGGTCCTTATCTGCTGACAATTTCTGTTTCCCCTGGATTGGCATGCTCAGGAAAATAACCTGGGATGGGGATGGTTTGAATCAAAGTAAACTCTGACACCTCCTTTGGTAGAAACTTAGGATTGGTACGCAAAGACACACTGTCTTTGTGAAAATTCAAATAAGGAAGCTCACACATTACAGCCTGAAGATAGAAATTCTTCAAGCAGAAGTAATAGCAACGAAAAATAATGCTTTCCAAGACAGAAAGCATAGGCTGTAAGTCACGGCTGGCTCAAGAGAAGCTAAAGTAAGCTTTTCCAACACAAAATTCGGATCCCAAGTTAGGGCTGGATTGCAGATAGGAGGCTTCAAGTGCAGAATGCCCCTCAAAAAGGTATGGGCCACCTCCAGCTGAGTAACCATGCGACCATCAATAAGCACACAGAAAGCTAAAAAGGCAGTCAAGGGCAATTTAATAGAAGAGTATTGCAGGCCTGCATCTGACACGGACAGCATATACTCCAGAACCCAATTTACCTGACAGTAAAATAATCAAAGTTAGTGGGACGTGGCTCACGAAGCAAACCACTTCTACATCATAGAATATGTGGCTCTGTTGGAAGATTTTCTGACAGCCACCCAAACTTTGCCACCTTTTGTGACATCCCAAACTAAGCAATGGCTATATCCTCAGGAGCCATGCATGAAGGGGTAGTTACTTGCGGTCTGGATGAACTAGGGTTCCCTGTTCATGTGATGGCAGAGGTACTGGTGGTTCCACTGCCAGTTGCTGCAGTAAGAGGAACCAAATCTGACAAGGTCACGGGGGGGGGCAACGAGTATCACAGCTGCACCCTCCATTTGAAGCTTGACTAGCACTCTCTGAATTTGAGGGAAGGGGGGGAAAGGCATACAGGAACCTCCCATTCCAAGTAAGGGGCAACACATCTCGCCAGAAAACTCCAGGCCCTGGAACGAGAGACCAGAAAAGCAGCAGTTTTGCGTTGTGTGGATATGCAAAACGTTCTAACTCTGGATGACCCCATCTGTTGAACAGCGCTTCTGTGACAGAGGTTAGCAGCTCCCACCTGTGCATCCTGGACTATGACTTGCTTAGCCTGTCTACCGGGATGTTTTGGGCCCTTGGGAACATGTACTGCTGATAGTCCTAGACCCTGTAGACCCAATACCAGACTTTCATTGCCTCCCTGCACAGGGAGTAGGAATAAGTTCTCTCTTGCTTGTTGATGTAATACATCACACTTATGCTGTCCATTTGTATTAGCAAAGGGCTTGGGGATAGTTGAGTTTGGAAGACCTATTGGCCTACAGGAATGCTCCCATTTCTAGGACATTTATATAGAGGGTGCTCTCCACTTTGGTCCATGTACCTTGTGTCTTATGGGGCCTTAGATGTGTCCCCCACCCCACTCTATCCCTGAGCCATCTGTAGTGAGAATCTGATGATGAGAGTGGATCAGGAAAGGAACACCCCTTTAGCAAGTGTCTGGGTTCCATCTACTATTGAAGCACCTTTCCGATAGTTGAGGTTACTAGAGCGTTCTGCTCTAGGTCATCTGTACTTTGGTCCCATTGGACTCTTAGTGTCCACTGTTGGATTCTCATGTGCTGTCTGGTCAGTTACACTGTGGTGATGGCTGCTGCCATCATGCCAAGGAGTCTCGGGAATGTCATGGCTGTGACATACCTGTTGTTGTAGATCATCTTGGCCTGGGGCCATCAGACGCTCAGCCCTGTCCTGGGGCAGGAAAGCTAGGCCTTGGGCTGTGTCCAGGACTTCCCCGATGTATTTCAGATGCTGACAATGGGTCAGAACTGACTTCTGGAGGAGAGACTAAAGGAGCTTAATATGTATAGCCTTGAGGAAAGGAGGAGGGGGGGACATGATAGAAATGTTTAAGTACCTCAGTGGAATCAACAAAGTCAAAGAGGGTAGCATCTTTCAGAAAAAGAGATGTACAAGAACAAGGGGACACAATTTGAAGATAGAGGGGGGGACGGCTCAGGGGCAATGTGAGGAAGTATGTTTTCAAAGAGAGGGTGGTGAATGCATGGAACAGCCTTCCTGAGGAGGTTGTGGGGTCTAAAACAGTGGGACAATTCACGAATGCATGGGACAGACATAAGGCAATTCTTGTGGGGGGTAGGAAGAAATAGGCTGTTGGTTAACTAGGATCTGCAGCTTATCCTGTAGGTAGGGAAATGGGCAAAGTAGGTGGGCCAAGTGGTCCTTATCTGCCGTCAAGGTCTATGTTTCTATGTTGGCACGTTGATGGTAATCCCCAGAGCATCAAACAGGTGTCTGGTACAGTCTCGCGTGTGAGAAAGCTGCTGTTTGTAATGAGCCTTAAGAAGCCAGTCGTCCAGGTAGGAGAAGACGTATAGGACTTCTCTGCAGAGGGCTGCTGCCACCACTGCTAAACATCTGGTAAGGACCCATGGCACTGATGATAAGCCAAAGAGCAATACCCTGAACTGCTTGTGCTCCCCCAAACATTAGATATTTCCTGTGAGGGGAGCAAATCTTGATATGCGGGTAGGCATCCTGCATATTCAGGGAACAAATCCAGTCCTCTACTTTCAGCAGTGGACGCAGACCTTGCAGAGTGACCATTCTGAGCTTCTTGTACTCTATGAAAAGTTCAGATCTCTAAGATCTAGACTGAGTCTCAGATCTCCTGTCCATTTTGGGACTAGGAAGTACCGAGAATAGAAACCGTGTTCCTTTGTTCCTATGGAACAAGTTTTACTGCCCTTTTCTGAAGTAAGGTTTGACTGTCCTCCAGAAGCAATGGGATGTGCTCTGGAGGGTAATGGAAAGGCACTAGTGGACAGTCTAGAGGTAATTTCAAAAGTTCCAGAGCGTGACCATGTACTATTATCTGCAGAACCCAAGCATCTGATGTTACCCTCCTCCACTGGTCTAAGTAGAGGAAGACGCAACCTCTGACAACCACTCCTGCAGGCAATGGTGGTCAGGGCTGAGGAAAGAGTCAAGCTGAGCCAGTTCCTGCAGCTGCTGCCATGGTGCCATGTCTAGTGGCTTGTGAATGGGCACCTGGGGTGGTTCCTGGTGGGGGTAGGGCAGCTACTGTTCTGCCCTTACCTTGCTGTCTGGCTGTGAAGCGGTGTCTGGTAGTGGCCAGCAAAAATGGCACCCTATGTTGTCTGTTTGGCTGAGTATGACAGAGAGAATGAATGGATTTCAGGGTTCTGCCTGAAGCTTGTAAACTAGAGAGGATATCTTGCACGTCTGCACCAAACAATTTGTATCCTCTGAATGGGGCACTGACAATGGATTTGCTGGACATCATTCGCAGAGCCAGCCACTCTAAGCCAGGAGTGCCTCCTGAGGCATATTGCAGTGGCAGCTGCCCTGCCAGAAGCATCTGATATATGAGGAATGTAGGCGATGTTTGCCTATGTTGGAACCTGCTGCATGAGCCTTTAACATTTCCTGCTTAGGAGCACCCTCTGGGAGAGCCTGAGCTGCTGCTTTGAAATTCCTCTACAGAGTATTTTGATATTTGACCATATAGGTTTGATAATTTGAGATTCTGAGGCCCAGACAGGCAGAAGCAAATGTTCTCTTGCCCAAGACATCACGTCTCCTGGATTCTTTACCAGGAGGAAGAGAACTAAGGTGTTTTGGTGCCTTAGATCTCTCATAGTCATGGGCATTTATGACCACTGAATCAGCTTCAGGTGGGCCAGCAAAACAAGGCTTGCTGAGGGAGCTTGATACATCTTATCTGCCTTCCTGGGTGCAAGCCCCCCCCCCCCCCAGTATCTATGGGTATCCAGGTGGTAAAGGTGGGAGGGGGTGCCGTACGAACCAGAAAACGTAGTCCAAGGTAAATAGAAAATGCTCTTTACCTGGTTCTTTTGATGGCAGCGAGATGGCTTCACTAGTTAGGGAGCAAGCTTTCTTCTGAGTTCCAAAGGTGGGCTGCAGGGGGCAATGTTTCTTAGCAGCCATACAACTGCACAGTTCAGATTAATTAAGTTCAACGTCCACTCCAGAATCACAGATGCAAAAACAGATTTAATGAACAAGAAAATTAACCACTTCCATGGAGCATGGGAGGGTACATACTACAGTGGGGACACTTCACAGGCCGAAATCTGACATTCCTTCTGAACATCTCTTTTCTAACAGACTGATTTAGTGCGTGCAGACATTCCCTTGAGCTGAAAAAGCTACATTCCTGACAGTAGGAATACGGTGGACTGAACCAGGCCCCACTTAGAGGAGCATGAATTTAGCAGTATTTCCATTTCATATCCCTTCTTTTCAATCCAGTCTTTACACAGGCACTGGCTTACTTTTCATTCTTTTTCCCACTCAAAGGACATAGGCTGACCCACAGGATGCACTCACCCACAGGTGAGACTACTCAACTACACAGGGCCTCATCGGTGCTTACCCTACCAAGGTGCCAGAGATCACTTGGTAGGCATCCTTCTCTTTGCTCTGTGGGCACCAGTTCTCACACTGCACCTACAGGCCACAAATTTGTGCTCCAATTCTCCCCTTCTGATTCCACTCTCTACTGGCCTGAACTGCCACACATTTCATGCATGGATCTTCGAGGGACAAGGGCCGGGATGGAAAGTGGCCCACCCCGGCCCCACCACGTCCCTCTGGCTGAACTTGTGGGCCGACTCCCTGACACTTCTCTTCTGCCTCTGGGCTCCCTTCTGAAAAGGTGCCAAACCCAGATATTTATACCCTGATGGAGATGAGGCCCCCTGCCAGCAGCAAGCAGGCCCAACTCCAGGACCTACAGCTGCCATAGCTCTCTCACTTTGTGTAGTTACACCTAGCAACCAAAATTAACTAGTATGTCCCAAGAGGCTGCTTACATGGGTATGGTAGGTATCATGTTAGGCCTATGCCAGGCAGCCAGGGTGATATCCTGCAATGCAGGAAGGAGGGGAGGAATGATGATGGGTGGGGAGTCAGGCAGTTCTAAGAAGTCCACTAGGTTCTTCATAGTAGTGCCCTTTTCATCTAAATCAAATCCCATAGCAGTTTGTTACTCCTGCATCATGCTGATAAAAGTGGGATGTTCAGGGAGAGATCTGGGAGTATATACCACAGAGTCCTCACTCCCAGTGAATACCATGGAGCTAGTCCTCTCATAGTCATCTACATAATCCTCTTCCTCCTGCATGATAAGATCAGTGCTATACTCCTGGTTCTCGTCAAAGTGTTCATCAAGATGCAGGGAGGGAGAACAGAAAGTTGTCGATGGCCAAGAGGTGGTCTGGTGCATGAATCTGGCAGGTGTTGATAAGCTGGGGTTTGTTCTGCTGGGCTCTACCACTCTTTAATGTCGACCGGCATTACAGCAAGAGGAATCATGTCAACCACAAATCGCGGACGGCATGATTCCTTGCAGACTCCAGGTCCTGTTTTTCTGTCAGGGCGCTTTGCCCTCCCAACCCCCATGCGGGGGGCTCTGCCCCTGCACCCCCCAACTAAAAGATTGTTAACTCCAGTTGGAATTAACTCGGGGCAGGGGTGCAGAACCGGGAGACAGCATGCCCCTGTCTCAGGCATACCATCACAGCAACCTGTCAGCAAAGGGTTGATTTTGTTGACAGAAGCATAGTTCTCTATGTTGGTGTAGTCATACGGGGAGGGGGGGCATACCATCCTGCTGGCCCTTGTCAACTTATTCCCCTTCTGCAGAAGGAGGTTGTAGCAGCTGCTTAAGGATGTCAGTAAAGGACAAGAGAACTGTCTACATGTTACTTGATGTCAATGTGGGAAATATTGTCTGATTCCCAGATGTTGGCGGTGACTCACCAGCTGTAATACAACTGGTGGAGCTCTTAGCCTGCCTGAACCTGGCTTCACTGTCGAAAATCAGGGCAACTGGTGGCATCGCCGCTGAAGTGGTCAACAGCACTGAAGTGGTTGTGCTGGAGCTGATAGGCAATTGTGAGTGAACTCGGGAGACCTTATCTTTGTTACAGTCCCTCTCCTAGTGCTTATACTTGTGCTGCCCCAAACCTTTCTCCCAGGACTTGGGGGCTTGAGAGCCCAAGGAGTACTCCAGCAGTGTGGCAAAGAACTCCTGGAGCTCTTCCTCGGTCTTCTCTTTCTCTATCTTGGCCACCTGCTGCTTCAAAAGGTAGGTTCCTAAAGCCTTCTGTCAGCATTGCCAGGTAGCAGTGCTGAATTTTCTACAAATCTGGCAGGCCTTCACATTATGGGCTGAGCCATGGTAGTGGACACAGATGTTGTGCGAGTCGCCCGAACATATATTTTCACCACTCTTGCAGTAATTGAGCAATTTCAACGGCTGTCTAGTCAACATACACAGTGTCAAAAATCACTTTATAAAATGTGATCATTAACTAAGGAGAGAATAAATAAAATAAATAAACCCCTAGACCCTCTCCTCTCTCTCTCTCCCCCTTGCCTCTCCTCCACTCCCTAACCAGTCACTAATAACTGACAGCCCTCCTCTTAGTGCTCAAATGAGACATTAATTGCCTATATATAGTCTATTCCTGATGTATATAGAACTTATAGGTATGTAGCTAGTGTTCATGACTAGCTCTACACTATTGTATCCACTGTATAATGTATGCCAGTTTTTGATATTATACTGCACTGTCTCTCTGTACAATTTGTTCTGCTTTGTTGTACCATCTACGACCCCAGGTCGACCCTGAAAAAGGAACTGTAATTGTCTTAGTGGTCTTACCCGGTCACCAAAACTCAAATAAAGAAATAAACAAATACATAAATTGAAAACCGTCGATAGTAATGGCAGTGTTTCCATGGAAGGTCCGAGGAGAATAGTCGACGGTGGGAAAAGAACTGAGGAGGGAAGGGTATCCATGTTTATATGGAAACTGCTGACGTACGACGTCATCATGGTGCCCCTAATGGACTGCTGGCAAAAGTTTCCACGTAGTCATAGTGCCTGATGGCTATAGTTCCATAGGTACGGCCTGATGATAGATATATCCTCAAGGAAAATCTGTGTGCTGTCCATCTCTGTTACATGAATCTCCCAGTTCGCCCCTATAGGTGCTACCATTATTTTGTTGACACCAACTGGGGCACAGGCAATATTGTATCTGGCTCTGGAGTGCCAGGCTTTGCAGCTCCTTGGAGCCAGAGTGCCAAAGCACCATAAAGAAAAGATCACTCTGCACCCCTGAATGAAAATATAAGTAACTCCGGGGAGGGAAAGCCGCAAAAGAGGGAGAAATAGTTGGGGCGCAAAACACAATGAGAGTGAGGGAAATCAAAAATCAAGATTGCCCCAGCCACTCTTGCCATTGTTATGGCGCTCTAATAGCATCAACAAAATTAAGTAATCGTTCTAAAGGTATACCAACTCTCCCAACTCATGTTGCACCTCTGTACTCAGAGAACCGCTGTGCACATCTCCACAGAATAAAACTTCCAGCCCATATTGCAATTCCATAATCAGCGAACCACTGTGTGCTTCTCTGTTTTATGAAACTCCAAGCTTGTACTGCAGTTCTGTGATCAGAGAATCACTGTGAGCTTCTGTAATATTAAACTCCCAGTCCATGCTGTGGTTTTGTAATCATAAAAATAATGTATACATCACTGTGTACATCTCTGTCATATGAAACACCCAACCGTTACTGCAGTTCTATAACCTGGGAAAAGTGGTGTACATCTGTGTAATACAAAACTCCCAGTCTGTACTGCAGTTCTGTAATCCGAAAACAGCTGTGTGCATCTGTGTTATACAAAAGTTCCCAATGTGTACTGCCGTTCTGTAATCAGAGAACCACTGTGTACATTTTTGTTATGTGAAACTCCTGTACTGCTGTTCTGTAATCAGAGAACCACTGTGTACATTTTTGTTATGAGAAACTCCCAGCCTGTACTGCAGTTCGGTAATCAGAAAACTGCTGTGAGCATCTCCGCTATAATAAACTCCCAGCCCTTACTGTAGTTCTGTAATCAGAGAAGGGCTGTGAACATCTCTGTTATATGAAACGCCCAGCCTGTACTGCGATTCTGTAATCAGAGAACCACTGTGTGCATCTCTGTTATATGAAACTTCCAGCTTGTACTGCAGTTCTGTAACTAAAGAACTGCTGTGCACATATCTGTTATATGAAAGTACTGCAGTTCTGTAATCAGAGAACCATTGTGTGCACCTCTGTTATATGAAACTCCCAGCCTGTACTGCAGTTCTGTAATCAGAGAACCGCTGTGTGCACCTCTATTATGTGAAACTCCCAGCCTGTACTGCAGTTCTGTAATCAGAGAACCACTGTGTGCACCTCTGTTATATGAAACTCCCAGCCTGTACTGCAGTTCTGTAATCAGAGAACTGCTGTGTGCACCTCTGTTATGTGAAACTCCCAGCCTGTACTGCAGTTCTGTAATTGGAGAACTGTAAGGCTACAGTATGCCCAGTAGTTCAATGGGTGGAGCAACAACATCACTCCCCCATCAGGTCTTAAAAGGAGACTCCTCCTGGACTGTTCCAGGATTTGTTTCTTTGTTGCGGCTGGAGATGCCGCTGTTCCTCGCTCCCTGCCTAATACTCAAGTTTCTACCTGTTACTGCGGTCACCTCCAGCCGCCGGCTCCTCGCGTTTTCTGCCCCTTCCAGTACCTTCTGTTTTGTCTCTGCCTCCTCCGCTCCACACTGCCCCTTTTTGTTTCTCCACTGCCACTTCCCTCTAGGCATGATTCTGCAGCCAAACTGTCACTCCTTTCGGCATTGCCTTTGTTCATCCTGTATGCCGACTCCTCGGACTGCCAACCTGGAACATCACATCGCTTTTGAGTCTGCGTACTCATCACTTATCGCATGGGTTGGGGCTTTCATCTTTGCCCTGGCTAGAATCGCTTTGCCTTCTTCCCCTTTCCTGCTGGAGTGGCAGTTCACTCTGCCCATCGCAACACCAAGGGGGCTTCTGTTGCTCCTCACTGGCCCCATCCTGGCCAGGGTTGCATCGACCTTTCTAGAACACGAGCAGGGTCAGCAGTTCCCTGTTATCACATGCTGCTGCGCTCTGACTCCACCCTCCTTCCTCTGGTTGGTCTTTCGGGCTCTCCCTTCCAACCACCACTGCCATTCCTTGTTGCCGAGGGCTCTGCCGCACTTGGTGTGCCCTGTCTCTCCTGCTCCCCAGCTGGGGGCTGCTGCTGTCTGCATTTCTGCAGCACTGCTTTTCTGGAGATTTGAGGGGCTGCTGTGCTCGTCCGACTGGTGGCAATCCTGTTCCATGTCTCGCTTCTCACTCCTTGCTCTGGACACTTTCCACTGCCTCTTGCACTTCTCTAAAATTTCCTCCCCCTCCCCGTGTTTCTCAGTCCGATTATGCTGCTTCGCCAGCCTGATCGGACCTTGCATTACAAGGATTTATTTAACTCCAAAAATTGATTAGCGTTTTGGACATAAAAGTACTAAAACATTGTGAAAATGCATAGCACTTGCCTCACTGTGTTTAACAAATGTAACACTTCTAGAAAACCTATATAAATACTTTCTGTACAGCTGGCATTGTCCCAAGAAAAAAACTGCTAATCAATTATTTAAAACCCTGCATTAGTAACTCGCACTCTCCTGTACCTACCCCCCATACGCTGGCAACCACTCATTCATTCTTCACCAGACCATGTTCCCCTTGATGTCTCCTCCTCTTGCCTGCACATATTCCTTCTATTTCATCCTACTTGGCTGCTGGTATTTCCTTTAGTTTTTCTTGCTGGTTTCCTTATATGTTGCTCCAGCGGCTACCAATAGGGTTCATGATTTCTTCAGTTGCCTCTGCGATGCATCATGTACTGTTGTACCTGGCTTATTCATCTGGTCTTCATTGACACTCCCCACACCTCACTGCACCAGTATTCTGGTACCTTCCGGCATTGCAGTAATAAACTTGGCTAATTTCTTCATTCTCGAACCTATTTTCTCCTATGCCAGCTGCTGTGTCTCTGCTCCAACCTTACCCCACTCCCTCTCTGCTTTGATCAGTTCCGTCCTCTGGCCGCCTGTATGTGGCTTCCCCATTTCTGACTACCCACCCTTAGTGGACAGAGTTTCATTTCTGGTTGTACCGCCTTCTGTTGGAGTTGATCAGGGTGTGTCTCTCGATTCCATGTTCAACCTTCATTTCCACTCCCTTACTGCTGGCATCGGATAATTTTTTTTCCCTGCTTGTGCTTTCTTTTTGGGGTGTTTCCCCTATCCTGCTATCACCACCTATTTGTATCTTCTTACTCTAGTCATACATTCTGGACCACTCGACTCGTATATCTTCCACTTCATGTGAAACCTCCATCGTTGCTGAACCTCATCCTTCTTATACCCTACTTGGCCTCTTACATACCCTACCCATACTGGCCTTCAAGGCTCTCCCTCCATTATCGTACTTCATCCTTTCATACCTTGCCTTCACCATACCAGCCTCCAAGGCTTCACTCCATCATTGTACATCCTTCATTTCATACCCCACCTTAACCGTTCTGGCCTGCAAGGCTTCTCTCCGTCATCGTACATCTTCCATTTCATATTTCACCTTAACCATACTAGCCTTCTAGGCCTCATTTCATAATCGTACATCGTCCATTTCATTCCTCACCTTAAACCGTTCAAGTCTTCATGGCTTCTCTCCATCATTGTGCATCGTCCATTTCGTATCTTACCTTACCCATTCTGGCCTTCAAGGCTTTATTTCATCATCATACATCATCCATTTAATTCCTCACCTTATTCCATTCAGGCTTTCAAGGCTTCCCTCCATCATCATACATCTTCTATTTCATATTTCACCTTTATCGTACCAGCCTTCCAGGCTTTGTTTCATCATCGTACATCATCCATGTCATTCCTCACCTTACTCCATTCAGGCCTTCAAGGCTTCTCTCCATCATTATACATCATCCATTTCACATTGCTCCTTAACCACACTGGCCTTCTCGGCCTCCATTCATAATTGTACATTGTCCATTTCATTTTCATTTTAAAACCATTCAGGCTTTTACGGCTTTTATTTCACCATCATTCATCATTCGTTCTTTCTCACCCATTCTGTCCTCCTGCATTGACTTCTAATCTCATTGTGGTCTGTGGGCTTCACCCGGTCATCTTTGTCTCTCTCCTTTACATCCTTTGTTCCTATTCAGCAGTCCTTGCTGACCTTCTATGCTTCTGTCTGTCAGTGAACTTCATATATTCATTGCGATCCTGCACTCATCTATTCTGACTTCATAGCTAGCCATCATTAGCAAACCCTCATTAGCATTCCTGTCAGAAAGACAGGGTGAGAGCTTCATCTAATTTGGAATATTTTCCTCTTCCTTCAATATTGACTCTAATTTGCACTAGATGAGCCATCGCTAAGCAACCCATCCTTCAGCCTGGAGGGAAGGTGACCTGGGTCTTGGATCTCCAGAGGTTTTCTCCTCAAAGTGTTTTTTTCCTCTCCTCCGTGTCGATTGTCATAATATTAGGCAGGGTTAGTGCTGTCTTAGGTTCTGCAGTTAGGTTCTGCATGGCTCTAGCTGTTCCCTCTCTCCTTAGGAAGTCTGCCATTCTGCATCTTGTCAGATTTCCTTTTGTTTATAATGTTCATCATAGCTTGTTCTTCTCCTGTCCTTCCCATCTACGTCTATCATCATATTTCCAGTCTCGATATATTCTGATTTCTTGCCTCTTCGGAGCTCGATGTCCTTTTGGGTATTCTTTTTAGGCTTCTTCCTAAGCTACCCTTAGACAAGGAAATCATTACTGTGGCACCCATAGCGGTGGAACCCTCCTCTATGTTTTCTCGCCGCTGTACCCCTACAGGCTGGTATATCCCATGGATAGAGAGGCAAACAGCCCCAATGTATCTAAGTCACACAAGCATACATCTTATCAAGTTGTGTAAGTGCATTGAATTGAAAGACTATGCCTGTGGTTCAATGGGTGGAGCAACAATGTCACTCCCCCAATCAGGCCTTTAAAGGCCACTCCTCCTGGACTGTTCTAGGGTTCGTTACTTCATTGCCCCACCACCCTCCCCTCTTCCTCCAGTTGCATGTTTCTCTTTCCATGGGCTTCTTCCTAAGCTACCTTTAGTCAGGGGTATAATTTCTGAGGCTCTTATGGGGTGGAACCCTCCTCTAGGGTTTCTCGCTGTCGTACCCCTATAGGGTGGTATATCCCATGGATAGAGAGGCGAACAGCCACAATGTATCTAAGTCACATAAGCATACATCTTTTTAAGTTGTGTAAGCACATTGACCCACTGTCTACATCTCTGCTATATGACCTCACAGCCTGTACTGCAGTTTCGTAATCAGAGAACTGTTGTGTGCATCTCTGTTATGTGAAACTCCTAGCCAGTACTGCAGTTTTGTAATCAGAGAACAGCTGTGTATATCTCTGTTATATGGTACTCCCAGCTTGTACTGCAGTTCTGTAATCAGAGAACTGCTGTATATATCTGTTATATGAAACTCCATGCCCTTTCATCAGTTCTGTAATGAGAGAACCACAGTGTACATAGGGATGTGCGAAACCGGAAAATTTCTCCCAGTGAAATATTTTGCATAATTAGTGCATTTCATAAATATTTCACTAGGCGTAGAAATTTGAAATTTCGCTGCAGTTAGCGTGACATTTTGCCCTGCCAGTGCAAATTTCACTCATGGGCGAAATTTTGCACTCGTGGGTCAAATTTCACCAACTGCAACTAACGTTCGCCACCTGCTGGAGAAATTTTACCTCCCTCGGCAAAATGCTGTGGCCACTGGCCAAAGTTCTCCATAGTGTCTAGTGGTCGCCCCACCCCCCACCGCTCACTGGACGAAATTTGTTTTCGCTGGTGTCCAGTGGTCCCCACCAGCTGATCACCAGCTGAAATTACATGAAATAAGCACCCACACACACAAGTTACCCTGCTCCCATTTGATTTATTTTAAAAAATAAATAAAATTCACCCTGCACTCCTAGTGTCTAGTGTCGCCCCATCTGATCACTGGCCATAATAACATGAAATAAGTATCTCCCCTAAGCTACCTGCACAATTCGCTTGTTTTATTAAAACAAAATTCACCCTCCACTCCCTGGTGTCTAGTGGATCCCCCACCCTATCAATAGATAGTGCAGCCACTCAGCTCCCCCACCAGTAACCTGACTGGGCCGACTTTGGTAGAGAGTTGCCTGGAATCACTGGTTACATAGTACCATGAAGGCTATGCGGAGCAGCAGGAGGAGGCCAGGCCAGCCAGGGGCTTATATAATACATGCCAAATGGGAAGCTGCTCCCACTGCCTGAGGCTGTGATGTCCACTGTGACTCCTTAGTCCCCTGCTGTAAGAAAAACAAAGAAGCCACAAACATGACACCACAACACCAAGCAGCTAATGAAACAAGTTATATACATGCCAGCCATGAAAGCAGGATTAGGGTATCATCAGAAACAGACTGCTGAGGGTTTGGTATAAGTAAGGTTTGGTAAAGGTGGGAGTAGCAATAAATGAGCCTAAATAACACAAATATAGAAGTGAGGAGCAATGCAGAAGGGCAGGCTACTGCAGGGAGTAGGCAGGGGAATGAGACAGAGTGATAGCTGCTATGAGGAGTTAATTGAAGTTTACACAAGGCACTGGATGGTACGAACATGATGCTTTGGTTTCAGTATTAAAAATAAATTGAACAAGAATCATGATACCCTAAATGCCTTTAAGGCAGAGTTAGGTATTTATAAGGCAGTAAATATGGAGTAGTTATTAACTAGGCAGGAGAGCCAAGAACCAGGTGTAATCAATTAAGCTAAGCATGACAGCAGTCTGCAGTGTGAGCTGAAACATACAATAATGATTGCAGGAACTGAGGATTGTTAGGCAGAAAAGCAGGTTGAGCTAAAGCATCCAAGGAACCATTCAGTGGACAGATGCCCACAACATCAGCTGAGAAATGGATCCTGGAGGAACAGGCACAGGGCAGCCTGAGGCAAGGAAACACAGTGTGTACCTGAAGCACAATTAGCAATGTATACACAGGGTGTTAGAAAACTAAAAAGCCCAAAAGAAACAAACAAGGCAAACACAAGGACAGGAGCAGGAAGCAAGGCAGCACACATGGAAGCACGGAGCAGCTGGAGGCCAGCAATACAAACCAAAAGCAGAAGAACACACAAACAAATGCAGCACAAACCAAGCAGAGTCCAAGCAAGCATGGGGGGGGGCAAAGCCCCAGGAGTGAAGACAGACCATCAGAGCCTCCGCTGCAAGGAAAAAATGCTTGTGTGTGGAGTGAGAAGAGCAGCTCTTTAATGGGCTGAATGGGGGTGTGGCCAGTTGCACCACCCCCCTGAACTACAGGTTGTAGCCTTTCAATTATATGAAACTCCCAGCCTGTACTGCAGTTCTGTAATCAGAAAACTGCTGTGAACATCTGTTATGTGAAATTCCCAGCCTGTACTGCAGTTCTGTAGTAAGAGAACCGCTGTGAACATCTGTTATGTGAAACTCCCAACCTGTACTGCAGTTCTGTAGTAAGAGAACCGCTGTGTACATCTGTTATGTGAAACTCCCAGCCTGTACTGCAGTTCTGTAATCAGAAAATCGCTGCATGCATCTTTGTTATGTGAAACTCCCATCACTTACTGCAGTTCTGTAATCAGAGAACTGCTGTGAGCATCTCTGTTATATGAGACTCACAGCCCATTCCGCAGGCCTATAATTAGAGAACAGCTGTGTGCATCTCTTTTATACACATGTGTAACCCCCTACAAATGGAGTGTCCCAAAGTCTTCCTTGGGCTTGCCTAAATGCCCACTGCCAGGCTAGCATTCTGTGCCTTAACAATTTAAAAGTGTTTGCATATGAGTGCCCTGTTAGCTTCTGTGCCTGTCTCTTTAAGAGCTGCCTATTTCATAGTTTATAATTAATCTGGGTAGGGGCCAAGCAGTTTCAGGCTTGAGTCCCACCCGGGCGGCTGTATTATTGATCCATTCTGCCATCGCTATTTGCGCAGAGGGAGCCCTACAAGGATATGTGACTGTTTGCTGATTATCTGCTTTAGTAATATTAATATTGTAGTTTGTCTAACCAGCTTTCCTTTGCAGCATGGACATTTCTGTTAATCACCACCATTTTAGTTCTAGACTGCCAGTATGCACCGATCAGTACCATTGGGGGCTCTAAAATGGAGCCTGCCCCCAGGGGTCTTGTGGGAGTAAATTTTTGTAGGAATTGTAGTTTTTACATTTTGGCAGCTAAATGGACCTGGAGGGAGATCCCTTGCTTTGACAGACAGATGGATCAATCAGCCAAACCATTTATATCAGAGGGAAATCCCAGAGCTGCCTGCAGCAGTGGGGCAGAAGTGAGATGGAACTGGAAGAGTAAGGAGCTCAAGCCAGTCGAGCTGCTGCCCCACGGGGTAGCATGGTGATTTGGCTGGAAGGCTATGTCTGTCCTGCCTGCCTTCAGGTCTCCTACATGGAGAGATTTGAGCAATCTGAATTTGGACTTCGTCTCTGAGAATTTTGCTGTGCCCTGAATATTGGGCACAGTGAGTCAAGAGTCAGTTTTGGAGTTAGAGTTGAAAGAGTGAACTGTTCCAGCAATTCAAGCAGCTGTTCCTGCATAGTGTGCAGGAGAAATCAGCAGGAAGGCTTTGTTTGGCCTGCATCATCTTCCCAAGTGAAGAGACTGTGTGCCTGAAATCGGACTCCATCCAAAACTGCAGCTTTTGTGATCAGATCCTGAATTGTGATGATTTGAATTTCTCCTGAAGTGGATCAAAGATTTGCCTCTGTGCAACTGGCCTGTCAGGACTTGAGACTGCCACAGAGCGTACGGTTTGCACAGAGACACTGTGAGTTGCAACCAGACTGTCATCCGTGCTGTGGTATTTACTTACTCTTACTATAAGTGTGCTGATTGTGGAGCGTGGGTCGCGATTTGGTTCCCCACCTTGCTTAATGTGTCACGCTTGCTAGAAGCTGCATCCAGCACTTCACCGGACTGACTCCGAAGTGTTCACACTATCTGGGCCTTGCCATCCCAGCCCGGACAGCCACTCTCACAGCAGAGAAACAACTGATGAAAGACCTGCCTGGGGATTCAGCTCCCTGCTCAACACTGATGAACAGGAATGGCACCACAGTGCATCGTGTGGGCCCTGCTTCTCCTAGCAATCCAGCTCTTCATCCTGCGGTTTACATTTCGTCCATTCTGCATTCTGTAATGGGCAGTGTGAGAAAACACCAGGGTAGCTCCCTGCAACAGAGCTCAAATCGAAGCGTGCCGACTGATTTACTTGTTGTTCCTAATCATTTTGGACTGAGCTATCCAGCTCTGGATTACAAATTAAGGGTTTAAATGTATGTTGTGCTTTCTTTCTTCCAAAGGGCCCCAACAACAGCTGCAATGCCGGCCTACCCCGGGCACTGCTTCAGGCTAGCCTGTAGTTCCAACTGGGTACCCAGAGTTTGTGTGACTGTGTTCAGGGACATTTGAGTGCATGCCTTATAACCTGAATTATTCAGATCTCAAATCAACCCGCTAGATTACTGCCCCTGCCTTGTTCACACCCCCCTAATAAATCAGATCTAAATCCTTTTTCATCCAAACTGGTTGTAGTTTACCTCTGTATTGAAAGTACTGTGATATTGCTGTTTACTCTTACAAGCCTCGTTTTACAGGGTGTCTCCAGGGCCATTTCAGCCTATCCAGCAGTGGTGGTAAGTGTGGTACAACACAGGTTTACAGTGCATTACAGTGTGTGTGTTGAGGATGTGTCAGCTCAGACGTGCTTTGGCCACTAGAAGGAAAAGAGCGGGGTAACAGTGTCCCGGAGGGCTGTACCCAGGGCAGCTATTTATTTATTTATTTATTAATATTTCGGATAAATACCTTTGAGCCAATGGCTCTTTTACAAAGGTTCCACGTTAGTATACAAAGAATAGAAGTACAGTTTGTGTGAGATTAGCAGGCAAGCAGTTTGAATACAAAATTCAGTCCAGGGTATACATGGTCTAAAGCTACAGGTGATATAAATAACAGTTAGAACAACATAATCAAGTATACATTTAAGAATGATGAGTCACAACAAATAATATTTACATGAATTAAAGCTGCCAGAAGGGCATTGTCAAAGGGAAAGGTAGAGTGGAAAAAATTGAGTTGCTGCCAATTGTGCCAGGTAGCGTAGGAAAGTGGAAGAGAGGGTGGGTGTAGAGGGGTAACTGGAAGGGAGGTAGAACGAGGAGTGGGTGGGAGGCAAGGATCGGGGAACAAGTGCAACATTGGGTGGGGTGATCAGATTAGAAAAGGGAGAGAGGAAGGGAGTTGAAGGAGGGCAAGAGAGGAAGGTGGTGGACCTGGGCTAGGGAGAGAGGCAGGGGTAGATAAGGGGAGGGTGGAGGCAGGTAGAGGTGGTGATAGTAGAGAGGTGAGAAGAACAGAAGTGACTACCTGGGAGGATAGGAGAAACAGTCACAGGTGGCTCTGGACACATGCGTTTGACGTAGCTTGTGTTTGAATGAGCACAAGGTGCCTAAGTTGGTGAATTCACTGCCAGGGAGTTAAACATTTTACGGGCTCTACCTGCAAAAGACCGCTGGCCTTGGGTGGTGTGACAGCAGGGAAGAGCCAGAGAATAGTTGTCAGAGCTTCTTGTGTAATGGGGGTGGTTGGCTGGGCTTAAAAGAGCCTGAACCCCAGGGGGCATGAGTCCCATCAATGACTTTTTTGCTAGTAGGCAGGTTTGGAAAGTAATCCTTCCCTGAAGTTGTAGTCAGTTTGACTGTTCGTAGAGGTCGCAGGTATGCGTGCAATGGGCAGCACCAGTAAGCAGTCTGCAGGCCCTATTCAGCACTGTAAGAATTCACTGTAGTGCTGTAGCTGTGGCTGCTCCATAGATAACAAGCCCATAATCAATGATGGAGGCAATAGAGCTGTGTATTGCTAGCTTAAGGGCGTCTGGTGTCAGGCAGTGTCTATGTTTATAGAGAAGGCCTTTACGGATATTTATAGATTTTGCTACTGAATCAATATGGCTGGAGAAAGACAGAGTAGGGTCCAGGGTTATACCAAAGTATTTGAAAGTCTGCGTCTAGTCCAGGGTCACACCCGAGCTGTTTTTGATTGCCAACTGTTGGTGTTTATGCTTGTTATGTGTGCCATGGAACAGCATAGTCTTTGTTTTCTTGTGATTTAGCACTAGTTTCTGTGAGACGAACCAGGCCTCCACTTGCTTGAAACTTTCCTGCAGTTGTTTCCTTATACTTCCTGAATGCTATCTTTTTCTCCCTTACCTTCCCTGCCACTTCTTTTGAGAACCACAGTGGATTTTTCTTTCATTTTGATTTGTTTATTTGCTTCACACAAAGGCTTGTTGCCTCTGTGATGGCAGTTTTGATGTTTTCCCATTGTTGCTCCACCCCACCTTCTTGCCTGTTTGCTAGTGCTTTTCTGAGGCACTCTCCCATTTTGACAAAATCAGCCCTCCTGAAGTCCAGTACTTTCACTTTTGTGTGACTTGACTCTACAGCTAAGTTTCTCATGAACCACACTGTTTGGTAGTTGCTTGTTCCCAGATGGCTACCCACTTCAAGATCAGAGATCCTCTCTCCTTCCCCATTTGAGAGTACCAGGTCAAGGATTGCTCTCTACCGAGTGGGTTCCAAAACTAGCTGTCTGAGGCATGCCCCCTGTAGGGCATTGAGAATGGCCCTGCTCTTGGATGTGGCTGCAGCAAAGGTGCTCCAGTCAACATCTGGCATATTCATGTCCCCCATCAGCAATATCTCCCCTTTCTCTGCCATCCCAAGGATGCCTTCTATCATTTCCTTGTCCATTTCCTCCCCCTGAGATGGGGTCTGTATACAACCCCTGTATGGATTGTGGAGCCATTTCCAGTCTCCAGGGTGACCCACAGTGCCTCCTCTCCTCCCTGTTTACCCTTTAGTTCTGTTGCTTTGACTCAGTATGGCTCACATTGGATATGGGCAAGGAAGGAGTGGAATCTGGCACAAGAGTGCTGGACTTCAGGAGGGCTGACTTTGGGAGGATGGGGGAAGTGGTAAAAGGGTAACTGGCCAGAATTCAATCTAGTATGGACACTAACCAGAGGTGAGAGCTCATAAAGCTGGGGATAGTGGAGGCAACCAAAACCTGCTGCAAAGCCCAGAGCAAGAAGGCTAGGCTAAGAAACCAAGCTGGTTGAGCAAGGAGGTCATGGAAAAGGTAAGGAGGAAAAGAGCTGCCTTTAGGAAGTACAAGAAAACAGGGAGGGGAGGACAGGGAGGAGTACTTGACAGAATCGAAGGAGGTGACAAGGGCAGTAAGGGGAGCCAAAGCATCTACGGAACTCAGGCTGGCACAAGGCATTAAGAAGGGGGAGAAGGACTTCTTTAAGTACATCAGGGAGAAAAGGAGCTGTAAGGACCACATAGTAAGGATTAGGAAGGAGGGGGGTTGGGTGGAAGCAGGGTGCGATAAGGCAGAAGCACTAAATGAGTACTTCTGCTCAGTATTTACTAAAGAGAAGAGGAGGTGACACCCAAGGTGGGAGAAATGGCAGAAGCATGGGGGGAAGTGGTGACAGATGGGGAAATCATGGAGGGCAGAGTTCGAGAGGGTTTGAAGGCACCGAGGGTGGACAAGGCGCCAGGCCCAGATGGCATCCACCCCAGGGTACTTAAGGAGCTGGCAGATGTCCTTGCAGGAACTTTGGCAGACCTATTTAATGCCTCACTACATTTGAGGTGTGTACCTCAGGACTGGAGAATGGCTCATGTGGTGCCCCTCCACAAGAGTGGCCCCAAGGATGAACCGGGAAACTACGGACCAGTGAGCCTTACATCCATCGTGGGTAAGCTAATGGAGACTATCCTGAAGGAGAGGCTGGTGGCCCTCCTAGAGGCCAAAGGACTACAGGACAGCAGACAGCATGGCTTCATACATGACAGATCCTGTCAAACCAACCTGGTGGAGTTCTATGACTGGGTAACTAGGCAACTGGACAGGGGCCATGCAGTGGATGTCCTGTATCTGGACTTCAGTAAGGCATTCGACTCGGTGCCACATGGAAGGCTGGGAAGGAAGTTAGTAGGCATGGGGCGGGTGCAAAGCTGTGAGATGGGTAGGAAACTGGCTTCAGAGAAGGCAACAGAGGGTGGTGGTGGGTGGAGAGCTCTCACACCCAAGGGCAGTGACAAGCGGTGTTCCACAGGACTCGGTGTTGGGACCAGTGTTGTTTGGGATATTCATTGCAGACATATCATGGGACATCAAGAGCAAGATCAGTCTGTTTGCTGATGATACCAAGGTAGGCGCAGTGGTGGATGACCTAGGGGATGGCAGGGTTGCAGGATGATCTGGAAAAGCTTGAAACCTGGTCAGACACCTGGAAACTGGGGTTTAATGCCAAAAAGTGCAAGGTGCTGCATTTTGGGATGAAGAACCCAAGGAGGAGTTACCAGCTGGGGGGAGTGCCGCTAGCCCAGACAGAGGAGGAGAAGGATCTGGGTGTGCTCATTACAGAGTCAATGAACAACTCGGCACAATGTAGAAAGGCAGCTGCAAAGGACAACAAAATGCTGGGTTGTGTTGCAAGGGGTATGTCCTCGAGGAGGGAGGAGGTGATTCTGCCACTGTATAGGTCATTAGTTAGACCACACCTGGAGTACTGCGTGCAGTACTGGTGCCCGTATCTGAAGAGGGACATTAAGTTACTGGAGGCGTGCAGCACAGGATGACAAAGATGATCAAGGGGCTGGGGGACTTATCATACGAGAGGAGGTTGAAGGAGTTGAACATGTACTCACTGGAGGAGAGGAGGGACAGGGGTGACATGATTGAAACCTTTACATGAAAGGAATAAACAAGATGGGTACAGATGGGCTTTTCAAAATAAGGGAGGGGAAGGCCACCAGGGGCCATGATATGAGACTGGAGGGAGGAAGGTTCAGGAGGGAGATGAGGAGACACTTTTTTACAGAGAGGGTGGTGGCTGGGTTGAATGCATTACCTGCAGAAGTGGTATGCAGTAGAACAGTGGACTGCTTCAAAAGGGGATGGGACAGGACAAGGGGGAGGGTTAATGAAGGGGAAGGGTGGAAGGGAGAGACAGCTGCAGAATAAGGGGTGCTAGCTGCACATTCGAGCAGACTTGATAGACCTCTTGGCCTTTATCTGCTGGCAAATTTTGTATGTTCGTATCCCTTCCCTTCCCTTACATAGAGAGCTACTCCTTCTCCTCTTCTCCCCTCCCTCTCCCTCCTGTAGATTGAGTACCCTGGTATGTTGACATCCCAGTCATGGTTCTCTGTGTACCATGTTTCTGTGACTGCCACAATATCCAAGCATCCCTCTTCCATCAGGGCCACCAGTTCAGGGAGCTTTTTACCTAGACTACGGGCACTGGTACTCATTACCCTCCATTTTTTTATTACTTTTTTTCTTTTTGCCCCATCCCTGTCCCTACTGCCTTTGTCTTTTTCTCCATTTACACCTGCCCTTCTCCCTATCGACTGCTCTATCTTGGTGTTTACCTCACTAATTACCCTGATTTGTTTTTGGGGGGGCTAGGATTTCCCTTCTCCTCTTCAGTGCCTCCCCCCTTGGCTAGTTTAAATGATTGCCATTGAAGCATTTAAACCTATCACCTAGGATCTTGGTTCCCCTCCAGGATAGATGCAGCCCATTGTGCCTGTATAGGCCTGCATACCTCCAGGTAGCGCCCCAGTCCCCAAAGAAGCCAAATCCCTGAGCTCTGCACCAGCTTTAAACCAGTCATTGAATCCCATGGTGCAGAGTGCCCTAGCCTCATCCATGCCATAGACAGGTAGCACTTCCGAGAACGTTACCATGTGTGCTACTTGTCTAAGGCCCCTCACCAACTCAGCAAACTCCTGTTGCACTGCTCTGATCCCATTATCAGCCAGGTCATTCATCCCTAGGTGGATAATGACATCCAGCTCCCTCCCCTTGCTGCTGCTCCCATGATCCTGAGGATTCATTTCCTGTCTCTCCAAGCCTTGGTGCCTGGCAGGCACCTTACCTCCCTTCCCTCCCTCCCCCAGTTCTACCCCCTAACAATTGAGTCCCCCACCAAGAGCTGTTTCCTTCCCCTGTGGGGTCCTGGGCCACCCTCCTGTGGGTCTCCATTGTGGAGGTTCCCAGCATCCTCCTTGGTCTCCACTGCAGGTGCCTCCATAGAGGAACCATGCTTCACCAGAGTGGTGAATGAATTGTGGAGAGGCATAACTGGAGGGATGCGCCTCTGTTCCACCACTCTCACCCTCCCTGAGCCCACCGTGGTCCAACCACTCCTCTTTCTTGGCAACCTCTGAGGTAGTGGCGGTGGCTTGGGTGGTCCCTGGGTGGGGGAGCAGGTTTCCTGAATCCTTGCCAAGTCATCATGGAGACGAACAACCTCCTCCCTCAGACCAGAGAGGTGCCTGCAAATAGGGCAGCAACGCAGTCTCCAGAATGTCGCCCGGAAGACTGCGGCTCCACAGCCAGTGCACTGTACCACTCCCCACATGTCTGTGTCCCTTCCAGTTACAGATACTTTTTTATTTTTTGTTCTTGTTTTAGTGTGTGCAAGCTTGTGAGTGTCTCTACCCCCTATTCAGTGTGCTGTGCCTTTAAGGATATGAACAGGTGTATGTTGTTGGCAGTTTTGGGGAAGTGATGTCAGAACCCCTGCTATAAAGGAAGTCATGCACTTGGGTCAGGTGGGTTGAGGGGAAGGGTGGGTGGGAGTAAACCTATGCCATCCAGAAACAATCACCTACAACTCTTACCCTCCACCCCAGGGAGTGCCTTCCTTCCTTTCAGACACCTATTTCACAAAGGCAAAGTAACAGGTCTAGTCACAACTGACTGCAAATATCTCCCAGCTACAGTTCCTTCCTGGCAAATTAAAGTTAAAACTAAGAAAAATCCACCCCAAAAACAGAATCAATACTAGTTACTTACACAGGTCCAAAAAGTAATAATTCGGTTCAGTGTAGTATAAAATATAATCTCCCTGATTCAAGGACGCTGTGGCTGCTTCCTCACTCTCTCTGTCTCAGTCTCAGCAGACAGAGACCACAAACAATTCCAGTTATAAATCCTCAGTTCAAATAGGCCCCTTTCAGCTCCTCCCCTTAACAGACACCTATTTCACAAAGGCTAAGTAACAGGTCTAGTCACAACTGACTGCAAATATCTCCCATCTACAGTTTCTCCCTGGCAAATTAAAGTTAAAACTAAGAAAAGTCCACCCCAAAAACAGAATCAATACTAGTTACTTACACGGTTCCAAAAAGTAACACTTCACTTCAGTGTAGTCTAGAAAATAACCTCCTTGATTCAAGGAATCCGTGGCTGCTTTCTCACTCTCACTGTCTCAGTCTCAGTTTTACTGATATTTTCATTGTTGCTTATTTGAATTAAGAAGAGGCTTGCAGGATTCAATTTCAAGAGTGCTAATTTTATAAGCAGAGGGAGTAAACTACCACTGAAGTTGCTTTTCACTGTTTTAGGTCACTGGAGTAGAGACCTAGTATTTGAAAGGATATTTTTGCGCCTTTAAGAACTGTACTTTAGCTGAGGTTTGATTTAATTATTATTTCTGGGTTCAGTGGAGGGATTGTGTATTCAACTCAGACAGAGCAGGCTATCTTCACAAAAAAGGCCTGCTTACATCACAGGTGTGACACTAGTCAGTCAAGGGTTTCTGGGTGGAGTTTTTCAGTACTGCTTCAGAGGTTGGGAGTTTAAACTCAGAGGGATTGAAAAACTGTTTACCGTTTCTTTTCTGGTGCACAGCTGATTTGTTTAGGGGCCGATTGCTTTCAGAGCACAAATCACCAGGCTGTACTGAGGCTGGGGAGGTTTACCTGTGTTTGACTCAGCTGTTTGACTTTTCTGTTTGTTTAGCAGGGTAATTTCTCTTTTAAAATGTTGTGTAGGTTGTCTTGCTGACAGGAAGGTCAACACTCATCGTAGTGGTGGGTCAGAGCTTTCAGCTGATTGTTTCGAGTGGGCACAGTTGGAGCCCAAATCCCCCCTTCCCTTCACCCCACCCACCCCTGGTACTGTTTCCTTTATACCAGGGGTTCTGACATCATTTTCTCAAATGGGGAAGGTGCATACCACTGTCATATCCATTCCTGAACACTGCACTGACAATATAAGTGTGCACATTATATAATATATGTATATTTATATATAACATAATAACTGGAAGGAGAGAGAAAAAGACAAGATAAAAAGATGACAAAAAAAAACTTGCGCAGGATAAACAGGAAGACAGACAGACATGTGGGGAGCAGTGCAATGTACTGGCTGTGGGGCAGCAGTCTTCCGGGAGTCTTTCTGGAAGCTCAGATGCTACCCTATTTGCAGGCAACTCTCTGCCCTGAGGGAGGAGATTGCCCATCTTCAGGCCACACTGGACAGTAGTATGGGAACCTCTCCCACCCAGGGAGCACTAGGGCCACCACCACTGCCTCAGAGAGTGCCAAGAAAGTGCAGCAGGTGGACTACATTCTGGAGGAGCATAGTTCCCCTATACATGCACCCACAGAGGAGAGTAAGGAGGTTGTGGACAATGGTCACAAGGGAGGCTCACAGGAAGGAGACAGAGGACACCACAGGGAAAGGAAGCAGCTCCTGGTGGGGAACTCAGTTATTGGGGGGATAGAACTGGGAGGAGCAGGGAAGACTGAAGTAAGGTGCCTGCCTGGTGCCATGACTTGGAGGGACAGGAAATCCATCCTGAGGATCACGAGAACAGCTGCATGGGAGACTGAGCTGGATGTCATTGTCCACGTAGGGATGAATGACTTGGCTCATCATGAGATTAGAGCAGTGCAGGAGGACTTTGTAGAGTTGGGGAGGGACCTAAGACAAGTAGCACACACAGTATCCTTCTCAGAGGTGCTGCTTGTCTATGGCATGGCTGAGGCGAGGGTACTTCACGCCATGCATTTCAATGAATGGTTAAAAAAATGGTGTGGAGCACCGGGGTTTGGCTTCACTGGGGACTGGGGTTCCACTTGGAGGGATACTAGCCTAAACTGGCAGGATGGTCTGCATCTATCCAGGAAGGGAACAAGTCTTTTGGGCAATCTGTTTAAATGCTTCATTGGCAAGCTTTTAAACTAGTCAAGGGGGGAGGCACTGATAAGCAGCAGAAAATTCCCAGCCTCCCCCTACAAAACAGGGTACTAAATGAAGAAAAGACCAAGGTAGAAAGGTCACTGGGGGAGGCTGCTACAAGAGGTAAAGCCATCAAAAAATGGAGTGCAATGAGTACCAATGCATGTAGTCTGGGTAACAAGCTTCCTGAATTAGTGGCCTAGATGAAGGAGTAACATCTGGATATCGTGGCAGTCACAGAAACATGGTACACACAGAATCATGACTGGGACGTAAACATACCAGGATACAATATCTACAGGAGGGACAGGGAGGGTAAAAGAGGAGGAGGAGGAGCTCTCTACATAAGGGAAGGAATAAAAGCAACAGAACAAAAGGGTAAACAGGGAGGAGAAGAAGCACTGTGGGTCAATTTGGAGACAGGCAATGGTACCACAATCCACACGGGGTTGTATACAGACCCCCCCCCAGAGGGATGAAATGGACAAGGAAATGATAGAAAGTATACTAAGAATGGCAGAAAAAGGGGAGATATTCAGGGTTTTAAATAATTGATTAGCAGTTTTTTTCTTGGGACAATACTAGCTGTACAGAAAGCATTTATATAGGTTTTCTAGAAGTGTTATGTTTGTTAAACACAGTGAGGCAAGTGCTATACATTTTCACAATGTTTTAGAACTTTTATTAGCAAAACACTAATCAATTTTTAGAGTTAAATAAAACCCTGATATTGCTGATGGGGGATCTGAATATGCCAGATGTTAACTGGAGTGCAGTTGCAGCAACCACTTCTAAGAGTAGGGTTATTCTAGATGCCCTACGGGGGCATGCCTTAGACAATTAGTACTGGAGCCCACTTGAGAGGGAGCAATATTAGACCTGGTATTCTCAAATGGAGATGGAGAGAGGATCACAGATGTGGAAGTGGGTAGCCATCTGGGAGCTAGTGACCATCGAACAGTATGGTTCACAATAAACACAGCAATAGAGTCAAGCCATACAAAGGCAAAAGTACTGGAGTTCAGGAGGGCTGACTTTGCCAAAATGGGTGCGTGCCTAAGGAATGCACTAGCAAATGGCAGGAAGGAGGCGTGGAAGAACAATGGGGAATAATCAAAACTGCCATCACAGAGGCAACAAACCTTTGTGTGAAGCAAATAAACAAAACAAAATGATGTTAGAAACCACTATGGTTCTCAAAGGAGGTGGCTGGGAAGGTTCAAGAGAAAAAGAAAGCATTCAGGAAGTACAAAGAATCACAGAAGGAGCGAGATAGAGAATTGTATCAGTTAAAGCAAAAGGAAGCTGGGAAGGCAGTCAGAACAGCAAAGGCTCAAACCAAGGAAAAGACAGCCAACTCAGTTAAGAAGGGGGATAAAACCTTATAGGTACATCAGGTAGCGAAGGAAGACCAAGGGAGGGATAGTGAGGCTTAATAAAGGGGTGGGGGTGGGCAGAGGGTGACTGTGAAAAGGCAGAGATACTAAACAAATATTTTTGCTCAGTATTCACAAATGAAGAGGGGGAGGTACCTAAACCAAACAATAGAAACACTCTGGATACAGCAGTTGATACCAGCCCATTTATAGAAGAAAGGGTTCTGAAAGAACTCTTAAAACTGAAGGTGGACATAGAGGATTGTGTATGCGCAAGCATACACAACAAGGCAGTTGCGATCGAGAGGTTTCCGTGGTAACCTGAGACCTCGAGAGCGTAGCTCGAGAGGTCCGTTACCACGGAAACCTCAAGATCGCAAAACTGCCTTGTTTGTGTATGGTTGCTCATACACAATCTTTTATAGTGTATGGGCAACCATAAATACCACTCGTGAACACTCGGGGGAAAAAAGCTATTCTGTGTTCTGCCAAAGTGCCGCCGCTTCATAGTGCGTGCCAAGCTGCATGCTCTATTGTGCATGCGCCGAATGTGTTCGATCTTGTTGTGCTGCACCGGTGACGCACTGGGTGCAGCACAACAAGATCGTGGACTTGACCGAGTGAAAGGACAACAACGCTGTTCCAGGCATGGTTCCGTGCGGAACAGCGTTCCTACCTACACTATAAAGCAATGGGGCCCTGATGGAATTCATCCCAGAATTCTAAAAGAACTAAAGGTAGAACTAGTGACACCACTGACTACCCTTTTAACAAATCATGGGAGGTGGGGTGGTACCCAAGGACTGGAGGAGGCAGTGATTCCCTTCACAAAAGTGGGAGCAAGGCAGAAGAAGGAAACTACAGACCTGTTAGTTTAACCTCAGTGATAGGAAAATGATGGAATCACTTCTGAAGGAAAGAATTGTCGAGTAGCTAGAGGCCAGAGGGCAAGACAGACCCTAGGGGCAGCATGGATTCACAGCGGGAAGGTCATGTCAGATGAATCTAATAGATTTTTGACTGGGTGACCAAAGTAGTAGATCAGGAGGGCTGTGGATATGGCCTACCTACAGACTTTAGCAAGGCATTTGACACAGTCCCACACAAAAGTTTAATATACAAGTTAGCCAGCCTGGAGTGGGTCCCAAGATGGTAGCCTGGATAAAGAATTGGCTGGAGAACAGGACACAGAGGATAATAGTAAATGGAGTCCACTCTGAAGAAAGGGGGGTTACTAGTGGGGTACCGCAGTGTTCAGTATTAGGACCGGTCCTCTTCAATGTCTTTATAAGCGACATTGCAGAGAGGCTGGAAGGAAAAGTATGTCTCTTTGCAGATGACACAAAGATCTGCAACAGAGTTGATACACAAGGTGGGGTAGAGAGAATGAAAAGGGACTTGGCAAGGTTGGAGGAATGGTCAAATGTATGGCAGCTTAGATTCAATGCTAAGAAGTGCAAGGTAATGCACCTGGGAAACAAAAACCCAGGGGAAGAGTACACAATGGGGGGGGTGAGATACTAACAACATCAAAAATGGAAAGGGACCTAGGGGTAGTCATATCAGATGACCTAAAGGTGGGCAAGCAATGTGAGAGGGCAGTAAGAAGGGCTTGGGGGATACTGGAATGCGTAGGGAGAGGCATCACCAGTAGAAAATAGGAAGTTGTTATCCATCTGTACAGACAGCTGGTGAGACCCCATCTGGAGTACTGTGTGCAGTTCTGGAGACTCAATCTCCTCAAAGACATAGACAGGATGGAAGCTGTCCAGAGGAGGGCAACTAAAATGGTGCAGGGTCTGCACCAGAAGACATATGAAGAGAGACTTAAGGAGCTTAATATGTATAGCCTCGAGGAAAGGAGGAAGAGGGGACATGATAGAAACTTTCAAGTACCTCAAGGGAATCAACAAAGTCCAATAGAGTAGCATCTTTCAGAAAAAGAGGTGAGCAAGAACAAGGAGACACAATTTGAAGATAGAGGGGGGGGCAGCTCAGAGGTAATGTAAGGAAGCATTTTTTCACAGAGAGCGTTGTGGATGCATGGAACGGCCTTCTGGAGGAGGTTGTGGAGTCAAAAACAGTGGTGGAATTCAAGCATGCATGGGACAGTCATAAGGCAATTCTCGGGGGTGAGGGTAGGAAGAAGTAGGCTGTTGGTTAACTAGGATCTGCAGCTTATCCATTAGGTAGGGAAATGAGCAGACTGGGTGGGCCAAGCGGTCCTTATCTGCCATCAAATTCTATGTTTCTATGATTCTGAAGGGTTGGTTGAAAACATGGCAACTGAAATTCAATGCCAAAAAATGCACAGTGATGCATTTGGGACAGAAGAATCCATAAACCACATACACACTGGGGTGTGTGGAAATGGTTGCATCTGAGCCAGAAAAGGATTTAGGGATTATAATCACTGACAACATTAAGGTAGGGACCCAATGCAACAAGGTGGTGGGCAAAGTGAACTGAATGCTGGTGTACATAGGGAGGGAATAACTAGTAGAACAAGCATTTGTCAATGCCGAATGTTGGCTTGCTGGCATTGGCATTGGTAGTGCAGGAGTTAGACAGATGCATCATAGGAATGGCAGTGAAGTATTGAACTGATGCCAACCCACCCCCACCCTGCAGAGAGTGACAAGCATTAGGGTGTCCCTTTGGGTGTTTGGTAGTGCAGTGCGGAGAAAACATGTCGGGCAGGATGTGAGAAATGACAGCTGCACAGTTCATAAGGAGGTGTAAAAAAATGCCAGCGTTGAAAATGTGGCATGTAAATATACCAAATCTGCAAACTACTAGGGTGTGTGGGAAGTATGCAATGCAAGCTTGCAACACTGCCATTTTATGGGCGTTCCGCACCACATTTTCAACATAGGCATTTTAGCACCTCTGCTCATGTGCAGTGTCACTGTTATTTCCTCAAAGTGTCCCAAGAAGTGATTTCGCACAGCGACCACGTTATTCTGAGCCAGAAGTGCGAAAACACATTTTGGGCACGATATGTCAAATGACGACTATACTGTTCATCAAGAGGTGTGGAAAAATGGCAATGGTGAAAATCCAGAATGAAAATATCACAAATGCACGACGGTACAAGCGTGCGTGCAATCTGCCTATGCATGCACGTAACACAGTTATTTTATGGAGTATCACCACCAAATTTTCAACATAGGCATTTTAGGTCCTCTGCTCATGAACTGTGTCACTGTCATTTTCATAATCTGGCCCAAACACTGATTTCCCACAGCGACTGCGTTATTGTGCGCCGGAAGTGTGGAAACACATTTCGGGCAGGATGTAGAAAATGACGCTGTACCGTTCACAAGGAGGTGTACAAAATGACAATGCTGAAAATCCAGCAGTAAAATACTGTGAATGCGCTGATTACGCAGCCTGCGTAGCAACTCACGCAACGCGACGTCAGAAACAGGCATTTGTTGGATTTTTTCCACCAAATTTGGAACTTAGGCTTTTTAAGAGGGCACCTCATGAACGCCCTGAAAGGTGATTTCGCGCAGTGACTGCGAAATCACCTTTCGAGGCCGATAAACACCATGACAGTAACAGAATTCATGAGGAGGGGTCCCAAAAACCCCATGTTGAAAATTTGGTGCAAAAATTCCAATAAATGCCTGAGATATGCAACAAAGTTGAAAAAACCCAATCTAGCCCATTATACAGCTTACCGGCATTTCCTCAGTTCGCGGTCGGCTTTGAAGAGTGCAGATGTGTTCCTGGTCCACTGAAGATCATCGTGCCAGACTCCGGAGGTAAGTTTGGGGTGGGGGGTGTGGGGAGGCAGGGTGCGCAGTGGGTGGGTGCGGGTTGTGGGAGGGGGGCAGGGAGAAGCCATGGGACCGTTTTGATTTACAGGTTTAAAAAAAAGATGATGCAGGACATTTGCCAGCTGGGGTGGGCTCCCAGCATGGCAGAAGGATGTGGGGGAGGCGTGCAGCTGACGAGGATTGGGCACCCCGTCGGCCATGGCATCAGTTGCCATGCTGGGGTGGGCTCCAGCAGCGCACCTACTCGGGGGAGGACAGTGGGCCGACAGAGGATTGGGCACCCCGTCGGCCATGGCATCAGTTACTACTGCTGGGTGGCTCCCAGCGGGGTGCCCTGTACTGCGTGTACGGCACGGCCGGAGGTGTAGTCATCTGTGCCACTGCATGACGAGCTTGTCTCTGATTGCAGCGGCACTTTGTTTGAAGTTATGTCCACTTTACATAATGTTGGTGTCAGCTAGCATGCTGACTTATTGGGGAATGAGGGGCATCTACTGATGTGTGCCTGCATCGCCAACAACAACCACCCCCAAGCTGCACTCTCCCCATGTTGACTGCCGCGCAAGCACGGCAAGCCAACATAAAAAGTGAGGTGCTAATGCCAATCTACAGTTCCATGGTGAGGCCACACCACCAGCATGTAGATCAGTTCTGGAGACCCCACCTATGCAAGGACATAGACGGCATGGAAAGGGTACAGAGAAGGGCCATTAAAATAGAGCATGGGCTAAGTGGGAAGTGATACGAGCAGAGGTTGAGGGTGTTGAATTTATACCAACTGAAGACCAGAAAGGTGAGGGGGGGATAAGATAGGAACATTCAAATATATGAAGGGGGTCAATAAAGTGGGGGAGAGCTTATTCTCGGGGAAGGTAGATGCAGAGACTAGAGGACATGGACTGAGAGTGGAGGGGGATAGGTTTAGGGGCAGTACTAGGAGGCATTACTTCACTGAGAGGGTGGTGGCACACTGGAACGGTCTGCTGGAGGAGGTGGTGCAGACCAAACCAGTGGAGGGATTCAAGATGGCATGGGACAAACATAAAGGGGTGACAAGGGGGAGGAGTGCGGAATCTGTGAGGAGGGGCAAGTGAAAAGGGAGGGTATGACAAATTCTAATATGAACATGGAACTTTCTGAAATAGATACGACTCATGCAGAAATGCATATGACACATACCAACAATAAATAAGAAAATACTACAATGCATATAATATATACCAGAATGAATGAAACACACACTGAAATGGATAAGACTCATACCAAAATGGTTATCACATGTACCTAAATCATTAAGATACTTAAATTATTATAATGTATACCAAAATGAATGGCACATACTGAATTGTAGGTATTTATTTACTGTATTAATACTCTTGCTGAAAATACAAAATCACACATACCCCCACAATGCAAAGCATCACGGGCTGCATATGCAAATCACTACAGAATGTTATGCTGGTCCAACTTTAAGCAGAATTGCATGGTGCCGAAAGGCCACTCACACAGTTTGCAAAGGGTGCCAGCAGAAGACATAGACACGTGTTTTGTCCTACCAGGACTCATCAGTATGTCTCATCTGTCTGACACCCCAGTGGAATGGACCAGCTACCCTTAAGGCAGTGTGCTTTGGATATATTGTGGTGAACCCATTCAAATAAAAAACTATTTAAAAGACAAAGAACCTCTGTGCGCAAACACTGAGGCAAGGGTTACCTCAAAGGGCATTTGGCTGGGAAGCCAATGAGTGAGTGAGTGAGTGGCCTTTCGGCACCATGTAATTCTGCTTAAAGTTGGACCAGCATAACATTCTGTGGTGATTTGCATATGCAGCCCGTGATGCTTTGCATTGTGGGGGTATGTGTGATTTTGTATTTTATTGAAACTTGGCTTCCCAGCCAAATGCCCTTTGGGGTAACCCTTGCCTCAGTGTTTGCGCACAGAGGTTCTTTGTCTCTTGCTGAATATGTACTGTAGTAAATAAATAAAATGGTTATGAAGTACTGAAAACAAAATGATATATTAAAATGTGTACGTTGCACACTGAAATGAGTATATAGCAAACTGAATTGTTGCCAAACATGCAAGGCATAGCCTGAATAGAGTGTAACATGTGCCAAAGTGTCGATATAGCAAACTGAAATGTTGTGATGCATCAAGATGAGTATAACACGTACTGAACTCAGTGTAAACACAGTGAAAAGCACATGACATGTAACCAATCAGAGTGCAGCATCACCCACCCTGAGATTCTGTAGGACTCCAGCAGTTCCTGTTCAGCTTCACTGCAGGTAAGAGCTCCTTAAATTGTGTGACTCAGGAAGGAATATGCACAATGTGTATTATTCAATTGTTAGTTTGCTACTGTACCTGTTTTAGTCTTTGTTTTTTAGTTGTTTTAAAGATCTTTGTTTTTAAAAGTTGCATTTGCCTTTCAACAAAACATACTGTTATATGTGTTCTTTGTGTAAGCCTCTTAACACCAGATAAACCCATCCTGTACTTGTCTTCTTCCAGTGCTTTGCAAAGTTATACAGTATCTTGTGTTGTGTAATATTTTTATTTGCCCGGTAAAAGAGGGGGCATTACCAAAAAAAAAAAAAAAAGTCTGTAGCTATAGGATTACCTTATTCTTGTATGTTTTAACTGAATTTCACCCCCTTACTGAAGGTTAGAGTTTTTCTCTAATTCACTAAAGGAAATTAATCAGCCATTTATTCTATAATAATAGATGCTAGAAACACAAATGTTATATTGCTTAAAAGCTGTGAATCTTCTCTTTCTAATACTATAAACCAGTTGGTTGTAGCTTATGACATTATGTAGCAAATAGCCCCACTATTAATGGTCTAGTTTTGTCAAAAAAATGGCAGTTTGTGAATCTGGTTATCCATTAAATGATTAATTTCACTGTATTTTTTCCCCAGGTTTCCTGACTTTTTGTAAGAGGAGTGTTGCTCATTTACAGGCTTCAGTACATGTGCTGAACTACTGAGTCATTAAAGGCTTGGGCAGCAACCACACCCAGGTTATTGAACTTGGGTGACATTTTCAAAGCAGATGTGCTCAGCACGTGTCAGAGATGAGCCCAAGCACTATATTCAAAGAGCAGAGATGGGCCGGCGCATCTCTGGATGCACCAAAGATAAAGTATAACGTATTGGGCGCATCTGGAGGGGCTATGCCCATGAACGTTCCACACAACTCTATTTTCAGCCTGACTGAGCGGCGCGATGCTCCCAAAAGAGATAGGACTAAAAGAAGTAGTCGGCGTGGTGCGAGATGTGGCATCCAGCACCTCAGCCCTTAGCGCCACCGTGCTGCGGAAAGGTGTTTTTTATATACATATCAGAATGTGCTCACAAAATGCACTGCACTATAGCACACACTGCTCAGTGTACTGTCTTTACTGATGACAAGTACATTCAGATACCACACTGGTGCTCACACACTATCCTTCCTGGTAGCTGCCTGTTGAGAGATTGCACTTAGGACTACTTCTTTTAGTCCTATCTCTTTTGGGAGCATCGTGCCGCCCATTCGGGCTGAAAATAGAGTTGTGCGGAACATTCATTAGCACCCCTTCCAGATGTACCCAATACATTATACTTTCTCTTCGGTGCATCCGGAGATGCACCAGCCATCTCTGCTCTTTAAATATAGCACATGGGGACATCTCTGACATGCGCTGAGCGCATCTGCTGTGAAAATGTCACTCAAGCTCAGTAACCGAGGTGTGGCTGCTGCCCAAGCCTTTAATGACTCAGTAGTTCAGCATACTGAAGCCTGTAAACATACAACACTCCTCTTACAAAAAGTCAGGGAACCTGGGGACAAAATACAGTGAAATGAATCATTTGATGGATAACTAGATTGACAATCTGCCATTTTTTTGAAAAACCTAGAACTTTAATAATGGGGCTAGTTGCTACATAATGTCATAAGCTACAAACAACTGGTTTATAGTATTAGAACGAGGAGATTCACAGCTTTCCAGTGATATAACATTTGTGTTTCTAGCACTTCTTATTACAGAATAAATGGCTGATTAATTTCCTTTATTGTTCTTAAATTGGTAAAATACTGACATTAGTTTTCAGAAGGCAGCAAAGAAAAATAACCTTAAGTAGGCGGGTGAAATTCGGTTAAAACATACAGGAATAAGCTAATCCAGGAACTAGATTTTTTTTTGGTAATGACCCCTCTTTTACAGGGCACATAAAAATATTACACAACACAACATACTGTATAGCTTTGCAAAGCACTGGAAGAAGACAAGTACAGGATGGGTTTATCTGGAGTTGCGTGTAACCTTACATAAAGAACACAGATAACAGTATGTTTTGTTGAAAGCCAAATAAAACTTTTGAAAACAAAGATCTTAAAAAAACAACTAAAAAACAAAAACTAAAACAGGTATAGTAGCGAACTAACAATTTAATAATACACATTGTGCATATTCCTTCCTTAGTCACACAATGTAAAGAGCTCTTACCTGCAGAATATTTCTGCTCAGTATTCACAAAAGAGGAGGGGGAAGTGCCTAATCCAATAGTTCTCAGCCTTTGTCACAGTGAGCCTCCCCAAATCCATGGAAAAGATTTTGAGCCTCCCCCAAAAACTGAAATAACCCTGGGCCCCCTCCCCCCCAAAAAAATCACATACTGTACTTTGCGCAGTACACCATGAATAAATTGAAACCCCTTTGAGTACTTGGCTCACATTCAGTTCTTTGTATTATACTGACTTGGAACCTTTGAAAAAGAGCTCCTGTGCTCAAAGGCATCATCTGAATAACAAATAAATAAAATAAACAAATGTCATTCGGCTTACTTTAAACCCCACCCCCCCAGGCCAGCCTACTTGCTCCGCTATTTTTATTCTTGAACCATTGTTACCCCTTCTTGCAGTACCTTCATGGGTCAAACTACTTTCTCCGTTTCCTTTCTATATGAAATAACCTTCCTACATACTTGCCTCTCCCTGTCCTTCCCTGCTCCTAAGCAACTTCTCAGGGATTACTTTGCTCCTTCCAGCTATTGCTCTCAGCACTTCTATGTTCAACCCTTGAATTTGGGCTATTCTGCCATCAGGCTGCAAATTGATCAATTACCACCTCTCATTATTAGTTTATTGTTCATATTTGTTTGCAGTATTGCTCATTGCATATTTCTTGATTGTTTTGCAGTTACCTTTTGAAATGTATTGACCCGCTACCCTTCCCCGAGCACACCTGAAATGAGCCTTGGCTCATTCACCTTGCCTTGACACCTATTATTAAATAAAGACATAAGATTTACCTACTATTATCCTCTTTCAGTTTGCTTCATCTCTTCACACAAAATACATAAAACTCAAAATTGAAATACAGTACTTTTTCAGACTTGCTTGAGCCTCCCTTGGAACAGGTTGGGGCCTCCCCAGGGAGGCTGGCCTCACCATTTGAGAACCCCTGGCCTAATCCAATTAACAGAAGCACTCTTGATAGGGGGTCGATCCCAGTCCTTTCACAGAAGAAAGGGTTCTGCAAGAACTCCTAAAACTGAAGGTGGACAAAGCAATGGGGCCTGATGGAATTCACCCCAGAATTCTAAAAGAATTAAGGGAGGAACTTGTGAAACCACTGGCTACTCTTTTCAATAAATCATGGGAGGATGGTGTAGTACCCGAGGACTGGAGGAAGGCGGATGTGATTCCTCTTCACAAAAGTGGGACCAAGACAGAGGCAGGAAACTACAGACCTGTCAGTCTGACCTCTGTGGTAGGGAAAGTGATGGAGTCACTTCTGAAGGAAAGAATAGTTGAGTACCTAGAGGACAGTGGGGCACAGGACCCAAGGCAGCATGGGTTCACAGCGGAAAGGTCATGTCAGATGAATCTAATAGATTTCTTTGACTGGGTGACCAAAGTAGTAGACCAGGGAGGGGCTGTGGACATGGCCTACCTAGACTTTAGCAAGGCATTTGACACAGTCCCACACAAAAGATTAATAGTCAAATTAACTAGCCTGGGAGTGGGTCCCAGGGTGGTAGCCTGGGTAAAGCATTGGCTGCACAACAGGACACAGAAGGTAATTGTAAATGGAGTCCACTCTGAAGAAAGAGGGGTTACTAGTTGGGTACCACAGGGTTCAGTATTGGGTCCAGTCCTTTTTAATGTTTTCATCAGTGACATTGCAGAGGGACTGGAAGGAAAAGTATGCCTTTTTGCAGATGACACAAATATCTGCAACAGGGTTGATATACAAGGAGGCATGGAAAGGATGAAAAGGGACTTGGCAAGGTTGGAGGAATGGTCAGAAGTATGGCAGCTAGGATTCAATGCAAAGAATTGCAAAATAATGCACCTGGGAAACAAGAACCCAGGGGAAGAATACACAATGGGGGGGGGTAGTAACAACAACAAAAAAGGAAAGGCACCTGAGGGTAATCATATCAGATGACCTTAAGGTTAGCAAGCAATGTGAGAAGGCAGTAAGGAGGGCTGGGGGTATACTGGGATGCATAGGGAGAGGCATCAGCAGCAGAAAACAGGAAGTTGTTATCCCTCTGTACAGACAGTTGGTGAGACCCCATCTGGAGTACTGCATCCAGTTCTGGAGACCCCATCTCTGCAAGGACATAGACAGGATAGAGGCACTCCAGAGGAGGGCAACTAAAATGGTGCAGGGTCTGCAAGAGAAGCCATATGAGGAGAAACTAAAGGAGCTTAATATTATACCTTGAGGAAGAAGGGAGAGGGGGGACATGATATAAACTTTTAAGTACCTCAGTGGAATCAACAAAGTCCAAGAGGTATCTTTCAGAAAAGGCGTGCAAGAACAAGGGGACACAATTTAAAGATAGAAGGGGTGGTTCAGGGGCAATGTGAGGAAGTATTATTTCACAGAGAGGGTAGTAGATGCATAGAACAGCCTTCCTGAGGAGGTTGTGGGGTCTAAAACTGTGGGAGAATTCAAGAATGCATGGGACAGACATAAAGCAATTCTTGTGGGGTGTAGGAAGAAATAGGCTGTTGGTTAACTAGGATCTGCGGCCTATCCTGTAGGTAGGGAAATGGGCAGACTAGATGGGCCAAGCGGTCCTTCAGTCTATTTTTCTATGTTTCTATGTTTCAGTGAAGCTGAACAAGAACTGCTGGTGTCCTACAGAATCTCAGGGGGTGATGCTGCCCTCTGATTGGTTACACAAGTCATGTGCTTTTCACTGTGTGTTACACTCCTTTCAGCATGTGTTATACTCATCTTGGTGTATCACAACATTTCAGTTTGCTGAATCGACACCTTGGCACATGTTACACTCCATTCAGTCTATGCCTTGCAAGCTTGGCAACAATATAGGAAGCCGTTCAATTCAAAATGACAGTTTTCAGAATATAATTAATAGTGAAATGTTTGCGACTAACAACAAAATGTCTACAGCATAATATTATCAGAATGACAAACATGAAAATAAGTATATCACACACTGAAATGATTATGAGATCTTCTGAAATGGGGATGACCTATACCAAAATGTGTATGACGCATACCAAACTGCATATGACATACACTAAAATGGATACGACCTACACCACGATAGAAATAACACTTATTAAAATAAGTATGACATATATCAAAATGGCTAGGACACATACTGAAACAGGTAAGACGCATGCCAAAATAGATATAGCACATACCAAACTGCATATGATATACACCAAGATAGAAATAACACTTATTAAAATACTAACATACTAATTGCCAGCAGATTAGGCCTTACGGTCAATCAAGTCTGCTCGAACCTCAGATCCCTAGTTGGGTGCCGAGGCCCTCCCCCCTTGTGTAATAAGTAGTATGACATATATCAAAATGGCTAGGACACATATTGAAACGGGTAAGACGCATACCAAAATAGATATGACACATACCAAAATGGATATGACACACACCTAAATGAGTATGGCACAAAATGAAAAGAATATGCTGTACCAAAAAGGGCATGATGTATAAAGAAATAATTATAACACATTGTGAAATGGATATGGCCTATTCTGAAATGTATACGACACATAGTAAAATGGGTATGACATATCGAAATGTGTATGAGACCAACTGGACTGGATGTGGCACACACTGATATTGGTGTGGCACACACTGAAATATGACACATATTGAACTGGATATGGCCTATACTGAAATGGTTATGACACATAGTGGAATGGGTATGACACACCCGAAAATGGGTTTGACACACACTGAAAATGGTATGACACATGCTGAAATAATAATGACACATATCGAAATGGATGCGACCTATACTGGAATGGCTATAGCACATAGCAAAATGTTATTATATACTGAAATTGGTATGAGACAAACTTGACTGGATATGGCACACTCTAAAATTGTCGCGATGCACACTGAAATTGTTATGACACACAGATAAATGGATATGACCCATACTGAAATGGATATGACACATAGCAAAATGGGTATGGCATACTGAAATGGTTATGACATACACCACAATAGTTATAGCACAAACTGACATGGACAGGACACACACCGACATGGGTATAACAAATACTAAATTAATTATGACAAACACCAAAATGGACATGTCACATCTTGAAATGGGTGTGACATTTATCAAAATGGGTATGCAAAAAGAAAAAATTACTCACCTTAGTAATGTTATTTCTTCTAATGGAGTCTTGCTGTATTCTGACTATTGCAGTGATATACAACCTTTGAACTGCCCCGGAGAGGAAAGAGTTAGCTTTCCATGCAAGGCATGGAACACTGAGCTCGAGCTCGGTTGAGACTCTGTCTGTTGATGTTTTAACCCAAACCACCAGATCTTTACGAGCTATACTCACTGGGCGTCCTGTGTGGAAACTGTAAACTCACACTAGTCAACTGGCAACTAAATTTGATAAAAAGGGTTTTTTTGGTTCCAAGGCAAAGACTCAAGTCAGGAAACCCAAAAAACAAAACACAACACACACCCAAAAGTAAGAGGGTGAGAAAAAGGGGGCACCTTTAGGGTGCCAACACTGTTCCTGCCCCCCCAAAACCCAGGTTCTGAGAGGGGAGGTAGGGGGGAGGTCAGAATACAGCAAGACTCCATTAGAAGAAACAACATTACTAAGGTGAGTAATTTTTTCTTCAAACAACATGAAGTCTTGCTGTATTCTGACTATTGCAGACTACCAAGCAGTACCTCCATGGAGGAGGGACAGAACCTACTTTGGGAACAAGCTCTGAAGCACTGCTGTGCCAAACCGAGCATCACTCCTAGCCTGGATATCCAGAGAGTAATGCTTGGTGAAAGTAAGTATTGTTTTCCAGGTGGCTGCTTGACAAATCTCTAAGATAGAAATATCCCTGGCAGCAGCCAGGGAAGCAGCTGTACCTCTAGTAGAGTGAGCCCTCAGGCCTGAGGGTGGGATTCTGCCTAATTTTTTCATAGCAGAATTGTATACAAGAGACAATCCACCTGGCAATAGATCTCTTAGTGGCAGGTTTTCCCTTACCAACCTCACCATAAGTGAGGAACAATTGGAGGGAGTCAAACCTGTGACCCTTGGTGTGCTCTATGTAGTACCTAAGGGCCCTTTTCACATCCAGGCTGTGTAGCCTCCTCTTCCCAGAGGAGGAATGGTCAGTGAAGAAAACAGGAAGAGACATAGACTGATTAAGGTGGAAATCTGAAACCACCTTAGGCAAAAACTTCCTATTAGTCCTGAGGACCACCTTATCTCTATGGAAAGAGATAAAATCAGGCTCCACTGACAGGGTCTGTAACTCACTTATGCGTCTGGCAGAAGTAATGGCTACCAAGAACACAGTTTTCCAAGTCAAGTACTTAAGCTCTGCTGAAGACAAAGGCTCAAAAGGGGGTTGCATAAGCTGAGCAAAGCAAACATTAAGGTCCCAAGCAGGGGCAGGGTCCCTGAAGGGAGGATTGGTATGCAGCAATCCCTTGAAGAATTTACAGAATACAGGATGAGCTGAAAGGGAAAAGGGCTTGCCTGCTGACAAGAAGGCAGAGACAGCTGTCAGATGCACTCTAAGTGTGCTGGTCTGAGTCCCAAGCTATTGAGATGAACCATATAGTCCAGGACTGCAGGCAACCCAGCAGACTCTGGAGAAATATGCTTCCCAGAGCACCAAATAGTAAACCTTTTCCATTTGGAGTTGTAAGTCTTTCTGGTGGAAGGCTTTCGAGAAGCCTTTAGAATATCCAGAACACCTTGAGAGAGATGCAAATCAGCAAACTCTAACTCTTCAAGAGCCAGGCCTTGAGATTGAGAGATTTGAGATTTGGATACCAAACCCTCCCCTGAGAACATGTTAACAGGTTGTAGTTCCTGGGAAGAGACAGGGGAAGGTGGACTGCTAAGGACAGCAAGAGAGGGTACCAGAGCTGTCTGGCCCAGTCCAGAGCAATCAGAATCACTTTGCAGGGCTGAGACCTGATTTTGACTAGTACGTTGAACAGGAGAGGGAAGGGTGAAAAAGCATACAAGAATTTCCCTTCCCAATTGAGAACTAGAGCACCCAGGGGGACTTAGCCCAAAACTGGGGGTCTGCAGCAAAAAAGAGGAAGTTGGTGATTGTCTGGGGCTGCAAAATGGTCTATCTGTGGAGTGCCCCATCTGGAGAAGATCACCTTCAAAATTAGGGGATCTAGGGACCATTCGTGATGGTCCTGAGATATCCTGCTGAGAGCATCTGCCAGGACATTGTCCTTCCCTGGGAGGTGCACTGCTATCAGAGAGGTATTCAGGGAACAAGCCAGAGACCACAACTTCATTGCTTCTGTGCACAAGGCCATAGACCGAATGCCCCCTTGCTTACTGATGTACCACATTGTGGTGGTATTGTCTGTCCTGATCTGAACTACTTTGTTCTGAACAGATATGGAAAAAACTTGAAGTGCTATAAACACTGCTCTGAGTTCTAAGAGATTGATGTGAAGCAGAGATTCTTGAGGTGACCACAGCCCTTGGGTGGTCAGATCCCCCCAAGTGGGGTCCCCAGCCCAAGAGGGAGGCATCTGTGGTAAGGATTAGAGAATGAGATTGAGTGACAAAGGGAACTCCTTGTCTTAGGTTGTTCTGATACTGCCACCATTGCAAAGCCTGGATCAGGGTTTGAGTCACTGGGATTAGCTTGGTCAGAGAATCCTTTCTCTGGGACCAGAAGGCTCTTAAGTGGAACTGAATGTCCCTCATCTGAAATCTTGCTCCTTGGACCACTGCCGTAGAGGCAGCCATGTGGCCCAGGAGCTGCAGAAAAAGCCTTGCTGGTCGAGACACCTGAAGGGTGAATGAAGAGGCCAGTGTCACAGGGGTCCTTGCCCTGTCCAGGGGAAGGAAGGCTCTTGCCCTTATAGTATCCAGCTCCACCCCTATGAAGGTGAGGAGCTACACAGGCTCTAGAACTGACTTTGAAAGATTCAGGAGGAATCCTAGAGAAGTGAGCAGTTGCTGAGTTATCTGTAGGTGTGACTTGACTAGGTCTGGAGACTGACCCACTATGAGCCAGTCGTCCAGGTATGGAAAGACGGAGATCTTTTTTCTCCTTAGGAAAGCAGCCACTACTGCCAGGCATTTTGAGAACACCCTTGGAGCTGATGTTAGGCCAAAGGGCATTGCTCTGAATTGATACTGGCCTGAGGGCAACTCAAACCTGAGGTACTTTCTGTGGGAGCATCTGATGAGAATGTGGAAATAGGCATCCTTGAGGACCAGGGAGACTAGCCAGTCCCCTGGCCTTAGAGAGGGTAGAATTATTCCCAGAGTCACCATTTTGAACTTTGGCTTTAAAAGGTGCTTGTTTAAATATCTGAGATCCAGGATGGGCCGCCATTTTCCTGTCTTTTGGGGGTTAGGAAGTACCTGGAGTACAATCCTTTTCCCCTTGTGTAGGGGTGAAACACCTTCTATGGCTCTGAGAGCCAAGAGGGAAGAGACCTCTGCCTCTAGGGCAAGGGCCTCTGAAGGATTTGCAGGTGGAAAGGATCTGGTTCTCATCTTGGGAAATTGTTTGAAGCTGAGAACCAGTCCCTGGCTTACTACTTCCAGGACCCATTTGTCTGATGTTAAAGACATCCAGTCCTGGACAAAGTAAGATAGCCTGCCCCCTATGGGTAGTGGAGAATCGGCCCTGGCAAACCCATCAGGGTGCCTGTTTGGCAGGGGCTTTAGGCTGAAGGGTGGTAGCAGGCCTGCTTATACCCCGTCTGCCTCTCCCTCTGAAGAACCCCCTCTGGGCAAAGGCAGAAAAGGAGGCCTGGGCTTGGTAGAAAGGCCTATGAAAAAGGCCTGCCCCTGCCCCTGGAATGCTACCTCTGGGGAGTGGCTTGCCTTTCCTTGGCCTGAGCACTTCTATAGGTGGTCCTGTACTCATCCATTTTCTTCATGCAGTTCTCTGTCTGCTCCCCAAACAGAGAATTACCAATAACAGGAAAATCCATGGCCTTAGTCTGGGTATCCTGTGACAGGCTAGTACATCTGAGCCAAGCCATCCTATGAAGGGCCACAGATGTAGCCATGACTCTAGATGAAACATCATTGGAGTCCACTGCAGCATGAAATTGCACCTTGGATGCCTCAATACCATCTGCAGCCACCTGCTCCAGCTCCTTGGCAAGCTGGTCAGGGACCTGTTTAGCTAGAGCCATCACAGTGTCCCATCTAGACATCTGGTATCTAGCTGTGTAGGCCATATAATTAGCCTGCCTGAGTCCCAAAGATGCTGCCATGTACTGTTTCTTTGCCATGGCATCAATCCTTCTGGAGTCCTTATCTGGGGGGGGTGTGAAGCCAAGGGTATATTTGCCTTATCACAGGCAGCAGCCTGCACTACCCCAACATGGCTGCATTGCTGGGAAAGAAACTCCGTATCTGAGCCTGAAAGAGTATACCTCTTGTCCATTCTTCTGTCCACAGGAGGTATGGAATTAGGAGTCTTTTAAATTTTAATTGTCTGTTTCCCAAAAGACTTATGGAGGGGAATAGACAGTCTCCTGGACTCTGGGATGTCCATCATCTCAACATAATCAGGCTCCTTCTGATCCTCTACTGCTTCCTCCATACGAAGCTGGAGAGTTTCAGCCACTTTTTTTGTAAAACATAAAGTGGGAAGGGGACTCAGAAAGCCTAGGAGGAGAAACACCTGAAGGTCTGTCTGGGGAGATGTCTGGGTCAATGGCCACATCCAGACTTTCATAATTACCATCACTATCCTCATACTCTCCCTCCTCCTCCTCCGGTTCATAAAAATCCTCTAAATTATAATCCGGAACCGGGTGAACCGACCGAACCGAGCCCCTAACCGATGGTGCCGGTTCGGTCAGAATCGGAGTTAGCAATTGAACAATCCTTATCGCTTTGGCTATTTCTTCAGCGGTCGGAGAAAGAACTTGTGGATCTGAACCGGCTGACTTATCCCTTCCTTTTTCTTTTAACTGGAACGACTCCTCTGAGTCAGTTCTCCTTTTGCCTGAAGAAGTTTCGCCCTGGTCAGAGGGCACTCCTTCTGGTTCAGTTGGAACCGAACCGGGCTGGCCATCCGGGTCAGCGGACTTCTTGGCCTCCCTTTCCCTCAGCCTACCAACTCTCTTTTCCAGGGTAGCTGTGGGAAAACTTTTGCAAATCTGGAGGTCTGAATTGAGGTGGTCAAACCCCAGACAATAAACACAGGTGGTATGGGGGTCAGCCTTAGCAAAGGCTTCCCCACACACACTACAGTGTTGAAACCCAGTGGGCCCGGTTTTTCTCTTGGGTTTCTCAGACATGGCCAGTCCTAACCAAACTTACCCTTTTTCGGCAATCCGCCAGGCAAGACACCCTTATTTGCTGACTGTGTTACGGGTCGTGGAAAAAAACGTAATGAAATCCATTTTTTTTAGAACTGATAAGGACCGGTTACCACACTCTAAAAAGCAGAACAAACTTTTTTTACAAACCTGATCGGTTCAAACCGAACCGATCCGATGTTTACAAGTTCCACACAGAAGCTAATAATAATAATAAACCTATCTAGTGCTCACGGTACCACAGACAGAGACTAAACCGACAGGTTAGATAGAAGAAATTCGGTTGAAACCGAGGGAAAAAACGACACTTTGACTAAATTGAACCGAGCGAAGGAGAAATCTCCGGAGCGATTGTTCAGTGAGGTGGAGTAAAGAATCTGACGGTTTGGGTTCAAACAACAACACACAGAGTCTCAACCAAGCTCAAGTTCAGCGTTCCATGTCTTGCATGGAAAGTTAACTCTTTCCTCTCCGGGGCAGTTCAAATTTTGGATATCACTGCAATAGTCAGAATACAGCAAGACTTCATGTTGTTTGAAACAAAATGTATGCAACATGCACCAATATAGGTATGACACATACTGAAACAATTATGACATACACCAAAATGGATATGACACAAACTGAAATGGTTATGACACTTACTGAAATAATTGTGACACATGCTGAAATGGATATGACCTATACTGAAACAGATATGACACATGATAAAATGTGTATAACACATACTGAAATAATTATGACACTTGCCAAAATATGACATATACCCAAATGCAATGCCCAAATTCCTGCAGCAACTGGTCAGGGAGCCCAGTAGTGGGGTAACATACTTGACATGGTCCTCACAAATGGGGATATCAGCCCTCTACTCCCAAAGTGCCAACCTCTGAACGTAGAATTGTGAATGGTTAACAGAAGAAGGTAACCCTCTTGTCTGATTTGTGGGTTTGAGTCACCTTAGTTCCAAGTTCTGGAGGGATTCAAACTGATAACCTCTTGTTAGCATACCCAATTGTCAGGCTCAGGTAATACTGTCTTCGGGGGGCCAGATATCTTTGCCTATGGGCACCTAACCCAGGTATTGCAAAATGAACCCTTCGAACTCTATGCAAGACCTAGAGAACTATTTTCTGTTTCCCAGTTTGGAACCACAATAAGCTCCTGCACAGGGTCAACTATAACCATCTAAGCTTCACTTAAAAAAAGAAGTTTCTGTTTTTAAAATATATGTCTTTACTTCAAAATAGGTAAAATAGGAAAACAGTAAAATACAGAACAAAATATCCCAACACATACAGCCTTAAAAACAAAACAGGTTTAAAAGTGCAAATTCCTAAAACCCATACACTCAGACTGGTCTTAGCTAATGTAGCCTTACTTCTTTATCTTTCAGTGCTTCGAAGTTCCTCTTTTCTCAGTCAGAAAATGAATGTCCCTCTGTAAGGTCTGCTCAGTATATTTAAAAGCAGTCTTGAGCTGGCCTTCTCTCTGAGGTCATCTAACTCCACCTTGGTGTATTAAAATTTATATTTTATAACACAGGATGTCCTACTAAAATATTTAAAAAAATAATAGGTGACATAATTGAATCGCCTCTCTTCATGTAACTTGCCAAAACTGGTTTGTGATCTGCTTCACCCAGACATCAAAAGTATCTTTAATGTAATTCACTGGATAACCCCAAGCAAATGCATATTGGACTTCCTAATTTAGTCTGGGACCTGCTTCAGCCAGACATCAGTCTGATTGATGTAATTAGCTGGCTTCTTGGGAAGGCAACCAAAACACATACATATGCCCCTTTTTTCATGACACCTAGTGCAAATCAAAGGATTTCCCTGAGGACATTATAAAATGGATATATTGGTTCCTGGCTTCAAAGGAAATTGACAAGGTAATTGCATTTCAGATATCTGCAGTTTAAGCTACATCCTGTCCTTTGAACTTATCCGGGGGGTTGATGTGTCAATTTCAGCAAGCCAGCATTTTCTCCTGAAAGCCACACCCTTACATATTTTATATGGCAGAAAAAATATCATATTGAAATCAGAATCAGCTGTCCACATACCACAATCCTCCCCACCTGGACTGAATTTGGGGGGTCTATCCCCTGCACGGGATGAGCTTCCCAAATCAGCTCACTCCTCATTCACATGAGACAGCCCATCTGAGTTCTATTTGGTCACTCTAGCACTATGTAGAATGGTCATGTCATATCCTTGCAAAGCAAGACTCCATCTTAGCAATCGACCATTGTTTTTCCCCATCTGCATCAGCCAAACCAGGGGTTTGTGGTCAGTCTGCACCATAAAATGCTGCCCATACAAATATGGCTCCAATTTCTTTAGGGCCCACACTATGGCCAGACGCTCCTTTTCCACTGTATAGTATGCCTGCTCCCTGGGAAGTAACTTTTTACTCAGGTAGGCTATTGAGTGATCCCTCCCCTGGCTGGATGTCTGACTCAGTAGTGCCCCAATACCCACATCTGAGGTGTCAGTCTGAACTATAAAAGGTCTGCTATAGTCAGAACTTGTCAAAACAGGAGCACTGCACAGTGCCTCCTTTAGTTTGGAAAAGGCTTCCTTACAGGCTGGGTCCCAGGTAATTTTCTTGGGCATCCTTTTCTTTGTCAGGTCACATAGGGGAGCAGCCAGGGTACTGTAATTGGGTACAAATTTTCTATAGTACCCTGTGGTCCTGAGAAAACTCCTAAGCTGCTTCTGAGTTTCTAGTCTGGGCCATGCCTGGGTTAACTTTATTTTTATTTGGTTAGGACAGAGCTGTCCCTGGCCTACCACATGCTCGAGGTACGCCACCTCTCCCATGGCCACCTGGCACTTCTCAGCTTTGACAGGGAACCCGGCCCTCTGTATCCTGCCCATCACTTCCCTAAGGTGGGATAGGTGTTCTTCCCAGCTGGTACTAAAGATAGCAGTGTCATACAGGTACACCACAGCATACTCCTCAGCACCATTTAACACCTGGTTCACCAACCTTTGGAAAGTGGCCAGGGCATTCTTCATTCCGAAAGGCATTACTTTAAACTCAGATAAGCCTACCACAGTGATGAAGGCCGACCTCTCCCTAGCTCTGTCTGTCAACTCTACCTGCCAATACCCCTTTGTCAGGTCAGTGGTCATAAGGTAGGTCGCCCCTCCCAACTTGTCCAGGAGTTCATCCGTCCGGGGCATCAGGTGGGTGTCTAACTTTGTGACTGTATTCAGTCCATGATAGTGCACACAGAAACAAGTTGAGCCATCTGTCTTGGGTACAAGGACTACGGGTGAGGCCCAGGGGCTGTGGGATCTCTGGATTACCCCTAAATCCAGCATCTCCTCCACTTCCCTCCTGATGTCCTTTTGGACAGCCTCTGACACCCAATATGCTGTCCGCCGTATGGGTGTCTGTATCCCTGTCTCCACATCGTGTGTCGCTAAGGGGGTTAGTCCAGGTTTGGCGCTAAACAAGGGGGCAAATTCTGCTAAAACCTCCCTTACTTCCTGGATCTGGCCCAGGGTCAGCCAGAGAGACAATTTTACTGCCTCTACAGAGGACTCCAGATTACTCTTTTTCCAGCAAGTCCAGAAGGGGGTCTCCTTCATTAGTCTGCTCCCCATGACTACACACTGCAAACACCATGTCAGCCCTATTTGCATATGGCTTCATCATGTTGACATGGTACATCCTTTCTGTCTGTCTACAGTCAGGTAACTCCACAATGTAGTTCACATCATTTACCTTCCTAACCACTTTGTATGGTCCTTTCCACTCAGCCTGCAGCTTGTCTTTACAGACCGGAATAAGGACCATGACTTCCTGACACACAATGTATGAGTGAGCTCTGGCTCTGCAGTTGTACCACACTTTTTGTTTCTGTTGGGCAGTTGCCAGATTGCTGTGGGCTGTCCCCAAAAGCTTCTTCAGCCTTTCCCTAAACCTAAGGATGTAATCCACAATGGGAGTTCCCTGTGTGGCATGCTTGCCTTCCCAGTCCTCCCGGATCAAGTCTAGGGGCCCATGTACCCGGCATCCATATAAGAGTTTGAAGGGGGAAAATCCTGTTGACTCTTGGGGCACCTCCCTGTATGCAAACAACAGGTGGGGAAGGTATTTCTCCCAGTCCCTCCCATGCTGTTCAGCAAATGCCCGGAGCATTGACTTTAGGGTACCATTGAATCGTTCCACTAGCCCATTGGCTTGTGGGTGATACGGTGTTGTGCATCTCTGCACCACCCCACACTTCTCCCATAAACATTTCATCAAGTCCGACATGAAGGAACCCCCTCGATCAGTGATTACCTCCTGCGGAAACCCAACATGGGAGAAAATCCCAAGTAAGGCATCTTCCACTTTGTCCATCCACAGTGGGGATATAGGGCAACTGCCTCTGGATATAACTGCCTCTGGGCATAATCCACCCCAGTCAGGATGAATCTCTTCCCTGAGGAGCCAGGGGTATTTAAAAGCCCCACAATATCCAGTCCCACCCTCTGGAATGGCTCCTCCACTATGGGCAATGGCATCTGGGCAGCTTGGGTTTTCTTGCCTGCCTTCCCTATTTCTTGGCACTGGTGACAAGATCTGCAATACTCCTTCACCTACTGGGTGAAGTTAGGCCAGTAGAATTTCTGGACCAACCGCTGAGTAGTGCGCGCAATTCCCAGATGACCAGACATGGGAATATCATGTGCAGTTTTGAGCAACTGCTCATGATACCCCTGGGGAATGACAAGCTGCCTGCCTAGCATCCATCCCTCCCTCTGCCTGTACTGTCTGAGTATACATAAGTCCATTTTCCCAATAAACCTTATGTCTGCCGTCACCTCCCTGTGTTCTGTCACAGTCTGCCCAAGCCCTCAGCTTCTCTAAACTAGGGTCACTCCTCAGAGCAGCTGCAAACCCCTCACACATTCCTAAGGCATGGGACAGGTCCCCTTCAGTCACTAAGCTAGGGTCCCTAGCACTAGCATCAGGGCCCTAAGGATCACTGTCAATCCCAACCCTCTGACAAGGGGTTACTCTCTTCAGAGTAACCCTCTGTAGCTGTGTGGTTACTTGCTACTGGGGAAATTTCTACCCCCTTTTTATCAGTCTCCCCATCTGGAGACACAGGCTGGGGAACCTACCTCTCAGTGGTTTCCACATTGGTTTCTGTGGGGTTCAGGGAGCTACAATTTGCCCTTGCTGCTTGGCTATGGGTAACTGCACATACTATCCCCTGCTGGAGATTGTTACCCAGGATCACATCCACTGCTAATGTTTTGGCTACAGCCACCTGTTGCACAGTTCCCCCTGTTTCACCCCAGTCTAGGAGAACACTAGCGAGGGGCAATGTTTTCTCCCCACCCACAAAGTCCTGTACAGTGATGTATTTATTGGGTATAAGCTGACCAGGCTGTACCAGATCCCCCTTTACCAATGTCAGGGATGCCCCTATGTCCCTTAACCCCTGCGTCTGTACACCATTCACCATGACTGGGTGCTTGTGTTCCCTCATGTTCACTGGCATGCTTCCAGGGACACACAAACAACCCACTTCTTTTCTAGCACCCAGTTGTGTATTATGGCTCGCCTTTTTGAGACACTGTCTGTCAATATGCCCAGTTTCTTTGCACAACCAACATGCATTTCTTACTTCAGAGAAATCTTTTCATTGAAACCTGGGGCTAACTGGTTTCAGTGGAGGCAGTGAAGGTTTTAGCTGCCCTGAAGGTGCACTTTTCTCTTTCTGCACTGCAACGCCCGCCCCATTAGCTCTAAGAGCAGGTCTGCTCTTGGCATAGCGATCTGAGAGTTCAGCAGCCTCTTGCACTGTTTTTGGACCTCGGTCCTCTAGCCAGGTTTTTAGCTCTGCTGGGCATGCCCAATTAAACTGTTCTAATAAAATCACATTTTCAATTTTATCAACAGAGTTTGCCTTAATTCCTTCCCACCAACATTTTAAAAACTGACATTGTTTCGTGGCTTGCTCCTCGTAGCTCATATCAGGGCTTCTCCTGAGCTTACGAAATTTAGCTTTGTATGATTCAGCAGTTAATTCAAACTTTTTTAACAGTGCAGCTTTAAGTTTGCTGTAATCGTCACTGTCCTCATTGTCCATTTGACCCAATGCATCCCGAGCTTGCCCGGTAAGTAGTGGGGACAGCTGGAAACTCCAGGACTCTCTAGGAATTTTAGCTTGAATACAAACTTTTTCAAAAGAATTTAAAAAGGGATCCATGTCCTCCCCCTCTTTAAATTCGGCTATTAATTTGGAATTCAATTTGTAACCCAGTACTGCAGTCCCAGTTAAACCCAAGCCACTTACCTGCTCTGGTGCTGCTGGTCAGAGTTGTAGCTTCTCCAGTTCGTGTTGCCTCTGGCGCTCCTGCTCCTCATGGTCTGCATCTTGGCGTTCTCATTCTCTCTTCTCCTCTGCAGCTCACTGGTGCTTACGCTCCTCACGGTCTTCTTCCCTCTGTTGTCGCTCTGCCTCTCGCTGTTCCCACTCTGCCTCTCGGCTCTCTCACTCTCTCTTCTCCTAGAACTCCAGCTCCATCCTTTGCAACTCTGGATTCAGGATACTGGTGACCATCCCCTGCTGCTGTGGCCCTTCATTGACAGTGGCCCTGCTGTCTTCCTCTCCAGAACTGGAGACAGCACTGGCCGGTAGCCCTGCCACACTCGAGGTTTGGTCCTTTTCAGTCATGGTCGGTGACTTGCTGCTCTGGGTATCTGCTACCATCAGGGTCTCTATGAGGTTCTGCTTTTTGGCTGTCAACTCAAATGGGACTCCTCTGTCCCCGCACAACTGCTTTAAGTATTCTACAGTGTGCGTGCTGTAGTTGGAAGCCATCTATACTGACTACTGCTACTCTGACTGCACTTTAGAAAAAAAATAAAATGGGTAGGAACTCGACTGTAAGTCAAGGGATATAGTTCTCTTTCTTTTGAAATAAAACACTGTCTTTCTTTTTTCCAAGTGAGCTGAACAGTCTCAAGCTGACACACTGAACAATAAAGCTTATACCACCAAACTTTTTATGCCACCGCTACCAACCAATCAGTCACAAAGTTACTCAGCAGATCAGCCCTCTACTCCCAAAGTGCCAACTTCTGAGAGTAGAATTGTGAATGGTTAACAGAACAAGGTAACCCTCTTGTCTGTTTTGTGGGTTCGAGTCACCTTAGTCCCAAGTTCTGGAGGGATTCAAATTGATAACCTCTTGTTAGCGTTCCCAATTATCAGGCTCAGATAATTCTGTCTTTGGGGGGTCAGATATCTTTGCCTATGGGCACCTAACCCAGGTATTGCAAAATGAACCCTTAGAACTCTATGTAAAACCTAGAGAACTATTTTCTGTTTCCCAGTTTGGTACCACAATAAGCTCCTGCACAGGGTCAACTATAACCATCTAAGCTTCACTTATAAAAAATGTTTCAAGGTACACCAGGCAGTTTCTGTTTTTAAAATATGTATCTTTACTTTAAAATAGGTAAAATAGGAAAACAGTAAAATACAGAACAAGATATCCCAACACATACAGCCTTAAAAACAAAAGAGGTTTAAAAGTGCAAATTCTTAAAACCTATACACTCAGACTGGTATTAGCTAATGTATCCTTACTTCTTAATCTTTCAGTGCTTCGATGTTCCTCTTTCCTCAGTCAGCAAATGAATGTCCCTCTGTAAGGTCTGCTCAGTATATTTAAAAGCAGTCTTGAGCCGGCCTTCTCTCTGAGGTCACCTAACTCTGCCTTGGTGTATTAAAGTTTATATTTTATAACACAGGATGTCCTACTAAGATATTTTAAAAAATAATAGTTGACATAATTGAATCGCCTCTCTTCATGTAACTTGCCAAAACTGATCTGTGATCTGCTTCACCCAGACATCAAAAGTATCTTTGATGTAATTCACTGGATACTCCAAGCAAATGCATATTGGACTTCCTAATTTAGTCTGGGACCTGCTTTACTCACACATCAAAGTCTATTTGATGTAATTAGCTGGCTTCTTGTGAAGGCACCCAAAACACATGCATATGCCTCTTTTTTCATGACACCTAGTGCAAATCAAAGGATTTCCCTGAGCTCATTATAAAATGGATATATTGGTTCCTGGCTTCAAAGGAAATTGACAAGGTAATTGCATTTCAGATATCTGCAGTTTAAGCTACGTCCTGTCCTTTGAACTTATCCCGTGGGGTTGATGTGTCAATTTCAGCAAGCCAGCATTTTCTCCTGACAGACACTCCCACACATTTTTTATATTGCAGCAAAAATATCATATTAAAATCAGAACCAGCTGTCCACATGCCACATATAACACATACTGAAATAATTATGACACTTGCCAAAATATGACATATATCCAAATGCAATGCCCAGATTTCTGCAGCAGCTGGTCATGAAGCCCAGAAGTGAGGTAATATACTTGACATGGTCCTCACAAATGGGGATACTGTTGGGGTAGTGGGGGTGAGGGTTAGCTTTGTAGAAATTGACTATAACACAGTGGGCTTCAGGGTTAGAGAACGGTATGAAGCGAGTCGAACCATTGTGAAGGTCATGGACTTCAGACAAACAGATTTTCCCAAAATAAGGGAGGTATTCCGGACTGAAATTAAGGTGATGGAGGAGATGGGTGGTGAGGAATAATAGAATAAGAACAAGGGGGCCTACTTAAAGCCACAAAGAGCTGTAGGATGGAGGTGAGATACAGCAAAAGAAAAGGAGCCACTGTGGTTCAACAGGTAAGTGAGAGGGGCAATAGGGAAGAAGCAAAGGGCTTTCAGAGAATATAAGAGGACACAGGGGAAGGAGGATATGGAAACTTACAAGGAGAAACTGAGGGTGACAGGGCAGAGGATTAGGAAGGCAAAAGCAGAAACAGAGGAGAAAATTGTTAGGCAGGCCAAAAGGGGGGACAAGACTTTCTTTCGATACATAGGGGAAAAGTGGAAAGCAAGGCTGGGAATATTAAGGTAAATGGTATGGGGGGATTTTGAGAAGGCTGAAGTGCTCAATACATACGTCATCTCAGTCTTCACAATATAGGGTGAAGAAGGGGACCTGTACCAGGGGGAAGGGGGATGTAGTGGTGGAACCTGGTTCAATTAGTGATGGCAGGATAAGGGAGGAACTGGGTGAGTTGAGGGTAGACAAGGCTATGGTCCCAGATGCCCTGCACCCTAGGGTGCTCCGGGAGCTAAGGGAGCAACTGGTGTCACCACTAGCAAGATTATTTAACTTGTCCTTAGATACTCTACAGGGTGGGTGCCAGAGGATTGGAAGAGAGATGACATGGTGCCACTTCATAAAAGTGACAGCAAGAAAGAGGCTGGCAATTATTGCTCAGTCAGCCTCACATCGATAGTGGGTAAGGTGATGGAGGTGATATTGAAAAAAAGCGTGGTTAATTACTTGGAAGATCAGGGGCTGCAGGATATCCATCAGCATGGTTTCAGTCGGGGTGATCATGTCAGAAGAACCGGATCGAGTTCTTCGATTGGGTGACAAGGGTGATTGATCAGTAGGGGCAGTGGACATGGTCTTACTGGACTTTAAGGTCTTTGACACTGTGCCCCACAGAAGATTGGTTAATAAGCTGGAGACTTTGGGAGTGAGAAATAAAATAACAAGGTGGCTGGAGAGCTGGCTGATGGGTAGAAGCCAGAGGGTGGTGTTTTCATGGGGTTAATTCTGGGGAAACAGAAGTGATGAAAAGGGTTCCCCATGGTTCAGTGCTGAGGCCTATTCTGTTTAACATCGGGGCTGCAGGGGACAGTCTACATTTTTGCAAATGACACGAAAATCTGCAATGGGGTGGACATCCCAGAGGGAGTGGAAGCTATGAAGAAAGATCTAAGGTTACTGAAGGGGTGGTCGAACACATGGCAACTGAAATTCAATGCCAAAAAATACACAGTGATGCACTTGGGACAGACAAATTCATAAACCACATACACACCGGGGGGTGCAGAAATGGTTGTATCTGAGCTGGAAAAGGATTTAGGAATCATAATCACTGACAACGTTAAAGTAGGGACACAATGCAACAAGGTGGTGGGCAAAGTGAACTGAATGCTGGTGTACATAGGGAGGGGAATAACTAGTAAAAAAGGAGGTGCTAATGCCACTCTACAGTTCTGTGGTGAGGCCACACCACGAGCATGTAGATCAGTTCTGGAGACCCCACCTATGCAAGGACATAGATGGCATGGAAAGGGTACAGAGAAGGGCCATTAAAATGGGGCATGGGTTAGTGGGAAGTCAAATGAGCAGAGGTTGAGGGTGCTAAATTTGTACCCACTGAACACCAGAAGGGGGGGGGAGATAGAAACATTCAAATATATGAAGGGGGTCAATAAAGTGGGGGAGAGCTCATTCTTGGGGAAGGTAGATGCAGAGACTAGAGGACTTTTTTTTGTTAGCTGTTTAACCAGGACTAGCACACTAAGCTGAAAACATTTTTATAGGTGCAACCTGGGAGCACAGGGAAGTTAAGTGACTTGCTTAGGGTCACACAGTCTGCAAGTGGAAGCTGTGAGATTCAAACCCAGGTCTGGTCTGCTGGATGTCACCAGATTTGCAGCTTAGAGCCTTAAACCGCTGCGCTAAACTGCCTCTGATGGTGGATGGGGTAGGTTTAGGGGAAACATTATGGGGCATTACTTCACTGTGAGGGTGGTAGCAACCTGGAACGGTCTGCTGGAGGAGGTGGTGCTGGCCAAAACAGTGGAGGGATCTAAGATGGCATGGGACAAACACAAGGGGGTGACAAGGGGGAGGAGTGTGGAACCTGTGGGGGGGCAAGTAAAGAGGGAGGGTATGACACATTTTAATATGAATATGGAACTTTCTGAAATAGATACAACTCATGCAGAAATGCATATGACACACACCAAAAATCGATAAGAAAATACTACAATGCATATAATATATACCAGAATGAATAAAACACACACTGAAATGGATAAGACTCATACCAAAATGGTTATCACATGTACCTAAATCATTAAGATACTTAAATTATTATAATATATACCAAAATGAATATGACACATACTGAATTGTAAATTATGAACCGGCGATCGTAAATGGACGACGCTGATTGGCTGAGACGTTTTTGAAGCCGTGATGATATCTAGCTACATCATCACGGTTTCAAACAGCCTCCGGCCACCAGCCCCCTCACTGTCCCCAAAACACATCCGCTTGCTCTCGCTATTTTGTTTACGAAGCGCTGCAGCACGACACTTCAAATATCTTTATCTGCTTTAAGAGGCGCACGCACAGTCGTCTGTTTCGCTGTAAAGCTGCTCATAACATTGATTAAAATACCAGACACAATACACATTTACAGCTTTTCCCCCTCATCTCCCACTCTGCCTAAACTGCAATTTTCCTGCCAGCACTTAACATAGGAAGTACAAATATTCTCACAACCCCCGCTCCCGTAAACAAAGTATTGCCTTACCATACAAATCCACGGCTTGAGTTTGCCACTTCATACATCGACGGCTTGTGTTTCTCACTCCAGGCATTGTCGGGGAAATAAAAAAGTTCTCCCTTCCACAATACTTTTTTTTACGGGAGCGGGGGTTGTGAGAATATTTGTACTTCCTGGCAAGGGTCAGGGAGGGCGGGGTTCCAACTCATAAGGGTCAGCAAGATTTCCACCAAGACTCACTGCAGTCAGCCTGGATCCTTTCAGCTCTCTCATGCCTCACAACAGTGACACCTGTTGCCCACAGTAAAATTACAAGAACTATTTTCTTTTAATGTATCACTACACCTTACCAAATGTACTCTTAAAACATTTTAAAACAGTTTTAATTTTCTTTTAGTTATAGAAATACTGACCCAGTTCATAATAGCAATAAGCACTCCAGAGTGTGGTATATCGTGATATCGTCACTTGGTCGTTGACGACTCGGCCCTGCCTCGCGCCCCAACCACCGAGGCGTGATCTAAATCCCACGAATATAATCACACCCTGTCATGCCTTATTGCTTAATTATACAATGGCAAGAAAGAATCTTGGACTGTGATTGGTCAATCTGGGGCTGGACCCATGGTGTTATCCCAGCACACCACCACCGCTATAGTATTAGGCTCTTATTTCTTTTCTTTTTTCCATCTCCTGTTAAGAAACAAAAATATTTTTCCACACTAATAAAAACATTCTTTAAAATTATTTTTTTATTCTATATATAACAACAAGCCATTGTATAATAGGAATAATGCACTCCAGGGTGTGTGTCGTGCTGGGATAACGCCATGCCTGGGGCATTGGACGCACTCAGCCTGAGGCCTCATGCCCAACCCCCCAGGTGTGGCATTATCTCAGCACGACACACACCCTGTCATGCATTATTCCTTTATTAAATTAATTTACTATATTGATACTTTTGCTGAATGTGTGCTGTAGTAAATAAATAAAATGGTTATGAAATACTGAAAACAAAATGATATATTAAAATGTGTATGTTGTGCACTGAAATGAGCCTACAGCAGACTGAATTGTTACCAAACTTGCAAGGCATAGTCTGAATAGAGTGTAACATGTGCCAAGTGTCGATACAGCAAACTGAAATGTTGTGATACACTAAGATGAGTATAACACATGCTGAACAGAGTGTAACACACAGTGAAAAGCACATGACTTGTGTAACCAATGAGAGTGCAGCATCACCCCCTGAGATTCTGTAGGATTCCAGCAGTTCCTGTTTAGCTTCACTGCAGGTAAGAGCTCCTTAAATTGTGTGACTAAGAAAGGAATATGCACAATGTGTATTATTCAATTGTTAGTTTGCTACTGTACCTGTTTTAGTTTTTGTTTTTTAGTTGTTTTTGTAAGATTGTTGTTTTCAAAAGTTTTGTTTGGCTTTCCACAAAACATACTGTTATCTCTGTTCTTTGTGTAAGGTTACACTCAACACCACATAAACCCATGTTGTACTTGTCTTCTTCCAGTGCTTTGCAAAGTTATACAGTATGTTGTGTTGTGTAATGTTTTTATGTGCCCTGTAAAAGAGGGGGCATTACCAAAAAAAAAATCTGTAACTCCAGGATTACCTCATTCCTGTATGTTTTAACTGAATTTCACCCACTTACTGAAGGTTAGCGTTTTTCTTTGCTGCCTTCTGAAAACTAATGTCAGTATTTTACCAAGTTAAGAACAGTAAAGGAAATTAATCAGCTATGTATTCTGTAATAATAAGTGCTAGAAAATGAAAATTACATACCTACAATAATTCTTGATCTTTCTGTGTATCTTCACCATTCATCACCTTTGGGTACTGTGGCCAGAGGTCAAGACCCTGCAAGAGTTTTTATTTTTGATGGGTGGAGTCAACACACCATCAACACAGCCCTCAAGGCCGACGCACTGCATGGCGCTCGCAGGTTGGCCATTAGGCGTCATCGACCCCGCCCTCCTGCCAGTTCTGAGTCACCGAAGAGTAAGAAAAGGTTGGGAGGGGGGGACAAGGAAGTCCAAGGGACAGATAAAGGAAAAGATATACAAACTAAAAGGAGAAATAAATGACTGAGAGGACAGAAGGAGAGTTAGAAACCTAAGGGGATTGGGAAGGGGCCTCAATCTCTGGACGTGGAAGAAGAGGGAGGGAGGGAAGGATTTGAAATAGGGAGGGGGGGGACATACCCTGAACCTTTGACCTGTCTCCAGATTGTATAGAAACTGCGAAGGAGTAGCCAGAAGGCTGCACTGCCAGAATTCAAGGCACAGAATCACTGGCAATAAACTCTGACATAAGCAGAAGCAGCTATTCTGGAAGAAAAGACAGGATACAGGGCTGTACCCCCCTGAAACCAAATTTGGAGGTAAGAAACAAAGTTTCTTAAATTAATTTGAGGGTTGAGTCCCCAAGGACAAGAACAAAGGAGAATAGCTGAAACGAGAGAGAGAGAGAGAGAGAAAAGAGGAGAGGGCAAACACCACCCCCTCACAGGGCTGGAGCCGAGGCACTGAGGAGAGAAGTGCCCTCTCCCCTGATCCCTCCCCCCTCGACAGAAGGTAAAAATCCCCCTGTGTGCCCAAGATCACCCCGCTCCTGACCAGCAGAAAGGAAGGGGAGGAAAAGGGGGAGCACACAGAGGGAGGGGGACACAGAGACTGAGGCCCCAGGGGGATGGAGGGTGGGATTGTGATGAATGCTGAAAAGACACAGAAAGATCAGGAATTGTGGTAGGTACGTAATTTTCATATCTTATCTGTGTCAGTCTTCACTATTCATCACCTTTGGGTGAGTACCAAGCCCCACCGAAGGGGGCCCTAGACCCTAAAGGACTAAGTCCCTCAGCTCTCAGTGGGTGACACACTGGGAGAGAGAACCTTCATCAGTCTGGAGAGGCCCGAGACTGGGGAGAGTGAGATGGGGACCCCCCCAGAGGGGGCAGGAGGTTTCCCCGACAGACACCGCCTCACCCTACGGGAGAAAAGATGAGTTTTCTGGTATGCGGAGGAAATAACCGTATGCCGGGCCAAGGGTGACAACCAGGAAAGATGCAGCCATGCCATCCGCCTAGTGCAGTTCGCTGTCCCTACGACCCTGGAAGCTACCTCACTGGTGTCATAAGATGCCCTCGCTTGGTGCCTTGCTAGCTTCAGGTCACGTGCAGAGTGTGCAATGGTTTGTCTGGTTACCTCCAAATCAGGCATCGAGGCTAGGAGTTGACCTAGCCTGGACCACAGGAACCTATCATAGGTAGCATAGTGGGCCTGATTTGCAGAAATTGAAAGAAGCAACTGTGCTGAGTAGAAAGTCCTCCTCCCACAGAAGTCAAAATCCATGGAATCTGGGTGAAGGTCGTCAAGCCCATCGAGAGGGTCCAGCTGCATCAGTCCTGACTGAGGATGAGGCAAACTACCTGGAGACTCCCGAGGGGCACAATACCTCTGGCGCAGATCCCTAGGGGGCTGGGACTCCGGAAAAGGGTCTTTGCCAAAAACGCAATGACACCTCCCGGAAGGGAGCAGGCCAGGGGGGGCACCACAAGAGTGTCTGCACTGAAATTGCCTAGGAAGGCACACGTCGAATGCTCCGGATTGTGCAGAGTGGGCGGGGTGACATGCAGGTCCTCCAGTATCCTCACTAGGAAATGCTGACACTCTGTGAGGCCAGCAGCAGGGGAGATGTGGACAGAGGGCTCCTCTCCTCCTGAAGAGGAGGATGAGGAAGCGGAGGACCTCAGATTCAATGGTTGATTGCTCAGGGAGAGGTTGGAATACCTGCCTGTCCATGTCCCTGACATATGAAGGGAAATGAGCAGCCACAGCCCTGAATTGCTACCAGGACAGAGGTCCACTAGGGTCAAGAATGCCTGGGAGAGCAGGAGAAGGTGACAGAGGAGTGGGGGCAGAGCCAACAACAAGAATCGACTGTCCTCTGTCCAGGCAAAAGAGTGCACCTGGAGCCCCAAGGGAAGAGGGAGCTCCAGAAAACTCAACAGCCGACATCTGATCAACCATGCTGGAACTGCCTAGGCTGCACCCTGAAGATTCCCCCCGTGAGGTGACCGGGGCTGTGGAACTCCAAAAGGATGGTCCCCTACCTCCAAAGAACAGGGCCCTGTCAAGGAGACCGAGAAGGAAGGGTGGAGGTCCGCACTATGATTCCTTCCCGAACCTGGGTGGGTCCCAGAAAAGGATCGCTGCATCGAGCCCCGACCCCTCAGAGTCTGAAAGAGCCCTCCTCCTTGCAAATACCAGCCTAGGCAGCTGACAGTGCTGGTCAGTCCCCAAAGGGACTGCCCAGGGAGTAGCACCCCCCCTGTAGGTGCTCCGATCAGCCCTAAAGTTGGGTGATCCAGGCACACCACCTGAGGGGGTACCACCACTGAGGGGGCAGAAAACCCTCTGAGGCCAGGCTGCCAAGCAAAAGTGGCCTGCACCACTGCCTGCTGGTCAGCACCCCTGACCCTGGACACAGGGGCAACTACCCGCTCCAAAGAGGGGGCTGGCTCCTGTCAGTCAAGGAAACTACCAGGGTGTCCACATGGGCAGCCAACTCCAAAGAGTCAGACAGCTTGTCTGAATCAGATTCCGACTCTGCCTGGGAGGAGGTGGAGACTGAAGTCCGATGTCAGACAGTATGCGGATGCCTGCTGCCATCTCAACCGAAGAGGGTACCAGTCCAGGTCTCTGCACCAGAGCTAGTGCCCAAGCCTCCAACTGCATCGCAAATGGTGTGCAAAGAAGACACGACACCGAGGACAGTAGCAGAAGCGGAGTCAATGCCTGCCATGGTGCCGTCCCGACCCATGGCCTCGCAAGTGGTGCTGAGGTCAGGGACAGCGATGATGGCACTGACAGCTCCCTCAGCACTGCGAACGGTGACAAGGGTGACACCCCTATGGCGCCGTATCCTCACTTGGTGCCGCAAGCAGCACCAGAGCTAGATACAGTGCTGCAAATGGCGCCAAGGTGAGAAACGGTCGAGTATGGTGTCGTAGAACCTCCCCCAGTGCCATCAGCACCATCGGCACCACAAATGGTGCCAACAGTGGAAACGGTACCAAGCGACGGACCATCACCAACCACGGCACCATCAGGGCCCCCGGCACCGTGAACGGCGCCGAGATCCAAGATGGCACTGATAGACGGTGTTGAGGACAGTGCCGACTCAGGCTTCCCAGCCCAAGGAAAGGACACTGGGGAAGCCTTCACCCCCAAAGAGGCGATTGCCAGCGTGGAGCCTCCTGCTCACCCCATGGGGTGATGAACTGGGTCTCCTTCACCATGGGAGGGGCTTCTGCAATGGCGAGGCTATTAGGAGCAGAAGCCCTCTCCTCCACAGTCCATATAGAAACAGGAGGGGACCCAGAGGAAAGGCCGAGAGACCACAGCTTGGCCTGACGAGCGCATACCCGTTCCCCAAAAGTCGGCAGCACTCGTCCAACTTTCCAAGCACATTGCTCGATGACACAATGGTCCATGGAGAATCAGGCACTGCACAAATCCATGTCATGAAGCGGGCCAAGACATGCGAGGCAACGGTCATGCTGGTCGGTGATGGAGTACTTGTGGACACACGGGCACCATCGCATAGGGGGCCGCCCCCTCTTTAATGATTTCTTGCCCCCCGACTGAGAGATGATCCATGGCAAAACAAGCTAAAAAAAGACTCGACGTCGCTGACAGCAAAGAAGAAGAACAGTCTTTCCACAGCAGAGTCGAGTGGTGGCAAGAACGGAACCATCAGGAATACAGGTACAGCGTTGAAGGGTTTTTGGCGTCAAAGGATTTTTAGCGAACTAGACCTCTAGCGCAGCAGCTCCACACGAGGTGCAACCTCCACGGTGGGAGACAAAGAACTGGCAGGAAGGCAGGGTTGATGACACCTAATGGCCAACCCGGGAGTGCCACGCAGTGCATCGGCGGTGCTGTTGGTGCGTCGACTCCGCCCATCAAAAAAAAAAAAAACTCCTGTGGGGTTGTGACCTCCTCCAGCCACATTATCCAAAGGTGATGAACGGTGAAGACTGACACAGATAAGATCACATATGTTATATCACTGGAAAGCTGTGACTCTCCTCTTTCTAATACTATGAATCAGTTGTTTGTAGCTTATGACATTATAAAGCAAATAACACCATTATTAAAGGTCTAGGTTTTTCAAAAAAATGGCAGTTTGTGAATCTAGTTATCCATCAAATGATTCATTTCACTGTATTTTGTCCCCAGGTTCCCTGACTTTTTGTAAGAGGAGTGTTGCATGTTTACAGGCTTCAGTATGCTGAACTACCAAGTCATTAAAGGCTTGGGCAGCAACCACACCCCGGTTACTGAGCCTGAGTGACATTTTCTTAGCAGATGCGCTCAGCGCATCTCAGAGATGTACCCAAGCACTATATTCAAAGAGCAGAGATGGCTGGCGCATCTCCGGATGTGCCGAATATAAAGTATAATGTATTGAGCACATCTGGAGGGGTGTGCCAATGAACTCTGTGCACAACTCTATTTTCAGCCCGATTGGTGGGTGCAATGCTCCCAAAAGAGATATGACTAAAGGAAGTAGCCCTAAGTGCAATCCCCTGACAGGTAGCTACCAGGATAGCAGGCTGTGTTAGCACCAGTGTGGTAACTGAATGCACTTGTGATCAGTAAAGATAGTACACTGAGCAGTGTGTGTTACAGTGCAGCGCATTTTGTGAGCACATTCTGATATGTACATAAAAAACACCTTTCCATAGAAATTGGACTGCTGGTTGTGTTATTATATTGAGGGAATAGAAAGGCAGCACTGGGAATTAGGGCGGGGCACCAGTCGTGATGGTGGAGATAATGAGATGTGTGAGGAGAGTGGAGACAACCCTAGCAGCCATCTAGTGGATCGGTGTGCAGGACACCATGCCCACACAATGCACACTGTGGCACAAAACATGGCAGAAGGCAGTGCTGGGGGGGGGGCAATGACAGGGAAAGTACAATGCCAACACCCATTTAGAACTGTTGAACTGCGTGGCCAGCCGGAATAGGGCCTACAAACACAGTAACATTGGTGTGCCACAGCACAGGGTGGACAGGGGCTCAGCACAGCAGGCACAGGTGGCAGGGTGGCAGGTAACACACACCACCAGGCACAAATAATGTCAGGGGCATGGAAGAGAACCATGGTTTGACAGGACAGTAGAACGTAGGGCCACTAGCAGGGATGGGATGGTGCAGGACAGGATAGTGGCAGGTGGGCCACTAGCAGGGATGGGATGGTGCAGGACAGGATAGTGGCAGGTGGGCCACTAGCAGGGATGGGATGATGCAGGACAGGATAGTGGCAGGTGGGCCACTAGTAGGAATGGTATGGTGCAGGACAGGATAGTGGCATGTATACCCACAGTGAAAGCATATCTGGATGTGGGCCAGGTTCCACTGGATGCAGGGCAACACAGGCTGTAACATGAGGACTGTAAACAAACGTACCTCCAGGGCTGCAGTACCCTGTTGGTCACCCATGGTGTGGGGTGGCACAGGGCAGCCCAAGTTTAGCTCAGCACATTTAAATGAGGTTGGAGTAACTGTAATGAGATGCTAAGTAGTTCAGTTGGGCCTGAACTTGGCAATGAGGCCATTTGCATAGTCTGGCTGAAAATTGCTTATTTGCTTCTGGCCCACCTCAATCTGCAGGGCACATCTGATTAGTTTAGCGCATCTCTGGATGGAGCATTTCCTCATATGCATGATTAGTTGGGTGCATTTGATGGATTTCGGGTATTTCTATAGGGCGCATTTTTACACATGCATGATAAGGCATACCACACTTGACATGTGCAGTGGAACATGTCTGGCAGTAACGGCTGTGTATTGCACATCTCTCAGCACTATGCAGTGATGCACCATTGCCCGTACATTGTGCATCCCTATGGCACATCTGTGACATGTGCAGAGCAGAGCATGTGCGCCTATCATGCATATTGTGCGACCCAGCCACTGTCACTGCAGTGCCCCATCTTTGCTAACCAGCTCCAGATGGACCTCTGTGACATATGCCATGTGTGCAGGCTGCAGGGCCCAGGACCCTTACCTGGAGCACCACTGAGATGGCCAACCTGTTGGTGCTGGTGCTGCCCCTGGAGGGCAACCTGCGTGGGACAGAGGCCTTGCAGGGGATGAGCTGTTGTGTGGGTCAGGGTGGCGGTGCACCATGTTCGCCACAGTGGGATACCGTGTACCGCAGAACATTGTTGGCACCATTATGGTGAACCTCCTGCATGGCCTCTGCCCCAAGCAGGTTGCACTCCAGGGGCAGCATCAGTGCTGGAACATTTGTATGCTCGTATATGCAAAACTGTGGGTAGCTTTAAAAGGTCATGGGACAGAGAACAGGGGAGCATATGGGTGGGGGAGGCTGAGAATGGTCGAGGGCAGACAAAAGGGGAAGGGGTGGGGCAGCTGCAATGTAGGGGAGCTAGCTGCACACTCGAGCAGATGTTGATAGACCAGGAGGTCTGTTTCTGCTGGCATATTCATATGTTCATATGTAGATGACCAACAGATAATACAGCCCTGGAGGTACGTTTGTTTCCATTCCTTATGTTACAGCCTGTGTTGCACTGCATCCAGTGAGACCTGGCCCTCATCCAGATATGCTGGAACTATGCGCATGCATGCCACTCTCATGTCCTACACTACTCAATCCCTGCTAGTGGCCCACCTGCCACTATCCTGTCCTGCACCACCCCATCCCTGCTAGTGGCCCCACCTGCCACTGTCCTGTCCTGCACCACCCCATCCCTGCTAGTGGCCCCACCTGCCACTGTCCTGTCCTGCACTGCCCCATCCCTGCTAGTGGCCCCACCTGCCACTGTCCTGTCCTGCACCACCCCATCCCTGCTAGTGGCCCCACCTGCCACTGTCCTGTCCTGCACCACCCCATCCCTGCTAGTGGCCCCACCTGCCACTGTCCTGTCCTGCACCATCCCATCCCTGCTAGTGGCCCTGCCTGCCACTGTCCTGTCCTGCACCATCCCATCTCTGCTAGTGACCCCACCTGCCACTGTCCTGTCCTGTACCATCCCATCCCTGCTAGTGGTCCCACCTGCCACTGTCCTGTCAAGCCATGGTTCTTTTCCATGCCCCTGACATTGTTTGTGCCTGGGGGGTGTTACCTGCCACCTGTGCCTGCTGTGCTGAACCCCTGCCCTGCCCACCCTGTGCTCTGACACACCAATGTCACTGTGTTTGTAGGCCTATTCCAGCAGGCCACGCAGTTCAACAGTTCTAAATCGGTGTTGGCATTGCACTTTCCCTGGACTTGCCCCCCCAGCACTGCCTCCTGCCATGTTTTGTGCTACAGAGTGCATTGTGTGGGCATGGTGTCCTGCACACCGACCCACTAGATGGCTGCTAGGGTTGTCCCCACTCTCCTCACACACCTCATTATCTCCACCATCAGGACTGGTGCCTCGCCCTAATTCCCAGTGCTGCCTTTCTATTCCCTCAATATAATAACACAACCGGCAGTCCAATTTCTATGGAAAGGTGTTTTTTATGTACATATCAGAATGTCTTCACAAAATGCACTACACTAAGGCCTTGTCCACACTACACCACTAAAACACTAACAGTTTCAAACCATTACAGACAGTAAACGTTACAGTGTCTCTGCACTGCCAGTGAACCATCATGATAATGGTTTGGAACCGTTACAGCCAGTCCACATTGTGGGTGACAGGTAACCATTATGGTTGACACCGTATCCCACAATTCAGTTTGTTTTGCACTGAGGGCAATGCTGGGGCTACACGCTCATGCATCAACACTACAGCTGGTGACATTACAGAGGCAGAACCATTTTCGTAACCGTTGTTGAAACCACCTCATAAGTGGTTTCATCAATGATTACGAAAACGCCTCCTGTAGTGTTACAGGTGTAAACGCAAACCGTTGAGGTAGCGGTTTGGACCCTCTGTAACATTACAGACGGGAGTTTTCAGTGTAGCGTGGACAGGGCCTATAACACACACTGCTCAGTGTACTGACATTACTAATGACAAGTGCATTCAGATACCACACTGGTGCTCACACAGCCTGCTATTCTGGTAGCTGCCTGTTGGGGATTGCACTTAGGGCTACTTCTTTTAGTCCTATCTCTTTTGGGAGCATTGAGCACTCATTCGGGCTGAAAATAGAGTTGTGCAGAACATTCATGGGCATGCCCCCTCCAGATGCAACCAATACATTATACTTTATCTTTGGTGCATCCGGAGATGCGGCGGCCCAACTCTGCTCTTTGAATATAGTGCTTGGGCACATCTTTGAGATGCGCTGAGTGCATCTGCTTTGAAAATGTCACCCAAGCTCAGTAACCTGGGTGTGGCTGCTGCCCAAGCCTTTAACGACTCAATAGTTCAGCATATGTACTGAAGCCTGTAAACATACAACACTATTTTTTTTTTTTTAGTTGTTTAACCAGGTTTAGCACACTAAGCTGAAAGCTTTTTTACAGGCGTAACCTGGGAAGCACAGGGAAGTTAAGTGACTTGTTTATGGTCACACAGTATGTAAGTGGAAGCTGTGGGATTCAAACCCAGGTCTGGTCTGCTGGATGTCACCAGATTTGCAGCTCAGAGCCTTAAACCACTGCGCTGTACTGCCTCCTCTTACAAAAAGTCACGGAACCTGGGGACAAAATACAGTGATATGAATCATTTGATGGATAACTAGATTGACAATCTGCAATTTTTTTTTGAAAACCTAGAACATTAATAATGGGGCTATTTGCTACATAATGTCATAAGCTAAAGCAACTGGTTTATAGTATTAGAAAGAGGAGATGCACAGCTTTCCATTGATATAACATATTTATTTCTAGCACTTCTTATTACAGAATAAATGGCTGATTAATTTCCTTTACTGTTCTTAAATTGGTAGAATACTGACATTAGTTTTCAGAAGGCAGCAAAGAAAAACTCTAACCTTCAGTAAGCGGGTGAAATTCGGTTAAAACATACAGGAATGAGGTAATCCTGGAGCTACAGTTTTTTTTGTTTTTTTTTGGTAATGACCCCTCTTTTACCGGGGAAAAAAAATATTACACAACACAAGATACTGTATAACTTTGCAAAGCACTGGAAGGAGACAAGTACAGGATGGGTTTATCTGGTGTTAAGTGGCTTACACAACAAACACATGTAACAGTATGTTTTGTTAAAAGCCAAATAAAACTTTTGAAAACAAAGATCTTAAAAAACAATTAAAAAAAAAAAAAGCTAAAACAGGTACAGTAGCAAACTAACAATTGAATAATATACATTGTGCATATTCCTTCCTGAGTTACACAATTTAAGGAGTTCTTACCTGCAGTGAAGCTGAACAGGAACTGCTGGAGTCCTACAGAATCTCAGGGGGTGATGCTGCATTCTGATTGGTTACATGTCATGTGCTTTTTCACTGTGTGTTATACTCAGTTCAGTACGTGTTATACTCATCTTGATGTATCACAACATTTCAGTTTGCTGTATAAACACCTTGGCACGTTACGCTATATTCAGTCTATGCCTTGCAGATTTGGCAATGATTCAGTTTGCTGTATGCGCATTTCAGTGTGCAGCATGCACATTTTAATATATCATTTTGTTTTCGGTACTTCATAACCATTTTATTTTCTACAGTACACATTCAGCAGGAGCATCAATATAGTAAATAAATATAATCTACAATTCAGTATGTGTCATTAATTTTGGTATACATTATAATAATTTAAGTATCTTAATGATTTAGGTACATGTGATAACCATTTTGGTATGAGTCAGCCATTTCAGTATGGGTCATATCCATTTCAGTGTGTTTCATTCATTCTGGTATATATTATATGCATTGTAGTATTTTCTTATCGATTTTTTGGTATGTGTCATATACATTTCTGCATGGGTAGTATCTATTTCAGAATGTTCCATATTCATATTAAAATGTGTCATACTCTCCCTTTTTACTTGCCCCCCCACAGATTCCACACTCCTCCCCCTTGTCACCCCCTTGTGTTTGTCCCATGCCATCTTAAATCCCTCCACTGTTTTGGCCTGCACCACCTCCTCCAGCAGACCGTTCCAGTGTGCCACCACCCTCTCAGTGAAGTAATTGCCCCCTAACGTTTCTCCTAAACCTACCCCCTCTGTGACATGGACGGCCAGTTCTAAGTGTTGTATCTTTTTTTTTAAACATAAAAATGTATTACTGATTGTCTCTGCTGAAAAATCTGGTGCTCTTGGAGTGACCTCATTTACCTCCCCCCCCCCCACTGTTTCAGCTGAAAGATGAAAGCCATGAGAAAATGCTGAAACAGCATGTGAGATCACACACACACACACACACACACACACACACACGTTTTAGATACCAGATGTTACGTGGAAGGCCTGAAGCTAATTACAAGCTGAAAGAAGCTTGAGTTGAGCATATCCATTTTATGACATTTCCAGGGGAGGAAACCAGGTTTAGTAAACTGTTGTAATATCATAAATGCTGATGTCTGTGTGAGAGGGGAAACTGATCAATAGATCAAAGAAATGTCACTTGAAGGACATGAGTCATGCTGAAACATAGAAACATAGAATTTGACGGCAGATAAGGACCGCTTGGCCCACCTAGTCTGCCCATTTTCCTACCTAACAGATAAGCTGCAGATCCTAGTTAACCAACAGCTTACTTCCTCCTACCCCCCACTAGGACTGCCTTATGCCTGTCCCATGCATTCTTGAATTCTCCCACTGTTCTTGACTCCACGACCTCCTCAGGGAGGCTGTTCCATGCATCCACAACCCTCTCTGAGAAAAATACTTCTCCACATTACCTCTGAGCCGCCCCCCTCTATCTTCAAATTGTGCCCCCTTGTTCTTGCACATCTCTTTTTCTGAAAAATGCTACCCTCTTGGACTTTGTTGATTCCCTTGAGGTACTTGAAAGTTTCTATCATGTCCCCTCTCTCCCTTCTTTCCTCAAGGGTATACATATTAAGCTCCTTTAGTCTTTCTTTGTATGTCTTCTGGTGCAGACCCTGCACCATTTTGGTTGCCCTCCTCTGGACAGCCTCCACTCTGTCTATGTCTTTGTGGAGATGGGGTCTCCAGAACTGCACATAGTACTCCAGATGGGGTCTCACCAGCTGTCTGTACAGAGGGATAACAACTTCCTGTTTTCTACTATTGATGCCTCTTCCTATGCATCCCAGTATCCCTCCAGCCTTCCTTACTGCCTTCTCACATCGCTTGCCCACCTTTAGGTCATCTGATATAATTACCCCCAGGTCCCTTTCTATTTTACTGTTGTCAGTATCTCCCTTCATTGTGTCACGCTTCCCTGGGTTTTGTTTCCTATGTGCATTACCTTCACTTTGCATTGAATCTGAGCTGCCATACATTTGACCATTCCTCGAACCTTGCCAAGTCCCTTCTCATCCTTTCCACTCCATCTTGTGTATCAACCCTGTTGCAGATCTTTGTGTCATCTGCAAAGAGACATACTTTTCCTTCCAGTTCCTCTGCAATGTCACTTATAAAGACATTAAAAGGACCAGTCCAGTACCGAACCCTCGCGGTAGCCCGCTAGTAACCCTCCTGTCTTCACTGTGTACTCCATTTACTACTACCCTTTGCGTCCTGTTGTCTAGCCAATTTTTTATCCAGGCTACCACCTTGGGACCCACTCCAAGGCTGGCTATCTTGTATATTAATCTTTTGAGTGGGACTGTATCAAATGCCTTGCTAAAATCTAGGTAGGCCATATCCACAGCCCCTCCCTGGTCTACTACTTTGGTCACCCAGTCAAAGAAATCTATTAGATTTGTCTGACACGACCTTCCCATCGTGAATCCATGCTGCCTTGGGTCCTGTGCCCCACTGGCCTCTAGGTACTGAGATGTTGAGGATTGCAGAATTTAATTCTTGAAAAAGACATCCTGTTTTTATATACTGTAGATATATTTTTTTATATATTCTGACAGGGAGGAGCTAGTGACCTCATGCAAAATAGGTGGGGAAAACCAGCTTTTAAACATTAATTCTGTTTTCCTTCGGGACACACTTTTATCTAGACTCTGACAAGGAAACATCTGTGAGCACTTTAAACAGGTATTTAGAAAGGTAGACAAATCTAATTACTGTAGTAGGAATTGCACTGTTTAAACCTTGTTCTTTTAAAAGATGTGTATGTCTTGTGACATAATAGTTCTGTATTGTATGTTTTACATATTATTATCTATTTTAGTAAATCTCTTTTTAGAGCTTACTTGGTCTGTCTTTGATTTTCTTTCATTTGTAAGAAAAGTATATATGGTTATAGCAGACACTAGACATAAGCTTGAATGGTGATACCAAACCGGAAAGAGAAGCATTTTAAATCTGAGGTCATTATTAAAGTTTTTAAGGGTGCATCTCTGTATACCTGGTTAGGTGCCCATAGGCAAAGACCCCCTGAAGACAGAAATATCTGAGCCTGTGCATTGGGTACACTACCAAGAGGTTCACAGTTTGAATCTCTCCAAGACTTGAGACCAAAGGTTGATCCGAACTCACAAAACAGACAAGAGGGTTCCCGTGTTCTGTTAAACTGTTCACAAGACTGCGCTCAGAGATTGGCACTTTGGGAGTAGAGGGCTGACCTGCAGAGTGTGTTTGTGACACCCTCATTCCATGTCCTCTAGTCTCTGCATCTACCTTCCCAGAGAATAAGCTCTCCCCCACTTTATTGACCCCCTTCATATATTTGAATGTTTCTATCTTATCCCCCTTCTCCTTTCTGGTCTTCAGTGGGTATAAATTCAACACCCTCAACCTTTGCTCGTATCACTTCCCACTTAGCCCATGCCCTATTTTAATGGCCCTTCTCTGTACCTTTTCCATGCTGTCTATGTCCTTGCATAGGTGGGGTTTCCAGAACTGATCTACATGCTTGTGGTGTGGCCTCACCATGGAACTGTAGAGTGGCATTAGCACCTCCCTTTTTCTGCTAGTTTTCCCCTCCCTATGTACAGCAGCGTTCAGTTCACTTTGCCCACCACCCTGCTGCATTGGGTCCCTACCTTAATGTTGTCAGTGATTATGATTCCTAACTCCTTTTCTGGCTCAGATGCAACCATTTCTGCACCTCCCAGTGTGTATGTGGTTTATGGATTCTTCTGTCCCAAGTGCATCACTGTGCATTTTTTGGCATTGAATTTCAGTTGCCATGTGTTCGACCAACCCTTCAGAATCCTTAGATCTTTCTTCATAACTTCCACTCCCTCTGGGTTGTGCAACCCATTGCAGATTTTCACGTCATCTGCAAAAAAGGCAGACCGTCCCCTGCAGCCCGTCTGCTATATCACTGATGTGGATGTTAAACAGAATAGGCCCCATCACTGAACCCTGGGGGACCCTGCTCATCACCTCAACTTCCCCAGAATGCACCCCATTGACCACCACCTTCTGGCTTCTACCCGTCAGCCAGCTCTTCACCCACCTTGTTATTTCATGTCTCACTCCCAAAGTCTCCAGCTTATTAACCAGTCTTCTGTGGGGCACAGTGTCAAAGGCCTTGCCAAAGTCCAGTAAGACCATGTCCACTGGCCCCACTGATCAGTCACCCTTGTCACCCCATTGAAGAACTCGATCAGGTTCATCTGACCTGACCACCTCTGACTGAAGCCATGCTGATGGATATCCTTCAGCGCCTGATCTTCCAAGTAACTAACCACCCTTTTTTTCAATATCGCCTCCATCACCTTACCCACCACCGATGTGAGGCTGACTGGGCAATAATTGCCAGCCTTCTCCCTGCTGCCACTTTTATGAAGTGGCACCACGTCAGCCCTCTTCCAGTCCTCTGGCACCCACCCTGTACTGTATTTAAGGACAAATTAAATAATCTTGCTAGTGGTGACACCAGTTGATCCCTTAGCTCCCAGAGCACCCAAGGTTGCAGGGCATCTGGGCCCATAGCTTTTTCTACCCTCAACTCATCCAATTCCTCCCTTACCCTGCCATCACTAATTGAACTAGGTTCCACCCCTGCATCCCCCTTCCCCCTAACACTGGTCCCCTTCCTTTGCCTTCTATTGTAAAGATTGAGATGACATAAGTATTCAGCACTTCAGCCTTCTCAAAATCCCCTTCCACCAGTAATCCCCCCCTCACCACTTACCCTTAATATTCCCTGCCTTGCTTTCCTGTTTTCCCCTATGTATCGAAAGAATGTCTTGTCCCCCCCCCCTTGGCCTGCCTAACAATTTCTCCTCTGTTTTTGCTTTTGCCTTCCTAATCCTCTGCCCTGCCACCCTCAGTATCTCCTTGTAAGTTCCCATATCCTCTTTCCCCTGTGTCCTCTTGTATTCTCTGAAAGCCCTTTTCTTCTCCCCTATTGCCCCTCTCAATTCCCTTTTGAACCACAGCATCTCTTCCTTCTTTTGTTGTTTCTCACCTCCCTCATACAGCACTCTGTGGCTTTAAGTAGCCCCCCCTTGATCTTATTCCATTGTTCCTCACCCCCCTCTACTCCATCCCCTTCATTTCAATCCAGAATACCTCCCTCATTTTGGGAAAATCTGCTTGCCTGAAGTCCATGACCTTCATGATGGTTTGACTCGCTTCATACCCTGCTCTAACCCTGAAGCCCATTGTGTTATAGTCACTTTCTCCTAAGCTGACCCTCATCCCCACTCCCCCAACACTATCCCCATTTGTGAGGACCATGTCACATATGTTACCCCACTACTGGGCTCCCTGACCAGCTGCTGCAGGAATTTGGGCATTGCATTTGGGTATATGTCATATTTTGGCAAGTGTCATAATTATTTCGGTATGTGCTATACACATTCTATCATGTGTCATATCCGTTTCAGTATAGGTCATATCCATTTCAGCATGTGTCACAATTATTTCAGTATGTGTCATAACCATTTCAGTTTGTGTCATATCCATTTTGGTGTATGTCATAATTGTTTCAGTATGTGTCATACCTATATTGGTGCATGTTGCATACATTTTGCTTTTTGTCATACCCATTTTGTTGTGTGTCTTACCCATTTTGATAAATGTCACACCCATTTCAATATGTGACATGTCCATTTTGGTGTTTGTCATAATTAATTCAGTATTTGTTATACCCATGTCAGTGTGTGTCATATCCATGTCAGTTTGTGCTACTGTATAACCATTGTGGTGCATGTCATAACCATTTCAGTATGCCATACCCATTTTGCTATGTGTCATATCCATTTCAGTATGGGTCATATCCATTTATCTGTGTGTCAAAACTATTTCAGTGTGCATCGCATCAATTTTAGAGTGTGCCATATCCAGTCAAGTTTGTCTCATACCTATTTCGGTATATAATATCCATTTTGCTATGTGCTATAGCTATTCCCTTATAGGTCATATCCATTTCAATATGTGTCATTATGATTTCAGCATGTGTCATACCATTTTCAGTGTGTGTCATATGAATTTTGGTTAGTTTCAATCCCATTTTGGTGTGTCTCATACCCATTTCAGTATATAATACCCATTTTGCTATGTGCTATAGCCATTCCAGTATAGGTCATATACATTTTGATATATGTCATTATTATTTCAGCACATGTCATACATTTTTTATGTGTGTCATATCCATTTTCAGATGTGTCATACCCATTTCGTTATATCATACCCATTTTAGTATGTGTCATAAACATTTCAGTATAGGCCATATCCAGCTCAATATGTCATAAGTATTTCAGTGTGTGTCACACCAATATCAGTGTGTGCCGTATCCAGTCCAGTTTGTCTCATACACATTTCTGTATGCCGTACCCATTTTACTATGTGTCATATTCATTTCAGTATACGCCATATCCATTTCAAAATGTGTTTATAATTATTTCTTTATGCATCATACCCTTTTTGGTACAGCATATCCTTTTCGTTTTGTGCCGTACTCATTTTGGTGTGAGTCATACCCATTTTGGTATGTGTCATATCTATTTTGGTATGTGTCTTACCTGTTTCAATATGTGTCCTAGCCATTTGATATATGTCATACTTATTTTAATAAGTGTTATTGCTGTCTTGGTGTATGTCATATGCAGTTTGGTATGTGTCAGACACATTTTAGTATAGGTCATCCCCATTTCAGAAGATCTCATAATCATTTCAATGTGTGTGATATACTCATTTTCATGCTTGTCATTCTGATAATATTATGCTGTAAACATTTTGTTGTTAGTCATAGACATTTCACTATTAATTATATTCTGAAAACTGTAATTTTGAATTGAACGGATTCCCATATGAACTGTCATTCGGTGTAAATCCCACTAATGGAATTACACAGCACTGGAAGGTGATCATTGCAGTCACTTCACTTCCAGCTTTTCATTGCTTGTAAAGAATTGCTGGGATAAACTAAATATGAAAAGTGCTGTGCAAATGCATATTCTTCTTTACAAAATTCCTACCAGCAGCAGTCTTTAGTTTACATTTTGGCATTGTGAGCAAACCAGCAATGGACAATCGAAATGGTCAAGATGGCAATCAGAAATAAACTCCGATAAATACAGGGGGGTTAATTCATGAAGACCCTAGTGGTTAACAAGTAGTACTTCAGCATAACACTACTAATGTATCAGCAATACCCAGTGAAGGCTCTGTAACATGTGAGTAACAGGTGTTTTAGTAAATAATTACCGGAGTCTTCCCTCTTTAAGAAGCCATGTATGTATATTTCTCTGACCCAGTTTTCAATATCTTTGTCCTTCTCAACTTGCTCATCAGACTTGTAGAAGATGTTTACAAAACTGTTAATAAATCTGCAATAAAAAAGAAGGTAAAAGTGCTTTGTTAGAAATATGATTGGCTTGCACCTAGCAGGACTGTGCATGACTCAGATACTAATTCCTAATTACCATGAACAGTAGGGTACTGAATACAGTATATGGAACCAAATGATGTATATTTGTTTTATTATTCAATATACTGTATCCTATTCCTATTTTTCATTAATAAAATGAAAAAAGGGGAATATTTTTAAAAAGTCCCTACTGTACAAAAGAAAGGAAATTTACTATAGCTCTTGTTTTTCTAGCTCATCCTCTTCATACACTGACACTCTGTAGTGTTGGGATGGGAGGTGCTAGGAGCCCCCTGGGAGAAAAATGAAAATTATGTACTCACCATAATTCTTGATCTTCCAGAATATCTTCTCCATTCATCACTGATGGGTCTATACCAGAGGCCTGGGGACACTGAGGGAGCATATGCCTTTAAAGCAGTACTGTAACAGTGCCGCCCACAAGGCATTTGCATCACATGGTGCTCATGGGCTGGCCAGTAACCAATGCCAGCCCCCTAAGAAAAAAGAAGGGTTGGGGAGCTTCTAGTGATGTCACAGGAATGTTGACAGTGCAATAATGGAGCTCTGACCTGATTCCCCACAATCAACAGTAAGCCAGGCTAACAGAAGCCATCTTACCCACAAGTGCACAGTAGTCCAGAAAAATGAATGGCGGGGAAGCAAAATAAACCCAAAATTGGCACCCCAGCCAGGCAATTACAATCGCTAATGTAGGAGGCAAGAGGAGAAGCTTATATGGCCCGAGGGAGATAACTGCACCGTGGCTCACCATCGCCAGCACCCTCAATCAACTTGAACAGGAGGAAGAAGATCCCACGACAGAGGCCGCTAATCAAGTGGTCCAGAAGGTTTTCAAGACTGTAAATAAAACTGAGTTGACTTTTTTTGACCTGTGAATGGATTTGAGGGCACTGGATAAAAAAGTTATTGCCACAAATGTAAAGGTGAAGGGGGCAGTTGAAACCCATGACTGTTTGCTAATGCATCTGCTGCACAGGGAGTGGGAAGCACAGGACCACATGGAAGATGTCAAAATTCACAGCAGGTGCAATAATTGTCAAATACATGGGGTGAGACAAAGGGCAGAGGAGGGTTTAATACCCCCATTAACTTTTTCATTCGCCTGCTGAAAATAATGTTAAAATTATGGGAGGAGCTTCCTTTTATTGTAGAAGAAGGATACCAATCACTGGCCTGAATCCAGAAGACCCAACTGAATGACCACGTTCCTGGGTCATCAGAATGCTCTAGTGCCAAACTAAGGAGCAAATACTGAAGACAGCTTGGCAAGCAAAAAGGAAAAAACTACTCCTTAGTAATGTTGTTTCTTCTAATGGAGTCTTGCTGTATTCTGCCTATTGCAGTGATATCCAACCTTTGAACTGCCCTGGAGAGGAAAGAGTTAACTTTCCATGCAAGGCATGGAACGCTGAGCTCGAGCTCGGTTGAGACTCTGTCTGTTGTTGTTTGAACCCAAACCACCAGATCTTTATGAGCTATACTCACTGGGCATCCTGTGTGGAAACTGTAAACTCACACTAGCCAACTGGCAACTAAATTTAACAAAAAGATTTTTTGGTTCCAAGGCAAAGACTCAAGTCAGGAAACCCAAAAAACAAAACACAACACACACACCCAAAAATAAGAGGGTTAGAAAAAGGGGGCACCTTTAGGGTGCCAACACTGTTCCTACCCACCCACATCCCAAAACCCAGGCTCTGAGAGGGGAGGCAGGAGGAGAGGTCAGAATACAGCAATACTCCATTAGAAGAAACAACATTACTAAGGTGAGTAATTGTTTCTTCAAACAACATGAAGTCTTGCTGAATTCTGACTATTGCAGACTACCAAACAATACCTCCATGCAGGAGGGACAGAACCTACTTTGGGAACAGGATCTGAAGCACTGCTGTGCCAAACCGAGCATCACTCCTAGCCTGGATATCCAGAGAGTAATGCTTCGTGAAAGTATGTACTGTTTTCCAGGTGGCTGCTTAACAAATCTCTAAGATAGAAATATCCCTGGCAGCAGCCAGGGAAGCAGCTGTACCTCTAGTAGAGTGAGCCCTCAGGCCTGAGGGTGGGATTCTACTTAATTTTTCATAGCAGAATTGTGTACAAGAGACAATCCAGCTGACAATAGATCTCTCAGTGGCAGGTTTTCCCTTACCAACCTCACCATAAGCGAGGAACAGTTGGAGGGAGTCAAACCTGTGACTCTTGGTGCACTCTATGTAGTAGCTAAGGGCCCTTTTCACATCCAGGCTGTGTAGCCTCCTCTTCCCAGAGGAGGAATGGTCAGTAAAGAAAACAGGAAGAGACATAGACTGATTAAGGTGGAAATCTGAAACCACCTTAGGCAAAAACTTCCTACTGGTCCCGAGGACCACCTTATCTCTATGGAAAGAGATAAAATCAGGCTCCATTGACAGGGCCTGTAACTTACTTATGCGTCTGGGAGAAGTAATGGCTACCAAGAACACAGTTTTCCAAGTCAAGTACTTAAGCTCTGCTGAGGACAAAGGCTCAAAAGGGGGTTGCATAAGCTGAGCAATGCAAACATTAAGGTCCCAAGCAGGGGAAGGGTCCCTGAAGGGAGGATTGGTATGCAGCAATCCCTTGAAGAATTTACAGAATACAGGATGAGCTGAAAGGGAAGAGGGCTTGCCTGCTGACAAGAAGACAGAGACAGCTGCCAGATGCACTCTAAGTGTAGATGGTCTGAGTCCCAAGCTATTGAGATGAACCATATAGTCCAAGACTGTAGGCAACCCAGCAGACTCTGGAGAAATATCCTTAACAGAGCACCAAATAGTAAACCTTTTCCATTTGGAGTTGTAAGTCTTTCTGGTGGAAAGCTTATGAGAAGTCTTTAAGATATCTAGAACACCTTGAGAGAGATACAAATCAGCAAACTCTAACTCTTCAAGAGCCAGGCCTTGAGATTGAGAGATTTGAGATTTGGATACCAAACTCTCCCCTGAGAACATGTTAACAGGTTGTAATTCCTGGGAAGAGACAGGAGAAGGTGGACTGCTAAGGACAGCAAGAGAGGGTAACAGGGCTGTCTGGCCCAGTCTGGAGCAATCAGAATCACTTTGCAGTGTTGAGACCTGATTTTGACTAGCACCTTGAACAGGAGAGGGAAGGGGGGAAAGCATACAGGAATTTCCCTTCCCAATTGAGAACTAGAGCATCCAGGGGGACTGAGCCAAACACTGGGGGTCTGCAGCAAAAAAGAGGAAGTTGGTGATTGTCTGGGGCTGCAAAAAGATCTATCTGTGGAGTGTCCCATCTGGAGAAGATCACCTTCAAAATTAGGGGATCTAGGGACCATTCATGATGGCCCTGAGATATCCTGCTGAAAGCATCTGCCAGGACATTGTCCTTCCCTGGGAGGTACACTGCTATCAGAGAGGTATTCAGGGAATAGGCCAGAGACCACAACTTCATTGCTTCTGTGCACAAGGCCGTAGACCGAGTGTCCCCTTGCTTGTTGATGTACCACATTGTGGTGGTATTGTCTGTCCTGAATGGAACTAGTTTGTTCTGAACAGACTTGGAAAAAACTTGAAGTGCTAGAAACACTGCTCTGAGTTCTAAGAGATTGATGTGAAGCAGAGATTCTTGAGGTGACCACAACCCTTGGGTGGTCAGATCCCCCAAGTGGGCTCCCCAGCCCAAGAGGGAGGCATCTGTGGTAAGGAATAGAGAATGAGATTGAGTGACAAAGGGAACTCCTTTCCTTAGGTTGTCCTGATCCTGCCACCATTGCAAAGCCTGGATGAGGGTTCGAGTCACTGGGATTAGCTTGGTCAGAGAATCCTTTCTCTGGGACCAGAAGGCTCTTAAGTGGAACTGAATGTCCCTCATCTGGAATCTTGCTCCTTGGACCACTGCTGTAGAGGCAGCCATGTGGCCCAGGAGCTGCAGAAAATGCCTTGGTGGTCGAGACACCTGAAGGGTGAATGAAGAGGCCAGTGTCACAAGGGTCCTTGCCCTGTCCAGGGGAAGGAAGGCTCTTGCCCTTATAGTATCCAGCTCCACCCCTATGAAGGTGAGGAGCTGCACTGGCTCTAGAACTGACTTTGAAAGATTTAGGAGGAATCCTAGAGAAGTGAGCAGTTGCTGAGTTATCTGTAGGTGTGACTTGACTTGGTCTGGAGACTGACCCACTATGAGCCAGTCGTCCAGGTATGGAAAGATGGAGATCTTTTTTCTCCTTAGGAAAGCAACCACTACTGCCAGGCATTTTGTGAACACCCTTGGAGCTGATGTTAGGCCAAAGGGCATTGCTCTGAATTGATAGTGGCCTGAGGGCAACTCGAACCTGAGGTACTTGCTGTGGGAGCATCTGATGAGAATGTGAAAATAGGCATCCTTGAGGTTCAGGAGACTAGCCAGTCCCCTGGTCTTAGAGAAGGTAGAATTATTCCCAGAGTCACCATTTTGAACTTTGGCTTTAAAAGGTGTTTGTTTAAATATCTGAGATCCAGGATGGGCCACCATTCTCCTGTCTTTTTGGGGGTTAGGAAGTACCTGGAGTACAATCCTTTTCCTCTTGTGTAGGGGTGGAACCCTTTCTATGGCTCTGAGAGCCAAGAGGGAAGAGACCTCTGCCTCTAGGTAAGGGTCTCTGAAGGATTTGCAGGTGGAAAGGATCTGGTTCTCATCTTGGGAAATTGTTTGAAGCTAAGAACCAGTCCCTGGCTTACTACTTCCAGGACCCATTTGTCTGATGTTAAAGACATCCAGTCCTGGACAAAGTAAGCCAGTCTGCCCCCTACGGGTAGTGGAGAATCGGCCCGGGCAAACCCATCAGGATGCCTGTTTGGCAGGGGCTTTAGGCTGAGGGGTGGTAGCAGGCCTGCTTATATCCCGTCTGCCTCTCCCTCTGAAGAACCCCCCTCTGAGCAAAGGTGGAAGAGGAGGCCTTGGCTCAGTAGAAAGGCCTATGAAAAGGCCTGCCCCTGCACCTGGAATGCTGCCTCTGGGGATTGGCTTGCCTTTCCTTGGCTTGAGCACTCCTATAGGTATAGCGCAGTGGTCTAAGGCTCTCAGCTGCAAATCAGGTGACATCCAGCAGACCAGATCTGGGTTTGAATCCCACACCTTCCACTTGCATATTGTGTGACCCTGAGCAAGTCACTTAACTTCCTTGTGCTCCCAGGTCGCACCTGGAAACAAGCTCCGGCTTAGTGTGCCTTTCCTGGTTAAACAACTCCCCCTTTCCCTTTCCCTATAGGTGGTCCTGTACTCATCCATTTTCTTCATGTAGTTCTCTGTCTGCTCCCCAAACAGAGAATTACCAATAACAGGAAAATCCATGGCCTTAGTCTGGGTATCCTGTGACAGGCTAGTACATCTGAGCCAAGCCATCCTATGAGGGCCACAGATGTAGCCATGACTCTAGATGAAACATCATTGGAGTCCACTGCAGCATGAAATTGCACCTTGGATGCCTCAATACCATCTGTAGCCACCTGCTCCAGCTCCTTGGCAAGCTGGTCAGGGACCTGTTTAGCTAGAGCCATCACAGTGTCCCATCTAGACTTCTGGTATCTAGCTGTGTAGGCCATATAATTAGCCTGCCTGAGTCCCAAAGATGCTGCCATGTACTGTTTCTTTGCCTTGGCATCAATCCTAACATATTAGTTGCCAGCAGATTAGGCCTTACGGTCTATCGAGTCTGCTCGAACATTAGATCCTTAGTTGGGTGCCGAGACCCTCCCATCCCTTGTGCTCCAGAAACCCGTATCATCCATCCCCAACCCTCTGGGACAGGACATCATCTGATACATCCACTTTCTGTGTCTGTCCCATCCTTTCTTGAAACCCTCCACTGTGGATCTCTGAACTAGCTCACCAGGCAGTGCATTCCAAGGGTCCACCACCCTCTAAGTGAAAAACCTCCTCCTCTTTTCCCCCTTTACCCTTCCACCTTCCAACTTCAAACCATGCCCTCTGGTGATACCTCCCTGCTTTAGTCTAAAGATCCCCTCCATGTTTACCCTATTTATTCCCCTGAGGTACTTGAAGACCTCAATCATGTCCCCCTGTCTCTCCTCTCCTCCAGTGAAAACAGGCAGAGCTCCTTAAGTCTATCCTCATACGTCAAATCCCCTAGCCCTCGTATCATCTTTGTTGCCCTCCTCTGTACCCTCTCTAAGAGCTGTATGTCCCTCTTTAAGTGTGGTCTCCAGTACTGTATACAGTACTCAAGGTGTGGTCTAACCAGTCCATTGTACAGCGGCAGAATCACTTCCTTGCTCCTAGAGGTGATCCCCCTTACGATGCATCCCAACATCCTGTTTGCCTTGCTAGCCACTCTCCTGCACTGCTCAGAGTTATTCATACATGCATCCACCATGACCCCTAGGTCTTTTTCCCCTATTGAGGCCTCCAGCGCCTCCCCTCCCAGGGTGTACCTGTGTTTAGGGTTTCCCCCGACCAAGATGCAACACCTTGCACTTGGTGATATTGAAATTTAATTTCCATGTGTGAGCCCAGCTTTCCAGGGTGTCCAGGTCCCCTTGCAGGGCCAACCTCCCCTCTTCTCCCTCAACTACTGCTCCCATCTTATACCCTCCCTGATGTCCCATATGTATGCATTAAACAGGATCGGACCCAGGACCGAGCCCTGCGGTAGCCCACTACCAACCTCTCTAGGGTTCGAGAGCTCCCCACAGACCACTACTCTCTGAGTGCATCCAGCTAGCCAGTTTTCAATCCATCTGACCATCAAAGGGCCTACTCCTAGCCCCATCAGTTTCTCCACCAGACCATTGTGGGGACAGAGTCAAGCATGCTGAAGTCCAAGAATAATACATCCACAGAGCTTACCCTGTCCAGTTCTGATGTTACCCATTCATAGAACTCCACAAGGTTGGTTTGACATGATCTACCTGGCAAAAACCCATGTTGCCGACTATCCAGACCTCCCACCTCCTCCAAGTACACCCCCAATCGTTCCTTTAGTATACTATCCATTAATTTCCCCACCACCGAGGTCAAACTGATGAGTCTATAGTTACCTGGTACTTCCCTCAACCCCCCTTTATGGATTGGTACCACATGTGCCTCTCACCAATCCCTAGGTACCCTCCCTGTCTCAAGTGACCTGCTGAAAAGCTCCGCCAGGGGTGCAGCCAGTATGTCCGCCAATTCCCATAGTACTCTCGGATGAATGCCATCTGGCCCAGGAGATTTGTCTTTCTTTAGGGCCTTGAGGGCTAACCACACCTTTTTGGCGGAGATAGCATCATCCGTCCCCTCCACCTTACTGGCCTTTTTATCTTTACCCAGATGTGACACCCCTGGGGTACCTCTCTCTCCCTCTTGCTCCATTTTTGTTGCTCCCCTGATCCCACTTACTGATGTTTCTATCCCCTTCGTGCCTTGCTTTGTAGATATCCCATCCCCCTCCCTAGTGAACACAGAGGCAAAGTACTCATTAAATACCTCTGCCTGGTCCCTCGTCTCTTCCACCCACCCTCCTTCTGATCTCAATCTGCTGAGATGGCCCTTAGTTTTTCTCCACTCCCCAATGTACCGGAAGAACCCCTTTTCCCCTCCATGTATCCTCTGTGCCAGCCGCTGCTCTTTACTGGACTTTGCTCCCCTCACCATACGGGTGACTTTTCTAGATGCAAGCTGGTACATTTCCTTATCCCTATCCCCTCTTGTTGTTTTATATTTTTTGTAGGCCGCCTTCTTTTCTCTGACTGCTACCTGTACCTCACTGGACCACCAGCATGGTTTATGTGACCTTGCTCCCTTACGTTTCAACTTGGTACAGATCCTGACTGCCTCATGAAGTCCCCATTTATGACCTCCCATCTCCTTTCCACACTTGTCATTGAGGTAATCCCCATCAAGTGATCCTTGAGAATATTTCCCATGCCCATGAAGTCTGCCCCCCTGAAGTCCACTGCCAGTGTCCTAGATCTCACCCCCCCCTCCTCCTGGAGTCCTTATCTGGGGGGTGTGAAGCCAAGGATATATTTGCCTTATCACAGGCAGCAGCCTGCACTACCCCAACATGGCTGCATTGCTGAGCAAGGAACTCCGTATCTGAGCCTGAAAGAGTATATCTCTTGTCCATTCTTCTGTCCACAGGAAGTATGGAATTAGGAGTCTTTAAAATTTTAAATGTCTGTTTCCCAAAAGACTTATGGTGGGGAATAGACAGTCTCCTGGACTCTGGGATGTCCATCATCTCAACATAATCAGGCTCCTCCTGATCCTCTACTGCTTCCTCCATAGGAAGCTGGAGAGTTTCAGCCACTTTTTTGTAAAACATAAAGTGGGAGGGGACTCAGAAAGCCTGGGAGGAGAAACACCTGAAGGTCTGTCTGGGGAGATGTTGGGTCAATGGGCACATCCAGACTTTCATAATCACCATCACTATCCTCATACTCTCCTCCTCCTTCTCCTCCAGTTCATAAAAATCCTCTAAATTATAATCCGGAACCGGGTGAACCGACCGAACCGAGCCCCTAACCGATGGTGCCGGTTCGGTTGGAACCGAAGTTAGCTATTGAACAATCCTTATCGCTTTGGCTATTTCATCAGCGGTCGGAGAAAGAACTTGTGGATCCGAACCAGCTGACTTATCCCTTCTTTTTCTTTTAACCAGAACCGACTTCTCAGAGTCAGTTCTCCTTTTGCCTGAAGAAGTTTCGCCCTGGTCAGAGGGCACTCCTTCTGGTTCAGTTGGAACTGAACCGGGCTGGCCATCCGGGTCAGCGGACTTCTTGGACTTCCTTTCCCTCAGCCTACTTACTCTCTTTTCCAGGGTAGCTGTGGGAAAATTTTTGCAAATCTGGAAGTCTGAATCGAGGTGGTCAAACCCCAGACAATAAACACAGGTGGTATGGGGGTCAGCCTTAGCAAAGGCTTTCCACACACACTACAGTGTTGAAACCCAGTGGGCCCAGTTTTTCTCTTGGGTTTCTCAGACATGGCCAGTTCTAACCAAACTTACCCTTTTTTCGGCAATCCGCCAGGCAAGACACCCTATTGGTTCCTGACCGTGTTACGGGTCGTGGAAAAAAACGTAATGAAATCCGTCTTTTTTAGAAGCGATAAGGACTGGTTACCACACTCTAAAAAGCAGAACAAACTTTTTTTTACAAACCTGATCGATTCAAACTGAACCGATCCGATGTTTACAAGTTCTACACAGAAATCAATAATAATAAACCTATCTAGTACTCACGGTACCACAAACAGAGACTGAACCGACAGGTTAGATAGATGAAATTCGGTTGAACCAAAGGAAAAAATTACACTTTAACCGACTAAATTGAACCGAGTGAAGGAGAAATCTCCGGAGCAACTGTTCAGTGAGGCGGAGTAAAGAATCTGGCGGTTTGGGTTCAAACAACAACAGACAGAGTCTCAACAGAGCTCGAGCTCAGCGTTCCATGCTTTGCATGGAAAGTTAACTCTTTCCTCTCCATGGCAGTTCAAAGGTTGGATATCACTGCAATAGTCAGAATACAGCAAGACTTCATGTTGTTTGAATAGTTAGTTTTGTAGGGCAGAGAATCTTTTTCAACCAGGACTTTTCAACAGGGCTCCAATCATTATGACATGCAGTCAGTGGGGTAATTAAAGTCCTCAGAGAAAAGCACAATATGAAAGCTCAACTGTTATATCTGGCAAATCTCACGGTCCATCTGGACAGAGGAATACAAATTTATGATTCTCTTCTTGAAGCATTACCTCTTCTAAAGATGTTAAAACAGACTGCCATACAATGGAGCCGGAGGAGCTGGAAGATTGGGTGTTGACAGCAGCATGGACAGTGGTGGGAAAAGGGTGCTGAAGACCAAAAAGAGGTGGGACCTTACCACAATACCTGAAAAAGGACTTGAAGGCATTCATTGTCCAGCAGCAGAAAACTCACAAGGACCAGGAGAAAGTGAACCAAGCAGCTACCTGAAGCAGCACAAGCCAGAGAGAGAGGCATTCTGGCAAGAGACTTGGTTTAAAAGGACTACGCCTAGAATGACTGGTAAGACTTGATGTAAGAGTGGTGCTAAGTTGTAAAGAAGTGGAATACAGGCAGGTAGCGGAGCCTCTTCAGCGGCATAAGTATAATAGCCAGTTGGGAAAGTGCTATTTAATCAGCCAGCTCACATATTGGGGGGGGGTGGGTGGATTATGCATGGTGAATGCTTAATAGGTCTCAGAAGCATGAGAAAGGTGAAAAGATGAATAGGGTAAGGAAAAAGAGATGACTGAAGGGAAGAAGGGATGTGGAAGCAGTCCTATGCGCATCAGGTTCCATGGCTGAAAGGGACCAAAACCTTTGGGCAACTGTCCATTCGTTCATAATATTTAAATAATTGGCATGAACAAGGGGTTATTGGATGAGCGAGATTATCAGATCCCTGGTCTGGAAGTCTTCACTTTCATTATCACTAGTAATTGTTGGGGGGGGGGGATTGTTGAGCCAGGAAAAGCACACCAAGCAGGAGCTTGCTTCCAGGTACAACCTGGAAGTACATGGAAGTTAAGTGACTCACTCAGGGTCACACAGTATACGCAAGTGGGGGCTGTGAGACTCAAACCCAGGTCTCCAGGTTTGCAGTTTAGTGCCCTAAATCACATCACTATACTGCCTCCTACACTGAGAGGACAACTAACTGAGACATTTTCTTTACTGGGGCTTGATGCTGGACTTTAGAGCAAGCAGGTAGTGAGATTCAGTCACTTGTAACATCAAGAGACCATTTGTTTGTTTTTCCCCTCTCCATGCCAGTATGCATTTATTGTTTTGGGTTTAATGCCTTGGGGTGTGTGGCTTGCAATGTGAACTCCATGGGTGTCCCCTTTGGCCACCTTTGCATGGGGTAAGGGGAGACGAGATTTGGGTCATCTCCATGGAGGGAGGGATATGTTTGTGATCTCTTGGGGAAGAACAACAGCAGTGTTTTAAGCACGGGCTGACTGATGGTGTTCTTCTCAGATGGTGACTGTGCAGTTGCCTGACCTTCCTTTTCGGTGTGCAGTCCTAGCTCATGGAGGCCAGCAGACAGAATTCTTCTGGAAATGAACAGTTGAACTTGTTTAGAGTATCGGTCAGTGGCTGCAAGTACTAGCTCAAAAGTGTTATGTTCAGTTGATTTTTCTTTTTGTAATTCAAAAACAGTCTTCACGATGACATGAGTAAGATCTAAAATGCATAAATTCCCAATGTAAAATAGAGTCTGGAAAAGCTTATAACGGAACATAAACAGAGGCCACACTAGCTGGGTAGACCTGGAACAGAGGGTATAAGCTGGCAGAAGGTTGGGAAGGGAAGATTCCAGAGAGCATCTTCAGAGGACACCATTAAAACCAGCACCAGAGAGTGGTGGGGCAGGGAGAGTGGATTCATATTCAAGAAGAATTTCCAAGAAGACACTTGACTAGTGGAGGGAGGGGGATAGTTTGCCCTAAACACCTATGAGGGAAAGGGGGGACCAAGTACATCACATCGATTGTGGGGAAGCTCATGGAAACCATCCCTAAAGAGTGACTGGTGAGCTTCTTGGAAGAAAACAGTCTCCAGGATAGTCAGCAGCACAGGTTTATCATGGGAAGATCATGCCAGACCAACCTTGTACAATACTATGACTGAGTGACACGGGAATTTGACAAGAGCCATGCAGTAGATGTCATGTATTTGGACTTCAGCAAGGCCTTGATTCAGTATCGCAAGGGAGGTTGGAGGGAAGCTGGAATACGTGAGGTGGGACCAAAATTTGTGAAATGGATCATAAACTGGTTGAAGAGAAGACAGCAAAGGGTGGTAGTGGAGGGGGAACTCTCATCACCAAGAGCAGTGATGAGCAGGGTACCACAGGGATCTGTACTAGGACCGGTGCTGATTAGAATATTTATTGCTGATATCTCATACAGGATCCGGAGCAAGATCAGTCTGTTCACAGATGATACCAAAATGGGAACTGTGGTAGATGGCATTGAGGGTGGAAGGGGTTGCAGGAGGACCTGACTAAGCTGGAGGAGTGGGCAGAAACAATGGCAGTTAGGGTTCAATGCCAAGAAGTACAAGGTTCTGCATTTTGGAGTGAAGAACCAGGGTAGGGATTATCACTTGAATGGAGCAAATTTGGGAAGCACTATAGAGGAAAAAGACCAAGGGGTAATCATAACGGGGAGCATGAGCAACTCAGCTCAGTGCAGGAAGGTGGCAGCACTAGCCAACAAAATGCTGGGGTGTATAGCTAGGGGGATCTCATCCAGAAGGAGGGAGGTTATACTGCCCCATACACATTATTGGTCAGGCCCCACCTGGAGTACTGCGAGCAGTTCTGGCACCCATTCCTGAAGGAAGACATCAGGTTACTGGAGGGGGTGCAACATAGGGCAACAAACATGATCCAGGGATTAGGGGACAGGCATTATGAGGACAGAATGGGGGAGTTAAAGATGTATTCAGTGGTTGAGAGGAGGGATGGGGGATATGACAGAGACTTTTAAGTACTTGAAGGGGATAAACAAGATGAACATAGAGGGGATTTTCCAACTGAGAAGGGGAAGGAACATGAGAGGGCATGGACTGAGATTGGAGGGGGGAGATTGAGAAAGAGGGTAAGGAGACATTTTTTCACAAAAAGGGTGGTGGGCAAGTGGAACACCTTACCAGAAAAGCTGGTGTCTTGTAAGATGGTGGGCAGTTTCAAGAGGGTAGGGACAGGGTTAGGGGAAGGGATACTGTGATTGGGGGAGTGGGGGGGCAGCTACAAGATGAGGGACTAGCTGCACACTCAAGCAGACTTCACAGACCATGTGGCCTGTTTCTGTTGGCAACTTCGTATGTTCATAAGTACAGAAAACATTCCATATACTAAGATCCCCCACACAAAGAGGGTTTGTAGTATACAAGCATTTTAGAAAAAAACAGTATTATAACAGTACGATCTGGTATCTGCGCTACTTGTTTTTTGATTGTTTGTGTGTTTGATGTGGACAGCCAGTTCTGAGTGCTGTATCATTTTTTTTAATATGAAATATATTACTGACTGTCTCTGCTGAAAATATGATGCTCTAGGACGGACCTCAACCCCCCCAGGTTTCTGCTGAAAGATGAAAGCCGTGAGAAAATGTAGAGCCAGCATGTGAGATCACACACACACACACACACACACACACACACACACACCGGTTTTAGAAACAGTGTGTTACATGGAAGGCCTTAATCAAGGATCTCCTGTTTTTCTGAGATAATTACAGCTGTAATTGCTAAGATGGAAGATCATATCCATTTTTATGATGGAGGAAAAACCCAGGTTATTACACAGGAGTGCGAAATCAATAAAGATGCTTTCATGTCCTGAAAGGAGGAAGCTTATCATGAGATCAAAGAGATGTCACTTGAAAAACATATGAGTCATGCTGAGGGTTGAAAAAGTTAATTGTTGAAAAGACATCCTGTTTTTTTTATATTAAATATATATATATATATATTTTTTATAGATTCTGAAAGAGGAGGAGCTAGATGACCTCACACAAAAGGGGTTGGCAAATACAGTTTACTTTAAGGAATAATTCTGTTTTGCTTAGACACTTTTACCTAGACTCTGACAAGGAAAGATCTGTGAGCACTTTTAAACAGGTATTTAGAAAGACAGTCAAATCTAAGTGCTGTAAGTAGGAATTGCACTGTGTAAACCTTGTTCTTTTAAAAGATTTGTATGTCTTGTGATATAACAGTTCTATATTTTCTGTTTAACATATTTTTATCTATTGTAGTAAAATTCTTTTTAGAGCATACTTGGTCTGTCTTTGAATTTCTTTTAGTTGTAAGCAAAGTATATATGGTTTAGCAGACACAAGGCATAAGCTTGAATGGTGGTACCAAACTGGAAAGAGAAGCATTTTAAATCTGAGGTCTTTATTAAAGTTTTTAAGGGTTCATATCTGTATACCTGGTTAGGTGCCCGTAGGTGAAGATATCTGGCCCCCCGAAGACAGAAATATTTGAGCCTGTGCATTGGGTATGCTAACAAGAGGTTCACTGTCTGAGTCCCTCCAAGACTTGGGACTAAAGGTTGATCCGAACTCACAAAACAGACAAGAGGGTTACCTTGTTCTGTTAAACTGTTCACAAGACTGCGCTCGGAGGTTGGCACTTTGGGAGTAGAGGGCCTGACCTGCTGAGTGGGTTTGTGACAGTGTGTATGTTGTTGACTGATATGTTACTTTGACTGCTTATGTTAAAAGAGGGGAAGTTAAGGGGGTGGGTAGACCAAACATGGAACAAACTGATATCTGTAACAATACAGATGGGCAGAAGTTTAGACAAGTAGGGATGCTTAAGAAAGGACCATGGATAATTTTAAGATTCTTTCCTATAATGCGAAGGCATGGAATTTAGTGGTGAAGTGCTTGCAAATTATAGCTGAACTTAAAAAAAAAACAGTGTGATATTGTGTTTCTGCAGGAAATGCATTTAACAGACCTAGAACATAAAAAGTTAGAGAGGATGAGTGGCTCAATTAGTGGCAGTGTCACACCCAGAGGCCAAAAAAGTTGGTGCAACTATTCCTGTAAGGAAAATAGTCCCACTAGAAATAACCAGGACAGGATCAGCCCAGTGACGCAGAGGGCTGAGGCACTGGCGCCTTGCCTCACACCACACCGGTGACCCGAGCCTGGGAACGGACTTGGGCACCAGAGGGTTGGCAGGGGAAGGAGTAGGATTGAGTGTCCGGAGGACTGCTCTTCTCTCCTCTCCTGGGGTGGGTTGGGAAGTGGCATCACTCTGTAGCAGCCCCTGGTGGAGACCAGAGGAAGCTCAGAGGCAGTGCAACTGGGGGGGAATCAGAGGAAAAACTGAAAATGGCATCTCCTCCTACTGGACCAGTGCCTCCCTCGAGCTCCACAACAGCCGACCCAGCCGCAGCAGCACCCAGGACCAAAGCCTGGGCCAATAGACTTTTTCTCCTTGGAAGAGGAGGACCCACCCAACACGAGGGTTAAATTGGGTTACCCTGAGGTGGCTGCAATGTGGGGTCGTGGTTGGCGGCAGAGACGAGCGAGAGGTGAGTGTCCATGGCAACTGGTCTGAAGGAGAGGTAGGTGAGGGTCAAGGGGAGATAAACAGATAACACACACACACAAAAAAAAAAAACAAGGACAGAGGTGGGGATCGATGAGAGAATGGTCATCACAGAGGGAAATGTTCATGGGGAACAAATAGGCTTGATTAACATCTATGCTCCAAATACAGATGCTGGGGGCTTCTACGAAGAGGTGAAGGGCAAGGTGCCATTGCTGCAAAATAGAAACTTTACAGTGGGAGGAGATTAGATCTTCGCAGAACCCAGGCACTAGAACACTTAAGGTACTAATGGAGGAGATGGGGATGATGGATGTATGGCAGGCACCGCATAAGTGGAAGAGGAACTACACTGTCTTCTCTCATGTCAGATAGGACTACTCCAGGATAGTCATGATCCTGATACTGAAGGGCATATTCCCAAAGGTAGGAAAATCAGGTATACTGTATATTAATAACTCAGTCAGTCAAGCCATGCATCAGTATATATTACATACAGACGGGTGGGGGGGAGTAAGGAAAATCAGTACATGGAGATTGCAATACCTCCCTACTAAATGACATGGAATTCTGCAGGATGGTACAGCAGGAGAGGAGACTGAAGAAACCTACAGATTAAATCAAAACTGTAGGTTTCAGGACACATATTATGGGACACCTTGAAAGATGTGGTGAGGGGCAAAATAATCAGCCTAGCAGCGGCAAAGAACAAGCATTTGTCAATGCTGAATGTTGTCTTGCTCGCACTGGCATTGGTAGTGGAGGAGTTAGAGAGATGCATAATAGGAATGGCAGCGAAGTATGGAAGTGATGCCAACCCCACCTCACCCTGCAGAGACTGACAGGCATTGAGGTGTGCCTTTGGGCCATCAACGCTCATGCCATTTTGCTTCACCCTACCCTGCAGACCCAAACACTGCTGCTACACCCCAACATCTCTCTAGCCTTACCTACTACTTTAGTGGTCTGCTTGGATGATTTCAGGTCATCTGTGATGATGATGCCCAAGTCTCTTTCTTCCCTTGTGATTGCCAGCAACTCCCCTCCCAACCTATTGGTAGCTTCAGTGTTTCTCTTCCATATGTGCATGATCTTGCACTTCTTTGTGTTAAACCCCAGTTGCCACTCTTCCAACCATTTTGCCAGTTTTTCCAGATATCTTCTCATTCTGCCCACCCGATCTACTCTGTTGCAAATCTTGGTGTCATCTGCAAACAGGCAAACCTTACCCTCTAGTCCATCTGCAATGTCACTGATGAAGATATTGAAGAGGACTAGCCCAGGACTGATCCCCAAGGTACCCCACTTGCAACTTGCATCTCTTCTGACTGTACACCGTTTACCACCACTCTCTGGTTTCTGCCCGCCAACCAGTTTGCCACCCAGTTGACCAACTTCTGACCCACCCTGAGCCTACCCAGCTCATTAATCAATCTTCTATGTGAAACAGTATCGAAAGCTTTGCTGAAGTCAAGGTAGGTGAAATCAACAGCGCCCCCTTGGTCCACGGCTCTGGTTACCCAGTCAAAGAAATCTATGAGATTAGTTTGACAGGACTTTTCTGTTGTAAACACATGCTGTCTTGGATCCTGTGCTCCTATGGATTCCAGGTGTTGCACTATCCTTTCCTTAAGGTGTGCCTCCATAATCTTGAACTAGCAAGGACTAAGGAGGCCTCCCCCTCCCAAAGAGCACCACTGCCACAACCACTGAGTCAGAGGTTTCGGAGTATGAAGAGCAGTAGGACCACAGTGGGTTCTGGGAGGGTGCGGTTGGTGGACCAGAGGCGAAGTCCCCCAGTTATACCTCTACACAAATCAGATGCCATTCTGGCAGAGCAAGGTTCCTCTATGATGGCACCCTCAGTGGAGACCCAGAAGAATGTTGAGGACATCCACAAGGGAGACCCACAAAAGTGTGGCAAGGGACACCACAGGGGAAGGAAACAGCTACTGATAGGGGACTCAATTGTTAGGGGGGTAGAACTGGGGAAGGGAGAGAAGGAAGTAAGCTGGCTGCCTGGTGCCATGGCTTGGAGGGACAAGAAGCGAATCCTCACAATTGTAGAAGCAGCATCACAGGAGACAGAACTAGATATCATTGTCCACCTTGGGACAAATGACCTAGCTAAGCATGGGATCAGTGCAGTGCAGAATGAATTTGTGGAGTAGGGGAAGGGCCTCAGACGGGTAGCAAGCACAGTAACCTTCTCAGAGGTGCTACCAGTCCATGACAGGAATGAGGCTAGGATACTGCACACCATGCAGTTTAATGAATGGTTGCAAAACTGGTGCAGAGCACAAGGCTTTGGCTTCATTGGGGACTGGGGGTCCACCTGGAGAGATAAAGGTCTATACTGGTATGATGGTCTGCATTTGTCCAAAGGGGACCAAGCTCTAGGTAACAGGTTTAAATGCTTCCTTGGCAAGCTTTTAAACTAGATAAGGGAGGTACTGATAAAAGGCAGGAAAGTCAAGCCTCCCCTACAAAACAGGGCAGGTAGTAGGGTAAACACTGAGGTACAGAGCTCAACACAGGGCAGGATGGGGTAAATGGTAAAATAGATAAGAGCAATAAGAGCAGGAATGGGGGGAAAAAAGGATCAAGCCAACATTAAATGGAGGGCAATGACTACTAATGCCGTAGTCTGGGAAACAAGCTCTCTGAGCTAGTAGCTTTGATGGAAGATGAACAATTGGATATTGTGGCAGTCACAGAAACATGGTACACTGAGAACCATGAATGGGATGTCAACATACCAGGGTACACAATCTACAGAAGGGACAGGGAAGGCAAAAGAGGAGGTGGAGTAGCTCTATACATAAGGGAAGGGATCAAAGCTACAGAACTAAAAAGTAAAGGGGGAGGACAAGAGGCACTCTGGGTTACCTTGGAGATGGGGAATGGCATCGCAATCCGCACAGGGGTTGTATACAGACCCCCATCTCAAGGGGAGGAAATGGACAAGAAAATGATAGAGGACATTCTCAAAATGGCTGAAAAAGGGGAGATACTGTTGATGGGGGACCTGAATATGCCAGATGTTAACTGGAGGACATGTACTGCAGCCACATCCAAGAGCAGGGTCATTCTCGATGCCCTGCGAAGAAGCGGACTGTAGACAGCTAGTGCTGGAACCACTCCGGGAGGAGCAATACTAGACCTGGTACTCTCAAATGGAGGAGGATCACAAATTTAGAAGTCAGTAGACATCTGGGAACAAGCGACCACTGCACAGTGTGCTTCACAATGAGCACAACCATGGAGATAAGCCATACAAAAACAAGGATACTGGACTTTAGAAGGGCTGACTTTGGCAAAATGGGTGAACACCTGAAGAATGCACTAGCAAATAGCCAGATAGGAGGGGTGGAAGAACAATGGAGAAAAATCAAAACTGCCATCATAGAGGCAACAAGTCTTTGTGTAAAACAAATAAAGAAAACAAAGCGGAGTAAAAAAACCACTATGGTTCTCAAAAGAGGTGGCAGGGAAGGTTAAGGAGAAAAAGGCTGCATTCAAAAAGTATAAGGAATCACAGAGGGAGCACGACAGGGAACTGTATCAATTAAAGCAGAAAGAAGTAGGAAAGGCAGTCAGAATGGCAAAGGCACAAACCGAGGAAAAAATAGCCAACTCGGTCAAAAAGGGGGATAAAACCTTTTATAGGTACATTAGGGAGCATAGAAAGGTTAAGGGAGGGATAGTGAAGATTAATAAAGGAGAGAAGAGGTGGGCAGAGGGAGACAGTGAAAAGGCAGAGATACTGAATGAATACTTTTGCTCAGTATTCACAAAAGAAGATGAGGAGCAGTTACCTAAACCAGACAATAGAAGCACTCTGGGTAGGGGGGTTGATACCAGTCCATTCACAGAAGAAAGAGTCCTGAAAGAACTCCTAAAACTCAAGGTGGACAAAGCAATGGGGCCTGAAGGGATTCACCCCAGAATCCTAAAAGAACTAAGGGGGACCTAGTGACACCACTGACCACACTTTTAACAAATCATGGCAGGATGGGGTGGTACCTGAGGACTGGAGGAGGGCAGCTGTGATTCCCCTTTACAAAAGTGGGAGCAAGGCAGAAGCAGGAAACTACAGACCTGTAAGTTTGACCTCAGTGGTAGGGAAAATGATGGAATCACTTCTGAAAGAAAGAATTGTTGAGCACCTGGAGGCCAGTGGGGCACAGGACCCAAAGCAACATGGATTTACAGCAGGAAGGTCATGTCAGACTAATCTAATTGATTTCTTTGACTGGGTGACCAAAGTAATAGACCAGGGAGGGGCTGTGGATATGGCCTACCTAGACTTTAGCAAGGCATTTGACACAGTCCTGCACAAAAGATTAATAATCAAGTTAGCCAGCCTGGGAGTGGGTCCCAGGGTGGTAGCCTGGGTAGCGAACTGGCTGCACAACAGGACACAGAAGGTAATAGTGAATGGAACACATTCCGAAGAAAGGGTGGTTACTAGTGGTGTACCTCAGGGCTCATTACTGGGTCCAATCCTCTTTAACATCTTTATAAGTGACATTGCAGAGGGTCTGGAGGGAAAGGTATGCCTCTTTGCAGATGACACAAAGATCTGTAACAGAGTTGATACACAAGAGGGGGTAGAAAAGATGAGAAGGGACTTGGCAAGGTTGGAGGAATGGTCAGACATATGGCAACTTAGATTCAATGCAAAGAAGTGCAAAGTAATGCACCTGGGAAACAAAAACCCAGGAGAAGAATACACAATAGCAGGGGAGGTACTAACAACAACAAAAATGGAAAGGGACCTGGGAGTAGTCATATCAGATGACCTAAAGGTGGGTAAGCAATGTGAGAAGTCAGTAAGGAGAGCCAGGGGGATACTGGGATGCATAGGAAGGGGCATCACAAGTAGAAAAAGGGAAGTGATTATCCCTCTATACAGACAGTTGGTGAGACCCCATCTGGAGTACTGTGTGCAGTTTTGGAGACCTCATCTACGCAAGGACATAGACAGGATGGAAGCAGTCCAGAGGAGGGCAACTAAAATGGTGCAGGGTCTACATCAGAAACCATATGAAGAGAGACTGAGAGCTTAATATGTATACCCTTGATGAAAGGAGGGACAGGGGGACATGATAGAAACGTTCAAGTACCTCAAGGGAATCAACAAAGTCCAGGAGGGTAGCATCTTTCAGAAAAAGAGATGTGTAAGAACAAGGGGGCACAGTTTAAAGATAGAGGGGACAGCTCCAGGGGTAATGTGAGGAAATTCTTTTCATGGAGAGAGTGGTGGATACATGGAACAGCCTTCCTGAGGAGGTCGTTGGGTCTAAAACAGTGGGAAATTCAAACATGCTTGGGACAGACACAAAGCAATTACAGTGCGGGGTTGCAGGAAGCAGGCTGTTGGTTAACTAGAATCTGCAGCTTATCCAGTAGGTAGGGAAATGGGCAGACTGGGTGGGCCAAGTGGTCCTTTTCTGCCGTCAAAGTCTATGTTTCTATGTTTCTATGTTTCTGTCTTGCCCACTACTGAGGTAAGACTGACTGGTCTGTAGGTCTCTGCCCCCTCCCTGTACCACTCTTGTGGAGCAGGATCACATGAGCCCTTCTCCAGTCTTTTGGGACATCTCACGTGCTCAGTGACTCACTAAACAGTTCTGCTAATGGCTCTGCTAATTCCACCTTTAGCTCCTTTACAAAAAAGAAATCCATTTTTTGGATTGTTTTCAGCTTACTTCTGTCTTAATATTGTTTTTCTGATTTTTTGTGGATTAATCTCATCTTCTTTTCTGAAAAGGATTTTTTCCACCAACCACTGAAGATTGTTTTAAGATTTAAAAATGCTTCTAAACTTGTTTCAAGAAAGTAAGACCAAAATGGCTTGAAAATAGATTTTATTTTTCAGTTGAAAAGCATTTTTGTAGGCCTTGAGCTGATTGATTGATTGATTGATTGATTTATTCAATCTTGGATTACAAGTACCTTTGAGCTCCAAGCAGCTCATTTACAATGGTTCCATGTCAATGGGGGTGGTACAGATCCATAATGGAAAACAGACTGGTTTCACAAACAATTGAGCAATTTGTATTACAAAATACTGAATAAGAGAACAGCAAATAAATACACTTTAGTTTAGCATGTGATTCAAGGCAGGGAGTGAGAAGAGGAGGGAATTAGGAGGGGAGCCTGATCAAGGAAGGAGAGAGCAACCAGGTGGCATTGTCAAGTAGCAGCTAGGATAGTAAGGGACAAAAAGCAAGGAAGACAGTGGGAGGGAGAAAAAGATGGGGAGATGGGAGGGCAGGAAGGGAGAGGAGAGTGAGAGGGCAAGACAAGTAGAGAGAACAGTGGAAGAATGGTGGGGGAGGGTGAGGTCCTGGGAAGAGGGACGAGGATGTTAAGTGGTACAATCACAGTAGTTTTCAGTTAGGATGTGCTGACGAAGTTTGAGTTTGAATTCATCGAGACTAGTAAGGTTAGCCAAACCATTGTGGAGGCCATTTAACCAGTGTGGCGCTTTGATACAAAAGGAACGTTGGTATTGGGCGGTGCACCACATCGGGTCTAGTAGGAGTGCAGAAGATGAGGTGCGCGTATGTTGGGTCTTGGAGGATTTACCACCATCCCTGCAGTAGTTCCTGTGTTTTATTGCAAGAGGCCCCATCTTGTGAGAATTGTATAGGCATACCAATGTATCTTCAACCAGTTGTACTAGCAGATTTTGTGGCCCAAGTGCCCTGCCCCAGCCAGAAACAATTCAACCTAAGATAAGTGGAACTGTTGGCTTGTGATCCTTTTATTGCTGTCAGACTCTGCTTTACTCATAATATCTGCTTTATCCTTCTATCCTGCAACCAGCAGCACAAGGTGGTGGCATTCGGGAACTTTTATAACTTAAAATTCATTTCATAGCCATAGCAGTAGCTACAGTAAAATCCACATGCAATTTATTTTCTGTCTCCCCGAAATGCATACTACTACTCCTCTAGACAGTTTCTCACCTGCTGACTCTTAAGACTGCTATTGAACACTGGCTAATTGAGTCACTGTGTTGAAGCCCCCACACACCTCATCAGGCAGTGGTTACACAAAGTTTTTGCCAAAACAGTTAGGGCCTCCCTGCTAGTGGGGTTCTCAAGTTCTCCAGCCAGTGTGGTGGCAACCTGAAATCCCTTCTAGCGGTTCCTGGATTAGCTGTGGGGAGAAAGCTTCCATATTAATTTAATTATGACAGCCCAGTGTTATGCCTTAGAACAGCAAGAAATAGGCTCATATTTAACCCAAATGCCTCACAACAATCAAACTCTCACAGGGAACCCCCGGTACCGACCTTGGTCCATAATGGTAACCACGGCTTGTCCATTACCTGCCCACAATTTTCTGATCCTTTGTTTGGCCACTATTAGCCCCTAGGTTATGGCAAATATAGTTTCCCTTTGTTTGAACTCCCGCCATGGCCCAGGTACTATTGGCTCTTGTGCATGCACTGTGAATCACACATGCACACTAAGCCCCAGCGGCTATCTAGTGCAAGGCATTCACAGCAGTTGGGATGGACCCTGCAGTCTGAAGCTCTCCAATAACTGGAACTAATCATCTTCACAGTTCTCTGCTCACTGCAGATCCAATCTTGTTAGTGCCCAGATCATGAAAAATCTTTCATTCCTGACAGCTACCCAGGCACTCTAAGGCATGGCCCAAACCACTGTAAGTGATCCATCTGTCCTATTTTTGTGAACCATGTTGTTAAGGGCCAGGCCAGACCTCACCTGCTAAAAGCCTTAGGCAGCAATAACCCCAGCAGTGACCCCCTCGACTCCAGGATCCTCCGTATGGTCTTGGATGAAGTCCTAGTCCCCCTGACTGACCTTCTAAAGCGGTCTCTATGCCTGGGTCAGTTCCCAAGTGCTTGGAAAACTGCTGAAATCACACCCATACATCAGAGTGGGGAACGGTCCACCACCAACAATTATCGGCCGGTCTCCATCGTCCCCCCACTCTCTAATGCCCTTGAAAAAGTGGTGTTGATCCAGCTCTCTGAATACCTAACCAAGTACAACATTATGTGTCCAGAGCAGCACGGTTTCCACCCAGGACACAGTACAACCATGGTTCTCCTGGAATTCTCCCAACACTTGCGTGCTGCTCTTGGCTCTGGCAGCCTTGCAGGAGCAGTGTTCATTGACCTCTCCAAGGCCTTTGACACTGTCTGTCATCCCCTTCTACTCGACTCTCTCCACCAACTTGGCTTCTCTGGTGATCCCATGTCCTGGTTCTCTAGCTACCTCTCTGCTAGATTCCAACGTGTCAAGGTCAGCGACTCCCTCTCCAGCACTCTTCCCGTTCGCTCCAGGGTCCCTCAGGGATCCATCCTGGGTCCAGTACTTTTAGTCTCTACCTCAACACCCTCCCCAGCTCATGTACTGATAAAATGCTCCTCTACGCCGATGATACAGTCCTTGTTACCTCACATCCCAATCCCACCTCCCTCCAATTATCCCTCCAGCAAGCTTACAACCAAGCCGAAAGGTGATTTGGTGCCTGCAGACTGGTCATTAACCTAAAGAAAACCAAATCAATGCTCTTCTCCCACCACCAAAATAAAGCTAAAAATACCCCCCTCTTAATTATCCCCAGCACTCTGCACCCGCTAGAACAAGTGACCACATACAAGTACCTAGGCATCACGTTCGATACTGCCCTCTCCGTCCACAACCACATTAATGCCCTGTCAGCCAAAATAAACTCTCGGATTGGCCTGCTATACCAGCACAGGGACTGCCTGCCTCAGGTTGCCCTCAGGCTGGCCATCACCTCCTCCGTCTTGTCCCTTGTGGACTATGGCTTGCCCATCTATGCCGCAGCTGACAACACTGCCCTCTCTAAAATCTAACTCTCCATCAATAAGGCCTGTAGGCTCGTGACTGGTGCCCCCAGCTGCACTCACACCTGCCTTCTCTATACTACCACCAATCTGCTCAACTTTGAGGAGAGACTGCTCTACCAGACCTGCCTTCTCACTGAGAAATCACTGTTAGGACTCCCCCTCCCCGGGGGTTTCCACCTCCCTACAGCAGTCATCATTGTCTGTCACCACCCATAGCCCTCCTTTGTAATAAATAAATGTGGCTTTTTTTACTCCATTCATGGTGAAGTCTCTATTATATACTTGGGGATCCAGTTTTAAGTGTGAGGTCTTTATTTGTTTGAATTATGTACTCTTTAACCCAGACACACTATCAATATACCAGAGCTTCAATTTTTTTCCACTTTCTGACACTGAATATTCTCTCTTTCTCTCCATCTCCTCCTTAAATCCTGTATTTTTGGGTTGGGCTTTTATTAAGACTCCGTGTCCCAGTTTACCTTGCAATTGGACGAAGCCACACCGCGTATGCGCGAGGGTCTATGAGGAGTGAACTGATTTGGGAAGCTCATCCCATGTAGGGGAAAGAACCCCCAAATTCAGACTAGGTGGGGAGGAACTGTGACATGGACAGCCAGATCTGAGTGCTGTATCATTTTTTTTTAATATAAAATGTATTACTGACTGTCTCTGCTGAAAATCTGATGATCTAGGAGTGACCTCGCTCCCCCCCAGGTTTCAGCTGAAAGATGAAAGCCATGAGAAAATGCTGAATCAGCATGTGAAATCACACACACACACACACACACACACACACACACACACACACACACACACACCGGTTTTAGAGACAATGTGTTACATGGGTGGCCTTAATTAAGGATCTCCTGTTTTTCTGAGTTAATTACAGCTGTAGTTGCTAAGATGGAAGATCATATCCATTTTTATGACGTTGGAGGGAAATCCCAGGATATTACACAGGAGTACGAAATCAATAAAGATGCTTTCATGTCCTGAAAGTGGGAAGCTTATCATGAGATCTGTTAAGGCCACTTTCAAGGTGCCCAGAACCAAGACCTCTCTTGCCCAGAGATCCTTCCTCTACCGAGCCCCCACCTGGTTCAATTCCCTCCCTAGCTGCATCTCCAACTCGGCAAAATTTGGCTCCTTCAAAACAGCTCTTCGGAACCATATCTTTAATACCCGCTGTTATAGGTGCAACTAACCCCCTGTTGTAACCTGTGGTTCCCACCCGCCTTGCCCCATAGCTTGACAACGTCCACTGGAGAGCCTCTCCCTCCTCCAGACCCACTCCTTCCCTACTAGGTCCAAATAGGGATGTAACCCGCTGTCTACTCTGAGGGCCTACTATATCCATGTTTGTAATGTGCAATTTTGTAACAATATGTAACCTAAGTAACATACAAACTACTACATTATGTAACCTAAGTGTATCTATGTTAAATGTTCCTTTTATTGCACCTGTAATGTTATCCTCTGTTTTAATCTGCACTGTAATAACTGTCTTGATGTCTGCCCTCCCTATGATGAGGTGCCTTTGTAAATGAGTCTCTGACTCAAAGGTTGTAAACCCGATATGTAATGAATAAATGAAAAAAAAAATAATAAAAAGGGCAGCCATTATTCAGGTTGCATACCTGCCACACTGGCCCTGATGATTCAAATAAGTTTTTTTTTACACAGTATTATTTAGCTCAAATTTGGAGAAGATGCAAAAAAAAAAAAAACAGATATAGAATGGTCTACACAAATATGTTGCAAGTAGTTTATCATGGATGTGCCTTGCACACCAGTTTTATTCTCAGTGGGAATTCAGACCTTTACACCCATTGTTAGTCTACCATGCTTACTCAACTCTATTTTTCAACCCTGCTCTTTGAAGGGGAAATCCCTCTCCTAAGTGTGCATGCATGGACATTGGCAGGATTAATAATATTTTTAAACTCTGGTCCCTGCATACTCCTTCAAGACATTCTATTATAAAAAGAACAGCATTGGAAAATGTAACCAACTCTATTTAGATGGCTAAAAATAGGTGTCCAAGTCTAAAATCCGTTTGAAGCTGCCCAATAAGTCCTCACACACAACACTGGATCCCAAAGTATATAACCTGACCACTCTGTTGGATATGGAGTAAAAAAAAACACATTTATTTAATACAACGTCTAAAAACAGGTACGGTGTACAAAAATCTTCCCCCACAGTGCTAGTTTCTTATTACACTGTGGGAAAGATTTTATGACACCATATCTATTTCAATGCTTTGTAATAAATAAATGTGGCTTTTACTCCATTCATGGTAAGTCTCTATTTATACTTGGGGATCCAGTTTTACGTGTGAGGTCTTTACTTGTTTGAATTATGTACTCTTTAACCCAGACACACTATCAATATACCAGGGCTTCAATTTTTTTCCACTTTCTGACACTGAATATTCTCTCTTTCTTCTCCTCCTTAAATCCTGTATTTTTGGGTTGGGCTTTTATTAAGACTCCGTGTCCCAGTTTACCTTGCAATTGGACGAAGCCACACCGCGTATGCGCGAGGGACGGTTGGGGACATCCTTAGAGAGTGGGAATCATGGGATGAGTGTGCCGTTTCAAACTGCGTCATCAGTTTGGGATATTTTTCTGCATAAAGCAGAACGATTTTAGTAAGAGGGCTGAGCTGCAAGACTCATGGTGGTGTGCAGTTCTGATCTGATCCGGAAGCCAATACCATCTGTGCTGCAAAAAAAGAAATGCTGGTCTGCGGTTTGAAGTAACTCACTGGCCTGCTGCTGAGGTTGGAGGAGGCGGCTAGTACTTACATGTACTGCTGATGGGGCCTGCGACCTACTCAAACAGTGCATGATTCGTACTTCATGATCCATCTGATCAAGTCATCACCGGGCTATGGCTGGATATACTGACTGGCCTGCTGAGGTCGGAGGAGTGTGGCGTGTGTGGGGGCATGTGTGCTGCTGAACTGTCCTAGGTCATCTGGCTTGGCCTGAAATCAGAGTCATCGCCAGATTCAGAGAGACAGGGTTTCCAGGAGAAAGACCCAGGCTGCAGTCAGCCAACAGTGGTGAGTGATGTGGCGAGGTCAGTTTTGGTACTTTGACTTGGCAGGGTAGGTCAGTTGGGTATTGGGTTCAGCTGCAGTAACAAGAATGAAGGTAACCAATTGAATTCACACAGGGGGGCTCACAAACATAGGAATCCTGGCTACCTTAATTCAATCCGAGGGAAGGGGGCCTTAGCATCCCACGGTAGAGCTCATCAGTTACTCAGGAGACTTTACTAAAACATAAGTGCTGAGCAGGCACCTTTCTCTGCCATGATCAGTTGGTAGCTACTAGCTCCGCTCACCTATGGGGCCTGTAGAAAGCGAGAGATCAGACAGGGTGGCTGGTGCTGGGCGGGAGGGGGGTCGAGACAGGAGAGGGACTGCCACTGGTTTGACTAAAAAGCAAAGTTTATGCTATTATCTCTGCTCTACATACTTCAGAACCAAGTTGAGACAGGCATATCCAGAAAATAATCAATACCTTTCTGTGATGTCTGCCTGGGATGTGGGAGCCGAGGGAGTTGGTGAGCAAGGGGCCAGGTAGGAGTGGGGCAGAGGCCCAGGTGGTAGTGTGATTGGGGGGACAAGTTGGAGTGTTGGGGGAGTTGGAGTGTTGGTGGAAGAGTTGAAGTGGTGGTGGGGAGTTGAAGTGTGGGGCAGGGGCGGGGATGGGACAGTTGAAGTGTGGTAGGTGCCAGGGAAGGAGAGTTGGAGTGTGGGGCAGGGGAGGAGAGTTAGAGTGTGGGGCAGGGAGCCGGGTGGGAGGTGGAGTGTGGGGCAGGGCAGGGAGAGTTGGGGTGTGGGGCAGGGACTGGGGGAGGGTTGGAGTGTGAGGCAGGAGCCAGGGAGGAGTTGGAGTTTGGGGCAGGGGCCGAGGGAGAGTTGTAGTGTGGGACAGAGGCGGGGCCTGGGGGTTGGAGTGTGGGTCAGGGAGGAGTTGGAGTGGGAGCAGGGGAGGGTGACTTGAGTGTGGGCAGGGGCCTGGGGGAGGGCCGGAGTGTGGGGCAGAGATCGGGGGGAGGGTTGGAGTGTGGGGCAGGAGCCGGGAAGGGACAATTGGAGTGTGGGGCAGGAGCCAGGGGGGCAGTTGGAGTGTAGGGCAGGGGCCGGGGTGCTGTCCCTTAATTTTAAAATCCATTGCTGACACTGTAGACTATAATGAGGGAGTCAGGACACTGAGGAAGATCTGAAGACGGGAGAAATGGTCAAGGGTCTAGCAACTAAAATTCAAAGCAAAAAAGTAAAGAAAACTTATGCCCATAGGGGTTCAAGAAACTGAAGCTGAAATACTGGTGGGGAAGTGCTGGAAACAAACTACAGATGATATGGACATGGGGGTCTTTAATAACTTAAATAATCAATGCAGTACAGTAGAGCAGTGTTGGAGACAAATAGGTTGCTGGGGTTGCAAACCCATACCGAAGAATACTGGTGAATTTCCAGTTGTTTTATTCTCAAAGTCCCTTCATTTCTCATTTGTACCATTAAACCATTCATTTTCCATTTTGTGCCGTTACCCTTCATTTTCTCCTCTCAATATCCCTTCAAATACTCTTCAAATGACCCATCTTTTTGAGCAGTTTGTTCAGAACTATTCATTTTCAATGTTTTATCTTTTGTTGTCAACACTGCACACAGTATCCATTCAAATAACATTCAAATGAGCCATGTTGTGGCAGTTTAATTATTTTAACCACTGCATTTCTTTATTGTGCTTCCGTTATCTGATTCGCTTGAGGTATGGAGGACTTAGAGAAGTTCCCTTCGCCCCACCTGAGGGGTATCTGGGATGCTTGAATGGTTCTGGGACCAGGGCACTTAATGGGAGAAGGCATCCTCAGGTTCTTCCAGCACAGCCTGAGTGGTTTTGTTAGGGGACCCTGATTTAAGGGGCAGCCATGGTGACGGAAGGGCAAACATAAAAAAAAAATAAGTAGCTCTTGCAAACCTGGAGACCTTGGTTTGAATCCCACAGCCCACAACTGCATACTGTATGACCCTGAGCAAGTCACTTCCTTGTACTCCCAGATCTCACCTGTAAATAAGCTTTCAGCTTAATGTGTCTCTCTTGGTTAAAAAAGAAAAGTAATAAAAAAAATAATATAGGGATCTTACTGCAAGGCAATGCAAAATGTGTTTATATTTATCTGGTTATACTTTATTTTAAGATTGATTATCTACACTGTAGTCAACTTTAATGGTGCAAAAACAACTGGGTATATCTTGACAATCTTTGCCGGCTGCCTTCCTCACTGTACTGCCCGCTGATCACCAGACTGAAGCTTCACTCTAGACACGGGTGCTTCTGCTGCTGCAAGCAACCCGGTGGGCCCCTTCTGTCTGCTGGCTGCCTTCCTCGCTGTACTGCCCGACGATCACCAGACTGAAGCTTTACCCTTGACACGGGTGCTTCTGCAAGCAGCCCAGCAGACCCCTGCTGTCCGCCGGCTGCCTTCCTCGCTGTACTGCCCGACGATCACCAGACTGAAGCTTCACCCTTGACACAGTTGCCTTTGCTGCTGCAAGCAGCCTGGCGGGCCCCTTCTGTCCGCCAGCTGCCTTCCTCACTGTGCTGCCTGCCAATCACCAGACAGAAGCTTCAGCATTGACATGGGTGCCTCTTCTGCTGCAAGCAGCCCGTCAGGCTCCTTCTGTCTGCTGGCTTCCTTCCTCGCTGTACCGCCTGCCGATCACAAGACCGAAGCTTCATCCTTGACACAGGTGCCTCTGCTGCTGTAAGCAGCTCAGGAAGCCCCTTCTGTCCGCCGGCTGCCTTCCTCGCTGTACTGCCCACCGATCACCAGACCAAAGCTTCACCTTTGACACGGGTGCCTCTGCTGCTACAAGCAGCCTAGCGTGCCCCTTCCGTCCGCCGGCTGCCTTCCTCGCTGTACTGCCCACCGATCACCAGACTGAAGGTACGCTGTTGAAACTTGACTGGCCAGAACCATCGACTCTGCCTGCTGACGGGCTGCTGCAGTTCTTTAATTGTTTGCTACTGCTGTTTCTTCTGGACTTTAAGGTAATGTTGTATTCTGACTGTGGTACTGGTTAAGTCTCTCCAAATTTTCCTGTGAATCCTAACTTAAATGCAAACCTAAGCCTGTTTACAGCATTTTTGCACTCCAAGGGTAATTTGAAGTGCAAGTTCTTTTAGGCTGCAGGACTGTAGATTTTAAAGTGTTACAGTTCTCTTTGTTTTAAGGTCCAGTGGTAAGGTACCCTGGATCAGAAACTAAGTTTAAAGTGATACAGTTTTTTCTGTTTACACCAGATTCCATTTGGGTCACAGTTGTAAGCTTTGCCCTGCAAATAATCCAATTTCTCTTTCACTTTCTCTCTTTTTGTCGTCTTCATGCTTGAATTTTTGCATCCACCCTCCCATCCCCCACCTCCAGCCCTTATTAAATACTCTCTCTTCCCCCTTGGCACCACCCCTAGCAATCCTCATCCTCCCCTCTCACTAATATTGCAACTCCTGTTAAAGATACAGAGTGCAGCTATTAGGCCTAACACTTGTCCTGTCCTCCCATTAAAGACATCTTCTTATTTTCACCATCTGCTTACCTATCAGCTTTGTTTAGTGCCTGCTCTGCTATCTACTATACAGTTCCATATCTGAGCTTCCTCCCTTGCTACCCTCAACATAGCCCCAATAATTTTCAAGTTGCCTTGGTACCCTCTGCCCTAGCTAAAATGCCCTATTTTAACCTATGTTATGTATCTTAAACTGGAGCCACTGCCCCTGATCGGGCTCCCAGTGAGCGGCCGCGGCTAATCCTGCCAGCTGTCTGCACTCCATCCTCCTGATGACCAGGACACCATGAAATCCGATTAAGAGTCCCGGCTCCTCCGGGGTAGCACTGTGCAGGTTTGATATGCTGCCACCTGCTGCCATCCTCCTCTAATTGGACTGCTGCTCTCCACTTAGCCACTGCTTGGCCCTACCTTTTCTCAGTCGGATTATCAGTCTCTGGGCTTCATCGCCCTCTGCTTTGCATTGACTTTTGCTGAACATTACTGCTATCTGTCTAGTCTCCCATTGGTTCCTTATAAATTTTACCACTAAGGGTGCCTTCTAACATATCTTAATAGGTCTTCATTTCCTCACTGTGATCTTTACCACAAGTAGAGCCTCCGGCTAGTCTGCTTTCCTAACTAACCTTTGCAGGGCTTTACTTTGTGCTTCTCTGATCCACTTCTTCTAAATAATCGCTACGCTAGCAGGAAACATTTTGTTGTTTTTGCTCTATCTCTAATTTCAGACAAGGGTTAAAACCGTATAACACGGTCACCCTTGGCAGTCTTAATTTTACACACACACTGTCTCTTTATCCCTAAGAGCTAATCCTCTGTCTCAGTATACCACTAGCCTTCTTACCCAAGTCAAATAGTGACACTGTGGTGAAGTATAGCCTGCTGTGGGCACTCCTGTCGTTTCTCCTTTTACTCAGCCTGGATACTGCAACATGGGCTCTCCCTTGTAACCAAATGCCAAAACACTCCTCAGAGGCTTACTGCAACTACAGTTTCTCTAACTTGATTGCAGAGACAAAGCCTGATCTTCAACCTAACCCTGTTCTGCTTGTTAGAGGCAGCATCTATTACCCTCTACATGCCAGGAGGAAGCTGCCATGGAGATGCGCTTTCACCCTAACCTGCCACTGTGCAAGGCTTTGGTTCCTAGCCATGATCATTATTCTGCTATCTGGGGACATCAAACTAAATCCAGGTCCACCTACCTGTTTCTTTTCCCCAACTGAGTTATCTGGCATGTCCAAGAAAGGGTTATTAATTGCCCATAGCAATATTAGAAGTCTTACCTGTCACAATGCGGAACTCGCAGCCTGGGTGAAACTCTACAATCCTGATGTACTCTGCCTCACAGAAACTTGGCTAAAACCCAGTATACCTGATGATGTATGCTCCTTGCCTAACTATTTCCTATTCCAGCAGGATAGATCCTCATCCGAGCGTGGAGGTGGAGTTGTCTTATTCTTCAAAAAACACCTCAACATCTCTATTGTCCCAGCATCTGCCTCTCCCACAGTGTGCAAACTCATCCAGGCAACTATTGTATTAGGGGGAAAGAAGCTTCATATTATCTGTGCCTATAATCCCCTTGCTGGGGGCATAGTACGTCTTCAAGAACTCCTTGGCATCACCTCCCAGCCTATAAATCATAATGAGGCTGTCATCCTAGGTGATCTTAACCTCAGTTAGTTAGGATCAGCTCAAATCTCCTTGCAATCACTCACACTCAGTTATAATTTTCACCAGCTGATCTCTGAAGCAACTAGAGCCACGTCATCCCATCAAACGGGTAAACTCCTAGACTGGGTGATGGTTAACCGTATGAAACATGTGTCGAAAGCAGGAATCCTTGCAGATGCACTAACAGACCACTCATCCATATGTTGTATCCTATCTATGGTTGCGCCTCCATCAAGACTAATCATGTTTGCAAATCTAGCTCATATTGACCAGGATGCATTTCTCTATGATGTCTCCAATATTGACTGGACAAGTATCTATTAAACAAAGAGTGTGGAGGTTGCTCTACAGATATTCATAAACAAATTTCTTGCCATTCAATGTAAACATGCCCCCAAGATTACTAGGAGGGTCAGAGGAAAACAGACAAGGTGGCTACATAAAGACCTCCTTGCTAATCTGCGCCGGAGGGACAAGCTCTGGATTCACTACAAACAAACTGGCCTACAGTCAGACCTTATTGTCTGTCGTGAACTAAGGAACAGATATAAGAGACAAGTTATAGCTGCTAAAAGCAAATACTGCAAGGACCTTCTACAAAGCCCAGCCTGCAACCCAAGGAAATTCTGGGCCCATGTCAAAACATTTCTGGGTACCTCGCAGTCGGTCACTCCTGATGAAATGATCATAAATGGGGCATATTGTAATGACCCTAGGACCATCTTAAACAGTTTTAACAATCTTTTCTCTGATCTGTCACACTATACCTTGGCTTTACAACCTAGTGGATCGCACTCCAATCTACCTACCACGCTAGCTTCAGACAATCATATTGCCCTATCGTATGATGCTCCTCCAGCGCCACCATTCTATTTCAAGGCTAAATCAAGAGCGGAAGTTCTGAAATTACTGAGATCCATATCTGCCAATACCAGCTCTGGTTCTGACTCATTGGAACCTCCTCTCCTTAAGCTGGCTGCTCCACTCATTGCCTCTCCGATTGCCAGAATCTACACTTTATCCCTTATCCATGGCACCGTGCCGGACCTATGGAAATCTGTAAGATTAATGCCTGTATTTAAAAAAGGTGACCCAAAGGACATGGCCAATTACAGACCTATAGCAATTCTCTCTGTCCTTAGCAAGGTCCTAGAGAAAATAGTTGCATCACAGACCATTGACTACCTTACATGCTATAACCTCCTCTCGCACATCCAGCATGGTTTCAGAAAAGGACATAGTACCACCACAGCTCTTCTTCAGCTAACTACTAATATTCTGTCCAACATGAATTCTGGAAAACTCACAGGTGCCATCTTCATTGACCTCACTAAGGCTTTCGACCTTATAGACCATCCCCTGCTTCTCGCCACTCTCCATAAATTCAATTTCTCTACCCCAGTTGTGGACTGGTTCTGTAGCTACCTGTCAAACAGGTCACAACCTGTCAAATTTAACTCCTCCCTGTCCAACATGTCTACTATCAACCTTGGGGTCCCCCCAGGGCTCTATCCTTGGGCCCATTCTGTTCTCAATTTTTATCAACAATGCAGCTGAGGTCCTGGAATCCTGCTCGGCTATTCTCTACGCTGATGACCTGATCATCTGTACTAGTTCTGCTAGTATTGCCTGCATAAACACATCACTTACCTCAGACTTAATAAGGTCTTAGACTGGCTACTAGACCGTAAGCTTGTACTAAATGAAAGAAAATGAAAGCCATGCACCTAGGTTCCGCACCAAAGATTAAGGCCTGTTCTAGTTTGCTGGAGGTTCTTCACCCAGGAGGAATTCCATTTGAAAATGTTACTTCCTTCAAGTACCTTGGGATCCTGCAGGACCAATCCCTATATTTTAGTCTTCACAATCAGTCCTTGTGCAAAGCTGTAAACTCGAAACTGGGAGTAGCTTACAAAACAAGCTACATGCTTACACCCTTGGCTAAATTAGCAATTGCCTAAGGTATTCTGCACTCAACCCTTACTTATGGTGCCTCTATTCTTACCTCTGCCCATAAAACCCCCCTACTAAAATGGGACGTAGCTTATAACAATATATGCCGAATTGCCTCTTCGTCGCCTCAACTCAAACATCACTGCCTTCTTTATAAGGATCTGAATTGCCTCTTGCCCTCTGCCAGTAGACAATACTATCTTGAATCGCTAAAGGGCTCAATCATCTGGGAAAAATAACATCCCAGCTGGCAGCGTTGCTGGTCCCTCAGCCATCCTCCCATGGCCTGTGATCAGCTGACAAATCCTTGCTCTATGTTCCGAGATGTTGGACAACTAAAGGCACAGGGGCCTTCCAATACTCTGCTCCCAGGCTATGGAATGTTCTTCCACTCAACCTCTGGCTGTCTCAGTCTCACTTTAGATTTAAAAGTAAATATCATTGTTATCTTAGCTGATGCTTGTACATGCTTTGACCCAACCTGAAGCTCTTGAGATTTACCGATAATGTCACCTCTGTTCTAATCCAGCTGCAAGACTGACTCCTCTTCACCTCCGCATATTTTTCCTTCTCTTTGTAAATAACATCTTGACTACTAGCTCTCTTACTTCTCAAACCTTGTTGCTGACTGTCACAAGCCCACTCAGCAGGTCAGGCTCTCTACTCCCAAAGTGCCAACCTCCGAGCATAGTCTTGTAAACAGTTAACAGAACAAGGTAATCCTCTTGTCTGTTTTTGTGAGTTCGAACCAACCTTTGGTCTCAAGTCTTGGAGGGATTCAAACTGTGAACCTCTTGTTAGTGTATCCAATGCACAGGCTCAGTTATTTCTGCCTTCCGGGGGCCAGATATCTTTGCCTATGGGCACCTAACCAGGTGTACAAAAATGAACCCTTAAAACTTTAATAAAGACCTCAGATTATTCTTACCTTTTTCCAGTTTGGTATCACCATTCAAGCTTATGTATAGCGTCTACTTTAACCATATATACTTTACTTGTAAATTAAAGAAATCAAAGACAGACCAAGTAAGCTCTAAAAATGGAGTTTTACTAAAATAGATAAAAAATATGTAACACATAAAATATAGAACTATTATATCACAAGACATACAAATCTCTTAAACAAAACAGGTTTTAACGTGCAATTTTTACTACAGTACTTAGATTTGTCTCTCTCTCTAAATACCTGCTTATAGTGCTCTCAGATGTTTCTTTGTCAGACTCTAGATAAAAGTGCCTCTGTGTAGTAAAACAGAATATTCCTTAAAGCAAACTGTATTTGCCAGCCCCTTTGTGTGAGGTCACCTTGCTCCTTCTCTGTCAGATATATATATATATATATATATATATATATATATATATATATATATATATAAACAGGATGTCTTTTCAAAGTATTAAATTCTGTAATCCTCAGCACCACTCATGTTGTCTTTCAAATGACATTTCTTTGATCTATTGATCAGCTTCCCCTCTCACACAGACATCAGCATTTATGATTTTTCACACCAGTTTGCTAAACCTGGTTTCCTCCTCTTGAAACGTCATAAAAGGGATACTGATTTTCCTTTAGCAGCTACAGCTATAATTAACTTGGATAAAACAGGAGATCCTTCATCAAGGCATTCCAGTTAACACCTTGTATCTAAAGCCTGTGTGCATGTGATCTCACATGCTGTTTCAACATTTCTCATGGGAGGTAGTCCATACACATTTTTTATTTTACAAAAAATGATCATACAGCACTCAAAACTGGCTGTCCACGTCACACTGACCATCCACTGTTGTTTTGCTAAATACCACTCCTGGCCTTCCTTCTGTCAATCTTTTTTGTTATGTTTGAACATTCCTCACTTTTCTCTCTATATAACCTTACTCTCTTATTAACCCTTTCACTCCACAGGTCGGGTCCGTGGTTTCTGCATTTATTATATATCTTACTGCCATTATTTGTATAATGCTTGCCATTGTTATTTCTTGTTTCTGCCCATTGTATTTTTGTAGCACTGCTGTACTGTTCCTCTATTTATATTACTGCACCCATTTGCTGTCGTTCCACTGTTCTCTTTTTGTTGTACTCTCCCGGGTCGTGCCCGAAAACAGTGATTTTATGGCTAGTGCACCTACCCGGTTAACAAAACCTAAATAAATAAAAAAATAAATAAAATCTAGAAGGACCCCCCACCACCACCACCAACACCACTACCCATGCCTCTTTGAATACAAAGGCAGAATGTGCAAGGAAAGAAAACGAGCTATTAAACTTTGGGGCCATGCTTGAAAAAGCTTGATATCCATTTGAAAAACATAACAGCAGAGTTTAACAGCCCTATTTTATTGCCCAGAGAGAAGCCAGTCAGTGCAATTTAACAGCTACTGGCATATTTATGGATCGTGTGTAAACTGAGAAACGTATGCTTTTTAAACTAGTCACTTTTTTCAACTTTTGATCAAAGAGGAATACTTTTTTGTCTTATTTGGGAATTATGTGTAAACAAAGTACACACACTTGTAATTAAAGTGTTCATCTGAACATTGCAGGTTCTGCATTTTTAGGAGCCCTGAGTTCTCACTCCCTAGTCTCTGAGCTCTGTTCTGAAGCAGCTGCATCCTGTGCACATTCCAGCCAGCCATTAGAAGTTACACTGTGAAGAAGGTTCCCCAGAGGGAAGTGGAGTGCGTACTGCAGTCTTGAGTCTCATTGCGGTGTTATTACAGTACAGACTGATACCACTGCATTTACTCACTGCACTGTAAATGCACTCCATTGATTTTGTGTTACACTCCTTTACAACTGCAATATCTTTTTATGTTTTGATGCACACTGTAATAGCACTGCACATAATTGACAAGTTTTCTTGCACACTTCTTTATCACTGCATTTCATTAATTAATTTTACACTTGCACTAGCAATTTTTGCTTCACACTTATTTACCACTGCACTGCCTTAGAAATTCTAGCCACACTTCTAAATTGTTGGTTACACATTTATTAAATCTTCCACATTGTAATTAATATTTAAATTGCTTTTGCTATTGTATGTACAGTTGTTGAATATTCCCATGTGCACGTTGCTTTGATTCAATGTATACTGATTTGTTTTGTGTGTGTAAAATAACTGCAAGAATAAAAGGCATATGGTTTCAACAGTTCTGAGTTTGTCTTGTTTGATGACGTGTATTATGAGTGCCACAACCACATTTATCCAGATTTGTAGTGGAGTTCTCATTTCATCAACATGCATACCCCAGTTCCTGCCGCCGGCCCCCACAGCCTCCCATCTCCTGGGTATGTAAAGATCTCACTTCCTCAATTATTGCTTCCCCGTTGATGTCAGGACGTTTCTACGTCAACATCTTTTCTCAGGCTCCAGTAGTATGTCATGCTGATCGGGTGCCTTGGGGAGTTCTTGTTCCCCCCCCCACCCCCGGTAAATAAGAGAATCAGCAGTTTGAGCTAATTGAAAATAAAACATTTTGTTTTCATTTGAAGAGAATTAGATGCAGCCTAGTAACTTTACTGTTGTGTTAATATGAGGTAGAGTGCAGTTGTGAGTGGGAACAACACGGCGTTCGATCTGTAGTGTGAGGGGAAAAAGTTCCATTGGGGAAGTGTTTTTTTATTTTATTTTACATATATTGATTTTGTGTTTCACAGTTTCATGTTGTTATTGCTATTGGGGGAGTGGTGGCCTTTGTAGAGACGGGTACAGGCGGTGCAACTGTGGATTAAACCGACCGATATGCAGGCTATAGACTCCAGCTTTTCAGAGGGACTGGTGCTTGCATGCAGTGCACCATGTCTGTGCATGGCAGCATGCAGCAGACTGGACACACAAAACATCCTCCATCCTTCACGTCAAAGGGGCTGATCTCCAGGGCCTAGTCTGATGGTCGGTAATTGGGGGGCCTGCTGACGCTGGTGCTGACTTGTTCCTGGTTGTGTGGCTGGGGGTATGCTTTACAGAAATAGTTTTACGTGACCTGCAAGACCATGAGAGGGGGGCAACCTGCCCCCAAACAAATAAATTTGTGCACTCAGAGTCAAAATAGATTCAGGCAAAGTTCAATGTAATAGCAAAGTGTAGTCTATCAAACGTAATATTCAAAGTTCACAGCAAATTCAGCTGCTAACCCACAGATCTGCTTGCCTAAATCCATTTTGGCTCCAACTATCTGGTTACAGAAATAGCAGTACAACCAAGGCAGCTCAGTTTCCTTTTGATAAAGGGCTTGTTTTACATTTATTTTGTAACAGTGGTGGATATCTTTTCCAGAACTGGCATTGCTGCTGGAATAAGATCTAAGTGATGATTTTTGTGGTGTACTGAAAATAAATGGGATGTCCAGTGTTCCACTGTTAGTGTAAGTGCATATGGATGTATATATTGCAATATAAGAATTGTTTAGACAGTAATAACTGTGAGGCTGCTGTTTCATGACATTGCTAACTGCTGAAGTAACTTTCAGATGATCTTTCTGACATATATTAAAGGCATACAGTTAGCTGTGTTTTATTTTATATGCGGTTTGCTTTTACACTAGTCTTTCTGTGGCTATATTAGGTTAATTTGAATTAAACTGCTAAAATTTTATTTTTAGGTTCGCTTCTGCTTGAATCAAAGATACATCCAAACTTGTATACCACAAGCAACAGGTAGGTGCATATGTTTGCTTTAAATTGACACAAATATTACTTGTCTGTGGTTTGTTTTTTGATAGCTGCCTTCAGTATTGTGCCCTAGGAGAGTGATTAAGAAATTGAGCAGCCTTGTCGGCCCAGTCAAGCTGAGGGTTGAGGCACCAGATGCCACATCTCGCACCACGCTGGCGACCAGGGCTCAGGGAACTGATTCTGGTTGCCGGGGTTCGGCAGGGGGAGGAGAGGATTCAGCATCCAGAGGACTACTCTCCTCTCCTGTGGTGGGTTTGTGGGATGCCTTGTTCTGCAGTGACACCCAGTGGAGACCGGGAGGTACCGCAAGGAGCTGGCAGTTTTGGAGAAGGTGCCGGCTGGACATCGGTGAGGGCATGCCTCTCATAGAAACATAGAAACATAGACTTTGACGGCAGATAAGGACCACTTGGCTCACCCAGTCTGCCCATTTCCCTACCTACTGGATAAGCTGCAGATTCTAGTTAACCAACAGCCTACTTCCTGCAACCCCCACTATAATTGCCTTGTGTCTGTCCCATGCATGTTTGAATTCCCCCACTGTTTTAGACCCAATGACCTCCTCAGGAAGGCTGTTCCATGTATCCACCACTCTCTCCGTGAAAATAAAATTTCTTCACATTACCCCTGAGCCGTCCCCCCTGTATCTTTAAATTGTGCCCCTCGTTCTTACACATCTCTTTTCTGAAAGATACTACCCTCCTGGACTTTGTTGATTCCCTTGAGGTATTTGAACATTTCTATCATGTCCCCCCTGTCCCTCCTTTCATCAAGGGTATACATATTAAGCTCTCTCAGTCTCTCTTCATATGGTTTCTGCTGCAGACCCTGCAGCATTTTAGTTGCCCTCCTCTGGACTGCTTCCAACCTGTCTATGTCCTTGCGTAGATGAGGTCTTCAGAACTGCACACAGTACTCCAGATGGGGTCTCACCAACTGTCTGTATAGAGGGATAACCACTTCCCTTTTTTTTGTTTGCTTGCATGCATGTGCAAGAAACATAGTGCCATCATATGAGTTTTCCAGAGGTGTGTCAGCCTCTTCCAATTCAGTCAGTGCATTTGCAGGTGCAGTCACAGAGCGCCAATCACTGCTCCAGCTGTCTATGACAGCTGAAAATGCAGTGGCATACAGTTGAAAGGAGAGCTCCGGCTGAGTGAGCAGAGCTCTCCCCACACACACACACACACGTGCGCACACGCACGCATGCCTGCGTGCTCAAGCGCCCTCTCCCAGACTGTATGGCCTACGGGGTGCCCAATCCCCATTAGCTCCACGCCCCCAAAGAATTCAGGTGCCACGCGCTGGGAGCCCACCCCAGCGTGGCAAATGATGTTATGGCCGATGGGGTGCCTAATCCCCTATCAGCTCCACTGTGTCTCCCCATGCTGTCACCGACAGGGTGCCCAATCCCCGTCGGCTCCACTGTCTCCTCCCCGAGTACAGGGTGCCTCACTGGGAGCCCACCCAGTGTGGCAACAGGTGCCATGGCCATAGGGGTTCCCAATCCCCCATTGGCTCCACTCCCCCAGCCATCCTTCTGCCATGTTCTGAGCCCACCCCAGTGTAGCAAAATGTCCCGTGTCTTTTTTCACAAAAAAAAAACCTGTAAAGAAAAAACGGTCCCTCGTAGTCTCCCTGCCCCCCACAACCCGCACCCACCACTGTGCACCTCCTCCCACCCCATACTTACCCTCCGGAGTCTGGCGCGACGATCTTCGGTGGACCGGGAACATGCCTGCACTCTTCAAAGCCGACCGCGAACTGAGGAAATGCCGGTAAGCTGTATAATGGGATAGATAGGGTTTTTTCAACTTTGTTGCACATCTCAGGCATTTTTTGGAATTTTTGCACCAATTTTTCAACATGGGGTTTTTGGGACCCCTCCTCATGAATTCTTGCACTGTCATGGCATTACTCTGGCCTGAAGGGTGATTTCACAGCCACTGTGTGAAATCACCTTTCCAGAATGATTAATGAAACAACACTGCCAGTGTTCATAAGGTGGGATCTCAAAAAGCCTACTTTGAAAATTTGGTGGAAAAAATCCTAAAAATGACTGTTTTACGAGCATGCATTGTGCAGTTCTTACGCACGCTCGTAAGTTCATGAATTTTCAATATTTTCACTCCAGATTTTCAACATTGCCATTTTACCATACCTTCTTACGAGCAGTACAGCTGTCATTTTTTACATCTCACTCAAAATGTGTTTCCGCCCATGTAGCGCACAATGGCGCAGTCGGTGTGCGAAATCAATGTACGGGACACATTAAGAAAATCACAGTGACACTATTCATGAGCAGAGGTCTCAAAATGACTATGTTGAAAATTTGGTGAAAAAATTCCTAAAAATGACTGTTTTATGAGCGTGTGTTGCAGAGTTCCTACTCACACTCGTAAGTTTGCGAAATTTCAATATTTTCACTCCAGATTTTCAACATTGCCATTTTACCACACCTCCTTATGAGCAGTACAGCTGTCATTTTTCACATCTCACCCAAAATGGGTTTCCACCCATGTAGTGCACAATGGCGCAGTCGGTGTGCAAAATCAATGTATGGGACACATTAAGAAAATCACAGTGACACTGTTCATGAGCAGAGGTCTTAAAATGGCTATTTTGAAAATTTGGTGAAAAAATTCCTAAAAATGACTGTTTTATGAGCGTGCGTTGCAGAGTTCCTATGCATGCTCGTAAGTTCGCAAATTTTCACTCCAGATTTTCAACATTGCCATTTTACCACACCTCCTTATGAGCAGTACAGTTGTCATTTTTCACATCTCGCCCACAATGTGTTTCTGCCCATGTAGCACACAATGGCACAGTCGGTGTGCTAAATCAATGTATGGGACACGTTAAGAAAATCACAGTGACACTGGTCATGAGCAGAGGTGTTAAAATGGCTATGTTGAAAATTTGGGGAAAAATTACCAAAAATGACTGTTTTAGGAGCACACGTTGCACAGTTCCTACGCACGCTAACAAGTTTGTGAATTTGTAATATTTGCACACCAGATTTTCAACAGTGCCATTTTACCGCACTTCCTTATGAGCAGTGCAGCTACCATTTTTCACATCTCGCCCAAAATGTGTTTCCGCACATGTAGCGCACAATGGTACAGTCGGTGTGCGAAAACAATGTTTGGGACAGATTAAGAAAATCACAGTGACACTATTCATGAGCAGAGGTCTTAAAATGGCTATGTTGAAAATTTGGTGTCAAAACTCCATAAAATGACTGTGTTACGAGTGAGCATTGCGCAGTTTCCATGCACCCTCATAGTTTCATGAATTTGTAATATTTTCAGTCCAGATTTTTACCAGTGGCATTTTTCCACACCTCCTTATGAACAGTACAGCTGTCATTTTCCACAACATGGCCGAAATGTGTTTTCACACTTTCAGTGCAGAGATGCGTGGTCGCTGTGGGAAATCATTGTTCAGGACAGATAAAGAAAATCACACTGACACTGTTCATGATCAGAGGTCCCAAAATTCCTGTGTTAACAATCTACTGTAAAAAAATCCCCAAACTAGTTATATTATGGGTGTGCGTTGCACTGTTTCTATGCACGCTCGTGACTTCACCAGTTTTTTTAAGATTTTCACAGCAGATTTTCAACATTGCCATTTTTTACATCTCCCCATGAACAGTACCGATGTCATTTTTCACATCCTGTTCAGAATGTGTTTTTGCACCTGTGGTGCCAAATGCCATAGTCGCTGAGCAAAAGCAGTTTTCGGCTAACAAACTGATATTGCCACAGTTCATGAGGTGGGGGTCACAAAAAAACCATGTTGAAAATTTGGAGTGAAAATACCAACGAATGCCTGAGGTGTTAGGGTTTCCGACCATAACTCCCTACCCTTTAGAGTATGACAGGCATCAGGGGTGTGACTTGGGATTCTTGCCTGTCATGCTCATACCATTCAACCCCCACCCACACCCTGCAGCCAGTGAGAGGCATCAAGGTGTGCCTCGGACTCTTCGGGCCCAAACTTCACCCCATTCTCCTATACTGCACCCATCTCACCATATTTCCTGATGGAATGGGGGCGCATAAGGGCCAAAGACCCCAAGGCACACCGTGACACTTGTCAGTGTCTGCAGGGTAGGGTGTGGTGAAATGGCGTGGTCGTTATGCCTGACGACCCAAAGGCACACCCCAATGCCTGCCACTCTCTGCAGGGTGGTGGTGGGGTTGGCTTCAGTTCAATACTTCACTGCCATTCCTATTATGCAGCTCTGTAACTTCTACACTACCAATGCCAGTGCCAGCAAGCAAACATTCGGCATTGACAAATGCTTGTTCTACTTGTGATGCCCCTTCCTATGCATCCCAGTATCCCCCTGGCTCTCCTTACTGACTTTTCACATTGCTTACCCACCTTTAAGTCATCTGATATGACTACCCCCAGGTCCCTTTCCATTTTTGTTGTTGTTAGTACCTCCTCTGCTATTGTGCACTCTTCTGGATTTTTGTTTCCCAGGTGCATTACTTTGCACTTCTTTGCATTGAATCTAAGTTGCCATATGTCTGACCATTCCTCCAACCTTGCCAAGTCCCTTCTCATCCTTTCTACCCCCTTGTGTATCAACTCTGTTACAGATCTTTGTGTCATCCACAAAGAGGCATACCTTTCCTTCCAGACCCTCTGCAATGTCACCTATACAGACGTTAAAGAGGACTGGACCCAGTACTGAGCCCTGAGGTACTCCACTGGTAACCCCCCTTTCTTCAGAATGTGTTCCATTCACTATTACCTTCTGTGTCCTGTTGTGCAGCCAGTTTGCTACCCATCTCGCAGGGGATGTCTTTGCACATCTGATGTCTCGGAGGCAACACACAAGGTGGAAAACCCCAATTGGTGAGGAGGCAATGGCAGATGCTCCAGGGCCAATCTCACACACTCCAGTGCTGGCTCCAACCCACAACTTGACTCTCTGTGGTCCTCACCTTCCTGTATAGGGTCTGACCCCACCAACAACTGATTCCTCGGTTGGGGAAAGGAGTTCAGGCAGGGTGGTAGAGGGGCGGCTGAGTGGGCCCCGCCTGAGAGATGCCCCACCACCGGTGACCGGAGCAAAAAAGACTGCACAAAAATTAAAAGAAATTTATCAGCCTAGTGTGATCCAAAGTGCTGAATTGAATTAGAAACTGGTTAACAAGCCAGCCCTTCAGCTCAGTGGTAGCACTACGGCCCACAGCACAGGCAACCTCGGTTCAGGAACAAGCTCATATCATTGGCTCGCTGGAGAGGGAGGAGGATTAAGCAATCTAGGAGATGCTTTCCTCCAGGGAGGGAGGACAGCCTGCTCTGCTGTAGTACTGCCAATTGAGTGCACAAGTGGCAGTGCAGTCAGGAGTGGCTCATGGGTGGGAAGACATTGACTGGTGCTGCTCCACACATGTGTGTATGCATGCTTGTACACCCTTGCCGCCAATGTGCTATGGGATGGAAGAATGTGCAAAAATATCTTGGCAGTAAGGGTGACGCTGACTACCCACAGAGCTTGCACCTGGCTACGAAGGCAGCTCCTACACATAATGGACCTGTTCTGTGGTGGAGCATGTTCTGGTGTACACCAGGGTGATGGGGCTGTGGTGGTGTGCAGAAGGGGGCTGACCAGAGATGCAGGTGGAAAAAGAGTAGTAGCTGAAAAACAAACTAGTGGTTAACAAACAGGTGTAAGAGGGTGATAGTTAATGGCACTTGTTGTAGTGTGGAGACAGTGACCAGCACGGCTCAGTACTGGGACTGGTCCTCTTCAGTGTCTTCATAAGTGACATTGCAGAAGAACTGGCAGAGAAGGTAATGTCTTTTTGCAGACAATACCAACATCTGTAAGGTGGACACTAAGGAAGTGGAGAGAGTGCAGATGGATCTTGGAGAAACTCGAAGAGTGGTCAAGATCATGGCAATTGGGATCCAATGCCAGAAAGTGCACAATTATGCACCGAGGGCATAGGAATCCAGGAGCTGCTTTATAGGTTGGGGGATGGTACTGACCGTCACTAAGCAGGCAAAGGACCTTAGGGTTATTATATGATCTTAAAGTTGCAGGGTTGTGTCAAAGCAGTGGGTAGGGCTAGCAGGATGTGGGGGTGAATAGGGAGGGAGATCTTCAGGAGGAGGGAGTGGTGGTGTTGCAAGTGTATCACTCATTAGTGAGACCCCACTTAGAGTACTGTGACCAATTCTAGAGGCTGAACCTTAGAAAGGACATAGGGTGGAGGCAGTCATAAAGGGCAACTAAATGGTGCAGGGGTTGCGCTAAAAGCCCTGTGATGATAGACTGTGGGATCTCAACATTTATTCCTGGAAGTGAGGAGCTTGAGGGGACATGGTGGAGACCCACAAGCACCCGATAAAGGTGAACAGGGTGGGGGTCTCAGATGAAAAAGAGCACCAGGACCAGGTGGCCATGTGATGAAGCCGGGGGTAAGAGGGATGTGCGGAAGTAATACACTGACAAGGCAGTAGACACTTGGACCAAACTGACAGCAATAGTGGTGGAGGTGACAAGTGGTGGTGGGGGGCTTAAAGCATGTGTGGCATAGACATAGGAGAATATCTGTAAATAAACAGGGAAGAGGGAGGGTCACCAGAACCCATTTAGAGTTTGTGGAGAAGGACTTGGCAAAGATCATCTGGGCAGACTAGGTGGGCCAAGCATTTCTTTTCTGCCATCCGTTTCTGTTCCTATGGGTTAGAAATGCTGCTTTTTATGTTCGCTTACACACATTTGCAAGGAACATCTTGCAACAGTATGACTTTTGGAGGTGTGTGACCCTCCAGTGCTCAGTGTAGCAGGTGTGACCCTACTGGACCAATACATGCTGAGCTGTGTATGACAGCAGTTCGGCTGTGTTGGTCTTCACTTCAAAGAAAAGGTCTGCTGCAATCAGCGGTGGTAGCGTGTATGCAATTAGCATACATATCAGCCGAACTGCTGTCATGCTCAGCTCGCATTAAAAAAAACGCCTGCTTCCTCCCTCTGATAATGTCTTCCTCCTCCCTCATTAGTGTGTTCCCCACCCCAACGTTGTTTGCCGAGGGGCGTGCCCAATCCCCCTTGGCTCATGTGCCCCCCAGCACACTGTGTGGCTGACGGGGGTGCCCAGTCATGCCTCCCCCCCCATGCACACTGTATGGCCGTCGGGGTGCCCAATCCCCACCAGCTCCACCCCCCCAAACAAACAGGTAGGTGGCACGCTGGGAGCCCACCCCAGCGTGCTAAAAGCGTCCTTTCTTTCTTTTGTTAAAATCCTGTGAAAGAAGAAAATGGTCCCTCGGTGGGTCCCTGCCCCCTGCCAACCCACGCCACACCCTTTGTGTACCCACCTCCCACCCCCCCTCACCCCATACTTACCTCTGGAGCCTGACATGACGATCTTCGGTGGACCGGGAACATGTCTGCACTCTTCAAAGCCGACCGTGAACTGAGGAAATGCCGGTAAGCTCTATAATGGCATAAACAGGGTTTTTCCAATTTAGGTGGATATCTCAGCCATTTTTTTGACTTTTGACACCAAATTTTCAGCATGGGGTTCTTGACACCCCTTCTCATGAATTCAGTCACTGTCATGGCGTTATTCAGTCCTGAAAGGTGATTTTGCGGTCACTGCACAGAATCACCTTTTGGGACTCAGTAATGAAACGACTGTCGTTGTTCATGAGGTGGGATCTCTAAAAGCCTACGTTTCAAATTTGGTGAAAAATTCCAAAAAAATTACTGTTTTATGAGCGTGCATTGTGTAGTTTCCACGTGCACTCATAAGTTTGCAAATTTGTAATATTTTCACTCCAGATTTTCAACATAGGCATATTTCTACACCTCCTTATGAACAGTGCAGATGTCAATTTTCACATCCTGGCCAAAATGTGTTTCGCACCGCTGGCGCAAAATAGCGTGGTCGCTGCTTGAAATCAGTGTTCGCTAGAGTAAGACAATCACAGTGGCACTGTTCATGAGCAGAGGTCCTAAAATGCCTATGTTGAAAATTTGGTGGCAAAAATTCATAAAATGGCTGTGTTATGAGTGTGCGTTGTGCAGTTCCTACGCACACTCATAAGTTTGTGGAATTGTAATATTTCCACTTCAAATTTTCAACATTGCCATTTTCCCACATCTTCTTATGACCAGTACAGCTGTAATTTTTCACATTCTGGCCAAAATGTGTTTTCGCACTTCCGGCGTGTAATAGTGCAGCAGCCGCGGGAAATCATGTTTGGTACAGAGTACGAAAATCAGAGTGACACTGTTCATGAGCAGACATCCTAAAATGCCTATGTTGAAAATTCGGTGCAAAAATTCCAAAAAATGACTGTTTTACGAATGTGCATTGCACAATTTCCACGCGCACGCGTAACTTCACAAATTTGTCATATTTTCACTCCAGATTTTCAACATTTGCATTTTTCCACACCTCCTTATGAATAGTACAGCTGTCATTTTTCACATCCTGGCTGAAATCTGTTTTCACACTTCTGTCACAAAATAGCGTGGTCGCTGTGGGAAATCAAGATTCAGTGCTCAGTAAGAAAATCATAGTAGCACTGTTCATGACCAGAGGTGATAAAATGCCTATGCTGAAAATTTGGTGAAATAATTCCACTGAATGACTGTATTACAAGTGCGGGTTGCACAGTTTCCACACAGGCTCATACCCTTGAGCACAACCAGGGCGTTAGTGTTCCGAAGACAGACACTTAAGAAGTATGAGGGTGAAATGTTACTCAGATGCAAGAGGAGTTGCAGAGAGGTACTCTGTTGGGATATGGATGCTGAAGGGATATGGATACAACTTGGGGGGGCTACACAAATGTCAAACACCAATGCAAATACCAGTAAGTGAATGTTTGGCATTGACAAATGCTTGTTTACAGATGGCATGGTTTTGTTTTAAAATTGATCTGTTTTTTGTTTCTTTGTTACTGGTGGTTGAGGAGAGAGCCCAAGTGCTGGGTGGGGGAATGGCAGTTGTTGCAAGGTTGGGGAAATCTGAGCAGGAGAGAGTCCTTTGTGGAGTTTGCAAGTAGGCAGTTTTTTGAATAAATGTTTCTGTGTGTCCATTTTGTTTACTGAACAGTTCTGTGTGTTAGCAGGAGCATCTGGTGGCACTTGTAGTGAGATCAGGAAACAGTGCAGAAGTGTGAGAGAGAGAGTGAGGGGGTCACCAGTGGGGTTTCTGAGTATGCAGTTTAAGACACAAAATCTGACAGTTTTCTGCTTGTTGATGGGGAGGGTGGAGGGCTCTGGTGGCAGTTGTAGCGAGATTGGGAAACCAGAGTGGAAGATAAGGGTGAGGGGTCATCACTAGTTCCGCTTTTGAAGAAGCAGAAACTTGAAAAAAAAAAGAAATGTATGCATGTGTGGTTTTGTATATCGCAAGGTGTAGAGAGGACTGAAAGCAACAGTATGCAGAGGAGTGTGACTGCTGGAGCGCAGTTTGGAGCAGCGGGTTAAACAGAGCTTTGGTTAAAGAAAAATGTGTGTGTTTTTAACTATGGGATCTCCTGGACCTTGTGCTGTTTTCCTCCCCCTTCCCAACCCTATAATCAGCCCCTGGTGCTCTGACATTAGCCACTGTGCAGCTGTATTACCTGCAGTGCTTGCTGCTTCCATGCTCCCCTTAGGGAGCCCACTTATTTCACCCTGCTGCCTCCCACAGCTACTTTTAAGCCAATTTCAGGCATTGGCCTTCGGCTGCAGGGCAACTTTTCCTTTGTGGCCCCTGTCCTGTACATTTGCTCTCCCAGTCCCGTCCTACTAGGCCCCTCAGGGCACTTACACTCTGCCACCTACTGCTGGCTCCCCACCCTCCGGACCCTCTTAACCAGCCCCTCGGGGGCTCTTCACATAGCCACTTTGTGGCTAATCTGTGGATGGAGGCATATTTGCCCTAGCCTCCTCCCTCCCTCCAAAATCTCTATCTTTCTCACCCACATGGAGCAGACTGCAGCCTGAACTCCGTGCAGCCTGGGAGTTGAAAGGAACTGATGTCTGCATAGCAACAGCCACAACATTTCTGGTTGGTGGTTTCCTGACCTGCTTACTACATACATTCAGGGCCCAGGGGCACACATACACACTAGATGCCAGGGAAAGGTAAGCAGAATTTAAAAATTTGCCACCAGCCAAGAGGGAGCTGGCCTACTACACCTCCAGGACTATGCCTTTAAAACACTGGCCTCCTGGGACAACTCAAGACTCCTGAATCACCAGTGTACTCTTTTTAAGTAATGCTGGGACCACTAGCTCAAGAGCATCCCCACTAGCCCATCAGAGCTACCACTTAAATCTGCTGACCACCTAGGGGCGCTAAGGGGGGGTTTGCTGAGCTCCCATTATCCCTTGTATTATTTTCTTAGGTGTCTGTTTTTTTATTTCCTAACTGCATTTTGCTTACTTTGGCCTTAAGTGCGTCTTTTCCTCTAAAACTCTCCTTCCTTTACTCCTGTGCTGTACTTTACCCTCTTTCGGACTTTTTTTTTTGTTATTTAATATACTTTCTGGTTGCGGCCGCACAAGCTCTCAGACACCACTGCTCATCTGCACCCACTCTATGTCTCTACTATATGTTCCCTATACTAATCTATTTTTTCTCTCTTTTTTACAGGTCTGTCCAGACTGTATAGCAATCAGATAAGTATCTCTGTTTCATTCGAACTCCTCTAATCTCTTCTGTAGGACCTCTGACACTTTGTGTCTCCTCAGCCTTCTCTGTTCTTCCCTTTCAGGTCCTTCAAGAATTCCCCAAACCCAGAACACCACAACTCAGGATTCCCTGACTCTGATTGGGCAGGTAAGTCCTATTTAATGACCTAACTGCCCTGTAGGGTGAGTGGCATATAACAAGGTACCCACACACTTGCAATGTGTAGGAACTTGATTTGTGTATTTTTTGGCCTGGAGAGGACAGCTATTTTTAGCCTTGTTCCCACCTGCTGTTTGTTGGACCTGCTTACTTGGGAGATTTGATAGAAGGCTCCATGAAGGTCTGCAAACACAAATAGAGAATATTGAACCCCACTCTGTGCAGAACAAGCTGTTAACCTCACAAGGTGTGAGGTTACCAGTGCATTTTGCAAGGAGACTGGATCATTATGTATAATGATATGAGCAGGCTGTTTGTAAAACATTCAAATGATGGGCAAACCCCCTGGTTGAGTGCCAATTTCAAAACTGCACCCAGTACTTTATTACTGGGTGCTGTTCTGAAATCTATGCTCTTGAGTGGGTTTGTCTGTCACCTGTCCTAATCAGGGCCCTGCTTTGCTGAAGTGTGGGTATGATTAGGGCAGCTGTTAAGAGAAATTATTTTTGTTCTAAATGGTGAATTATTTCACTGAACGTTCCTACAGAAATTGACTTTATATTAATATTCAGGATAGCTCAGTAGCCAATCCGCCCCCCAAACCCACAGTATATGGCCACCTGCTCCATCAGTCAGTGAGCTGCTCAGTACAGCATGCCATGGCCAGAGTGGTTAGTGTCATTGATAAGGCTTGGAAGATTGATTTCTGCATAGCTTCATGAATGACATACACCACTGTTCCACCTCCCTCCCTCCCTCCCGATCATGCATGCTGTCACACTCTGTCATTTAGCTTGTTGACTGGTAGAGCTGATAGCCGACTGTGCTATGGGGTAGGGAGGGGATCGGCCTATCCTAGATATTTTGCTACATGTTGTCCCCAAATCATGGCTTAGGGGTCGGGGGGGAGTAACCTATAGTGATAATGGGGCGGGTTTTAAAAATGCCAGAAGTAAGCAGTTTTTTTTAATCCATGTGGAAGCACAGGGAAGGGGGTGAGGGTGTTAATTACAGGAGCGTGGCCTAGGGACTAGACTTTATTTGTCACCTGGGAAAGGACTGGGTCCTTTTTAAATTAATTCCACAGTTACTGCACAACTACCAGCACCAAAACTTCAAAGATGCTGCTGCCCCACCACCACTGCAACACTGCTGTCAGGAGTGCTACTGAGCATCAAACCACACTGTACACTGAAGTACATTAGAGGTGTTGATTCAGTCTGCTAATTACCATAATTCCTGCACACTGAAATAGCAATGTAACACTGCTTCAGGCAATATTGCTGGCTCAAGAACACCGTTTATTGCAGTGCATTTTCCAGTGTGATTACAGTGCTAATTAACATCATTCGTACACACTGTACCAACACTGCATGCACACTGACCTGACCCTACAGGTACACTGATTAAACACTCATGCAGGACACACTGAAATGAAGTGTGCAGGAAGTGTACAATGCTACAGTAACACTGAAATATCACTATGTTGTGACTTTCTGGACATTTCACTTCCCGATCAGCAGATCTCCGTGTGTGCAAGATTTCAAGATGGGTGTCTTAAAAAAGCATACCGGACTGAAATTTCAGGGTCAGGTAATTGCAGATTTTGGTTTGGAACAAGAGCATTATAACTTTTGTTGGAAGTTGGTTCTTTTTTTGATGCGTGGGCTGCTGTTTGCCGGACACGTGATGGGGAGAGAGCAGCTTTAGTGAACTGTAAATGCTTTTTTTTTTTTTTAGTTTTCCATTAGCAGGTTATACAGACCTGCTACTAGAGGGATTCTTGGTCTTCTACATAAATCACTGTGTTCTTTCGTGGGCAATATGGCCTGCATTATCATTCTACTTCTTTCCTGGTTCTGCTACAAGGACTTGAGTCTGAAGGTGGATGGCCACTAACTAAGCTGCTCCTGATCTCCTTGTTCCCTTTCTGCTGTATTTTTCTCATCTAGGTTTTAAATGGTTACCTTGCGCAAATTTCTTGCCTAGAAAATATTGCACTAATACAAATCACGACCACTCAATCTGGGACCATGGCTCTCCTTATTGTGTTTTATTGCTCCTAAGGTGCAGAGTTTTCAGCAATACAGTGCAATTAAGCACCTCAATGCAATTCAGTTCTCCAATGTACCTTATCAATACCTAATGTTATAACAGTCTACCGTGCAGACACTCTGTCATTCTCCTCTTCCCTTTAGCCCTATTCCCCGTTAGCCTACACCCCTTTGCTACTGTCCTCACCTTTGTCTACCAAGCACCTACATTGATCACAATCAACTGTCATTACAGTGGCGCCGCCTCTTGCGCAGCACGATATGGGTTGCTGCGAAGAAATAAAAAGCAGTCTCCATTCTTATAAGCTCCTTAAAGAAAGAGCTTCTGCTTGTTCTCTGCTCAGGAAATGTGGAGCCTCAACCCTGCCCCCTACAACTGACCTTGCCTATCCGGTTTTGCTGAGGCCACAGGTCTCAAAATGATGATGGTCAACATTTTAAGCCTGCCTAAAAAACTTGTACACAGCTGCAAGCCTGGCTGCATGCCGTTAACCCAGACCTTATCATAATTACTGAGTCGTGGTTAAAAAGACGAACACTCGATCAACAAATATCACTGCAGGGCTACAATTTATTTAGAGCAGATGAGAGTCTAGAGGTAGGGGTGGGTTATCTGTGCCAAATCTAAGTACTTGGTCACCAATATTAGTTGCAAATCTCTAGCCAAGGAATTTGAGTTAGTTTCGCTGAGCCTTCATCTCCTCCTCGGAATGTATCACTATCCTAGGTGGCTATAGACCCCGTCTGGTGGTGATGAAGTCCTTAATCTTTTGAAATCCATGTTCGTAGATGCAAAACTGAAATAATATTTCTAGGAGATCTAAATATGGACTGGCTGTCACCTAAATCACACGCCTCAAATCCCTTTGTGATGAGCTAGGTCTTGGGCAATTAGTCAGAGAACCTACTAGGAACAACACTCTAAATACTGCCAACAGTTCCATTCTAGATGTGGTACTAACCACCCATCCACACAAATATCTCATTTGGCAGTGTTTCACAAACGATATGAGCGATCATGGAATTGTTGCTTGCATAAGATCTCAAATTAAGGTCCGCCCACAACCCATCTTATAACAAAAGATCCTTCGCAAATTCAGTGCAGTAAAATTCCTATCTGACCTGAGCATGATCAGATGGCAAGATCTTTACCTAGCCAAAGATGTCAACAAGGCAGCTTGCATCCTTAATGACAAACTCACTACAATAATAAATAAGCATGCCCCTTTCATCAAAGTAAGGGTATGGAACAATTCAATCCTGGTTCACCTCGATCTCAAGGCAGCCCTTATAGCTCGAGATAAGCTCTGGGCTAAAGCTAGACATTCCAAAGAATCTTCGGATTGGCAGGCCTTTAGAACAGCCAGGAATAACTGTGTGAAAAACTTTGCTCTGCTAAAGCTAACTATTATATTTCTACTCGAACAAGCTGAAGGTAACCCTCATAAAATATGGAAGACTATCAAAGTTATAGAAGGACGGCCCATGGCCCCTCTGTCCCAACAAAGATAGTTGCAAGTGGCAAGATTGTGGAAAACAAGTCCTAATCCTGGAGGAACTTAACTCCCTCTTTGCCACAGCTGGATTAGCTTTTGACTCTCATCTTATGCTGGTGCTGTGTGAGCCAGCATATCCCTCCCGCCACATCTAGTCCTGCACCCAGTCCTTCCAACTGCGCAGAGATAACTTATAAAGAAGTAGAAGATTCTCTTCTTAACTTAGACACCAAAATAAGTGCAGGGACGATGGCTTGGAACCCTTTTTCCTAAGGTCAGGCTAATACCCATTTCACTGCCCCACCTCCACATCTTCAATCTTTCCATTACATCTGCTGTTGTGCCGTCTCCGTTGGAAATCAGCACATATCCTCCTCTATTTAAATCTGTGACCCATGCGATAAACAACTATAGGCCTATCTCCATATTGCCTATTCTTTCTAAAGTTCTTGAAAACTGATCCATATTCAGTTAAAATCTCACTTGGAACCTTTTCTCTCATTAACCCAGCTCAATCTGGCTTCCGGCTAATCATAGCACAATTACTGCACTAGCAAAAGTAACCAATGATTGGATATCTGCTATAGATGCTAAGAAGGTAACTGGTGCAGTCTTTTGGACCTCAGCAAAGCTTTTGATACTGTTGATCACAAACTATTAGTCAATTGCCTTGCAAAGTTGGGTCTACATACCATACCACCCAGTGGTTCTCTAGCTACCTAACTGGAAGATTCCAAAAGTAAAGGGAAGACTTTTTTCTGGTTGCCTTGCCAGTTGCAAGAGGAGTCCCCAAGGATCCATCTTAGGCCCTATCTTGTTTTCTCTGTAAATCAATGACTTAGATGCTAACATATCTACGTCCAATCTGCACTTTTTTGCAGATGATACTGTGTTGTATACTTCTGGCTCATCATTATCTGAAGTCAAGGGAGTGCTTTAAGCGGACTTTGCACAACTTGAGCATAATCTAATAAAGGCAAAGCTTCTGCTCAATGCTAAGAAGACTAAAGCAATGATATTCTCCCGCAGTGCTGTCTCAGACCCCCCCAACACTCTTGCCCAAGACTTCATTGTCACCACGCTAAACGAGCCTCTGGAAGTTGTAACCAAATTTAAATATCTAGGTATCTGGATCGACAATAAATTATCTTTCAATGACCACGTCGAAGATGTCTCTAGAAGGTTAAAAAGCAGGTTAGGTTTCTTCTTCAAATGAGGCCCACTTTTCCCCTTGAAACTCGAAAAAGCTTGTACAGGCCACTTTTCTCCCCTACTCGACTATGGCGATGTAATCTATTCTCCACCACCTTGCAAATCTAATAAACTGACATCCTTTATCACCATGCGTTACGGTTCATTACCAACTCCCTTACCGTTCGCACCACTGCTTGACTTAATGCAGCTGTTGGTTGGACATCCTTTCTACTAGACGCCTGCTCCATGCTGGGCTATGGACTCTTAAACTGCTCCTGCAGAAATTGCTAAGCTATCTCTCTTCCTTATTAGTATCTCACATAGTGCATACTCATTAAGAAAATCTGACTTTATTATGCTTGACATACCAAGGATCGCGGACTTCCTTTGGTAGCGTGCTTTTGCATATGCCCTTCCTCCATTTGGAACCAATTACAAACCGTACTGAAACTAACTAGCACAGTTTCAATAAACTTCTACAAATCGCTAAGTTCAGCCAAAATAAAAGACACCTGTAACTGTCATTAAGTCTCTTCCTTCCCATGTGTGCCATATTTATCCACTGGTAAGGTATAATTGATTTGTCATATTAACTGCTTTCCTTCCCTTCTACTCCTGGCTTTATCTTTGCTTACGCCCACTGCTACTCTATCAAATCTCTCTCCCCATATCAGTTGTAGACTGTTGTTTGTTCTAGCTGCCAAAATACTGTATATGTATTGCACACACCAGTCATCATGTTTCATTTATCAGTATGCGACCTGTAAGTCGCTTCCCTGTCTCATATCAATGTTTACCACCTGCGGTCACCCTATGTGGTACCCTTGTATGTATATCCAGCCTGTATCATGTAACGTGTATTTCATGTATATACTGTTATTACCTATCTGTGTTTGTACTTTAAGTGTTTATGTCACAGGACCTCCTTGTGAATGAGCTTGCTCAATGGAGTTTTCCTGCAATAAACTTGAACTTGAACTTTCATTTTTATGTTGGCTAGCGCTTGTGCAGCCAACATATTGTGGTAGTAGCAGATTTGGAGGTGCGGTCACTGTTGGGCAAATGCAGGGCAAGCATCAGAAGGTGCGTCCCTCATTCCCCAATCAGGCAGCAGGTGGCACTGACCTGATGCATGCCTAATGTGGCCATCACAACAAAGAAAAGGTCCACTGCAATGAGAGTGAAGTTCTCATGCAGCATGAGCATTACACGCCTCCCTCGGTGCAGGCAACATGGCGGCAGTGACTGCCGCCACTGCTGCCTGTCACAATTTCGACGGGAGAGCCCACTCCCCGTCGGCATAATGTGTCCACCCCCCTTTTGTTGATTGTCGAGGGGGGGTGCCCAATCCCCCTTGGCATCATGCACCCTCCACCACCATTGGTTATGTGCCGACGGGGTGCCTAATACCCCATCAGCTAAAGCACCTCACACTCCACAAACACTGAGGTCAGTATGCAAAATCCCACCTGAAAATGAAAACCACCGACGCTCTTTTTTTTTTTTTTTTTAAACCCTGTAAACAAAACGCCCCTTATGGTCTCTCTTGCCCCACTGCACTCACCCACTGTGCACCCTGCCTCCCCACACCCCCTCACCCCATACTGTACTTACCTCCAGAGTCCAGCGATAATCTTCGTGGACTGGGACACGCCTGCACCTTCAAAGCCGGATCACGAACTGAGGAAATGCTGGTAAGCTGTATAATAGAATGAATAGGGTTTTCAACCTTGCTGCATATCTCAGGCATTTTTTGGAATTTTGGCACCAAATTTTCAACATGGGGTTTTTGGGACCCCTCCTCATGAATTCTGTCACTGTCATGGCGATATTCGCCCCAAAAGGTGATTTCATGGTCACTGTGCAGAATCACCTTTTGGGACCGATTAATGAAATGACAGTACCAGTGTTCATGAGGTTAGCTCTCAAAAAGCCTATGTTGCAAATTTGTGGAAATCCAAAAATGATTGTTTTACGAGCGCGCTATGCGGTTGCTACACACGCCGATGGCAAATAATTTGCAATATTTTCAGGCCAGATTTTTAACATTGGCATTTTTGACAGCTCCATGTGAACAGTATAGCTGTCATTTTTCACGACCTGGCCGAAATATGTTTTCGCACTTCCGGCACAGAATAGCGTAGTCGCTGTGGGAAATCAGTATTTGGGACAGATTATGAAAATGACAGTGACACTGCTCATGAGCAGAGGTCCTAAAATGCCTATGGTGAAAATTTGGTGACAATACTCCATAAAAGGACTGTGTTATGAGCGGGAGTAGCGCAGTTTGCACACGCGTTCGTAACTTCACGAATTAATAATATTTTCAGTCCAGATTTTCAACATTGCCATTGTTCTGCACCTCCTCATGAACAGTACAGCTGTCATTTTTCATATCCTGGCCAAAATGTATTTTCACAGTTCCGGCGCAGAATAGCGTGGTCGCTGTGTGAAATCCATGTTCGAGACACATTATGAAAATGACAGTGACACTGTTCATTAGCAGAGGTCCTAAAATGCCTATGTTGAAAATCTGATGATGAAAGTCCATAAAATTAGTGTTTTCCGAGTGTGCATTGCGCAGTTTGCATGCACGCTTGTAACTTCGTGAATTTGCCATATGTTCACTCCAGATTTTCAAAATTAGCATTTTTCCACACCTCCTTATGAACAGTACAGCTGTCATTTTATATATCCTAGCCGAAATGTATTTTCACTTGTCCGGTGCAAAAGTACACAATCGCTGAGCGAAATCGGTTTTCGGGATAGTGTGAGGACATGACGGTGACACTGTTCATGAGCAGAGGTCCTAAAATGCCTATGTTGAAAATTTGCTGCCAAAAGTTCATAAAATGACTGTGTTGCAAGCATGCATTGCACAGTTTCTGCGCACCCTGGTAACTTCGCAAATTTGCAATATTTTCATGCCAGATTTTCAACACTGGCATTTTTTCACACCTCCTTATCAACAGTACAGCTGTCATTTTTCACATCCTGCCTGAAGTGTGTTTCCGCACCTGTGGCGCACAATGGCATGGTCGCTGTGGGAAATCAACTTTTGGGACTGATTAACAAAATCACAGCATCACTGTTCATGAGGGGAGGTCCCAAAATGCCTATGTTAAAAATGTGGCTAACAAGCTCCCACAAATAATTGGGTTATGGTCGTGTGTTGTGCAGTTTCTATGCATGCTAATGACTTCATCAATTTTTCATAATTTCACTCCAGATTTTCAACGTTGCCATTTTTTACACTTCCTCATGAACAATACAGTTGCCATTCTCCACATCCTGCCCAAATTGTGTTTTCGTCCCTGTGTTGCCAAATGGCATAGCTGCTGGGCAAAACCACCTTTCAGCTAACAAACTGATTGTGCCGCTTCTCATCAGGTGGCCTCACAGACAGGCCATGTTGAAAATCTGTAGTGAAAATACCACCGCACCCCTACAGTGCTAGGGTTTCCAACTGTAGCACCCTGCCCAGTACAGGCCGACAGGCACCAGGGCTGTGACTTGGAATCACCAGATGTAATGCTCATGCCATTGCACTCCTACCCCCACCCTGCAGCCACTGACAGGCATTGTGGTGTGCCTTGTACTGTTTGGCCACAAAATTCACCCAATTCTCCTATACTGCACCCACGTCAGCATGTTTTCTTATGGAATGGGGTAAGTATAATGTCCAAAAACCCCAAGGTAAACCACAGCACTTGTCAGTGTGTACAGAGTAAGGTGACGTACAATGGCATGAGTGTTATAGCTGACGATCCAAAGGCCACCCCAATGCCTGTCACTCTCTACAGGGTGAGGGTGGGGTTAACATCACTTCAATACTTCACTGCCATTCCTATTATGCATCTCTACCTCTGGCACTACCAAAACCAATGCCAGCGAGACAACATTCAGCATTGACAAATGCTTGTCTATTACTGGGCTAGCAATAGCATATCTTGAGTTGCTTTGAGAATTTGCTTGTTCTGTTGATCTCTATATGTGCTGACTTTGTCAAACGACATGCTGAGGGTAGAAGACTTTGCACATCTGATTAGTGTCTGTCTCTTATGGATATGTAGGCCAGTTCCAAGACAAGGTGCTCTGATTAGAATACTTGCAGGACTTTTCAATTTTTGTGTGTGTGTGTTTATTTGTTACTGGTGTTTGTGGTTGCCTTCAGGCTGTATGTTTCCTTTCTTGCATGGCTTGAGTGAGCTGGATTTTTGACCAATTACAGCTATGATTTTGCATGCTGCCAGGCCTGTAGCTGGTGGGAGGTGAATGAGTTTCAAGCTGTTGTTTATTTATTTATTAAATTTTGTTAACCGGGTAAGCTCACTGGGCCTCGAGGGTCCCTTTTTCAGGGGCACCTGGAGTTAGTTACACATTGTTTTGCACATACAGGTAGGTAATACAGTGTAGGACATGTCGTACAAGATTACAAAGTCAGTATACAGTTTTAGTGGAAGAGAGCAAGAGGTACATTACATTATTGAATACAACGGAACAGTGTGGTACATATACAACAGGGTTATAAGGACAGTATATAGTTTCTGTGAAGAGGGCAGCAGGTAGATTACAGTGCAGAGTTCAGCAGTGACGGCAGATGGATGTGGGGTGGTAAGTGCTTTAAACGCACACAAGAGGTTCCATGTAGAGATAGAGTACCAGTTTGGGCAGTCCTTAGTCATTATTCTTGTGGGGGAGCAATTTTGTACTGACCCAATTGACACTAGGTGAGGTAGGCTAGCCATCGGTACAGGGGCAGGGACTAGGGTCGAGGAGGTGAGCGCGCAATCCCTTTTGGAATTTGGCTAGGGTGGGTGCCTCCTGAAGGTGGCTGGGGAGGTTATTCCTTGATACAGGGGCCAGGTGAGTAAAGGATTTCCTCCCAGCGAAACAGCAGGCCAAGGAAATTTCCAGTAGATTTTTGTTTGAGGAATGGAGTGGTCATCTAGTCCGTTTTGGGGCAAGTAGTCCAATCAGTCCTGCCAGAGGTTGTGCATCAAGGAGCTTGTAGGTCCAGCTTAGAAGGGGGTACTGGAGCCTGTTGTTCAGGGATGGCCAGTTTAGGGCTGTGAGCACATCACAGTGATGGGTCCTTGGGTGGGATTTGGAAGCAAAGCGAGCGATTTTGTGATATAAGGTCTGTAATCTGCAAGAGTCCTGTTTAGCGATGCTGAGTAAGATGGGAGCTGCATAGGTTCGGGTTGGGAGGAGGATGCTTTGTGCAATTGCCAGTCTGGTCTCTGTTATCATGCTGTGGCTTAAACGATACAGGAGGCCCAGCTTTTGGTGGATGTTTTTTATTACCAAGTCCACATAGGGCTTCAATGTGAGCCCCTGATCTAATGTGAGACCAAGATATTTGACAGATTGTACTACCTCTGTATTGGAGCCAGATATGGTTGTGAGTGGGAGAAGATGGGCCTGGGAGGGATCCAGGGATTTTGGTCCAAGCAGCATCGCCATTGTCTTGGTGGGATTAAGGACCAAGCGATTCTCAACTAGCCAAGTCTCGGCCTTGGTGAAGTCTGCCTGAAGCATGGGTCCTAGGTATGTATGAAAAGCCAGGCTAGTTTACATTTACAGTACAAGGAAGCATGCTGGAAAGTTAGTTCTATCACTATGGGCTCCCTCCATACCTCTCAAACTCTATCTTCATAAATCAGAAACAAGCTTAAAAAAAATCCTGGACAAAGACCCAAAATCAGGGACACATCTTAAAAATTGGAATTCATTCAGAAAACTGACAGAATAAGGGGATTAAACATGCATTTTCAGAAGAAGAACAAGCCTGTAATTCTAATGTTTCACATTATGTTGTGCTTACAGTCCGTACTGTTCTGTCACGAAAATACAAATATTACGAGAGACAGAGAAAAATTATGAGGCAAAATTGGGGACATTTGAGATGTATTTATTGAGGATTCGGAAAGTACATTTGAGTCAAGGACTCCTTTACAAAGGTTCCATGTCATAGTTGTCTCTTATTTCACACGTCAGTTTTACATGGTTTTATATAGTTCTGGGTAAGCTTATATGGCCTGGAGGGGACAGAGTGTGGGAGAGAGGGGGGTGGCGAGAGCCTAGGGGAGTTCGAGGACATCTTCGGCGGGGGAGGGGGGGATAGGTTCATTTCAATTGTCTGTATGGGACCCTGATCCACTGGGTATAGAAAATAAGGGTAAAATAAAAAGTTATAATTTTCAACCAAGCCCAAACTCATAAAACAGCTGTTTAGAATCTCTGTAACAGTGAGCACATTGTCCTGAAGGTAGAAAAAAAGGTGGGTCAAAATTAAAAACTGTGTAAATTGTCCCAGTCGCCCCACTCAAAAAAAAACTTGGGGGGCTTGAGAGAGCCTGGGTGGGTTGAAAGGAGCCTGAGGGAGTGGGGGACTAGTAGGCAAGAGGGATTTGAAGAAGCCTGGGGGGTGGAGGGAGTAGGTGGAGTTAGCGGGAGCCTGTAGCTGCCAGGAGGAAGAGTGCTGTGCGATCTGGGGGTGGGTTGAACCGAGCCTGGGAGGTTGGAGGTAGCCTGTAGCTGCCAGGGAGAAAAGGGCCAAGGTAGCCTCTACTTGCAATGGGAGGCTAAGGGGGGTAGGGGGGAGCCAGCACATGTTGGGGATTGGGGGGGTTAAGGCAGCCAGTAGCTGCTGGGGTAGGGGGCCGAGAGAGCAACTAGCTGCATGGCAGGGCTTATCCCCAACCTGATTCATGCATCTGTGCAATTGATTAGGTCAGGGTCTGCAGGGCATGGTCACACTATTGGTGTGCTCAGTCAAGCTGTGTAAGTATGGTCCATACCTCACCGTATGTCACTGAAATAAGTGACATGGGCACTCAGAATCGAGTGACAAAGAGGAACACAGACCCTCAATAATGGACAGATCTTGAAAACATTAGCACCCGAGTATTAATTTGTCTAAATTTAGCAGGTGTGAGCAGCATGTTTTCCATAATCAGACCCCCGCTCAGTCACATTATGACAAATGGCACGGGAGAGTGCTATGGCGTGCCTTGTTAAAATGAATTGGGGTATTAGCTTATTGCTATTTTATACAGTACATTATGATGCTGAGTTGGAGATTAATGAAGGCCACCACTTGACTAACAAGGGCCTTGTTAAACTGTGGCCTTCATTAATCTCCAATTTGCTGTTGTAATGTATAGCGTAGTAATAAAAATACTACTTTTCACTTTAGAGGGGTGTGCCCCCACACTCTCCCTTATACACGTCATAATGTGCCTGAGTGTGGGGCTGGAGATCAATATATAGTGGAGCTCAAATTTAAATTTCAGGAACTAGACAGAGCTATGGCTGCCAGCATTTATAGGTTTGTACTGCTGTTGTGGTTTTTTTGTTTTGTTTCACAACTTTCATGGTTGTAGTCTTCAGGTTGTTTTTTGCTTTTCTCTGTTAGCAACTATGAAGCCCTCTTGGAGCACTTTCAGTTTGCTGCAGGAGGAGCTTCACAGACTAGTTGCTCCTGTCATTTTCCTACTCTTGACTGGGAGATTTATGTATTTTTTATCACGACTATGTTTTCTCGCCATGCTGTGGCACTGTTACTGGCGTGGGGCATCCAGCCACCGGCACCGCCCACCTGGAGAGCTAGGTAGCTTAAAGTGCACCCAGGAGGATCTGGGATGGCTGTCATGCCATCCTGCTTGAGGGCTCCCCTCTACCAACCAGGACATCCCTGGACCCTCCCCGACGGGACGCCACCAAAGTCCTCCAAATGGCTTGAAGCATGGCCATCAAGCTGCACGGTCATGCCCAGCCCTGATTTTCCTCCTGTAAGGCCCCTGGAGTGCAGATATGCAATGATGTCCAGGCACAATGTGCAGATGTCTGCCGCACTTCCCCTCTGTTCACACCGATGCAGGTAGTGCCCCCGGGCATCTCCAGGGGCCGCTACAGTGGGTGTAATTTCCCAAACCACCCCAGGACTAGGAGAGCAGCCTGCAGATGCTCAATTCTAGTCCTCCCCTGCTGACCCCCAATGACCCAGGCTCATTCCCGAACCCAGGTTGCTGGCATGGCGCGAGGTGGGGCATCCAGTGCCTCAACCCTCCACACCACCAGGCCAGCCATTGACAGGGAGATTTAACTAGGCATAAGTGCAGCTCTCTCCCTGGCTTCCATTTGATACCTCCCAAGTCCTAGAGCATTTATCAGAATTGTCACTGGAAAAGGTGAATTAAGGCACTCCTGCAATGGCCTCCTCCACCTCCCACTGAGCTTCTGTCTTCCCCTCTCCCACCCAGACAGAGCAGGCTGTGCTCTGTACAGGCTGGGAGTAACACATGCCTGCAGGCACTTTTGGTGTGATTGAGATGGTTGCTGCAGCAGCCCCACCATATCCTCCTCATTTACTCTCTTTCCTGTTCTACAACATAAAATTGGGGCCCAGGGAGCCCCTCTAGACCCCAGGGATGGTTTCTAGATTTTTTAACATCATTGGGCACTGGCATCCAGGGAACTAACCCACTAGTTCACCTAGACTACAAGTTTTAGGGAGCAAGCCTCCTAGGGCATCCTGAGCCCACAGGACCACCAGTGCTAACTTTATTTTTTTAAGAGTCAGTATATATAGCCCACCAGTGCATCGGTTGAATTTCCACCCGTGATGCCCATGACCCAGGTTCAGGAACAGACATGGGAAGTCGGTGGGTCAGCCAGGAGGAGAAGGCTTGAGTGTCCCACAACTGCTCACCTTCTCCTGAGAGGGAGGAGGTCTGAGCTGCAACATGTTTTGGCCCCTGGCAGAGTCTGGAGGCACAGCACTACGTTGGGTTTCATCACAGAGAGTGAGTGTGACAGATGTTGACTACGACCTTGACATCTGGTAGCATGTCCCATTCTTGAGAAATTTGGAAAATGGCTCCAGCCCGGTCGGATGATGGCTGACTCTACTCCCCCCACACTGGTCCTTAGAGTGCACCTCCTTCTCTGTCTCCTGTGTGGACCCGGCCCAAGGGCACTGTATGCCCATGCTCTCCTCCCTTCCTCTTGGAAGGGGCCTTTCCAGTAGGGTTAGTGGCAACCTCGCCTGGATGTGGGCCCCCGCAGGACTGTGACTGATGGATGGGAGACAGTGGAGGTTAGATAGTGGGTAAAGGGAACTACATGCAGCCTGAAGGAGTGGCAGGGCTGGGGCCCTAGAGAAGGTGGAAGAAAAGAGGCAGTATAACACTGGTTTAGGGCTCTAAGCTGCAAACCTGGCGACCAAGGTTTGAATTCCACCGCCCACTCACATAATGTGTAACCCAGAGCAAGTCGCTTAACTTCCTTGTGCTCCTGGTTGCACCTGGAACAAGCTTTGGCTTAGTGTGCTTTTCCTTGGTAAACAATTTCCCCTTTCCCTATTTCATTAAACCAGCTGGATCAATTGCCCAATAGAGGCTCCGTTAACCCCCCCACCCGGGTTACTATTATGAAATACTGGCCACCTGTCAATCCAGAGTACTAAGGGGTTACAGCTGAGCCCCACCTGAACACTTTCTCTACTCTTTCCTATCTTCTGCTTTGTTTCCTTTTTCTATGTGTCATATTTTCCTGCTTTTACCCAGCTGTAACCTTCAATTCTAAATTCCCTGGTTTCCTTACTGCTTTGCTGACCTATACCTCTTGTATCTCTCAGCTCACTGTTTCTGCTCTTGCTACTGTATTTTCTCCATATTAACCTAATCTTCTTTATTTTACAGGTCTGACGGAACACAGACACCTTCCTTCCCCATCAGACAAGTATCCTTCTATGCCTAACTTGTTCTTTCCACCTTATTTACTCTCTAAGAACTGCAGATCCTTTGTGACCCTTTTTTATACTTTATTTTACAGGTCCCTTGGACATCATCCCTTAAAGGCCTGCCTCTGGCTCCCTAGTACTCAGGTAAGAGGCTCTCTGTGTACCTATATAGGGGCTGACTGTTATGGTGGGGCTGCACCCATTACAGTGCAAGTCAAAGTTGGGCATGTGGGAGGGAGCAGACACTGTGGAGGCAGGTGGCTAGTGCTGGGTGCTGTAGAGGGAGGAGATACTTTTGGATACTGTGGAGGAAGGTGGCATCGTTTCGGGTGCTTTGGAGGGAGGGGGCTCATGTTGGGTTCATAACACCGTGGGGATGAGTAAACACCAAAAGCATGAGTGAAAAAGGTTTTCAGACCCTGCTTAAAAGCCTTTACCTCGGGATACAATGTTCCACCTCTTCGTCGTGTGCTGTTAGAATCACTTTTCTCCCTGTGCCCCTCACTAGGGAATCCTTTGAAAATAATAAACAAGGTGAACTGTGAGGAACTATTTAGCCTGAGCAACAATTAAGACACTGGTGCTATGAATGGAAAATGATGAAAAAGAGGTTCAAGAGGGATATTCGACAGATTTATTTTGTAGAAAGGGTAGTACAGTCTGCCAGTCAAGGTGGTGGGTGCCAAAACCATAAATGATTTCAAGTCTGGTTGGGATCGAGTGAATGATGTAGTGGTTACTAAAGATGGCTGTAGTATGTAGGGTAACAGTGGGATAGATAGTGAGGGCTAGTCCCCTGTATGGGCAATTGGTCCTGGGGTTTAATGGGGAACTACAGACAGACTGAATGAACCTTTGGTCTTTTCTGTCATCTTTGTCTATGTTTATATTGCATCACATGTATTTCCCTATTACTCACTGTGTGAATCTCCTCCATCTTTGGTCTGTGTCCCAGTGTCCACTGTGATTCTAGTGGTACGCCCTCCATCAGTGAACCTCCTCCCTTCCCAGGTGCCTGGCATTGCCCACGTCATCATGGAGACCCACCAGTCCTTGGGTCATGGTCAGGCTTCAGACCCAGCATCGGATCCTGCGCCACGCCATTCTCCCTCACCTCTGCTCAAGTGGCTTCACCCAGATCCAGTAGTCTCTACCTGGTCCCCCCCCCTCCCGTTTATGAGAAGTCCTTTTATGGGGACTTTGATGTGGAGGATCCCTTCATGGAGGATGCCTCTGGTGGGGGCTTCCCGGATTATGAGGACCCTGGTTCCCCATTGTCCATGTCCTCTTTCCTGGATGCCATTCCCCCTGCCCTCTGGATGCCTCCACTTCTGTGGACACTTCCTTCAAGGATCTGATGTTGCAGATCCAGGATGTGTTCTGCTTCCCTGCTGCAGAGCAGGATAGCGTTCACCAGGACATGGCCGTTTACCTCGACTTGCCCGAGGAGCCTGTTCTGGTCGTCCCTTCCTTGATTTCTGCATATTCCAATGCCATGCCTTAAGCTTGGCACCATCCTGCTTATATTCTGCCCACCCCGCATGGGCCTAATCAACTTTACCAAGCCCCATTGGGCCATCCCTATTTGTCCGCCCTCCCGGGGCTGACTCTGTGATCATCATGGCAGCTCATGACCATGCCTCTTGGCCCTGCCACACTAGCTCAGTGCCACTGGAGAAAGGAATCCTGGCACCTTGACTTCCTTGGCAAGAACCTAGTACCTTGATGCTTTGCATCCTTAACTATCTGTGCCATATGGTCCAGTACCTCAGCACGTTGAGTGCCTCGGCTGTGGATGTGCTGTCCTCCTTGCCACCCTCCCAGAAATTGGCCCAGTTGGCTCAGCCCATGTCCACCTTATCCTCTCCCTCCCATCACCTGCTGCAGGTGGGCTATGATGCAGTTGATGCCACTGCCTTCCTGTCTACCACCAGTGTCACCTTGCAATGCCATGCCTAGCTCTGGGTGTTGGGATTGGCTCTCGACATCCAATTGTCAGCTGCTGATGCCCCTTTCTGTGGGGACCAGTTATTTGGTTCTGGTACCCAGGCCAATTTGGATCCCCTCCAGGCTTCGAGGCATACCCTACAGTTGGTACAGGATCCCTACCATGCCCCCTGGACCCTGTCCTCCACTTCTGCAGGTGGGCTGTCGCGTTCCCAGCTACCTTCCCAGGGTGCTACTCGGATCTGCAGTACAGTGTCTAGCATGGCTGCCCCGTTGGGCTCTCCACCCAGTACCCATCCCTCTCGGGGGACTGGGCCCACCCCTGTGCCTAAACCTCACTTTGGGGTGTTCCCCCCACCTCCTCTTGCAAGTCTCTGAGGTGCCCAGGGGTCTATCCTCCCTTTTTATGGAGGCTTGCTTCTCGATACTGGATGCTTCGCTCCTCCTTGCGGAGGATTTGTTGGGAACTTCTGCTACTCTCCCTACTGGAGCCCTTCAATTGTTTCTTGCTGTGGGATTCCTGGTGCATCCTGCTCCAGTACACTCAATCTTCTGTGCTCTCCATGCTTTAGGAGCTCCACTGGAGTTACTGCACGCCATGGCCTCTAAACCTGACCCCTGCTCAGCAGGTTGAATCATTCATACTCTCCCTTCATGGAGTACTCATTTCCTCACCCACCCTTGGCTTCTCTGCCCTACCAGGTGTGGCTTAAGATGACCTACCTTTGACTTTTTGTGATACCGTCCCTTTTCTGGGATCACACCGCCATCTCTTGGATGCTTCTGCGTCTCATCCATGGCTTCCGCCTGGTTTGTGCTTGCCACTCCTTTTCCCTTTTCTTGGATCTGTCTTCTTGGCTTTGCTTCTTGCTGTGGCTTATATTCTGGCTTCCTGCTCTACCTGTCCTCCCTTTGGTTATAACTGCTTGGTACTCTCCTAAGTATAATAACCTACTACAATAGACCAGTCTGTAGAAGATAATATCATTAAGTAAGAACTTACCTTAACAGTAGATCTTCGAGGAACTGTCTCTTGCAGTAGGTACAATCCCACCCTCCATCCCCCTGCCTTTTTTGTTCAGGGCCCCTGGATCTCAGGACGTTGGGATTTTTTTTTTCCCTGATCCCTCGGTCCTCGCCCTGCATACTGAACCCGACGGGGAACAGTGGGAACCTGGGGTCGCCCCCTTTTATACATAGTCTGAGGAAGTGATGTAAGGTTGGCAGTGCTGTAGAAGAAGACTGCTGCAAGAAGCTACCGTGTGACAGCTCCACCTGGTGAACTACCAAGAGTAATAATCTACTGCAAGAGAGAGTTCCTCAAAGATCTACTGTTACGATAAGTTCTTACGTAATGATACTTTTATGTTTTTTACCTGGTCTGTAATTGAAATGTAAAGATTTTGTATGCTGCTATAGTTCTTAATTATCTCCTACTTGTAATCTCTGCAATTCTGTTCTCTGTTTCTTGTAAATGATTGTCCCGCGCTTTCTCCTCTATAACCCCCTACCCCCAGGACGCTTATGGAAATGAGCTGCTTACAGTTCGTGTTGCTTTCCTGGTGAATCTCTTCTAAATAAATAAACACCTGCTGCTACGGCTACCATTCTCTCTTCTCCCATTCTTATAACTGCCCACCCTGGCTTCACTATTGTCATGGGAGTGGTTTTACTCCATGGCAGCTACTGCCACCTCTGCACTTCTTTCTTGACTTCAGCATTAATGTGCGAGTGGTTTCGCTCAGTGGCAGCTCCTGCCGCTTTCCAGACCCAGCTTCCAAACTGCTGTTGCAGCTGGGGGATGTGGCTCTTCCATGGCCTGCTCCTTGCTGTTTCTTCTGCCCCTTGGGGCTTAATTAAACTCTGCCGCCGAAGTGTTTTTTGGGAAGGTGGGGGGGTGCACTTATATGATTGCCTCCTCCACTTCGGCTGGGAGTTAAAAGTGCCCACAGGCACTTTCACTGTAGCACGACTGCGCTATGTGGTTGGCTGCAGGTGCAACCCAAGCATATCCTCCTCCTGCCAGTGTTCTGCATCAGCAGCACCTACACACACACTAGGGCTCAAAGATCCCCCACTAGACCCCAGAGAAGGGTACTAATTAATTTCAAAGAATTGGCCTTAGCCACAAGGTGCTAGACAATCAGGGCTATCATTTTATTTAGTAGCACCCCCATGGCATTCCTAACCCGCAAGACCACCAGTACTATTCTTTTATTTACCAACAGACCTTCTAGCCCCTGAAAAGCCTCCACTAGCTCACCTGGCTATTGGGTACAATACTAGTCACAGGGTCACCAATAGAAGCACTGGGGTTTTGGCTGAGCCCCCTCCCAAACCACACTTCCTTTTCTCTCAGTTTCTGCTCCTCTATTTTTCCCCTGCTAAAACCTAATTTTATTTGACATGTCTGCCGGGACGTAGACTTCTAACCATCAGATAAGTACATCTTTATGCCTAACCTGTCCTTTCCACCCTTACCGTACCATCTAAGAACTAAGGATCCTTTGTTGATCCCCTTTTCTATGTATTTATTTACATTTTTTTTGGCAGGTGTGGTGGACAACATCCCTTTGAGATTCCTACCTCTGGCTCCTATAGTGCTCAGGTAAGACCCTCTATTTAATCTGCACTGGAAGGGTTGACTGTATGTAATCCATACCCGGGTCGCCCCTGAAAAAGGGACTGTATTGTCTCAATGGACTCACCCGGTCACCAAAATTCAAATAAATAAATAAATAAATAAATTGTGTGCCCACGCCCATTACATGCTGAAGGTGGGGCCACTAGCTCTTGAACCCCCCCCCCCATGGTGTCATGGTCATTGTTGTACCCTTCTTAGCCCTGTCAGCAGGCTCTTAAATCTGATGATGGTGCATGTGGGTATCTGGCCCCTGTTTTAGGGTCCTAAGGATGGCAGGAGTGGGAGAAGTGGATGTAGATTTGTTTCAGACCCAAGTTCTATGAACATATGGGTGCTACAGGTGAGATATGGGGGTGGAGGTGGGTGTGGGACCCTTGTATAGGAGCCCTATGGCTGGTCCAACTAGAAAATAAGGGAAAAGTTGTGAGTTGGACACCCCTCCATGAGTCCCTTGTCTGGTCCTGCTAGAAGCAGAGGGTAGAGGTGAGTTTAGGACACCTGACTGGGAGTTCAAGTGCTGGACAGAATGGAAGATGAATGTGGAGGTTGGTGTCAAATACTCTTCTGGGGTTTGCAGGACTGGTCCTGGTGGGCAGAACGATCAACATACAGTAGGTTGGGGTATGCCAGTTTGAGACTCCAGAGCTAGTCTTGGTGGGGGAAGAGGAGGTCCATAAATGAGGAAGGGCAGTTCATTGGTTTCAGGGCTGATCCAGGTGGAAGGATATTGGGACAGAGGTGGAAAAAGCTGATCCAGGGGTCCCACGGCAGTTCTCGGTGGGCAGGCAGGGAAGTCATACATGTGGAAGGCTAGCCTTGTGGTCCAAGGGATTATCTGGGTGAAGGAACATGGTGATATACATGGGGACAGCCAGTATGGGTTCCCAGGAATAGTCCAAGTTGGCAAAAAGGGGAGATTTTGCTATGGAAAGCACAACCTTGGAGTAAACACTGATCCAGATCGAGGGACATGGAGGATGTACAGTTAAGTGTCAGTTTTTTTTATGACAAATTATTTATTTATCTATTTATTAAGCATCGGTTTATAACCTTTGAGCCAGAGGCTCGTTTACAAAGGTACCTCGTCACATTTACTGTAGTAACTGCTGCAGCATGCTACAGAATTGGGTTTAATCCTGGCAAGCTTCACTTGTAGGTGTAGAGGCAGATCCAGTGCTGCCAGGCCTGGTCCAAGTGGGCGGGCAATGGAAACATTGACGTAGGAGGCCATTTCAGTCATCCCAAGGCTGGTCCATTTGAGAATACCATAGAGACATAAGTGAGGCTTGTCCAGTCCATCAGTCTCTTGGCTGATTCAGGGTGGTGGGCAGGGAGAATGTAGGTGGGGAAGACTGGTCGGGGTTCTAGTTGTTGGTCAGGGTGGGCAGAGAGGGGACATGTATGTAGAGGATGCTAGTTAAAGGTCCTAGGGCTGGTCTGGGTGAAAGAAATTGGGGCCCATAGGTGGGAGGGATAGTTTTTCTGATTAGATGGCCATTTGATTCTTATGTTTTAGGACTGGTTGAAATTTGCACATTAAAAAAGTATTTCAGATACAGTTGAATGTCTTGTTCATAACAGTTTATTACCATTATTTCAGTTTTCTTTTTGAAAGCTAATTAGCATTTCCTGCGAACTTTCTGAAGGGCATTTAAGAACAAATTGAGACATTTTTCAATGGTTAAAAACTGGTTTGAGGTACAAATAAAGTCAATTTGATTACTTCAAAAACATGAAAACAACTGAATCAGTTTTTAAGAAACTGAAGAACATTTGAATTGAATTTGAAGGCCACCTTTTTCTGTGTGAGAAGGCAGAGGCATCCCATCAAAAGGAATGTCGTAATCCCTCCCCTGGGCAGATCTCTGATGTGTCCACACCTGGAATCCTGCATGTAGTTCTAGATCCACACTCAAAAAAGGACAGGGATGGAGTTAAGATGGTGCAGAGGAAGTTAACAAAAATAAGTGTGGGGCAGCAAGAAACGTCCTACATGGAGAGGATATAGCATAGTGAATCTCAACATGTTTACAGTGGAAACCAGGAGGGTAAAGGGAGAACACTGTTGATCTATTCAAAGTTTCTTCACAGGACAAAAAGCATGAGCTGTTCAAGAGCAGGCACCGGGGGTGAAAGCAGCGAGTGGAGAGAGATTTAGAAAGGATGCCAGAAAAGCATTTAGTAACAGGTTGCAAGAATGGGTGGTCCACCTCAGTTTCGTGGAAAGATTCAAGCAAGGGTGACAGGTTTATGGGGCTAGTAAGGGCATCTGGGGAGGAAGACATGGAGGGAGGGAAGGGGAGTGAATGACCACTAGGGTATTTGCATCATACTATAGGTAGAGTGCGACAGACATTTCTATGTTATTAGTGTGGTTAAAATTTACTCAAGCTATCAGCCTTCTGGCTCTACATCACAATCGTACTATTATTTCTTCAGTCATTTAAGGGACTATGTAAAATGTTGGCCAAACTGTAATGGTTCTTGGGGCCTAGTCCTCAAAGGTACTCCACATACAAGTAACTTGTACATATGTGGGGTGTGTTGTTCTGCAGGTCATGGTTATGCCTGTTGGCATCTACAACCCCTGCCCCTGTGAGCCACTTTTGGAGAGCCATGCATAGTTGCAGGGATGCTGCTTTGGCTAAAGCTGGTCCAGACCATGTGCACCCAGTCAGATACCAGTACCAGTCCACAAGTGAATCCCTACCTCTATATGGTGTAGGGTATGGTGAGATACATTGGATGAAAAAACAATTATGCCAGGGAAATGTGATATGGTGCAGGTTAAGGGCTTGTGGCCCACTTCGAAGACAACCAAAACAAAATTTAACCACACTCCAGAGTAAAATGCAACATATGTGGGGTGTGTTGTCCTGCAGGCCATGGTTATGCCTGTCATCATCCACAACCCCTGTCCCTGTGAGCCACTTTTGGAGAGCTGTTCATAGTTGCAGGGGGGCTGCTTTGGCTAAAGCTGGTCCTGACCATGGGCACCCAGTCAGATACCAGTACCAGTCCACAAGTGAATCCCTACCACCATATGGTGTAGGGTATGGTGAGTACATTGGATGAAAAAACAACTGTGCCAGGGAAATGTGGCATGGTGCAGGGTAAGGGCTTGTGGCCCACTTCAACGACAACCAACACAAAATGTAACTGCACTCCAGAGTAACATACAACATATGTCCAGGACAGACATTCCAACACAGATAAGTAGCTACAGCCTGAACAGTTCATGTGTGCTTGCAGCATTTGTGGATTTTGTCAAGCTACTTATCTGTGTTGGAATATTTATCCTGGACATATGTTGCATGTTATTCTGGAATGCAATAAAACTTTGTGTTGGTTATGGTGGGATACAGCCATCCTGCATGACTTTCTACAAGCACAAACATTTAGTTTCATAAATTCTTCAGAGGGTGCCAGTGATGCCCTCAGCCCACCAGGGATATTAGGGACTCAAGAAGAGAGGGATATGATTGAGCTCAGAATCTTAATGTATGGTCTGGCTGAGTGAAACAGAGTACAAAGACAAAGTACTTATTTCACTAGTAAAGTAACAGCAAAACACGTGAGTTCAGTTGATGGTGAATCTGACAAATTTTCATGTGGTGATCACTATCCATCCAAACTAACTAATTAATATAGCAATAATTAGTTAAAATGGGGTGGGAGAATTGAAGATGTGTGTTTTTCTCACCTACCTTCTGGGGCATATCTCAGATTCCCTCCCTCGACCTGCAGCTCCTGACCACCCACCTGAATCGCAGCTCCCCCAACTTCTGAATCAGTATCAGGACTCCTGTCTCTCCCCCTGGCCCTTGGAGAGGCCAGGAGTCCGCAGAGGGTAGAGTTAGGGGGTGCGGCTGGCATTGGGCATATGGGCCTTTGCCTCGAGACTTCACCGTCGCCTCACCCAGTCAGTGTTCCCCCTTGTTTTTGCCTTTGATCCCCCTCCCTCCAGAGCTCAGATGTGCAATGGCATCTGGAGATGCACGCCAGAGCTCCGCCCCATTACTCGCTGCCCTGGCATGTGCAGTGTCTCCGATCACCACTGGAGGCCGCTGCAATCCCTGGCATGCCTGAATCCCTCTCCAGAGAGAAAAGAGGGCTGTCCTCCGGATGCTTGATCCTCTCTCTCCCCCCCTGCTGACCCCCTGCAGCACAGGCTTATTCCTGAACCTGGTGTGGCATCCAGCACCTGAATCCTCAGTGCCACTGGGCCAAAAATATGGGTTTTAAGAAAATAAATAACAATGGATTATTTACGACTTACAATTGGCTGCATATGCAGCAACAGATGTAAATAAGCATGTTTTGACCGCATTTTGATTTTTTTAGACACATTGGGCTGGATATTCAAACTGCGCTATTCTTGGGCCCAAGCCCTTGCGCTGCGCAAAATAGTTGCGCAGGGTGGGGATAAGGAGACCAAAGGAGTTGCTCTATTGAGCAACTCCTCTGAATATCACCCCCGCCATGCGTGGAACTTGCGCCACCGCAAGTGGTCAGAGTGAGCATTCAACTTGCGGTGGCTCAAGTATCATTGCGCCATGCGCAAATGTCCAATATTCAAAAGGTGACATGCAAATGGAGCCATAATTCATGCAAGGCACAGGGGGGGCCATTTGCATCTGTTTATGGCCCCATTTGCATGCCATTAGCATGCAGGTGTGCCGATCCCAGAGGACTTGCGCCTGGCACCCTGCCAGGCAGCAGCCATCAGGGACCGATGCCCCCTGCAGCCCGATCGCAGGCAAAAGAGTAAATAATCCCACCACCCCAACCCACTGGCCCGATCGCTGGCAAAGAGTTAAACTCCCTCCTCTGACTGGCCCGATTGCGGGCAAAGCTGAAATAACCCCCACCAGCCTGATCGCGGGCAGCAAAGATTCATTCACAAATCTGACTGCCTTTTGTACGGTATAGGCTGCATGCCCATTGGCTCTGCTCTGCATCAATGGGCGCAAGAGGCCCTACCGGCAGTCAGTCAGCGGGTGGCGGGTGGCAGGCAGGTGGGATGCTGCCGCCCACCGCCGCGGGGGAGCGAGGTGGTGGGGCTTCATGGGTGGGTGGGGTAGGGGACACCAGATCACCAGGGATATGGTCTTGGGGCGGGTTTCACCACCTTATGCAGCCCACGATCGGCTTATCGGTCCACTGGACCACCAGGGATAGGTGTCGGGGGTTTGTATTATACTTCTGCAGCCCCGATCGGGCTTAACGGTCCACTGGACCACCAGGGATATGTTGGGGACACTCTGCTGCCCGCGATTGGGCCACTGGGGGTGGGGATTTCTTACACTCTTGCCGTGATTGGGCTGCAGGGGGCACAGGGAATGGTTGAGGGCCAGCCACAGGTGGCAGCTGCAGTGTTGTGCCCTGCAGTGTGGCAGCTCACCCGTGGGTGGCCCTCGACTTGATTTTTTGGCTCAAAAGTTGTGCAGCAGGCGCGAGGTTGGGGGTTGCGCCTTCTTGCACAACTCTGCACAGCCCACTGAATATCGGGCTATGCAGTTTATGCATGGTTCCTCCCCCTCCAGTTGCGCATGCCTTCATTTGCATTGCACTGTTGCTCAGCATGTTTTCAGTGGCGCAACTGCCTCCTGCTGAATATCGCAGAATGGCGCAATTTCGGACTTGCGCATGTGCAACCCTATTGCGCGTGGCGCAACCCTTTTGAATATCCAGCCCATTTTATTTATATTGGAAATGCATTCAATTCATGGATAATGCATTTACAATGTAAATAGAATCTTTCTAAAAGAAATCCAGATGTAAACAAAACTTGCTCATTTACATATTTCGCTGCATATGCAGCCAAAGGGAAGGCATAAAGACTCCATTAGGATTTATTTTGGCTTAAAACTAAAAACATTTCTTTTAGCTTTATTAAAAATACAAAAGTAATCCAGGATTGAAAATGTGCATATTTCTCTTCAAATAAAGCCAAAAAAAGGAAAAATAAATCCATTCAAAAAAGCAGTTTTTTTCACTTTTTTTCAGCCAAAAATACAGAGGATTGAAAATTAGCATATTTCGTTGTGCATATAGCCAGAACTAAACCATTCGTAAGATGGGAAATTACCATAAGAATTTTTCTGGATTAAATACAGTTTCAAGTGAATTTAAAGGGAATTTAAATCTTAAAAAAAGGTAAAAGTAAGTCAGTGTCAATCCACAATTTTTGGTAAGGATGTTCTATTGCCATGTCCACCCTGAGCTTATCGAGCTCTTGTAGGACCCTTTCTTTTGTGAAGGGACTAGTGCACACCTCCCTCCCCCCTGTATCCATGGTGCTGAGCTGTGGGCCCTGCCCTACCTTCTCTTCATAAATACTGAGCAGAAGTATCTATTTAGGATAGATGCTTTTACATGGTCTTCCTCCTCGCATGCCCCCTTATCCCCTTGATCTTAGCAATACCCCCTCTGGACTTTTTCCTTTCACTAATGTATCTATAGAAAGTCTTGTCCCCTTCTTTTACTGTTCATGCTAGTTTAGGCCTTTGTCTGCCTTACTGCTTTTCCTGCTTCAGTTAGGAAAGTTGGCATGTCTCCCTATCTTTGTCATAATGTGTTCCCCTCTAATTCCTGAAGGTCAACCTTTTGGCTCTGATCTTTTCTGCTACTGTTTTTGAGAACCAAAGTGGTTTCCGCCTTCTTTTGCTCTTGCTTTCCTCCCTAACACAATGGGATGTTGCTTCAAGTATTACATCCTTAATGCTTGCCCACTTTGCCTGTACCCCCTCACTTGTATTTCTTCTTACCAGGGCTAGCTTAACTCTGTTGGTCATCTCATCAAAGTCAGCTCCTCTGAAGTACCATATTTTTGCCTTGGAATGGAATGATATAGTTACAGTGGTCAAATTGAACCATATCATGTGATGGTCACTGGCCCCCAGGTGACCTTCTTGCTGGAGATCTGTGATCCTTTCCCTGTTAGTCAGTACTAGATTCAGGATAGCCCTGTCTCTTGTGGGTGGCTATAAGGAAGATGGAGACTGAGAAGCATCCAAGGAACCAAAATTCAATAAACTGATGTTTTGTTCTGCTGCAAAGAATAGCCAATGGTCCTCATGTGAATAGTCTATAACAATGCAATCTAAAATGTGTTATACGCATTGTGATGAAGAGCATATACATCACTTGAAGATAGCAAACAAAAAACTGCTCAGTTTATGTCCATAGTAGGCAGCACACAAGGGAAACAAGTAATACAAATCATATAGGGCCAAGCAACTCTGGGGCGAGGGGATTGGGGGTGGGGGTTGTGACTCACAAAGAACTTTATCCTTTGAGATTTACCATCCTGTCCACGAGTGTTCACCATCACTGTAATTTTCAGATGTTGCCTTTAGACCCATGCAAAATGAGGGCAGTCAAGGCTCAAAACTGAAGTGCTAAGTGAATATATTTACCACCCAGCCAAGATGAACACAGCTCAAAAAATTGAACATCTGCAATTCTAAAAAAAAAAACTGTGTGATGATAATAATAATCAAATTAGCATAATGTAAAATATTTTTTTAATATAGCTGTTTCAGCTAGACAAAGTGATTCTGTGCTGAAAATGCAGGGTGAATAATCCAAAAACTGTTTATAGTGAGGCTAGCAGTGAAAAAGCAGTACACTTAGTAATTCATCAGTTATCAGCAATAGTAACAAAATATTTGTCTACTTGAAAAAGCTGTATTAAAAGTAAAAATAGTTAACAGTATTTTTGTGGATCACAGACAAGTGGTTTTAGTGCTGGGTATATCCTAGCAGGATGGGAGATATATCCACTAGCACTTTGGTTTGTCTGTGAATATCATATTTATATGGTCAAATTTGACACATTTGGTATGTGTCTAACTGTGACATTTGAAATGTCCTAAATTACTTATCATTACATGCAGCTCTGGTTAGATCAGAGTGGATAGGTTGGTATGTTCCCATTAAAAATTATTTTGCTGCCCCTTCCCTACCCCAAAAAGCTGATCATACACAACCTATTGTGCTGTGCACCTGGCGGTCCTTGTCTCCCGCATACCAAAGCAGTCATGCACTATCTCCGCTCAGTACAGTCTTGACATCTGTAGTGAGCATAGTACAGCTGTGCATATCTGTGGTCCATGGGTTTTTGGATTCAGTTATTAATTCCTGGATCTCAGCGATGCACTGTGCCCTAGTGGCAATGAGGTAACGTGGCTCCCTGTAACTGTCTGCCACTCAATCTGTGCCACTGTTTGTGTGTGTGTGCAGTACCGTGCTAAGGGGTACAGAGGTAATGTGACTCCTGGTAGCTGTGTACTACTGAATCTGTACCATTGCTAGTATGTGTGCAGTTGGAGACTCTGTGTTTGTTGTGCAGTACTCAGGGGAGAAAATCAGTTAGCATGAGACACAGAGCAAGCAGCCACCATGCTAGACATCTGTGTCTGGTATTCCCAGCCAAGGGCACTTAGAGGTCTGTCTGCCAGTAACATGAAAGACAGCATACCCCCACTGTGAGAGTATTTTCATTTTTATTTCACACCAGACATGTTGTAAAATAAAGTGTCCATTCCCTTGAACTAGTGAGCGAAAACTACATTTTACAACTTTATTTCCCTGGAGCTGCAACCTCTGTGCTCCGATGTTGAAGTACAGTCAGCTCTGATACCCACAGTGAAGTGAGAAAAAAGAACAGTAGTGCGGGTATAATAATTTTTGCACTAATTCCTTTTGACCACATCCAGACAACCATTGAAGATAGCACTGCCCTACTGTTGTACTGATCTTACGACTAATCATGCTGCTACCATATAGCAGGAATGGTTGACTGTTGGTGGGAGGGTTGGTAGGGAAAATCATGGACTCGCTTGGCTGTAGGGCAGGTTTAATATGACAGACTGGGCTGCTGAGTTTCAATTGATTGTTTTGTCCTCCTCTTACCTAGCTGGCTCATGTTTTTTTTTTTATAACTACTACTGCTGTGCGTGATGGGGGAGGGGGGCTGCCAGGTAGTAGAGCTGAAGCTGTAGATCCACGATGTTCATCCTCTCAGAATACCCTGATGGAAACCAAAATTTAGCAACTTGATTTTCTCACAGGGCACAGGGGAAACTGCTTAAAAGTGAAATGAATACATCTTAATTGGTTGACGCTGATGCAGGTGATGTGTCATTGTTGAGAAGTGGGGAAGATGTTACAGTGTACATTTTGACAAGTTCACATTTTTTATTAAATGAATCTCCTATTTTACACAATATTGTCAATAATTCTGTCTTGAGCTCTGCTTGTGTTTCTCCGCTGAGCAGTATGCAGCTTTGTGTGGCTAATGGGACTAACTCAGTCTGATAGCTCGAAGCGGAATGTTACACAGTGCTGCAGCCTGCGAGTCACTGGGATACATTAGCACGTGTGAATGTCTGCTGTAAGGGATACTATTTTCTGTGCATCCATGTGCTACTTGTTTTCTAGGTTTTCCAGTGATGGAATACTGGATTTTACTTGAGAAATAGCTGTCCACAGAGATTGGTGGTGTTTTTTTTTTTTGCTTTCCTGCCCAAATGCGGCATCACTCTCACTGTCTGACACTGCTGCAACTCCTTACTAAATAGACACCTCCCCTGACCCAGCGATGGTGGCATTGCCCATTGACTTGGAGAGTACCTGACCACCTTGGGGCATGGAGATCTTGCTGCACAGGGGTCCTGCTATGTTACTTCCAGCTGCAGTACTATGATATATGAACATCTCAAGAGTGCACACACCTGGGTTTGGAAATAATACTTGAAAAAAACACCCAACTATGGGCAGGTCAGCACTTCTCAAGAGATATAACTTTGATTAGAACTTTTTTAGGTAGATTATGCCATTCGCTTCTGTCAAAACTCTTGAGTTAGTCAAGTTCCTTGTAACATTAATTTATTGTGTAGAGCAGCATTGTGTCTTAAAAGAAAAATCATCCCCATTAGTCTAAGAAACACAATCCTGCTAGCACAGTCTCTCAGTTTGTAGTTTTGAAGTACAGAAACGTTTTGCTATTCAACTCTCAGACCGGAAACACACCTGGACCTGCTGTCCTGTCCAGGTGTGTTGATGGTCTATGTAAGTTGAATAGCAAAACATTTTTGTACAGTACTTTAAAACTATTAATTTAGTGACCCCCTAGCAAGACTGTTTTTTTCTGTACTAATGTGTATTTTTTTACCTCACTCTGCTGCTGTACACGATAAATGAATTTTGCGCTGAACTGGACTGACTCAAGAGTTTTGACAGAAGCAAATGGGATAAGCTACCTAAAAACATTCTAATCAAAGATCTCTGCAAGAAATGCTGACCTGCACAGGCTGCACAGTTGTTTTTTTAAAAACTCTGGGATGGTGGTGGTGGTGGGGTGTGTGTGTGTGTGTGTGTGATTTAGATGATGAATTTGACGGTTTTATGTTTGTATGTACCAAGGTGCCTCGGGGGCGGGCCTGACCAAACCTTATGTGACTAAGCATCAGTGCACTTTGGTGTTGTTAATTTACTGCCTGTGTGTAATGTTATTTTAGCCACTTTTTTCCTACAATCGAGTTGCAGGAAGTAGTTGAGGCAGCAGCAGTGATATTGTTCGTGGCTTTTGAGTTGTAACATCTTGACCAACACCTCTCTGCACTCCATAAGAGATTCTCTGGGTACTCTGGCTGGGGACTGGGAGGGTGTGCAGTTGTTTGATGTGGCTTGGTTGTCCTGTCTTGTTCAAAAGCAGTTGTAGCTGGTGTGTACTTGATTCTCAGTTGAGTGGGCAGTTTTGCATTTGTAGGTAATCTAAGCAGAGAGGGAAACATTTAGATGCAGATGCTCATATCATAGTCATAGTCCCAAATGGCATCTTACATTGAGAAATGGCACCTTACAGTGATAAATCATCAGATACTACCCATAGCCTACAAGCTCGCCACAGCCCTATCAGCTATCACCAAAGCTTGTTTATGTAACTATTTCAGTTAGACAAAGTGCTTATATGCGTAAAATGCAGGTTGCAAAATCAAAAAACTGTCCAAAATGAGGCAAGCAGTAAAAAGCAGGAGACCAAGTTATTTGTCAGTTATCAGCAATCATAACAAAATATTTGCATTATCAAGGTTATTACTTGCCACAAGTTGCATGTTGAAAACCATTCCAGATCTCACTTGGAAAAAGGTTCGGTAGCCTAAAACAGCCAAACCTGTAATTAGATGGTTCTTCGGGATGTTGAGAAATGATTTTTTTGCAGTATCTTAGGACACTTTGAATATGCCATGAAGCTGCATTAAATATAGCCAGGCATGTATTCCTTAGTAAAGCTAATAAAAAAATAGTGCTCTAATACTCCACGCAGGTAACTTGCACAGCATGCCTTGAAGCAAGACAGCATAATGCAAATATTTTACTACTATTATTGCTATTACTATTGCCGACAACTGGTGAAGAACTCGCACTCACACTGCTAGCATCATATTGCACTGTTTATGAGTTATGAACACTGTACTTTAGGCACATAAGCACTCTAACTGAAACAGCTGAATTAAAAATGTTTCCTTCTGCTAAGTTAATTATTGGTAATAGTGAATAGTATTTTTTGGGATCATAGATGTGCGATTTTAGATCTGGGTTTATCTAAGCATGACGGGAGATATATTCACCAGCATTTTGGTTCATCTGTGAATATCAGTCTTACATGCTCACTTTTGACACATTCAGTGTTTTTCTTGCTGTGGCATTTAAAATTTCCTAAATTAATTATTAGAAAAAGTGCAGAGCTGTGTAGATCCTGCCCCCAAGCTGATTAGCACCAAGCACTTTGCATCAGTTCTTGGCATTTTTATCTGTGTTGATGGCCAGTCTATTGCTACTGTTCAGTAAATCAAGAATCTAGTTAGAATTCAGGCTTCCCATGAAGTCTGCACATAATTTCTAAGCTGCCTATAAAAGGGTGGCTGCTCATATTTTACATGAGAAAAATTGTTTATTCCAAGAACATGGAGTAGGGAGCATTTTTTTGGCATCAGAGATTTTAATTGATTTTTACGTTTTTGCTTCCAATGGAATTGGAAATCATAACTTCATTGATAATGTGTTTTTTTGTTATAAAAAAACTCATAATCTGGTACTGATTGAATATTATGAGCCACAATACACAATCCTGGCATTTTGTCCACATCTTGCAGCTGTGACAGTATATCGGGATTACTAAGAGATGGATTATGCATACTCAAGAATGTCTAGGCAACACTTTGATCTGGCACTAGCCCTTCTGTAGGAAATTGTGATTTTGCATTCACATAGATCATCTTGATCATAGATCACGGAGTACTAACCAACGCTTGTGTTTCTTCTACCTTAGCTCTTGTGTTTACCCACCCTTACATAGAAACATAGAATCTGTCGGCAGATAAGGACCATACAGCCCACCTAGTCTGCTCATTTCCCTACTAGGTTTGGCACCCTGCTGATGATTCCTTATACTGACAGCCCTACCCTCATCTCCCCAAATACCTTACTGACAGTGTTTATCCATGATGATAATGCCACAATTTCTAGTTTGCACCAGCCTCACCTCTCATATTTTTCTGACCGTGCACTTTTTACTGTACTGTATCTTCACGTCTGATGCAGACTAAATTCAATCTGGGTTTGGGGAGGGTGGGTGGTGATGTGTCTTAGTGGCCATGAATGTAGTGGAGCAAACAGTGATGAAAGGGCAGACACTGTTGCAAAGATTAAGATTGTGTTTTGTGCATTTAGTTGCTTTGACCAGCTCTGTATAACACGATAAAAATGTGGAATGACCAGGGGTCAGTACAGACAAAGGCAATACTGTGTATTTCGATGTGCTTTTGAAAACACCATGACCTGTATCAAAACATAACATACTAACAAACATTGAGCACTTGTCATCAGCACATCAATAATGAAGAAATCAAGCTGAGGTGCCCATTGCACAAAATGATGAAGAACCACAGCGCAAAGCATGGTGGCATAGCACCTTGAATCTTTTGGTTGCTTTGGACACGGTAGACTTTGAATCGGGGTTTGGGGAGGGTGATAATGGAACTTACCAGCACTGCAAGCAGTGGAGCAGACCATGCTGAATGTGCTGATACTGTTGTAAACATTACTGGCAAATCGGCTTGCTGGTGATTATGAGAGGCGGAAGGTGACAGCCGCCACCATGTTTATTGAAATGTTACACCAGGCAAGGCAAGCACCTGCATTGATGGGGAACTCCCTCATTGCAGCGGCAAAATTCTTTCAAGTTTGTGGCACACTTTTGCACTGCTGTCATAGACAGCATGCTATTTCATTGATGCCACAGAGTCCAGCCTGAAAAAGCAGTGGCATCATTGGCCCAAACACCGCTGCACCTCTAAACCTGCTACTCCAAGCTACCACAATATGTTGTTTTCACTTGCACGCAAGACAACATAGAAAAGGACAGATGGTAGTACAGGAAACTCTTGAAAAAGAAATAAAAGAATTAGAGGAGACACATACACAAACCAGATGGAGAGCTACCTTGGTTAAATTGAATGAAAAAAGGAAAGAACATATAGAATAGCTTAACAGAAAGTCAGAGGCTAAGCTTTGATACTCTAAACAGAGCTACTTCGAGGGGGGAGGAAGGACGACACGGCTGCTGGCTTTTAGACTGAGGAAAATGGACTCTGACAGATTCATGCTGGAGGAATAAGAAAGTCAAAAGGCATAGCCCATATAATCTCTCTCCACAATTCAGTGGTAGTGATGAACGACACCAACTTCATCAAGGAACTTATCCAATCTTTTTTTTTAAAGATCCAAGCTTTCCGCTTCTACCACCTCCTGAGGTAGTCCATTCCATATCCTTATTGCTCTACACTTAAAACCGTTCCTTCTTTGTTCAGACCTATTCAATTCCTCTCTCAGTTGCCTATCATGCTTTCTCAATTGATATGTTTTTTCTTTAAACACCAATCCCAGCTCAGATCTAAAATCCTCATCTTTCAGGGACTTATATAATACCAATAAGTCCCCCCTTGCCCTTCTACTCTACAATTATTACAATCCCAACCTTTCCAATCTGTCCTCATATGGCTCACCCTCACAACCCGAAATCAATCTAGTAAGGGATCTCTGTGGTCTTTCCATTAACTTAATGTCCCTCACCAATAATGGACCAACCACGGTACAGCAATAATCCAAAGCAGGCCTGACCAGAGGCCTGTACAATGGCATCAACACCACTCTACTTCTTGAGTGAAAACCTCTCCTAATACAACCCACAATCTGCATGGCTTTATTTGATGTTTGTCTACTATTGACCTCATTTCTTAAATCATTTTGGACATAAATACCCAAATCCTTCTCACATTCTGACACCCTAAGCTTCAGGTCATGCATATAGTAGGCCTGTTTAATATTGTGTCTACCGAAGTGCATGATTATACATTTGTCCTTATTGGAGATCATCCCATTCTTTCTTGCCCAATTTGCAATATAGATTAAATTCTGCCCAAATATGAGTCTCTCACTGAACATATCCTCTACAGCTCCAATTTTAATATTGTCAGCAAATGTAATTAATTTATTTTTACTAGATAGTTTCAAATTGCTTATAAAAATACAGAACAACAGTGGGCCCGACACCGACCCCTGGGGAACTCCACTCCACACTCCCTTTGGTTCAGACAGATGTCCCTGTATCTTTATCTGCTGCTGTCTGTTTTTCAGCCACTGTTTTACCCATCTTACAATGATCCTATCTACCTCCATATCAATAAGTTTTTTATTATTTTGTAATGTGGAACTGTATCGAAAGCTCGACTAAAATCAAGCATTACCACATCTACATTTTTTCCATCATCAACTCCCTTCCCAATGCTTGCAGTGGCCATTTGCTTCTCTATGCGGATGACACGGTACTTTTCTGGAAACATAAGCAGCCTAACACCTTGCAATATGCTCTAAAGGGCTTCTTTGGAGAGCTTGAACCATGGTTTGATGAGCACCGACTAATCATCAACTATACTAAAACAAAATCAATGTTATTTGCGCACAGACAAAGCCCACATAACCATTCGGCACTACTAATTAAAAACACACATGGAACCCCCCCTTGAGCATGTCACGAATTTCAAATACCTGGGTATCACATTAGATACCTCTATCTCTTACCATAGGCACATTCAACTGCTCTCCACCACAGTTAACACTAGAGTGGGAGTCCTCTATAGAGTTAAACACTGTTTACCCCCCTCATGCCTTGCACCTAGCTGTATCCACCTCTGTCCTCTCCCTAATTGATAATAGGATTACGATATATGGATCAGCAGAACCCACCGCATTACACAGCATTAACACTGCACTAAATAAAGCCTGCCAACTAGTCACCGGCAGCAATCGTCTTACTCACACATGTGACCTTTATGCCCTGACTGGTTGGCTAACTCTCAAACAAAGACTTCAATACCACACCTGCATACTAGCAAAAAAAATACAACTCCAGAAAGCCGCACTTGGTCTTCTCCCCATAATCAAAACAGCCCCCTCAGGCATGACCAACCTCACTCACCTAAACTCTCATTCCAAGTCCCTCTGTAGGACATCAATGGGTCAAAGAGTGTTCCGGTACCGAGCCCCCAACTGGCTTAATGCTCTACCTCCTCGACTACACAGACTCTCAGCTTTTCCCTGTTCAAAGCAGGCCTCAAATCCCACCTAACTGAGTCTGCAACCTGTAACTGTGCTAGCTCAGCCCTCCTAAATATGCTACTCAGCCCCATTAACTGCTGACACAGGGTCTCCTGAGATCCCTCAACTGCGCCCCCCCATTTCTCTAACAGTTGTTGCCTCGAACACTGACCACCTCTGCCTATGCAAATCTAAGTTAGAACCTGGTAAAAAATGCCAATACTGTTTGTCCCAAATGAGCGTGTGTTCCTTTCTTGTATACTGCTTTACTACTTTTGTATCCCTGTATTGTTTTCCCCTCCACCCCTGTAACCAATGTGGAGCCTTTTCAAATGAGTCTATGACTCAAAGGGTAGTAATTCTGATATTTTATGCAATAAATAAAATAAAATAAAATAAAATTGCTGACATACTCATAAAAGGTTAGTAGGTTTGTTTCACATGACCTATTGGGCATAAAACCGTGCTGATTCCTATCTATAATACCCTTACTTAACATACTTTCATAGCTAGCCTCATTCAGTGCCCTTCTACAATCTTCACCACCACCGAGGTCAAGCTCACTGGTTGATAATTCACTGCCTCACTCCTTATCCCTTTCTTATATATTGACACAACGTGTGCCAACCTCCACCCCTTAGGCACCACACCCTCCCTCAAAGATTTTTGTCCCAATTTAGTAATAATAGGTATCAACACATCACCCAACTCCTTCAAAAAGATGTGGGTGGATGCCATCCGGTCCTGCTGCCTCATCCACCTTCAATCTCTTAACTCTTTTTAACACCCTCTCTTCAGTTATTATAGTTTGAGGATCTTGATACATGTGGCTATATTATACTTACCCATGCCATCAGTATTTTTCCTAAACACAGCCCCAAAACATCTGCCAAATTCATTTGCCATATCTATAGGCTCAGACGTCATAACTCCATTAATATTCAATGGTCCCACTGTACTCCTACCTCCCTTACTTCTATTCACATAGGCATACAAGCTGTTTTTATCTTTATTTACGGCTAATCTAGACTCAAGCTGTTTCTTAACATTTCTTATTTCCTTCTTTAATCTCCTCAATACGTTCTTATACCCATTCTTTGAAATTTCTGACTTATTAGTCTTCATTTTCTTAAACATTACTTTCTTTTTCCTACACAATTTTACTATTGTTCTGTTCAGCCATGGCGGCTTCTTGCCCTTGTGATTATGAGCCTTCCTACACGGAATGTAAGTTTTTATCATGTTATTAAGTATATCCAAGAAGTATTTCCATGCTCCTTCCATACTTAAACCCTCCATTCCACCTTCCCAGTCCATACTTAGTCATTTTTCCTTATTGCTCCATAGTTACCTTGATGATATAGATACTGAACTGTATCCCCTTAACTGGGTTAAGTAACCAATCCATCCTAAACATAATGGACTTGTGGTCGCTATTACCTAATTGTGATTGGATACTAATCCTCTGAATTATCTCAGGTATATTGGTCAGGATAACATCTAAAATATTACTACCTCTTGTAGCCTCCCTTATGCATTGTTTAACTCCCCCTGCCATCAGTTCTTCCTGGAACCTACATGCTAAATTATTGCCAGACTGTTTTACTTCCCACTCAGTACTGGGCATATTCAAGTCCCCCATACAAATAATATTTGTTGTCTTTGCCTGATTAACAATATCCTTAGTATAGGCTTCACTTTCCTCCATACCAATATCAGGTGCCCTATAGAACACTGACATTCTACATCCCCCCCCCCCATACCCAACAGCTTGACAGTAACTGTTTCAATTCCATTCAAGTTGTTACATTGTTCTATATCCCTAACCTCTATTCCTTCTCTAATGAGAAGGGCCACACCACCTCCCTTTTCCCCTTCTCTGTTTTTTTAAATACTCTATATCCTGGAATATTGTTGCAGCCACACATTTTCATTATCCCACCAGGTTTCAACTATCCCCACCATATCTAAACTCTTCTCTCTTATTATAACCTCTAATTCTGCCATATTAGCTATATTTAAACTTCTGGCATTACAAAACATGGCCTTAATTGTTGACAGCCTTTTACTATTTCCCACATTAGGAGCCCTATACACCCTTTTAACTCCTTTTGTCTCCTCCACTTTCAGTTTAAACAATTCTCTATTGCCTGTCGCAATCTCATCCCCAAAATTCTACTTCCTCTAAAATTCAAATGCAACACATCCTTACAGTAGAATTCCTTTTTTTCATTAAAGGTTCCCCAATGTTTAATAAATTGATAGTTCCTATTGTTAGCCCATTTATACAACCATTCATTTGTTAAAGGCAATTCTCCTCATTTTATAGACGTTTGCCCAAGGTTCTGGAAGTATCTCTGAAATCATTATTTCACACCCTTTTTCTTTTAATTTCTCCACCACATCAGTGTAATCCTTCTGTATCTGAGGTAGGTTTTTTCATAATATCATTGATGCCTACATGAATCACTGCCAAGGGATGCTCCCCTGCACTGCTAAATATATTATCAGCCATGTTGTATAAATCTGTAGCAACTGCCCCCGAGAAGCTACTGACCATCCTATTTTCTTTGTCATGTTTACAAATATACTAGTCAGTGTACTTAATGATGGAGTTGCCAATTACTATTACCTGCCTTGGACTCTCCCCTTCTCCCCTCTCCATATGTACTATATTTTCATTACCGTTATTTTCTACCATGGTAGATTGATTTAACTCACCCAGCACACTGAAACTATTAGTTACTGTTATTCCCTCTAGTATACTAACCCCAGTCCCATTTACATAGAAACATAGAAGTTGACGGCAGATAAGGACCGCAAGGCCCATTCAGTCTGCCCATTTCTTTTTCTACCTTATAAATGTGCCATCGGCCTTTGCTCTGTCAGTGACCTATCTATTCATAGTCATTTGTATTGCTCCCTTATGCCTATCCCATGCCTGTTTGAAGCCCTGCACTGTATTCATAGCCACCACTTTTGTGGTAAGCCATTCCATGCATCTACCACCCTTTCTGTGAAAAAGAATTTCCTCACATTCCCCTTAATCGGCCTCCCTCTAATCTCATGCTGTGTCCTCTTGTCCTGCTATTTTTCTTATATTTAAACATGTTAGACTCTTTCACCTTGTTTATGCCCTTAAGGTGTTTAAATGTCTCGATCATATCACCTCTCTCCCTCCTTTGCTCAAGGGTATACATATTTCAGAGATAGAGGCAGATACCTGTTTGTAGTGTTTATATGGTTTTTGGAGGCAGTGTGTTGGAGAGCAGAGAGTGATGGGGCTCCATATAAACACTACAAACAGGTATCTGCCTCTATCTCTGAAATCAAATAAAGAGGCAGAAGACACTGCAGAGCAGGACACTGCGGCACAGGAGCTAGCACAACAATACTCACCCAAATCAGGAACCAAAACTAAACAAGCACAAAGGAAATCCAAAAAACTTCTGATCATAGGAGACTCCATGATTTGGGGAGTTGATACCCATCTCCAGCCAGGGGTGATGGTCAGATGTCTCCCAGGTACATCAGCATGGAGAGACACTGACCGCATTGCTAAAATTGTTCCAAAGCAGGAGAAAACATTGATGTCCTAGTACACATAGGGACTAATGATCTCGCCAGCCGGTCAGTTGTGAGACCAAGGAACACCTGACTGGCTGGGTGACAAACTATCATCTATTTTGTCCGGCATCTCCTTCTCTGAGATCCTGCCAGTCTGGGAGAAGGGAGCAGATGGACGGAAGGTCAGAGAAGCGGAGATAGGGAGCAAACACGTGGCTCAAGGACTGGTGCCAGGAAAAAGGACACAGATTTGTAGGGAACTGGCAACAGTTCTGGGAGCGAAAGTTCTTTAAATTTGATGGACTGCATCTGACTAAAGAGGGAGTCAGTGCATTGGGGCAGAAGTTTGACGTCTTTGCAGAATATTTAAACTAGCAAATGGGGAGAGGGGTGCTGCACCCCATACGTCGAATGGGAAGAACACCCCTCCCCCCTCAGCTAGTGGTCAAACAGGAATTCAGCGTGTTTGCCATTCATTTGCATCACCAGGTAAGAAAAAAGGTTTGTCTCCCCATACGATGCACAGGGTAATGCCAAACTCACCCAACAACTAACACTTCAAAATCTGGCCAATGGAAAATCATGTACACAATGCTCACAGCCTGGGAAATAAGATCCCAGACCTGCAGGCAATAATGTCAGAGGCTAAACTGGACATAGTAGCAATTAGTGAGACGTGGTTTACCAGTAACCACACTTGGGAGACTTCAGTACCTGGCTATGTATTGTTCAGAAGAGACCGAGGTGAAGGGGAGGAGGGCCCTGTATGTTAATGAAAATATCAAAGCTACAGAAATTCAGAATACACATAAGGAGCCAGAAGAACTGTGGGTCACCCTGGAAACAGGAAATGGGACAGCTATAAGAACTGGGGTTGTCTACAGGCCCCCAGACCAGAGGGAGGACATAGACACATTACTGTTAGAAGATATACAAAACATGACAGCTAAAGGGAGGTTCTGATAATGGGAGACTTCAACATGCCAGATACAGATTGGTCAATACCAGCAGGAACATCTGCCAGAACTAGACTCATAGTGGATTCCTGCAGGGGAGGGCCTCAAACAACTGGTACAGCAACCCACAAGAGACAGGGCTATCCTAGATCTAGTACTGACTAACAAAGAAGGGATCACAGATCTCCAGGTAGAAGGTCACCTGGGGCCAGTGACCATCACATGGTATGGTTCAATTTGGCTACTACATCTAAATCATCCCATTCCAAGGCAAAAATATGGGACTTCAGAGGAGCTGACTTTGATAAGATGGCCAACAGAGTTAAGCTAGCCCTGGCAAAAGAAACACAGGTGAGGAGGTACAGGCAAAGTGGGCAAGCATTAAGGATACAATACTTGAAGCAACATCCCATTGTGTTAGACAGAAAACGAGCGCAAAAAGAAGACGGAAACCACTTTGGTTCTCAACTACAGTAGCAGAAAAGGTCAGAGCCAAAAGGCTGGCCTTCAGAAAATATAAGGAACACAGCGGATGAAGATAGGAGGCATACCAAACTGCCCTAAGGGAAGCAGGTAAGGCAGTAAGGCAGGCAAAGTCCCAAACTGAGGAAACACTAGCACGAACAGTAAAGAAGGTGACAAGACTTTCTATAGATACATTAGTGAAAGGAGAAAGTCCAGAGGGGTATGCTAAGCTTAATGGAGAAAAGGGAGCATGTGAGGAGGAGGACCTGTAAAGGCATCTATCCTAAATAGATACTTTTGCTCAGTGTTTACTGAAGAGAAGGTAGGGCAGGGCCCACAGCTCAGCATCATGGACACAGGGGGGAGGGAGGTGAGCACTACTCCCTTCACAAAAGAAAGGTTCCTACAAGAGCTTGCTAAGCTCAGGGTGGATAAGGCAATGGGACCTGATGGCATACATCCCAGGGTACTTAAGGAGCTAAAGGAGGAACTAGCAGAGCCATTAGCAGAATTGTTTAGTGAGTCTCTGAGCACAGGAGAGGTCCCAGAAGACTGGAGAAGGGCTCATGTGATCCCACCTCCAAGAGTGGTAGCAGGGAGGAGGTGGGGAACTACAGACCGGTCAGTCTTACCTCAGTAGTGGGCAAGATTATGGAGGCACTCCTTAAGGAAAGGATAGTGCAACACCTGGAATCCATAGGGCACAGGATCCAAGACAGCATGGGTTTACAAAGGAAGGTCCTGTCAAACTAATCTCATAGATTTCTTTGACTGGGTAACCAGAGTGGTGGACCAAGGGGAGCAGTTGATGTCGCCTACCTTGACTTCAGCAAAGCTTTTGACACTGTTCCACATAGAAGATTGATAAATAAGCTAGGTAGGCTCTGGGTGGGTCAGAAGTTGGTCAACTGGGTGGCAAACTGGTTGACTGGCAGAAAACAGAGAGTGGTAGTAAATGGTATACAGTCAGAAGAGATGCAAGTCACAAGTGGGTACCTCAGGGATCAGTCCTGGGGCCAGTCCTATTCAACATCTTCATTAGTGACCCTCGCAGATGGACTAGAGGGTAAGGCTTGTCTCTTTGCAGATGACACCAAGATCTGCAACAGAGTAGATGATCCAGATGGTGTGGGCAGAATGAGAAGAGATCTGGATAAACTAGCAGAATGGTCATAAGAGTGGCAACTGGGATTTAATGCAAAGAAGTGCAAAATCATGCACATAGGGAAGAGAAACCCTGAAGCCACTTATAGGCTGGAGGGAGTTGCTAGCAGTCACAAAGGAAGAAAGAAGACTTAGGCATCATCATCACTGATGACCTAAAAATCATCCCATGAGACCTCCTAAAGCAGTAGGTAAGGCTGGGGGTGTTAGGGTGTATTAGTAGGGTATCACAAGTCAAGAGGGAGGTAATAATCCCTCTGTACAAGACATTGGTTAGGCCCCATCTGAGTACTGCAGTGCAGTATTGGAGGCCACACCTTCACAAGGACATTAACCAAATTGAGGCAGTCCAGAGAAGGGCAACCAAAATGGTGCAGGACTGCATCAGAAGACATATGAGGACAGATTAACGGAGCTCAATATGTATACCCTTGAGCAAAGGAGGGAGAGAGGTGATATGATCGAGACATTTAAACACCTTAAGGGCATAAACAAGGTGAAAGAGTCTAACATGTTTAAATATAAGAAAAATAGCAGGACAAGAGGACACAGCATGAGATTAGAGGGAGGCCGATTAAGGGGGAATGTGAGGAAATTCTTTTCACAGAAAGGGTGGTAGATGCATGGAATGGCTTACCACAAGAAGTGGTGGCTATGAATACAGTGCAGGGCTTCAAACAGGCATGGGATAGGCATAAGGGAGCAATACAAATGACTATGAATAGATAGGTCACTGACAGAGCAAAGGCCGATGGCACATTTATAAGGTAGAAAAAGAAATGGGCAGACTGGATGGGCCTTGAGGTCCTTATCTGCCGTCAACTTCTATGTTTCTATGTTTCTATGTTTCCTGATTTGCTCCTCCTAACCACCTGCCAACCTCCTGGACCAACTACCCTCTGCGGTCGAGGTTCTTCTGTTGGATGCTGGGGAAATGGAGGGTGGTTCTTATAATGTAGTTCCTCTTCAATATGAAATTTGAGGCGTGCAATCTTTGCCTATGCTGCCCGGAGCTGAGCCCTAAGATCTCCAAAGGCCCAACATGTAGGACAGTGTCCTAAATCCTGTAAGACTGTCCTTCTGAAAATTGTTCCACAGTACCTGCAGTTAATGAAATCCATTCCAAATAAGTTGCTGGGTTTGTAACCTAGTCAGAGTAATTAGAAGGAAAAAAAGGAAAAAAAATGCAAGTAATGGTTTAATTGTGCTTTGTTTAACTTGTTATAACAAGTTAAATTACTAGTGCCCCTGTAAATGTGCTCACCTTGTGGAGGCCCCACTGATCCGCCCCTTCCTGCTCTGCCACAGGAAATGTCACAACTGTGGTACCCTATAAAAGGAGTGTAGCGTGGGGTGGTTGGGGATGGGGTGGGTGGCTGGGCCTTCCCTGCCTAAAAGAAGAACCACGGATTAAAGAACAAGGAGGTAAGAGCAGAAACAATCAGTCAACAACAAATGCAGTAACCCTGAAAGCTTATCCTAATGTTAGATAAAACTGTAAAACCTGTAAAGCACCACCTGTAATAATTTCAGAGAAGATATACCCTGTAAGAAACACTTTGCTCCAGAGAAAAATAAAGCAGTAACAGAAGATATACCTTGCAAAAGACAATTTGAATCAGAAGATTACAGCAGTAATCTGTTAGCACACACCTGTAGGCACACCTTGTAATAATGCAGAAGAAGGTATACCAGCAACAACAATTTGAATCAGAGAAAAATAAAGCAATGAAATGTTAGCAACAAACAGTAGCAATTCCTGTGAGTAAAAAATAAAAACACCACCACACAGTAAATCTGCTTAGCCAAACTAAGTCTTAATCCTTCTCCCTTGCTCTGGTAAGTTTCTCTACTCTGCCTTTCAAGCAGTCTTAGAAGGAAAGAGCTCAGGTGAAGCTAGGTGCCTTGGTCAGCAAACCAAGTCATTTGCATTATTTGTTCCAGTTTCTTCTTGTCTTGTTCCATCCGTAGTAATATTTGTGATTATTGTCTCCTGTTCCTTCCTTAAATCTCCTGGAACTGGTCTAACAGGACTTAGGCTCCTACGCTTTCTTTTAACTTTGTTACTCTCACAACATTTTCCGGACTTATTTTCATTCCCAACATATCTCGACTTCCTTTTCCCCCATCCATTTTCTAAACCATCCTTTTCCTTAGCATCATCATTTACATTTAGGCTTGAGAGTATCTTAATCCTTTCTGTTAGCACCCCTTGACTCCTTTCTAATTTCTCCAGTCTTTCAGTAACCTTTACTAAATTGCTGTGTAATTCCCTAGTTGATTCATATTTTTCACATTCATAACTATTATAGTCCATCCTCAATTCTACCATTTTATACATACCACATCCTTTACATCATATCATCAAATCCCCCTCTGTGGTCAGCATTAAGGCTATGAAACTTTGTGTCTTCAACTCTCCTGTCGCCATTCTTAACCTCTATATACTACACTTTTCAAGTTTATACTATATTCCTCTGCGTATCACTGCCACTGTTCCATGCTAACACGCCAACATGCACTAGACACGCATGTCTCTGTGAGTCTCAGCGCACTGAGGCACGCCGCACATGTTCGCACTGCTCATGTGAGTGTCCGTTTATATCCCTAGCAGGACCCGGAAGCTGCAAGGGTCTCGCCCCTGAACAATCCTGTGCCCAATAATTAAAATTGTAGTCACCTGCCCCTTAAAACAATCAACACAGTTATTCTGGCCATGAGTCCTTGCATAGTCTAACTACAGACTGTAGCTCCCAAACCTCTTTACTTTACAGCCCTCTGTCTTAACACATTGAGGGACTCTCTCCAATGCAGGAAGTTTTATGTAACACAAACGGCAACACAGCTGATCACACTTTCATGGCAAAAAATATGCCCCAGACATCAGCAATAACAATTTTCAACTGAACATGTTATTTGTGAATTAATGTCACAGCGGGCTGAATTTTGTGGACTTGCTGCAACTGTCTCTGCTGGCGACATGTTTGACAGTCATTGGACAGATTTACATGCGTGTTATTTTGTTCACTTGTACCAAAAGGTGATTTTGCAGAGCGAATGTGCTATTGTATGTCATAGGTGTGAAAACACATTTTGGGCAGGTTGTGGGAAATGACAGCTGTACTGTTTTGAAGTAGGTATGCAAAAATGGCAATGTTGAAAATGTGGAGTGAAAATATAAAAAATTGGTGAAGTTAGGAGCTTGCATAGAAACTGTGCAATGCATGCTCATAATGCAGTCATTTCTTGAACCTTTTTCACCAGATTTGCAACATGGGCTTTTTGGGACCCCACCTCATGAACAGTGGCACTGTCATTTTGTGAATCAGTCCTGAAAGGTGGCGGGCAGTTCAAAACTTGGCCAAAGAGCAGTGCTCAGATTCTTGTGCTTATACTCTGAGTATCTATCTTGCTGATAAGAATGATTTGCCATTCGTCTCTTCTGCTACAGCAAGTCTGCCTGGTAGTTTACTCAATGAGAAGGAGTTACAGTGTCAAGCTGAGAGAGTGAGATATCACTCAGCGAAGAAACTAAACTCTCTCTCAGGACCACCGAGTCAAAGAATACTATTGCCAGTCCAAACACCAACTGGTAAGTTAATTTTCATATTCTGTGTAAATGTGACCCAGGGATGCTGCCACCCCAGATGGAGGCTGTTTAGTATAACTGAGGAATTTTAGGACATTTTCATCCATTTTCTGGGATTTACAAGCTACAGGGGACCGACATACAGTCAGTCTAATATGCGTGTGTGTGTGTGTGTGTGCGCGCGCGCGCGAGCACACAGCTCTACTAGCCCTCTTGGCGAGAGGGAAGCAAGTTTTCTGGCAAAGAGAGGGTTAAAGAAATCTGGGGAGAGAGGAATGCAGCGAGTTTTTACAACATCAGAGGAAGTAAGCACATGGGAACATAAGGTGGCTGTAAACAGAGAACTGTAGCTAGTTTTCAGAGCTGGAGCATAGCTGAGAAAATGTACTTCATGGCAGTACTGTGCATCATCTTGTTGCTAAATGTAAGTTATGTAACTAGGATTAGGGCTTCTCTTGTTATCTCTTTCTTATTCTGAGCAAGCCTGTTCTTATTTATTTGTATCATGTTAAAATTGTTCTGCATAAGTGATGCATGAAGTTGAGTGGTAGACTTGAGGGAGGAGAGGTGGTATGAACTCTTAATCTTCTCTGTAGCCTTTTTGTTGGTTGTCATTGGGGCAATAAAGGACTCTGGTGTAGTGATGTCCATCAACTTATTGTCTTTCAAAACCACTGCATAATTTTGTAAATCAGACTCGTCTTACAAAATGCTGGTGCAGGTTGCATTATTGCATTTATCTAGTTTAGGACTGCTTTGTCTCTGTGTGACTTGAGTCTGACAAGTCTGACTTTCTGCATGGTGTGTGTGTGTGTGTGTGTCTATTTCTAGTTGCTGAGATGTGTGTAGTCTAGGGGAACAGCTGCTTTGTTTATTGGCTGTGTGGTTTTGTGTCTGTGTGTTGGTCATAATGTTTGTTGCTGGTTGAAGGAAAGAAACCAGCAAGTGGATAAACACATCCAGGAAAAGACTATCAAATGACAAGGCAAGGCAGCCTGTAGAGCACAGAAACTAGGAGAGATGCTGATTGAGCCATCATCAGGCAATGAGGAGAGAAGTGTCTGAAATGAGAAACCTACCTCCTCCCCAAACTCTAGCTGAGAATAAAGTGTAGGAGGCCGCAAGGTTCCCTAAACATGTACAGGACAGGACAGACGAATCTGGAAGGAGAGGCAGGAAGCATACTCAGTGATCAAGATGCAAGAGGTTTCTTTACCAGAGACAATAAAAACAAGATAACGATTTTCTACAATGCGACAAGACAATAACAATAAACAACAAACAATACAATTAGGACCAACAATTGGACAAACCAAGAGCAGGGGGTTAACTCTTTTGAGTCCAAGTCCTATGTGCACTTGGCCGAGATGATGAAGCCTGATGAACCAAGACTGGGCTTTCCTCTACTCTGGCTGATCAGCAGAGGGCATTGACCCCACAAAGCACTTGTCACAAACAGGCCATAATGGGGCATACCCTGGATGAACAACATACACAAAGAAGGAACACTGTTAGCTGGACGATGAAGAACTTGGTGATCCCCTGCAACTCTGGTCAATAGGCTGAAGATTTCTGGTCAACAGATGGTTCCGTGGATGATCCGCTGCAATGACTACTGGCAGGTTCCCAGCCCCAAATGACCTCTTAACAAGATGACAGCTGATGGAATGATCTTCAAGCTGCCTCTGTGGAGTGACACGGGTGCGCATGCACACTTATGGATGGCTGGCAAAATAATAAAAGGACCTGCACAACGTTAACTGTGGTCCCTCAAGCTTGAGCCAGGATGGCTCCCTAAGCTGACTCACTACTGGGTACCTCACTAGCAGCTGTCTACCACTTACCATCACAGGGCTGATGCTGAAACACTTGTGGTGGGACTTTGGCATGGGCTGATGTCACTGGAGGTGGTTCTGCTGCAGATGGCAGCTGGGCTGGGGACCTCCCTAGGTCAGCATCAGGCTCTGGCAAAGCTGGTCGTTGGGTACACCAGGATGGCATTAGATAACACAGTTACAGTTAGCAGCAAACAGTTCTGTTTTGTAAGCATACAGTTCAGTACTTGCAAAGGGTGTAGTCTCTAGGTGGGTGCTAGGCAGGCAACAGTGCAGTTCAGTTTAGATGCTGGGCCACTTAGGCCATAGGACCATTCCCCCTTCCCCAAGCTGGTGCTGCACCTTTAAGGATGTTCATGCTTTGGCTGTTCTGCTACCACACCCCTGTATTATTAATATTGCTAACCCCCCCATTACTGGGCCTCTGGAACTCCTGGGCCTGGTTGCTGGACCCTCACAGCTGGCACCACCTTTCCAGCAGCCGTCTGAGTGTCTTTCGGTTTTGCCCCTCCCCTTGGTGAAGAATGGCACCTGCACAGACCCCAGGGGTCTTAACCCTACTGTGCCCCGGGTCTGCTCCTTTCCCTTTTTATTCCTTTTCTCCCCTGGGGCTTTTACAATTGCAGTGCCCCTCTGGCACTAGATGTGCTCTGCTCCCAACAAAAAGAATAAAATAGAATAACCTCGCTGGGCTCTGGCCACACCCGGAGCCTTTTCCCCTTCCCTTGTCCCTCTAGCCAGTTGGCACAGTGCCTGCCAAGTCCCCTTTCCCTTCAGGGCTGGTAACTCACCTAAAAGGCCCACTGCACCCCCCCCTTGTTCTCACTAGGGCTCCGGCCCTTTAACTATTTTTTCTTGGACACCCTGCCCCTTCAACTCCCCTTCCCTTCCCCATCTCACTTCCCCTAGCACCTATGGTCTGAATGTAATAAAGATTGGGTGCTTGTCCCACTCACCACCATGGTCCAGAGTCCATTTTCTGCTGCTGGGGAGGGTCTGAAAGGTGGCTAGGGAGCCGTATCCCACCCAGCTCTTCTCTGGTCTGCACAGCTGCTGGGTGGCGGAACCTAGGGTCCTGGGTGCATTTTCCCACCTGAGCCTATTTTTTTACTGCACCCTTTCAGTCTGTCTGCTGTCCCCCCCATAAATTGGGGCTCTGCCCAAGGGGAACAGGCCGCATTGGGGAGTCACAACTCCACCTGACTAACCCTGCTTTTGCCACTGAAAGAACTGAAGCTGGAGCGGAGTGATGCAGAGGGAACCATGGACACCATACAGGTACCTTTTTCTTCTGGTCCATGCTCCCTGCATCCTCCACCCTCCTCACAGTGCGGCTGACTGCACCAGATGACCACTCCCCGGCCCTTTTGTGTGGCAGGGGAGGTCCTGTCCTCTGACCAGGGGATTGGGCACTCAAGCCCCGCAGAGAGGGTCTCCTGCCCCTGACTTCTCTTCCCAGCACCAAGCGGCACAAAATAGAATAAAGGGACTGGATGGTTCGGTAGGGTATGTAGTACTACAGATTGGAGGGAGGACTAGCGGGAGACACATAAATAAAAAAAAAAAGAAAGTGTCGGGGAAAAGGGTCCCCATTTCTTTGTTGTGCCCCTCCCCAACTTCGGGGTACTACAAAAGCATCCCCTGCTTCCAGAGTGGTTTTTGTTGTAGTTGTTGTTTGTTTGCTCTGCTGTATGTATCTCTTGTTGCATCTCCTTGCTGCTCCCTGAGTCCCAGGCACCTGAGTAACAATTTGCCATTGCTACCTGGCAGTCTTGGGGTGTGGACTAAATCATTTAAACTCTACTACCATGCCACTGGTTCAACTTTTTATAGTGTTCTCCTCCCACATCCAACAGACCTGGCCCTAGCTGCTTGCTCCGGCAAGCCCAATGCCTGCTGCTCTCTCCAATCCACCAATGAGGGACTGCTAGAGATTCCCAGCGCTTGTTTAAAGACACCTGGGACTAGGTCTTTTAGTTTATGTCCCCACCCTGTGGAATTCTTTACCTCATCGGGTGTTAGATTGCCTGATAGTCCAAAGCGGCTCAGAAAACACATCTTTTTAGCCTAGCGACACTGATTTTTATGTTGGCATGCATGCGCAGCCAACATCTTGCAATAGTGCAGATTTGGAGGTGTGGTCACTGTTGGGTGAATGCAGGGCACACATCAGTAGGTGCGTCCCTCATTCCCCAATCAGCCTGCATGCCGGCGCCACACCATGCATACTAATGTGGTGAGCACATCTAAGCAAAGGTCCACTGCAATGCGAGCAAAGCTCATCACACACAGCGGACCCTTCCTACGTGATCTGCCAGCTAGAAACATGGCGGCATAGTGACCACTAGGCACATGGCAGAGTCCCCGGTTGGCTTCCCACCCCCTCAAGTATGTGCTGATGGAGGAGCCCACTTCCTGTTGGCAGATTGTGTCCCCCCTCCTGCTTTCGTTGTTTGCCGACAGAGGTGCCCAATCCCCATCGGCATCCATTCCCCCCCTTTCCCGCTTTATGGTGCTGACGGGGGAGCCCACTCCCCGTTGGCATGATATCCTCCCCTTCTTCTGTGCCGACGGGGGTGCCCAATCCCATGTTGGCTACTGTACCCCCCAAAAAAGAACCACCTGTAAAAAAGAAAACTGTCCGGGATGTTTTTTTTTTTTACTATTTGTAAATAGAAAACGATCCATCGTAGTCTCCCTACCCACCACCCGCACCCACCCACTGCGCACCCTGCCTCCCCTCACCTCCCCTTACCCCATACTTACCTCCGGAGCTTGGCGCGATGATCTTCAGTGGAACGGGAACACGTCTTCACTCTTCAAAGCCGACTGCGAACTGAAGAAATGCCGGTAAGCTGTATAATGGAATAAATAAGGTTTTTTCAACTTTGATGCATATCTCGGGCATTTTTTGGAATTTTTGCACCAAATTTTCAACATGGGGTTTTTGGGATCCCTCCTTGTGAGTTCTGTCACTGTTATGACGTTAATCGGTCCCAAAAGGTGATGTTGCAGTCACTGCTCAGAATCACCTTTTGGGACTGATTAATGCAAGGACAGTGGCAGTGTTCATGAGGTGGGCTCTCAGAAAGCCTATGTTGCAAATTTGGTGGAAAAACTCCAAAAAATGGCTGTTTTATGAGCGTGCATTGCGCAGTTGCTACGCATGCTTGTAACTTTGCGAATTCACAATATTTTCATGCCAGATTTTCAACATTGTCATTTTTCTACACCTCCTTGTGAACAGTACAGCTGTCATTTTTCACATCCTGGCCAAAATGTGTTTCCACAATTCTGGCGCACAATACCGCGGTCGCTGTGGGAAATCAGTGTTCAGGGCAGATTACGAAAATGACAGTGACACTGTTCATCAGCAGAGGTCCTAAAATGCCTATGATGAAAATTTGGTGACGATACTCCATAAAATGACTGTGTTACGAGCATGCGTTGTGCAGTTTCCACGTACACTCGTAATGTTGTGCATTTATAATATTTTCACTCTGGATTTTCACCATTGGCATTTTTCCACACCTCTTGATGAACAATACAGTTGTCATTTTACATATCCTGCCCCAAATGTGTTTTTGCATGTCCAGCACAGAATAGCGCAGTCGCTGTGCGAAATCACTTTTTGGGACAGTTTGAAGAAATGACAGTGACACTGTACATGAGCAGAGGTGCTAAAATGCCTATGTTGAAAATTTGGTGCTGAAACTCCATAAAATGACTGTGTTACAAGTGTGCATTGCACATTTCCCACGCACCCTTGTAACTTCGCAAATTTGCAATATTTACATGCCACATTTTCACCACTGCCATTTTTTTACACCTCCTTATGAACAGTACAGCTGTCATTATTCACATCCTGCCCAAAATGTGTTTTCGCACTGCACTACCAAAGCCAATGCCAGTACGACAACATTCGGCATTGACAAATGCTTCTTAATGCCGCTGTTGTAATCATGAGTTTTAACTTGTCGTATTTATGGTTTTAATTAGTTGTATTTGTTTATTGATCTGTTTTAGTTAATTATGTACAAGTGCCTTGATTTTAGAAAGGTGCTTTTTACAAATAAAGTTTGATTTGATGACACTTTGCATAGCTCAGCACCCAGACGAGTTTGTCATTTGTTGCTTTGCTTGTTTAACCCCACTAGCCAACTATTTTCAAAGAGACCTGCCCAAGATGCATCTGCTGCTATTTTTTAAATCCAGAGAGACACACTAAGATGAAGCTTGTTTACAGGTGCAACCTGGAAACACAGGAAAGTTAATCACACAGTATGCAAGTGGGGGCTGTGGGATTCAAACCCAGAGTTTCCTGATTTGCAGCTCAGAGCCTTAAACCACTGCGCTAAACCTACTTTAGCTTAACTTTTCTGAAGGTTACCCTTAACACTTAGCCCAGCTAAGTACTTTGCTGAACCAACCCCAGCAGTGGCTAATTTACTTGCTTTGAAGGTTTGTTACCATGCTGTTTGCTTCCAATGGCCCCCCCCACCCCCACACACTTGGGGAAACTGGTTCTTGAAACAGCCCCCTGGTGACAATTCAGTTAGCCTGGATTTTTACTTGTGTTAGTAGGGTGGCTTTCCAGGTTTGGGGAGTTCCTGCAAACAAAGTATCTGTCAGAGGTAAACAAAGTAGGAGGTGTACAGATCAAATTGATTTGGTGGCTGGGTGCAGGAGACAAAGGTTAGGGGGTTCACTCAGTGCAAGCCTTCCAAATTAATGTATTTTAAAGATCTAGTGAAGCCAAAACAGGCAGACAGGAAAATAATGTAACTTAACTTGTAACTTTTTATTTCTGAAGTATTTTTCATTTTCCTTTTGCTCATCAGAAAAGTCTTTTACAGTATGTGATAACATTGTGCTGGATGTGTGGAACAGCTCTTAGTCTAGCAGCTGACATGAAAGAACTAGAATGAATTTATTTTATTTATTTATTTTAGTCTTTGGTAACCAGGTATGGTCCACTAGGCACAAGTGCCTGTTTTCAGGGGCAACCTGGGAGCACTATTTGGAGGGAATCTGTTTGAGCTGGACAGACCGCTGCTTTCAAAAGTTCAGGATGCACTTGGGAGACACTGGCAAGCCGTTGGGCAGAGATGTTACACTGCAGCGTGCTTGCAGAGTTACAGCACAATGGCCAAGGAGACAATGAGTTAATCCCTAGTCTACTGAAAGAATTAGAATAAATATATTTCAGCTGAACAGATTGCAGCTTTCAAAAGTTCAGGATGCACTTGGGAGACACTGGTAAGTCATTGGGCAGAGATGTTACACAGCAGCATGCTTGCAAAGTGTGGTCGAGTCTAAGGCAGCAAAGATGTTAAACAGCAGCCTGCTTATACACACACACACACACACACACACACACACACACACACAGCTCTTATTTCCTAGTGGCCAATCATGGTGGAGGGTTTCAAGCTCCATTGGGCATTCGGAAGGATACTTCCAAATGTCCAATGGAAGGCTGTTTTTAAAGCTACAATCTGATCCAAATAGGACTGTAGGATCTGCCGACAGCCCTAAAAATGTCCTAAGGCACTCAAACCAACAGGGAGAATTACTGGAATCTTAATTTTTCCACATCCCCTTATCTTTTGGCTACCACATTCTAAGTACCTCACTGGCAGGGAGAAGTAGACCTAGAGGCAGAAAGGGAAAAAGGAAAATTAGAAAAAATTAAAGGAGACTCGTAGGTGGCCTACCTACAAAAAGAGATAGAATAAGGTAAAGAAGAGATGAGGATACTGTTGCAACAGTCTTAAAGCAGGAAGAAAAGGAAATAGAAAACGGTCCCTAGGCCCCCCTCCCATGCCAGGGTAGGGCACTTGCACTACCACAGGGCACCCCATAGCTCCATCCTGGGCCCGCTCTTGTTCTCGCACTTCATGAATAACCTCCCTTCCACCTGCCAAACCAACCGGCTAGTCCTTTACCCCAACTGCAACAACATTAACCTGGACACAATGTTCAGTAACTTGCAGGCTGACTTCAGCAAGCTACACACTTGGTTCTCTGCCAAAGGCATGGTTCTCAACTCCAAGAAGACTAAGTTTATGATATTCTCTGACCCAGGAGAGCCCCAGTCATGGGCTGATCCCTCTCAGACAATCTTGGTAACATCATAGAACAAGTCTACAAATTCAAATACCTTGGACTCTACCTAGACCCTCACCTGACCTACAGTATCCATATTACCAACCTCATCAAGAAAATCCGTATGAGGCTAGATCTCTTACACCAAATCAGAAAGTTCATTATCCCTGTCTCCAGACTATGCCTTGCCAGCTCCCTTCTCCTGCCTCTCCTTGATTATGGCTGTATTGTCTACTTCCCCCCCCCTAGCACACCCCCCCCAATTTCTCCAAACTGAGGACTACATACAATAATACTGCACACTTGATGACCCGCCTCCTCTGGATCACCCATTACTGTACCCTCTATGCCTCCCTCAACTGGCTCACCCTTGAAGACAGGTTCCAACTTAAAATGCTCTCATTCATACACACAGTTCACCATAACCTACTGCCAATCAGTGTTCAAATCAAATCAGACTTTTATAGCGCCTTTTCAAATATCAAAGAGCGTATACAATAAAAACAGTCAATCAGATAAAAGATATCAAAAATGTTAAAATAGGCAGCAGTAATACAAACTAAACATTGTCCCCAAAAGCTAGACTAAATAAATATGTTTTCATGTTAACTCCCTTTTCCCCTAAGCGGAGTACAAGAGGGGCTGACTGTTAAATCTTTGACACCCCATTTTACTGCACCAAACATGTGCAGAACTCCATCACATACAAGGGCTGTACGTTTTGCAATTAACTGCCCCTGAATGTCAGGCCTGTAGTTCAGTTGGCTCCTTAAGCTCCTCCCTCAAGGACCACCTCCTCCAATTCACCACTTGTCCCTGGCCCGGTAGGCAACCCCCCAATGCCCACCAACCCTTGAGTCATCGTAGAGTTTATATATATCTGCATACAGGCTCTATTATTGTGTGCTCTGTATTTTGTTTCTAATCTAGATGATCCTGTCATACACACTGTTCCTATTGTAAATACTGCAACATTTAGTGAATATTGTTTTACTTTTTTCTCCGTATAATCGATTTTCTGTACCACTGGACATTTGTGAAAATGGGCATTTTTGCTCTCATATGTTCCAGTACAAAAATAAAACTGAATTGAATTGAAAGAAGAGGGCAATCTGTGCCCTCCATCTTGGACTGACACAATAATAACAGTGCTCCCAAAGCTGTGGAAATCTAGAGAGAATTATGCAGCTTACCATCCAGTATCCCTACTAAATCAGGATCTGAAGATTTTCACTAAAATCCTGGCTAGTGGATTACAGAAAATAATAGAAACGTTGATAATCCCGACCAGACAGGGTTTATTCCTAACAGGAAACAAGCATTTGTCAATGCCGAATGTTTGCTTGCTGGCATTGGCATTGGTAGTGTAGGAGTTAGAGAGCTGCATAATAGGAATGGCAGTGAAGTACTGAACTGAAGCCAACCCCACCACCACCCTGCAGAGAGTGACAGGCATTGGGGTGTGCCTTTGGGTCATCAGGCATAACAGCCACGCCATTTCACCACACCCTACCCTGCAAACACCGACAAGTGTCACAGTGTGCCTTGGGGTCTTTGGCCCTTATGCTCACCCCATTCCATCAGGAAATACAGTGAGATGGGTACTATATAGGAGAATGGGGTGAACTTTGGGGCTGAAGAGTCCAAGGCACACCTCGATGCCTCTCACTGGCTGCAGGGTGTGGAATGGTATGAGCATTACAGGCGAGAATCCCAAGTCACACCTCTGATGCCTGTCAGTCTGTACAGGGTGGGGCGTTATGGTCGGAAACCCTAACGCCTCAGGCGTTCATTGGCATTTTCACTCCAAATTTTCAACATGGGTTTTGTGACCCCCACATTATGAACAGTGGCAATATCAGTTTGTTAGCCGAAAGCTGATTTTGCACAGCGACTACGCCATTTGGCACCATGGGTGCGAAAACACATTTTGAACAGGATGTGAAAAATGACAGCTGTACTGTTCATGGGGAGGTGCAAAAAATGTCAATGTTGAAAATCTGCAGTGAAAATATTTAAAAAACTGGTGAAGTCACGAGCGTGTGTAGAAACTGCACAATGCACTCCCAAAATGCAATTAGTTTGGGGATTTTTTTACAGCAGATTGTCAACACAGGCATTTTAGAACCTCCACTCATGAACAGTGGCACTGTCATTTTCTTAATCTGTCCCGAGCAGTGATTTCCCACAGCGACCACGCATTTCTGTGCTGAAAGTGCGAAAACACATTTCTGCCATGGTGTGAAAAATGACAGCTGTACTGTTCATGAAGAAGTGTGGAAAAATGCCAGTGGTGAAACTCTGGACTGAAAATATTAGAAATCCATGAACTTACGAGGGTGCATGGAAACTGAGCAATGCTCGCTCATAACACAGTCATTTTATGGACTTTTTTCACCAAATTTGCAACATAACCATTGTAACACCTCTGCTCATGAACAGTGTCACTGTGATTTTCTTAATCTGTCCCGAACATTGATTCCGCACACCAACTGCACCATTGTGCGCTACATGCGCGGAAACATGTTTTGGGCAAGATGTGAAAAATGACAGCTGTACTGCTCATAAGGAGGTGTGGTAAAATGGCAATGTTGAAAATCTGGAGTAAAAACAGTGAAACTTCACGAACCTACCAGCATGCGTAGGAACAGGGCAATGCATGCTCGAAAAACAGTCATTTTTGGGAATTTTTTCACCAAATTTTTAACATAGCCATTTTAACACTTCTGCTCATGAACAGTGTCACTGTGATTTTCTTAATCTGTCCTGAACATTGATTTTGCACACCGACTGTGCCATTGTGCGCTACATGCGCGGAAACATGTTTTGGGCAAGATGTGAAAAATGACAGCTATACTGCTCATAAGGAGGTGTGGTAAAATGGCAGTGTTGAAAATCTGGAGTGAAAATATTGAAAATTCGCAAACTTATGAGCGTGCGTAGGAACAGCACAACACATGCTCGTAAAACAGTCATTTCTGCGAATTTTTTCACCAAATTTTCAACATAGGGTTTTTAGGGGCCTACCTCATGAACTGTGACACTGTCATTTCATAACTTGGTCCCAAAAGGTGGTTCCATGCAGTGATCGCGAAATCACCTTTCAGGGCCGATTAACAAAATGACAGTGACAGAATTCATGAGGTGGGGTCCTAAAAACCCCATGTTGAAAATTTGGTGAAAAAATTCCCAAAAATGCCCGAGATATGCATCAAAGTTGAAAAAACCCTATTTATTACATTACACAGCTTACGGCATTTCTTCAGTTTGCAGTCGGCTTTGAAAGAGTGCAGACGTGTTCCCGGTCCACGAAGATCATCGCACTGGGCTCCAGAGGTAAGTATGGGGTGGGGAGGCAGGGTGGGCATGGGTGGGGAGCAGGGGTCAGGACAATCAGCGAGGAAGGTTTTTTCTTTCAGTTTTTTTTTCTTGTATGACGGGGGACTTGTGCCACGCTGGGGTGGGCTCCCAGTGTGGCATCAGGTTGTCTGTTGGGGGGGGACCATTGGAGCCGACGGAGGATTGGGCACCCACATCAGTCATACAGACTGCTGCTGCACTGGGATGGGCTCCCAGTGAGGCACCTGGAACTCTGTTGGGGGGGCACAGCAGAGCCGACGGGGAAGTGGGCACCCCTGTCGGCCATACAGTGTGTGCGGAGGGGAGCGCATTAGCACACAATATGCGTGCATGCATGTGCGTGAGGGGGCGCATGCACACTCAGTAGCTTCTCACTGCTCACTGAAGCAGAGCTCTGCCTTTCAACTGTACGGCACTGCATTTTCAACTGCTGTCAAGGACAGCTGCAGCATTCATTGGCGAACTGTGGCCATTCCTGCAAACACACTGACTGCCTTGGAAGACAGGGTGCCACACCTATGAAAACTCGGATGATGGCACTATGTTTCTTGCACATGCATGCAAGCAAACTTAATTAAGTAACAACATTAGGCAATGCAAGGCAAATTTTATTTCTTAGGCGCCCGATCCCGGAGGCTCTGGGTACCATACAAAGCAAGATAAAAGGGTAGTATACACATATAGGGTAGATAAAGACACATATAGAATACATAATATAATAAAAACAGCAGGACTAAGACAGTAAGAAAAGCTTTGCCTGAAGAGCAGATACAGAGATATTCATAGTCTGTCTTTATAAGACTATGTCTGGGAATGCCAAGTTTAATAGGTGAATCTTGAATTGGGCTTTAAAGACCTCAACCGAAAGGGCATTCCCACAGGATGGGGCCAGTAATGCTAAAATCCCTTTTGCCAGCAGTTTTTAACTTTGTCCTGGGAATTGTCAGGAGTCCCCTTGAGGAGGAACAGAGGAGCGAACAGGAGCAGCAGGTTTTAGTAGGTCACCCAGGGCCAGGCAGTATAGTGCAGTGGTTTAGGGCTCTGAGCTGCAAATCTGGAAACCTGGGTTTGAATCCCACAGTCCCCACTTGCATACTGTGTGATACTGAGCAAGTCACTTAACTTCCTTGTGCTCCCAGGTCGCACCTGTAAACAAGCTTTCAACTTGGTGTACCACTCCTGGTTAAATGATTGGGGGGGGGAAGCCCATGTAGGGCATTAAAGGGCAGTAAGCCCACCTTGAAGATAACCCTCCGCCTTACTGGCAGCCAGTGCAGTTCACACAATACTGGGATGATATGACTGAACTTTGACAGTCCAGTCAGCAGTCTGGCGGCAGCATTTTGCACCAGCTACAGTCGGCGGAGGGTACCTCCAGAGACCCCTAAGTAGAGCGCGTTACAGTAATCAAGCTTGAATGTCACAGAGGCATGCATCAATGTGGGGAGGTCCCTAGGTGGAACTAGGGTTGATCTTGGCAATATTCCTTAGATGGTAGAAACTGGTTTGGACAACAGAAGACACCTGATGTTCAAATGTCTTTGAACAGTAGAACAGGAGAAATGTCTTTGAACGGGAGATTTTTCAACATAATAAGTGGTTAAGCAAGGTCTCCAGTCCTACAGGTCAGAGTATTCATAACACAGAGAAGGTATTTATTACCTGAACTGGGCATATTTAAAGGCTACACTGGCAAAAAATGGGTTTCAGGGATGGATTTAGAAGATGGATAGGGTGGTTGTATCTAGCCCACAAAGCAAGAGTGAAGGCAAACGGTACCCTATCATGCCCAGTAAGAACTGAAAGACAGCAGACAAGGAGGCCCCTTATCCCCACTGTTATTCACATTAAGCATGGAACACCTATAAAGGGAGCATAGAATATTGAGGGGATAACAGTGGCTGGGGTGAAAAACAAAATATCCTTATATGCAGACAATATTCTTATCTATATAAGGAATCTGGAGGATGCTTTCCCACCGCTTCAAAATCTACTGGACAGATTCAGTAGGCTAGTGGAGTTTACAATTAACAGAGGAAAGAGAAATGATAACAATTAGTTGAGAAATAACAGCTACACTAAAACGACTCATACCTTTCAAATGGGTGAGTATGAAGGTAAGCTACTTGGGGGTTCAAATTTACATGACTTTGGCTGCACTATATAAAACAAACTATTGCAAACTAAAGCAGGAGATCTAATCTGGCCTAAAGCTGGGTCAAAATTACCCTTTAGCTTCGCAAGTCATTTATTTTTTACATTTGCAAGTTAAATAGATGCAATTAAACTGACTGTGCTCCCAAGATTATTTCTGCTGTCTACACCACCTATTAATACCCCAATGGGGACTGGCAGGAAATGGAGAGGGTCATGAGTAAATTTATATGGCTGGGTAAGAAGCCCAGAATTAAGCAAGAAACAATAGCAAGAGAAAAGGAGCAGGAAGGAATGGGCCATCCAGATTTATGACAACATGAAAATGCAGCCCCAATAGTGCAAACAATAGAGTTAATAAGAGACAAGAAGGAGGTGGGATGTATGGCTTTGGAGAGGAAGGCACACTCTACCATTCAGGTGAGGGTGCTGCCTTGGATCCTGACAGAAACACATGAAATGAATCTGATCACAAATCAATGGAGAAAGTATTCCCTCTCACACTCAAGCCAAAATTGTATGCTGTGTGCCAAGGATTTATTACACGTGTGAAATATACACTTTTTGCATTTCCCTAGTTTGTCTGTGTCAGCTCTTTAAGTGTATTGAGTATCTGTTTACAAACATTCTATTCAGTATATGAAATGTAACCTATATTTCCAGTATTAACTGGCTTTACCCAACTGTGGTGAACTCTTCTTATAATTCAAAGTTAAAAATGTGTTTTTCAGCCTGTAACAGCATTTATTAGAACTTTTACATATGTATTTGTCTAAAAGGAAATTTACAAGTATTTTTTGTATGATACCTCTTTAATTGTGATGTCATATTGAATTATCTATATAAAGAATGTTTGTGGTCTTATTAAACAATAGTAAACAATAGTAAGCCAAATGTTGATCTCAACAATCGACTATGGAAACCATATCAATTGGCATGCAACCAACACACAAATTAAAAAGTGGAAGTCCTATATAATAAACGTGCACATTTTATATTATCAGTGGACCAAAGATCACATTTTTATTTCCCTACTTGGATACTCTCTCTTTAGAGAAGACAAAGGTGGGAAACATGGAGGGGGATATGCCATTTATCTCTGGGACTCCCTCCTAGGTCTCCCCCTCCCAAAACCCGAGTTACAACATGGTGCCCAATCTCCCTAAAAATCACTCCTGGCACCTCAAAAGCCTCCCTTATCATCACTGCTGCCTACATTCCCCCGAACAACCAAAATCTTGCCTTGCAATCTCTACTAGATTACATCTCCCTCCAACCAAGCAAAATGGAGCAGATAATAATGGGTGACTTAAACCTTAACTGGCTTGCCAGCTCAGCGACCCATGCTAAAGATGCCTTTGCTGTGCTTGACCTCACCCAAGTGGTTTCCTCCCCCACCGCCCACATCCAACTAATGGTAGTGCCACTCTACTGGACCTTGTACTCTCTAACACGCCCCATAAAATCACTAACATGGCAGTGCTGCCAAATGCCCTTAGTGTTTACTGCCCAGTCATTTGTGTCTGGATCTGTAACCTGGAAAAACCTAAGCCTGCCTTTACCTTCAGGAGGCATCTGCACCCTGGCAACCTAACTACTTTGTGAGCGCCTTGCCAGCTGGGCCTGGTCCCCTATAAACCTTGCCTCCAATATTGACACTGCCCTCAGCTATTTCACACACTCTTTTAACCTGGCCTGCAACACCTATGCGCCCCTCTCCAAATCTCTAGTTAAGAAATACAGCTCACACTGGATCACCCCCACCCTCATCAAGCAGATGTGACTCAGGGACAACCTCTGGCACAGAGCCCTTGAGTCTGGGGAAATCCACTGATAGACAAGCCTACAGAGCTGCCTGTAACAAGTGCACCTGTGCTATTCGTAGTGCAAAAGCAACATACTACAGAAACACCCTCGCTTCCACCTGCGGCTCTTCACATAAGTTCTGGGACAACCTAAAGGAACTTAATGGAAAAACTCAGTCTCCATCCCCATCACAGCTTATTATTGGTGGTGCAATCTCCACAGACCCACAAAGTATCGCCAATGGCCTAAATGATGCATTTTCTGACCTTTCTTCTACACTACCTGCAAACCTTTTTGACCCCACTCCAGACCCTCCCCAAACCGTTCTCCAATACCCACCATTCCACTTCTGTATTCCCCCCATCTGCTGCAAAACCTATCTGCTTAAAGCCTTAAATGGTGCCAGCCACAGCAGTGACACTCTTGATCTCAATCTCCTTCGCACTACGCTAGATGTTGTCCTTAGCCCCCCTCACTGACCTTCTCAACCACTCCCTTTGCCTTGGACAGTTCCCCCTAGCTTGAAAAATGGTGGTAATCACCCCTACACACAAGGGTGGTGGTCGATCCTCCCCTGGAAACTACAGGCTGATCTCCACCCCCCCCATCCAAAGCCTTGGAAAAAATAGTTGCAGCCCAAATAACAGACTACCTCAATGAGCACAACCTCCTTTGCATGGAGCAACACGGTTTTCGTCATGGTTCCAGCACCACAACTGCCCTCCTAGAATTTTCCACATTCATTCACACTGTCCTTTATAAAGGGTACCTTGCCAGCACAGTCTTCATTGATCTGTATAAGGCCTTTGACTCAGTCTGCGACTCCCCTGCTCATAAACACCCTCACACTACTTGGTTTTGCCCCAGGCCCAGTAAACTGGGTCACCAACTACCTCACTGCCCAAACACAATGCATAAGAATAAACAATACACTCTCAAGCCCATGTCAGGTCCACTCCGGGGTCCCTCAAGGCTCCATTCTTGAGCCACTACTATTTAGCTTATACCTAAACACACTGCCCAACTCATGCTCAGAAAACATTCTCCTTTATGCAGATGATGCTGTCCTTTTCACATCCCACCTTGACCCTGTCCAACTTCAGCATGCACTACAAACATCCTTTGCTCATACCCAACAGTGGTTCCTAGACCACAGACTCATAATTAATCTAAAAAAAAAAAAATGTTCTTTACCCACAACCAAAATAAATTCACTGCCTGTTCTGTCCTGCACCCACCACCACGTTGAGCAGGTAAATACAAATACCTTGGTATTGTCTTTGACTCTGCCCTCACCTTTCATGAGCATTTCCACATCCTCTGCTCAGCCATCAATACATGCCTAGGCCTTCTATACCGTTATAGGACCTGTCTCCCACTGGAGGAGCTAAAACTCACTATCGACTCCTCAGTTATATCCCTTGTGAATTATGGACTGCTGGTATATGGTGTGGCTGACAACACCGCCTTGGGCAAAATCAAGCTCTTGATCAATAAAGTGTTCGGCTTCTCACAAGGGCTGAAAGGCTTACCCATTCCTGTATGCTATACTCCTTGTCAAGCCTCCTCTCTTTTGATAAGCGACTGCTGTATCAATCCTGCTTGCTCATCCAAAAAATTCTCCTAGGACTGACCCCTCCTGGTCTGTCTATGATACTCAGCACTTCCCTTCCGACTGTCTCCACTCGTAGCTCCACCAAAACTTTACTGTTAGTACCCAGGGTCAGGATATCCCTGGCACAGAGGTCCTTCTGGTATAGAACCGCTACTTGGTGTAACACCCTCCCCACTAGCATCACATCTGAACATAGGATTGGGCCATTTAAATCAACCCTCTGTAACTGCTTGATAAACTCCTGCATCTGTACCTGCACCTAAATCAGCTTCCTGCAGGTCCTCATCCAATACAGTGACCTCAATCTCTCTCACTGCATATATGTTTCTGGGTACTCCATCCTGCATAGCTACAATCATATATAGGCGTTTTCGCATGTAAAAATTTTTCCTGTTTGTATTTATCCCTCGCTGTTATTGTTACAGTTCTTTGTATATAATGTAAATAATTGTACGTATCTGCACTGATGTCTGTAATTCCATGCTCTGTCTGTATAACTGCCCCGTTCTGTATGTTGTATGACGAGCAGCCTTTGTAAATGAGTCCCCCACTCAAAGGTTTGTAATTCAAATATAATAAATAAATAAAATAAATAAATGTATTGACCAGGGTAAACTGGCTCACAATTAGGAATAAGATAAAAAGATCTACAGTAAATCCAATTAAGAAACACAATGGTAACAGGAAAACCAGGTTATTTAGCCAGAAGAATACAAAGGATAAACCATACACATAATCTTAGGGCGAGAGGAAAATTGAGGGACATAAGTATCAGGACTCCACAAACAAAATATAGAGAGATGCCCTTTTTGAACTCATTAATCAAATATTGGAATGAACTAACTTTGCAAACTAGAAATTTATATGAAAATAAAAATAGGTTTAATACATCCCTGAGGCAAGAGCTGACCATTAAATGCTGCTGCTATGATTGAGTCATGATTATATTTATGTACACATGAATGTTTTATATTTTGTCCTGTGGATGTGTGGTTCTGATGCTCTTATGTATTGCAATAAATTTAAATGTTATGAAGCTGGAACTTTTAATTAACTTGACATCCAGGATCACCTTGTAAATGGGACTTGTCCCAATGGTGTACATCACCCTTTCCTGTTGGAAAAATAAAGATGCTACTACTACTTAATTGCCGCCCCCCCCTCCCCGGACAAAGAGCTACATGAGTCTTGAAATGCTGTGGCTTGTCCTGTTCTGTTGATTTTCGCATGTGTGAAAAACCCTTGATGCTCAGCATACAGTTTTAACTTTTGTCATTTCATTGCGTACCTTTTTGTTTATTTTGGTCTCATTGTTTAAGGTGCAGCATTTCTACTTGGAGAGCTGTTTGAAACCTTTGCTCACATTGTCTTTTTAGTTTATTTGGCAGCCTGAGTTCCGACTGCAACAGAGGTTGCTTGTGATATCTAAATTACTTTGTCTCCACATACCTTTGCTGGAGATACATTAGCTGAAGTTTTTTTTTTGTTTGTTTTTTTTCAATTGTTTAGCCAGGTGAGACACACTAAGCTGAAAGCTTTTTTACAGGTGCAACCTGGGAGCACAGAGAAGTTAAATGACTTGCTCAGGGTCACATAGATACATAGATACATAGATACATAGACAGTGTCGGCAGATAAGGGCCTATGGCCCACCCAGTCTGCCCATTTGAGCTTGTAAGTTCAGTTTGTTTTCCTAGAAGTCTGTTTCCCTTACCCCTGACCTCTAGAATTCCTTTATGTCTATCCCATGCATTCTTAAATCCGTGATTGTTTCTGCCCCCACCACTTCCTCTGGCAGGTGTTCCACTTGTCCACCACCTGTTCTGTGAAGAAATTCTTTCATGTTTCCTCTGAATCGCCCTCCCTCCAACTTCATCCCATGCCTCTAGTCCTGGAACATCTTTTCGCTTTAAAAATAGTGTTTCCTGCACCCTGTTCCTCCCTGTAAGATACTTGTATGTCTCTATCATATCCCTCTCTCCCTCCCTCACCTCCAGGAGTACATGTTCAGTTCCTTCAACCTGTCTTCATGGGACTTGTGATGCAATCCATGCACCATCTTTGTTGCCCTCCTCTGAACCTTCTCTACCCTGTCTATGTCCTTACGTAGGTATGGTCTCCAGAATTGTACACTGTACTCCAGGTGGGGCCTCACTAGTGTCTTGTATAGCGGAATTATGACCTCCCTTTTCCTGCTGGTGATGCCCCTGCCTATACATCCCAGCATCCTATTTGCTTTACCTGCTGCCTTGTCACACTGTTTCCCTACCTTGAGGTCATCAGAGATGACAACCCCAAGATCCCTTTCCTGCTTGGTGCATGCAATATCCTCACCCCCCAACTGATATATTGTGCCAGGGTTTTTGTGCCCCATATGCATTATCTTGCACTTCTTTGCATTGAATTTCAACTGCCAAACCCCTGACCATTTTTCAAGTTTCTGCAGGTAGCTTCTCATTCTGTCTACACCCTCTGGTGTGTCTACTCTGTTACAGAGCTTTGTGTCATCAGCGAACAGTGAAATTCTGCCTTCTAGATCCTAGCAATGTCACTGATGAAGATGTTGAATAGGACCGTCCCAGCACTGATCCCTGTGGTACCCCACTGTCACTCTTCCTCTGTGGAGTGACAGCCATTTACCACCACCCTCGTGTCCTGCCACCCAGCCAGTTACCTACCCACCACACTACTGTCCTGCCCACACCCATATTCCCCAGTTTGTGTAATAGTCTTCTATGTGGCACAGTGTCAAAGGCCTTGCTGAAGTCCAGATAGGCCATGTGCACTGCCCTCCCCTGATCCACCTCCCTAGTCACCCAGTCAAAAAATTCAACGAGGTTGGTCTGACATGACCTCCCCCTGGTGAAACCATGCTGCCTTGAGTCCTGTAGTCCATTGACAACCAGATGTTCCACCAATCTCTTCTTCAGTAGTGCTTCCATACATAGTGTATGCAAGTGGGGGCTGTAGAATTCAAACCCAGGTCTCCAGCTTTGCAGCGCAGAGCCTTAAACCACTGTGCTATACTGCCTCCCATTTGCTCTTATTTACCCACCGGCATTTTTTATTTTTAGCCACGGGGTTTTTCAGTGCGACCGCTGTTGTACCTAGTCTTGTTACTTGTACTTACATCACCGGGGCTCCCTCTGAACTCACTACCAGAAGCACTTGGTGTTGGCCTTCAGTTCAATCTCTGGCTTGCTAAGGATTCAATATTGAATATCTAAATGTATGAATTTTGATTTTCGAGAGGCTGCTATGAGTTGTCACAGCAGCGAAGAGTCAGAGACTGAAGTATTAGCAGAAATAATACAAGGAGCATGTTGATCTACTCCACCGGTGGCCAACAACAGTTTCAGCAGACCTCGGAACAGATAAAGGGAAAGCAGCAGGCTGGTGATATTTTTTCAGATAAATTTAAGGGACTGCCTAAACACTCAGATAACACTATGAACTTATTCAATAAACTTGAGAGACTTAAATTTTCTGAGGTTAATGTGTACTATACTGTGGAGACATTCAAGAAGTACAAAGAAACTGACTCTGCCCTAGAGGCTCAAGAATTAATGACACCTAACAAAGGATTGCTAAAAGAAATGTACAAAACCAGATGGGAGACAGCCATTGACACTTGGTCCAGAAACTTGGTTGTTTTTATTTTATTTATTTATTTTTTAATTCTCGGATTACAAGTACTGTACCTTTGAGCACAGGACAGCTTTCTTACAAAGAAGGCAGTATAGTGCAGTGGTTTAAGGCTCTGAGCTGCAAATTTGGTGACATCTAGCAGTCCAGACCTGGGTTTGAATCCCACTGCTTCCACTTGCCTACTGTGTGACCCTGAGCAAGTCACTTAACTTCCCTGCCCTCCCAGGTCGCACCTGTAAAAAAGCTTTCAGCTTAGTGTGCTACTCCTGGTTAAACAACTTAAAAAAACAAAGGCTCCATGTCAAAGAGTGGGGAGAGGTAAGACAGACAGATAACAACATAACTATTACAGATATCAGTGAGACATAACTATACATAATAGACAGAGAATTCAAGCTACATTTATATTACAATATTGGTGGTATACACTAAGAGGGGGTAGAAGCAGAGGAGGGTAAGGAAAGCGTGTGATGGGTAGCAGCCAGGTGGCCGTGTCTTGAATAAGGAGAGGAAGGTGGAGATGGGTGAAGTAGAAAGAGTAGTAGGGTGGTAGAGGGAGAACAGCATAAGGAGTAGAAAGAGGGAGAGAAAAGGAAAGGTGGGGGGGGAAACACAGACGAGAAAGTGCCAGGTGGTCAAATGAGCCTGGGGTCTAAGCCAGGCTCTAGCACTGATTCATTGGTGATTGATGCAAGAGTGGAGAAGTGCTGGTGAGAGGTGGAGAGCAGGCTAAGGGCCCGACAGGTTGTGGAGGGAAGGCTAGTTTCTCTTGCTGGTAAGTGCTGTAGTTAATTAGGGCAATCACAAGTACTCTCATTCAAGATGTGCTGGTGCAGAAGGTGTTTAAACTTGATCAGATGTGTTAGGCTGGTTAGTTCAGAGTCTAGGTCATTTAGCCAGTTCAGGGCTCTGTATAGGAAAGAGCACTGGCATTGAGTAGTTTGGAACCTTGGTACGAGTAGGAGCTCAGTTTCAGAGGCCTGGGTCAGGTAGGGCTTTAAGGACCTGGGCAGTATGCAGGAGATTCCAGGTGGTAAGGCTCCAGTGAGCTCTTTTTTCCCTAGCATACAAGACTGGTACTTGATCCATCCTTGGAGATTTAGCCAGCCAGTTTGTGCGTTAAGATCACATGTATGGGTGAGGTGGTCCGAGTCTGTGATGAGCCTACAAGCTTTGATAGTGTTACATTCAGCCTCTTTAGGGAGGTAGCAGATGCGGCTCCATAAAGTATCAGGCTGTAATCAATCGTGGATAGTACCGAGCTGTAGACAGCGAGTTAAGGGCTTCTGGGGTCAGATTTCTTCTATGCCTAAAAAGCAAGCCTAATTTCGAATTCACAGACTTGGCAATGTTTTCAATGTGAGGTGCATAGGTGACATGCCTGTCCAGGGCTACACCGAAATATCTGAAATGTTGAACTTGTTCTACTGGGGCTCCATGGTTGTTTTTTACTGTCAGGTCATGTGACCGATGCTTGTGACCGGTGGAAGAGAACAACAGGAGCTTAGTTTTTTTGTAATTCAGGACAAGTTTGTGAGATTGGAGCCATCTTTTGACTTCATGGAAACCAAGTTGTAGGTTGTCCTTAAGTGTGGCTGGATCTGAGTTGCTTGTATAGACGACAGCATCGTCGGCGTATAGGAGCATTTGTATTTGACAGGTGTGTGGTAAGCTGTTCAGGAAGATACTAAACAGGAGAGGACCAAGAATGGACCCTTGAGGGACACCAGATAGGACATTTTGTAGCTCAGAGACAACACTGGGTATCTTCACCTGTTGCAACCTATCCATGAAGTAGCTGTTGAACCATTGCAGAGCGGTTGGTGAGATATCAACTGTTTCAAGATGATCAAGGAGTAGTTTGTGGTTCACGGTGTTGAATGCTTTCGTTAGGTCAAAAAAGCAGCACCAACTAGCCTGTGTTTGTCGAATGATTGATGGATGAAGCTAGTGAATTCTAACAGAGCAGTGGTAGTACTGTGCTTTTTCCTGAAACCATGTTGCTGAGGACATTGTAGAACATACTTATCAAGGTAGTCTACCAACTGGTTGGAAACTATACGTTCGAGGACTTTTGATAGTGGGGGGAGTATTGATATCGGCCTGTAGTTGGAGTGCTGTGTATGATCACCGGACTTATGCACCGGGGAAACCAGCACGGTTTTCCATACTTCAGAGAACTGTGATAGAGTGAGGGATAGATTTAGTATTTTGGCTATTGGTGGGAGAACTTCTTCAAGGGTAAGTGCAAGGAGTTTGAGGTCAAGCGAGTCTCCACTATGTCTGGATTTGCCCAAGACTTTTGTTAGAAGCTTTTGGACTTGGGCTAGGGTCACCCGTTTGAAATAGAAAGGAGGGTAGTTGAGTTTATTGGTTTCCATGTACTCAGCAGATGATGCAGGGGCATCATCAAAAAAGTCTTTTGGGAGGACACCCGACAGGTTGGTGAAGACAGAGTTAAATGTATTTGCAATTTGTAGTGGGTCAGTGATGGGATTGCCATCCTCCATTACTACTGTTGGTGGGTTCTTTTGTTGTTTGCCTGTGATGTCTTTTATGTTAGACCAAAATGTTCTACTGTTACCCCAAGAGTTTGATAGTAGTTCTCTCTGATGCCTACTTTTTGCCAGTCGAATTTCCCCTAGTGCAGGTATTTCTGGCAGCTTTGTATGTTTGCAAATCATGTTGTTTCATTGATGATTTAGCCAGTTACCATAAATGGTCCCGTATTTTCATACTATCTACTATAGAGATGTGATCCATGAGTTAACAGATCCTCGAACCTTCAGTTTCCTAGGAGAGGCATGGATATAACAGGCAGCATTGAAAATCCTGATGAAATGCTCAAGTGTGAAATTAATGTCATCTGCTGTGTCCAGAAAAGACCAGTCCTGGAAACGTAGTTGCTTTTTTTAGGAGATGCAAGTGCCCATGCTTTAGTATGCGGTTGTAGATAGTTTGAGGTGGGGCAGCATTGAATTTATTTGACCAGCTGCAGGTGATTGGGGAGTGGTCTCTGACAGAGTCTGGGTGAACCGTTATATTTGTGATATGATTTAGGTGATTTGAGATAATCCAGACAATGGTAGCACTGGTTCTAGTTTTATAATTTATTCTGGTCAGAGGGTCTACGAGTTGCGTGAGATGCAGAGATGCCAGTATGTCCTTTATAACTTCAGTTGCGCCCAGTGGCCAGTTTATATTGAAGTCTCCCATTAAAATCAATTTGGAGTGATGCTTTTGTGACTGAAGGTGGTCCAGTATACTTAGTAAGCCATGAGTTGGGTCCTCAGGAGGTATGTAGATTGCGAGTATAGTGAGGGCTTTGCCATGGGCACCCAGGAGCACGTTTACCCCTAAAGCTTGGGCAGAACACCCAAGGTCTATTTGAGGCATGGCCAGTCCAGTAATGGAATTTTTTAGGTAAATTGTGCAACATCCGCCCTCTCTTGGCGGTTTGATCAAGCCTAAAAATAATGTATCCAGGCGGGGCAATTGCATTATCCAGGATTTTAGGTGATAGCCAGGTTTCAATGACAGATAATATATCTGGATTGTGGATAGCCACCCAAACCTTCAGGAGGTCAATTTTATTTAGGAGTTGAAATCCTAATTGATCAGAATACAGACAAGCACACGTACATTCTGACTGCAATTACAGATTTGGAAGGGGATATTGTCAAATCAGATAATACAGGATAATTCAATATCTTAAATAAGTAAGTAAAGTTTTATTTATACAAAGCACCCTTCCATAGCTCAGGGCGCCTTACACCATACTCACACAAAGTAAAAACACATTAAAATAACATAACTAAAATTCAACACATAGAAGCTTAAAATCTTAAGTTCCCTGCAGGATAAAATTATAGCCCATGAAAAGAAAATTATAGCCGGAAAACAACATAAATTTAATTGTGTCACCACAGATTATAATATCAAACATATTTACCAGTAGGACACTAAACAACGTTCCAGGTCACATGGGAGGTCTAAATCTAGAAACAGAATATATAACAGAAACAAAACACCGCAAAATCAAACTTCTGAACAAAGATCAGATTCTGCCACTAGTGCCTCAGAGTAATCTTTGAATCATGATCTAGTGAGTGTGAACAGTCACAAGAAGTTACTGAGAGAACTGGCACTAAGCCAAAAAAATCCTCAGGCCAAAAGACGGGGGAGGGACCCGGTGGGGGGGATGACAAAAAGCACAAAATAAAATCAAAAAGTACCAGAAGAGAATCAACATCTGCTGAGAAGTCAAGACCAGTATTGAATCTTCCTAGCACAACACTCACAGAATCACAAATATTAGTTTTGTCACATGGTTTATCTTTTATTCCTGAGCCTCCAGTTGATAAATTTCTTTTACAGGTGATTCAGAAAAAACCTTTAGAAAAATAAGGGTAAAACAATTTTTCTTGCACAGAAATAACATGGACAAGGAACTTCTGCAATCAATTTCATCTGTTACTGATGGTGACACAGATCTGGTACTTGAGACTATGCTACCGCCCCACACTTGTGATATTGAGGCATCAACCAACAATATCGATGTTCTGACTTTTGATGGTTTGGCTTTCGATGGCTTGACAGGTGCCAGTGCCCCAAATGATTCTCTAAGCACCTGTACAATGTGTAATGGTAACAGTGACCAGGTGGCACTACCATCTAACTGGGATCCAAACTGGGCTTTGGTCTGGACAACTTTGAGACTTTGGACATTAACACCAATTGGAACCATGGTTCATTCAAACTCAAATCCATGTTTTGTCGACCCAAGAATATTTCACCAGTAATACACATTTAAAAGACTGGTTCAATGCGAAGTATACAGAATTCTAGAAAAGGAATACATCAGTGTATACAGCAACATCCACCCAAATGAAGTCCAGGCACTTAAGGAACTTTCAAACACGAATCATTTAACAATCAAAAATGCGGATGAGGGTGGACATGTTGTAATGAATACCTCTGATTACTTAAAAGAGGACAAGCGACAACTAGAAAACAGTACCAACTACAGGGCATTTGACAATGATCCTGTACTAATCTAGAAACAGAAGACAGAGAAACATAGAAACCTAGAATTTGATGGCAGATAAGGACCACTTGGCCCACCTAGTCTACCCATTTCCATACCTACTGGATAAGCTGCAGATCCTAGTTAACCAACAGCCTAGTTCTTCCTACACCACCCCACCCCACTAGAATTGCCTTATGTCTGCCCCATACATTCTTGCATTCCCCCACTGTTTTTGACTCCACTACCTCCTCAGGAAGGCTGTTCTATGTATCCACAACCCTCTCCATGAAAAAATACTTCCTCACATTACCTCTGAGCCATCCCCCCTCGATCTTCAAATTGTGTCCCCTTGTTCTTGCACATCTCTTTCTCTGAAAAATGCTACCCTTTTAGACTTTGTTGATTCCCTTGATGTACTTAAAAGTTTCTATCATATCCCCCTTCTCCCTCCTCTCCTCAAGGGTATACATATTAAGCTCCTTTAATCTCTCTTCATATGTCTTCTGTTGCAGACCCTGCACCATTTCAGTTGTCCTCCTCTGGACAGCTTCCATCCTGTCTATGTCCTTGTGGAGATGGGGTCTCCAGAACTGCACACAGTTCTCCAGATGGGGTCTCACAAACTGTCTGCACTGAGAGATAACAACTTCCTGTTTTCTACTGGTGATGCCTCTCCTTATGCATCCCAGTATTCCACTAGCCCTCCTTACTGCCTTCTCACATTGATTGCCCACCTTAAGGTCATCTGATATGACTCCCCCCAGGTCCCTTTCCATTTTTGTTGTTGTTGTATCTCACCCCCCCATTGTGTACTCTTCCCTTGGGTTTTTGTTTCCCAGGTGCATTACTTTGCACTTTTTTGTGTTGAATCTAAGCTGCCATACATTTGACCATTCCTCCAACCTTGCCAAGTCCCTTTGCATCATTTTCACCCCACCTTCTGTATATACCCTGATGCAGATTTTTGTGTCGTCAGCAAAGAGACATACTTTTCCTTTCAGTCCATCTGCAATGTCACTTATAAAGACATTAAAGAGGACCGGTCCCTGTAATGAACCCTGCGGTATCCCGCTAGTAACCCCCTTTTTTAAAGTGGATTCCATTTACATCCTGCTTTCCAGCCAATTTATTACCTAGGCTACCACTTTGAGGCCCACTCCAAGAAGAAGAAGAATCAGCATTTATATAGCGCTTTTCATACACAGTGTATCCCAAAGCACTTTACAAGCAGTGATAGACTGGTAGTGAAGTGACTGAATGTGTAGTGGCAGCCATATCACACATCTTCACCCACACACACACACAGCCTGGATAATTGCATGAACCAGTTTATGGAAAGGGGAATGCTGGCCAGGACACCAGGAATGTCTTCTACTCTTTGCGAAGAGTGCCCTGGGTTCTTTTACTTCCACCTGGACAACACCAGGATGGGTAGAATGGACCTCGGTTTAACATCTCATCCAAAGGATGGCACACCCCAGCAGTACAGCACCTCCCTAATACTGCAATCGGATGCTAGTGATTTTTAGGTACAAGTCCAATCCTGGTGTGGGACGAGAACCCACGACCTTCTGGTCCAGAGGTGGATGTGCTACCAACTGAGCCACGCTGACAACTCCAAGGCTGACTAACTTGTACATGAATCCTTTGTATGGGACTGTGTCAAATACCTTGCTAAAGTCTAGGTAGGCCATGTCCACAGTCCCTCCCTGGTCTACTACTTTGGTCACCCAGTCAAAGAAATCTATTAGATTCATCTGACATGACCTTCCTGCTGTGAATCCATGCTGCCTTGGGTCCTGTGCCCCACTGGCCTCTAGGAACTCAACAATTCTTTCCTTCAGAAGTGATTCCATCACTGACCAATGAATTTCATTGTTTTTACAGATCCAAATACACCATTTTTTGAACAGGAGTATTTGTTCTTGTTTCAGGATTATCTGATCATCCCAACATTTTACTTGCTGCCCAAGATCCACAAGGATTACACAAACCCTCCAGGCCACCTGACTGTCTCAAGCATAGAATCTTTGACCGAAAATTTATCTAGATTTATTGATACCTTCTTACAAAAGATAGTTATCCAATTACCATCCTACTTTAGAGATACTGGCAGTCCTGGATGATACGGGACATCAAACTTTTGATGCTGGCTCTTTGTGGCTCACTATTGATGTGGAGTCACTATACATCAGTATCAGACATCATTTAGGGTTAAATGCAATTAAATTCTTTATGGATTTCTTTCAAACACACTCACTGCTTGACCTAGAGTTTGTAATTGATGCTCTAGAACTGATACTGACCAGTAATTTCTTTACTTTCAATTCAAGGTTTCACCTGCAGGTGTGTGGGACAGCGATGGGGTTGGTGATAGCATCCTCCTACACCAACGTATTTTGGGGTTGTGGGATGAGGTTGCCCTCTACAACCCCCATGCAAATCTGTATCTTAACAAGATACAATACTAGGGTTATTTTATAGACTATGTACTATGCATTTGGGGTGGCACTGCTATTGAAGCTTCAGAATTTGTTAATTTTATGAATCACAATAACTGGAATTTACACTTCTCCTTTCTCGTGGATCCTATGTCAATTACTTTTCTTGACCTTAGCTTGCATACCACCCCAGAGGGCAACATTACAATGGGGAATTTCAGAAAATCAACGGCAGCTAACACCTTGCTCGGATCTGATAGTTGCCACCCTCCACATCTTTAAAAAGGCTGGCAGTATAGCCTAGAGATTAGAGTAACAAGCTGCGAATGAGCTTGGAACATCCAGCAGAAAAGACCTGGGTTTGATTCCCACAACCTCCATTTGCATACTGTGTGACTCTGAGCAAGTCACTTAACTGCCCAGTGCTCCCAGGTCACCCCAGAAAACAGGCACTTGTGCTTAGTGGCCCTTACCCAGTTACCAAAGAATAAAATAAAAAAATAAATAATAGAAAATGTGATTCCAAAAGGTCAATTCCTGCACATTCACAGGAACTGCTCTGATACTGACACTTATGACCAGCACTCCCAAGAACTTATGCATAGGTTCTTACATAGAGGCTATGAACAATCTACCCTTACTGAAGCTGATGCCTATGCTCGTGTGCAAGATTGCACTAGCCTACTCACCCCAAAAAGGATGTAGTTAACACCAATAACAGAGTCAGTTTTATAACAGAATACAATTATGTGGCCCTCAAAATAGCTGGCACACTTAAATGGTTCTGGAGTATCCTTCAAGTGGACCCCAACCTTAAAGATAGCATAGAAGATTTACCTAGAGTGGTCTACAACAAGGGACAGAGTATTGGGGATAGTGTTACAAGCAGTCATGTTTCTGCCGCTACTTTACCACCCTGTACCTTTATTCCTGGATCCTGTGCAGGCTCCCATCATTGCAGTAACTGCAACATCTGCCAATACATGTTGCAGGGCAGCCAGTTTACTAGTTGCACTAATGGTGCTCGGTATAACGTTTGTGACTTCAATACATGCAGAACCCCCTTCATTGTCTACACCCTGTGGTGTGATTGTCCCACAATTTTTGTGGGCATGGCCACTCACCCACTCGAGGATAGGATTCAAGAACATGTTTGATGCATCCTTAACCTTTGTGGGCATACCCCTGTTGGTAGTCACTGGTGCATTAAACATCATGCTTCAACTAGCAAACTAGCAATTTTAAGTTTATGGGACTTGCCTACATAAAAGCCCACATTAGGGGAAGAATCAGATGTGAAAATTTAGACAACCTGAGAGTAGGCTCATATCTACTCTAGGTTCACTGTACCCAAAGGATCTAAACAATGTATGGGATATTTTGCTTTACCTCTGAACTTCTTGGGCTTTTCCACTATGTGGTGCCACTATTGTCCATTTTATTCATTATATTTTTCTTCTGTTATTGATTGTTTATCATTTTATATAATTTAAATGATTTATTTTCTTTGCAGGTTCCCTGGACCAGTGCTACCTTCCCAGTGTTTTTGTATTTTATGCACTTTCTGCAGTTTCCTAGTTTGTCTGTTTCAGCTCTTTGTGAATTATGTATCTGTTTATAAAAATTCTATTGAGTACATGAAATGTAATCTTTGTTTCTAGCATTAACTGGCTTTACCCAATTGCGATGAACTCAACTTATAAATCAAAGTTAAACAAAAAAGTTGTTTCCAGCCTGTTATGACACAGTATTTATTAAAACTTTTACATATCTATTTGTCCAAAAGGAAATTTACAAGTATTTTTTGTATGATACCTCTTTAATTGTGATGTCATATTAAATCACCTATATAAAGAATGTTTGCAGTCTTATTTACCCCTTCCCTGATGAAGAGCTGCATGAGGCTCGAAGCGCTGGGGCTTGTCCTGTTCTGTTGTTTTTCACACATGCAATAAACCCTTGGCACTCAGCATACAGTTTTGGCTTTAGTCATTTCATTGCACACCTTTTTGTTAATTTTTGTTTCATGGTTTGAAGTGCAGCATTTCTACTTGGAGCGCTGTTTGAAACCTTTGCTCTCCCAGCATATAGCTACTTCATTGCCACTTGGAGTTTTTGGACCCCCAAGGGGGTACTGGACAGGGTAGGTGGGCAACCATCCCCTTGGGAGGACTGGCTATCCCACAGACCCCTCTCTCAGGCCTATCTTCTTGATGCAGTAAGGACAAAAAGAGGCCTAGTCTCCCTCAGTATATGTAGTACTGGGGAGGGGATCAGGGGTAGGGCCCAGGGACCTTACATTGGAGTTTCAGGTGTGACACTTGCCTCCGGAGGTGGAGGGGGCCCGTCTCCACCTCACTGCATGGATCTCTGAAGTGTAGTGTCCATAGAGGAGCAGGCATAACAGTGGTCCCTGTCATGTTCACTCCAAGGCAGGTCTAGCAGCAATCATGTTGGTCCTTAACAGACATGTTTCTCCCACGGGGGCACCAATGCATGGCAGGAGACTCCGTCTTCTTGTTTGACTTCTTCTGTTTCTTAGGCCCCTGGGATCTGGACATGACTGACTACAGCAATAAAACAAAACAATCAAAAACAGGGCTTGGCACCATAAAAGGGGTCAGAAAAGAAAAAAAGGTGAAGATGAAAGTCTGAAAACAGTGATGCAGTGCCGAGTGAGCGGCCATAGGCATAACTAGGCCATGTGACACTGTAGAAATTGCGAACACTCCCACAGAGTACTACCTTGATGGCAGGAAGAACAGAGCTGAGGAGGCAGGGGGATAGTGTTGGTTACTAGCCAGCTCACAAGAGCCACATACAGAATTTCTAGAAAAATAATAAAACACAAAGATGTATGAATATGTATGAGTACTGTAAAAAAATGCTCACTGACAAAATGGGTGAGATGAAATCCAGTCCTTGCGCTGCCTGAAAGGAGTGGTTGCTCAAGGAGGAACATTAGAGCTTCATTAATGTGTAGTAAACCAGTGGGGGAAAGCACTCCAAAACAAATAAGTAAAATCAAACAGATTAAGCACCCCACAAGAATGCCAAGAGAATAAAACAAATGACAACAAGAAAGTTCACAAACAGAAAACCTCCTCTAGCCGTGAAATGAAAAGGGTCTATAAAAATTAAATAGGAAAGCTGCAGCCCAGCAGGAACAGGCCTGTCTCAAATGATAGGAAAAGGGAAGGACTCCCAGGTTAAGGATCCAAATGGACCAAGTAGTGGTGCATTCTGAAAAAGAAAACAAAATGTATTCTACCTCCAGAGTAGGGTTGCAGGGAAATTGAATTTTGCCAGCGAAATTCCGTTGAAATCTCAAATTTCACTGCAAGAAACATTTTGCGTAACTGGGCCCTTAAGGTGAAATTTCATTGTCAATTCCACCTGTAAATTTCTCTTTTTGGCCCATATGTCAAAATGTAGCCGTCAATTTTGCCAGTATGTTTTCGCCTTATGTTAGTATCAGGCAAAATTGGGAAAAAATGCTTGTCACTTGACTTTCTCTTTCAGACTGCTGGTCACACGGGTGACTGTACTTTAGCAGGAAGCCAGACTAAATCTACTTCCTTTAGAGCTCGTGTAGCCTAGGAGCGACTAGACAGAGTGAGCAGAAGAGTTTGGTTTTCCCAAGATATAGTGTCTGTGTGTGTGTTTGTACTCTCTTCCCCACTTTATTTTGAAAAGTAAATATTTTCTGTAAGGGCTTTTTCTTTAGTGTTATATTCTTCTATCTTTATAATGTGTGTGCATGCATGCGTGCGTGCGTGTGAGTGCGTACATGTGTGTGACTCCCTCCCTGTATCTTTCTTTCTTTTTCTTTTATTTTCTTTCACTTTCTAGTAAGAAGACATTTTTTTTGTAATGGAAAAAGGGACTGGGACTTGGAGCAGTACAGCAAGGGGGAGAATGGCCAGGAGTGCCACCAGCAGGATCTACTGTCCGCCTTAACAGGTGGGCGTTTTTCAAACAGCCCCCTCCAAGAGGCGCATGTGCCCGTTACCACCCCAGCAGCAGCAGGACCACCTTGCACCCCCCAGCAGCATGTGCCCCACTCCAACAAAGAGCAGCAGGAGCCTGTTACCCCACCCCAGGAGCATGTGTAGCCTGTGCCTCCTCCCCCCCCAAGAGCAGCAGCAGCAGCAGCAGGTCTTGATCCCAGATGAGGTGGCTTGTGCCAGGACATCAGATGAAGATGCTCTCTTTAGTGTGGTCCTTTTTTTCACAAAGGCTTCAGATGACACTGTTGTCATCTGCAGCCTTTGTGGAAATGAAGTAAGGAGGGAAAAGGGATACCACTTTTGGACGAGTGGACAAAGGAGCCACCTGCAGCACCACCACACTGTTGAGTGGCTCTCCAAGCAGCAAGAAGCTGCAGCAGGAGGCAGCAATTGGACCAACCAGAAGGAAAGCATTCAGCGGCCTAGGGGGTGCTTCAATAGTTCCAGCAAGAGACAGCAACTGGTGTCCAAGAGTGATCCACACCCACCCATCAGTGGTGCCGGTGGCACCGACATGCTGCCCCTGATTCTGCAGCTACATTCTTACAGCCTGTAGTAGCTGCCCCAGCAGATCCGGTTGTCAGGATGGAGAACCTGGAAGCCGTGCACCAAGAGGTGGTGGCAGTGCGCACAGACGTGCAGGGAGTCTGGCAACAGTTGGACAAGTTCTGCCAGGAGGTCAGGTGGGGCCTTGATAAAATAAAGGAGGACCAAAAGAAGGTATTGGACCTCCTGGTGGAAGTGCATCGTGGGGGTGGTGGTGGTAGCAGTTGCAGCAGCAAATTTGGTGGAAGTGAGTAATGTGCCTAATTTCTTTTTCTTTTGTTTATCTTTGCTAAGTCTCTGGTCTTCGTCCTCTTCACCCCCCTTAAAATAAAAACACCCAAAAAATTAAAAAAAGTAAAAAAAAACATATATATCTTTTCTGTCCTCTTTTGTTCTGTATCCTCTTTTTTGTTTTTCGTATCTTGTCCAGTTCTTTTCTAACTAATTTGTTATGTTTTATGTAATGTTTATGCTCCCTTCCTTTCCTCCCTCCGTCTCATGTGAATTCCCTTACCCTGTCTGACTCTAACCTTGCATGTCCACCCTGGCCCCAACTTGTAGTATGGTGCCCGTAAACTGTGTACCTTTCTACTTCTTTGATGTTACTCCTTATTTATATTTCCTTCTATCCACAAATGTCAAGTATAGTAATTTGTTCGTATGAACAAATATTTTTCCCCAAAGCTATGTGTTGCTGTTGTCTCTGTCTGTTGTGTATGGTAAGGGTTGGTGGCACTTGCTTTGGCTCTGTGCAGCTGCCAGTGCTAGCATCAGTCAGAATTCGTACACAACAGCCACAGAAACAGTTACATAAGCATATAACTTATAAGTACATAATAGCTTACTTAAGTACAGGAAAAATGCTAAATAAAGTGGAACCTGAAATCTGGTCTGAGTCATGATGTGAATGGTGACCCCCCCACCACCACCCAGACATTATATTATTATTTATCTTTGCTAAGTCTCTGGTCTTCGTCCTCTTCACCCCCCTAAAAATAAAAACACCCAAAAAATAAAAAAAAGTAAAAAAAACATATATATCTTTTCTGTCCTCTTTTTGTTCTGTATCCTCTTTTTTGTTTTTCGTATCTTGTCCAGTTCTTTTCTAACTAATTTGTTATGTTTTATGTAATGTTTATGCTCCCTTCCTTTCCTCCCTCCGTCTCATGTGAATTCCCTTACCCTGTCTGACTCTAACCTTGCATGTCCACCCTGGCCCCAACTTGTAGTATGGTGCCCGTAAACTGTGTACCTTTCTACTTCTTTGATGTTACTCCTTATTTATATTTCCTTCTATCCACAAATGTCAAGTATAGTAATTTGTTCGTATGAACAAATATTTTTCCCCAAAGCTATGTGTTGCTGTTGTCTCTGTCTGTTGTGTATGGTAAGGGTTGGTGGCACTTGCTTTGGCTCTGTGCAGCTGCCAGTGCCAGCATCAGTCAGAATTCGTACACAACAGTCACAGAAACAGTTACATAAGCACATAACTTATAAGTACATAATAGCTTACTTAAGTACAGGAAAAATGCTAAATAAAGTGGAGCCTGAAATCTGGTCTGAGTCATGATGTGAATGGTGACCCCCCACCACCACCACCCAGACATTATATTATTGTTTTGGGCCCTGTTTACCAATGATTTCAGCCTGAAACTCAGTGCTGCTGGTGACAAACAGGGCCTACAAGTCCAGAAATGTTTCCAAAAAGATGTGACATCAAATTGAGACTGAAATCTGCTGTCAGTCCTGATGTTACATGCTGTGCCACCACCTCAGGGACCTGAAAATGCAGCTTCTGCTACTGTTTACCAGTGATTTATTTTATTTATTTTATTTTTTTACCAGGAGAGACACACTAAGCTGAAGCTTGTTTACAGGTGCGACCTGGGAGCACAAAGAAGTTAAGTGACTTGCTCAGGGTCACACAATATGCAAGTGGGGGCTGTGGGATTCAAACCCATTTCTCCAGGTTTACAGCTCAGAGTTTTCAACCACTGCACTATACTGCCTCCTTTCAGCCTGAAACTCAGTGCTGCTGGCGCCAAACAGGAGCTATAAGTTGAGAAATGTTTCCATAAAAATGTTACAGTAAATTTAGACTGAAATCGGGTATCAGTAATGTAATATGGCACCAAAGCCACCACCTAAACCAAAACATGGTCTTTGGTCCACTGTTTACATTGATGTCATGCTGAATCTTGCTTCTGTGAGCACAGAACAGGCTGTACATGTCCAGAAATGTTACAGGAAAAATGATCCATAAAGTGAATACTGAAATCTGGTCTGAGTCATGATGTGAATGGTGCCTCCCATCCCCCACCACCTGGATATTATATTGCTGTTTTGGGCACTGTTTACCAGTTGTTTCAGCCTGAAACCCTCGGCTGCTGGTGACAAACAGGGCCTACAATTCCAGAAATGTTTCCAGAAAAAAAGTCACATCAAATTGAGACTGAAATCTGTTGTCAGTTCTGATGTTACATGCTGTGCCACCACCTCAGGGATCTGAAAATGCAGCTTCTGCCACTGTTTACCAATGATTTCAGTCTGAAACTCAGTGATGCAGGTGCCAAACAGGGCCTAAAAGTCGAGAAATGTTTCCAAAAAAATGTTACAGTAAATTTAGACAGAAATCAGGTCTTAGCCATGTTGTTATAATGCTCCCAAGCCACCACCTGAACCAAAATGTGGTCTTTGGTCCACTGTTTACATTGATGGCATGCCGAATCTTGTTTCTGCAAGCACAGAACAGGCTGTACGTGTCCAGTAATGTTACAGGAAAAATGGTCCATAAAGTGAAGACTGAAATCTGGTCTGAGTCGATATGAATGGTGCCCCCCACACCACCAACACCACCTGGACATTATATTGCTGTTTTGGGCCCTGTTAACCAATGATTTCAGGCAGAAACTCAGTGCTGCTGGTGACAAACAAGGCCTAGAAGTCCAGAAATGTTTCCAAAAAAATGTTACATCAAATTGAGAATGAAATCTGCTGTCAGTTCTGATGTTACATGCTGTGCCACCATCTGAGGGACCTGAAAAGGGGTGCCAACCAATGCAGAGAAAATGAATTCCTCCTGCAAAATGCTGCTGCTACTTGCAATTGTTTCCTCCTCCTGCTACTTCTTCAATTGATTGAGATAGAAATGTACAAGTATCATTCCCTATACTGCTGTCCTGATTGGCTGGCTGTGTTGACTGACTCTGATTGTAACTTGCCTGGTGGTGGGGAGTGAATGACATTTTGGGGCACTGTAGCTTGCTGCCTGCTGCTGTCTCTGACTACTACTTGCCAAGTTGCCACAAGAAGCACTGTTCTGGATGGTTGATGGTGGATCATCTTCACACAGTCCATGCTGCTGCTGCACACGTAAGTATCTGTCAGTGTTGGTGGGTTGGTATTATGGCAACTTGAGTTCTAATATGTTTGTACTGCTTTTATATTATTTTTCAGTGTGCTACTGTGGATGACATCATCATGCCAGGCCGGGATTAGGATCTAGGGATGTTTGAATGCACCACATTTCGCAACTCAATTTTCATTACTAGTGTGGTATGTCTGTCACTGCCATTTGGATGTCTGAGTTTGAAAGTAATTGTGTTCTTTTTTACTTTTGTCAACATCAGGAATTCTGGTGAAGTTAACTCTTGTTCCTGCTGCCGCTGATGCTCAACCAGATCTGAGGGATTTATTTAATTGTGCAATGGTTCCACTTTCACAGTCCCTGAGGTAAGCATTTCTTCGTTTTTTATGGTCTTCTGTTAGTGGGGTGGGGGGGTTGGTGGTGGTGGTGGTGAGGGGCTGGAACTTTTTACAATGCTCAACATTTGTTCTTTTTATCTAATTTCTAGGTACGCAGTACTGATCAGGGAAGGGGAATGCCTGCTACTGTGCTTCATCATGGTCTGGAATCATATGCCCTGCACAACATGTTACTTCTGGGGGCAATTCGGCAGTTTAATGACATCATGGGCTATGGTAAGTATAATTTTTTTTCTCTGCTTGTTCCAACTTGCTTGCGAAAACCAGGTATCCAGATTGATGGGTATTCATCATTTTTTCTTATCTTTGGTCTTGCTTAGGTCATTTTCCTCTGTTGAGGTTATATCATATCTTTGTGTGATGACTACATCATCCAGACCCTGCAGGAGCTGTGTTGCATGGAAAACAAGGAGTGTTGCTTGAACTGCGATGTTGGCCACTGGTGTCCATACCATTAACAAGTAAACACCACCCACATGCAAGGAGGAACTGTATGCAGAAATGGATGATTGAGATGGTGTTTAATAAATAATTAGGTGGAGAGGGCTAATGTCTTGTCTAATCATTTGAGGTGCATAGCTACAATAACCATGAAAATCTGGAATCCAATCTGAGGACAGCAAGCACCACCTCCTGCCCTGCCTCCCTCCCCCCGAACCATCACAGTTTCAGTACAAGAACTTTAATCTGGTAGTATGGCATAAGTAACCTTTTGGGGGAAATTTGATGTTGTAAGTTGTTAACCCTTTTCGTGATTAGTTTTGTAATTAATGACTTGCATCATTAAAGATGACCTCCATTCACCATTACTCAAAATTTGTTCAGCTTGTGGTGTTAACGGTTGAATGGCCGTGTTACACTCATACGCTACTTGTTCAAGGAGCCAGGGTTCTTGTGCATGTCACCAATAGTAAGTGGCAGAAAATATCTTTTGGGTCACATGGAGTGCATGGATATGTCAAATAGTGAGAGGCGGCGGAGTGTGTGGTGTGGCATTTGCCAGCATGGGCACTTTTAAGGACATCAAGACAACATATCTTGCTGTAAGATGGGGTTGATAGTCAACATGAAAAGTAAGATATTTTTGGCAGCAAAACATTATAACTGTAATCTTGTAAAATCTTTATCGTTATTGTAATTACATTGCTGCAGCTTTATATAGGCTGGGGAACTGGTGGTGACCAAACAACGGGTTATGACAAAGGGTGATCAAATGAAACTTATATCCACTGCAGCAGATAACACATTACTATAACCAATCCAATGGTACATAGCTAAAAATAAGTTATAACACCATACTGAGCTGAAAGTGGTTGGGGGAGGGTGGCCTTCTAGTAAACTCAGCCTTTTTCCACTTCCACATCATCCAAGAAGCAACCCTCATAGTCTTCAACACTGGAGTTCTCTCCAGGTGGGAATTCTCTCACCATTGCTGCTTCATCCACTTCACTGCTGGTGGATGCCTTAATCAAGGAATTGTTATCATGTTCATCACCGAGACGCAGTTCCTGCGGCAACACCACTGACATCAATGTGTTGTGTGGAATGTGCCTTTCATTCATTTTGATGAATGTTAGCATGTTAACATAGACACATTCTTGTGTGACAAATTGGTCCTATGGTCACTCACAATGGCTCTAGCCACACTAAACACTTATTCCACACTGACACTGGATGGTGGTCAGGTCAGGTATGTCACAGCAACCGATGTTAGCGCTGGCCAGTCAGCCATTTTGCTGCTCCAGTACAGCAGTGGCTCATCAGTAATGGCAAGGTGCTTTGGGTCCCCCAAGTAGGCCTCCACCATTCGTTCTGCTGCTCATAGTCCAGTTGCCTTATCTGTTGCCTCCTGCTTTTCCTCCATATCTTCCACTCCCACCTGAAAGAAAACATCCCAAATGGGATTGCTTGCTGTTTTCTGCTGTACCTTGCCCATTTTCTCTGATTGGGTTGCCTGTGAGCCACTGGTGGTGGCAGCATCACCCGTTTTTGTCGCAGTGCATACCTTTTTCATGTGTGCTGCATATACCATTCTAATGAGGTTCTCTGTCAACTGTTGTACTCACTGACGACTTGCTTCAATTATAGAAGGCAGGCCACAGATCCAGCATGGTGGCGACTGCAAAGTTAGCTGACTGTAAAATGCCAGAAACATGGGTATTTGTGTCCAGTACATGGAGCATGTGATCCATTACATCACAACCACAATCATCCCCACTTGCCTCCATCTGGTGCCACACATTAATTAGTGTCTGCCTCGGCACATGTATGAGTGGTATGGATTGACTAATAGAAGCAGTGTCCCCACTCACTGCCTGTGTAGCTTGCTCGAATGGATGGAGAATGCATATTAGCCCATCCATTTGGTGCCACTGCTCTGTTGTTAGAGCGATGGACACTCCAGCACTGTCACGGGTGGTGTGCAACAGCAGGTATTCTGACACATCCTTATTACTGTTCATACAGCTGTTCAAGCGTATACAGTGTGGAGTTACACCTAGTCACAACATCAAGCTTCATCAGGTACTGAGGCAAATGATTATTTAGCTGTAGCTCACGTAGATGGTCAAGGGGCTTTGAAGAACGAGCGAAGTAGACACAGATGCGATGGGCGACAGCAACTGTTTCTTTAATGTCTGCATGGTTGAGAAACTGCTGAACAACAAGATTAAGGCAGTGTGCCAGACAGGGCACCCTAAACAAAAACCACCATCGCTAATGCATTTCACTACATTGGAGCCATTATCACTTGCTATGAATCCTGCTTTGAGTGATTGTGTGTGTAGCCACCCATCAGTCTCATCCAGCAGAACATTAAGCATTTTTGCAGCCGTGTGAGAACCGGTAACACTTGTCATACTCATGATCACATGCTGCTGAATACCGGATGTGTTGCTACCACCACAATTTTGCTTCATGCAGGTTTTTCCAGGCTCAAAATCAAGTACCGCCCTAGGCAACTGCTCGGTGTGCTGTTATGCATAGATACAATCTTGCTGCTGTTTTTCCACTGGTCCACATATCTATGCTAAGATGGATATAATGTGATACTCTTCAATGCATGTCTAATAGAATCGGTGACTCTGCTGTTCAACTCTGGCATGGCATGCTTAGTAAAATAGGTTCGTGATGGAACTTGCCATTTGGGACAGACACAGGCTATCAACCTGCGGAAAACAGAAATTTGGGTACCTGTAAATTTTCTTTCTCTGACGGCTGGTCTCCGGGCTGCTCCTCTTGATGACAGTGATAGGCAGGTCCAGAGCTGCAGCAGGGGGGGCATAAGAAGCCCTTCATTTCCAGATACCTCCAGTAGTTCTTAATGCAGTCCCTCTGAGGTAATACTATAAGAACTAGGAAACAAAGAACATGAACAGTTATGGCATAAGGTCCCTGAGGCCCACCAACTATATACATTCCGGGAGGGCATCCGAAGCCCGGAGACCAGCCATCGGAGAAAGAAAATTTACAGGTACCCAAATTTCTGTTTCTCTCTCCTGGGCTGGTCTCCAGGCTCCCTTACTCCTGGGATATCCAAAAGCAGTGCATCCCTAGATATTCCGGGTGGGAAGAATGTTAAGTGTCCTTAGGGATCCACCACTGACTGAAGCACTTGGAGGCCAAAAGATGCTTCCGACGAGGACATGACATCCAGTTTGTAAAATTTAGTAAAGGTATGAATGGATGACCATGTGGCTGCTCTGCATAAGTCTGCTGGAGATGCCTCTCTGAAGTTTGCCCATGACATGGCCATCGCTCTGGTGGAATGGGCTCTCACTGGTCCAGGCAGAGATACTCCCACCTTGTCATACGCAGTGGTGATTACTGATCTAATCCATCTGGCTATAGAGTCTTTTGATGCTTTTTTACCCATATTTCGGCCTGCGGTCAAAATAAACAAGCTTGATGTTTTGTGAAAAGTGTCTGTTCTCTTAATATAGATTCTGATTGCTTTCCTCGGATCTAAGGTGTGAAATTCTCTTTCTTTTTTGTTTTTCGGGTGAGGGCAGAAAGAAGGAAGTACGAGCTCTTGGTTGCAGTGGAAGAGTGACATGACCTTTGGTAAAAAGCCTGGATCCATCCTGAGTACCACCGAATTCGGGTGAAAAACTGTGTAGGGCTTTTTGGTTGACAGCGCCCCCAGTTCGCTGATTCTCCTGGCTGATATGATGGCCACCAGAAAAACCACCTTCATAGTAAGATGCATGACTGATGCTTCCTTCAAGGGCTCGAATGGTGCTTTTGTGAGGGCCTTGAGGACCAGATTAAGTTTCCAAGGTGGAACAATTGGCTTAATTGGTGGGTGTTTTAGCATTGCTGCCCTTAAAAACCTCCTGACGTGAGGGTGAGACCCCAGCGTATCCCCTGAGTCTGCGAACAAAAGTGTTCCCAGTGCCGAAACTTGAACTCGTAAGGTGGCTGGCTGCAAGCCCTTGTCAAATCCCTCGTGAAGAAATTGCAAAAGGACTGGGAGGGTTATTGGATGATCCTGAGTGCCCTTGGAGTGGAGTCAGAATAAGAATCTTCTCCATACCCTATGATACACCCTGGAGGATGAAACGCATCGGCAGCTGACCATCATTTCAATGACTGGAGCAGTGTAACCTAACTCTTTGAATGTTTCCCCCTCAATCTCCAAGCCGAGAGGGATAGATTGCTCAGATTGTGGTGCAGGACCGGACACTGATGGAGAAGGTCTGAGGAGGGCTGGAAAATGAAAGGTTGTGCCTTTGACAGCTGAATGAGTAGAGGGAACCAGGGGTGGCGTCGCCAACTGGGACAGACTAGGATCATTTCTGCCTTGTCTCTGGCCACTTTGTGCAGAACCCTGGAGAGAAGTGGGATTGGAGGAAAGGCGTACAGGAGGCCGAGGCAACCCCAGTTTAGGGAGAAGGTGTCCTGTGCTATTGCTAGGTTGTCTCTGGCTAGGGAGCAGAACTGCTGAACCTTTGAGTTTTGTCTACATGCAAACAGATCCACTTGTGGATTGCCCCACCTCTGGACAAGGAGCTGGAAGGCCACGTCCTTCAGTTCCCATTCTCCCGGGATAAGGTCCTTGCGGCTTAGCCAGTCTGCTGTGATATTCTCCTGACCTGGTATGTACACTGCCCTTATGCTTGCCAGGTGCTTCTCTGCCCAGTGCCCAGCGGAAAAGGAGAAGGGATTCCCGAAGCATTTTTGTGCTTCATGTGCCGCCCTGGTGGTTGATGTAAGCCATTGCTGTTCGATTTTCTGTTAGAATCAGCACATCCCTGGTACACACTTTCTGATGGAAGTGCTTTAGGGCCATACGAACTGCTCTCATCTCTAAGACATTTATGCTGTACCTCAATTCCTTCAGGGACCACTTGCCTTGGGTTGTTGTCTGTTGTAGGTGAGCCCCCCAACCCCTGAGGCTTTCGTCTGTTGTGATCCTTATCTGACATGGATGGCCTAGGTCTTGACCTCTCATCACATTTTTTCTCCGAGACCACCATGCGAGGGTGCTTTTTACCTGCTGTGATACTGGGATGAGGTGGAGCCGAGGGTGGCTGGACTGGGACCACAGCTTGAGCAGGTGAGTCTGAATGGGCTGCAGGTGTACCAGAGCCCATGGAACTGAGTCTGCCAGGGACACTAGAGTCCTGATAAGTTGTAAAAAAGGACTGAACCAGCAGTTGATTGTTCCTTTGGAATCTGCTGATGAGTTTTAACAGGTCCCTGAACTTTGAGTCGGGGGGAAATACTTTGTTGACCTGCATCCTGAATTCCGCTCCCAGGTGGCCCAGGCTCTGACTCGGAATTAGGGAGCTCTTCTTCCAGTTGATTAGAAAACCGTGAGCCATGAGGCACTGGACTACATCCGCCGCTGCCTGTACTGCTTGGTCGAGCTGTGGAGCCTTGATGAGGATGTCATCCAGATAAGGGAATAGCTGGATCCCCCGGCTCCTAAGGTGGGCTATTACTGCTACCAGGACCTTCGATAAGGTTCTTGGGGCTGAGGACAGTCCAAATGGGAGAGTCTTGACTTGGAAGTGACAGTTACCCAGCTTGAACCTCAGGTATTGCCTGTGCCTGCTGTGAATCAGGATATGTAGATAGGCATCTTGCAGGTCTATGGATGCTAAGAAGTCTCCTTGCAGCACTTCCTTGGCAATTGAGGCCAATGTTTCCATCTTGAACGGTCTGCTGCGCACAAAGCGGTTTAGGAACTTGAGGTCTAGGACTGGTCCATGACCCCCTGTACACTTGGGCACAATAAAAAACAAAGAGTAGACCCCACGGTTGAGCTCTGTGGGGGGAACATGTTCGATAGCCCCAGCTTGCAGAAGATCCATGATGGCCTGCAGTGTGGCTTGTCTTTTGGATGAGTTGTTTGAAATAGGTGAGGGCACCACATGTGGTAATGGGGGCTTGGACTCGAATTCTATTAAGTATCCCTGGCGGATAATATCTAACACCATCTGTCCGATGTTGTTTGGACCCATTCCTCGAGAAAATCTGAAAGCCTGCCCCCTACTCGTGGATGAGCCCGCATTTCCTCATTGTGCTTTTTTGTTGCTGGTTCCTGTATCCCTGAGATTCCCCCCTCTGCCTGATCTACCTCCCCTGAAAGATCGCTGGCATCGGGGGAACCATGACCTTTTTCCTGAAGAACTGGAATTCTGACCCTTGTTGTAACCTCTGTCATGAAAAATACACCTTGTGCCTGAAGGCCAGGCTTTGCCCCGGCTCCTAGACTGTGATATATGCACCTTTGCGGTTTCACCCAATTCCTTCACCGCCTCCTTCAGCGCAGACCCGAACAGGAGGTTCCCTTCATATGGTGCATTCACCAAATGGCTCTTCGAGGAAGCATCCGCGTGCTATGCCCGGACCCATAGGTTGCGACGAGCCAAGGTTTGGTAAAACACGGTCCATGTGGCACAAAGGACTGCTTCTTCTGACACATCCGCCGCATAGGCGGAGGCCAACCCCATTAACTGTAGTTGTTGGATAATGGGAGAATTCTTGTCTGGATCTTCTGCGAACTGAAAAGCTAAATCCGATGCCCAAGATAAGGTGGCTCTGGTGGAGAATAGGTTTGCCGCCGCTGCCTTAAGGGATGTTGCTGAGGCTTGAAAGGCTCTTTTGAGTGATGAGTCCACTTTTCTGTCCACTGGGTCTCTTAGTGAAGCCCCCCCCCCCAGCTGGAATGATGGTTTTCTTTGTCAGGTTGGAAATCAATGGGTCAATTCTGGGGCAGTCTAGCCACTTCTCTGATTGTTTTTTGTCAAACTTCAGAAGTTTGGATATCCATTTGGGAGCCGGAAAAGCACGCTCCGGACCCTGCCATTCTTCCTTTAGCAAGTCTTCAATGGCGGGAGGGATGGGAAAAGCTGTAGCAGGTCTAGAGGTGGACGCCAGGTGAAAAGCTTGTTTTGGCTGTGTAGAGACCGGTGGGGTTGGGGCCGAGATGAATCTCGGATATGACCTTCTTGATAAAGAAGTCTAGGTCGTCAAGGTTGAAATTTCTGGACGGTGAATCATCAGGATCGGATGAGGAATCTACTATCTCTCCCTCTTCGGTGGAAAAGCTGTCACCTGAGGAGCCCGGGGAGTACCCCCTGTGACGTCTGCCCTTATATCCGCCCCTTGTTCTGCTCCGTGAACGAGACCTTTTTCTGCGCCTGTGGCTAGTATGATGGTGACTGTCCTCCTCTGGAGCTCCGTCCTCTTCTCTAAACTTTTTCTTAGGGCGGAAGCGGTGAGAGGAAGGCCTCCCTCATCAGAAGAGGATGAGGAGGGGGTCTTTTTTCTCCTGGCTTTCTTGTGTTGTCTCGCATCTGGTGACCCCAGAGGGTGCCACTCAAAGGAAGAGGGGTCCATAGGAAAGGCTCTGTTCAACCTGTCTATGAGCTCTGGGTCAAGGGATGGGGGGGTCCCTGGATATAGCGCCCCGCTCAGTAAGCTGGTCGGACCTTTCTGGAATGCTTGATTGTGTTCGGTCAGACCTCTCCTGTCCATTTGCCTGCAATGAACTGGTGTCCGTTGTGCCGACCCCGCTAGCTGCTGCTGCCTTCTCACATGTGAGGCAGAGTGAGCCAGCAAAGGTAATCAAGAGATGGGACTTGCAGCGCAAGCATTTTTTTCCTCAACTTGATTTTTCTGAAGCCATCTTCTATGGTTTTCCCTTGCTGCGGGGTCAGAGTGGGTAAATAAACAGATCTATAAGCCCCTTTTCAGCTGCTGAGAAGGTCCCTTCTGGCTGCAGTAAAAGTCTCTCCAAGACACAAAACCAGGACCGCTAACAAAATCAGGACTGCTTCCTAGTGCAGCACACACACAAGCCAACCTTCAGATTAATTGGCTGGGGGGAAGGGCAATGGCCCCTTTAATTGTAGCCCGGCCCCTTTAAATGCATGTCTTCTCCACACAAGCCAACCTTCCGATTAATTGGCTGGGTGGGGTAATGGCCCCTTTAATTGTAGCCTGGCCCCTTTAAATGCATCTTCTGCTCCAGTCGCTGAGGCGGGGGGGGGGTGCAATGAACCTGGAGTTCCCTTTAATGAAGCCTCACTGTCCTGATGTTCAAGTGAGGTGTGGATGAATAAGTCCGCCTAGCATGCAGAAGCGCTAGCCCTGAGCCTCATTTGGCGCCATAAAATAAACCCCCTGAGTGTGAGGTAGCGGGAGTGGTCTTTCCAATGCTCCGACCTCTAAAACCGCTAAAAATGGCCGTTAAATGTACCACTGGAGCCCAGAAGTGACTCTACGGAGCCTCTTTAGCGATCGCGCCTTCTCCCCCCCGCACTGTCTGAGCCGACGAGTTGTGCCTGTCGGGGCTAGCATGTGGGAAAAAGTGCTAGCCTGTTGGCCGTCGAGAGGTGAGACCGGCCTGTGTAGCGTGCAAGGCTAAGGCTGGATCTCACCGAGGCTACCTCCCCTGAGCAAGTTTCACTTACAGGTTGTCCAAATGGCTCTCGATTGTTGCTAAAAAGTTAATCTTCAGCCCTGCCATGAGTGACAGTGCTCTGCTGCAGAGTACCTGCTTCACCAAAGGCAGGAAGTAGACTGGTGGTATCCAGAAGTGAAGGGCTTCTTATGCCCCCCTGCTGCAGCTCTGGACCTGCCTGTCACTGTCATCAGGAGGAGCAGCCCAGGAGTAGGAAGCCCGGAGAGCAGCCCAGGAGAGAGAACCAGCATTCTCCATGGATGAAAATGGCAACAGATCGATGGCAGCATTTCAGTAGTGGCAGCATTTAACTCATGCAGCAGCATAATTGGGGGGAGTACCTTGTCTGAAGCTCAAGGATGGTCTTCAGAGTGGGCTGCATCTTTAGGGCTGTTCAACCAGAAGGCTGTACTCATGGTAGCAATGATGTTCTTTTAGGGGTTACACTTGACTCTTGGGGCTGTGTAGACCACATGAAACCAGTTATTTTGGTTGCATGTGGGTGTGGTGGTATACTTTTCAGACTCAAGGGACTGGGACTGGCACCTCCACTGATATGCCCACTACTCAAGAAATCAAAGGATTGCTCAAACTCCTCCTCCACCACTGACCCACTCTGCCCTCCCTCCTCCTGCTCTTGCTCTACTACATTTAACTTGCCAAGGGAGATGCCACCAACAGCTCTGGCATCCTTCTGGTGTTGCTGCCATCTCAGTGGGTGCTTGTTTTTCAGGTGGGCGTGTTGGTCACCGATGTCCATGTGGCTTCCCTTTTTCCCACGACTAATACATGCTTGACAAAGTTGGTATATTGCTATGGTGTCACCAGAAGGATCAAGCACATAAAAGCCCCAAAACTAGAGACTTTTGACCTCTGGACTTCAGATGCTTCTGGGACTGGGGTAATTCAGAAACAGGTGTGGAAGTATGTGTTTTTTGGCTGCTCTCATCACCTCCATAAGACTACTTTTGGGAGCGGGGGTTACTTGACTGGTTGGAGGTTTGCTTATAGGTTTGGTGACAGACTGACCCATGGGATATGCATGTAAATGGCCTACATCACCCTTGACCTTTTTAACTCAGGCTCCCATGTGGGATCATCCCAGTCATCATCATCATCACCACCAATAGCGATGATGTCCTTGTCTTCCTCCTCCTCTTCCTCCTCTCTATCATTGTCTTCTTGCAGCATGGCACCTTTTTCCTTTTCTACAACCATCTCAGGGGACTGACTGTCCCTATCTCCAGGATTATCAGACTCTTGTTGAACACTCTCATCGCCAACTCCTGCAGGAACATGGATAGTCACACCGACAAACTTATCACCCTCCTCCTGGACCACTGTTCCTGTGCTGGTGTCAGTGCCTCCCTTCTTCTCACTGTCATCATCCCCCATTAGCATGGATGCAACAGTTTGATTCTTAAAAAAGTAAGACACAGGTATGCTAGACCCAGTACAGCCAACAACTCCTTTGCTATTTCCTGCCACACCACCAAAGCCCACAGCAGAAGACACTGATGCAGACATATGTGTACTTTCACTGCTATGGGGAACTGGAACTGAAGTTGTACTTTTTTCAGCAGACTTCTTAGCTCCCTTATCCCCCCTGTCATGTTTCCCCCTGTACTGGGCCGTCTCTTAGGAGGCATTTTTGCTGGCTGCTGCTACAAAGCTTTGCTTTTCTCTGGGAGGATTTGAAGAACGGATGTATTACTAACTGTGTGAATAACACTGAACACGTCACACCTACAGTACTGGCTTCCTTACAAGTCCAAACACAATCAGAACAGGTAGCAGCACTTAGAGTACAACTAATACCATATACGGTAGGCACCCTATTCTAATAAAAACAGAAAGGTAACTTTTTTCTTTCCCCAAACAGGAATTAAAGAAACACGCACAATGAAAAAGGGCCCAAGTGACTGACTTTAAATACAGATCACTTGTGTCTGGACAAATAAAGTATTCTAATGTGTTATTACTTAGTTAATTCTACAATTTTTTTATTATATAAGGGCAGAGACAACCATACAACCTCAACAAAGGTGAATACCACAACATGGTAGTTGTTTGGATGGGAGGGATCACCAAGCAATCACTTGAAAATTACTATATTACTATATAGTTTTTTATAATGAAAGTGTCAGGTGTTAAACAAACAATGCTGTAACAGAGAAAGGGTAAGGCAAGTCAACTAAAACAGGAACACCACACAATTTGCAGAGACAAGCTGCAGCAATAGAATACAGGGAAGCAATTCAACAAAGCAGTGCGACTGTAAATGGGCAAGTTCAACTGATCAAGTAAGAATACTACTTTAGTAAACGTACAAAACATACGGAACTGTCAATTTTCACAGTTAACACTCCAGCAAACAGAACTAACCACAAATAAAAATAAAATAACGGATCAACTCTGTGGGCCAGATATTCAGACTGCACCAGGCAGGGGTGCAAGCCTGGGCGCAGCACAACTGGGTTGTGCCAGGGCATAGTCCAGGTGATATTCAATGGTTCTGCACCATGGCTCAGCACCACTGAATATGGCACTGGGGCGCCCACACTGCGCACGATGCAGTGGCACTGCACCAGCACAAGTGGCAGGTGAGGAACAGGGGGATGCGCCAGCGCAAGTGCGGGTGTGCTAGGTGCATCAACCATGATATTCAGCGCTGGGCATGCAAATGAGGCCATTATGCATGCAAGGCACAAATGGGGCCATTTGCACATCATTATGGCCCCATTTGCATGCGGTGCACCGATCCCCGGTGACTTGCGCCTGGCGCCCTGCCAGGCTGCAGCCATCGGGGACAGACGCCCCCTGCCCCTCTGTAAGCAATGCACCCCAACGCCCAATCACGGGCATAGTACAAAATATCCCTGGTGGTCCAGTGGACCCACTCCCCTGCCCGATCGCGGGCATATTAAAGAAATATCCCTGGTGGCCTAGTGGACCTGCTCCCCTGCTTGATCACAGGCATAGTACCAATATATCCCTAGGGGTCCAGTGGACCCACTCCCCTGCCCAATCATGGGCATAATAAAGAAATATCCCTGGTGGTCCAGTGGACCCGTTCCACCACCCGATCATGGGTATATGAATAAGTAACCCTGGTGGCCCAGCGGTACCCCCAATCCCCACCCACCCACTGAGCCCCGCCACCCTGCACCCCCCAGTCAGTGGTGGGCGGCAGCTCCCCACCTGCAAGCTGCCCGGCCGCCCAGCTGCCCTCCGACTGACAGCGTACATGCGGCTGTATGCCTATTAGTCCACTGCATGGGCCAATGGGCATGCAGACCATACTGTAATACACAGTCTCAAAATGTGAATGGATGCATTCATATTTCAGGACTGTGTAGTACAGTGCGATGCTGCCGCCATTGGCACTGATGAACCAATAAACGCTCGCAACCCGTGCTGCTCAGTCGGTGAACAGCTGATGCTTGCTGCTGTGAGGCTGCTGCTACTGCGGCCAGGGGTGCAAGTAGTGAGGACCAGTGAGTGGGTGAGAGGAACTTCTGGACCACCAGGGTTGCTTATTCATATGCCGCAATCAGGCAGTGGAGCGGGTCCACTGGACCACCAGGGATATTTCTTTATTATGCCCATGATTGGGCAGGGGAGTGGGTCCACTGGACCACCAGGGATATATCTGTACTGTGCCCCCCATCGGGCGGGGGAGCGGGTCCACTGGACCACCAGGGATATTTCTTTATTATGCCCATGATTGGGCAGTGGAGTGGGTCCACTGGACCACCAGGGATATAGCTGTACTGTGCCCCCCATCGGACGGGGGAGCGGGTCCACTGGACCACCAGGGATATTTCTTTAATATGCCCATGATCGGGTGGAGGAGCAGGTCCACTGGACCACTAGGATTATATTTATATGCATGCGATCAGGCGAGGGGGGTGCACGACGCCCGGACTGTGTCCCGGGAGGTCGGGTGGCCACCCACAGCAGGCAGCTGCCGTGTTGCGCCCAGCAATACAGCAGACCACCTGTAGGTGTCCCCCGACATGTTCCTGTTTTTTTACAGGCACATCTTTCCGCCGCCCTGTGCAGCGCAAGGTGGGTTTGTGCCTGCATATGCGCCGCACATCCCGGGCTGAATATCGGGATGTGTGGCTTATGCATGGTCATGCCCCCTGCACTTGTGCTGCATACATTACTGGTGCACCCCAGCACATCGGGGGTTGCGCAGAGCAACCTACCCCTTTGAATATCACGCTGGGGTGCATGCGCAACCCTTTTGAATATCCCACCCTGTGTGTTTAAAACTTTAGAATTCACAATCATAACTAAAAGCAGAAGAATGGTATACAGTATACAACACAGGCTAACAGCGGCAGGAATTCTCTCAAACATGACGGAGTGATTTTTGAGAGAGAAAAATGGCAAGATATATCAAAATTAATAAGAAATAACAGTAAATAAATAACTTACAATTTGTGAGTAATCTGTTTGTAAAAGACATAAAAATAGTCTGCACTGCTTTACACTCCTACCCTACCCCACCCCACTCAACTCAAAGACACATTAAACTAGGTATTATGCAAAAATCCACAAAATTAGAAAATGTTCCCTAGCAACAGTAGGAAAAAACTTTCTATTTTGGAGCAATTGGCTCTCAAAAACAAGTTTTAATGAGGTTTTAAAAGGCTTTATTTGCTCTAATGCACCACAACAGACTGCTCTCCAACTCAACATGCGGCAGAATGAGCTGTAAATGAGCTGCATGAGATATGTGACCTATTTACCCAAAATGCATTGAAAATTTCACTTTTGGAGCAACATTTCACTGGTGAAATCAAAAGTTATGCCGATAAAATTGTGCCACAAGGCAAAATTTTGAGCATCAATGAGTGAAATTGGGAGACTAAGGCATTTACGCGAAATTTCGCCATTACGCAATATCATCAAACCAGGTGACATTTCGTTTCACCTAGGCAAAACATTTCACCAAGGTATTTTACATGAAATTTCACCATTATGCAAAATCATGAAAACAGAAGACATTTTGTTTTGCCTAGACGAAAAATTTCACGTAATTGTGGAATTACGCTAAATATTTCACCAGGTGAAATATTTTAGTTTTGCACACACTACTCTAGAGTGGGGAAGGAGGGAGGGATGGTGAGTACTGCTCTATGGAAGAAATATTCTAGAAGCTCAAGAGCAGAATAATGGTATGAATGCTTTCTAGAGTCAGTCTGCTCCGTAGAATAGCACTCTATGGTTGAGTGGCCACCAGTACTCTTATAACCTCACTCGGTCAATGCTGTTTCACCTACCGGGACCCCATGTGGTTACACACCCTTCCTTCCAACATTTCTAAGCAAATGATGCTTGGACATTTTAAGTCCCTCCTCCATGCTCACCTGCTCGCCACTCACTCCTGCAACTTCCCATAATTTTCCATTGCCTGACAATGGACTTTGTCCGACCAATTTCACCCACCTCTTCTAAACCCCTTCTCTGCTCTCCCCCCCCCTTAGTTACTCCCACTATCCCATTCTTAGCATTGGGTCTCTGTATCTCTTTGGTACCTCTGAGCCACCTTATACACCCTTATTGTTGGCTCTTTTCCTTCCCTCCTCCATCCTCCTACTCCCCCTCTTGGTTACACCTCTGTTGACTATGTCAATGCTATGACAATGTCAATGACTATCTCAATGCATATTAACAGCTCTATATTACTGCGCTATAAATCGTATTTAAATATGCTGTGTATGTTTTTAACAAACTGTTCATTTTATTATCAATGTTTGTTATTGTCTAGTCTATGATAACTGCCGTGGAACCTTTTTAAAGAAGTCTCTGACTCAAAGGTTGTAATTCTGAACTTCCTAATAAATTTTATTTATTTATTATACATATCGGAATTACAACCCTTTGAGTCAAGGACTCATTTCCAAAGGCTCCACGTAGGTTCCAGTGGGTTCAACACATAGACAGCAACATAAATGCAATATGATAGACAGGAGGTTACAGAAGTTTTCTGTTACATACCAAACAGCAAATAGCAAACCGTATTCATATATTTGCAGGTGTCAGAACAAACAACATAGAACAAATAAACCCTTAGAATGACTAGAACAGGAAAATATGCCACCTATATTGAAGGTAACAGCCCTGCCGAAAGAATCCCAGGATAAGTAACGGAATGTTCAATGTACCTGGCTTAGCAAGGTTGGAGGAATGGTCAGAAGTATGGCAGCTTGGATTCAATGCAAAGAAGTGCAAAATAATGCACCTGGGAAACAAAAACCCAGGGGAAGATTACACAATGGGGGGGGGAGGTAGTAACAACAACAAAAATGGAAAGGGACCTGGGGTAATCGTATCAGATGACCTTAAGGTTAGCAAGCAATGTGAGAAGGCAGTAGAGGGCTGGGGTATACTGGGATGCATAGGAGAGGCATCACCAATAGAAAACAGGAAGTTGTTATCCATCTGTACAGACAGCTGGTGAGACCCCATCTGGAGTACTGTGTCCAGTTCTGGAGACCCCATCTCCTCAAGGACATAGACAGGATAGAGGCAGTCCAGAAGAGGGCAACTAAAATGGTGCAGGGTCTGCAAGAGAAGCCACACGAGGAGAGACTAAAGGAGCTTAATATGTATACCCTTGAGGAAAGGAGGGAGGAGGGGACATGATAGAAACTTTTAAGTACCTCAGTGGAATCAACAAAGTCCAAGAGGGTAGCATCTTTCAGAAAAGAGGCGTGCAAGAAAAAGGGACACAATTTAAAGATGGGGGGCAGTTCAGGGGAAATGTGAGGAAGTATTTTTTCACAGAGAGGGTGGTTGACGCATGGAACAGCCTTCCTGAGGAGGTTGCCGGGTCTAAAACTGTGGGAGAATTCAAGAATACATGCAACAGACATAAGGCAATTCTTGTGGGGGGTAGGAAGAAATAGGCTGTTGGGTCACTAGGATCTGCGGCTTATCCTGTAGGTAGGGAAATGGGCAGACTAGATGGGCCAAGGGGTCCTTATCTGCCGTCAAAGTCTATGTTTTTATGGCTTCCAGAAGAAATCTGTATCAGAAGAAGAGATACTCTTCCAGCTGCAGAAGCGTCTTCAAAAAGTCCTCCTGCTTCACTGCCACAGGATACACCTCACACTGAAGGGCTAAGAGGGGGGTTATCCCAAGGATTCAGGGGTTTCAGGCAGAATGGATGGTTTGGAAGCCAAGGGAGATTGACTCTGTAAAACAGCTACAGATTTCACATACAGAACTTTCCCTTTTAAGAGGGAGGTAAGGATTTTATCTTAATTATTTTTATTTAAAGTTTGGTGACTGGGAGAGGCACACTAAGCCAAGGCTCGTTTCCAGGTGCCACCCGGGTGGGGGACAAAGGAAGCAGTGTATAAAATTTAACAGGCTGGTTACACTAGCCTAGGTAAAAACAATACATGCAAGATAAGCATACAAGTTATTCACAGGATACAGAGAACTAGGAGGAACTAATTAAGGTATGCAAAGCGGACTTTAAACAATGCGGTACATACAGCATGATCACATAGTATGGCCTACAACAGTATGAGCTAGCAAGTCAGCAGCAGCATGATAGGTAGCAGGGATTCAGCCTGGCTGGTAGCAGGAACAGAAGGGAGGTTGACAGTAGGAGTGGACACATTTAAAGAAGTTAGATGAGGGAAGCAAACAGAGTGATAATGGAAGGGAGTTACAGTTGTGAGGGAAATGGTAAGAGAAAGTGGGCTCGCTAGAGTCCGAAAAGGGATGGGAAGGGCAAAAATGTGAGGATCCGTGAAGCAGAGGTGGTAGCGTGGGTGGGGGATGGGGAATAGCAGCGAAGTGAGGCAGAGGGTGAGTGACCAAACCAGTATTTGGCTAGAGTAGTGGAGGTGCGTTGCTGGCAGCAGGAGGACAAGGGGAGAGAAAGGGAGGAGTAAAGAGTGCAGTGGTGCAATGGCTGAGTTGGCCAGGATTTGTGGGACCTCCTCTTCCATCCGGGGACCACCAGTGCCACTGTCATTGCCTCAGAGGTTGCCAAGAAAGAGGAGCGGTTGGACCACAGTGGGCTCAGGGAGGGTGAGGGTGGTGGAACAGAGGTGCATCCCTCCAGTTGTATCTCTCCACAATTCCTATGCTATTCTGGCAAAATGTGGTTCCTCTATGGAGGCACCCCCAGTGGAGACCAAGGAGGATGATGGGATCCTCCACAAAGGAGACCCACAGGAGGGTGGCATGGGACCCGACAGGGGAAGGAAACAACTCCTGGTGGGGGATTCCATTGTTAGGAAGGTAGAACTGGGAGAGGAAGGGGAGAGGGAGGTAAGGTGCCTGCCTGGCGCCATGGCATGGAGGGACAGGGAGCGAATCCTCAGGATTGCTGGAGCAGCTGCACAGGGGAAGGAGCTGGATGTCATTGTCCACCTAGGGACAAATGACATGACTAAGAAAGGGATTAGAGAAGTGCAGGAAGAGTTTCTGGAATTGGGGAGGGGCCTTAGACAAGTAGCACGCATGGAACCTTCTCGGAGGTGCTGCCCATCTATGCGTAGGAGAGGCTAGGGTGTTCCGCACCACAGGATTCAATCAGTGGTTGAAAAACTGGTGCGGAGCTCAGAGATTTGGCTTCATTGGGGACTGGGGGTCCACCTGGAGTGATGCAAGCCTATACTGGTATGATGGACTGCATCTGTCCAGGAGGGGAACCAGGATCCTAGGTGATAGGTTTAAATGCTTCATTGGCAAGCATTTAAACTAGTCAAGGGGGGAAGCACTGGAAAGGAGCAGGGAAATCCTAGCCCCCCCCACAAAAAATCACGGTAGTAAGTGCGGTAAACACCAACATAGAGGTGTCGATAGGGAGAAGGGCAGTGGTAAATGGGTAAAGTGACAAAGGCAAGAAGGACAGGGATGGGGCAAAAAGGAGTAAGGCCATCAGGAAATGGAGGGTAATGAGTACCAATGCCCGTAGTTTGGGCAACACGCTCCTTGAGCTGGTGGCCTTGATGGAAGAGGGATGCCTGGATATCGTAGCAGTCACAGAAACATGGTACACAGAGAACCATGACTGGGACGTTAACATACCAGGGTACATAACCTACAGGAGAGACAGGCAGGGGAGAAGAGGGGGAGGAGTAGCTCTCTATGTAAAGGAAGGGATAAAAGCAACTGAACAAAAGAGTAAATAGGGAGGGAAGGAGGCACTGTGGGTCACCTTGGAGACTGGAAAGGGCACCACAATCCGCACAGAGGTTGTGTACAGACCCCAATGTCAGGGGGAGGGAATGGACAAGGATATGATAGACGGCATTCTTAGAATGGCAGAGAAAGGGGAGATACTGTTGATGGGAGACCTGAATATGCCAGATGTTAACTGGAGCACATTTGCTGCATCCACATCCAAGAGCAGGGCCATTCTCGATGCCCTACAGGTGGCAGGCCTCAGACAGCTAGTTTCGGAACCCACTCGTGAGGGAGCAATCTTAGACCTTGTACTCTCAAATGGGGGCAGTGAGAGGATCTCAGATCTAGAAGTGGGTTGCCATCTGGGAACAAGTGACCATCAAACAGTGTGGTTCACGTTAAACTCAGCTACAGAGTCAAGCCATACAAAAGTGAGGGTACTGGACTTCAGGAGGGCTGACTGGCAAGATGGGAGAGTGCCTCAGAAAAGCACTAGCAAACAGGCTAGAAGGAGGGGTGGAGCAACAATGGGGAATCATCAAAACTGCCATCACAAAGGTAACAAGCCTTTGTGTGAAGCAAATAAACAAATCAAAGCGAAGAAAAAAGCCACTATGGTTCTCAAAAGAGGTGGCTGGGAAAGTCAGGAGAAAAGATAGCATTCCGAAGCATAAGGAAACACAGAAGGAGCAGGACAGAGAGCTGTACCAGTTAAGGCAGAACGAAGCAGGAGGGAAGTCAGAATAGCAAAGGCTAAACTGAGGAAAAGATAGCTAACTCGGTTAAGAAGGGGGATAAAACCTTTTATAGGTACATCAGAGAGCGTAGAAAGACAAAGGAAGGGATAGTGAGGCTGAGTAGAATGAACGGTGGGTGGGCAGAGGGGGACAGTGAAAAAGCGGGGATACTGAATGAATATTTCTGCTCAGTAATCACAAAAGAGGAGGGGGAAGTGCCTAATCCAATTAACAGAAGCACTCTTGATAGGGGGGTCGATCCCAGTTCTTTCATAGAAGAAAGGGTTCTGCAAGAACTCCTAAAACTGAAGGTGGACAAAGCAATGGGGCCTCATGGAATTCACCCCAGAATTGCAAAAGAGTTAAGGGTGGTACTAGTGAAACCACTGGCTACTCTTTTTTAATAAATCATGGGAGGATGGTGTGGTACCCGAGGACTGGAGGAAGGTGGATGTGATTCCCCTTCACAAAAGTGGGACCAAGACAGAGGCAGGAAACTACAGACCTGTCAGTTTGACCTCTGTGGCAGGGAAAGTGATGGAGTCACTCCTGAAGGAAAGAATTGTTGAGTACCTAGAGGCCAGTGGGGCACAGGACCCAAGGCAGCATGGGTTCACAGTGGGAAGGTCATGTCAGATGAATCTAATAGATTTCTTTGACTGGGTGACCAAAGTAGTAGACCAGGGAGGGGCTATGAACATGGCCTACCTAGACTTTAGCAAAGCATTTGACACAGTCCCCACAAAAGATTAATAGTCAAATTAACCACTCTGGGAGTGGGTCCCAGGGTGGTAGCCTGGGTAAAACATTGGCTGGACAACAGAACACAGAAGGTAATTGTAAATGGAGTCCACTCTGATGAAAGAGGGGTTACTAGTGGGGTACCTCAGGGTTCGGTACTGGGTCCAGTCCTTTTTAATGTCTTTATAAGTGACATTTCAGAGGGACTGGAAGGAAAAGTATGCCTCTTTGCAGATGACACAAAGATCTGCAACAGGGTTGATACACAAGGAGATGTGGAAAGGATGAGGAGGGACTTGGCAAGGTTGGAGGAATGGTCAGAAGTATGGCAGCTAGGATTCAATGCAAAGAAATGCAAAATAATGCACCTGGGAAACAAGAATCCAGGGGAAGAATACACAATGGGGGGGAGGTAGTAACAACAACAAAAATGGAAAGGTACCTGGGGTAATCATATCAGATGACCTTAAGGTTAGCAAGCAATGCGAGAAGGCAGTAGGGAGGGAGGGCTGGGGGATACTGGGATGCATAGGGAGAGGCATCAGCAGCAGAAAACAGGAAGTTGTTATCCCTCTGTACAGACAGTTGGTGAGACCCCATGTGGAGTACTGCATCCAGTTCTGGAGACCCCATCTTCGCAAGGACATAGACAGGATAGAGGCAGTCCAGAGGAGGGCAACTAAAATGGTGCAGGGTCTGCAAGAGAAGCCATACGAGGAGAGACTAAAGGAGCTTAATATGTATACCCTTGAGGAAAGAAGGGAGAAGGGGGACATGATAGAAACTTTAAGTACCTCAGTGGAATCACCAAAGTCCAAGAGGGTAGCATCTTTTAGAAAAGAGACGGCAAGAACAAGGGGACACAATTTGAAGATGGAAGTTCAGGGCAATGTGAGGAAGTATTATTTCACAGAGCAGTGGTGGATGCATGGAACAGCCTTCCTGAGGAGGTTGTGGGGTCTAAAACTGTGGGAGAATTCAAGAATGCATGGGACAGACATAAGGCAATTCTTGTGGGGGGTAGGAAGAAATAGGCTGTTGGTTAAATAGGATCTGCGGCTTATCCTGTAGGTAGGGAAATGGGCAGACTAGATGGGCCAAGTGGTCCTTATCTGCCGTCAAAGTCTATGTTTCTATGTTTCTATACTCCCAATCCATGCGGTCAAATGCATTCTCAACATCTAGGGTGAGAACAGCTGCCCCATGCCTCACCGCCGCTTTGTTTTAACATTTTTGTGACTTTTGGCTCCATATTTTTTTTTTTGCAATTAAGTTTATTTTAATTTTCCAAACAATACAAACAATACAACAAAATCATAACATAGTACATTCTTACTCCCCTACTGGGAATCACAAGGAGTATTTTACATAAGGACATAGCTAAGTACTAATACTAAAAGGGGGGGCTAAACCAAACTAAGGGGGGGGAGCCAAATCTGCCCTTCTCCCGTCTCATTACAAAAAAAACAGGGAAAGAAAGAAGAAGAAAAAAGAAAAAGAACCCACCACAAGCACTGCTCAGGTTGATCTAAATACCTAGGATCTCAGTCCTCGTAGATAGCAATAATCAATTCCTTATTTCCTTTCTCCAATAACTAACATCCAGATCTTACTATGGCACACTATATAAAGTTATACTACTAGTACCCAAATTTATCTTTTAAGCTTAAAAAGAATGGGCTCTAATAATTTTGAAATCTTGCCTATGAATTATTAACATTCACTATGCTCCTTTCTGCATTCAAAGACATCAGGAACTCGGACCACCATTCTTGGAATGAAGGGATCCATGGAACTTTCCAGAGTCTCAGGATTAACAGCTTAGTAACCTTAGCTACCATAGCTACTCGTACTTTCAGAGAAGAGGATGGGACCCCAGAATAAAGTCCCAAAAGGCATATTTCTTCTGTAAAGTATGAGGCTATCGGTATATAAACAGAGATATGCCTTTTTATTAATTCCCCAAATTTGGAGATTTTAGGACAGTCCCATAACTTATAACTGAGTGAAGCAGTGGGAGCACTGCAATCGGGGCAAGCTGGAGAAGATAATTTTCCCATTCTGTAGAGCTTGTTGGGTGTTAAATATATGTTGTGTAGAACGTTGAACTGGACAGTCTGTAATCTATCTTGTTTAGTTAGCTTAAAGATATCTGTCCAGGTAGCTTACCATTGAGAGTCATTTGGAGGTCTAGTCATCTTATATTTCCAATAGTAAGCTATCGGGACATGGTTTTGCCATATATTATTGACCATTGCCTTATATAGATTAGAGATAGACCTTGCTTGCTTCGCTAAATCTAAAAGGGGTAATATCAGGGAGTCTAATTTGTCAACCCAAGGAGATTTGCCTAGGAAGCTTTTAAGACAATGGTGAACTTGGGTAAGGTAGAACAATTTTTTAGCCAGCAGTTTTCAATTTACCTGTATTTGATTAATGGAGGGGATTGAGGTACCCTGCAAAAACTCTTTCAAACCAATCGTTGATTGTATCGGTAAAACCTGGGCACTGAGTTTTGTTACCTAATCTTAAATTAGGGTTGTTAAAAAGGGGTTGGGAGATATCTTTCTATATATATATATATATAATTATATATATATATATATATATATATATATATATATGAGTAAGCTTGCAAAACTGGTGGAAGGCCCTGATATTAAATCCTACTGGGGATTCCTGAAGCTGGGCAGGAACTGCTTTCCATGGACAATATAAGAGTGCCCGAATAGAAATCCATTCTTTTTTGGCCTGTTCCATATCTAGTTGCAGCCAGTGTAAATTTGGGGAGGGGTCTTCGAAGGGAGGAATCCAGTATAAAAATCTGCTAGCATGTATGGCCAGATAATATAGATAAAAGTCTGGAAGTTGCAGTCCTCCTTTCTGTTTTGGACCTGTAAGTTTCCAGTATGCTCTGCGTGGGGGATGGCCATTCCATATGAAGTCTCCACATAATCTGTGGGTTGTTTTAAAAGTGGCTTGGGGGAGATAGGTAGCTAAGCTGTTCAGGGAGTAATAAAGTCTGGGTAAAATTGCCATCATGAGGACATTAGTTCTTTCACAAAATGATACAGGAAGTTTCTTCCATCTGGAAAAGTCCTCCTTGATATCTTTAATAAGGGGGTCAAAATTAAGGGCATTTAACTCGTCAAGGTCGCTAGTCAATTTTATGCCTAAATAGCTTATTGAATTATTTTCCCATTGGAGGCCTAAAGTTTCTATGTGCTTCTTATTGTCCAGTATTAAGAGAGGGTAAACAACTGATTTCTGTTCAATTTATAACCTGTTATCTCACTGAATTCAGTAATAGCTTGTAACGCTATGGAAATGGAGTGTTCCCCATTAGTTAGATGGAGTAGCAGGTCATCTGCAAATAAAGACAATTTAAACTCTTGGGATCCAACTCTTATTCCTTCAGTCCCTTGGTTCTGCATTAATACTCTCACCAGAGGTTCAATGTATAAATTGAAAAGGTAGGGGGACAGTGGGCAACCATGTCTGGTTCCATTTTTTAGAGGGAAGCTGGCAGACAACAAATTATTGCATAAGAGACGGGCTGACGGACATTGGTATAGTGTACGGATTTTATTGTATTGTATTGGATTAACATACAAGAGGAAAAGGAAAAGTCCTGAAATATTAGGGTAGCCATATGAATCATGTCAGACTCAAAGGAGTCATCACCAACACCTTCTCCACTGCAAAAAAAAGAGGTCATTTATGGCCTGTCACATAAACTCAACTGGCAAAGAATTCATGATCTAAAAAATGATTTTGTCCAGGCAATCTGTTTATCTCTTGAAGAACATGTTAGACTTACACCTATTCTACTCATTAAATACCCCTTTAAACTAATACACAGCATGTAACTACTAGAAATACATTGCTATTGCCAGATTAGATAGGTTTACAATTGCAGTAGACAGCGACATCTAGTGTTCAACTGTTAGTATCGCAATTGTAGCTAAATGTAAGCCAACTGTAACTAAACATGATCAGAGTAGCAGTCAGTATGCATATTCTCCTTTTGTTTTGTTTTTTTATTTTAAAAATAATCAGGAACTACATCGTTTTTAACATCAAGGAACAGAGAAATCTCAACAAAGGGAGCAAAAACTGGGATCTTCCAGCCTGTAATGCCAGGTTCCGACTGTATAAGGAAAGTGCTGTGTACTACTCTGGTTATTTAAAGGAAGCCGTAACAGAGACAAGCGCTGTTGGTGTCTATATATTTCAACAATGCGCTAGAAACCAAAATCAGAAGGTCTTAACCTAGCCCATACAATTTGGGTCTGATACAGTCCCGATTAGAAGAAGAAAAAGGGAACAAACAGTTTCTGCTTTCACAGATTATTGCCTTGTGTCCCTACTCGCAAACAGATTTTCTTCATTTTGGGAATAGATCTGGAAGAGCTCTTGTGAGGATCTTCAATGTTTCCTCAGCCGTGTCGAAGCACTTTACACCTTCAGCGAGTGTGACTTCTAGCTTGGCAGGGTAAAGTATGCAATGACGAATTCCTGCAGCCCATAGCTTAGAGGTAATCTGTCGGAATGTAGCCCGGAGTCGTCTAGTCTTATATGTCAAATCTTGGACCACTCTTAACTTTTTGTCTTCCCAGAGGATTGCTGAAAGCTTCTTAGCTTCTTTTAAGATGAATTTCCTATCCAGGAAGTTGAGCAGTATAAACATAATTGGGCGCGGAGGCTCTGACTGAGGAGGCTTAGCTCGGAGGGATCTGTGGGCCCTTTCGATAACATATTCTGGCCTGTTTGGTGATTGCACAACTGTTTTTTTTAGGAGGCACTGGAGAAAAAGAATAGTATTAGGGCCTTCCTCACCTTCTGGAAGTCCCAACAAGACTAGGTGTTCCTTCGGTTCCTGCCCTCCAGATCTTCCAGACAATCCTCTAGTTTGATGACTGTGCGTCTTAGTGAGACAATCTCGGGCTGTATCTTTTCTTGAGCCCATTCCACCAAGCCGACCCTTGGTTCGGTGTCCGTTACTCTGCGGGAGAGCTGTACTATTGCCGGTTTTATATCGGCTACCTCCTCAATGAGTTTAAGTAGAGCTTTTTTAATCGAAGAGAGTTCAGTACAAATGTGTGACGATGATGTTTCAGTTAGATTCTGCTGTGGGGTCGAGCTGCGGCGCAGGCGTTTCTGTTGCGGCCTGTATCTCCACACTTTTTGGTGGCGAGGTAACATCCATACTGCAATCGGCTGTGACTGCTCACTCTGCAAGGTACCTTCTGCAACAGTTGAACAGACTTGAAGGGTATTTTGAAGGTAGAAGCTGGAATTTAGGGTGAAATAGCTGTAAATATACAGAGCTCACCACAGCCGCGTCCTACTCCTCATTGAGCATCACGTGACTCCCCTGGCTCCATATTTTAAACATGGGGTTTTTGGGACTCCACATCATGAACTCAGTCACTGTCATTTCATTATTCAGTCCCAAAAGGTGATTTCACAGTCACTGCATGGAATCACCTTTCGGGACTGATTAATGAGTCGACAGTGCCACTGTTCTTGAGGTGGGCTCTCAAAATGCCTGTGTTGCAAAGGAAGTAGGCTGTTGGTTAACAAGGATATGCAGCTTATCCATTAGGTAGGGAAATGGGCAGACTAGGTGGGACAAGCGGTCCTTATCTGCCGTCAAATTCTATGTTTCTGTGTTTCTATATTTGGTGAAAAAATTAAAAAAAATGACTGTGTTGAGAGCATGCGTTGTGCAGTTTCCATGCACTCTCCTAAAGTTGAGAATTTTTTATATTTTCACTCCAGATTTTCAACATTGCCATTTTTTCCCGCCTCCTTATGAATAGTACACCTGTCATTCTTCACATCCTCCCCGAAATGTGTTTTTGCACATCTGGCACACAGTGGCGGTGTTGCTGTGGGAAATCAATGTTCGGGACAGATTAAGAAAATCACAGTGACACTGTTCATCAGAGTGGAGGTCTCAAAATGTCTATGTTGAAAATTTGGTTAAAAAAGGCCACAAAATGACTGTGTTATGAGCATACATTGCGCAGTTTCCATGCACGCTCGTAACTTCAAGAATTTTTAATATTTTCACTCCAGATTTTCAACACGCCAATTTTCCACCTCCTTATGAACGGTACAGTTGTCATTTTTCTCATTCTGCCCAAAATGTGTTTTTGCACATCTGGCGCAGAATGGCGCGGTCGCTGTGGGAAATCAACCTTCGCGACAGATTAACAAAATGACAGTGCCACTGTTCATGAGCGGAGGTCCCACATGTTTCATTAGGTAGGGTCACAAAGAGTCTATGTTGATAATTTGGAGGGCAAATACCAACAAACACCTGGGGCATTAGGGTTTCTAACTGTAATGTCCCACCCTGTAGAGACTGACAGGCATCAGGGGTGTGACTTTAGATTGTTTGCTGTAATGCTCATGCCATTCCACCCACACCCTGCAGCCATGGACAGGCATCAAGGTGTGCCTTGGATTCTTCAACCCCAAAGTTTACCCCATTCTCCTATACTGCACCCATCTCAACATATTTCCTTATTGAATGGGGTGAGCGTAAGGCCTGATGACCCCAAGGCACAACGCAACACTTGCCAGAGTCTGCAGATTAGGGTGAGGTGAAATGGCATGAGCTTTATGGCCGATGACCCAAAGGCACACCTCAATGCCTGTTAGTCTCTACAGGGTGGAGTGGGATTGGCATCAGTTCCATACTTCACTGCATCTCTCTAACTTCTGCACTACTAATCCGAATGCCAGCAAGATAACATTCGGCATTGACAAATGCTTGTTTTATACTGCTGCACAGTGCATTGCTCATTTAAACTTTTTATCTGTCCCCCCCAGTGGGTTTCCTCTCTGCATTATGGGATAAAAATGGGTTTGGTTGCCTGGATTGTCAGCAGGGAGTGAGTGGCTGAACTGTGGAGCAGAAAAGGCACAGTGTCATGTTACACACAATCGGAGGGCACAGAAGTCATCATATGAACTTTAAGAAAAGAGGTACTTTTTGTTTCTTTCAAGATGTGAAGGTTGCTGTTGCGGGAGTGATTTCTACTAGTTAGCTATACATACGGGAGAGAGAGGGTATACGGCAGGCAGCGTGGGTAAGCAGCACATGTGGAATTAACTACTAAGGAGCGGCATGTGCTGCCGTTTCAAGAGCAGCGCTGTGCACTGCTAGCGAAAGCAATGTGAAGCTGATTGGATTGTCAGCTACCTTTTTTGTTTCCCTGATTCTTTTTTTTGGCTAGTAGAAATTAAACAGACGGGCAGCTGTGGGGGGCTTGACTGGTGCCACCTCGCTCTCCAACTATTTCAGCTAAGCGAAAATAAAATGGAGGTTAGATAACTTGACAATTCGGGTGGCCCAAAGATACCTCAAGTAATGGGGCACCCCGAATTGGTACTCTTTTTGCAGGACGATATTGAAAAATAATTGCATGGCTGGTTATGGCTTTCAGCCTATCAGCATGCTTTATTTTTCAATCACATTTTCTAATTGAAAATTGAACATTAACCCTACAAATATTGCTATGGGCACATGTTGATGGAGACACAATATAAACAATGCCCTAGTAACAAGTCTTAGAGAGGAGAAGCTAGAGAGAGAGAGAGAGAGAGAGAGAGACATCCCTCTGGGTCTTCCTTTCCCCTCATCCCACTCAGTAGAGTGGTGCTAACTATCTTAAGTGAAGTGCTCAATTGTTATAAGCAAGCATAAAACTCATACAACTATAATATTAATAATAAAAGGCAGGCTAACAAACTGCATAATGAAAGAGACCTGCTCCGAGTTATAGTGGGGTCCCCCATCCATGTGGAACACCTATGCACATTTTAATACACACTGGAAGTCCCAGAGGAGAGAGGGACCAGTCGCCTCGACTCCATAATGCAGGTTGATTACTGAAGTAGTGTGGTGAAGTAAGCCGCTCCACCAGGCAGCACAGCACTTCCCCAGGTGAATGTCTCAGGAGATGCCTGGTTCCGGAAAGGCCCCGTTCAGCCCAGCGATGCAGTGTTCGACAACAGCTGACAAGGTGGCTGTCAAGATCGGTCCCAGCCTGGGCCATATACCATCCTTGGTCTATCTCACCCCCATCAATACCCATGTCCCCAGACATGGTCGGGGTGACAGACAGACAAGGCCTACACATAAGTAAATCCAGGGAAAACACATCTTAAGCAGTGCCAAGGCAAGATGGACTTTCAGTTACTGGAGGTTGTGATCACTTGCACTTTATGCTTCAATTCCTCAATAGGCCCAAATTCAGTCTGACACACTGGCCCCATCATCCATTCTGGAGGATGAATAAGGATTCAAGCAGCTGAGCAAAACTTGAGATCCGGACCAACAAATGGAGCTGCAGTAGATAACATTGGATCAGAGTTATTAGTCAAGAGAGAGCAAGGGTCACTCTTGCTAGTCAGGATCGGACCATTTTAGCCATGAAATTCTGCACGGAGAGCCTAACTGGTCCCCATGCCCCACATCTCACCCTCCACAAAGCCAAAGGAGGTGTAATGCTGCCCAGAGAGTGGAAATGGGTGAGCCAGGCCACTCACCTCCAAACTGGCCAAGACAGAAGAGCAGGATCAACAGTGAAAAGTAGGACAAATATAACGGTTAAACTTATCTTTTGCTGGTTTCCCTGGAATCCAGTGAGGAGAGCCCTTCAGCCATCTTAGATTCCTCTGCAACCCACCACTCTGCTACTCTATGGCAGGCAAAAAATTTAGGAGGCTTGCCTGACTGGTCGATCCAAAGTTTGGCCAGATACATGAAGGAGAAGGACCAACCCAAGGGAGTACAGCTTTGATTTAACTGGGTTGAACTTCTGCTGCCTAAGCTGCATCTCCTGGCTGTAGTCTTGGAAGACATACACTTTGCTGTTGCCAATAGAGATGGGCCCATGGGCTTTCGCTGCCCTCAGGTTGGCCTCCCTATCCATGTAACTCAGGTATTTTATTAGACAGTGTCTTGAGCAGTCTCCTGGCTTCAGCAGCGGTCCAACTCTGTGAGCCGGCTCAGTTTTATATTTTTGAGAGTCTATTGGCAATTTTAGATAATCCATAAGCCATTTGTGTAGCCCTGTCTCCGTATTTCAGCCCTCTGTCCCTTCAGGGAGTCCCACAATGCGCCTGTTTGACCTGTATAAATGATTCTCTTGGTCATCCACCTTAGCGACCAGGTCTTCCAGTTTTTCCTTCAGTTGGTTGCTATTAGAGGTGACTGTGCCCAAGGAGTCTTCCACAGTATGAACCTGCTGCTCCAGCTCTGTAACATGGGTCGACTGGGAGGCCAAAATTTCAGATAGGCCCATCACAACACTTTGCAGATGGGAGATTTGTGCTGTTATGTTGGCGAATCTGGCTTTCATCTCCGACTGCATATTGGCCAAGGTTGCTGGGACACTGGTGAGAGAGTGCTCTAGTTCAGTCCTATTGACTCCCCGACCGCATGGGGTTGTGATCTTGTGCTGGCCTTTGGCCCATGTCCGGGCTCTTTCAGTGACTCTACCAGCTTGAAAGTCAGCTTTGTCAGCTTGTTTTTCTGCTTGCTTGTTGCCATCGACCTACGGTATAGAAAGCTTGTGAGGACTTCACTTTTACACACCATGGACCCATTTTTCAAATGTTTTTTAACTATGTGCCCAGAAGAGCTCAGCTAGCACAAATCTGCTGTGGTGTAGAGCTAGCCATGCCCCTCATTGCATGGATTTTAAGGGTGTGGAGCTCCATAAAGAAGCAGACATTGCAACATCCATGTTGTGGTACAATCCCAAGCAGTTCCAACAGCAAACATGTGATTCCTGAATGGACATACTTCTCCCACAGGGGAACTGATGCATGGTGAGAGACTCGGTTCTCTTTCTGGTCTTCTGATTTGTAGGGCCCCAGGAATCGAACATGATGGAACTTATGGAAAATAAGAAAAAAAAGAGCAAAGATAGAATCCAGCATTGTACTAAGAAGAAAGGAATAGAAAAGGTGGCTATGGGACACAGAGTAAACTGTATGACTTCGAGTTTCAGCAATGAACAGGACAGTGATGCAGTGAAAATGATGGAATGCTCCCATGGAGTACCTTCCTTGATGGCAGGAAGAACAGACTGAGGAGGAGAGGGGGGCCAACATCCATTACTGGCCAATCCACAAGTGCCAAATCATATGTCTGCATCATAGGTGGTGCCGTCCCTTATGTCAGCTCCCTTTCTCCAAAACTCTGAAAGGCATATGCTCCCATGGGGCCCTGGTGCCTCCAGCCTAAGACCCACCAGTGATGAATGGTGAAGACTGATTCTTGGAAGATTTGGTAATTCTGGTCCAATGCCACAAAATGGAAAAACCTGTGGTGGCTAGGACGGACTAGAATACATTGATAAGCATCTTGCATGCCCAGAGAAGCCAATCAGGAGCACCAGCAGGGTTCCTAGGGAGACCATCTTGAAATTTTCTCAGTGTAGGAACTTCTTTAGTTTTCTGAGGTCAGGAATTTGGGGTTGGCAGTATAGCCTAAAGGGTAGAGTAATGAGCTGTGAATGAGCTTGGTACATCCAACAGACCTGGGTTTGATTCCCACAACCTCCACTTGCATACTGTGTGTCTCTCTGAGCAAGTCACTTAACTACCCCAGGTCACCCCTGAAATACTGGGGTCACCCCTGAAAACAGGCACTTGTGCCTAGTGGGCCTTAACCAGTTATCAAAAACAATAAAATTAAGCCGGCCCGGTGGTGCTGAGGGTTGAGGTGCTGGCTGCCACACCTCGCTGCACGCCGGCGACCCGTGTTCGGGAATGAGCATGGGTTGCCGTGGGTCGGCAGGGTGGAGATGGATTGAGCGTCCATAGAACTGCTCTCTATCACCGGGGAGGGGGATTTCCAGTGGCCGGTGTTCGCCTGACCCCTAGCGGAGGCTGGGGCTCGGCGACACGGAGCCACACACCAAGGGGGTGGGACACGGCAGACGCTTGGCAGGGGTGCGCATGGGAGTGTGCAAGCACCCAGCCTGCAGGGGAGAAAAGCGGAAGAAGGGGACATCCAGTCACAGCGGCTTGACGGCCATCTGTGAGCACCTGTGCCGGCTCCAGGGGGGAACCACCAAGTAGGTGTGGATCCGTTCTAGGTGGGGGAAGTTGGCCGGCCCCTACCACCCCACCATGGGGGGGTAAGCCATGGGCAACTAGGGGTGGTCCCTCCAGGGAGGCCGGTGTGGGTCAGATGGTGTCCGGAGGAAGGGAAGCGCAGACAGATTGGCCGACTGGAGACCCCAGGAAAGAAATAAGCACCATTTAAAAAAAAAAAAAGTAAAACATATTCACCCTACCAAAGTGAATTACTATGTTTCCATGCTGGAAAAAGCCAAAGGAAACTCACAGAAAATTTGGAGGACCATCGAGTCTATTGAAGGTCGACCGGCTGCTCCCTCCATCCCAGCTAAGATCAACATAAATGGCACAGTTATTGAGAACAATTACCAAATCCTCGAAGAACTGAATTCTCACTTCGCCACAGCTGGTCTAGCTTTCGATGCATCACCGTACGCATCTCGTACTAGTATCCATGCTAGCCCTATCACTGTCCCAAAAGCTACAGCCCATCCTTTCCAGCTGCTCCCCCTCAGCTTCAAAGAAGTCGAGGATTCACTCATCAATTTAGATACCACAAAAAGTGCCGTAGACGATGGCTTAGAACTATTTTTCTTAAAAGTCGGCTACCGCTATCTTACTGCTCCCATTCTCTATATATTCAACCTCTCTGTCTCTTCTGCCGTAGTTCCAGTATGCTGGAAATCCGCTCATATCATACCTTATTTAAATCCGGTGACCTATGTAACTTAAATAATTCAGGCCAATCTCAATCTTGTCTATCCTTTCAAAAGTCCTAGAAAAATTGATTTATATACAATTGAAGAATCATCTGGAAACCTATCTCTCCTCAATCCAGCCCAATCAGGCTTTCGCTCTAATCATAGCACCATTACTGCACTAGCTAAAGTCACCGATGACTGGATCTCAGCCAAGGATGCTAAAAAAATTACGGGTGTAGTATTCTTAGATTTGAGTAAAGCATTCAACACCATTGCCCATACTCTAATTGTGAATAGCCTCACCAATATTGGCGCTACCCTAGCTACTACCAAATGGTTCTCCAGTTACCTATCAGGTAGGAGGCAGAAAGTCAAAGCTGGTGGGCTGTTCTCTGCCTCCTTACCTGTTACTAGGGGAGTCCCGCAAGGTTCCATCTTAGGTCCTATACTCTTCTCCTTATATATCAACAACCTCGATTCTCAAATAACCAGGTCAACCTTGCATTTCTTTGCAGACGATACAGTTTTGTATACATCCGACCATACAATATTGGAAGTCAGGGATATACTTCAAGTTGATTTTGCACAGCTAGAAATAAATCTTATCAATACCAAACTCCTCCTAAACACTAAAAAAACTAAGGCCATGATTTTCCCCCCTAATACTTCCTCCGTCACCCTCACCGTCCCACCTAAAGATTTCATTGTTACATCCCCTAGGTGAACCACTGGAAGTTGTCTCTAAATTTAAATACCTCGGCTTTTGGTTAGACAACAAGCTCTCCTTCAACGAGCACATTGACGACCTGTCCAGAAGACTAAAAGCTAGACTAGGCTTCTTCTTCCGAAATAGGTCCCTCTTTCCCCTGGAAACCAGACTCAGGTTTGTTCAGACCACCTTCCTCCCTTTACTTGACTATGGGGACATATTATACACTTCTGCAGCAATTACTAACCTAAACAAATTGAACATTCTCTATTACCGCCGCGCCCTGCGCTTCATTACAAACTACCCATACCGAACCCACCATTGTGAACTATATGCAGCTGTTGGTTGGACTTCACTTACCATTAGACGCACACTCCATGCTGGCATTTGGACCCTAAAACTTCTTCTGAATAAATTACCAAGCCATTTAGTAGCACTTATCTGTACTGCCCACAGCTCTTATTTCCTTAGGAAATCAGATTTTATCCTACTCGATGCACCTAGGGAGTCATACTTCCTTTGGCAGATGGGCCTTCTCAAGTGCCCTACCAACTCTTTGGAACCAGCTGCAATCCACTCTGAAACTATCCAGTGTAGTCCCAGTAAATTTCTTCAAAAAACTGGTGGCTTGAAAAATAAAGGACACCTGTAACTGTTTCTAAACTCCCTCCATAGCTTTCTCCCTACATCCTTAGTTTGTTGTCACTACACCGCCTTCCTTAAACAACTTGTACTAAATATTTTCTTGGTTTTTGTTTTTTTAGCCAGGACTGTTTACCCATGTACCTTGTAGGACCTGGTCCGCCACTTATGTATTGTTATGTTATTGCTTGCATTGTATATTTGTTGTAACCATGCACCCAGGACCTCCTTGTGAATGAGCTTGCTCAATGGAGCTTTCCTGCAATAAACTTGAACTTGAACTTGAACTTGAAAATTAAATTTAAAAAAAATTCTTCATATCGGGCTGGTGATCGGGGGACCACTAGCCCCAGGGAAAGTGCTTTATTTTATATCAGGCTGGCAATCAGCAGGGTTGGGGACCTCTAGCACCAGGGAAAGAGCTATATTTAATATTGGACAATAAACTACAGGGGGGTGGTTACTGCAGTACCTCCACCAACCACTAGGGTTGAGCAGGATTAAGTCAAGGTCTCATTTAGTGGTGTTTGCTCCACGCAAGGGTACTGTGCAAAAGGCCCTTGCACAGAGCAAATGCTCTATGAATTTGACTGCACTGATATTCAGGTCCCTCCCCTTCACTTGCATTGTGTCCCCCACCACACTTTGTCTGAGCGCAAACTCGGATTGAGTATGCAAACTGGGCTTCTGTAAATGACAGCTTAGCCTAAAACCTGGTTTGCGCCCAGACAAAGTTTTTTTGAATCCTGGTCCTGGTTTCTTTCCTTCAGATTAAAAGTGTTACATATAGCAACAGTCCTATTGGAGATGTCAGATCATAGAATTGTTACTGTGAGCATGGGCAGTGTACAGCAACAAAGTACTGGACCTGGATTCTGGAGAGTGAATCTGGCCTGCTTGGAAAATGCAGAGACTATTAAGAAACAGCAGGACTTAGTGTTGGCTATGCAAACAGTACTCTATATGTATGATGATTTGGCTAGCTGGTAGGATGATACTAAAGTAGATAGAAACATAGAAACATAGACTTTGACGGCAGATAAGGACCGCTAGGCCCATCTAGTCTGCCCATTTCCCTTCCTACAGGATAGGCCGCAGATCCTAGTTAACCAACAGCCTATATCTTCCTGCCCCCCACAAGAATTGCCTTATGTCTGTCCCATGCATTCTTGAATTCTCCCACAGTTTTAGACCCCACAACTTCCTCAGGAAGGCTGTTCCATGCATCCACTACCCTCTCTGTGAAATAATACTTCCTCACATTCCGATGTATATATTTTATTTATTTATAATTATTTTGAAGTACACCTTTGAACTACAAGCTTGTTTGCAAAGATTCCACATCAATAGAATCTGTATAGTCATCAAATCATCGCAGGGGAAACTGGAAACATTACAAACTATTAAACAGGAGAAGCAGGGAAATATGTTCAGAGTTTACGATTGCAAGTCACTGTCACACGACAGTGCTTTGTCAACACCATACAAGGATCAGAACAGAGCTATACACAGTATTTACACTATTAGCAAGCCATTTCAATATGGTCTTGTATTGCACAAGGTCACTGTTGTAATTGTTTACCAGAAGGCTGTATTGGTAGGGTAAATTCAGTATACGGTGCTGTTACTAATAGGTGATGGATACTAATGTACATATCCAATATTTACCTCAACAAACCATAGCATAAGTGGAAAAGCAGAAATATCTCACTGATCTTTCACTAAGAGCTGAACTAAATAAGTTGCTATCCCTTACACAAGAATCAGGAAAGAATATCTCTACCCAGATCTCAAACATCAAGAAACAGATGAGTAACTATCAGTATGATAGGACTAAATATTTGTTCATAGAACAGAAATCTGGTGCTTAAGGTTCAAAATTACACATGAACCCATGAGACAGTGGTGCTGACAGGCCACAAACTAAAGTGATGACTTCTTTAAAATATGATTTTGGTGAGGCAAAGTCAGATCAAAGGGATATACAGGATATTAGTGGTAGCCCATATTAATACAGTAATAAAAATTTGGGACTAGTGCTTCTGTAAAGGAGTCTCACCGGGACTTTCTAGATTCTCTCAAAATTCCTAGCTTGACAGAAATGGAAAAGAAAGCTTTGGTAGCAGACATTAGTCCCCTGGAGGTACAGGAGGTAATTCAATTCTTGTCTACTAATACAACACCTAGGCTAGATAGTTTATCCAGTGAACTGTATAAAAAGTTGATATCCCCTTTCACTCAGATACTAACAGTACTGTTTAATGGTATCTGATCAATACAGCATGAGCAAAAATGCACCACAAAAACTGCTTGGTGAACATAGCATTGGGAAAAATAGCAAATGGAATAAAACAGCATTGGGATGTTATCGTGCCCCCAACTGTTACCCTTCTGGAGTTATTGATACTACTCCCCAAGTTCTGGCCCCTGGAGTTTGTAATAGTAAACTCCCCACTGACTTTCTCCCTGTGTTCCATCCCTCCCCGAGTTTGTAATAGTAAATCCTCCTTCACTGACTGTCTTCCCCCACCCCATGGAATGCATGGTCTTTGCTTGGCACTGTGTTGCCAATGTGTGTTTTTGCAGTAGCCATTTTGTCTGCACGATAATTCACTGTATGTTTCTACTTATACTGTATTGATCTATATCCCTGTTTAATTCCTTTTTGGACTCAGGATCCTTGTGTCTCAACATGAATAAAGGAGTAATGTTTTTTTATTTATAAAAAAAAGTGACATAACAGATAGTAGTAACCGGAGACCCCTAAGTCTCCTGAATATGAATGGAAAAATGTTTAATAAAATCTTGTGTAAAAGATTGGCAGCCATGTCACAGTATTTCATAGCCCTGCTGCAGGCTTGTTCTGTACCAGGAAGATCCTAGAAAACAATTTATTGTAAATCAGGGAAGTGGTAGGAAGGGGTGTAAGAGGAGACCTGGATGGTTATATCTTTAGACCAACAATAAACTTTTGATTCAGTATTCCATAGCTACCTATGGAAGGTGTTTGCCAAATATGGCTTACCAAGCTCCTTCATCAAGATGATTCAGGTGCTACTGTATATCAGAAAGGGGAAATACTGCCTTTAGTGAATAGCTGCCTAGGATATCCCAGCCCATTAAACAAGGGAGTTTGGCAGGGATGTCCACTGAGCCCTCTGTAATATGTTTTTAGTAGAGCTGTGTGGAATATAAAATCCTGCCGGTGGAATGGTCATGGAATTACTATTCCGATTCCATTGAATTTTGTGGAATTTGTGTGAAACTTCTGCAGAATTTTGCTAAATTTTTAATTTCAGTTAGTTTGCTCTAGTTTTAAGGGTATGTATCCAGATAACATCAAATCTACCATATGCTGACAGTTAAGTACGCCATACATTTATGTACCAAATGTCAGAGTCATAGGTGGAAAGGGAGAACAGTTATGGGTGGCCAAATATTTGATCAAAATTTAATTTTCAGTTATTTTGCTCTAATTTTAAAATTGCTTATCCATATTTATCAACAATGTCAGAATTTAGAGAACCATACATCATGAGTATGTGCACTAAGTTTAAGTCTCAAGCTTCAATGGGAGCTGAGTTATACAGTAGGTAGCCAAACATTTTACCAAAATTTAGATTTTATTTTAGTATAATTTTGCTATTATTTATTGAGATGTTACAACATGTTACAGGTATACAAGTTATCTCTGCTTCATATATGTATATAGTTTCAAATTTCTAGCTTCAAATGGAACTGAGTTATATACTGCCAAACATGTTGCCAGAATTTAAATTTCAGTTATTTCCCTCTAATTTTAAAACAACATATCCAAATTTAACTAGATTTGAAACAGTTAGACTACTATGCCACATGACCATTTCTGACATAGAAACATAGAAGGTGATGGCAGATAAGTTCCATGTGGCCCACCTCATCTGCTTATTTTCCCTACCTAATGCAATGCTACAAACATGTTTGTTGTTGTTTGTTGAATTTTTGTTGACCCAGTAAGCCCACTGGGCCTAGAAGTCCCTTTTTCAGGAGGCAACCGGAGATACAGATGGTAAGCAATTGAACTGGAACCAGATTAAGCAGTTGGTGGTATTTTTAGTGAATGAGGGAATTTGGCCAGGACACCGGAAATTCCCTACTCTTTCGATAAGTGCCATGGGATCTTTAACATCCACCTGAACTACCACCAATCCAGGCAGATGGGACCTCGGTTTAACGTCTCATCAAAAGACGGCACCTCAAAGTGCAGGCACTCCCTCATGCTGCACTATAGTGTCAGTATTGGGATATTAACCCAAGTGCCAGATGTGGGAACTAAACCCACAGCGCTCTGATCTCCCAGCCTCAGAGGCGAGTGTGCTACCTACTGAGCCACTGACACAGTTCATATTTACAACTTTAAATGGGATTGAATTAAAAGTAATCAAACTTTCACAAAATTTTAAAATAAAATTTTGCAAAAACGTAAACTGAAAATGTATAGACCCCTGAAACTTAAAAACTAGAGCATGCAATGCCATTACATTTAGCAGGTTATTAGACCATAAAAGGGGACTGTGTGTCAGTTTTATTACCTGATTGCTGTTGAAAATTGTAAAATAACATCTGTACTTAAAGTCAAATTCCATGAGTCATTGTGAACATTGTGGAATTTCATGAAAATTCCATACAGCTGGACTATACTAATTTCACTAAGCCATATCTTGTGGAATCAAATTAAAGGATGGGTATGAGAGGCAGGTAGTTCAGGTGGTCACCAGTTGCAGAAATTAGATGCATAGTTTCCCCAAGAAATGGACAGCTGAGCTGGGTAGTACAGCAATGGTAGACCCCCAGTTGAAGAAAGGGAGCAAGGAAGCAAGGATTGTCAACAATTCCAACCTGAATGCAGGATATATAAGGATCACATTCAGTAAATTGATAATCCAGGGAGCCTGACATGCATGCAAGTCTGAGAGTCAGAGGTACTCAAAAAGTTAGTCAGGGAACACAATATCTGGGGCACAAAGAAGGAAGAATTCTGGCTATTCCAACTGTATAGGTTGATAGGAAAAGGAGTAGGCAACTCTCATTTTAAGGGATTTTGGCATTGCAAAGAACAAAGAGGATAGCAATGGGATCAATAGTTCTACTGAGTCAATCTGGCTATGCTAAGAAAAAAAAGGGGGGGGGGGGCAAAGCAGTCACCCAGAGAGGAACAGCAGGACTGCAAAAAGCTCAGCCCAGCTTTTCAAATGAAATAGTGATACGTGCATTGTGAATTATGAATTCCACAGGAAAAATTCTGGATGATTCTTCTATATGCTACCATAAATATTTGACAAAATGATACCATTTTTTTTGTTTGTTTTTCCACTGTAAATTAAAAACTGCTAAACCAGTTTTGTCCAGTTGTGTTAGACACCAGGATACACTGAAATCGGATCTGCATGTCAAATGTTAAGTTTATGCCTGCAAGAGCACAGAAGTTACAAACATCCACATTTTTGAGAGTTTTCATGACATTTTGCAAATATTTATATAGTAAACTTTTGAACCCATGTATCTTAAAAATCTCTAATCTATTCTCTCCATAATTAGGAGATTCTATATCCATCACAAAAAGGTTATCCATGGTAATTTACACATGCCTATCTCCAAGGGTACCTGTGTTATATGCAGATAACATTTTTTCATGAAATTTCCCACACACAATCAAATGACAGATGTTAAGCACATTTAATTTTGAGGAATCCTATTGTCATGAAATCTGGCACATTTTTAGAATACCTATGATCAAGTAAGCATGCCAAATTTAAGGTCGCTGGCCCAATAGATGGCTGAGGTATATGCAGATAAATATTTTCAAGAATGTTCCCACAAAAAAAACCCCACAAAATTACAGAGTTTGAGCTCCTGTAAGTTTGAGAAAATCCATTCTAATTTCATGATATTTGGCACATTTTTATAACCCATACCAGAAATTAAGCATGCCACATTATAGAGCTCTAGCTCAACAGAACGCTGAGTAATAACCAAATTAATACATTTAAAAAATTCTGGGAAATTTTGATGACATTCCATGAAATGTTATATTTCATGAAATTTCATTGAAATTCCACAAATTTAGAATGTTCTCATTCCACACACCTCTAGAATTTATTATCAACCCTGTTCATAGATATATTGAGTTATTGCAAGATGTTTTTACTATGACAACTAAACAAGGACAACCACTTGGAAAAATAAGGGTATATACAGATGATCTAGTGCTTTTGTTGAAAGATCAGGGATCAGGAAATAGGGCAGTGGCTCGGCTTTCAGATCTTTCAGCAACCACTAGCATTATTATTAATAAAGTAAAGAGTAAAGTCTGCTGCTGGAAACCATGGATAGCCCTGACTTATAGAATATTCCCATAACCAGGGATACTATACAAGTGCGAGGTGTTACATTTGGGTATGGGGATATGGCCATTATTAATTGGATTTCAAAAGTAGAACTGTTACCAGATGGGCCTCCTGGCCAATGACAAAGAAAAAGGGAGTATTTCTCATCAAAACTGTACTATTCCCATCGTTCTGTATATTGCTTATGTTTTCCTCACCCTCTAGCATTGCAAACCCATTTGTATGGTGTCTTCTTTAGATTATTGTGGGGGTAGCAGGTTGAATCCTGTCAAACAAAGTGTCAGTGGCTCAGTAGGTAGCACACTCGCCTCTGAGGCCAGGAGATCAGAGGGCTGTGGGTTCAGTTCCCACATCTGGCACTTGGGTTAATATCCCATTACTGACACTGCAGTGCAGCATGAGAGGGGTGCGGCACTTCTGAGGTGCCGTCTTTTGGATGAGATGTTAAACCGAGGTCCCATCTGCCTGGACTGGTGGTAGTTCAGGTGGATGTTAAAATATCCCATGGCACTTATCGAAAAGAGTAGGGAAATTTCTCCTGTGTCCTGGCCAAATTTCCCTCATTCACTAAAACAAAATACCACCAACAGCTTAATCTGGTTCAAGGTCAGTTGGCATTCATCTGTATTCCTCCTCCCCCGGGTCGCGCCTGAAAATAGGCAGGATTTGTCTAGTGCACTTACCCAGTCAACAAAAACTAACTAAATAAATAAATAAAAACACTGCCATGCTTACAGAAGTGATAAGGATGGTGGTTTAGGGATGATTAGTCCCATTTTATTCTGCTGTATATCTTTAATTTAACCCCTCTTCTGCAACAGGTACTGTAGTGTTGCTTGGACTGAATTGTTGTCAGAATGGTGTGTGGCACTAATCAGCCAATGGGAAAGAAGGGACCTCTATTTTTGAAAAAGGATCCCTCATCCCCAATATATATTAAGGATTTTATTTAGGTTAAAACAATGAAATTCACCATACTATAAACTGCAACCTTGCATAGGAAACAACTTTATTCCACTATTATGTGTGGTTTCCTTTTTGAAGAACCTACATTTCCCTTTAGTAATAGATTCCTGAATCGTTGTATTTAAGAAGCTACCATAGAACCCAGAATTCTAAATAAAATGTGGGACACTGTGTGGATGTGTAGCCATGAGAAGCTAAGTGTTAAAAATAATCATAAGCATAATGTCTTGTCAGAAAGAACTTCCTAGACCATAATGTACAGCAGGTTTGGAAACAATGGGACAGTTTGTTTTTTGACTGTTCTTTTATTGCACAATTCTTGCCCTTAGTGGCAGCACACTGGAAAGAACCTTGTTTTAATACTCTTTATTTATTTAGTTGTAGTTGACCGGGTAAGGTGCGCTAGGCATGGAAATGGCTATTTTCAGGCATGACCTGGGAGGGTACAGAACAAAACATAAGAGGCAAATAACAATGCATCATGGCATTACATAATTTGACAATGTTTATCATGTGATCCTGCTCCACAAGAGTGGTAGCAGGGAGGAGGCAGAGAACTACAGACCAGTCAGTCTTACCTCAGTAGTGGGCGAGATTATGGAGGCACTCCTTAAGGAAAGGATAGTGCAACACCTGTAATCCATGGGGCACAGGATCCAAGACAGCATGGTTTTACAAAAGGAAGGTCCTGTCAAACTAATCTCATAGATTTCTTTGACTGGGTAACCAGAGTGGTGGACCAAGGGGAAGCAGTTGATGTTGCCTACCTTGACTTCAGCAAAGCTTTCGATACTGTTCCACATAAAAGATTGATTAATAAGCTGGGTAGGCTTGGGGTGGGTCAGACATTGGTCAACTGGGTGGCAAACTGGTTGACGGACAGAAAACAGAGAGTGGTAGTAAACGGTATACAGTCAGAAGAGATGCAAGTCACAAGTGGGGTACCTCAGGGATCAGTCCTGGGGCCAGTCCTCTTCAATATCTTCATCAGTGACATTGCAGATGGACTGGAGGGTAAGGTTTGTCTGTTTGCAGATGACACCAAGATCTGCAACAGAGTAGATGATCCAGATGGTGTGGGCAGAATGAGAAGAGATCTGGATAAACTAGCAAAATGGTCGGAGGAGGGGCAACTGGGGTTTAACGCAAAAGTGCAAGATCATGCACATAGGGAAGAGAAACCCTGAAGCCACCTATAGGTTGGGAGGGGAGTTGCAGGCAGTCACAAGGGAAGAAAGAGACTTGGGCATCATCATCACCGATGACCTGAAATCATCCAAGCAGACCTCTAAAGCAGTAGGTAAGGCTAGAGGGATGTTGGGGTGTATTAGTAGGGGTATCACAAGTAGGAAGAGGGAGGTAATAATCCCTCTTTACAAGACACTGGTTAAGCCCCATCTGGAGTATTGTGTGCAGTACTGAAGGCCACACCTTCACAAGGACATTAACCAAATTGAGGCAGTCCAGAGAAGGGCAACCAAAATGGTGCAGGGACTGCATCAGAAAACATATGAGGACAGATTAACTGAACTCAATATGTATACCCTAGAGCAAAGGAGGGAGAGAGGTGATATGATTGAAACATTCAAACACCTTAAGGGCATTAGCAAGATGAAAGAGTCTAACACGTTTCAATATAAGAAAAACAGCAGGACAAGAGGACACAGAGTGAGATTAGAGGGAGGCCAATTAAGGGGTAATGTGAGGAAGTTCTTTTTCACAGAAAGGGTGGTGGATGCATGGAACGGCCTACCTCCTCAGGAAGTGGTGGATATGAATACAGTGCAGTGCTTCAAACAGGCATGGGATAGGCATAAGGGAGCAATATAGAGGAGTATGAATAGATAGGCCATTGACAGAGCAAAGACCTATGGCACATTCATAAGGTAGATAAAGAAATGGGCAGACTGGATGGGCCTTGCGATCCTTATCTGCCATCAACTTCTATGTTTCTATGTAAATTGCAAGTAGGAGTAAATAAATAACAGGCAAGGTAAAAATACAATACAGTGTAAATAATTAAAAGTGAGGGAAAGTGATGCATTAACTAAGGTCACTTGAGCAGCAGCCCAGACAATTCAGAAAGGATAATACAATGAAAACTGTAACACTTGGGTAGTCATACAGGATAGATATGGGAGAGTTAGGAAGCAGTAGGGAAGTTAGAATGAGGGACAGTAGGATGGTATAGGAAAAATAGTGACCGAGTAAGAGGTGAGGACAGAGAGTAATAGTGAGTAGGACAGACAGATAACAGGAAGAAAAAAAAGTGCCGAGCATATATTGAGATAAAACTGAAATGAGTGGCTAGGGAGTGCAAGTAAGAGAGAGATATATAGGCTAAGGTGGTCTGATGCAAGAGCAGTTACAGGAATCAACTAGGTGTCGGCATAGCAATCTCTTGAAAGAGGCGTATAGTTAGAGGGAGAGAGTTCCGGTATTGGGGGGCATGACAAGCAAAGGCACTAGTACCTTTAGAGGAGTGATGTCTAGGGATGAGGACAGGAGCATTGACCACAGAGTGCAGGCCATAGCTGGAAATCTGGTTTAGAAATAGTCCCACCAGGGGTTTAGGTATTTGTGTTCTGATGATGTTATTGATGATCGAGCAATATGCATAGGATCGAGATGCAAGAGGCAAAAGCCATCCAAGTTCAGAGTATAGGGTGCAGTGGTGTTTAAGCCAGTGTGAAGAGGAGGCATAGTAACAGATGTTATTGTAGGTTACATCCCACTTCTGAAAACTAGATTTACTCATGGCAGCATAAGTTGCAACCCCATAGGTGAGCAAAGGAAGAAGTATGCCATGTGCTATGGTGAGCCTTGCAGAGGCGGTAAGCACATAGCTGGAGTGGTAGGCAATGTCAAGTTTCATGTTGACCGACTTCAAGGTCTGCTGGATGTGAAGGTTAAAAGTAAGAGCCAGATCAAGGGTGATACCCAGGTATTTATAGGAGTTAACCGCACTTACAGATGAACCATTAGCAGTGGAGACCTTGAAGTTAGGTAGAGAGTGTTTAAGTTTGGCATTTGAACCAAATAACATGGCTTGGGTTTTAGATACATTTAAGACAAGCTTATGGTTAGACAGCTACTGCTGCATTTGTTTAAAATCCTGGGAGAGGCGTTGGTTGATGTCAGTGATGTTTTTAGAACTGGAGTACAGGACAATGTCATTGGTGTATAACAGGGAAGAAGTCTGCAGGAGGTTGGAGGTGATATTGTTTATAGATATGGTGAAAAGCAAGGGACCAAGGATAGACCCTTGCAGCACACCAATGTTGACTGTGGCTTTATCCGATAGGGTGGAGTTATATTTAACTAATTGAGTCCTATCTGATAGGTACCTGCCAAACCACATACCTACATTTGGTGAAAAGCCTAGAGATCTAAGAGTAGTTAAGAGGATGGGGTGGTCAACAAGGTCAAATGCTTTAGTCATGTCAATAAAAATTGCCCGTTAGAGAGCCAGAGTCCATGGCCACTAGGGATTCAGATCTAAACTTGATTAGTGCAGTAGTAGTACTATGATCCTTGTGGAAACCATTTTGTGCAGTTGTTAGAAGGTCATGTTTCTGGAGAAAGTCAATGGTTTGAGTGGCTATGAGTTTCTCAAGTATTTGCTGAGAACCAACAAGATAGCAATGGGCCTATAGTTAGATGGATCTTTATGGTCACCCTTTTTGAAAACGAGGGTAATCCTAGCCGTCTTCCAGATGTCAGGAACATGACACTGGCGCAAGGAGAGGGTAAAAATCTTGGCTAGAGGCGCAGCTATGAAGGGGGCAGAGAGTTTCAAGAGTTTAGGCTCAAGATTGTCGGATCCAACCACAGTGAACTTGGATAGGTTGTTTAATAGCCTGAGTACTTCATGGTTGGAGACAGATTTGAAATGGAAAGTAGGCCCAGAGACATCGGGTTGGGTGGTCAAATTCGACTGGGCAGGGAAGGAGGAGGTATAGTTAGTAAGGTCGGAGAATTGAGTATTAAAAAAGTTGGCTGTGGTGCTGGGATTGTTACAGTGGATGCCATTTAAAGACATATCATTAGGAGTAGGGCGCCGGATTAGAACCAAGGAAGAGCATTTTATGGGACCAGCATTTTTTGGAATCCCCATATGAGTTGGTTACTAGATCCTTGCAGTAGAGCCTTTTGGCCCTTTTGATTTCCTTCTTACATGAATTCCATAGGGATCTGTAGGCATTTAGGTCAGCAGGTAGCCCAGATCTTTTATGATGGAGCCAACTTTTGTCCCTTTGACGTAGCTTGGAGAGTAGGTCAGATTATAGCCAGTGGGTAGACCTATTTTTTACCTGACAGGTTACTAGAGGGCAGTGTTTGTTCTGTATCACCAGAAAGTTGGTCAGGAAGAGATTAAGAGTGATCTGAGCATCATTAGATTTAAAGAGGGGGGACCAATCTATAGTGGTGATATCCTGTAGGAAGGACTGTGAGTCAAAGTGTGCATAGTTTTGGAAATTAATGAAAAGTGGCTTTGACAGAGCTGGCCTGCCCTTTCCCCAGATGCAAAAGGCGGGGGAGTGGTCAGTAATGGCATTAGCAAGTATGACCAAGGCAATTATGTTTTCAGTGTGGTTGGTCATAATCCAGTCTAGCAGAATACTGGAGTTTGAGTGCTGTGCAGTTCTGGTGGGGTCATTGATCATCTGGTGCAGGCCAAAACTTTGAAGCCTAGTCAGTAGTTATGGTTGAGAGTTTCTGAGCCAAACTGAGTTAAAATCACCAAGTATAAGAACCTCATTCCTTCTAGAAAGAAGAGAGGTCTGATCAAGCAGCTCATTGAGTCCTTTTAAACCACTAGAGGGGGCATTGTAGGAACACACAATATGTAGTTTTTTGGAGCTGAGAGTGAGAATGGCATGTATGGCTTCGCAGTGGATTAGGGGAGGTGAGCAGATGGCACAGAGATGAAAATGATCTTTAAAAAAGATGGCTGTACCACACCCTCTTTTGGGAGGAGGTCTATCAATCCTCAAGAGATTGTATGATGAGCATTGCGAGTCAGGGGTGGAAGGCTTGAGCCATGTTTTATTAAGGCAGATGATATTGGGTTTGTAGAGGCTGGTCCAGGACTCCAGTTCTGAGAGGTTGTGCACAAGGCTCCTGATACTATGTTGAACTATAATTAGACCTTTAGTATTGGTAAGGGGACTAGGTAAATTGTCATCTGGTCCGGGTTTGAATGAACATCCCCTGAGAGCAGTAAGGCCAGTAGAAGAAGTTACCAGCGTTTGCACCACAAGAAGGGGCAGACAGTATTAATATTTAGGGGAAAGTATTTTAGGGTGCAGGCAACCATGTGGATCCAGGCCCTATTTAACAGTAGTGGAGAGGGGTCTAGTCGGAGAGTAGGCAGTATGAGAAAGTTAGAGAAAAAGAAGTCATGAGGCAGGAAAGTTGGGGTGGCCGAGGGGGCACAAGGAGCTCAAGGCAGGTATAGGGGTAGCAGAGCTATTGGGGGTACGAAAACAAGTAATATCATGTGCAGTTTCATTCTGGCAGATCTGAGGACTGTCTGGAATACAAGTGAAATCTGAAGATGCCAGTGGGATAGAAAGTGAGAAGTCAAAATAGTAGGTGGAGCAGACTTTATGACTTTAGCCAAGTTATCAACCAGGATTCAGAGGTGGGATTGGAGACAGTAATGTATCTCAGCCTGAGACCCAATGGAGTTAAGTGTAGAGTAAAAGGAAAGAGGCACCACTACAGGGCTGCCTATAGTGTGCAGGAGATATGGGCGAGGCGTAGAAAAGCTCAGTTCACCTTGGTCAGGTATTTGAGGAGAGCAGGGTCATAGTTAGCCAATGGGATGGGATATTTGCAAAGGGGGTAGAACAATAGTGTATTTAAATGTGGCCTGAGCGGGGGTGGGGGTGAGAGAAAACCCACCGAGGTTTAGCTAAGCAAAAAGCAGCCCAAAATTTAATGTAATGTTTAATGGAAAAAGTTGCTCCAATCGGCTTGGGCCTTGGGAGCAAACTGTCCAGTAGGACTCAGCCTCCAAAAATGCTGTACCAATCAGAGGCCCCTGGCTCGAGCCTACTCTGAAGATCCAGTAGTGGCAGTACCTGGATAGGGGATCCACTTCTGAGGACCAGGAGGGTGGCCAGGAGGTGGCAGCTTCGGTGGCGGCAGCGGCCATGGAGTCAGCCACACATTTTAGGAATGTGCCACTGCCACTCAGGCACGGGTCCTTGGGGGGGAAGGAGAGAAAAACAGGTTAAATATAGTAGCAGTGGGACAGGGAGCATGTGGCTGGCAGTGATAGTCAGCAGGGGGTTGGGGTTAAAATCAGGAACACAAAGGCAGGTTTGTACAGAGATGGCTGGGGGGGTCAGAAAGAGAAAGAACAATGGGTAGTAGGAGGGAGTGTAAGTCGAAGAGGTGCAAAGTAACAGGGAAATGGGGAAAGGGTTATAGGCAGAGAGAAACAGGATTAACAAATTGTATTTAGGACTAAGAGAGAGCTGGGGGAGGGAAAAAGCACAGGGAGCTACAGTTTAAACAGTGACCCGAGTGGAGTGGGGAAAAATAGGCGAGGCAGAGGAAGATTTAGGGCAAACAGGAATGAGCAGAAAGCAAAGATGCAGTATTTTTTTATTTTTAGTTGTTTAACCAGGAGTAGCACACTAAGCTGAAAGCTTTTTTTACAGGAGCATCCTGGGAGCACAGGGAAATTAAATGACTTGCTCAGGGTCACACAGTATGTAAGTGGAAGCTGTGGGATTCAAACCCAGGTCTGGCCTGCTGGATGTCACCAAATTTGCAGCTCAGAGGCTTAAACCACCGCACTATACTGCCTCAATTGTGACGTTTTGATGTCCTGATGTTAGGTAAATTAACTTCTGTACGGCATAAATGAAACTCAGGCCTGGTATATGTTATTTTTGCGTGCTTCAAGTGGGTAATTTGGCAAAGCAGATGTCAATGGGTCCTACAGCAAATGGATCTTTCAATTCTAGATGTCTTCCGCAAAGTGCAAAATGAAATCAATAATATTTACCAAAAAGAATCAGCATGTCTGCCAAAGACCCAGTTTAATTTATGGCATGGCATACACTGGCTGTATAAGTGAGAATAAGTACACTGGCATATATTCAATTCAATTCATTTTTATTTGTATGGTGTCTTTCAAATATCAAGGCACCTTACATAAAATTGCACAACTTCAAGATAAAATAACATATATTATAAATATAATAGAAATATAAAACTAGTCCCCAAAAGCACGACTCCATAAAACAGTTTTTAGCGCCTGTTTAAATCCCTCCATGGTTGGGCACTCACGTATCTGATGGGGTAGAGAATTCCAAAAGGTAGGGGCCATGTGCATAAATGCACAGGTCCCAGAAGATTTTAAACAAACCCTTGGGATCTCTAGCAACCCCTCGTCAGTCGAGCAGAGATCACCCAGGGCATTAAGGGACCAGCTCTTTCAGGTAGTCTGGGCCCAGTTCATGTAGGGCTTTAAAGGTGATTGGCCAAAGAACCGGCAGCCAGTGCAGTTCGCACAGCACCAGCGAAATATGACAGGATCAAGAGGTTCCCATCAATAACCAGGCAGCTGTGTTCTGCACCAGCTGCAGGCGGTGAATATCCACCCCCGGGAGCCCCAGGTAAAGGGCATTGCAGTAGTCCAGGCAAGAGGACACAAAGTCATGGACCAACGTAGGAAGGTCACCAGACGGAGCTAGGTGCTTAACTCTGAAGATATGCCTCAGGTGATAAAAAGAGGATTTGACAACAGCCGACACCTGCAAATGCAATGTCAAGCCCTCATCAAGAATTACCCCCATGTTTTGCACCCGTTCAGAGGTCAGGAGTGGGAGACCCCCGAGAAAAAGTCCCGAGGGTGACCCCACCCCCAGCCCCTCCATCTGGTGACCCGGGTCCACCACCAACACCTCAGTCTTTGCTGAGTTCAACTTAAGCCAGCTCGAATCCATCCACTTCTGGATTTCTGTGAGGCAGTTATTAAATGCTAAGAGAGCTCTGTTCTGGTCAGGCGCAAAAGAAAGGTAGAGCTGGGTGTCATCAGCATAGCAATGAAACCTCAGCCCATACCTTTTTACAATGTCTCCAAGGGGTAGCATGTACTCTGCGAACAACATGGGGGACAGCACCGATCCCCAAGGAACTCCACACGACAAAAGGATTGGGTCAGAGGAATAAATCCCTGACACCACCTTTTGAGTTCTTCCGGTGAGGAAAGATGAAAACCACCTGAGGACTGTACCTGACAGGCCACAAATGCACCTCAAACAATCAAGCAGGACCACATGGTCCACAATGTCAAATGCTGAAAAGAGGTCCAAAAGGACCAAGATGGAACAACTCTTCCAATCTCTAGCCATCAGGAGATCATTGAGCACCTGAACCAGCACTGTCTCAGTACTATGCCTCTTTCAAAAAACAGACTGGAGAGGCTCGAAAACATCATGGATGGTAAAATGGTCCTCCTTTTGTATGGTGGCTACTTTCTCAATCAACTTCCCCATAAAGGGGAGGTTTGAGATTGGTCTGTAGTTTGCATGGCTGTCTGGGTCCAAGAAAGCTTTCTTCAGGAGGGGAGTCACCAGGGAGCTAGGAAACTCACCTGTATCCAGGGAGCACCAGACTATCCGTGCTAGGATTGGGCTAAGAATGTCACTACAACCCAAAATCAGGGTAGTTGGACCTGGATCCAAACTACAGCACATAGGGTGCATACCCTGAACAATCCTCATGATGTCCCCAAGTTCCGTCCAGCCGAAGGTACTCCAAGAAAACTGAGGCACAGTGTCCACATGCTGTCTAGAGCAGCACCAGAGTGTGCCGGTAGGAGTTTTGCCCTGATGTTGGCTACCTTAGCCGCAAAGAATCAAGCAAGTTCCACACACTCCACTTGTGAAAATGCTCTTTGGACCTATAGACAGGCTGGATTGCACAGTCTATCCATAGTTCAAAAGAGCTGAGCTGGTCAGTTCTGAGCGGCCTCAATCTCCCAGAACAGGAACTCTGCCTTCTTACAGGTGATTGCAGATTAATAGGCTTGATAGTGGTCCATCAGTCTAAGGTGATTGGCATCAAGGGCAGATCTCCATCAGCGACACTCTAACCTTCGTCCTAGTCACCACATCTCCCTCAAAGATCCATCAAACCAAGTGGACCGAGGGTGAAGGGAGAGAGGACAAACACGGACAGGAGCAATGACATCCAGAGCCGGAGCTACGGTCTGGTTATAGGCTGCAACTAAGGTTTCTGGGTCACTGGTTGCTGACTGAAGGACAGATAAATCAAGCACCGCTGCCAGGCCTTCAGAGCTTACATCTCATAAAGGGTGGTACCTGATCATCTCCACAGGAGCAGGCCTGTGAAGGGGGTTGCAAAAACTGAAATGCACGGTGTAGTGGTTGGACCATCTGACTGGTTCCACCCCCAGTTCTGAGGCTTTGACCCCCAGGAGGAAAACTAAGTCAAGAGAATGACCGTGTTTATGGGTAGCAGTGGAAACAATCTGTGTAAGGCCCAGAGATTACATTAACTGGAGGAAGTGCTGACCAAATTGCGAGAGTTCATTATCGACCCAGGCGTTGAAGTCTGTTCTTTTTTTCTTTTTGTTTATTCTGTTGTGTTTTGCTCAGGGGTATCAGTTTCCTAATGTATTAGACACATAATATTGCTGTTTGTTTTGTATTTTGCTTAATAAAAAATCCCCATGCTCTTCGTTGATAAGTGCCATGGGATCTTTTACTTTCATCTGGACAGTGACCATAGATGAGCAGAAGACAACTTGGTTTAATGTATCATCTGAAAAACATCACCTCATCAGTACAGCGCCCTCTGTATTGCACTATAGTGTCAGTCATGGGTGTTATCCCAAGTGCCTGGTGAGGGGCTAGAACCCATGCCCATCCAATCATCTGGCCCCAGTGGTGAGAGTACTTCCTACTCAACCTCTGACACTATTAAATAACCCAGTGCATAATAGGAATTATACTACAGGATGTGGAATATCATGGGATATTGCCACTTCTACGCTAATGCCCACCTCTTTCTGCACCCAAGGTGTGGTGATATCCCATGATATACCACACCCTGTTTTGGTATTATTCCCTAATTATAACAAAGTAATTAGAATAAAGTATTTTGAATGGGTGGGGCCATTACATGAAAGATATGTTAATGCAATTAAAACATGCCGGTGGAGAATCATCACCTTTTCCCCACCATATGGTTTCTTATAAGCAAGCCGTTTTTCATAAACCCTCTCATTAAACATGCAAGCTACCTTGATTTTATATCTGCTACAGTGACAGTCATCTCTTGAGGGATTATTCTCTTAAGAAAAAAAATCATTGGCTCCTCTATGAGGCCAGAGGATAGATGTTCAAAAATAGAAATTCATACACAGACGCAAAATCTAAAGGGGGTTTCTTTGTGCACCTGCAGGTTTTGCTGCATGCACAGTATTTTCACAGGTTGAGATAGTTTGCGACTGGTTCATTATTTGTGTCGGCTTCTGGTCATTCTCCATGTGCAGCTGCACCACAATGCTACATCTGATATTACCAGGCATACCACCCTCTGCGTCTGTGCCTGCCACCTGTACGCACCATAGCTGAAAATATTAAAAAGATTTGTTTTTCTCTGCTCCTGTGTGTTGCATCACAGGAATTTGTTATTTTGCTATTTCAGGCCCCTGCTCCTTAAACAGAGTTAAGATCTTGCATAAAACTATGTGTGCTTAATCTGTGACAAAAGTACTTACATTTTTAGTTGTGGTTTCTCTCATGATGAACAGCCCTCATGCATGTTATGCTGCCATCCTAACAACACCGAACATGACTGCTGGATTCATTGTGAATAAAAGCACAGTGCAGGCCACAGTCTCTCTCTCACTTCTCATTAGCACGGCAAGAGATTTTGTGAGAACACATGCACAACACCAGCATCCCCCTTACACACCAAAGAGATAACAGTAAAGCTACTTAAAAATATTATGTTTGCTGTTGCCAGTCTCCTGTAAATGTTCTAGATTTAATATGTATTTTAAAGTGTATTTACTACAATGTATCTCACTGCAGGCCATAATTTGACTAAAACAACGTATTGGCGTGGTAACTGCACTCACACGTCCGTACAACCACATGCACACAAGGCAGCCTCCAGCAGCTCTCTGAATCACTCATCAGTGGAGAAGAAGCATTTAGTTGCAAAATCTTGTAAATTTGGAAATAACATTTCACAACAAAAGGGTCAGTCATTTTATTTAAAACCCATTTTTATAATAACGATAAGGTATTCCCAACAGGTTATGTCAGTGTTCAGGTAGCCACCTCCAGGGGGCACGAGGCATTCAGGTGCACCTTGTCTCACATGACGCCTCCGGGGTGGGGGTGGGGGGTGATTATAAAGAACACTGACATAAACACTGGTTGTACCTTATTGCTGGTAAACAATCTATTCTAAAACTGTATTGATCATTGACCAGTAACACATGAGCAAATAAGGAAAATGAGAGGTGACAGAACTTACTCATTGATTGCTTCCCAAATTTGCATTCCATCTTCCATGTAATAATAATTTTTCAAAGCTTTCACATCACGATGGTGCAAATCATCCGGTAAACAGAGGGACTGATAGGTGACTTTAGAGAAAGCCCTCGGTAATAACACTTTACGGCCATTTTCCCCAATGCCTGTGAACTGTAAAACCAGAGTCTGAAACGCTTGCCTTAGAAATTTGATGAGACTATGTGTTTTCTAAACAGCAGCATTGCATTATTTCCTTTTTGGGGTATAAATACATCTTCCTATAACATAAGTAGCTTCAACAAAATGTAATATAGAAATAAATCCATCACAAAATATTGGAAAATGTAAAGTAAAAGGTAGGACAAGATATTGTGTTACTGGTCTCAAAAATCTTGTAACGTCATTGGTCAGAACATGTTAAATGACTGGGAATCCTGCAAGAGACAACTGGAACAGATCCTGCTGATCAAATATTTACTTTTAACCTAGTTCATTTTTTTAAATTGTTAATAGAGATTCATTTTATAATCTCAATAATGCACTTTAGGGTGTGTGTAGTAATGGGGGTCACACTTCTTGTGTGGTTAAAGTCACTTGGCTGCACATTGTCACACACCACATGAGGCATGTGTAAATCACACAACACATGCCCTGTACTGCATTATTTTTTAATTATGAAATGGGATTGGAAAATCCTGAAATCTGATTGACTGGAACATTTCACATGACTGTACACTCACATGCTTTAATGTGAATCCTGGTTTGAGTATTTTTTATTTACAGCACACAATGGGAATTGAGGCACAAGGTTAGGACAATTGTCTGATGTATGTGCCGAAGAAGGGCCTTTGCACCACAACAAGGTGCATCCTAGAGTACCTTAATTGTGATTATAAAACTATGTTACTGATTTTTATGTTTGCTTGCATGCATGTGCAAGAAACATAGTGCCATCATCCGAGTTTTTGGAGGTGTGGCAGCCCTCTTCCAATTCAGGCAGTGTGTTTGCAGGCGCGGCCACAGTTCTCCAATGCCTGCTCGAGCTGTCTATGACAGCTCCAAAATGCAGTGGAGTACAGTTGAAAGGGGGAGCTATGCTTCAGTGAGCAGTGATAAGATATCGCCTGTCTGCGCGCGGCCCCCTACACACACACACACACACACACACACACACACACACACACGCACACGCATACTGTGTGCTGCCCCATTGAACACTGTATAGCCGAATGGGGTGCCTAATCCCATCGGCTGTGCTGCGCCCCCAAAGTTTCCACATGCCATGCTGGGTGCCCACCCCAGCGTGGCAAGTCATCATATAGCCGACGGGGGTGCCCAATCCCCCGTCGGCTCCACTGTCCTCCCCCCCAGAGTACAGGGTGCCACGCTGGGAGCCCACCCCAGACTTTGTAATATTTTCAGTCCAGATTTTCACCAGTGGCATTTTTCCACACTTCCTTATGAACAGTACAGCTGTCATTTTTCACAACGTGGCCGAAATGTGTTTTCACACTTTCAGCGCAGAGATGCATGGTCGCTGTGGGAAATCATTGTTCGGGACAGATAAAGAAAATCACAGTGACACTGTTCATAATCAGAGGTCCCAAAATGCCTGTGTTGACAATCTGCTGTAAAATCCCCAAACTAATTATATTACGGGTGTGCGCTACACAGTTTCTATGCACTCGAGACTTCACTATTTTTTTATATTTATTGCAGATTTTCAACATTGCCATTTTTACACCTCCCCATGAACAGTACAGCTGTCATTTTTACATCCTGTTTGGAATGTTTTTGCACCTGTGGTGCTAAATGCCGTAGTCGCTGTGCATAAGCAGCTTTCGGCTAACAAACTGATATTGCCACTGCTCATGAGGTGGGATGACAAAAAAAACATGTTGAAAATTTGGAGTGAAAATATCAATGAATGCCTGAGGTATTAGGGTTTTGAACCATAACACCCAACCCTGTAGAGAATGACAGGCATCGAGGCATGCCTTGGACTCTTCAGCCCCAAAGTTCACCCCATTCTCCTATACCGCACCCATCTCACCGTATGTCCTGATGGAATGGGGTACGCATAAGGGCCAAAGACCCCAAGGCACACCGTGACACTTGTCAGTGTCTGCAGGGTGGGGTGTGGTGAAATAACGTGGCCGTTATGCCTGATGACCCAAAGGCACACCCCAATGCCTGTCACTGTCTGCAGGGTGGTGGTGAGGTTGGCTTCAGTTCAGTACTTCACTACCATTCCTATTACACAGCTCTGTAACTTCTACACTACCACTGCCAATGCCAGCAAGCAAACATTCGGCATTGACAAATGCTTGTTAGTTTTCAAAGTGAGAAGTCAGATTCAGAACTCTAGTTATTTATGACTTGCGCGGCTGTGCCAGAAGATATTTGACTAAGCATGTCTTTTGCTTTTCTCATGCCATTTCATAGTGCTGAAACAAAAAAGCTTGTTTCATAGACAGAACTTTCTTCATACTTAACATAATTTCCTTTTCTGTTAGCTCCAACATTGTCAATGGGTAATCAGCACATATGGGGTAATGTGCACCCCTGCTAAGGGAAATGGCACAGCCCAAGGCTATAATCAGCATAGAATCATGGGTAGACAAACATTCTGGACAGCAGCAACTCTCCAGGCACATTTATCCTTGCAGTACCCCTAATTACATGAAAATAGGCTCGTATAGGTTAGACTGCTCGTCTTGAAACAAACCAACACATACAGTATAAGCTGTTTGCTACTCATAACTTCAACTAAAAGGAAGATACAGAAAAAGGATCCTCAGCCTCATTCAGAGAGTGGGAGGACAGAAAAGGGCCCTTGTCTGATTCTCTGATTAGGTGGAACTTCTTTGAAGTACTGAGCCAACTGTAAAGAGACTTGCCAAAGGAATTAAAGATGAAGGCAACACCAGAAAGGAACTGCAGACAGTGTAAGCAGCAACCAGTAACAAGGGAGACACCCTTATTGATCAGACAAATCAAAACCTGTTAATCCATGCATCAGTAATCAATATTTAAATGTGGAACTATACCTTTTTTCCTTACTACTTTTTTGTATGTACTGTACATATAAATGTGGCAGGCAAATCATAGAATGATGTCCAAACAGTCTTACAATCAGAAACTCCATCAGAAAACAACAGACATCCTAGTTCTGGCATACCAGACAATATTCTCCAGCAGGAGCTACAGTAGGCTCCCAAGATGGCCCAATTGACAATGTTGGAGCTGACAGAAAAGGGAAATTATGGTAAATATGATGAGATTTCTTCTTTCTGTGGTGCTCCACATTGTCAATGGGTAATCAGAACATATGGGTTCTAAGCTGGCCCGCTGGTGCAGCGTTAGAGCAATCACTTGCGGCACCAGCGACCCTGGTTCATGAACGGACTCTGGTGGCTGGAGGGTCAGCTGGGGAGAGGAGGATTGATTGCCCAGAGGCTGCTCTCCTCCTCCAGGGAGGGTGGGTTGTTGTCCTGCCACTCTACCACCACCTGGGTGACCACAGGCGGAGGTGCAGCGGGATAGCAGAAAGATAGAAGGGAGGATGTCGGGTGAGAGTCGAAGTGTATGCATGTCACTGCATGCTACACCCCTAGGCTCTCAAGAGTGTGCTGACATCCAGAGGGAAAGGCCAGAAACCAGAAAAAAGAGACCCTGTCATGGAGGATGGAGGATGGAGATGGGACCTGGCTGCCCCAGATAATAACCGGGCTCCTAGTGGATGCCACAGCAGGATCTCCTGATGCACACTAATGGACTGGAAGGGGTAAAGGGGTTCCCCCTTCCTCCCCGCTGGGGTGGGTAGGCTGAGGCAGGATGGAGGCAGGTCCAAGCGTCACCACAGGAGGTACTCGGCGAGGGATTAGGGGACTACAGTCTAGGGCTCCCTGAAGAAGTTCCCCCATGACAGAGAAGGGGCAAAAAAAAAAAAAACACATGGGTTCTAATAAGCAGTACCCATTATCCCATGTGGTGGGGTGAGAATATTGTCACCTGCACAAACTACATAAAAGAGAAAAAAGGAAAAGGAATTTACATGCTAACCACATCCTGCAAAACTCTGTGACCAAAGGTCGATTCAGCGGAACTTTGAACAGCCAATTTGTAGTGCATGTTGAATGTATGGATGGAGGGCTATATTGCTGCCTTGCACAATTCTAAGACAGATGCCTCACCTTTCTCCACCCACGAGGAGGCAATAGCTCTGGTAGAATGAGCCTTGATGAGAGATGGAGCCTCTTCTTTACAGCAGTATAAGCCTTGGCAAGTCATGCCCTAACCCACCTTCTCGGGGTGGCCTTGGAGGCCTTCTGTCCTTTTTTGGTTGCTCTGAAAAGTACAAACAATGTATCTGATTTCCATAACTCTGCAGTCCGTCTAAGATATATCCTAACTGCCCTGTAAAAATCTAACTTGTGCAACCTTTTCTCTTTTGGATGAGTTAACTGCAGACAAAAGACATATTTCCTGATTCACATGAAAAACTGCAGGAACCTTCAAAATGAAAGATAAAACCATTCTCAGAACCATCTTGCCCTTATGAATGATGATAAGGTAAGGTTCTTTGTGGGATAAGGTCTGGAGCTTGCCAATCCTCCTGGCTGAATTAAAAAAAACATCTTGTGTTTAGGAATGAACTTGGGTCATTGAGGGCCGGCCAGGAGAAGGAGGACTGAGCATCCCAGGTGGTGCTCCATAACCCCCCGTTCTGTCTTCTGCCTCAACACTTCCCCCTGGTGACCATGGATGGTAGTGCAGTTAGAGGGCCAAGAGGAGGGCAGGGACATCTCTGACGTCATTGGGCAAACATGTGCACAGGAGTGCATGGGCCCGCATTGACATCCACACAGGAGACATCCCCAGGAGAGAAGTAAAAACTGGCCCTAGCACCTCCGAAATGATGACTGTGGTACATCACGGCTCTCCACCTCCTAAAGCGCATTGCGCCACCTGATGAAATGCAAGAATTGAGGGGCAAATCCCCCACCATGACCTCATCGTGGGGGGTTATATCCAAGGCTTAATGGAGGTAGTTGAACGTGACTGGGGGAGCTGAGAAACTGAGAGGTGGTTAGCAGGTCAAGAGACATAGGAGGAACTAGAGAAGAAGGAGGCTGAAAAATAAATTGAAAAAGGCAGGCAGTAATCATGGCTTCATTCAAAAAACTCGTGCCTGGTTCTAAAAATGTTAAGGCAGCAGCAAGGAAGACCGGCACAAAGTTATCAGGTTAAAAAATCTATAATTTATTTATGCAAAAAGATAAATGTACTTACAAGTACAACAAGCACATTTAAGAAATACAAAGTGCAGAACCCCCAGTGACCCATCTGGCTTTCACTTGATGCTTTATCAAGAGTCACTTATCCTGCAGAACATCGAGACTCTTGATGAATCATCAAACAAAACTGGTTGGGTCCTGGGGGCTCTACACTCTCTGTATTTCTTAAGTGTGGTAGTTGTAAGTACTTTTATCTTTTTGCTTAAATATAGATTTTTTAACCTGAAAACTCTGTGCCAGTTTTCCTTGCTGCTAAATTGAAAAAACAAAAACAGACCTTGTAGGACACACGTCTAATGGTACTGATGAAAGAGGTTTGAATGGTTCTTTACAAAGAGCATTCAAAACCAGCTTCAGATCCTATGAAGTAACACAGGATGAGAAACAGAAGTCGGCTCCTACTGACAGCTCATAAGAATTGAATATTAGTCCGTAAGGACAAGCCCAAGGAGGTTCCAAGGGCAGCGGGCTGACACCTGACCTCTCAAGGTGCTCAAGGTCAAACCTTTCTCCACTCCTTTCTGCAAAACATCCACAATCTGCAGAACTGTTGATCTGGAAGACAGGATATTTTTTTCTCTGGTCCAGGCCAAACAGGTTGTGCATAAACAAGTGCAAGCTGTGGACGTGGAATTCTTTCTGATGGCCATCAGTGTGTCCACTGTCTTTCTAGAGAAACCCTGTTTCAGGAGTCTCCTCTGAGGAGCAAGGCTGCAAGCTGCATTGCCTCCAGGTTTGGATGAAGAATGGGACCTTGGGAAAGGAAGTCCCACTGAACTGGGAGATGAAATGGAGGATGTTGAGCTAGATTCAATGGGTTGGAGAATCACAGACTTTTGAGCCATTCTAGAGTTTTCAGAAGGGAGCTTCCTCTTGACCATCTTATTTTGTGAATGTCCTTGGGAAGTAGTGACAGAGGAAGGAAAGCATATACTCTGCTAAAGCACCACACCTGTAATAGAGCATCTACTACCTCTGCCTATGGACACCTGTAGTGGATGAAGAACCATTACACTTGAGCATTCTGGCTAGTGGTCAACAGGTCACTACTGGTCAACAGATCAAACTGTGGACAACCGAGTCTTTTGCACAGAAGGTTGAACACCTCCATGTTCAGCATCCACTGCCCTGGGTGAACATCCTCACGACTTAGTCAATCATCCTGAAAGTTCAACTCCCACGCTAAGTAAACTGCTGAAAGACAGAGAAGGTGCTCCTCTGCCCACAGCAGAAGATCAGTTGCATCTTTAAGCATCATTCTGCTCCTTGTGCCTCCTTCATTGTTTATAAGAACATAAGAACGGTGTTGTCAGATGGAGACAGCATGGTCCATCTAGTCTGCCCAATACTACTACCCCACCCTGAGTAGCCTGCATCCTAACCTGTCCCCTATGCTTGTGCCATGTTAGGTTTGAATTCCCTTATCATCTTTGATGCTACCACCTCCTGGGGCAGGCTGTTCCATGGGCCCACCACTCTCTCTGTGAAGAAGTACTTTCTGAGGTTGCTTTTGAACCTGCCTCCCACCAATGTTTGATCATGGTCCCTTGTACGTGCTGTCAGGTTCTGCTGACAGAGATGTCCTGACTGTGCTGTATTTTAGATCCTTCGCATACTTAAATGTTTTGATCATTTCTCCTCTGTTTCTTTCGTGCTCAAGAGAGTATAAATTTAACTCCCAGACATGTGCCTCGTATGTCCTGTGGTGTAAACCTTGTACCATTTTGCACCATCTCCAAATGGTTGATGTCCTTCCTGAATAGTGATGGGTGAAGTGACCTCAGTCCGCTACGCGAAGCGAAATGTGGCATGAAAGCAGATTCCAGAGTGCTCTGCAACGCGAAGCGGAGTACTTCGCAACATAATGAGTAACGTGAAGTCCATTGAGAACAATGACTTCGCATTACTTTGACTTACCAGACCACTACTCCACCAAACCTTAAGGTGAAGTACATTGAAAACAATGTACTTCGCCTTACTTCGCCTTGTTTTTAAGCTCCGAAGGTGAATTTTCCAGTGATTCATGGGATTTCAGGTCACATGGGCTCTATATTGTTCTGCACAGCCTCAGTTCAGGGTAGAGTGTGTAGGAAGTTGTAGGAGACAGTGTGCTGAGAGATCTCTGTGATTCAAACCTTCAAAAAAGCTGTTCAAAAGCCTTTTTGAGTAATCTTTCTTTGCTCAAACTTAGTTCATCGATTGTAGGAAACCCTCTTGTGCTCATATCATTGAGCGTTTATTGTTTGTGTGTAGATTTTGACTGTTAATGTACAACATTGGGTCTGTATAGTAGGAGACAGTGAAAGTGTGCTTTTGGGGAGGGGTGTATCTGAGTCAGACTGTGGCCTGGGTAGATTAACTTGGAGAGAAACACAGTTCTTTCTGTTTGTGATATTTTTCTTGTATAATAACTGTGTTAATGTACACTCAGTAATATTTTTAATAATTCTTGCCATTTTTTTGCTGATTGTTGTGGAGCAGCAATGCATAATTTTAGTTTGTTTAAAATATGTGGTTATATTACTGAAGTTTTCAATTTTTTGCGCATTACTTTTACTCAGTGTGTTTGTATGATTGTGACGTGTGTCATCAAATCAGACACCTTTTATTGTGCCACATAGTGATTTCAACAATGTGAACCTGCTATCCACTGCAGCTGTGTGATTTTTGTACTTCTTTATGGTATCTTTACTGGTACTAGTACTAGCACTAGTGACTGTTACTGCAGCAGTGCAGTACACTGCCCCCCCACCTCCGTTTCTCACCCCAACCAGCAAAGGTATTCTTTTCCAGATTTGAATTTCTGATGGTGAGCATTGGATAGGTATCATTGTGCCTTTGCATCTGCAGCTCTTCAGCGAGCAGCACAATCTTAATCTGTCTGTGCATTTGCATCTCTTTAGGGCCCAATCTCCATCTGTAACTTAAGTCACAGTTGTTTCTTTGGCTTCCCTTCAGAGTACTGTACTGGTGTGGTGCATAATTCTGCATAAACATTGCACTCATTGATATGCATTTTTAAGTCAGGACCATCATCATGTTCATGAATCACTCGTGATGCAAATCACATTCTTCTTCATCGCGGTCAAATATGCAGTCACAAATCACGATTTACGATTGCGTCACGAATCACAACATTATTTTTTCATACTGGTTACTTGGATGTATTGTAACTTTTGTAAGCCTGTTTTGTAGTATTTCTCCATGCTTCACCACCCCACCACCATTAATGAGTGTTGTCAAGTCCGTTAGTTTTGTGCCACACCTCTTTGGGGCCCAGGGAAGTACAGCTGTAGGCATTCATGTTTCTTCATCATCACAGTTACAAATGCAGTCACAAATCACGATTTACGATTGCGTCACGAGTCACAACATTATTTTTTCGTACTGGTTACTTGGATGTATTGTAAGCCTGTTTTGTAGTATCTCTCCAGGCTTCACCACCCCACCATTGTACTCATTAATCAGGGTTTTTAAGTCGGGGAGTTGGACAGTGTCTGCAGTACATACACAGGCTGGAAAGAAAACTGCACCCATGCAGTTTAGCACAGTATACTTCCACTGCTCAGAATACATACGGAAGACAACAAAAAAAAGGGCATAATTACATACAAGGGTCAGGGATGGTGGAGGAATACATTTTATAACACAGCAAGGAAGGTGTGGGGGGGCACATGGTGTGAAGAAAAAAACTAATGTGGGATCCCATAGTGATCCAGCAGCAGTTCCAACATGGACATAATTTGCAACTGATGTCCCTCTATGTGATCCAACTGCTGCTCAACAGCACTCATCCTCACGCTGTTCTCCTTGACAGCACTCCAGAGAACTGCCAAGTCAGCCTGTGTTACACGCGGTTCTCTGGGGTCCAGACGTTCTACAGGCTGACCTGCTGGTGGTGCTGGTTTGGGTGCTGGTGGAGCAGCAGGTGCTGCTCTTACCCTCCTCTTCTTAGGGATGCTGCCATGCACAGCTGCACCCTCTGCCACAGAAGGGCCAGCAGGTGCAAGCATGGCCTGTTCTGTGGCAGTCCAAGACTCCAACTGGTGGTGATTGAGCATATGGGTCAGGGTGCACTGGCTCCCAGTACCCAGGTGAGTCCCCCAGGGGCCAGGGTGCACCTCCACCTCACATAGGTGGCACCTTACCCCACTGCTGTCCTCCCCAACACAGTCAAAAAACTGCCAAACAGTGGAGGTGCGGGGAGGATCAGGCACAGGCAGGGGAGGGCCAGATGAACTGGCAACTGGCTGGTCATGGTGCTCAGCAGGGTTGGGATCCATACCTGGGCCCAGGGGCACAGGCAGGGGAGGGACAGATGAACTGGCAGCTGGCTGATCATGGTGCTCAGCAGGGTTGGGATCCATACCTGGACCCAGGGGCACAGGCAGGGGAGGGATAGATGAACTGGCAGCTGGCTGGTCATGGTGCTCAGCAGGGTTGGGATCCATACCTGGGCCCAGGGGCACAGGCAGGGGAGGGCCAGATGAACTGGCAGCTGGCTGGTCATGGTGCTCAGCAGGGTTGGGATCCATACCTGGGCCCAAGGGCACAGGCAGGGGAGGGCCAGATGAACTGGCAGCTGGCTGGTCATGGTGCTCAGCAGGGTTGGGATCCATACATAGGCCCTGGGACACAGGCAGGGGAAGGGCAGATGAACTGGCAGCTGGCTGATCATGGTGCTCAGCAGGGTTGGGATCCATACCTGGGCCCAGGGGCACAGGCAGGGGAGGGCCAGATGAACTGGCAGCTGGCTGGTCATGGTGCTCAGCAGGGTTGGGATCCATACCTGGGCCCAGGGGCACATACACATCCTGCTCCAGAGGACCTGCTGCTGGAGCTGGTACTGGAAGTGGTGGTGGTTCAATTGCTTCAGAGTCAGGAGGTGGTGCTGGTCCTGCTTCCGGGGGGGGAAGAGACACACAGAATTTTTGATTGGTCCAACAGGAACCGGCAGCCATGCTCCCCACACATCCGCATGGTACGACACCTACCAGCACCACACTTTCCCAGAGCTACCCCTGCCCTAGACATTCCCTCAGACCCTCACCCTGGTCCATCTCTCCTACTGCGCTCCCTCAGTCTGAACAATGACTACGCACACAGTCACACAACACACTCACAGTCACACAGACACAGATAAACAACTAACTACTTATAAAGGTAAGAAAAATAAATTTACAGGAAGAACACATTAAAAAAAGTACAGAAAAGACAAAAATATGTAGCTTAGTTATTGTAAAAAAGCTGTTGGGTCTAAGTCAAAGTTTAAATCTCCTCCTCGCTCTGATCTCTAAGCCTCAGCAGTGACAAAACAACACACCTCCCTCTCTGTCTCTGTCTGCACAGGAGAAAGTCAAAGTGTCTGCCTGTATGACTCACTTCCTTCCTTTTCCTGCTTGGCTATGGCTAAAGATCAGGGTGAAATCTATTGAAAACAACAACTTCTCCTCACTTCACATTGTCTTTCTGCCATTACACAAAGTGATAATGACAAGACGGAGTGAACACTTTGCATTGGAGTGGCAACGTGGAGCGCCCACTTTGCAGACAATTCGCTAGCGGAATTTAAATTTGCTGCATCTCTAGTGTGAACCTGCTATCCACTGCACCTGCATGAATTTTTTATACTGCTTTGTGGTATCTTTACTGGTAGTGGTCGTGGATTGTTACTGTCTGCCGTGCACTAATTGCACAACTGGCAAAATGTATTCCTTTCCAGATTTGGATGTGTGACTTGTGACACTGGTTGGGTGGTGTTGTGCCTTTTCGTATGCATCCCTTGAGTGTGCAGTGCAATGTTAATCTATCTGTGCATTTGCATGGCAACATTAATTATGGGAAGACTGCATTTCTTGTTACGCTCTCATTGCACTTCGTCATCACTGGGGAATTTTCTGGAAACAAGACAGACAGTAGCATTTTTAGGATGGACATTAATTCTGGTGACTCTGTATGACCTGACCACTGAGCACATGACTGAGTGCGCCATTAATTCTGGGAGACTTTGCTTTTCTTGTTACACTCTCATTTCACTTCGTCAGCATTGGGGAGTTTTCTGGACACAAGACAGTAGCACTTTGGGGATGCACATTCATTCTGTTGACTGTGTGGGTGGAATACTGCCAATATTGTTGTCACTCCACCTTACTTCACATTTAAGGTGGAATGACAACGCGAAGTAATAATAACAAGGTGAAGTGAGCCTTTTCTATGGGCACTCCGCTTAGCGAAGTGCCAAGGTGAAGTGGCCACTTCGCGTTCACTTCGCCGGCTGATTTTAAATTCGCTGCATCTCTATTCCTGAGGTGAGGTCTCCAGAACTGTTCACAGTATTCCAAGTGCAGCCTCACCAAGGACTTGCATAGAAGCAGTTTCACTTCCTTCTTACTACTGGTAATGCCACTGCTAATGCAGCCCAGGATGCCGTCTACCTTCTGTGCGTCCTTCTCACAGTTTTCCTACCTTTACGTTGTCAGTGATTACTATACCTAGGTCTCATTCACTCTCTGATTCCTCTAGTTGGTGTTCTGTCAGTGTATAGTGTCGACATGGGTTCTTTTTACCCATGTGCGTTACCTTACATTTTTTGGCATTCAGTTTTAACTGCCAGTCCTTGGACCATTCCTTTAACTTTTTTAGGTCAGCTTCCATGTTGACTGCCCCTTCCTGTGAGTCCACTCTGTTGCAGAGCTTTGTATCATCTGCAGACAGGCAGACTTTACCCTTCAGGCCATCTGCAAGGTCCCAGCACTGACCCCGCAGGAGTCCACTGATTACCCTGCCCTCCCCTGACAGGGATCAGTTTACTAGTACTCTCTGGGTCCTATCACATAGCCAGTTGCTGATCCAGTTTACTACCTTTTGCCTGAATCCTGTATGTTCCAGCTTGCAGGTGAGCCTTCCATGCAGTACGGTGTCGAAGGCCTTGCTGAAATCCAGGTACACCATGCCCACTGCCCCTTCCTGATCCACTGTTCTAGTGGCGCCCAGTCAAAGAAGTCAGTCATATTGATTTGACAAGATTGTCCTGTTGTAAAGCTGTGTTGCTTCAGGACTACTTTTCTGGTAACTTTCAGTTATGTCAGTATCCTCTCTTTTAGTAAGGACTCCATAATTTTCCCCATGATGGATGTCAAACTGACTGGGCGGTAATTTCCTGCCTCCTCCTTGCTTCCGCTGTTGTACAAGGGCACAACTGTTGGTATCTTCCAGTCCTGAGGTACTGTCCTGCTGTCTAGTGACATGTTGAAGAACTCAGCCAGTGGTGTCACTAGTTCCTTTCTAAGCTCCTTCAGTACTCTAGGGTGTATGCCATCTGGCCCCATGGCCTTGTCCACCTTGAGTCTACTCTGCTCTTCTAGGACCCTTTCCTGTGTTAAGGGGCTGGTGTCAACTTCCTGGACACTGTGTTGTCTGTCCTAGTGTGGGACTCTTGCTGCTGTCTTCTATACTGAAGACGGAACAAAAGAAGTCATTTAGGGCTTGGATCTTTTCCTCGTCTTTCTCTGCTATCTTACCCTCCTTGGTTGCTATTCGGACTATTCCACCCTTACCTTTTCTCCTTTCCCTTATGTATGTGTGGAAGGTTTTGTCACTCTTGTTAACACCAGAGTTATTTTTTCCTCAGTCTATGCCTTTGCCCTTCTGATTGCCCTTCCCACCTCTTTCAGTTTATTCCTGTATTCTTCCCAGTCTGCTTCGTATTTTGTTTGTTTAAATTTTTCAAAAGTCTTCCTTTTCTCCTTGATTTTGGTTGGTACATCATTTGTGAACCAGACAGGCCTCTTCTCTCTTTTGGGCTTGCTGGTCTGCCTCGTGCAAGTTATTGTTACTGAGTGCAGAGCACTCTTTAGGGAATTCCAGCATTCCTCCACATCCCTCGAGTTCTTACCTTTCTTTATGTCTGCAAACACAGTTCACATTTTGGAGAAGTTAGCTTTTCTGTAATCTCTTTCCTTGATTTTGGTGTGACTAGTGTTTTCCATGTAGTTTGCAGTCAACCAGATTGACCTATGGTCACTGGTTCCCAGATTGTATCCCACTTGAGCTTCTATGACCCTAATGCTGTTTGTGAGCACCAAGTGCAAAATTCCTCTGTCTCTGGAAGGTAAGTTTACAAGCTGATGCAAACCTACCCCCCTTACAGCAAACAGGAAATCCCTGCTCCAATCTGAGGATGCTATGTATGATGAAACAATCCACATCTGGCAGATTGAAGTCTCCCACCAGGAGTAATACACCCTTGTCTTCCATTCTCATAATGGTTTCTATGAGCTCTCTTCTCTGTCCACCTCAGCTTCCTAGGATGCGGGTCAGGACTCCCACCCAGATTTGGATTTTATTTCCAGCTCCAATCATTACCCAAAGGGCTTCTGTCTTACCATGACTGCCCTGGATTTCTGTCACACAGATGTCCTCTTTTACATAAAATGCCACCCCCTCTTCCCCTTCCCTATCTTTCTGGAACAGCGTGCAGCCTGGGATGATGACATCCCAGGTGTGGTTTCCAGTATTCCAGGTCTCTGTGACTCAGTCTAATTTTGCCTCTGCTACCATGGCTGAGAGATCCAAGATTTTGTTTGGTAGACTTTTTTTTTTTTGTTATATTTTACCCTCTTTTTGTCCTCCTTGCCTTCCTTCAGGGATCCGCCCTGGTCACAGTGCCCCTGAGGCTTCCACCACCTGATAAGCCACTCACTCCCTCGGTTACTCTGGGCTTACCCCCCAAGAAGGCGGGGCATGGCACCGTGGCAGGTATCTGTGCTGTGTAACCATAACTGGTTGGGAGAGCCCTCAGCCAGGTGGATAATTGAAGCCCGGAGGTAGGGCATCATAGAGACGTCCATCAAAGAGGGATTTTTTTTTTTGTCTCCTGTAAGCTGGGGTGGAGGTGTGCAATAATGCCTGCATCTGTCCCGCTCCAGTGCCCCTCGGCCGTACGTTCCACTAGGTGTCACTCCTGCACAAAATGCAGAGACTCCCCACCCCCGGAGAAGGAGCGCAGTCCTTAGGATGCTTGATGCTTCTTCCCCAGGCCGGCCCTCCGATGACCTGGGCTCACTCCTGAACCTGGTTCACCTGCATCGCAAGCGGAAATCCAACCACTGTACTGGCGTGCCAGCATTTGTTTGGGTAGGCTATGAACATTTACAGTATGCACAATGTCTTCCATCCCAGTCTCTGTTGGTCCGCTGCGTGAGTACCAAGTTTGGGTTGTGAATTTGTGTAGCAATGCTTGTTCTGGGTCCTGCTGGTATGTATTTGTGCCATCTGGTGATGGGAGAGGGTCAACTGGCAGACCTTTTTGATGAAAGGGTGCCTGTGCCGCCCCCCCCCCATCCACTAGTTTAACTGATCGATGTGCACATCAAACTTTTGGGTTCCTTCTTTGGTGAGGTATAGGCCGTCGTACTTGAAGAACTCCCACTCCTAGAAGTCCCAACAATTTCCAACAAAGTGGTGACCTTTTTCCTGGCACTAACCTTTAAGCCAGATATTAAGCTCAGAGATGTCCTCCTCCCTGATTTTCTGCCTTTTGTCTCCTTTTTCCAGACTGGCAGAATTTCAGGGTATGTGATACTAGATGAAAGCATAGTGAGTTTATCACCTAGCCTGCTGGGGTTTTGTTTTGCTTCCTCTACTGATTTACTGGTGAGATCATTTGTAACTGTGTGGAGTATGACCTGTCTGCCATATCGCATGCCTCGAACGATTCTCTCAATGCAATTTGTGTCTCTCCATGCTAATGTTCCAGGGAGACACCTAACTGTAGTAGTAGTATGGTTCTTATTCTTTATTTAATTATATCAATCTAGGATTACAAGTACCTTTGAGCCACAAGGTTCCAAGTCAGTTGCAGTACAATAACAAAAAACAAAACAAAAAAAACAAGACAATTAAGTAACAAAGGCAGAATAACAGGTTAACAATCAGTTATATGAATATGAATGCATACATTTGGGTTAAACTAAAGCCAGAGGCATTGACAGGGTAAATAGTGTGGTTTTTTTGAAGATGAGTTCCTACACCCCTAATCATTGAGTCACTGATGATTAGTACAGAATGTCTATTATCCTTTTGATGGTATGGCACTGTAACAGCACTGTCTGACTTTATTTTCATGGCTTTTGACTGTATCAGACTGCGAAAATGAAAGAGAGCAAGGTGTATAGCCTTCATTTCCAGCACATTGTTGTGAAGATGCTGTTCCTGCACAGACCAAAACCCCTGAATGGGAAGGTGATCCAGCACTGCACCTCAGCCCAACTACCTGGCATCAGTTGTCAGGATCAACTCTGGGGGGATCTTCCAAGAGGGACCCCTTGTTTATTCTCTCTTTAAACTCACCCACCAATAGGGGCTGTCACAGGAGTGGGGAAATTGGAATTCTGGCCTAATAGTCCTGTGAGGCTGGGTCCCAGGCTGCCAGCAACTGGGTCTTGAGGGGTTGCATGTTTAAGCAAGTCCACAGGACTAGCTCTATTGTTGCTATCATGAGACCAAGAACCCACAGAAGACTGTGAGCTGAAGCTGACAACTGTTGCCTCAACCACTGAACTACTTTCAAGGTCTCCTTCCTGGCTGCCGAGGGGAGGACCTTCACCTCATCCATCCTGAACACCACTCACAGGTGCTCCAGGGTGTGAAACAGGTCAAGAGACCTTTTCTCCCAACTGACCACCCGGCTTTGACACTCCAAGACCTCCAGGGCCCCGTTCACTGATTTCTTTGCCAGAGTGGCAGAAGGCGCTCAAATGAGCAAGTTGTTCAGGTCAGGGTAGAGATGATGCCACTCCTCCTGAAGCTATGCTACCAGGACTATTCTATGAGCACCTTCAAGAACACTCTGGGGGCTGTTGCCAGCCAAAAAGGAAGAGCCTTGTGTTGGAAGTGCTGCCCCAGGACCATGAACCTGAAGAACCTCTAATTAGACTGGTGAATGAGAATGGGGAGATATGCATCCCTCAGGCTTATTGATGTTAAATAATTCCCCAGCTGGACAGCCCGGATGATTTAACATAAGGACTCCATCTTGAAAAATGTGTGGCAAACAAACCTGTTAAGGTGTTTCAGGTCCAGAATAGGTCTGAAACCCCCAACTTTGTGGGAAAATCAAAATAAACTGAGTAGAATCCCTGGCCTTGTTGACTGAGAGGCACCAGGACAATCACCCCTGTCTGCTTGTGGTAATATAACATTTGAGACAATGCTTGTCTCCTCACTGGGTTCTTTGGTACAAGGGACAGTAGATAGCATCCCTTTGAAGGAACGGTTGTAAACTCTGTTGTGTAGCCTAATGCTAGATAATCTTCAGGACCCAAGCATCTGGTGTTATCTGGGCCCATCTTGAGTAAAAAGTGTGCAATCTTCCACCATGGGAAGGAGGGTAGAGATGGGCCCACATACTCTCATTGTGATATACCACCTCTTTACCCTGAACCTCCATTACATTTTAAGGCCAAGACTCCTCTGCCATTATTAGCCTTGAACTCAGAATGGGTCTCTTTACTCCTCTGGTTCCGGATGTTCAGAAAGGAATGAAAACCTCCATGAAACTGTCTCCATTGGCTCCTTGACTGTGCCTTTTTATTCTGCATATCTTTCAAAATGCCATCCAGGCATGAACCAAATATTAAGTCTCCCTCAAAAGCTAAGTTAAACAACTTGGTCTTCAATGCCTGGTCCACGACCCAATGTTGTAGCCATACCCCTTGCATGTTGTACACAACGTGATAAGTGAAATGAGATGACATCTGTACATTCTCCACTCTGGCATCCCCTAGAACAGCGGAGGCTGTGGATACCAGCAGTAAAATAGTGACCCCCTCAGAATCCAGTGAATAAAAGTACCCAAAATTGTAACCCACAAGTTTAGTGCTCTGGCAACAATAAAGGATGAATATGTGGTGCGGAGGTTCTCTCCACTGGAGACGAAGGCTCTTCGGCACAGAGCATCCACTCTCTTATTGTGTGTATCTGCTAGGGCCAGAGATCCCCCAGCTGGGATAATCATGTGCCTCATAAACTTATGAACAGCCTTACGCACTGAGGGAGGTGTCTCCCACTTATGGGTATTTTCTTACATAAAGGGAAAACACCGTACCCCAGGTTTTAGCAGATATTTTCTCTGGTCTGCTCCTGTCCATTCTAAGTCAATAATCTGGTCACAGTGAATAAAGTTTGGAAAACACTCTGGAGTAGAAGAAGATGCAGACAGGACTGGGTTTACATCTAAGGCCTCCATAGACTGCACCTCCTGCAGCTGTTGTGTCCTAAAAGCCTTAGTTCTTAGATAAGACAGAGACTTGTTATCGAATGGGGTGGGGGGTTGGAATCTCCTCTTTGGCTGACTCCACTCCACTCCCCTTCCTCATGTTCATCAGAGGGGTCATCCTCATCATCGAGTAACACTCATCAGTCAGGATTTTCCCCAAGATCCTCTGTATACTCTTCCTGACACTCTGGGTGGTTGAGGTCAGCGTCTGCCTGCAGACCAGAATTAGCAAACTTCAGCTGGCCCAGTGGTGTTGAGGGCTGTGGCATTACTGCCCTACCTCCTGCTATGCTGGTGACCCATATCTGGGAATGAGCATGGGTTGCTGGGGGTTAGTGAGGAGGGGGAGGATTGAGCATCTGACGGACTGCTCTTCTCTCCCAGTGGAGTGGGGTCCGCTGGATCGCTCCTTGGCTGCTACCTGGTGGAGTTTGTGTGGTAGTGCAGGAGAAAGGGCAGCAGTTATGTAGCATGTGTGTACCTCCATGCGCATGTACCTATGGCCTGTCATGGCAGAGGGAATACTGCAGGAAAAATGGCGGTCTTGGGCAGCATCAGTCCCTGCCTGACTGCCTCTTCCCTGCTCTGCCACTGGTGTGCTGGACCACCAATCCCAATGCAGGATTTCTGGGTGGGGGAGGATGGCCGTCCCCTTCCCAGCCCCACCATGGTGGGGGGCAATCTGTGGGGGAATGGGGCTTGGCAATAGTGACGGGTAATAGCCAGGTGGGGGAGTCAGTGACAGGGCTGATGCAGTCACCCAAGATATGCGGAGAGCAAACAACCTTGATAGAATACAAAGGATTAGGAGATGTGTCCTGCTGTGGCACACCTTGGCCATGCCTGTGTGGCACCCCCCCCCCAACTTGAAGGGCCCAGCTTGGGGTCAGTGTGTCGAACAGGATGTCCCACAGAACATCAGGGCTCAAAAGATCACCTGAAAGCAATCATAAGGATTTAAGCAATTCTGCTGTGCCACTGTCAGCTGGTACGACAGGTGCACCCCCAGCTTCAGATTCCAACAGGGAGAACTGTGAGAGACATATTAGCTTAAGTAATACAGTGGGGGCAATAGGAACCCTGCGGAGAGGGCTACATTACCGTTCTGCAGGTCTTTCATTGTTTAAAAACTAGAGGTCTCCAATAGGCCATGGTGCCAATGTCACTATAAAAACTAAGGTTATAGCTTAGAAAATGTCATGATAATTGTCTGGATTTTTATTTTTTATTTTTTTTTTTAATATATCTCTATTTAAGGAATGTTGAATCAAGCCAAAAGGCAAAAAGAGTTAAATCTACCACTGAGAAATGTTCGTACCAGCCTACAGGACTGCAGATTGTAGCAGGAATGATTGCTGCTAGAGACAAAGAGATTACTGCAATTCCCTCTACCTAGGACTACCAGGGGTTGATATCCACTGCGTGCAGCTGGTGCAGAACGTAATGGTCAGGCTTTTGACTGGGACTTCTAGGACCACTCATATTATGCCTGTACTCCGCGAGCTGTACTGGCTGCCTGTTCAGCGGTGGATCACCTTTAAGGTTGGCTTGCTAACTTTTAAAGCCCTACATGATCAGTTACCCGATTTTAAGGCCTTCTGGTACTTTATTGCCCTCTCCGATCCGCCAACGGGGAATTGCTAGAGATTCACAGGGTGCATTGAAGACATCTGGTGCCCGTGCTTTCTCTTTTTCAACCCCAACCGTGTGGAATTCTCTACCTCATCAGTTAAGAGAATGTCTGACCGTTGATGGGTTTAAAACTGAGCTAAAAACGTATTTATTTAATTTAGCTTTTCCTATTACGGCTGATTCGTTTTTATTTTTCCTGTTTTGACTTACATTTATATTTGTCTGTATTTGTTTTTATGTACAGTACCTTGGTTCTAATGGCACTATAAAAATAAAGTTTGATTTGATTTAAGCTGTGGAAAATTTAGCCACCGTGTCTAGTGCTTCAGAAAGTACTGACATGAACGAGTGCATGTGTACGTGATGTCATGATGTTGTGTGTGACATCACCACGTCAGGGGGCACGTGCCAAGCTAAGAGGTGCAAAAGTGAAAGCTCTGATAACTCAGGGCAGGCACCTGCAAGAAAACAATGCGCTAACCTAACTGACAGGCTCCAAGCAATGACAGGAATCTGAGTGGCTCAGAAAAGCCGTTAGAAAATAAAGCTCAGCCCCCTGAAAGTCTGCCCCTCAGGGAAAAGCCTGATTGACAGGCTACAGCAATATCTTACTTTTCTTCTTCTTATTTGTTTTTTTTAAATACATCGCTCAATCATTTTATTATTTGTTAGGCATCCAGTTCTGGAGGGTCTGGGCACTGTACAATAAAAGAAAATTTGACATACCAAATTAAAACAATCAATTTACTTACATAAATAAAATCATGACGTATAAATAATTAAGATTTATATAAGTGAATTAAAAGGCATCGGCTGGGAATGCTAAATTAAAAAGGTATGTCTTTAGCCCCCTCCTGAATGCCTCTACCGTATCTCTGTCCCCAGCTAAGAAAAACAATCCCAAGCAAAAGGAAAATGAGCACCTCACCAAACAGTACCAGACATTTCTGCTAAGGCACACCCAATCAAATACCCCCAAAAGAGGATGAACAAAAAGAAAATAACTGCTTTGTAACAGTCCCGGTGGGGAAGGGGGGAGGCAGGTTAAGAAGTAAAGCCTGACTGTACTTACACGAGGCACTACAAAGGGAGGAAATCAGAGAGAATAAACACCCTTATAACAAAGTGGCAGAATGTGGCCCCCAATTCAAGCACATACAGGCAGTGGAAGTGGGGGAAAAAAAGGCAGGTTAGCAAATTTGAAAGCCACAGTTTAACAGGCAAGATTTTAAATTTAGGGGTGCTTCCATCACCAGGTAGCCCCAACCTGCTCAGCAGAATTGCAGCACTATGAATCAAACACTGAAAATAAATTCTTCCTTCAGAGAAATCTTCTATGCTGGTTACCCTTCAATGGCACAGCAAATACTGGAGAGTTACTGGCCTGGCAGTATAGTCCAGAGGTTGGAGTAATGAGCTTTGTACATACAGCAGACCTGTGTTTGATTTCTATAACCTCCACTTGCATACTGTGTGACTCTGAGCAAGTCACGTAAAGCAGCAGTACTATGCAAACAAATCTGTGCTTTTTTGACTGTGTATTCCCTGTGCTCTGCTGAGCATGTACCCGGTACTCTTTCCTGCTGGCAATGTACTATCACCCCGTAATGTGCTCAGTTATCCTGTGTGTTTGTTTACAGTTCTACCCCCCACCACTCCATTCACTAGATAGCGGCTGCCATACTTCCTGTGGTGCTACAACGGCTGTAACGGCTCACTTTCTGGATGGGTAGTACTGCTGCTTTAACCACCCCAGTGCTCCTGGATCACCCCTGAAAACAGGTGCTTCTGCCTAGTGGGCTTTACCTCGTTGCCAAAAAAAAAAGTTGCTGCTGTCCAGAATGCTCATGTGCCCAAGATTCTATGTTGTTTATAGCCTTGGGCTGTGCCATTTCCCCTAGTATTGGTGCATATTGCCCCATACTCTGTGTACTCATTATCCATTGACAATGTGGATCACTGCAGAAAGGCAAATTCTGGTTTTGTTGTTGAGAGTTTTTATTGATGTTACCAAGCAATACAACAGGCACAGATTATCTACTGAGGTACAGATGTGTGGGAGTAATCAGTACAATACCATTGAGCCCACTCACACAAGGGTACACTTACAGGTATATGAGTCATGAACATCACCATCTAATGAAGCTGACAGTACAGTGCCGTGCAGTACTGGAGTAGTTATGTGATACAAGGAATGATCTATGATTGAGACTTTAGGACACAACGTGGCTTCAGCATTAGGAGGAATAGAATGGTGGTGGTACTGTTACTGTAAGGACTGTAACCATTATTCCTATAAAACCCTGTACAGAATGTATGAGGAATTGGGGAAGAAGTGGGCCTCCATAATTACTTAGTCACCCAATGAGGTCTTTGCCAGAAGATAATTTAGGTACGGACGGTCTAAAAAGCAGCCATTGGATAAAATTGAAGTAGAACCTCCATTTTGTCTGGAAGGTGCGAAGGTCAATAAGAGAGATATATTACCTTCTACTCCCTCCCTGATCCTCCCCTGTTGGAGCACCTAGCATCCTTGATGTTGGACCACCTCCTTGGTTCTACCTCAACCTGTCAAGCTCTCTCCTATTCTATTTAACCCTGGTTAACCATGGTCTACTCTTTCAACAACTCAATACTATTGGTCTTGATACTAGTTCCCTGGCATGGGTCAATAGCTATCTATCTGGCTGGTCTCAACCGGTTAAGTGGGCAGGTTCCATCTCTGACCACCGATCCATTACCCATGGGGTCCCATAGTTCTCAATACTGGGCCCACTGTTATCTCTTTTTATTAATGATCTACCTAGCTTCTGTGGAGGTTCCTCCGTACACCTCTGTGTGGATGACACAATTATCTATTGGACATCCCCTGATGTTAATCTAATTAATAGCCAACTTGCATCTGACTTTGCTGTCCTGCAAGACTGGCTTATGCATAACCAGTTAGCCCTTTACTCCAAAAAGACCAAATGTATGCTATTCTCCCACCCGCCCCCTCTCGGTCCATGCCCTCTCCCACCTGTGCATTTCCTCCCTAAATGGTGATACCCTCGAGATTGTCCATTCCTTTAAATACCTGGGTATTACCCTTCACTCATCGCTGTCACTTGGTGCACATGTCTCCAATGTCATAAATTCCCTCAAACAAAGGCTAGGTCTCCTGTTTCACATTCGTCCTTTCCTCTCTACTACCTCCTGTCACAAGATTGCTACATCATCCCTTCTTCCTCTCCTCGCTCACGGTGCTCCCCTTCTGCTCTCTACCAACGTCTCTTCCATGTCTCTCCTCTCCCAGGCCTACCATAGGGTGGGTAGATTCACGCTGAGAATCGATGTTCACCGCCACTACTGTGACATTCTTTCCATATTGGGTTGGTTACCTTATGAATCAAAACTAAGGTATAGTACACTAGGTTTTGTAAACAAACTGGTCCATAAGTTCACACTGCCTTGCCTTAGTGAGACTGTATGCCTTAGACAAGCCCCTAGAGCCCTTAGATCTGCCTCCCTCCCCCTCCTCATTAAATCTGCTCTACATTTGTCTTCTGCATGGCATTCCTTCTCCTATGCGGACATATCTGACTGGCATTCCCTTTCCCCCTCTGTATTGTCATGTTGCACTCTCCCCAAGTTCCAAACCCATCTGCTTGCCACCCTCTCCACCTCTACTATCTATTCCTGCTTCCATTAATGTACCTTTTTCCTTCCTTCCCACATTCCTTAATGCCCTACCTCTATACCTTCCCTTGTGCTCCCGATTCTACCTACTGCCCCACTCCGTCTAGCTTGCTTTTCTGGGCTCTGTGGCCTAATGCCAAGGTTCCACATTTTTTCCTGGAACTCATGTTTTTATTATGCTGAAGTGTATATTATGTAAGCAATAATACCTGACAGGGTGGGCGGTATTGGGCAATACCGGACCGCCCAGGGGTGTAATGAGGCCTGTTGCCACAGGCAGAGGACCTTACAGCCCCTGGAAGGTCAGCTATTGCCCATACCACCCACCCTGGAGGGTATTATTACACTTAGAAAATGGGTACTGTATTATGTCTGTTTGGGAAAAAAATAATTTCCATGTTAAATTACTAAAACGGTTAAGTATTGTATTTATTTTGTTAAAAAATAGTTTCTCCGCCTGTATGACAATGCTTTTTGAGCTAGGGACATTTGATTTAGCTGAACGTTAGTGGTTTTTCCTCATGGTGTTAGTTGTCATGGTTACTCTCCCCATCTCACACATTCACACACACACACACACACAAACTGGCATCTGACACCTGCTGAGGTGATGTGCCTTCCCGAAGTACAGTATGGCAGGACGGGGAAGATTCATCAGACTGATGGTTTTTTTATTTTAATATTGAAGTCGCGTCTTGCGTTTGCCGTTTATTTTCCCATGTTATGCAGTGGGTGGTGTGTGTGACCGGGAGATTAGTGGCGGTGCTGAGCGGGACATCAGCGGTGGCACTGAGTGGAAAATCATTCATCAGCAGTGCCAGCGTTTAGCAGGGGAACGAGAGCTCCAAGACAAAATGTATTTTGTTTCAGTTACTGTACCTGAATCGAAGCATGTCACTTACAAACTGTAGTCGAGTCAAGGCTGAAGCTGGGGATTCAAGGGAATTAATGTCGATCCAGAAGTGCTGTGTCAGAGGTGAGTGCGAGGACACCGGGAGAAAAGTGAGACACTTCCTTGCTTGAAGCTGTCACATTAGGCCTTACATTAGGAGCATGGAGTCTGTGGATAGCTGCAGGGCTTTGAAAATTAAAACACTTTTTGTTATTTACTTAAAAAAAAAATAATTTGAAGGTGGCATTTTGGGATATTTTGCAAGTGCAGTAGTGGACTGCAGTTGGGAGGGATTTGTGCACATGCTGTGAGAGACCAAGAACTGACATTTAAAAAAGACGTACTGAGACAGAAAGAGGGAGAGTGAATGCACCATCAGGCACAAACAAACAAAAAAACTTGTGTAGCCAGAAATGAACTCGGGGGAGGTTGTTTTAGGTTTCACCAGGCAGCTGGCTCTGAACTATAGAGCAACTGGGGTCAGTTTCTTTCGCTAAGCGACAGAAACAAAATGGCGGCAATTTGAAATTCAGTTCAGTGCTTTTGGCCAATCAGAAAAGCAGGCTGGGCACAAAGATGCCTCAGTGGGTGAAGAGGCACTGGGGCTGGCACTTTTTATTTCCTGGTCATCTGTTGAAAGTTAATGTACCCCCCTGGCAGGGTCACCAGCCAATCAGAGACCAGGAAATAAAAAGCCCATTTTCTAATTTGAATTGTTACATCCTTTTTTTTTATCGCATCTGTATTTCTCTCCTATCCCGTACAGCCTCTATCTGACTGACACCCCTGGCTCCGTCACCCGGAATTACCGGGGCTTACCTTACACCCAGTCCGGGAGCGGTGCCTGCAGAGAGTCTGTTGCCATCCTGCCGCCCGGTGTCTTTTTTCCGCTTTTCTCCCCTTATTTTCCTGAGGACCTCAAGAGAAGTACGCATGCATATGGAGGCATGCATGCACCTTACAGCCCCAGTAATGGCCCTCCTCCGCCCGCCCCATTGGCCTTTCACTGGCACCCTTGCTTGCACAGCCCCTCTGCTCTCACCAGGGGGCAGCTGTAAGCAAGGAATGCCACTCCACCTCCCGGAGAGGACAGCTGCCTTAACGGCTGCTCCATCCAGCTCCACCACCTCCCGTACAACCTCTGACGACCCAGGCTTGCTCCCGAACCCGCGTCGCCGGCGTGGTGTGAGGTGAGATGTCTAGCACCTCAGCCCTCTGTGCCACAGGGCCAGCGAATTGTTACATCCTTTATTGACTTGTGTATTTGCTATACTTAACCAACACTGTATATTCAGTCCATTGTTATCCATTAGCCTGTATATATTTTTGTCATGCCTCTGTTTTATTTATTAATTTATTGATTTGAATCTAGGATTACAAGTACCTCTGAGCCAAGGCTCTTTTACAAAGGTTCCATGTCAGTTGCAGTACAATAACAAAAAAACCCCAATACAATTAAGTAACAAAGGCAGAATAACAGGTTAACAATCAGTTACATGAATATGAATGCATACATTTGGGTTAAACTAAAGCCAGAGGCACTGATGATGAAGTAAATAGTATTAAAAGACATGGCAAGGACACAAAAGGTAACAGCAGCCAGAGACATTGTCACATCACAGAGAGAACAACAGGTGGTGGAGTGGTGCGGGGGGAGAGGGTGGGGAGGGTGTTGTAGGAGATTGGGTGGATAATAGAAGTGCTATGTAAAAAGAGCTGAAACAAGGATCGGGTAATGGTAAGGAGGGCTGATTAAAGAAGACCTTAAAGATTGCTTGTTGCAAACCCAGGTCGACCCTGAAAATTGGACTGTTTTTGTCTCAGTGCTCTTACATGGCTACCAAAAACTCCAAATAAATAAATAACAGCACCACAATAATTCCACCAGCTCTGGTCTGTTTATTTGCACATCACAGCCACTCATTGCACCTTGGCTTACGTCCACTGACTTTTTGCAATTGTACCGTATGTTAAATTGTACACAGTTTGCCCTGTACCCTGTACCAAACATTGACACAGTGTATGCTTTTTTATTGTATTTCCCATTTCCTTCCCCCAGGTCACACCTGGATATGAGCCTTGGCTCTGTGTGCCTTTCCCGGTTACACATTTTCAAATAAATAAATAGCGTAGGAGAGGCATATGTTCTTGGCCAGTTCCCCTATGCCACCAACCATTCCAGCATTTTGTGCATGCATTCTGGCTCCTATAAAGCCAGAAGCGATGAAGGGGGAGATGTGAGAAAAACCCAGGATGAAAACCGAGTTATCCAGAAGAACATAAGTATCTACGAGATTTTGAGCGAAGGCGCAAACTGTAGTCCAGAACACCTTCAGTTTAAGGCTGGACAACAGCATTTGAAAAAGTCTGCTTTCTAGATGGTCACAGCTGCAGCAGCACCTGGAGTCACTACACAGCAGGCCTGTTGCCAGGATTTTGTAAAGTTTTTTTTTTAGAAGACTGTGTTATATCACTAAGGTCATGTGATGCAGCTGAGCGGGTGAGTTGCATCTCTCTGGGCTCCGTGGCATGTCTCTACAGTCTTTAAAAATAGCACGGGGCCGATTTCACTGGAGATTTCGGAGCACATTCATTGGATTAGTTGCTCTGCTGTACCTTTTTGGTGTTTCGGTCATGAAATCAGATGGAAAAAAACATGTAAACCCGATAATGAACGGAAGCCGAAATGCGGCCTGCAGGCTCTTCTGCCGATGCCAGAAAAGCTTAAAACTGCTAAGAAACATAAAACTCAGGTGGTGGGTGCTACCAAATCAAGCCCAGCAGCACTGACTCCTCTAAAAGAGGAAGCATTTTTACAGGACCACTCCCCAAAAAAAGAGGCCTTGTTAAATATTACTAGCCAGCTGGATTTCCTGCAGAAAACATTGGAGACCCTCTCTCACAGGGTAGGAGATGTAGAAGCCAGAACCAGCTCTATTGAAGACAGGAGAACATTCCAAGATATACACTCTGTGCCTCTCCATCGCAGAGTGGCCAGGTTGAAGGGCAAGACTGAGGACTTGGAGGGGCACAGTAGGTGAAACAATCTGCAACTGATTGGGCTCCCAGAGGGATCAGAGGGTCAGAACCCCATTTTATTTCTGCAAAAATACTGCAAAAAAGTATCTGGGCCCATCCCATAATGGGCCCAGCCACATTATTGAAAGGGCTCACAGGGCATTGTGGTCCACTCCTCCTTTGAATGGCTCTCCTCGCCCCCTGATAGTTAAGCTCTTAAATTCTTTGGACAAGGCTCACATTCTGGCTAAGCTGAGGGATATTAAAGAGCTTCTATGGGAAGGCAACAAGCTAAGGTTGACACAAGATCTCTCCCCATCTGTGCATCTCAAAAGGGCAGAATTGAACCTCATCATCTCTAAAATGCTAGCTGTAGGAATCTGATTTAAGATACTGTATCCTGTGAGGCTGCAGGTGAAGTGCCAGGGCACTATGAAGACCTTCGACACAGAAAGCCAGGCCAAACAAGAGCTCCCCACCATGTTCACAGATTTCTTCCAAGCACCCAAGTGAACTTTTCATGGACAAATATGGAGCTAGGTTTGCCCTGGGATGGGATATAGAATGTGAAGTTATAGTGTTTAGACTGATATCCCTTGTATACATCAAAACATGATGTGTTCTTCAGTTTAATAGGATTAGACAGACTAACATTTTGGTTTTCTATGTTTTACCCTGAGGACCTAGAACTCGGAGACTACAGCTTGACTACTCTACTGATGGACTCTAAAAGGGCATGTAACTGTGGTACACATTGTTTTGAGGGAGGACCCACATATTTGTACATATGACTGAGGCCGACGTGACAAGCGTGCGTTCCCCTCATAGATCGAACAATAAAGATCTCAACCATAGAGGCAGGTGCATAAAGCATCAACTGGGGAGCTGGACACACTTATGTGAAGGTTCATACCCCTGTGGTCAGTCATCTCATTGCTGGAAAATAAGGTAGGTCAGTGGACATGTCACCCCTGGAGCTGGGGTGGCCACGTGGGAGCAGTGGGGCTCTCCTCCTCCTCCTCCTACCTCATGGTGGGCCAGTAGGTGTTTCATACAGTAGCAGCCACAGACACTGCCAGCTATTTCCTGAACTTTCTGTGATATTTCCAGAAATATCTCCTGCTTTCTGCATTTCCACAGTAGGGGCAGCAGAGAAACTCTTCAGAAATGTCGCAAAATTTCTGGAAATAGCTGGCAATGTCAATGGCTACCACTGTACAACACAGTGAAGGGATGAATTGATATCTATCTTGGGCCTCTGGCCAGAGTCTGGGGTGGCTATCCTTTGAGTCTCTATGGTTGTAACCACAGGAGACCCAGTGGGAAGATGATGGGGTCTTAGGCTAAGCCCCCCCTTGGTGGAGTGGACTGCAATGAGGACCACTTGTGCATGGAGGGTGGGGGCTGGAGGTTGGTAATTGCTACCCCCCCCAACAAATTAGGCACAGTCGATAAGTTGACACAGTGACACAGAATGAGGGTTAGGGGGCAGTATGCCATCAGGGTCAAAATAACAAGGACCCTTTTCAGTGCTGGCAGCCCCAAGCCCTTGACTGCCTTCCTCCCACAATGGTGGTGTACTGGGGACCCCATCAATGTTCACCTACTGAGTGCCACAAATGCACTTCATAGGTCAGGTCCTCTGCTCCCACAGTGCCAACCTCAGAGTGCAATAGTGTGAACAGGAGACAGTCGGGGTAACCCTCCTGTCTGTTTTGGGTCTGAATCACCTACTAGCCTCGAGTCTTGTGGGGGTGGTCAGATGTGAAACTTATGCTGGCATACCCAGTTAATAGGCTCAGATATATACCCTCTTCGGGGGATGCAGTACAATCCTTCACCCAGGGGTACCCAGCCAGGTTTTCAAAATGTACCCTTAGAACTCTATATGAGACCTAAGTATAGTCTTACCCTTTAAGCAAGCTTAGTAACACATTCAAGCCCTTGCAGCTGCCAGACTTAACACAAGCTCAGCAATCACATGCAAAAAAGACTGAGAAGACACAGTCAATATAATAAAGAAAAGGTTGTTTACTAAAAATTGGTAAAACAGGTGAAATAAAATGCAGAACAATTATATCAATTTCTTACAGTCACATAAAATAAATGGGAAGTTACAGAATACAAACTCCTACCACAAACACTTAAAAGTTCTTGCTGAAATTATCCCTTTCTAAAGTGCATAGTTACCGGTCCACAGACTGTGTGTCTTTTGAGTTTCAGAGTCCTTCTCCTCACAAACTTCTCTTGCAAGCAGTATTCAATAATCAGTTTCTCCACCTCCTGGTGATGCTACCCATGAGGTCACAGTTAGATCCTCCAATAGATTAAATTTCTTAACATAGTTATCTGCAAGGATGTATATTAATTCTTTGAAAATCAGCACCTAGCCATTTCCCAGATTATGAGTCTTTGATCAAAACATCCCCTTTCATGTTTTATAATCTCACAGTCTGTCACTGACTCTCAGCTAGGTGATAAAAAATACATACAGGATCAGCCAAGTGACCCTCCTTCCTGCTCAGTCATAAAATTCATATTTAGTTTCCAACTTCAAAGGCAGGAGCAGGTTATAAGGGATAATAAACTGTCCCTCTGGAAGGATATCTTAATGAATGGTTTCTCTGGTCTTTTCTCACATCCTGCAGCTTTAGCTACATTGACACTTTTGAGGTCAAAGGTCACTCACTGCAGCCTCCGCTTGTCTTGTACCTATGCAGATATTCACATTTGTTTATAATACAAATATTATACAATAATAAGATTAGAGGTTTATCATGTTACAGTCCTCCCACCTTATACTGAATTTGGGTTATCTATTCCTGCATGGGATGAGTTCCTCAAACTCAGTTTACATCTCAAAACTACGTGATAAACCATCAGCGTTTGTGTTTGCTGCCACAGCCCTGTGTGAGACAGTCATGTCATACCCTTGCAAGTCAAGACTCCATCTTAATAGTCCACCATTCTTTTTACCCATTTGTGCCAGCCAAACCAGGGGCTTGTGGTCAGTTTGTACCTCAAAATGTTACCAGTATAAATATGGCTCTAACTTCTTTAGGGCCCACACCATGGCAAGGCACTATTTTTCAACAGTAGAGTAAGCTTGCTCCGTGGGAAGGAACTTTTTACTTGGGTACACTCTGGGGTGATCTTTCCCTTGGTTGGTTGTCTGAATCAGCACTGCCCCAATACCCACATCTGAGGCATCAGTCTGGACTACAAAGGGTCTGCTGTAGTCTGGACTTGTTAATACAGGAGCACTGTACAGTGCCTCCTTCAGTCTGGTAAAGGCTTTTTCGCAGGCTGGTTCCCAGGTAATTTTCTTTGGCATCCTTTTCTTTAACAGGCCACATAGGGGAGTGGCCAGGGCACTGTAAGTTGGTACAAATTTCCTATAGTACCCTGCTGTCCCCAGAAAACTTCTGACCTGCTTCTGCATTTCTGGTCTGGGCCATGCCTTGATCACCTCCATTTTTACTTGGTTAGAACGGAGCTGTCCCCGGCCTACCACATGCCCGGGGTATGCCACTTCAGCCATGGCCACCTGGCACTTCTCAGCTTTGACAGTGAGCCCGGCCCTCTGTATCCTGCCCAGCACTTCCCTAAGGTGAGACAGGTGTTTCTCCCAGCTGGCACTAAAGATGTCAGTGCCTTCCAGGTATGCCACTGCGTACTCCTCAGCACCATTTAACACCTGGGTCACCAACCTTTGGAAAGTGGCCGGGGCATTCCTCATTCCAAAAGGCATTACTTTAAATTCAAATAACCCTATCTGAGTGATGAAGGCCTCTCCCTACTTCTGGCAGCTAACTCTACCTGCCAATACCCCTTTTGTCAGTTCTATAGCTGTAAGGTATATCGCCCCTCCCAACTTGTCCAGGAGTTCATTCATCCTTGGCATTGGGTGGCTGTCTGACTTTGTGACCGCATTCAGCCCATAATAGTCCACACAAAAATGAGTAGAGCCATCTGGCTTGGGCACAAGGACTATGGGTGAGACCCAGGAGCTGTGAGATTTCTGGATTACCATAAATCCAGAATTTCCTCCACCTCCCTCCTAATGTCCTTTTGGACAGCCTCTGACATCCGATATGCTGTCCACCGTATGGGTGCCTGCAATCCTGTCTCCACATCGTGTGTCGCTAAGGGGGTTAGTCCAGACTTGGTGCTAAACAGTGGGGCAAAGTCTGCTGAAACCTCCCCTTACTTCCTGGATCTGGTCCGGGGCCAACTTGGGGTGATAGTTTAATTGCCTCCACAGAGGACTCCTGCTTGCTTTCTTCCAGCAAGTCCAGAACTCCTTCATCCATCTTGTCCCCAGGACTACACACTGCAAACACCATGTCAGCCCTATTAGCACATGGCTTCATCAAATTAACATGATACATCCTTTGTGTATGTCTTCTGTCAGGTAACTCTATAATGTACTTAACATCATTTACCCATCTGACTACTTTGTGTGGTCCTGTCCACTCAGCCTGCACCTTGTCTTTCTGGACTGGGATTAGGACCATGACTTCCTGACCCACCGTGTATGAGCGAGACCTGGCTCTGCGGTCGTACCACACTTTTTGTTTTTGTTTGGCAGCTGCCAGGTTGCTGTTGTTATCCCTATAAGCTCCTTCAGCCTTTCCCTAAACCTAAGGACATAATCCACTGTGGGAGTTCCCTGGGTGGCGTGCTTGCCTTCCCAGTCCTCCTGGATCAAGTCTAGGGGCCTACGTACCCGGCGTTCATATAAGAACTTGGAGGGGGGAAATCCTGTCAACTCTTGGGGCACCTCCCTGTATGCAAACAACAGGTGGGGAAGGTATTTTTCCCAGTCTCTCCAATGCTGTTTAGCAAATGCTTGGAGCATTGACTTAAGGGTACCATTAAATCTTTCCACAAGGCCATTGGCTTGCGTGTTATAATGTGTTGTGTGTGTCTGCACCACCCCACACTTCTCCTACAAACATTTCATCAAGTCCGACATGAAGAAACCCCCTTGATTGGTGATAGCCTTCTACGGAAACCCAACATGGGAGAAAATATGTGGTAAGGCATTTGCCACTTTGTCTGTCCCCAGTGAGGATAGGGCAACTGCCTCTGGATACCAGGTGGCATAATCCACCGCAGTCAGGATGAACCTCTTCTCGGAGGAGCTGAGTGTATTTAAAGGCCCCACAGTATCCATTCCCATCCTCTGGAATGGCTCCTGTGTCAGCGTGGCTCAGTTGGTAGCACATCCGCCTCTGGACCAGGAGGTCGTGGGTTCTCGTCCTACACCGGGATTGGACTTGCACCTAAAAATTGCTGGCATCTGAGTGCAGTATTGGGGGGTGCTGCACTGCTGGGGTGTGCCGTCCTTCGAAAGAGACGTTAAAACCGAGGTCCCTTCTGCCCATCCTGGTGTTGTCCTGGTGGGTGTCCAGGTGGAAGTAAAAGAACCCAGGGCACTCTTCGCAAAGAGTAGAGAACATTCCCGGTGTCCTGGCCAACATTTCCCTTCCCATGAAACCGGTTCATGCAATTATCCAGGCTGTGTGTGGGTGATGATGTACGATATGGCCACCACCACACATTCAGTCATTTCACTACCAGTCTAGCATTGCTTGTAAAGCACTTTGGATGTATGAAAAGCGCTATATAAATACTGATTCTTCTTCTTCTTCATCTACTATGGGCAAGGGAATTAGGGAAGCTTGGGTTATCTTACCCACCTTCCCTATGTATTGGCACTGATGACCAGACCTGCGATACTCCTTCACCTGCTGGGTGAAGTTGGGCCAATAGAAATTCTGGGCAAATCACTGCATAGTGTACACGATTCCCAGATGGCCAGACATGGGGATATCATCTGCAATCTTGAGCAACTGCTCACAGTACCCCTAGGGAATGACAAGCTGCCTGCCCATCACCCCTTCCTCTGTCTTAGCATCCTGCGTATACAGCAGTCCATTGTCCCAATAAATGTTGTGCTTCCCGTCACCTCCCTGTTCTCTGTCAGAGTCTACCCAAGCCCCCCTCAGCTTCTGTAGACTAGGGTCACTTTTCTGAGCAGCTACAAACTCCTTGCACATTCCCAAGGTGTGAGACAGGTCCCCATCAGTGTTTAAACTAGGGTCCCTAGCTCTAGCGTCAGGGCATTGAGGGTCACTGCCATCCCTAATCCTCTGACAATGGGTCACCCCTCCTTCCTCGGAGTAACCCTCCATAGCTATTTGGTTAACTGCTACCTGGGGTATTTATACCCCCCTTTTATTATTCTCCATGTCAGGAGACACAGGCTGGGGAACCAGCCTCTCAGTGGTTTCCACAGGGTCTTCTATGGGGTCCAGGGAACCACAATTTTCATTTGCTGCTTGGCTGCAGGTAACTGCACAAACAATCCCCTGTTTGAGATTGCTGCCAATGATTACACCAACAGCTAAAGTTTCAGCTATGGCAACCTTTCGTACAGTCCCCCCTGTCTCACCCCAGTCTAGGAGGATACTAGCAAGTGGCAAGGTTTTCTCCTCCCCAGTGAATCCCCATACAGTCACAAATTGATTGGGTATAAGTTGACCATGCTGTACCAAATCCCCTTTTACCAAAGGCAGGGATGCCCCCGTGTCTCTTAACCCTTGTGTCTGTGCACCATTCATAGTGACTGGGTGCATGTGTTCCCTCATGTTTACTGGCATGGTTTCAGGGACACACAAACAACCCACTTCTTTTCTAGCACTACTTTGTGTACTATTTGTCCTTTTGGGACACCGTCTTGCAATATGACCAGTTTCTTTGCAAACCCAACATTAATTTCTTTTCTCAGGTAACTCTTTTCTTTGTAACCTGGGGCTACCTGGTTTTGGTGGAGGCAGGGAGGGTTTTAGTGGCCCTGAAGACATGCTTTTCCCCTTTCTGTGCTGCCATGCCAGCCCCTTTCACTCTCAGAGCAGGTCTGCTCCTGGTATAGCGGTCCGAGAGTTCAGCAGCCTCTTGCACTGTTTTGGGATCTCGGTCCTCCAGCCAGGTTTCCAGCTCTGCTAAGCATGCCCCCAAAAACTGCTCTAACAGTACAGCATTTTCAGTTTTATCTACACAGTTTGCTTCAGTTCCTTCCCACCAACATTTTAAAAACCAATGCTGTTTAGTGGCTAGCTCCTCATAGCTCATGTCAGAGCTTCTCCTGAGCTTACAGAATTTAGCTCTGTATGCCTCTGCTGTTAGCTCATTTATAGGTTCCACTCCAGTTACACAGAAAATGCAATACAGATGACAGGGTTACATATGGTACAGGTAAGTTACAGGGTACAACAGCATTAAACAGCTTAGGCAGTATATCACCTAGCTGGCGTCAGAGGTTAACACTCTAATTGTAAGCTCTCCAAGGTGAGAAGAAGGAGGGGTTACAAACATTGGTGGAGGGACTAAGGTAGTTGGGAGCATCTGAGGGGGTAGGGAAGTGGGAGTGATGTCATGATTGTGGGGTAGGCATAACCTAAAGTGCTGGGATTGGGGTCCCTCAACCCAGTGAGTTTTCAGGAGGTAAATGCAGGTAGTTGGTTGATACTCCAGGAGGGTGCTAATGGTAGCAGTCACATTTACTAGCTTTTACTAGGTGCTGCTGGAGTCTGCATTTTAACGATTCAAAAGATGTGGCATTGATAACATCAGGAGGTAAGGCATTGGTCCATAGTGGAGTACAATAGTAAAAGACAAGTTGTGCCAGGGCTGCACAGCATCAGGGGACTTTGTAGGTCTGAGTGGGGGAGTTTTTTGTGGGTCGGGTGCTTGAGTGTGGAGTTAAGAGGTTCTGGACCCCTGAAGGTAGTTGGTTGAGGGAGCTTTTCTTAGTGGTGAGGCAGGTTTGGTTGTTTATTCTGTCCTTCAGTTATAGCCAACCTGCCCGGGTGTAGAGCTCACAGGTGTGCGCTAGTCTTTCCACTCCTGTGAGCAGTCAACCTTCTTGCTTAGTACAGTGGTGATGTGGTTTAAGGCTGTGTCTGTCGCCGACCTGTAGATTCCTGGGCCATAGTCAACATGGGAGACTATCAAGCTGATGATGGCCAGGTTCAACGCCTCATGTGTTATGCAGTGTCTATGCCTGTATAGGATACCTATTCTTGTATTAATTGCCCTTGTTGTGTTGGGCATACAAAAATGAAGAGTCGAGTATGATGCCCAGGTACCTAAACTGCTGGACATGTTCCAGTGGGTCCCCACTGGTGTTTCTGATTGCAAGGAGGGAGGCCTTATGCTTGCTCTGTGTGCTGGTGAACATCATAGTGCTTTTCTTTTTGCAGTTCATGACTAGTCTGTGATCTGTAAACCATTTTTCAGTGGCTGCGAATCCATTTTGGAGATGCACCGCCAGTTGTTCGGGATTAGGGCTGCTGTTGAATATGACTGCGTTATCTGCGTATAAGAGCATTCAGCCCAGGCATGCAGATGGCAGTTTGTTTAGGAATAAAATGAACAGTAGGGGTCCCAGAATTGATCCTTGTGGGACCCTGAGTGGACTGGTCTGTTATCAGAGATGATCCCCCCAGTTTTGACCTTTTGTGAGCGATTGTGAAGGTAGCTGCTGAAGCAGCATACTGATTCCAAGGAGAGTACCGTAGCTGACAGTTGGTCCAGCAGAAGCTTGTAATGCACCATATCAAATGTTTTTGACAGGTCAATGAAAGTTTCCCCAACCAGGAAACCTTGATCAATTGAATGGTGAATGTGTCCAGTGAATTCGAGCAAGGCCGTGATAGTACTGTGACCTGATCGGAAGCCGTGTTGCTCAGGACAGAGAAGTTGGTATTGGTTCAAGTGTTTGTTTGCTTGTTTTATTTATACTGGTAAGGTCATGGGTCACAGACCTGTTTGATTAACTGGTCCACCACTATCTGCTCAAGGGCTTTGGAGAGAGGGAGAGTATGGAGATAGGTCTGTAGTTGTTATGCTGGGTCCTGTTACCACCTTTGTGCCTGCTGTATGCCTCTTTGCAGACAACACTAAGACCTGCAACAGGGTTGACACTCAGGTTGGGGGGAGAACTAATGAGGAGGGATGTAAGCAGGCTTGAGGAGTGGTCAACAATGTGGTAGCTATGATTCAATGCAAAGAAGTGTAAAATCATGCATTGCAAGCGGTACATAAACCCAGGGGAGGAGTACATGAGGGGGGGAGGTACTGACAGGAAAGGGACCTGGGGTAATCATATCTGATGACCTGAAGGTGACCAAGCATTATGAAAAGGCTGCGGGGAGAGCCAGTGGGTTGCTGGGTGCATAGGGAAAGGTATCACCAGCAGAAAAAAGGAGGTAGTGATACCACTGTACAAATCACTGGTGAGACCCCATCTGGAGTTGTGTCCAGTTCTGGAGGCCACATCTTCTGAAGGACACAGACACGGTAGAGAATGTTCAGAGAAGGGCAGCAAAAATGGTGCAGGGTCTGCACCAAAGTCACATAAGGAGAGACTAGAGGACCTCAATATGTATACCCTGGAAGAGCAAGAGGAGAGAGAGGCAGGATATGATTGAGACCTTTAAATACCTCAAGGTATTTAAACTAAGGTACAAGAGGGTAGCACCTTTCAGAAAAAAGATGATCAAAAATAAGGAGTCATCATATGAGGCTGGAGGGGAGTAGACTCGGGGGTAATGTGAAGAAGTATTTTTTCACAGAAAGGGTGGTGAATGGATGGAACAGACTCTCAGTGGAGGTGGTGGGGGCAAAAATGGTAGAGGAATTTAAGAATGCATGGGATAGGCACAAGGGTACATAGCAATCAGAAAGACAGGGTAAAAGACAGATAGCAAGTAGGACGTGCGGTATTGCAGTAGGCGGGAAAATGGGCAGACTAGGTGGGCCAAGTGGTCCTTATTCTGCTGTCAGTTTCTATGTTTCCAGTTTGTATTGTGGCCCCCTCCACACTTTGCCAAATGCAAACCTAGTTTGTGCGCATAAACCAGGATTTTGTGAATGGCAACTTGGCGCAAAACCCCGTTTGGTCATGCAAATCCAGGTTTGCACCAGGACAACATTTTGTGAATCCTAGCCCAGATCTCTGAGGTCTAGAATAAGTTTCAGATCTACTGTCCATCTTGGGACTAGAAAGTACCGAGAATGTAATCCTGTGTTCCGCTGTTCCCAGACAACAGATCCTATTGAACTTTTCTGAAGCAAGGTTTGAATTTTCTCCAGGAGCAATGGGATGTGCTCTGGAGGGTAATGGGAAGGCACTGGTGGATGATCTGGAGGTAGTTCTAGAAGTTCCAGAGCATGACCCTGTGCTGTACTTTCCAGGACTCATGTACCCTATGTCACAATCCTTCAATGGTCCAGGTGGAGGGAGAGGTGACCCCCAACAACCACCTCTGGAGGCATTGGTGGTTGGGAGTTGTAGAAGGAATCGGGCAGAGCATCTTGCCACCTTTAGGGGCTTTTGAGTGGACACTTAGGATGGCTTCTGGGGTAGGCAGGGCTCCTGCTCCTCTACCTGTGCCCTGTTGTCTGGCATTATAATGGTGTCTAGTACAGGCCAGATGACAAGGCACATTTTGTCTACCCATTGGCTGGGTATGAAGGAAGGAAAATGCACAGAATTTAGGATTCTGCCTGGGGCCTGCAGAGTGGGAGCGACTATCTTGGATGTTTGAATCAAACAATTAGATCCTCTAAAGGGGTCATTGTAAACGGACTGTTGAACATCATTCACAAAGCCCACCACCCTATGCCAGGAGTACCTCCCGAGGCATTCCAGAGGCATATTCCAGGTGCTACTGCCCTGGCAGAAGCATCAGAGACGTCATAGGTGGTACATAGAAGGTTTTTGTCTAGTTCTGCCCCCAAGCTGGTAAAGCTTTCAGGAGTTCCCGGTTTAGGTGTACCTTCTGGGAGAGCTTGAGCAGCTGCCTTAGCTTTCCTCCAGAGGGTATTTTGGTATTTGACCATGTAGTCCTGGTAGTTGCAGTGCATACTGTAAGAGTCATTCACAACTTTGTGAATGAAGTCATTCATTCACAAAGTTGTGAATGACTCTTACAGTATGCACTGCAAGCCCATTGGTGCACAGTGTGGATCAATGAGCTTGCAGCACTTACTGTAAGCTGTCATTCGACGGGCAGTGGCAGAGGTATGCAGGTGGGTATGCTGCCCGCCAATGACTGGGGGGGAGCTACTGGACTGGAGGTCCTGTGTGGATGGGCGGACCACTAGACTACCAGGGATTGATATTGGTCTTTATTTGTGGCGATTGGGTTACCGGTGGTGAGGGGGAACCACTGGACCACTAGGAAAATGTTTACTTTCACCCTGCGGGTGATTGGGGTTACCAGTGGAAGGAAGGTACCACTAGACTCCCAGAGAAGTCTTACTTTACACATTAGGGCTGATACGGCTGATTGGGGTTACGAGAAGCGGGTACACCAATATTTCAACATAGCCTTCTCATGACCCCACCTCATGAACAATGGCAGAGTAATTGTTCATCTCCTGCACAAAAGATGATTTCATGCAGGGACTGTGAAATCAATGTTTTGGATGCAAAAACACATTTTGGGCAGGAGCTGAAAAGTAACAGCTGTCACATTCATGAGGCGCTGTAAAGAAATGGCTATGTTGAGAATTTGGGGTAAAAATATTGTAAATTACCACAGTTACTGGGCTGCACTTGCAAAGTGCAACATAGCCTGATCATATTTTTGGTTTTAAAAATGTTTACACCAAATTAAGAACATAGGCCCAGATATTCAAAAGGGTTGCGCATGTGCAAGTCCTACATTGCGCCATTCTGCGATATTCATCAGGAGGCAGTTGCGCCACTGAAAACAGGCTGAGCAACAGCGCAATGCAAATGAATGCATGCTCAACAGGAGGGGGAGGAACCATGCATAAACTGCACAACCCGATATTCAGTCGGGTTGTGCAGAGTTGTGCAGGCGCAACCCCCAACCTGCGCCTGCACAACTTTGAGCCAAAAAAAAAAGGATCAAGTTGAGGGCCACCCACAGGTGAGCTGCCGTTGCAGGGCGCAACACAGCAGCTGCCACCCGGGCTGGCCTCCAACTCAGTCCCCAGTTCTTGAACAGCCCGAATAGGCAGAACGGAAAACAACCCCCATAAACATCTCCCTACGCCCGATCGCTGGCAGAATGTATACTGACAACCCCCAGTGCCCGATCACGGGCAGAATGTATACTGACAACCACCCCCAAACATCTCCCAATGCCCGATCGCGGGCAGAATGCTTACTGACAACCCCCAAAACATCTCCCAACGCCCGATCGCGGGCAGAACGTGAAACAATCCCAGTGCCCGATCAAGGGCAGAATGTAAAAGACCCCCAACCCTAATATCTCCCAGGTGGTCCAGTGGACCGTAATGCCCAATCGCTGGCAGAATGTCCAGTGACAACCCCCAAACATCTCCCTGGTGTCTAGTGTCCCCCATCCCACCCACCCACGAGCCCCATCACCCGCTTCCCGCAGCCGGGCGGGCGGCAGCATCCCACCCGCCTGCTGCCCGCCACACCGCCGACTTGACTGTTCGGTAGGGCTGCATGCCCATTGGTGCAGAGCTAGAGCCAATGGGCGTGCAGCCCATACCGTACATGACAGTCCAGATTTGTGAATGAACACAGGCACAAGTCCTCGGGGATCAGCGCACCTACATGCTAATGGCATGCAAATGGGGCCATAATCAGATGCAAATGGCCCCCCCTGTGCCGTGCATGAATTATGGCCCCATTTGCATGTCACCTTTTGAATATCGGAAATTTGCGCATGGCGCAATGGTACTTGCGCCACCGCAAGTTTAATGCTCAACTCTGACAACTTGCAGTGGCGCAAGTTCCACTGCACCATGCACAGTGGCTGTGGCTGGGGGGTGATATTCAAAGAAGTTGCTCAATAGCGCAACTCCTTTGAATATTGCCCCAGCCACACCCCAGCGCAACTATTTTGAGCAGCGCAAGGGCTTGCGCCTCAGAATGGTGCAGTTTGAATATCCGGGCCATAGTCTTTATATGACCCCACCTCATGAACAATGACAGAGAAAATGTTCAACTCCTGCCTGAAAGGTGATTTCATGCAGGAACCGCAAAATCACCTTCCGAGATGTAAAAAAAAAAAATTGGGGCCAGGATTTGAAAAATGACAGCTGTCACATTCGTGAGATGCTGTAAAGATATGGCTATGTTGTACATTTGGGGTAAAAATATTGAAAATTACAAATGTTACAAGCCTGTGTTTGCAAAATTCAATGCAGGCTCATAGCTTTGTTGTTTAACATTTTTACACTAAATTTTCAACATAGCCATCTTATGACCCACCTCATGAACAATGGTGGAGAAAAGTTTCAACTCCTACCCGGAAGGTGATTTGACACAGCGGATGTGAAATCACCTTTCAGGACAGATTTATCTAACATCACTTGCATTGTTGATGAGTTGGTGTCCCAGAAAGGTATGTTAAAAATTTGGGGCAAAAATATTGAAAAATGGCCAAGTTATGCTACTAAGTTCAAAACTCCACTGAAATACATTGACCGCATTCCTGATGTCCTCAGTTTGCGGTCCGGCACTGAAGAGGGAAGATGTGTCTGCGGTCCAGACAGGATTATAGCATTAGACCCATGATGAGTAAATAAGGGCTTGTGGGGGTGCAGTGGAGCGAGTGCTGAGTGGGAGGGTCAGGTGGGAGGCAAGAAACAGCAGCAAAAGGACATCAATGTTTTGTTTTTTTTTTACATGTGGAAAAAAAAACAGGACACAGGAGTCCCAAACATGGCACTAGGGGATAAGTCACCCCCAGTGTCACTGTTATGTTTTTGGGGGTGGTGTGGTGTGGTTGGTGCTGAGAGGGATTCTGAGAGGGAGGGTTGAGTGGTGGGAAGACACTATAAATATAAAAAAAAAAACACAAATAACTTTGCATGTGGAGTATTGGGAGGGGGCAGTCAGAGGATTTGTGATCAAGACACTGGGGGATTGGGCACCCTCAGTTTCACTATTGTATTTCTGGGGGTGGGGTGGTTGGTGCTGAGAGGGAGGGTTGGGTGCAGGGTTATGTATTTCAGTGGTCACAGTCGGTGGCTAAAAAAAAAGAAACAAATGAGGATTACTGCACTGGGGTATTGGGCACCTCCCAGTGCCACTGTTACATTTCTGGACGGGTGAGTGGGGTAGTGGGTGCAGAGAGCACAGGTCCAGTGGGGTATTATGTATTTCAGCTGTCACAAAAAAATAGTGCGACAGGAGTTCTTCACAGATGTGGAGGGGACTGTGTCATCACTCCTAGATGTTGTTCGTTTGCAAGGAATGCAGGAGTCCTTTTCTCATAGCAAGTGGTCTGCAGGGCTTTGCCCACTGCAGCACTAAGAAAAAATGTTTTTCCTTGGTCAGAAAGAGAGAGTTCAAGTATTTTCAAATCAAGCACATGTTGGTTCATCATTTTGGTACTGAGACCTGGTTCAGAATGTGCAGAAACAGGTTACTTTCTTTGGTGCAGGTTGCCCCTAAATCTCATGTTATTGCTTTTTTAGTCTGCACGCTTGCGGGAGCTTCTTGTAGAGAAGGAGCAATGTTTTTTTACTCCTGGGATTAGGCTCTTCCTAGTGATTGACCCTGCATTTTGAAAGCTACTTATAAGCACATTAAATGGAATAGATATCGACTCATGCAGTTCCAAATTTTACATAACATGTTTTATACTTGGATTAAACTTTATAGAATGGGTAAGCTGGTGTCTGACCTATGTACCAGGTGTCAAGAAGAGTGGGGCTCGCTGCTTCACATTTTATGGACCTGTGATAGGGTGACACCTTTCTGGGGAGAAATTAAACAACGTTTAGATCGTTTGTTAGGGCTTGATCAGGCTTTTACACCCGAGATTTGTACCCTGGGAGACTTTGAAGGGGCTTTAATTGGCAAGCAGAAACCTCATATTGCTTTAATATTAGCCTGTGGCAAGAAAGTCATTCTTCGGGGCTGGTGTGATCAGACCATTCCTACCTATGTGGAATGGTATAGGGAGATGTTTTTTGCTTTACAGGCTGAACGCAGTATTGCAAATATGCTAGACTCCCACAGGAGATATACCTGGGTATGGAAACCTCTTTATACTTTGCTGACTCTTGGTGTTGGGTGATGGTCAGTCTTTTGGGACAATTACACCCCACTGGTCTTGAGATGATAGAGGTGGGCTGCCGCGGAGTCACTCTTTTCTCCCTAATGATATGAAGGTCTAATTTCCTCACGTTCCTTCTGCCCCATTATTTATCTTTGCTATTCATGGAACTAACTCAGCCCTTGGAGAAAATGGGAGGGAGGTGAAGGGGGAGGGAAGATCAGTGGGAAGGTTGTTCTACAACTTGATCAGAATAACTTATGGCTCTGGTATAGTACATCACAGTTGTTAATAATTCCTAGGATACTTTGTCTAGTGACGGTTTGTCTATATCTGTCTGTATCTTACTCATTACCTATCCTCTTTGTGATTATTGTTTATTCTTTTCTAATTAACGTTAAAGTTTAATAAAGTAATTAACGTTAAAGTGTGTTTCATTTGAAAAAAAAGAGAGTAGAGTGAGAAAGACAAACAAACTCAACAGCAGACAACAGCAGAGTGCACACTGCAGACGTTTTCTTAATTTTAGAAAGTAAAAAAAAAATACCACTGGTGTACAGCATACACCAACTTAATAATTCTGTTTCTTTTTGAAAGTAAGAAGTAATAAAGGGATCTGATAGGACAAGAGGACTCTGTCTGAAGGTCAAAGGGGCTCACTAATTTTTGTATGGAGGGCTTAAAGTGCCATACTGATTTTGAAGGGAAGGGTGTCACCCATGTCTCAGACTCTGTGTTGCCCATCTCTGTGCCTGAACTACTACTAGGTCATATAGGGCCTCACATATTTTGAGAGGGGGGTGTCACGTCTCAGATTCTGTGTTGCCCATCTCTGCATCCAAACTAATACTATTAATTGAGAAATTAAGCTGGACCCACCCCCCCAAGAAATGGATTCTGAAGCCGTCTGTAATGGTAATGGAAGATGTGGCCAGCATCAGAAGTATAGCTGAAACTGCTACACATAACAATAACAATATTTTCAGAAAACAAATTCAGAAAAAAAGGAAAATTCACTGCTGAAGATGTAATTAATACAACTGATAACAACAAAGCAACACAACCAGACACAGAAGAAGCAAAACTGCCAGAAAAAAAGAAAATAATGTTGATGAATCCTCTGATCAAAGTAATGCAGCACTGTTGGCATTGACAGAAAAATCAGATAAAAGGAAAACACAGAAACAGGAGGCCAAACAGTGAGACGTAGAAAGTCAATGATTAAGCAAAAGGCTGTGTCTAGCACCACTAGACATGACATTCTACGATATGCCACTCATGCATATCGAGCTCCTTCATCAGAAAGCAGTGCTTCTGATGAAGAGAAGGAGGTAAATGTGCAAAAAAACAGATCACAATGTGTTTTTTTTTTCAATTGTTTTACCAGGAGAGACACACTAAGCTGAAAGCTTGTTTACAGGTGCAACCTGGGAGCACAAGGAGGTTAAGTGACTTGCTCAGGGTCACACAGTATGCAAGTGGGGGATGTGGGATTCTAACCCAGGTCTCCAGGTTTGCAGCTCAGAGCCTTAAACCATTGTACTATACTGCCTCCTTGATGTACCACAGTTATGCTCTTCCGAAGGTGAGGATCAGAATGTGATGCCAATGAGATAGAGGATGCTACCTGGGTTTGCACACCCAAAAAGAAAAAACACATACAGCAAGCACCACCAGTAGCCACAGTGAGTAGTGGGAAAATAATCAATAATCCTGGTAGCTCTTCTGGGGACAGCCACAGTGTGCATGAATCAGGGTTCGAAACAACTGCCACAACAACTGCTGCAGTTCCTGGCATGACAACAAAACATTCCACCTCAGTTGTGTAAAGTCATTTTCGTGTAAGTCCCAAAAAATGAATGTTTTACTGTCTGCACCTTTTGTCATTGATACGTTAGCAGAGGGAAGTGAGGGGTCAGTTAGGGACAACATCACTAAAAAGGGATTTGCAAAGAGCACATCCAACCATTCAGCTGGGCAACAGTCCTGAGCAAGGGAATAAAATCTGCAATGAAAGTAGTCCTGCAGACAATAGTGATGGTTAAGAGACTGAGAAAAAGCATAAAAAAACATATTTAACTTCACTGACAAAAGTATTTGGACAAGCTACCATACATCTTTGCTACTGCAATCCTGTGGTTTTTGCCCTTCTGCATGAACTAAACAGCAGACCATTACTGCAGTGCTTGAACAAAAACTGTCTACAGTAGATCACATCAAGTCACATTAAAAATGAATCAGTTAATGGCTGAATTTATTGCCAAGGACCTGGAGACATATTCTGTGGTGGAGAATGATGGTTTTAGAGCCCTTTTAAAATATTTTACTCCACATTACAACTAGAGATGGGCGAAGTGGCCCCAATTTGCTCTGTGAAGTGAATCGTGGAGTGAAGGCGAGTTCGTGGAGTGTTCCACAACGCGAAACGCAGTACTTCGCATTATAATGGGTAACGTGAAGTCCATTGAAAACAATGATTTCGCGTTACTCCGCCTTCCCAAACAACTACTCCACCAATTCTTAAGGCGAAGTACAGTGAAAACAATGTACTTGCCTTCCTCATATATTTTTAAGCTCAAAGGCAAATTTTGCAGTGATTCATGGGATTTCAGGTCACATGCGCTCTAGATTGTTCTGGCACAGTCTCAGTTTGGGGTAGTGTAGGAATAGGAGACAATCTGCTCTGAGAGCTCTCTGCGATTCAAACCTTCTAAAAGCTGTTAAAAAAGCCTTTTTGAGTCGTTTTTTTTGCTGAAACTTTAGTTTGTCGATTATAGGAAACCCTCCCGTGCTCATATCATCGAGCGTTTATTGTTTGTGTATGGATTTTGAATGTGAATGTACAACATTCAGTCTGTGTACTGAGCGACAGTGGAAGTGTGCTTTGGGGGAGGGGCGTATCTGTGGTGTAAGATTAACTTGAAGAAAAAGACAGTGCTTTCTGTTTTGGTGATATTTTTCTTGTATAACTGTGTTAATGTACACACAGTAATATTTTCAATAATTCTTGTCCTTTTTTTGCTTATTGTTGTGGTGCAGCAGTGCATAATTTCAGTTTGTTTAAAATATGTGCTTATATTACTGAAGTTTTTAATTTGCTATGCATTACTTAGTGTGTGTGTGAGTATGTGTGTGACGCGTCATCAAATCAGACACCTTTTATTGTGCCACATAATTTCAGCAATGTGAACCTGTGATATACTGCAGCTGTGTGATTTATGTACTTCTTTGTGGTATCATTACTGGTACTAATACTAGTGACTGTTACTGCAGCAGTGCAATACACTGCCCCGCCTGCCCCAACCGGCAAAGGTATTCTTTTCCAGATTAGAATTTCTGATGGTGAGCACTGGTTAGATGTTGTACCTTTGCAACTGCATCTCTTCAGTGTGCAGCACAATCTTAATCTGTCTGTGCATTTGCATCTTTTTACGGCCCAATCTCCATCTGTAACTTAAGTGACAGTTGTTTCTTTGGCTTCCTTTCAGAGTACTGGACAGGTGTGGTGCATAATTCTGCATGAACATTGTACTCATTAATATGCATTTTTAAGCCAGGACTATCATCACGAGTCACTCATGATACAAATCACGTTCTTCATCATCACGGTCACAAATGCAGTCACAAATCATGATGCACGATCATGTCATTAATCACAACATTCATTTTTTTCTAGTTACTTGGATGTATTGTAAGCCTGTTTTGTAGTATCTCTCCAGGCTTCACCACCCCACCTTTGTATTCATTGATATGTGTTTTTAAGTCTGGGAGTTTTAAGTTATAGCTCATCGGGTAAGTACAGCCGTAGGCATTCGCGTTCCCAATACAGTTTCACACGGGTTATCTCACACCATCGACACTAAATCACGTTCTTCATTATCACAGTCACAAATGCTGTCACAAATCACGATTCACGATCATGTCACGAATCACATTAATTTTTTTTCTAGTTACTTGGATGTATTGTAAGCATGTTTTGTAGTATCTCTCCAGGCTTCACCTCCCCACCATTGTACTCGTTAATACGTGTTTTTAAGTCTGGGAGTTTTGTGCTGCAGCTCATCGGGGAAGTACAGCCATAGGCATTCGCGCTCCTTCATGCACAGCATGTGAGTTACAGTACTATAAGTAGTGGGGGGAGAAGTGGCCCCAATTCACTCCACAAAGTGATTCACGGAGTAACGCGGAACCCGAGGAGTATTCCACAATGTGAAGCGGAGTACTTTGCTTCATAATGAGGAATGCAAAGTCCATTGAAACCAATGACTTTGTGTTATTCCACCTTCCCCAAACCATTTCTCCGTCAATTTTAAGGTGAAGTACATTGAAATCAATGTTATTCACCTTACTTCGCCTTGTAATTGAGCTCCAAATGAAATTCTGCAGTGATTCATGGGATTGCAGGTCACATGGGCTCTAGATCGTTCTGCACAGCCTCAGTTCTGGCCTGGGTAGTGTGTGTGTAGTGGTAGCTAGAGACAGGTTGCTCTCAGAACTCTATGATTCAAAACCTCTAAGAGCTGTTTAAAATGCCTTTTTGAGGCATTTTTTTTTTTGCTCAAAATTTACTACATCGATTGTAGGAAACCCTTCTGTGCTCATATCATCGAGTGATTATTGTTGTGTGTGGATTTTGAATGTTAATTTAGAACAGTCAGTGTGTACTGTGAAGTGTGCTTTGGGGAGGGGCGTATTTGTGGTGTACTGGGAGAAAAAGGCAGTATTTCTGTTTTGGTTATATTTTTCTTGTATAACTGTGTTAATGAACACACAGTAATATTTTTAGTAATTCTTGACATTTTTTTGCTGATTATTGTGGTGCGGCAGTGTATAATTTGTCTGTATAATACATTTGGTTATATTACTAAATGTTTTCAATTTGCTACGCATTACTTGTAGTGTGTGTGCAATGCATGCCATTAAATCAGACACCTTTTATTGTGCCATAGAGTAATTGCAGCAGTGTGAACCTGCTATCCACCACACCTGCATGAATTTTTTATACTGCTTTGTGGTATCTTTACTGGTAGTGGATTGTTACTGCTGTGCACTAATCCCCCAACTGGCAAAATGTATTCCTTTCCAGATTTGGATTTGTGACTTGTTTGCACTAGTTAAGTGTTATTGTGCCTTTTCGTATGCATCCCTTGAGTGCGGAGCGCAATCTTAATCTGTCTGCATTTGCAGTGCACCATTAATTCTGGGAGACTTTGCATTTTTTGTTACACTCTCATTTCACTTCGTCAGCACTGGGGAATTTTCTGGACACACGACAGTAGCATTTTGTCAGCACTGGGGAATTTTCAGGACACAAGACAGTAGCATTTTGGGGATGCACATTAATTCTGGTGACTCTGTGTGTGACCACTGCGCGCAAGACTGAGTGTGCCATTAATTCTGGGAGATCTTGCATTTCTTGTTACGCTCTCATTTCACTTCGTCAGCACTGGGGAATTTTCTGGACACAAGACAGTAGCACTTTGGGGATGCACATTCATTCTGGTGACTGTGTGGGTGGGGTGCTGCCAATATTGTTGCCACTCTGCCTTACTTCATGTTTAAGGTGGAATGACAACATGAAGTAATAATAACAAGGCGAAGTGAGCCTTTCCTATGCGGCACTCCGCGTAGCGAAGTGTCCACATTGCATTCACTTCACAGGTGGATTTTAAATTCGCTGCATCTCTAATTACAACATACCAAGCCGTAAGTATTTTGTGACTGTGGCTGTTCCCAAAATGTATGAATGAATGCAAAGTAAAATAAAATTGGCTCTTCAAGAGAGTGAATATGGTTCTGTGTACCAGACCACAGACATGTGGGTGAGTTCTCAAACCACTGATTATATGTGCATTACAGCATGTCATGATTGTCTTCAGACACCACCACAAGCAGTAGAGTACAGGAAGGAAGACAAAGAATGGTAGCTCTTTGTGTTAGCAAGTTTGATAAGCATTACACCACTGATATTATTTTGGAAGAGTTACATGACAACATTTCTATGTGGCTAGAGCCCATGGAACTCAATATTGAATTTGTGATTTCAGACAATGGTGCCAATACTGTTAGTGCACTGAAATGTGGTGGTTTTACTTACATTCTGTGCATTGCACATTCATTACATCTGTTAGAATGAGCTTTCCTTTCCAGTGATAACAGTACAGCAACACTAGTGGGAGCTCAAAGAAAATCTGTGGCTATTTTAGTCACCCTGTAAAAATCATGTGGTATCTTGGCTGACCTTCAGAAAAAAAACAGCAACTAAAACAAGACATTCCGACAAGATGGAAAGTACAGTTACGTAAGAACTTACCGTAACAGTAGATCTTCGAGAACAGCTCTTGCAGCAGGTAACACCATTAGGACTGAAGCCAGAAGGCATCAGGACCCCACGGAAATCTTCTAGCTAGCAGTCTTCAGCGGGGACTGTCTCCGACGTCGGTCCCGGCCCCGACGTCAGACGTAGTACATAAGCAGGCGGTCCCGCTAGATTCCTCAGTTCTCCCGCCGGAGACTCCTGGCCACAGGATGACATCAGAAGGGGAGACCGAGGATCCGCCATCAGAAGAAAAGAGCTAAAGCTCCTGCCAAGGCCTGGTAGGCCGTACCTCCTCCAAGGGGGAATGGTGGGCGGGAAGGTACCTGCTGCAAGAGCTGTTCTCGAAGAACTACTGTTATGGTAAGTTCTTACGTAACTGTACTATCTTACTTCGAGATACAGCTCTTGCAGCAGGTAACACCATTAGGACTGATTCCCAAGCAGTAGCGCCTGAAAGCATTCTGGGAGGAGGAAATTAGGAGAGATCTTGAACAAGTCCTGACTCTAGGACAGGAGACCCTGTAGAACGGCTAGGCAGAAACCGGCTCTCCACTGTGATGTAATATCCAGGCTATAGTGCCTAATGAATGTGTGCACTGAGCTCCAAGTAGCTGCGGCACAAATGGCAGAGGTGGAGACGTTGCACAGTGCTGCAAAGGAGGTAGCCACCCCCTTTGTCGAGTGGCCCCGGACTGTACCCGGGAGGGGCCTGTGTCTGTTGTTGTAGCAAAATGAGATACACTGGACATGCCAGCGAGAAAGGGTCTGCTTTGAGACTGGTTGGCCCAGCATCCTCTCAGCGAAGGAAACGAATAGTTGCTCTGACTTGCGAAGCTGTTTAGTTCTATTCAGGTAGAACCTTAAGGAGCGGTGAACATCCAGGGTGTGAAGCAACGCCTCTCCTCTATTAGAGTACTTGGGGAAATACACAGGCAAATCGATGTCCTGGTTGAGAGTGAGGACAGAGACCACCTTAGGCAGGAATTTAGGATTCTTCCTCAGGGACACTCTGTCCTGGTGAAAAATTAAATAAGGCTCCTTGCACATGAGAGCATGAAGCTCGGAAACTCTCCTTGCTGATGTGACAGCAACTAAAAATAACGTTTTCTACAACAGGAAACGCAGCTCACAATCCACGGCAGGTACAAAGGGGGGAAGCGTGAGTTGTTCCAGGACAAAGAGTAAGTCCCAAGGAGGGACGGGATCCTTGATGGGTGGCCTAAGGTGTAACACCCCTCTCAGAAAGTCTCGAGAGGCATCAAGCTGTGCCACTGTGCGCTGTCCCACCGGGAAGTGGTATGCAGAGATCGCGCAGAGGTGCACTTTTTTTTTTTTTCCCACCTCCTCCTAGCTGCCGGCCACCCAATGTTCAGACCGGTCATGGGCCAACGGCTTCCACCCCCCCACATCGGCCTCGGGTCCTCCGATACCCCGTGGCTTGCCCCCCACGGCGGGGCTGCGGGATGGGGAGAGCGAGGCATCCCGCAGGAGACCGTAATTGGTCGGAGGACTGGCTCTGGGGCTAATCAAAGCCGCGCGGCTTTACGGAGGGTGGCCGGCAGCCACCATTTTCCCTTTTTCGGGAGGCGGGGCCGGCAATGACATCCAGCGCCCGCCCGCCTCCCACAATCTTTTTTGAGCGGCAGCGTGGTGCTCCTAGCCTCCGCTAGGAGTCCCCATCGCCCGGATGCTACCCATCCCTCCCCGGAGAAGGAGAGCAGTCAACGGATGCTCAATCTCTCCCCCGCCTCGCTCCTCCGACCACTCGGGTCCGCTCTAACCCGGTCGCCGGGCGCCGCTAGCGAAATCCAATCGCTGGGCACACCGCAGAGGTGCACTTTTTAATGGAGGAGTAGACAAGACCCGAATGGAATAGGGAAAGAAGGTATTCCAGCACCCCTTTCACCGGGCATTCTAAAGGGGAAAGGATGCGTGCCTGCGACCATAAGCAAAAACGGCGCCACTTCATGGCATGCGTCGCATGCGTTGCCAGCTTTCTGGCCGCGGAAAGGACTTCCGCCACCTCTTGTGAGACATACTAACATACTAAAATGCCAGAAGAATAGGCCTAACGGTCTTTCGTGTCTGCTCGTTTGGTCAGCCCCCACCCTGGGTGCTGACCTTGCTGTCCCCCTCGTCTTCTCTGGCTTCTCCCTTCCCAGTTCCGGATATTCTTGCTGCATTGGATTTTGCTTCCAGAACCCTTCCCCTGTACCTGTCCCACCCCTCTTGAACCCCTCCACTGTCTCTGCCTCCACCAGCCCCCTAGGTAGTGCATTCCATGGCTCCACCACCCTCTCAGTGAAGTAGCACCCTCCTTTCTCCCCTGAATCTTCCCCTCCAGCTTCCACCCATGCCCTCTAGTGGCCCCTTCCTCCTTCCTTCAAGCACCCTGACTGTTCCTCCTCTATTTACCCTTCCATGTACCTGAAGACCTCTATCATGTCCCCCGGTCCCTTCTCTCTTCCAATGTGTACATATTTAGCTCTTGAGCCTCTTCATAGGTCCTGTCCCCAAGCCCCAAATCATTTTGGTTGCCTCCTCTGGACCTCTCCAGGAGGTTAATGTCCCTCTTTAAGTGTGGCCTCCAAAACTGCATGCAGTACTCCAGGTGCGGCCTCACCAAGCAGTTATACAGAGAGAGTATCACTTCCTCCTTCTGGAGGTGATCCCCTATGATGCATCCCAGCATCCTGTTGGCCTTGGCTGCTGCCCTCCTACAAGTCTTAGAGTTGTTCATCTTGACATCCACCACCACCCCGGTCCCTCTCAGCCATTGAGACTTGTAGTATTTCCCCAGGGTGTACACTTGGCCTGGGTTTCTGGCCCCAGGTGGAGTACCTTGCATTTCCCTGCATTGAACCTCAGCTTCCACTTTCTAGACCATCTTTCCAGAGCCTCCAGGTCCCCTGCAGGCCACCTCCCTCTCCCCATCCACCACCGCCCCAGTTTTGAGTCATCTGCAAGAGACTCATCTCACTCCTGATTCCTGTCCTTATGTCAGATACGTAGGCGTTGAACAGAAGGGGCCCAAGGACTGATCCTGTGGGACCCCACTAATGACCCTCCTTGGGGATGAGACTATCCCACCAACTACGAACCCTCTGGGTCCGGTCCTGGAGCCAATTGCCTATCCATCTGATCATCTGGTTTCCCACCCCATTTCTCCTAGCTTATCCAACAGGCCCACATGAGGAACAGAATCAAATGCCTTGCTGAAGTCTAGAAAGAGGACATCCACTGGTCTACCCAGGTCCAAGGCACTTGTCACCCAGTCGTAGAACTCCACCAGGTTTGTCTGACACGATTTCCCTGGGATGAATCCATGCTGTCTATCGTTCAGGCACCCTGACTTATCCAGGTCCCCCCCTAGCCTCTCCTTGACAATGCCCTCCATCACCTTGCCCACCACCGATGTCAGGCTGACAGGCCTGTAGTTCCCTGCCACCTCCCTTGATCCCCCGTATCGCATAATGGCTATGTCTCTAGGAGCTGTGCATGCAGGTTCAGTGAACCCTCCTCCTGAGACAATAGGTGGGAGCTGAAAGGCAACGGAACTGGAGGTTCCCGGGACAATTGCGTCAGCATGGGGAACCAGATCTGCCTGGGCCAGAAAGGCACTACCAGGATCATTGTTGTGTGCACCCTGCGCAGTTTGAGAAGAACTCTCTGGATCAATGGGAAGGGAGGGAAAGTGTAGAGGAATCTGTCCATCCAGGAGAGGGACAACGCGTCTCACCAGAAAACACCAGGCCCTGGATCTAGCGAGCAAAAATTGGGCAGTTTTGCATTGGATGGGGAAGCGAATAAGTCCAACTCTGGAGTGCCCCATTGAAGAAACAGATCCTCTGCTACCTCCTGAAGAAGTTCCCACTCATGGACTCTGGCCTGGGAATGACTCAGGCCATCTGCTATTGTGTTGTCCACTCCGGGAACGTGAACTGCAATCAGGCTCGCGCCGTGTCAGATTACCCAATCCCACACCCCCATAGCCTCCCTGCATAGGGGTAAGAGTGTGCGCCTCCTTGTTTGTTGAGGTAATACATCACCGCCGTGTTGTCTGTCTGGAGCAGAAGGGTACTCAATGGTATTTCTGACTGAAAGGCCTGCAGGGCGTAAAGGACTGCCCTCATCTCCAGCACATTGATGTGGAGGTGAGCTTCCTGAGGGGTCCATGTTCCCTGGGACCTCACCCCGTTCAGATGCGCTCCCTATCCCAGCCCTGAGGCATCTGTGGAGAGGATTGCCTTTGGGGATGGCGCGGTAAATGGGACACCTGCAGAAAGTGTCCCTGGGTCTAGCCACCATTGCCAGTCCTGAATCATGGCGTTCGTGATTCTGACCGGATGCTGTATGTGGTCTTGCCTTTGGTCCCACTGCACCTTGAGCATCCACTGAGTTACCCGCATGTGGAGCCTTACCAAAGGGACAGTTGGAATGGCCGCAGCCATGTGTCCGAGCAAGTGAAGGACCAACCTGGCGGGGACGGTCTTTTTAGCTGAAAGATCCCTGATGAGGGATCTGACGTGTTCCGCTCTTTCGTCAGGAAGAAAGGCTTTCCCTTGGACAGTGTCCAGAACTGCGCCTATGAACTGCAGCTTCTGGGACAGTACTAGGAGAGACTTCTCATAGTTGATAAAAATGCCCAGAGACTGGAACAGGTCCTGGGTGCTCTGAATAGCCATCAACAGTGCCTCTTTGGAGGCGGCCATGAGAAGCCAGTCGTCCAGGTACGGGAACACATAGTGGCCCTGTCTCCTCAGAGACGCTGCCATGACTGCCATACACTTGGTAAAGACCCTGGGGGCCAAAGACAGTCCGAATGGAAGGGCCCGGAATTGAAAATGGTTGCTGAGAAACTCGAAGCGCAGGAACCTCCTGTGCGCTTGAGCTACTGGGATGTGCAGGTAGGCGTTCTGCATGTCCAGGGACGCTAAGAAGGTGTCCTTTTTCAGCATGGGAATGAGACCTTGGAGGGTCACCATGCGAAAATGTTTGTAGGTGACTGACATGTTGAGGTCGCTGAGGTCCAGGATTAGATGGAGGTCCCCTGTTTTCTTCGGAACCAGAAAGAAGTGGGAATAGTATCCGGATCCTATCTGGCTCTCTGGGACATACTCCACCACTCCCTTTTGCAGGAGCGTGAGTACCTTTTGCCTGATGAGTGATCTGTGCTGACCCGAGTAACAGGAGAGCAAAGGAGGCCTTGTGGGTGGCTTGTCCATGAATTCTATAAAGTGGCCTCTTTCGACCAATTGAAGAACCCATCTGTCGGTGGTTATGGACGGCCATCCTGGCAGGTGGTCCGCAATGCGGCCCCCGACCTTGGTGTCCCATTGATCCTGAGGGGTGGGGGCTGGGAAGGAGTTATGCTGTGGCAGTTGAGGGTCCAGCGGGCTGGGTCGACTTAGCTGGTCATTGACTTCGACCCACTGACGACTTCCCCTGGGTTCTGCGGGAGAAGGAGCCCCTCTGTTGCGGACCAGCGCGGGACTGCTGTCTCTGCAACTGGCCTCGAAAACGGCTTTGGTTCCTACGAAAGGAACTAAGCTTGGGTCTGTACATGGCCTGGACAGACCGTACTGCTTTCCTGGCCTCTTGCAGTTTGGTGAGGACCTTCTCCGAGGACTCACCAAAAAGAACTTCTAATGAAACAAGGCGTCCAGGATGTTCTTCTGGACGTCCGGGGTGAATCCGGAGACACGGAGCCATGAGTGTCTCCGGAGGCATGCGCCTGAAGCTGCCGCTCTGGTTGAGGAGTCCGCGGAATCATACGCGGCTCGCAGCACCTGGGTTCCCACGTCCGAACCTGTACGAGGGAGTTGCAGTAACTCCTCCTTCTGCTCACCTTCTGGCATCTTTTCAGCCAGATCCAGTCCCTGCTCCCACAAGGTGTTTTGAAACTTTACCATGTGGGTCAAGTAGTTGAGGGATCTGATGGCGCAGGTAACGGATGCATACGTGCGCCTGCCCATAGCGTCCAGCTGTTTGGACTCTGGGTCCAGTTGCAGGGTTCTCAAATGTTGAGGCCTCTGGGACTGGTCATGAGAGGCTGTAATGACCAGAGAATCAGCCAGAGGATGTGATGCCAAGTACTGGTCCTCCCTAGGGGCCTTGTACAGGTGGTCAGCTTTCTTCGGCATCGCCGGAAGCGAGTGTGGACGTTTCCACGCTGCTTTGGTGATGTCCATGAATGTGTGTCCACCAAGGATGGCACCACCACAGGCTTAGGATCTTTTTGCCGAAGATATCTGGCAAGACGTAATCTCTCGGGGTCTAGTTCCTCTGCGTCCCAGCCCATGTTCTCCTGGATATGCCTCATAATCTCTGAGAACGATGGGTCATCAGGAGGAGATCTTGGAAGCTCATGTGGGTCTGGAGAAGGGACATTGATTAGAGAGGGGGATCTTGATCTGTCCAAGAAGTCCGATCCCGTGTCCTCCGTCGAAGGTGAATGGCGGCGTCTTCTGGGTCTCTTGGGGCTGGGTGACCCTGAAGAAGATCTGGACAGAGGTCTCCTTTTTTCTGTTCTACCCCTAGGAGGATCCATAGGCTCCTGTGGGGGAGGTACTCAGCCCGCATCCCTGGGTGAAGTAGGGGCCACGGGGGCCGGCGGAGTCGCAGGTGGAGGAGGAGGAGGAGGAGTAGGTGTGGGAACCACATCCTTCTTTATGGTGTCCCACCAGTAAGTAAACAGCTCCTTGACCTCGGATATGCTGAGGCCCGACGACGGACTGGGCGCGATGGCCGGTCGTCGGGTTCCGGCGCCGGCTCCCAGGGTCTCAGGTTCCAGCGATGGTTCCCTGGGGGGGTACGACAGGACCGGGTTCACCCATCTGGTCCTCGGGCTGGGTCAGCTCCTCCTCCATGATTGCCTCCTGACCGACGCCGGTGGGAGGCGAAGGGGTCCTCTTCTCAGCTAGTATGGACGTCGGTCCCCCGGCCGGCGTCCATGGAGGAGAAGGCTTAACCAGTGACGGGCATCTGGCGGTCGTCAGTTCTCGGGACCGATGGTGTTTGGCCAACGTCAGGTCCGACGATCTCTTAAGTGAAGTCAGTTCTTTGGTCTTCTGCTGGGGAGGAGGAGGAGGCAAAGAAACTGACCTGGCGTCAGGTTCCAAATGGCAGAAACCGGACTTATGATGGTGATGATGGTCCCCCGACCTCGACAGGGCCTTAGTGGCCGAGGACGATGAAGTTCTGGAGGTCTTAGCCTGAGGAAGAGAAGAGGAACCCGAAGAAGTCTTCACCGCTGCAGGGGGAGGCTGAGAGCGGGCCCGGGAAGGGAAGCGATCGGACCGGGAGCCGGAGCTATGGGAGTCAGAGGCCCTAGAAGGGGACCTGGATCTCACTCTCTCCCTATGCTTCTCGAGGTGTCTCCAGGCCTTGTCAGAAGATTCCCCCTTGGAGGCTGCGTCCATGGCTTTAATCTTTTCCTCGAGCAAGAATGCCTGAAGGGCCTTCTGGTGACGGATCCGGGTCCGGCTGTTGAACCCCTGGCAGAAGGAGCATTTCCGGGTATCGTGGTCTGGGCCTAGGCACCGGACACAAGCCGAATGCGGGTCTTTAAATGGGATTTGTTTCCCACAGGCACACTTCGATGGATGGCCTTCAGCTGAAGTTGGAGAGGACATCAGACAGAACTGAGCAGAAAAACAAACGTTTTTCCCGAAGGAAGAACTTAACCAGGTGTCACGCGCTAGAAACGAACCGAAGGGTCAAGACAAGCAAGTTGATGGCGGGAAAGAACTGGGGAATCTGGCGGGACCGCCTCCTTATGTACTACATCTGACGTCGGGGGTGGGACCGACGTTGGAGGCGGTCCCCGCTGAAGACTGCTAGCTAGAAGATTTCTGTGGGGTCCTGATGCCTGCCGGCTTCAGTCCTAATGGTATTACCTGCTGCAAGAGCTGTATCTCGAAGTAAGATCTCAACATTTTACATGTGTGAGAGACTTCTTGCAGAAAAAAAGACAGTCCATGATTATACCATGGAGCGCAACGTAGCAGATGGTGTGCTAAATTCATTCCTGCGGGGCCTCATGGAGCATCTTACATTGTTCTTGATGCCCTTTGAGGAAGCAACTTGACAGATAAGCAAAGAGAATGCTACTCTAAGTGAGGTTATTCCTATCTCATCTGGATAGGGGGGGTCGATCCTAGTCCTTTCACAGAAGAAAGGGTACTGAAAGAACTCCTAAAACTGAAGGTGGACAAAGCAATGGGGCCTGATGGAATTCACCCCAGAATTCTAAAATAATTAAGGGGAGAACTAGTGAAACCACTGACTACCCTTTTTTAACAAATCATGGGAGGATGGTGTGGTACCTGAGGACTGGAGGAAGGCAGATGTGATTCCCCTTCACAAAAGTGGAACCAAGACAGAGGCAGGAAATTACAAACCTGTCAATTTGACCTCAGTGGTAGGGAAAGTGATGGAATCACTTCAGAAGGAAAGAATTGTTGAGTACCTAGAGGAAAGTGGGGCACAGGGCCCAAGGCAGCATGGGTTCACAGCGGGAAGGTCATGTCAGACAAATCTAATTGATTTCTTTGACTGGGTGACCAAAGTAGTAGACCAGGGAGGGGCTGTGGACATGGCCTACCTAGACTTTAGCAAGGCATTTGACGCAGTCCCACACAAAAGATTAATAATCAAATTAACCAGCCTGGGAGTGGGTCCAGGGTGATAGCCTGTGTAAAATATTGGCTGCACAACAGGACACAGAAGGTAATTGTAAATGGAGTCCACTCTGAAGAAAAAGGGGTTACTAGTGGGGTACTGCAGGGTTCAGTACTGGCTCCATTCCTTTTTAATGTCTTTATAAGTGACATTGCAGAGGGACTGGAAGGGAAAGTATGCCTTTTTGCAGATGACACAAAGGTCTGAAACAGGGTTGATACACAAGGAGGCATGGAAAGGATAAGAAGGGAATTGACAAGGTTGGAGGAATGGTCAGAAGTATGGCAGCTTGGATTCAATGCAAAGAAGAGCAAAATAATGCACCTGGGAAACAAAAACCCAGGGGAAGAGTACACAATTGGGGGGGAGGTAGTAACAACAACAAAAATGGAAAGGGACCTGGTGGTAATCATATCAGATGACCTTAAGGTTGGCAAGCAATGTGAGAAGGTGGTAGCGAGGGCTGGGGGGATACTGGGATGTATAGGGAAAGGCATCACCAGCAGAAAACAGGAAGTTGTTATCCCCCTGTACAGACAGTTGGTGAGACCCCATCTGGAGTATTGTGTCCAGTTCTGGAGACCCCATCTCCGCAAGGACATAGACAGGATGGAGGCAGTTCAGAGGAGGGCAACTAAAATGGTGCAGGGTCTGCAAGAGAAGCCATATGAGGAGAGGCTAAAGGAGCTTAATATGTATACTCTTGAGGAAAGGAGGGAGAGGGGGGACATGATAGAAATGTTTAAGTACCTCAGTGGAATCAACAAAGTCCAAGAGGGTGGCATCTTTCAGAAAAAGAGATGTGCAAGAACAAGGGGACACGATTTGAAGATAGAGGGGGGACAGCTCAGGGGCAATGTGAGGAAGTATTTTTTCACAGAGAGGGTGGTGGACGCATGGAACAGCCTTCCTGAGGAGGTTGTGGGGTCTAAAACTGTGGGAGAATTCAAGAATGCATGGGACAGACATAAGGCAATTTTTGTGTGGGGTAGGAAGAAATAGGATGTTGGTTAAATAGGATCTGCAGCTTATCCTCTAGGTAGGAAAATGGGCAGACTAGGTGGGCCAAGCGGTCCTTATCTGCCGTCAAAGTCTATGTTTCTGTGTTTCTATATCCTTCAGAAAACAGAGAGAATTTATCAACTCTACATCTGTGATTCAGGCTCCGGTTCCAAAAAGGTAGCTGTCATGGAAGCCAGCCCAGAGGCCACGCCACATTACATGGTGGAAGGGCAGGCCCAAGAGAAAAAGCTCCTTCCCACAGACAACCAACACCCCCAGCAGGCACAACAACAACAACAACAATCCTGGGGTTGGAACCGAAATTACCACAAAAACAAGAAACGCCACAAGAATAACAAGAGTAAACCACAAAGATCAGGCCCTTCATATAGGGAAATAGTTGATGAGAACTGGAAGTTCCAAGACCTTCTTGGACAAGTGTGCTCTGTAAAGGATGCCATGCCTGTTCAGGCTATTGCAGCAATTCAACTGGGAGAACAGGCCTCAACAGGCCATGGAAACACTGTAAGTCCAGGCTGTCAGGGCCCTACGGGCCTGAATCCAGAAGCGGCTCCCTTTATAGCATCAGTGCAGCATGGCGAGATGGTTCAAAGGAACCAGGCCCAGATCCTTTTTCCATGCTTCCACTGGTACAGATTGAAAATTACAGGCCCCAGTCTGTATTATAAACAAGCTGGTCTTGGATATGAACAGAAGGCCCTGCATTGAGGCCGAGGTCTGGGGCTGCCCACTGACAGTACTACTGGATACAGGCGCAGCTGTGTCTGTATTACAGGATGACCACCCAGACACATCACCACGGTCCACCGGACAGAGGACCAACATGTCTGGTGTAGACTGTCAGGAGGCCTAAACCTCACTCTCAGGTTCTTGGCAATATTGGGAATGTAAGAAATCACAGACATGTTGCATAAAAGTAATAAACTTGCTTATTACTACCAAAAGGATAAATCACAGTTGCTCTAAGCAGTTTTTACCAATACGAACCGGGAGCCAGTGCTAAGCGTTCCCTACACCTCAAGGTTTCTTCGTGTCTCTTGGGGTCTCCGACATATAAGACTCAGTGTCTCACATTATATACCTATGATAATTACCATGGTTACTGCAAGATAGAAACATTTCTAGTTACAGAGATGAGCATTATTGACTAAATTAGAGGTGGCTCCACGGTCCAAGATAACATTATACAATTTTGTAGTAGTCATCACTTTGTGAAACAAAAGAGTACAGTTCTTTCACAAATCAGTGTAGTAGTACAAATCACCTAAAGGTGGCAATGCTGACTTACATATCATAATTATTCCAAGGACACAGATGTCCTAACATCTTACAAGTACACTGTGAGTAGGTGGCCCCCGACCTCAGCCTCAGTGCAGGGCCTTCCATTTATATCCAAGACCAGCTTGTTTACAATCTGGACTGGGGCCTGTAATTGTCATTCTGTAGTAGAGAAAGCATAGAGGGGTTGGTCCTGGCTCCTTTGAACCATTTCTCCATGCTGCACTGATGCTATATAGGGAGGCGCTTCCGGGTTCAGGCCTGTATGGGCCTGAGGGCCAGTACATCCGGTATCACCATGGCCTGTTGGGGCCTGGGTTTCCAGTTGTATGGCTGCAATGGACTGAGCAGGAACAGGATCTGCTACAGAACGCACTAGCCCCAGGAGCTCTCTGAATTTCTAATTCTCTTCAGCTATTTCCATATACAAAGCGCCTGGTCTATGTTGTTGTTTGCCTTTGTTTTTGTGGTGTTTTTTATTCTTGTGATAGTTCTGGTTCCCAACCCATTGTTGCTGCTGCTGTGGTTGTTGTTGTTGTTGTGGTTGGGCCTGCTGGGGGTGTTGGTTGTCTGTGGGAAGGGGCTGTTTGTGATGGGCCTGCCCCTCTACCGTGTAGTGCATCGTGGCCTCAGGGGTAGGCTCCACGGTGGCTACTTTTTTGGAACCAGAGCCCAGATCATGGATGTAGAGTTGATAAACCTTCTTGGGCTTCTGAAGAATGTTGGCAAACCTCTCTGTGGTAGGGTAAGTGGTTGGCTCTACCTTTTCTCTCACTGCAGGGATCATGTTCCTAAGGAACAAGGTCTTGTATTCAATAAGATCTACATCCGCAGCTTCTTGTGTGAGTTGTTTTCCTGCTCAGTAGGCCATCCAGAGTCTCTGGTGGTAAGTTGCTGGACTTTTCTTTGCATTCTGTTTTACAGGGTATGCAAGCATCACTCCTACTACACCTGGGCTGTGTGCAGAAATGAGTTCAGCTGTGACCTCATCAAAGGTGGCATCACATGCCCAGTGGATTTCACCAGGGAGTTTGGCCCACAGTCCAGGATCGATGTTATGGCGTAGGATTTGGACCTGATAGTTTGTGGTGAGACTAAGCATCTCACATTTGGAATACACCTTTTCTAAGTGGCAGCTGAGATTTTCAGATGGACTCATCCTACCGATGCTGTCAGCTATTTGCTGAACAGAGTAGGCCATTTGTAGGGGATTAGTGGGACGATCAGTCTGGGGTTGGTTAACTCGGGTGCCTTCCAGGGTGGCCCAGGCTGTGGCCTCTGCTGCAGTATGAACCATGCCTTCCTGAGTGCCAGCCTCTTGCAGAAACTGCCTAATTTGGGTCTTAATAGCCCGTTTATTCCTCTCAGAGATAGGCACATTACCGATTGCATTTTCAATCATAGTTTCTATCTCCTGCCTGTCTTCCACATTAATAATGGCTACCGGTGGTGCTGTCGGGACCAGGCTTGGGCCTGCTGCCCCCCCATCATGGGGGCCACCATGTTGGCGTCACCCATGATGTGTGTCAACACGTTGACGACGTGTGACATGGTGTGGGTGGAGTGGGGAACCACCATGTTGTGGATGGCTGAGTGGGGTTTCTGGGCCATAGTAGGGGTGTGACTAGGTGTTGTACTGCAAGATGTCATCATCTGATATCTCTCCTTCAGATAACGTGGTTAATGCGGGGGCCACACCTCCCATCGTCTTAATGTGTCCAGCCAGAACGTCCTGCTGATGGCACAGTTTTGCCATCTTGGATTCACATTCTGCATGAATCACATTTGCAACATCCATATCAACTTCATCCTGCATCTGTTTTTGCAACACTCTACATGCGGCGCTCAGTTCGTGATTGTCCCTAGTAGCCACTTTTAAGTCATTACGTACCTGGTTTATCTCGTCCTGTAGCTCTCCCATCTCCTGACTCAACTGTTCATTCGTTCTACTTAGCAAGTCATTCATATTCAATGCCTGTTCATTATCCAGTCTCAAACTTTCACACTCCTGCTTCAACATACAAATTTCCTGCTCTCCTGCCTGGGCAGAATGATGCAAAAGTGAATCCTTTTCATTGCACAAAGTTTGAAGTTCAGACTACAAATTCTGCTGCAGTTTCACACATTCCATTTCCTGCAAACCCATCTCATGCTTAAGAGATTAAACCTGCAGTTCAAGGGTTCGAAACCTCACTTCGGAGGCTTCCAGAGCAGCATAGAGGGCCACGACCAACAGCCCCTTGGCATGACGCTTATTGGCTGTTTGTCTCGTCTCATAGCACTGGGTTGAAATCCCCAGGATAGGGTTTTCAGATTGACTTGCATCCCGCGCAAAGTCAGTCCATCCTCCATGGGAGGCAAGGAAGTTCGAGACATCGAGTCTCAGTTCTGCACAGATATTTGATACGGTGGCAATTGTGTGGGAGGGAACGAAAAATCAAACTGTGAAAAAGGCACCATGCTGAGTATTGATCCACAGCATGAACACTTTACACACAGTCGGTCTTCTGTATACTCTGTAGGTTTGCAATTGAAATCTGCCATGAAGTGGATTGAGTCGGCATTGACCACACCCAAGAAAAGCAGCAAGACTTTGCAAGGGACTACAAAGTGGTGAGAAAATGGGACAGGTGATGCGGTAGTGCAAACCTACAGTCCCCGTTGGGAAGGGAAAAGTTTTAAGCAACAAGTGAAATCTCACAAACACCAAAATATTGCACTGCACGCAGTCGCCAATTGTCAGGAGGTCTAAACCTCACTCTCAGGTTCTTGGCAATATTGGGAATGTAAGAAGTCACAGACACATTGCATAAGAATAATAAACTTGTTTATTACTACCAAAGGATAAATCACAGTTACCCTAAGTAGTTCTTACCAATACGAACCGGGAGCCAATGCTAAGCATTCCCTATACCTCAAGGTTTCTTCGTGTCTCTTGGGGTCTCCGAGGTATAAGACTCAGTGTCTCACATAATATACCTATGATAATTACTATGGTTACTGCAAGATAGAAACATTTCCAGTTACAGAGATGAGCCCTATTGATAAATTAGAGGTGGCTCCACGGTTCAAGATAACATTATACAATTTTGTAGTTGTTATCAGTTTGTAAAACAAAAGAGTATAGTTCTTACACAAATCAGTATAGTGGTACAAATAACCAAAAGGTGGCAATGCTGACTTGCAATTCATAATCATTCCAAGGACCCAGATGTCGTAACATCTTACAAGTAGGAAATACAGAGAAATATATATATATATATATATATATATATATATATTAAGCAAAGTGAATAACAATAATATGCGTACATATCCTGACATCTACTCTTATTTGGTAGATGCCCCATGCCCTATATGTTAGTATAACATATGCCTAAACACTAGCTGTCTACAGTGTACCTTTTGGGGTACCAATAAGGGTGCAGGGACCTCATGTAACAAGATGGAACTAGGTTGCCTGCATACCGCTCCCTGTTACTACGTGTGACACTGGGACACCTGAAGGCCTAGCATACCTTTCAGCTAATGGTATTGCATGATCAGCCTAGTATAATTGGAATTGACTTTTTGGCACCACATGGCTGTGTGGTAGACCTGGCCAACATGTTACAGGTACACATTCAGGGACAATATCACACCATAATGATCCCTGACTCACATGTGGTTGCAACAATATCTGCGAACAACAAGAGTATGACATCATAGATTTGTTCAAGAATTACAAACTTTTCCCAAAGCTCCTCCCCATTCTACAAAGACATCTGGAGGCATTTGCCACTAACAAGCATGACTGTGGCAGGATGCATACTGTCATTGAAGTGACAGGGCCAGCACATGAGAGGCAACGGCAATACCCCTTTCCACATGAGGACTTGCCTTCTCTTAGGGAAATGATAAAATTACTCCTCAAGCAAGGTGTAATCAGGACATGTGTTTCCACTGCAAATTCCACAGTGTGGCCTGTGGAAAAAACCCACAGGTGCCTGGAGACTTACTATTGACTAAAGGAGGCTAAACCAGGTCACCCCCAGTTGTGCCCCAACTGTAGCATCAGCACCAGATGTGCTGTGACTACTGACCCCTGACCAACAATGGTTTAGTGCTCTGGACATCTCCAATGATTTCTGGTCATTGCCATTGGCACCCAAGAGTCAATATAACTTTGACTTCACCGTTGAGGGCTGGCAGTACACGTGGACCTGCTTACCACAGGGGTTCCACAACAGCCCCTCCCTGTTCCATTTACACATGACGGATGCCCTTGAGGGTTTCTTTATGCCTCAGTGTCTCTTGCAGCATGTGGATGACCTGTTGTTGGTAACAGCCACACAGGAACAACACCTGGATCTCTTGGATGAACTACTGACCCTCATACAGAAGGGAGGCCTCAAATGTAACCCTGCAAAAGCACAACTATGTCAGACAGAGGTACTCTTTCTGAGCCTGAGGATAACAGACCAAGGCCGAAGCCCTACCTGGAGGAAGATACAAGGATTGCAAGACTTGCCTCTGCCCACCAGCGTGGTCACTCTTAGAAGGTTTCTAGGTATGGTAAATTATTCTAGAGATTCTATTTGTGATTTTGCTCAGAAGACTGCCCCTCTGTATGAATGACTGAAAAAGGACATCTCCTGGAATTGGGGTCCCATGAACACCCAAGCTGTGACATCACTGAAACAGGCCTTGGCCTCAGCCCCAGTTCTGGTCAACCCCAAACCAGCTCTGCCATTCCATCTGGAGTGTACCACCTCTGACATTGCTATGTCTGCAGTGCTGGCCCAGAAGGTTCATGGCACCTTGAGACCCACTGCATATGCATCACAGCTCTTGACTCCAGCAGAACAAAAGCACAGCCTTTGTGAAAGGAACCTTCTGGCCACCTACTGTGCTGTCAAGCACTTTCTGTATATCATTGTGTACTCCCCCTCAATTAGAAACACAAACACTACCCCAACAACCTTTTTACTATCAGACAGAGTAAAGGATGGGTCAGTCTCTAACACCAGGCTGACACACTGGTCCCTCCTTCTCCAGGACAGAGACATTAAGGTCCACCCAACCAAAATGCCATCCATGCTGGCACATGGTCTCCTCTTTCAAGGAGAACCCCATGACTGTACACTGCAGCCATCTGATCTACCAGATCCAGGTACTTTCCTTCCCGCTACACCACAACTACTTGAGAACACCTCACTGTGTTGTATCTTTATGGACATCTTAGCTTCCTACTACCAGACAGAGCAGACAGCAGGAATGGGCATATTAGTCATTTACCCTTTTGGTAACACTGTCAAAATTTCCAAGCATTGCAGTGTGGCATCATCACAGTATGCAGAGTCATCAGCTGTGGCCTGTGCCCTCGGGTTCATCCAGCATGGAACCAAGGACATCATAATTTTTACAGACTCTAACAGGGTTTGTTGTTCCCTTACAGAATTTCTTCCTTTCTGGCAGAAGAACTCCTTTCTCTCCTCTGATGGCAGTCCAGTAAAACACAAGGAACTGGTAATATACATTCATTCACTGGCACAAAGGTTTGCACACAAACTCTATGTACACAAAGTCAAAGCTCACTCCATACATGACCCCTATCATGCCTTCAATGACACTGCTGACACCCTTATAAAGGAAGGGGCCCAAGGTGGGGGCACCTGGATGATGGATCATCCAGAGGCCAGAGCGGCAGTACACATTGCAGCAGTCAGGAAGAAACCTGAACTTTTTCCCCTTTGGATTTGTCAGCAGCCCAACATGCTGACTCTGAACTCAAAGATGTGTTCAGATTCTTAGACAAAACTACTGAGAAGAATTTACCTACCCACAACCCCTACTGAAGGCATGAAGGTAAGTTATACCTGTCCCCTGATGACAAGCTCATCTGGTACCAGCCCAATGACACCCCCACCAAATTGTGAGTGGTTCCTCATCATCTTAGGTCTATAATTTTGCACCAGGTGCATGACACCCCTACTGGTGGACACCATGGAGTGGATAACACACTCCAAAGGCTTAAGACCACCGCCTGGTGGCCTGGTGTCACCAAGGATGTCAGACTGTACATAGACAACTGCCTTGTCTGTGCACAAAATAACCCCATCCCTACCAAATGAAATGCCAAACTGCTGGAGTCATGTGATGCAAGTGCCGGCTTAACATCCTGATTGCTCAGCTCTCGCCTCTCGTCTCTATTTTTATATAAAATATTACGAGTTTGGTATTTTCGTAGCCACCTTTCAGCACAGTTTGATACCTAAAGTGTTGGAGAGTGAGAAGACTCGGTCTCGACTACCTATGGAGAAGGATAAACACAAAGATTACGGAAAACATACTCCGCCCGTCTCTCCTAGCAAGGCCCCAAAGAAACCTAGGGCCTCTTCTGCCTCCGGCAACCCAGAAACTGAAATGGTGGAATTGGAGAATGAACCACTCACACTGGCGAGATTCTTGGCAGAGATAAAACCCTTTCGTGCAGAGTTTCAAACGGTTACTGAAGAGTTGAAATCGGTCACCCTGGCATTAGAGGACCTATCAAGATGTACAAGGGACAATGAAACCAGAATCGCTTTGGTGGAAGCCCAGACAGTTAAGGTCAAGCCAGAGTTGGTGGCTATTCGCCAGAAGTTGGCGAGGATGGACTCCAAGCTTGAGGACTGAGGGAAGGAGCAAGCGTAACAAACTGATAATCATTGGGCTACCAGAGAAGGCGGAGGGCGTGGACCCGATTGTGTTTGTTCAGAGGCTTCTGACAAAGATCGCTGGCCCCTTGTCTTATGGCTTGAATTACATAATCGAAAGAGCCCACCGTGCTCTAAGAGCGATGCCACCGCCGGGCGCCCCCCCTCGCACCTTAATCTTTTGCTTCTTAAATTACCTCGAGAAGCAGCATGTCCTTCTGAAGATTAAAGAGCTAAAGGAGATCTCCTGGGAAGATGCTGTCCTGTGAGTAACTCAGGACTTACCTCTTACAGTGAGGCAGAAGCGAGCAGAATTCCACCCGATAGTGGTAAAATTGATAGCCTCGTCTACCCGATTCCGGATGAAGTATCCCGCGTGTCTGCAAGTTTGCCTGTCTGGGTTGTGGGTGAGTTATGAAGATCCAAGGGCAGCAACTGAGGGTTTGAAGTCTGCTCTCCCAGACCTATTCAAATGAGAGGTCGATTTCTCATTTCGAGGGGAGAAGTGGAGTTCTGAAAGAGTGGGCTAAGGACTTTGGAAGGAAGAGCTGCACTCAGGCATGTGGTGCATCCTACCCCTCACTGTTGGCTGGGGGACTTTGGTCGAGGCAGGGGTCTGAAAATGATTTCAGAAGTGGAAGAGATTTTCATACCCTCACAACTTAAGGCAGTCTAGATCGAAGACTCTGCATTCTGCCTTGAAAGACAATTTGATTTCCGGCTAATAATCACAGACTTGATGTGACAGTACAGTTTGGCTCGATTTTTAGTTTCTGGTTTCATAATATATGGACCCCTTTTGTTACAAGCTGTGCATGTGATAATAGCTTGATGTCACTAGAGGGCACTAGTTTTTTGAAGTTTTAAAATTAATTCCTCTTAGTTCACAGTTCAGATTTGCTAATCACTCTCCCCGAGCACTGCCAGGTTGCAGTTTTCTCTTCATTTGTTGCCTGCAGGCTTCTCCCTACTTAGGTAGACATTGTGCATTTTATTTGGTTCATGAATATCGGGGAAGAACGGGAAATATTCCAGTTTTGCTGGGGTTGTTTTCTCTCTAAACCTTTTCCAGTAAAGCTTTGTGGGTCACCTCTTAGTGTTACACTTACTAGAACTACTTCAGGTGGGAGCTCAAGGGACGGTGTAATTGGGAGTATCTTACTGAGAGTTTTTTAGCGGGAGACATAGTTTTTGGAGGCTTTCTCAATACATTAGCTCTGCAAGCGGAGAGTGGGTATCTCTTCCGGTCACCTGCTCCCAGTGGGAGCTTTTCTTTTTACTTTTGTGGTCATTAGAGGCAGGATGGGGTCAAGTGGTCAGCCTCAAGGTATGGAAGGCTTTCTGACCTTGGTTTTTGGTAGGTCTTTTTAGGAGTCATCCTACAAGCTCATTGGGAATATTTCTTTTCCGTTATTGCTCGATCCCATTCTGTGTAAGGGGGTTAAATTAGAGGCAGACAGTCCGTAAGGTGGTAGCCCAGAGGCGGGGGGGAGGCTGGGTGGTGACAGGGGGGTCTGTGCATCTGCCATCATGGACCTAGATAGAGTTATGTTGGAGGAGCAAACGTTCTGGGAGGAACGTTTGGAGTGGGAGGGGGTTATTTACTTTTATTATTGGGGGAGGTATAAGGGTTTAACAGGGGAAGGGTGTAGTTTCAGGGGGAAGGAGGGGTGAGAGAGGGGATAGGCAGTCAGAACTACAGGGGAACTGCACAGGTGGGTGAAGCTTTTGCTGGGCCCTGGAGAGCCCGCAAGTTTTCACCTAGTAAAACGCTCTGTCAAACTTTAATCTGTAGATAAATGGGATCTCTCTGGGATTTAATCACATGGAATGTTAAAGGACCTAGGAACAACACTAAAAGATATAAGATTCTGAAACACCTTCAAATGCAAAAGAGGAAAATCATCTGTCTACAGGAGACGCACCTGCTTGATTCAGAAACCTCCTTGTTTAAGAGACAGAGTACAGGACAGGTATACCTATCTGGAGAGAGCACTGTTAGTAAGGGAGTGGCCATTCTGTTTACCAGGCAAACTCCATTTTCCTGTGAGGATATTATCAAGGACCACTCGGGGCGGTTTCTGATAGTTGTGGGGACGTTATACAGATCAAAAGTATTAATAGGTAGTATTTATGGCCCAAACTCAGACTCACCTGGTTTTTTTGTTGACCTATTTAAAATTTTGTCCCCATATGCCCATATTCCTATGGTTTTAGGGGGGATTGGAATTTACCATTTGAATGGGGTCTGGACAAGGATGGCAGAGGGAGGTCTGGGTTAACTCCCGCGCAGAGGGTCCTTAGAGAGTTGGTTGACAGTGTCGGTCTATGTGATCCGTGGAGGGTCCTATATCCTTCATTTAAGGAATATACTTTTACCTTGGTTGTGCATGGATCCAGATCCAGGATTGATTACTTCCTGATCAGTAAATTGGCCATCCCCGGACTATCACATTGTTTGATTCTGCTGGGAATAATTTCAGACCACTCTTTGGTCCGCTGTTCAATAAATTTCTCCCCTAACCTTAGTAGACAAACAATGTGGAAATTGAACAATCAGTTGTTACGCTCCTCGGTAATCAGAGAATCCATTATTTACATTATAGAGCAATATGAAAGGGAGAATATGGAGTCTATAGGTAAATGGGATATGGAGTGGGGTGCGCTTAAATTTGTTTTGAGGGGCGAACTTATTAGAATAGCAGCAGAAAGGAAGAAAAAGAGAGATAATAAAGCCATGACTTTGCTTTGTCAGATCAGGGATCTAGAACGTACCCTCTCTGGGACTACCCCTGCAGATATCAAAGATAAGCTAGTTGGTTTAAGAAATCAATATAGCAACCTTTTGCAGGAGAAAACGGAATATGCCCTGTTAAAGACTAAGGCTTGGTATCTTGATCAGGGAGAGAAGGACGGGCATTTACTGGCTATGAGATTAAAAGGAGAGGAATCGGCTAGGATCATTAAGAGTATCACCGCCCGGTCAGATGGTGAGATTAAAACTCACCCTAAGGATATTGTCCAGGAATTTGAAAGATATTACAGGGATCTGTATAGTCAGATGGAATCCAGGCCCTTGAATGAGGAGATGGATAGTTACCTTTACTCTTGCCCACTTTTCTCATTGCCCCTGGAGATGGATGGGATGCTGACTCAACCCATTTCAGAAGGTGAGATCCTGGCAACAATAAACTCACTTACGCTTGATAAGGCTCCAGGACCGGACGGATTCTCCCCAAATTTTTATAAATGTTTTGCTGCGCAGCTAGTTCCAGGTTTAAAAATATTATTTCACTGTATCTTGACTTCGGAGACAGTGGACAAACATCTATTTGCAGCCCTTATTATCGTCATTCCTAAAGGAGGCAAGGACCCAGATAAGGTGTCCAGCTATAAGCCCATCTCGGTCTTAAATTACGATGTTAAGATTTTGGCAAAAATCTTGACCAATCGCTTAGCTAAAGTAATGCCGTTACTCATACACAGTGACCAGGTCGGTTTCATGGTGGGTAGGTCGGCTGCAGACCATCTACGTAAACTGGCTAGCATTTTTTCTGCATCTAGAGACCATTCCTCCCCTTCTGGGTTGGTGTCGATAGATGCAGAAAAAGCATTTGTCAGCGTGGACTGGCAATTTTATTTTTAACCATGATAAAATTTGGACTTCCCCTCTCTTTTGTTAAAAGTGTGTTTTCCCTGTATAGCCAACCGAGTGCACAGATTTACTTCAATGGATTCTTTTCTTCAATATTCCCATTGTGCGCTGAAACTCGGCAGGGATGCCCTTTATCAACTCTCCTATTTAACCTTTACCTTGAACCTCTTCTGGTAAAAATAAGATTGGACTCCAGAATCAAGGGAATTAAAATTGGCTCCCAGGAGTTTAAACTTTCTGCATATGCAGATGATGTCCTTCTCCATTTAACCCATCCCAATACTATTATACCAGCAGTTATGGGGCTTGTAGAGGAATTTAGTAGGTTCTCTAATTATAAAATTAATAGAGGAAAAAACCCTAGTATTCCTGCTGAATTCCAGAGTGCTTAAATCGGAGAACTGCGTTGGGCTTACAATGGAGCCTGTTCAAGCTTAATTATTTAGGTGTCACCTTGGCCCGTAGTGAATCCAAGATGGTCCAGTTGAACTTAGACTCGATAAGGAATACCATTCAGCAAGACCTTGCTAGGTGGGCCAAACTCCCGTTATCCATTTGGGGCAGGGTTAACCTGATGAAAATGAATATATTACCCAGGATATTATATCCATTAACCATGTTGAACACATGGTTGCCATTGAGCTAGTTTAAGAATTTGCACGCAATAATCTCAACATTTATTTGGCAGGGGAAGACTCCACGCAGGGCTTATCACAGGATGGCTGTGCCTAAGGAGAAAGCTGGGTTAAAGTTACCTCACTTGGGGTTATATTATTGGGCAAGTAGAGCGAGTAAGTACTTAAAGTGGTTGCTAGTTCCCAGGCAACATTCTCCACCTCTCTATGTACCTTCATGGGTCAAGTTAGAGGTGGAGTTAATAAAGGAAGCAGGGTTGGATCTGACTGCACTCCTTTATGCTTCTCCGAAATCCATACCTGGGGACTTATTTCCCACCCCAATTAAAACTTCTTTAAGAATCCATGCACAGTTATGTTCATTCTTAAAGTACTCCCCCTATAAGGATAGTTATCAACCCCTATGCCGAAACTCGAACTTAAAAATTGGGGGGCAAATGATTCAGGAGTCCTGGATTCCCGAGATAAAGGATGTGAGGATTTCCGATCTTTTTCAAGAGGGGGAGTATCTCTCAGTTGAGGCCTTAATTAATAGATTTGGTATCACCCCAGGGCACACTTTTAGGGTTTTCCAGCTCCGACATTTGATGGTGCATTCTCGTAGGAATCAAGTCGGGTCTCTCCCTCCTGATGGGGTTTTCGAAACCCTCGCCAGGACGGTTTGGGAACCGCATGTAGTCTCGAGATTCTATAAATGTTTATTTGACCAAGCATTTCAACAGCTTGACGGCATTCCCCATTACTGGAATACGGTACTTGGGGACCCGGGGAGGGTCTGGGTTGCAATTTGGTCACACACTTATAGGTATATATCTCAGGACAGGCTGAGAGTCATGCAGTTTCAATTTTTAAATAATATGTTCTGGACCCCACCAAAATTGCATAAGATTGGTTGCATTTCCGATCCAAAATGCAAATTCTGCCACCAGCAGGAGGGGAAACTGCTCCATATTTTTTGGGACTGTCCTAGGGTCAAGTCACTGTGGGACAGAATTGGGGAGCGAGTAGACCCCCTGCTGGGACTTGACCACCTTTTCAGCCCTGAGGTTTGCTTATTGGGGGATTATTCAGGTATAAAGGTTAAAGCTAAAAGGTATTATATGGCCATTATATCAGCGTCGCTCAAGAAGGTAGTACTGAAACACTGGATGGATGGAGCTGTAATTTCTTACATTGAGTGGTTACAGGAGTTACTGTTTAATTTGAATATGGAAAAGTTCAGTGCGAACTGAAGGAACTGTATGTTAAGGTACTGTAAGGTTTGGGAAAAGTTACACAAGCTCTATCTACTCCAGACGGGTGCTTATTCCCCATGATTCCTTATGCTGGGCTAAGATTGTATTATGATGTAGTGCATTATTATTGAGTTCTGTCTGCTTGGGGTGGGGAAGGAAGGTGGTAGTCGAGGGAGGGAGGGTTAAATGCCTCTGACACTGTACCTGGAAATATTTGTGTTGTCATAAGTTGGTATTGATACTTGGATTACCCTGTACTGCCACATCTTGCCCTGTTCTGGGAGAAAAATCCTTAATAAACTTGAATTTAAAAAAAAAAAATGCCAAACTGCTACCACAAAGGCATTCTGGTCCTTGGAATACCATACAGATTGATTTTTAGTTTAGTTTAGTTTAGTTTATTGTTCTAGGAATTATTACCTTTGAGTCAATGGCTCTTTTACAAAGGTTCCACGTCATCAATGTACAAACAAACAAGACATATTACATAGAATGGTCAGCAAATTATAAAGGTTTCAATAAACCAGTATAATACAGTACATCACAGGAAAAAACAAAACATTGGAGGAACGGTCAAGGTGGGAAGGGTAGGAGGAGATATGGGGAGGGAGCAGACTTAGAGTAGTTAGAGGTACTCAGATGCCTTTGTCAAGAAAGGAGCAGAAGAGGAGAATGAAAAACAGTAAAAACAGCCATGAGGGAAGAATCATTAGTCAAGGCAGTCACAGGAGCTAGAGCCTGAGAGGTGAGAGTAAAGCATAGATTTGAAAGCTCCTAGTGATGTGGAGGATGTAATGAGTGAGCTCAGGGCATTGTACCAGCTGGCGGCACGATAGGCATAAGATCTTTGGCCCTGTGTGGTCCAGCGTCTGGGGACCTGGAGAGGCTGGTGTTCCGATCTTCTGGTGGGCCGGATGCTGGTATCGGGCAAAGTAGGTCTTAGGTACGCAGGGAGTGTGGCCCAAGATGGATTTTTGCCATCAAGCATGTGAGGTACCTTATGCGATTTGACGTTGCAACCATCCTGTTTCAGTGTAGAGCTCACATGTATGAGTACGCTCTTGCGCCCAGTGAGCAGCCGACAAGCCTTGTTTAGGGTGGTTGTGATGCGCCTTAGTGCGGTGATAGTGGCAGAGCCATAGATAATTAAGCCATAGTCTATGATTTAGATGACAGAGCTTTGGATAGCAATCCTCAGTGCAGCTTGGGTATGGAATTGCCGGTTTTGGAACAGGATACCAATGCGCTGGTTCACCGTTTTCACTGTGTTATCAATGTGGGTCGCAAAGGTAAGACCTTGATCAAAGGTGATTCCAAGGTATTTCAATGTTGACACTTGTTCAAGGGTATTTCCTGGGTATGTTTTGATAGTAAGTGGAATTTGTCTTTTTCTGTTTTGTGGACAGGAGAAAAGCATGGATTTTGCTTTTTGTAATTTAGGACCAGCTTATGATCTAGGAACCAAGTTTCAACATTGGAGAAAGCAAGTTGCAGGCTCTGGAGTGAGGGTTTCGGGTCCTTATGAGAGGAGAGAATCACGGCATTGTCAGCATAAAGGATTATTTGTTCCGGGCAGGATTTGGGGAGAGAATTTAGGTAAAGGCTGAAAAGGAGGGGGCCTAGGATTGGCCCCTGTGGAACACCTGAGAGGACTAGTTTTGAGTCTAAGAGAACTTCTGAGATTTTTACTGATTGAGAACGTTGGGCCAGGTAACTTTTAACCTAGGCACCTCATCCTTCTGAGAGCCCAAGATTGTGTAGTTGTGTGATAAGTTAGCCATGGTGAACAGTATCAAATGCCTTTGTTAGATCAATGAAAACAGCTCTGGTTTGATATCCTTTGTCCAAGGCAGTGTGAATTTCTCCTGAGAATTCCAGTAGGGCAGTCAACGTACTGTGTCCTTTCCTAAATCCATGTTGCTGCAAGCAGAGTATGTTATACTTATGCAGGTAGTCTGAGAGTTGGTCAGCCACAATGCATTTGAGGGCCTTGGAGAGGGGTGGAAGTATAGATATAGGCCGATAGTTTCCTGGTAGTGCCTTGTCACCACTTTTGAACACTGGTGTGACTATAGCAGACTTCCATTTGCTGGGAAATTGACTAAGGCAGAGGGAGAGATTGAAAATTTTGGTGAGTGGGTGCACCACCTCTTCCAGGGTAAGGGACAGAATTTTAAAATCATTAGTATCACTGCTTGCTCTGGATTTAGAGATAGCCTTTTTTGTATATTTGTAGACTTCATGTGCCTTAACTATTTTGAAGTGGAAAAGTGGTTGTTCAGGTGAGGCAGTAGGAGATGTTGGTTTTGGCGAGTCCGTGTCAGAGAAGAAGTCCGGCGAGGAGGACCCCACTGAGGTCAGTGAAAGTTTTATTTAAGGCCTTTGCCATGACCATTGGGTCTAGGGTAGTGGTTCCATCGACAGTCATTATAGTGGGAGAGGATTTGGACTGCTTACCCGTGATATTTCTGATGTTGTCCCAGAATGATCTCCCATCACCCCAGGAGTTTGCGAGGGCATTTTTGAAATAGGAGCTCTTCATTAGTCGGATTTGTTTGGTAGATTGGTTTTGTGCCTGTTTATACTTCTGGATACCCATCAAGGAGCCTGTGGCTCTGGCTATGGCCCAGAGGTGGTCTCAAGCTTTGAGCTGGGCCAGTAGTTTAGCCGTGAGCCAGAGATTTGAAAGCGCTTTGATTTTACGCTTTTTTACTGGTGCATATGTGTCACAGGCAGTGTTGAAAGTTGTGATAAAATAATCTAGGGCTGCATCAACATCTAGAGTACTGTATATTGGGGACCAGTCTTGCTGTAAAAGACAGGTCTTGAGCTTAGTAAGGTTTCCATGGGGTAGCACTCTGCTTGAGATGGTTTTTGGAGGTGGTTTTTGGAACTTATTTGTCCAGGTACAGATCACAGGGGAGTGGTCACTGAAAGAGTCCGGGAGAACAACTGTGTTTTTTATGTGGGCTGGGTGGCTAGCAAGGATCCAGTCAAGAGTGCAAGTTCCAGTTTTGTAGTTTTTTCTAGTGGGGGAGCTCACCATGTGCATTAGGTTGGCTGCTAGGATAGTATCCTCGAGGGACCCAACGTCTGATGCGAGCCAATTTATATCAAAGTCACCAAGGAGAAGGAGCTCAATGTCAGGTGGTTGCGATCTTACAAATTCAAGAACAGTCTGGAGGCTGGATCCTGGATCTTTAGGAGGGATATAGACAGCGGCCACAGTAAGCACTTTATTTTGGGCACCAAGTAGTAGCTTGACAGGGAGAAATTGCACAGAGGAGTTAGTGGTAGAAAAACAGACAGGGTGGCTAGAGAGGTTGTCCTTAATGTAAATACCACAACCCCCCCTTCCTTTTATTTGTCCTGTCCAGTCTGAAAATATTGTAGCCTTGTAGTGAGATGGCATGGTCCGGAGTGCTTGGTGTCAGCCAGGTTTCAACAATGGCTAGTATGTTGGGATTGTGTTGACTGGCAAAGTCTTGAAGGGATGCCAGTTTTGGAAGGAGGCTACAGATATTTAAGGTGGAGATGGTGAGACCACCCCTTCATTTTTGCTAGATTTGTTACCCTGGTAGAAACAGGGCCAGGGTTTGGATGGACACTTTCTGACATCAGAAGGAGGAGGAGCAGGAGTTTAAGGGACATCTGCCACAGCTCATAGAATGACATGTAACACCTCTGTTTCTTGTTAGTTTGAGTACAGTGTAGTCATTTAGGGTCCCAGCATAGGGTAATGGCTAGGAACAGGTGTAGATTTGTCAACTTTCCAGCAGCGTGAGCTGTCATTTGCACCCAGTCCTTAGTAGGAGGGTGCCACAAGTGAGGGTAGGGAGGATTTGCCATGGTGCCAGGTTGCTGGTATCGAGCTTGAATGGTTAGTGTGAGAGGTAGAAGAGACTGCAAATGTTTACTGTAGCAAGGGTGAGTGTTCCTGAGTGACTCATGGTGAGCTACTGTGGACCAGAAAACTGATTGTTACTGTAGATCAAAGACTCAGAAAGTGTTAAATTCCTGAAGGTGATGAACACTAGCCTAGGGCATATGCAGGATGTAAAAATCCTTTGTTAGAATCTTCCCTTTGTTCTCCAAAACAGTTGTGAATAGACCTCAGAGACAAGCACACATCCTTTAAAAAAGTCAGACGGAAATGTGGATTCAATGCAGCACTCCACAACCCATCAACTTGTATAAAAGATTTACTGACCTCACTTTTGCTTTTTGATGTCTTCCAAAAAAGTTGATTTATGATGAGAATGCCTATACCTGGTGGTGATGTTTTGTAGTTTCTTAGTCCAGGAAATGTTCATAGATGCTATGTCCAAGAATGGTCCAGTTCCTCCAAGTAGAAGCACATGAAAAACCACAAAAACTAAACTACTGACAGAGACAAACACAACCAGCCTGCCACATTGAGGAACAGGTCCCTTGACCAATACCAGCAGAAACATCAAGTATGCTCTTGTGGTCACTGATCTCTTTTCTAAGTGGGTCGAAGCTTTCCCCACTAAGATATGTACTGTTAAAACCACTGCCAAAATCCTGGTGGAACAGATTTTCTCTGGGTGGCGTCTACCTCTCAAGGAAGACTAAGACAAAGGAACCAGTTTTACAGGTGAGTTGATGAAAGAAGCAGTTGAACTCCTTGGAGTTCATCAGAAGTTCCACATACTTTATCAACCACAATCTTCAGGTCAAGTAGAAAGAGCCAACAGACAGATTAAGCAAATGCTTTCCAAATTCACTGAGGACAATCCAAAGGATTGGGATTCCCTATTGCCATTATTCTTTATGGCAATTAAGGGTACACCCTCAGCCACCGCCCAGTTGACGCCCCTTGAGGTGATGACTGGTAGAAATATGAGATTACATGAACGCCTGTTGTTTGACCTGCACACCCCCACCGTAGACAATGTGTCTGTCCACCAGTATGTGGAAAAACTTAGACACGACTTCATACAAACTCACTTGTATGCTGCTAACTGCATGGGCAAAGCCCAGCAACAGTCCAAAATTCAGTTTGACAAACACGCACAAGAAGTGGATTGGCAAGATGAGGATCAGGTTATGGTTCTCAGCTTTGCACATCCCATATACTCCTTCTCTAACAAGTGGGAAGGACCCTACCCAATGGTCAACAAGCTCAGTCCAGCAGTCTATCAGGTTAGACTTATGCAAAACAACAAACTATCTGACAAATGGTTACATGCAAACCAGCTGAAACTGTATAAAGGAGTAGAATTACTTTTCCTCACCCCATTGGGTGGAATAGTACTAATTCACTAATATTTGATTTTCCTTTTCAGATACACTGACAAGATGGCTATCTTGTTCCATTTTCTCCTCTTCTCAGGAGTTAACCCCTGCATCCAAGGCATAGTAAAGCACATCCTTCCTCACCTTGATCCACCAGCATCTGCCCTGGAAGGAGTTTCCATCAATATTTCCGACAATTTGATTACTGTCCAGGAAGGTTCACATGCCTACCTCACTGCCTCGGTTGTTGCTCCTGATAAATCTACCCTACAGATTGAGTGGCAAACCACATCTCAAGGACAAATACTCCCCATAGCCAAACTCTCCAAGGGAACTTTCCATGGATGGCCCAATGCAAAATTATCCCTAAATGGTTCTTTGTCCTTGCTACAAACCTCTTTTAGACATTCTGGTTTATACAATATTACTGCCTTAATTGACCCCTCATATTGTAATTCCTTGTCTAAAGACTCTACCAGGAAATTTTGTGCTGTACACAACATGGCCTCTGCTGCCATGTAACTCTCCGTGTTACCCCCTACTGAAAAACAGCTTTTGGAATGTCCAACACACACCTCATGTCATAGGTGCCACTCATAGGTGCCGGAACAGGGGGGGCCACTAGGGCCATGGCCCTACCACTTTCATAAGTGGCCCTATCAGTTTTTGCAATCACGTTAATGTATTTAATAGGGAGAATTCACCTCTTACATCTTTGGCCCTACCACTTTTCAAACCATTCCTCCACCAATGCAGCCACTGCCTTACCTGGTACACTTATTAACAACTTACAATTTATGCATATACCTGTGTTGTTTAACTTGACTTACTGGAATATGAAAGAATTTGGTATGTGTCATACTACTAATACTTCATTATTTTATAGCACTTTGTTACCTGATAGTTTAGCAGCTTTTCAGATCCGCAACCAAGACCCTATTGCCAGGGTACACACCACCGAGCATAGAGGCAATTTTAGGAGAAAACCTAATACTGATGATCAAAGTCATAAACGTAATACACGTGACACATCTGATGTCACTGGTGTTTTTGGTACAGTCATGTCCATCTGGAACAAAGCCGACATTGCTGCTATCAAATCACACGCCCAGAGAAATTCCAAACTGGTTTGGTAAATTATATTATACCCCCACTATTGCATGGTGTGGAAGGCCTTAGTCAGGAAGAAAGATATACTGTATATAATATGCACAACATTGCTAAGGCATTTACAGATTCTAAAGATAAGATTAACGCACTTATTGCACAGAAAATAAAGAAGCAGATAAGCAATATATTGCCTGTGAGATATTATGCTCAGCCTATGGCTTTTACTTTATCACTACCATCAATAATCTCTTCCATGATCTAGATTCCAGAAAAATCCCTGATATCATACTGATAGATGTATCTCCAAATGGTATTGTCCTCATTGTAAATCCTCTAACTGTGTTGCCATGTGTATGCTACAGACTTTAACAATTTCTATTTCTACTCTTAGAAATTTGGGTTTTGTGACCAGACCCCCTAATACTGGTCCATGTTTTACTTCTAAGAAATGTTCAGTTAAGGATACTATGTTTGTCTCTTTCATTGTCTCTTTACCACATTTTGATCCTGCTACAGCTATAGTTGATAAACTCACATCTGTATACTCTATTGGGCACCTTGATGAAGATATCTACAGAGAACGCCTCAATTTACCTCCTCTTTTATTTTTCCATTCTCTTCTGGATGTGTGGGTCTCACCGCACACGGACTGCTGTGCCAAGAAAGGGTATATTTATTTGTGTCGATGTGACATATTTGATGTTATTAAACCTGTATGTGGCTGTTCCCCAAACAGTATCAGCTGGTCCTTTTTCATGGACGATGACATCGCCACTAATGGCACAGAATACCAGTACTCAACATCTGTTCCAGACGACTCCAAGTTATACTAGTCTTACCGGGAGGAGGTTCAATGCCTGTTAACACTAATTTCAAAACACACTTATGCTCGCCCAGTACAGTTGCAAAAATGGAGACTGCCTACAGTGAAAATGTAATATAATTCAGATGGTGTATAGTTACAAATTATAAGTCATACACTTAACAGTTTAAAAACTTGTTCTATTGATACTTCAAACTTTTGTTTCGTCCCCAATCAGAAAACGGTTATTGAGCACTCAGTTATTACCCCCGTCCCTCTTATGGACACTGACGTCATTGATGGTAACCCTGATTATTTGCTTACTCTTTCAGAGTATTTACCTTACTTTAACGTACACATTGATCCTTTGACTTTGACATTGAAATCACTCCTAGAGAGAAAAGATACCCATCTCATCCACATCAGCAATAATGTTTCCAAAGCTAATGAAGCTGTCCTTGCATTCATTAATGATGGTGATTTGAATAGTGCACTGATTAACACTTGTTTAGAAATTACCTTTAAAGGTTTTGTTATTATACAAGCATTTTTGATCTTTTTTCTTATTATTATGCTTTGCTGCCTATGGCACACATTATGCCAACACCATGAGCAGCTGGAGTTCCTTTACAAGGCTCGTGCGTCGGGTCTGTAAACAACCCCTGCTCCCTATCTACTTCCTTACTCTTTCTGTGTTGCCCTTGTGAGGCAACAAGGGATGGAATGTTACATGAGGTCTCTGCACCTTAATTGGTACTCCCAGAGGTGCACCATAGACAGCTAGCATTTAGGTATATGTTTTACTAACATATAGGGCTAAGGGCATCTACCGTATAAGAGTACATGTCAGGATATGTATGCACATTATTTTTACACATTTTATTTTCCAATATATACATGTATTTCTTGCTTACTAGATGTTAGGTCATCTGTGTTCTTGTAATGATTATAATATATAAGATAGCATTGCCATCTCCTGATGATTTGTATTATTTCACAGCTATGTACAAACGGTACCTCTTTGTTTCTACAAAGTGATGACTACTACAAAATTGTATAATGTTATCTTGGACTGTGGAGCCACCTCTAATTTAGCCAATTGGGCTCATCTCTGTAACTAGAAATGTTTCTATCTTACAGTAACCATGATAATTATCATAGGTATATAATGTAAGACATTACGTCTTATACCTCAGAGACCCTAGGAGACACGGAGATTCCTTGAGGTATAGGGAATGCTTAGCATTAGCTTCCAGTTCCTTTTGGTAAGAACTGCTTAGGGCAACTGTGATTTTCCTTTTTGTGGTAATAAACAAGTTTTATTACTCTTATGCAACGTGTCTGTGATTCCTTGCATGCCCATTATTGTCAAGAACCTGAGGGTAAGGTTTAGACCTCCTGACAGGTCCTTGCATGACCTTTGGCAGACCTATTTAATGCCTCACTACACTCAGGGTGTGTACCTCAGATTGGAGGATGGCTCATGTGGTGCCCGTCCACAAGAGTGGCCCCAAGGATGAACCGGGGAACTATAGACCGGTGAGCTTCACATCTATTGTGGGTAAGCTGATGGAGACTATCCCGGAGGAGAGGCTGGTAGCTCTTCTGGATGCCAGAGGACTACAGGACAGCAGACAGCATGGCTTCATACATAGCAGATCCTGCCAAACCAACCTGGTGGAGTTCTATGACTTGGTAACTAGGCAGTTGAATAGGGCCATGCAGTGGATGTCCTGTATCTGGACTTCAGTAAGGCATTCGACTTGGTGCCACAAAGAAGGCTGGGAAGTAAGTTAGAAGGCACAGGGGTAGGTGCAAAGCTGGTGAGATGGGTAGGGAACTGTCTTCAGGGAAGGCAACAGAGGGTGGTGGTAGGTGGGGAGCTCTCATCCCCAAGAGTAGTGATGAGCGGTGTTCTGCAGGGCTTGGTGTTGGGACCATTGAGTTTGGGATATTCATTGCAGACATATCACTGGGCATCAAGAGCAAGATCAGTCTGTTTGCTGAAGATACCAAGATGGGAGCAGTGGTGGATGACCTAGGGGGATGGCAGGGGTTACAGGATGATCTGGCAAAGCTGGAACCTGATCAGACACCTGGCAACTGGGGTTTAATTCCAAAAAGTGTAAGGTGCTGTATTTTGGGGTGAAGAACTCAAGGCAGAGTTGCCAACTGGGGAGTGCAGCTAGCCAAGACAGAGAAAGAGAAAGATCTGGGTGTACTCATTACAGGGGCAATGAACATCTTGGCACAATGTAGGAAGGCAGTTGCAAAGGCCAACAAAATGCTGGGTTGCATTGCAAGGCGTATATCCTCGAGGAGGTAATTCTGCCATTGTATAGATCATTAGTTAGATCACACCTGGAGTACTCCGTGCAGTACTGGCACTTGTATCTTAAGAGGGACATTAAGTTACTGGAGAGGGTTCAGTGCAGGGTGACAAAGATGATCAAGAGGCTGGGGGACTTACCTTATGAGAGGAGGCTGAGGGAGTTGAACGTGTACTCACTGGAGGACAGGAGGGATGAGGGAAACCTTTAAGTATGTGAAAGGAATAAACAAGACAGGTATGGAGGGGCTATTCAGAGTAAGGGAAGGGAGGGATGCCCAGGGCCATGATATGAGACTGGAGGGAGGAAGGTTCAGGTGGGAGATGAGGAGACAGTTTTTTACAGAAAGGGTGGTAACTAGGTGAAATGCGTTACCAGCAGAAATGGTATCCAGTAGAACAGTGGACTGCTTCAAAAGGGGCTGGGAAATGGCAAAGAAGAGGGTCAATGGAGGAAGGGTGGGAGGGAGGCAGCTGCAGAATAAGGGTGCTAGCTGCACACTTGACGCAGACTTGATAGACCTCTAGGCCTTTGTGCTGGCAAATTTCATATGTTTGTATGTTTGCACTTAAAGGTGAAATATAAAATTTTGTAGCTGACATGTGTCTGTGTATTCTGATGTCCAATGTACATACTGTACATAATGTAATGATATCTGGGAATGTGACATTTGTACCTTCTATAGTTTTTTTTATCTTTTTTATGTTGGCTCACATGTGCCCGCCAGCCAACATATTGCACTAGTAGCAGATTTGGAGGTACGGTCACTGTTGGGTGAATGCAGGGCATGCATCAGAAGGTGCATCCCTTATTCCCCAATAATGCAGCTGCAGGCACTGACACCAGGCATACGTCAGGTGGCCACCAGATCTAAGAAAAGGTTCACTGCAATCATATAGCGGTACAATAACATGTCCTCCTGACGTGCCTGGTGACAGCATCTGCAGAGTGCCCCAACGCACTTCTTTTGCCAATGGGGAGCCCACTCCCCATCAGCATAATGACCCCCCTCCCATTCACATTGTATGCCGAGGGGGTGCCCAATCCCCCTCGGCATCATGCGTCCCCCGAACAGTCTTTCTTGCCAACGGGGCCCAATCCCTGTCGGCTTCAGTCCCTTCCCCATTTATTTTGCCGATGGGGAGCCCACTGACCATTGGCATAATGTCCCCCGCTTTGTTGTGTGCCGAGGGGGTGCTCAATCCACCTCAGTTCTTGCCCTCCCTTCAGTATGTGCCAGCGGTGCCCAATCCCCATCATCGCAGCATCCCCAAAAAAAAACCTTAGGGTGGTATGCTGGAGCCTACCCCAGTACAACTCCTGAAAAGAAAAACCAAACCGCAATGTTTAGTTTTTCTTTTAAACCTGTGAAAGAAGAAAACGGTCCCTCGAGTTTTCCCTGCCCCTCCCACCCCACGCCCACCCTCTGCATGCCCTGCTTCCCCACACCCCTCACCCCATACTTACCTCATAGTCCGCGACGATCTTTGGTGGACTGGAACACGCTGCACGCCTCCAAAGCCTAATCGCTTAACTGAAGAAATGCCGTAAGCTGCATAATGACATAAATAGGTTTTTTCAACTTTGGTGCATATCTCGCCCATTTTGGGAATTTTGGCACCAAATGTTCAACATAATATTGGGACCCTCCTCATGAATTCAGTCACTGTCATGGCATTATTCAGTCTCGAAGGTGATTTCGCAGTCACTGCGCAGAATCACCTTTCGGGACAGATTAACGAAATGACAGTGCCACTGTTCGTGAGGGGGCTCTCAAAAAGCCTATGTTGCAAATTTGGTGGAAGAAATTTTAAAAATGGCTGTTTTATGAGCGTGCATTGCGCAGTTTCCATGCACGCTTGTAACTTTGTGAATTTGTAATATTTTCACTCCAGATTTTCAAAATTGCCATTTTCCCACACCTCCTTATGAACAGTACAGCTGTCATTTTACATATCCTGGCTGAAATGTGTTTTTGCATGTCCGGCACACGATAGCTCAGTCGCTGTGTGAAATCAGTTTTTGGGACAGCTTGAGGACACGACGGTGGCACTGTTCATGAGCAGAGGTCCTAAAATGCCTTTGTTGAAAATTTGGTGACGAACATCCATAAAATGACTGTGTTACAAGCGTGTGTTGCGCAGTTTACACACACCCTTGTAACTTTGCAAATGTGCAATATTTTCATGCCAGATTTTCTACACTGGCATTTTTTCACACCTCCTTATGAACAGTACAGCTGTTATTTTTCACAGCCTGTATAAAATGTGTTTTTGCACCTATGGCACACACAATGGTGTGGTCAGTGTGGGAAATCAACTTTTGGGACAAATTAACAAAATTACACTGCCACTGTTAATGAGGGAGGTCCCAAAATGCCTATTTTGAAAATGTGGTTAAAAAACATCAGAAAATAACTGGGTTACAGACATGTGTTGCACAGTTTCTATGCATGCTCATGACCAACAATTTTTCATATTTTCACTCCAGATTTTTAACGTTGACATTTTTTCACACCTCCTCATGAACAGTACAGTTGTCATTTTTCACATCCTGCCCAAAATGTGTTTTCATCCCTGTGTCACCAAATGGCATAGCCGCTGTGCAACACTACCTTTCAGCTAACAAACTGATAGTGCCGCTCTTCATGAGGTGGTGTCACAAAAAGCCTACGTTGAAAATCTGGGGTGAAAATACCAACAAACGCCTACAGCGTTAGGGTTTCCAACTGTAAATTCACACCCTGTAGAGACTGACAGGTGTCAGGAGTGTGACTTGAGATCATTGGCTGTAATGCTGACTCCATTCCACCCCCACCCCTACCCCCCAGCCTGTAGTCAGCGACAGGCATTGAGGTCTACCTTGGAGTGTTCGGCCCTAAAGTTCATCCCATTCTCCTATACTGCACCCACCTCACCGTATTTACCATGCGGCCATGAGGCAGCATGGATTCACAGCGGGAAGGTCATGCCAGACAAATCTGATAGATTTCTTTGACTGGGTGACCAAAGTAGTTGATCAGGGAGGGGCTGTGGACATGGCCTACCTAGACTTTAACAAGGCATTTGACACAGTCCCACACAAAAGATTAATATACAAGTTAGCCAGCCTGGGAGTGGGTCCCAAGATGACAACCTGGGTAAAGAATTGGCTGGAGAATAGGACACAGAGAATAATAGTAAATGGAGTCCGCTCTGAAAAAAGGGGGTTAGTAGGGCACGCAGGTTCAGATAGACCAGTCCTCTTCAATGTCTTTATAAGTGACATTGCAGAGGGACTGGAAGGAAAGTATGTCTTTGCAGATGACACAAAGATCTGCAACAGAGTTGATGCACAGGGTGGGTGGAAAGGATGAGAAGGACTTGGCAAGGTTAGAGGAAGGGTGAAATGTATGGCAGCTTAGATTCAATGCTAAGAAGTGCAGGTAATGCACCTGGGAAACAAAAACCCGGGAAGAGTACACAATGGGGTGAGATACTAACAACAACAAAATGGAAAGGGACCTGGGGGTAGTCATATCAGATGACCTAAAGGTGGGCAAGCAATGTGAGAGGGCAGCAAGGAGGGCTGGGGATACTGGGATGCATAGGGAGGCATCACCAGTAGAAAACAGGAAGTTATTATCCCTCTGTACAGACAGCTAGTGAGACCCCATCTGGAGTACTGTGTGCAGTTCTGGAGACCCAATCTCTGCAAAGACATAGACAGGATGGAAGCTGTCCAGAAAAAGGGCAACTAAAATGGTGCAGGGTCTGCACTGGAAGACATATGAAGAGAGACTTAAGGAGCTTAATATGTACAGCCTCGAGGAAAGGAGGAGAGGGGGACATGATAAAACTTTCAAGTACCTCAAGGGAATCAACAAAGTCCAAGAGGGTAGCATCTTTCAAAAAAGAGGTGTGCAAGAACAAGGGCACAATTTGAAGATAGAAGGGGGGCGGCTCAGAGGTAATTTAAGGAAGTATTTTTTCACAGAGATGGTGGTGGATGTATGGAACGGCCTTCCAGAGGAGGTTGTGGAGTCACAAACAGTGGTGGAATTCAAGCATGCATGGGACAGTCATAAGGCAATTCTAGGGGGTTGGGGTAGGAAGAAGTAGGCTGCTGGTTAACTAGGATCTGCAGCTTATCCATCAGGTAGGGAAATGGGCAGACTGGGTGGGCCAAGCAGTCCTTATCTGCTGTCAAATTCTATGTTTCTATGTTTCTATGTTCCTTATGGAATGGTGTTAAGTATAAGGCCCAATGACCCCAAAGCACACCACAACACTTGTCAGCGTCTGCAGGGTAGGGTGAGGTAGAATAGCATGAGCATTATAGCTGACGACCCAAAGGCACACCCCAGTGTCTGTCAGTCTTTGCAGTGTGATGGTGGCGTGGCTTCAGTTCAATACTTCACTGCCATTCCTATTATGTGTCCCTAACTCCTGCACTACCAGTGCCAATGCCAGCGAGACGACATTCAACATTGACAAATGCTTGTTTAACAGTGTCATTATCTGGTGCTCTCTTGTACTTTCAAAGCCGGAATTTGTGCAGCACGTGACAGTTATGACGTTGCTACCTCTGCAATAGTCTGTCACTAGGCTGACTCATCATCATCATCTGACAGGCTGCAGCTTCCTGAGAGAGTCATGCTGAATTCGTTATATTTTAGTCAAATACAAACTATAAAGGCTCATTCATCAATATCAATATCAGATATGTTATTACTTCATAATGTGGAGATGAAAAATCTGTGTAGGTATAAAATGTATATTGGAGAATTAGTTATTTTACTGACATACTGAAGAGATCGCGCAAATTCTCATGCATGTTAGCACTGCAAAATTCTTTTAATTTGGAGATCATACTGTACAGTCAATGTAAATCTACCAATCATGTAATATTTAATGTGATTGTAACTCAAAAATCACATCTAAGTCTGGAGTTATCTTATTAATGTGTGTCAAAAAACATAAAGGGATTATTAGTGAGATCCATTAGTGAAAAGCCAAACACAGGATGCCCTGAAGAGGGTTCAGTTAGATGCAAAACACAGCCTTTATTTTTGCAGTGCAGATTGGGTGGGGGGACTAAGCAGAAGCCTTGGACAGTTAAAGTGACTGACAGTGGCAGATTATTTCTTCAGCTGCCTGTGAATGTTGCATAGTGTGGGTGGTTCGGGTAGGCACATGGGGTGCAGCTACTGTACGACTTTTCTTGGATTTGTTGAGGAAATGATAGCAGTGCAGAGTAAGTTTGATCACAATTCCCCCCACTGGAGTCAATGAGGTACTTACTATTGTTAGGATGGTGTCAGGAAGGGATGTGGTTTGATGATGGGCAAGTGCTGGAGTAGATGAGGGCCAGGGAAGTAGGGGGATTTGTAAATTGCTGCAGAACTCGGTATGGAAACTCTTGACAGGCATGCTCAGGGAATGCACTGCCTGCACATCTTTTACTGAAACTGTTAAAACAGACGTGCCATAAATGCGGGGTAAAGCTTTTATGAAAAAGAACACTTACTTGACTTATCTATTTTAATGTGGCATTTGCTCAGTCCTTATGGCACTGTCAGATGTGTTACAGATCCACGACGTAGATGTACTATGCGGAGGAAAAAAATGCAGTCCCCATTTGAAATTAGCAGTGCTGTCTGGCTTCAATTTGTCCAGGAAAAGCTGAACCCCAACACAGCTACAACAAGCATTTGTCAATGCCGAATGTTGCTTGCTTCTATGTGCTGTTTAGGTATTTGGAAATCATTGGAGTGCAAATATTGAAAATTTGCGAACTTACGAGTGTGCGTAGGAACTGCACAACGCACACTCGTAAAACAGTCATTTTAGGAATTTTTTCACCAAATTTTCAACATAGCCATTTTAAGACCTCTGGTCATGAGCAGTGTCACTGTGATTTTGTTAATGTGTCCCATACATTGAGTTTTACTTTTCCGACTCATGCCGTTATTAGCTACATGTCAGGATCACACGTTTTGGGCAGGATGTAAAATGACAGCTGTATGCTCATAAGGAGGTGTGGTAAATGGCAATGAAAATCTGGAGTGGAAATATTGACAATTCAAAACTCACGAGTGTGGGGAACTGTGCAACGACACTCGTAAAACAGTCATTTTAGGAATTCTTTCACCAAATTTTAACATTGCCATTTTAAGATCTCTGCTCATGAACAGCGACACTGTGATTTTCTTTAATGTGTCCCATACACTGGAGTTCAAGACAATCGACCGCGCCATTGTGCGCCACATGGGTGGAAACAATGGCAGGATGTGAAAAATGACAGCTGTACTGCTCATGAGGAGTATGGTAAAATGGCAATGTTGAAAATCTGGAGTGAAAATATTGAAATTCGCAAACTTACGAAAGATGCAGGAACTGTGCAACGACACTCGTAAAACAGTAATTTTTAGGAATTTTTTCACCAAATTTTCAACACAGGCATTTTAAGACCTCTGCTCATGATCAGTGTCACTGTGATTTTCTTAATGTGTCCCACACATTGATTTCACACACCGACTGCGCCATTGTGTGCTACATGGGTGGAAACACATTTTGGGTGAGATGTGAAAAATGACAGCTATACTACCCATAAGAAGGTGTGGTAAAATGGCAATGTTGAAAATCTGGAGTGAAAATATTGAAAATTTGAGAACTTATGAACTCGATGAGAACTGCAACGACGTCAGAAACAGTCATTTTTAGGAATTTTTCACCAAATTTTCAACATAGCCATTTAAGACCTCTGCTCATGAACAGTGTCACTGTGATTTTCTTAATTGTCCCATACATTGATTTCACACACCGACTGCACCATTCTGCACTCATGTGCAGGAAATACATTTTGGGTGAGATGTAAAAATGACAGCTGTACTGCTCTTAAGAAGTTGTGGTAAAATGGCAATGTTGAAAATCTGGAGTGAAAATATTGAAATTTTGTGAACTTACGAGGTCATGAGGAACTCGCGCAATGCACGCTGGTGAAACAGTCATTTTTTACTGAGACCAATTTTCAACATGGGTTTTGAGACTTCTTCACTGAATGATGTCACTGTCATGGTGTCGGGCCTGAAGGGTGATTTCGCAGTCCCTGCACAAAATCACCCTTCGGCCAGATTAACGCCATGACAGTGACATCATTCATGAGAAGGGTCCCAAAACCCCATGTTGAAAATTTGCAAAAATTCCCAAATGCCTGAGATATGCAACAAGTTGAAACCCCTCATCTAGCCCATTATACAGCTTACCAGCATTTCTCAGTTCATGGTCGCCTTTGAAGAGTGCAGACGTGTTCCCCGGGTCCACCGACCATCGCCGCTACCGGAGTCTGGAGGTAAGTATGGGGTGAAGGGGTGGGAGGCTGGGTGCGCGAGGGGGGTACGGGCTGGGGGTTGGGAGACGCGCCGGGACCTTTTTTGTTTTACAGGTTAAAAAAAAAAGACGTTATGGGATTATTGCCACGCTGGGTTGGGCTCCAGCGTGGCACAAGGATGTTGGGGGTGTTCGGCGATGGGGGATTGGGCACCCCGTCGGGCCATGGTATTTATTGCCACACTGGAGTGGGCTTCCAGCGTAAGTACAAGGATGAAGCGCTCAGCCGATGGGGATTAGCACCCCTGCCGCAAAGGAATGCTTGCCACGCTGGTGGGCCTCCAGCGTGGCACCCACTTCTTGGGAGGGGGGATGCAGCTCAGCTGACAGGGATTGGGCACCCCGTCGGCTATACAGTGTGTGCGGGGGCGTGCACGGCTGCGTGTATTGGGGAGGGGGAGAGCTGCGTGTGAGCAGCCAATATCTTATCGGTGCTCACTCAAGCGTAGCTCCCCCTTTCAACTGTATGCCACTGCATTTTGGAGCGTGTCATACACAGCTCCAAAATGCATTGGCTTACAGGGGCCGCACCTGCCAGCACATTGACTGAACTGGAGGAGGAGGTGACACACCTCCGAAATCTCCAATGATGGTACTATGTTTCTTGAACATGCGTGCAAGCAACATAAAAAGGCAAGTTACTTCAGTAATATACAGAGTGCCACAAGGACCAAGCCAAAGCCGCACTAAAATAGATAAGTCTCAATAAATGTTCTTTTTCATAAAAGCTCCCGAGTTTGCGGCATATCTGTTGCATCATTCTCAGGGAGAGATATGCAGGCAATGCATTCCCGAGCACACCTGTCAAACGTGCAGTTTCTTGACTGCATTTCACAAGAAGACAAGCATTTATCAATGACAAGTGCCACCAGTATGGTATTATCCAGCACTGCTGCTTTAAGCTTCGTAGTTGTCCTCCCACTAGTGTTTCCTGTGAGCATATATTTAGCCCAGCTGGAAATGTTGGCTCTGATGGCCACACACACCTTACTCCTGAACATGTGCAGCACCTTACTTTCCTAAAAGTCAATCACAGCGAATACTCTTACCAGTTCAGTGAACAGTGGCAGGAACATAAAAGGAGCAGTGATGGACAGCTGCAACAGGTGTCTCATGATAAGGGTACTTTCTTGATGATGTTTGATGATGATGGTGATAATATTATTCAATTTAATGATTTATTTCTTTAAATTCAGAGGACAAAGGTCAGCAGCCATAACAGAAAGATCAAGTGAAAAAAAAACTTCTTGTTCGTTATCGGTGTACATGATATCATATGTATCGCTGTACGTGTTTTTCACATTCAGTTAGGGAACCTAGGTGGAGACTAATTTGTTTATTCAACAAGTTAAAAATACAAACGGGGCACAGGCAGTGAATTGCTGAACATCTGGAGTGGAGGATGGGACCAAGGGAGCAACACAAAGGAAAAATTCCTATGTGCACACACACACGCTGTTATGAGTGCCGGCCCTGGCAGTCCTCGGGTCCCGCACCATGTGGATCCCCACTGGCTTGACTACGGGCCTGGGGACTGGCAAGTGGGTTTCATGGCAGGAGTAGGTGACAGCAGGGGCCAAACAACTCTATAAAAAAAATGACTGCAATTATTAGTTGTGGAAGTTTGTAGGCTATATCCAAAAACTGCAATGCCAGCTAGGGAGGGGCAATCAACCAAGAAGAAGAATCATCAGCATTTATATAGCACTTTTCATACACAATCTACCCCAAAGCACTTTACAAGCAGTGCTAGACTGGTAATGAAGTGACTGAATGTGTAGTGGCAGCCATATTGCACATGAACACCCACATACAGCCTGGATAATTGCATGAACCGGTTTGTGGGAAGAGGAATGTTGGCCAGGACACTGGGAATGTTCTCTGTTCTTTGCAAAGAGTGCCCTGGGTTCTTTTACTTCCACCTGGACACCCACCAGGATAGGAAGAAGGGACCTCGGTTTAACATCTCATCCAAAGGATGGCACACCTCAGCAGTACAGCACCCCCCAATACTGCACTCGAATGCCAGCAATTTTTAGGTACAAGTTCAATCCTGGTGTGGGATGAGAACCCACGACCTTCTGGTCCAGAGGCAGATGTGCTACCAACTGAGCCACACTGACACCCTGACATGGTGACATAAGTTACAAAACACAAGTGATAAAAAATTAGTGGCTAACCAGGCAGCAGTGTGTGAGATGGTTCAGGGCCCATGATGCTTGTTATAACACCAAGTAAGCAAGTAAAATAATTACAAATAAAAAAAAATTTACATTTCAAGTCAAATGGGCAGGAGGAATGGCTGGGTTCCCATCACATGTTCTACTCATCCTGCCAGTCTCCCACCAAAAAGCATGCCAGATTTAGTGAAGGTCTGCACTCTGCTCTTGTCTTACTGCTGTTGGTCATTGTTCTCTCTCTGACTAATGTTTAACACACTGTCTCCTTTCACTGTGAAGTGCCAAATGAGTTGCATAAACTGGATTGGATTTACAAATGTTATTGGGTCTGAGTCCCACACCACAACTCCAGTTGTGGACCAAAATCTCTGTAGTTGCAGAGACTGCTGTTCACATCTGCAGCAACATTACCAGCCATAATCTTTTTCCACAGCTGCGGGAATTTCCATGGCAACACCACCTGTTGTAAATCCTGGAGCCAGTCATAAACTGGCTCCACTTTTCAGAGTGCTGTAGCTGTGGGAGAAATTATGGTTCTGAAGGTGGCAACCCACTTGTGCTGAGTTTTTCCTGCAGCTGCTAGATTTTCAAGAGTTTTGTGAATGCAGCTCACTGTTTTTATTTATTTTTATGTTGATTGCGCACATCCACAAGAAACATATTGCAGCAGCTTTCCCCACAGGCAGGTTGTGGAGGCGCGGCACTGTTATGGCCAATGCCCCCACAGCCTGCAAAGGCTTGTCCTGCTTCCCCCAATGCCGTGGCATGGTACTGCTGACAGTAGTTCAGCCAGCGTGCCACCAACTTGTAACAATTTAGCCGCTGCAATCAGGGGCCACCTCGTCATTGCAGCATAAGCTAACCACTGCAATGAGGGAGTGACCCATCATTGCAGGGCGGGATCTTTACAGAGTGATATTGTTTGTGAACATGGTGGCGGTTTACCGCCGTGTTCACAAACAATATTAACCCCCCATGTTTACTTGCTGACGGGGGCACCAATCCCCATTGGTTTTACTGCCCACATGTTTCTGTTGCCAATGGGGGAGCCCACTCCCCATTGGCATTATGTAACCCCATCTCCCACGCATATATTCTCTGCCAACGGGGTGCCTAATCCCCATCGCCATAATGTAGCAAGCCCCCCCTTTCTGGTGTGTCGACGAGGGTGCCAAATTCCCCATCGGCTACAGCAGCTCCCCCCAAAAAAAGCCCAGACTCCATTGGCACACTGGGAGCCCACCCCAGCTTACCACATGAACCTGTGAAAGGAAAAACAGTCCCGCAATATCTTTTCTTTTTTTTACCTGTAAAGAAGAAAACGGTCCCTCGCCGGTCTCCCTGGCACCCCCTCCCACAACCCACATCCACCCACTGAGCACCCTGTCTCCCCACACCCCCACACCCCATACTTACCTCAGGAGTTTAGGGCAACGAACTGCGGTGGACCAGGAACATGTCTACACTCTTCAAAGCTGACCGCAAACTGAGGAAATGCCAGTAAGCTGTATAATGGAATACATTTTTTTTCCAACTTTACTGCATATCTCAGCAATTTTTTTGAATTCTGGCACCAAATTTTCAACATGGGTTTTTGGGACCCTCCTCATGAATTCTGGAACTGTCATGGCGTTAATCGGCCCCAAAAGGTGATTTTGCAGTCACTGTGCGGAATCACCTTCCGGGACTGATTAATGAAATGACAGTGCCAGTGTTCAAGAGGTGGGCTCTCAAAAAGCCTATGTTGCAAATTTAGTGGAAAAAATCCAAAAAATGACTGTTTTACGAGCGTGCATTGTGCAGTTGCTACGCACACCCATATCTTCGCGAATCTGAAATATTTCCATGCCAGATTTTCAACATTGGCATTAGTTCACACCTCCTTGTGAACAGTACAGCTGTCATTATTCACATCCTGGCCGAAATGTGTTTTCGCAGTTCCAGCGCAGAATAGCGTGGTTGTTGTGGGAAATTAGTGTTTGGGACAGATTAGGAAATGACAGTGACACTGTTCATGAGTATAGGTCCTAAAATGCCTGTGTTGAATATTTGGTGACAATACTCCACAAAATGACTGTGTTATGAGCGTACATTGCGCAGTTTGCACGCACGCTCGTAACTTCAAGAATTTGTAATATTTTCACTCCAGATTTTCAATTTTGACATTTTCCCAGACCTACTTATGAGCAGTACAGCTGTCATTTTCCCCATCCTGGCCGAAATGTGTTTTCACACTTTTGGTGCAGAATAGGGCGGTCGCTGTGGGAAATCACTGTTTGGGACAGATTAAGAAATCACAGTGATACTGTTCAAGAGCAGAGGTCCTAAGATGCCTATATTGAAAATTTGGTGATGATAGCCCATCAAATGACTGTATTACAAGTGTGCGTTTCACACTTTCCACGCACCCATGTAACTTCGCAGATTTGTAATATTGCCACGCCAGATTTTCAACAGTGGCATTTTTTCACACCTCCTTATGAGCAGTACAGCTGTCATTTTTCACATCCTGACAGAAGTGTGGTTTCACAGTTCCGGCGCAGAATAATGCGGTCACTGTGGGAAATCAGTGTTCGGTACACATTAAAACAATGACAGTGGCACTGTTCATGAGCAGAGGTCCAAAATCCCTATATTGAAAATTTGGTGACAAAACTCCATAACATGACTGTGTTACAAGCATTCATTGAACTGTTTCCATGCACCCTTGTAACTTTGCAAATTTGTAATATTTTCACGCCACATTTTCAACAGTGGCATTTTTTCACACCTCCTTATGAACAGTACAGCTGCCATTTTCCACATCCTGGCTAAAATATGTTTTGGCACTCCTGCCAGAGAATAGCACGGTCGCTGTGGGAAATCAGTGTTTGGGAAAGATTAACATCGAGTGGGTGGAAGGGGGGAGTGACCGAGCTCAACTGAGCTCTGTCGGGACTGTTGCAAATTTGTTTGTGGGCAGAAAAAGACCCCAACACAAGAGCCCAGTACAAAAGGGTAGCCTGCAGCACTAGGCGAAACAGAACAAGACAGTGAGTGAGGGAGGGGGAGTGAACAAACTCACCGGAGCGCTGTAAGGACTGCTGGGGATTTCTTTGTGGGCAGAAAAAGGTGCCAATGCAAGCAGGAGCCCAGTACAAAAGGGCAGCCTGCAGCGCCGGCAGAAACGGAACGAGTGAGTGAGTGAGTGAGACAGGTGGATTGAGCAGGCTCAACAGACCCGTGTCAGGACTGCTGCAGATTTCTTTGTGGGCAGAAAAAGCCACCAACAGAGGCAGGTGCCCAGTACAAAAGGGCAGCCTGCATCGCCAGGAAAAACAGAATGAGCGAGTGAGAGAGGGGGAGTGAGCCACTTCAATGGATCTCTGTCGGGACAGCTGAAGATTTCTTAGTGAGCAGAAAAAGCTGCCAAAGCAGGCAAGAGCCCAGTACAAAACACCAGCCTGTAGCACCGGGACAAACAGACTGAGCGAGTGACAGAGGGGCAGTGAGCAAGCTCAACAGACCAACGCAATCAACATTCGGCATTGACAAATGCTTGTTTTATTTTTATTTTATTCTTTGGTAAGTGGGTAAGGCCCACTAGGCACAAGTGCCTGTTTTCAGGGGCGACCTGGGAGCACTGGGCAGTTAAGTGACTTGCTCAGAGTCACACAGTATGCAAGTGGAGGTTGTGAGAATCAAACTCAGGTCTGGTCTGCTGGATGTATCAAGCTCGTTCACACCTCATTCCTCGTTTTCTATGAATGTCATGGTGGCTGACACACAGGACTGGCAAGAATAACAGTCAATTTATTTTATTGCTGTTGGCTGCTTGCTCACCTTGAGAAATGACACAAAAATACAGATACAATTTTTTTTTTAAAAGGTTACCTTTTTTAACAGAGGGATCTAAAAGAATAATACTGATGCATTTCTCATACTCAGGTAAGGCTAAAATAGGTGGACAACTCATCAGAGCAAATCAAAACCTTTTTGGAACACAATTAGAGTCGGAATCAGAACTGGGTCACAGCTGACCCCACCCATCACTAGCAGGAATCATGTTGGACCCATGCCAGGCAGCAATGGCGGCATCCTCCAAGGCAGGCAGAAGAGGTAGAGTGATAATGGGAGGGGAATCAAGCAACTCCAAGAATTTGACTAGGTTCTTCTTGATGATGTCCTGTTCCTCTAAATCGAATCCCATGGCAGTCTGTAGTTGCTGCATCACGGTTATAGAAGAGAGATCTTCAGGGGGGAGACCTTGGTGTCTATACTACTGAATCCTCACATCTTGAGCATATGGTGGAACTGGTCCTCTCATAGAGGCTTTCCACATAACCTTCCCTCTCCTCTTCATTCTGCATTATAAGATAAGGGTTATACTCCTGATCCTCATCGATGTGTTTGATGGGATGAAGGGAAGGAGCTGGTAAGACACTCAGCACCCAAGAAGGGAGCTGGCACATCAACTGGACAGGCATCAATGCTGGGGTTTATCTTGAAGATCCCATTGACGTGGATCCTCTAGCAGGAGGAGATGGTATGTCCATAATGGATGAGAGTACTGCCTGAATGTTGGTACCCATGTGGTCTATAGGAATGCCGGTGGGGAGGCACAGCCCCAGACATTGACAGTGATACATCAGATCCACTAGATCTGGTGGCACCTGCAGCCTGCTCTGACCCGGAAGGGTTGATGGTCTGGGCAGTGGGCGACATTGCCACTGGTACAGTCAATGGTGCCGAACTGGTCATGCTGGAATGGTGGGGTGACCTTGAGTGAACTGGGGAGGCCGAGTCTTTGCTGCGCTCCCTCTCCCGGTGCTTGTGCTTATGCTGGATTGAAGTCTTTTCCCAGGCCCCAGAAGAGCTGGAGCCTGAGGAGCTGGCTGGTGATGCAGTGAAGCTCTTTTCCCTTTCTGGTTGCCTGCAGCTTTAGGAGATACGCTTCTAAAGCATTTTTTTTCAGCATCGCCAGGTGACTGTATTACATTTTCTACAAATCTGGCAGGCCTTCTTGTCATTGTCCAAGTCGGGCTGAGACAGCACACGCAGATGTTGTGTGAATCTCTAGAGTATATTTTCTCACCACATTTGCAGTATTCAGTTTAGATAGCTCTTTAGTTGACATGCATGACATCAAAAATAACTTTTAAAAAAGTGATCATTAACTAAGGAGAAAATAACAAGAAAAGTTGTGCCTATAACAGTGACGTTTCCATGTGGGGTCCAACAGGTATGGTCAATAGTGAGAAAATAACTGATGAGGGAAGGGGCCACCCACATTTATATGGGAAGAACTGATACAGGACGTCCTCGTGGATTGCCCCTGGTGGATTGCTGGCAAAAGTTTCATCTGGTCCTAGTGCCTGGCAGCTATAAGTTTCATAGGTGTAGCCTGATGAAAGAGATATTCTTGAAGAAGATCATAGGCTATTGGGGGCCCATAATGATGCAAGTTGTTTCTGGACAGCTGTAAAGGCCTTGTGTTTCTGGGATACTTCATAAGAAAAGTTCTGGAAAATATGGATGGTGTGACCATGCCATTAGAGGAGTCTTTTTTCCCTGGTGAGTCTAAGTATACATTCTTTAACTTGGTATCTTAGACATTTCACCAAAACAGGTCCTGGTCAGTCTCCTGGCTTGGATGTGGCACATGAGTTCAGATTGCATTGTTCTATTTCAAAAGAGGAATCCCCCTAACCTTTATTAAGATAGGAAGGACATTCTGGAGGAAAGCACAGATGCTGCCTCCTTCACTTTCCTTGGGAGTGCCTACTAAGTAGAGATCTGTTTTTAAGGTCTTCCACCCTGTCTCAGACTTGTTAGATAATGCTATCCTGCTGGCACACCCTGCCTGATAGCATGTGGCCTATGTCTTTAGTCCTGGCTATTCAATTTTGATGCCCAGGCATAGACTAGGACACACTATATCTGCTCAGATGAGAAGTTATTTTCAGCTACACCATCTCCAGCAGGAGCTGGAAAACATTGATTTAATTTGGCCAAGATCAGTTTACTATACTGAGTGTGCCCCTTCTGCCATTGTACTCAGAAGTATAGCTGCAGGCAGAAGATCCAAAATATTTAGAAAGTCAAAGACTGGGTCTGAGGGTCCAAAAACACTCAGTTTCATGTTCCTCATGATGGTTAGGCTTTGAAGTATCCTTGCTCTGGAGATGTGTTGGCTTTGAGTGACTTATGAATTATGGAGGATAGCGATTAAAGGGGATGTGAAGAATGAGCTTCTGTGGCAATCGTGGTTACCAGTCAGGCCATACCCACAAAAACAAATTCTTACTTTCACCAGGCAGTAAATAGAAATGATCTACATCAAATCATTTAGCTCTTATTAAGACTTGTGTTTTACATACCTTATCAAAAATTCCACCTTCAGATATAAGCTTCAACCGAGCATCGATATTGATTGCAAGAGTGTATCGCCCATGAGGGAACAAAAGCTGTCAACAGAAAAGAATTAGGAAAAACTGAAATCAGCATAAAAGTTCACACACCTTAGGAAATTTGTATATTTGATATTTCAATGTCAATGCAAAGGCCTAACCAGAATTTTGCATACTAAAACACATAGTAAAATAAATTTTTGCTTTTTTGTATTTGCTTGTGCGCATGCGTAAGAAACATGTTGCGACAGCTTGGTGGAGTAGCAGGTTGTGGAGTTGTGGTAGTGTTGTGGCCAATGTCACTACTGCTTTTTGGGGCTTGTCTCTGCAGCACCAATGAATGAACATGCTGTCTACAACAGCAGCTCAGAAACATGTCACCAAATGAAAGAAATTTGCCGCTGCAATGAGGGAGCACCCCTTCATTGCAGGGCATGCCTTGCCTGGTGTAACATTTCACTAAACATGGCAGCTGTTGCCATCCACCTCTCACTGTCCCATGGAAGCCGACATTGGTGGTGCCCAATCCCCCCTGTCGGCATGCCCCCTTCCCAGTTCATTTGCTGATGGGGAGCCCAGTCCCCATCGACATAATGGTCCCCCTCGTGCTATTTGTCTGCTGAGGGGGTGACCAATTCCCCTCAGCATCATGGCCCCCCAAACACAGACAGGCATTGTTTACCAATAGGGGGCCCAATCCCCATCGGCTTCAGTCCCCCCTCCCCAAAATTCACGTGACACACTGGGAGCCCACCCCAATGTGCCCAAAGCACACCTGAAAAAAAAACCTTCCCATGATGTCTTTTTCTTTGTTTTGTTACCTGTAAAAGAGAAAACAGTCCCTCATAGTCATGACACCCCTTTCCCCATCCCTCACCCACCCTCTGTGCACCCCACCTCCCCACATCCCTCTCACCCGATACTTACCCCCGGAGCCTGGTGGGATGATCTTTGGTGGAGCAGGAACACGTCTGCACTCTTCAAAGCTGACTGAGAACTGAAGAAATGCCAGTAAGCTGTATAATGGCATAAAATGGGAGGGGGGAGGTCAACTTAGGTAGCTATCTCAGTCATTACTGTGACTTTTGGCTTCAAATTTTCAACATGAGGTTCTCGGGAACCCCATCTCATGAACTCAGTCACTGTCATTTTGTTATTCGGTTCCAAAAGGTGATTTTGCGGTCACTGCACGGAATCACTTTTCGGGGCCGATTAATGAAACAACAGTGTCACTGTTCATGAGGTGGGCTCCCAAAAAGCCTATGTTGCAAAACTGGTGAAAAAAATTCCAGGAAAATGACTGTTACGAGACATGCAGTAGTTCCAACGACGTCAGAATTCGAGAATTTTTAATATTTTCACACCAGATTTTCAACATTGCCATTTTTCCATCCCTCCTTATGAACAGTATAGCTGTCATTTTTCACACTCTGCCTGAAATGTGTTTTCACACATAGGGCACACAGTGGCACAGTCGCTGTGCAAAATCAGTGTTCAGGACAGATTAAGAAAATCACAGTGATAGTATTCATAAGGAGAGTTCCCAAAACACCCATGTTGCAAATTTGGTGACAAAATTCAAAAAAATTACTGCGTTACAAGTGTGTGTTGTGCAGTTTTTATGTAAGCTTGTAACTTTGCCATTTTTTTATATTTTTACTCCAGATTTTCAACATTGCCATTTTTGCACACAGCCTTAGATGTCATTTTTCACGTCCTGTCCAAAACATGCTTCCACACCTGTGGCACACAATGGGCATGGCTGCTGTGTGAAATCAACATTCAGGACAGATTAAGAAAATCACAGTGCCACAGTTCATGAGCAGAGTTCCCAAAATGCCTATGTTGAAAATCTGGTGTAAAAATCCCCAAAATAATTGCATTACAGGTGTGCATTACGCAGTTTCTACACACGCTTTTGGCTTCACCAATTTTTTATATTTTTACTTCAGATTTTCAGTATTACCGTTTTTTCACACATCCTCATGAACATTATAGCTGTCATTTTTCTCATCCTGTTCAAAATGTGTTATAACACCTGTGGAGTCAAATTGTGCAGTTACTGTGCAAAATCACCTTTTAGTTAACAAACAGATAATGTAACTGTTCATTCGGTGGGGTCACAAAAGCCCATGTTGAAAAGTTGGAGTGAAAATATGAAGAAATGTCCAGGGAGTTAGGATTTCCAGCCATAACACCCTACCCTGTAGGGACTGACAGGCGTCAGGGGTGTGACTTTGGATTGTCAACAGTAATGCTCATGCCATTCCACCTCCACCCCCACACTGCAGCCAGTGACAGGCATCAAGGTGTGCCTTGAACTCTTTGGCCCTAAAGTTCACCCCATTCTCCTATACTGCACCTATTTCAGCATATTTCCTTATGGAATGGAGTGAGTGTAAAGCCCGAACACCCCAAGACACACCTCAACACTTGTCGGTATCTGCAGGGTAAGGTGAGGCGAAATGACATGAGCATTATGGGCAATGACTCAAAGGCACACCCCAGTGCCTGTCCATCATGACTTCAGGGGGGGAGGAGTTCAAGGAAATGGGAAGAATCCTTAAGGAGCATTTGGATGGGATTGGGCCAGACAAGGACACTGACAGTAGGTGGGAAATCATTAGAAGGGGGGTGCAGGATGCTACCGGTACCTGTGCAAGAGTGAGACACAAATGCAGTAGGGACTGAAAACCCTGCTGGTGAACCTGGGAGGTTTAGGAGGTGGTGAGGGAAAAGAAGACAGCCTATAGGTATTTCAAGTGCTCAAGGAGTGAAAGCAATCTAGGGGAGTACAAGCTGATGGCCAGAAGGGCCACTAGGGTGATGAGGGCAGCTAAGGCAAGGAAGGAGCAGAACCTGGCCAAGGAAATTAGGAGAGGGAACAAGGGGTTCTTTAGATACATGTGGGAAAAATGAAGGGTGATGGGGCAGATTAGCAGGATTAAAACAGGGGAGGGATGGGCACAAGACCCAGGGGAGCAGGCTGAGGTACTAAATGAGTACTTCACCTCAGTTTTCACCAAGGAAAATGGGAGAAGATGGTGAATCTGAGAAGGGGGGACCCTTACTGATCGGCGGGTCTGGGGAGAGGGGGGGCCAATCACTAGCAGGAGGGGGGGAAGGCAAAACAGGCGGACAAGGTAGCAGAGGTAGAAATCATGGCAGAGAGAGTGAGGGAAGCCTTCAGGTGACAGGGTGAGTGCCCCAGGACTGGAAGGTGTGCATATAGTGCCTATCCACAAGGGTGGATCAAGGAAGGAGGCAGGTAACTACAGGCCCATCAGCCTGACATCGGTGGTGGGCAAAGTGATGGAGGGCATTGTCAAGGAGGAGCTAGGTGGGGATCTGGAAAAGTTGTAGTGCCTGGATGAAAGACAGCATGGCTTTGTCCCAGGGAAATTGTGTCAGACAAACCTTGTGGAGTTCTATGTTTGGGTGACAAGTGCCTTGGACCTGGCAGGCCAGTGGACGTCCTCTTTCTTGACTTCAGCAAGGCGTTTGACTCTGCTCCTCATGGAGGCCTGTTTGACAAGCTGGGGGAAATGGGGGTGGGGAACCAGATGATCAGATGGATAGGGAATTGGCTCCAGGACCGGACCCAGAGGGTCGTGGTTGGTGGGATAGTCTCATCCCCAAGGAGGGTCATTAGTGGGGTCCTGCAGGGGTCAGTCCTTGTGCCCCTCCTGTTCAACGCCTATGTCTCTGACATAAAGAAGGGTATCAGAAGTGAGATGAGTCTCTTTGCAGATGACTCAAAGCTGGGGGCGGTGATGGATGGAGAAGAGGGGAGGGTGGTCCTACAGGGGGATCTGGAGGCTCTGGAAAGGTGGTCTAGAAAGTGGAAACTGAGGTTCAATGCAGGGAAATGCGAGGTACTGCACCTGGGAGCCAGAAACCTGGGCCAAGTGTACATCCTGGGGGGTGCATGCTACAAGTCTCAATGGCTGTTAGGGATCTAGGGGTGGCAGTGGATGTCAAGATGAACAACTCAGAGACTTGTTGGAGGGCAGCAGCCAAGGCCAACAGGATGCTGGGATGCATCGCTAGGGGGATCATCTCCAGAAGGAGGGAAGTGATACTCCCTCTGTATAACTGCTTGGTGAGGCTGCATCTCGAGTACTGTGTGCAGTTTGGGAGGCCACACTTTAAGAGGGACATTGAACTCCTGGAGAGGGTCCAGAGGAGGGCAACCAAAATGATCTGGGGCTTGGGGGGACATCACCTAATTTGGGTGATTGTAGGCAGTATAAAACCACCATGGATATAATTGGGGGCAGGGTGGGTAAGAGATATGAAACATTTTCTAATTGATAGATTCCACTTGGATATGCAGTCAGAAAATTGGGAGAGATGTAAATTAATTCTGGACTTAGACCAATCAATACAGTATTTTGTGGATATGTTCTTGGAAATATGTGATGAACATGCACCAAAAACAAAAGTAAGCAGAAGAAAGGCAAGAGAACCTTGGATAAATTACAATTTATTAAAAAGCAGTAAGATCAAGAATAGACTGTAGACATTGGCTAACAAATCTAAAATGAATAAGGATTGGGTTACTTATAAAAATAAAAGGAATTATTGTAAACAACAGATAAGGAAAGCAAGATCTGAACATTATAAAACAAAAATTGATAGGAATAATGACCCAAAAAGATTCTGGCAAGTAGTTAATGACATTATTAGCCCAGATAACAAAAATAAGCAATTCATAAATCAATTGATTTATGATGGGAAGATAGTAAAAGAACAAAAAGAAATAGCAAATCTGCTAAATGATTCCTTCATAAATCTCCCAGGTTTGGATGTGAGAACACCATTAGATAAGACTCAAGAAGAATTAGAATTTCATGGGTCACATCCACCTTTTCCTTTTAGGATACTAAAAATAAAAGAGGTTAGAACATGCTTAAAGAGCATAAAAATCCACAAGTCTCCTGGTATGGATGGGTTGGAAGGAAGGTTTATACAAATGGCCACAGATTATGTAGCACCTATAATAACGTACATGTTTAATTGGAGTCTTAGTTTGGGGCAGTTTCCTACTACATAGAAACAAAGTAAAACTATCCCAATATATAAAGTGGGAGATGAAAGTGGCCCAGGTAATTATTGGCCTATAGCCCTGTTCTCAGTGTTATCCAAATATTTAAAGAAGTTAGTACACAAACAATTAATGGATTATTTAGAAACAAATAATATCTTCACGCCATATCAAGCAGGTTTTAGACAAGGCCTTTCCACAAATTTGGCTTTTATAGACTTTAATGATCTTGTAGCAACCTTTTTGGATGCAGGAAGGGAGACAGCAGTTTTGCTTGCTGACTTATCTAAGACCTTCAACCTGGTGGACCACTCCCTGCTGTTGAGGAAACTCTGGGCCATGGGTATTACTGAGGGACCATGGGCTTGGATTAAATCATACTTAACAGGAAGATCTCAAAGAGCATGTGTCTCACAGCTTTTGTCAACAACTAAACCAAAGGTAAGAGGGGTTCCCCAGGGATCGATACTGGGGCCCCTGTTATTCTTGGTATTTTGTAATGATGTTCCCCAGGCAGTTTCAACATCTTGCATATGGCTGTACCTCGACGATACGGTTCTTGTTGCCACTGGGGTGGACTTTGCAGACCTGAGAACTAATTTGCAGAGGGACTTCAGCAGCTAGGGGCAGTGGTTCGCCAGGTCGGGGTTGGTGATGAATACAACAAAGACAAAGGTACTTTACTTTGGAAATAGAGATAAACCAGCTTTGGGTTTGGTATCTTTGACTTATGTATTGAAAGACCAGGTAATGGAATATCGATATTTGGGAATACTTTTCGATGTTGAGTTAAATTTTCAAGAACATATTAAAGAACTGCTGTCAAAAGTCAGTAAGAAATTAGGAGCCCTTAGACGAACATCAAAATGTCTGGATTTAAGGACTAGGAAAATTATAGTGGAACAGATGGTGATGCCAACCATTGATTTTGGGAGTGTCATATATAGGGTTGCACCAAAATTGGTGCAGGACAAATGGGACAAAAGTTATTATAAATTAGCAAGGTTCATACTGGGTATTCATTATAGAACACATCATTGTATACTATTAATTTCTTTGGGATGGACTACTTTAGAACAAAGAAATGGTTAAAACTACTGTATCATTTTTTTACAAAACAGCCTGCTCATTACATATCAGTTAATGCACTGATGAATATGTCCAAGCCTACTCGGACTTTGACTAGATCTGTACATGTGCACAAAATAAAAGAAACTTATAATAAAATAAAACTTGGGGTAAAAACTTTAAAACATCAAGCAGGAAAATGGTGGAATATACTTCCTTAATCAATGAGGGTGGCATCCCATAATTCATTTAAAATAGGCTTGAAAGTAATGTTTCCAGTTGTGTGTAATTGTTAAAATGTTGGCCTATATGTACTATTTAATGTAATGTATTGCACTTTAATATGTTTGTGTACCTGAGTCTGTTTGCAATTTGTGATTTTCCTTGGCGATGTTTATTGTATTTGATTGTATGTTGTTTTGTATTTAGTATGAGGTGTGAGATGTTTTGTATAAATTTTTGTACTTGTAGATTTATAATGAGTTTTTATACTTGTGACACCAATCGGGACTTGACTTGTAAACAGGGATATATCCCTAATGACAACTGTTATCCTGTATAAAAAAAAAAAAATTAACCTACCTATGGGGAGAGGCTCGAAGAGCTAAATATGTACACACTGGAAGAGAGAAGAGACAGGGGACATGATAGAGGCCTTCAGGTACATGAAGGGGTAAATAGGGAAGCGTCAGGTGCTCCAAAGGAATGGGGGGCAACTAGAGGCATGGGTGGAAGCTGGAGGGGAGATTCAGGAGAGAAAGGAGGAGGTGCTACTTCACTGAGAGGGTGGTGGAGCCATGGAATGCACTGCCCGGGGGCTGGTGGAGGCAGTGACAGTGGAAGGGTTCAAGAGGGGGTGCGACAGGTTCAGGGGAAGGGTTCTGGGAGCAAAGTCCAGTGCAGTGAGAATATCCGGAATTGGGAAGGGAGAAGCCCGAGAGGGCGAGGGGAGAAGCAAGGTCAGCCCCCAGGGTGGTGGCCGACCAAACAAGCAGATGCAAAAGACCGATAGGCCTATTCTGGCATTTTAGTATGTTAGTATTTCTGCAGGGTGCGGGTAGGGTTGGTGTCAGTTCAATGCTTCACTGCCATTGCTATTCTGCATCTGTCTAACTCCTGCACTTCCAATGCAAATGCCAGCAAGCAAACATTCAGCATTGATAAATGCTTGTTTTATATATATATATATATATATATGTTTAGAGTTCAAATATAACACAGTGCTTTCACATTCATGTCAGAGTGGTGTGTTGTGCGAGTGACCACACGCACATTGGGTGGCAACAAAAGCCACATGATATCATGATGAGCCATATGGTATCAGTGGGGCAGATTTTACCCAGCCAGTTTCACCACACACTGCATAAAGTGAAACATGTGCCTTTCGGTAGTTTGGTGCCAAAACATTAAAGGAGCCCAAAGTTACAGCATTTCAAAGTTGAGAAATTTCCCGTAGGATAACATTGTGGTGCTCATTATGCCTTTTGGCACCTGTATCTCAAAAACAAAGCAAGATACGGAGTATTTGCTACTGGCAGTTACAAGTTTGGAAATTGTAGATGACCCCTGCAGTGGAATTGTTTTCCTACTTGCTACGGTTAAAGAGATATTGGCAAAAACATGTTCCAAGGGTTCAAAGGGTGTCCTCTTAGTGCTTTTTAGTGCCTGTATCTCAGAAAAGATGTGAGATATGGATCTGAGCAACTCACATTGCATGAAGTACTCACTGTCAGGATTACCCCAGCACTGTAATTTTTTTCCTAGCTGCTACGGTTGCTGAGATATTAGCAAACTACTGTTACAAGGCTCCCTTGCCCTATAGGGCTACTGTATGGCTCCGTAGTTATGTATAAGTGGGAGAGCAAAGCCTGAAGGGCCCACACTCCCACATACGCATACCGTAATGCATAAAAATGGACAATGTAAAGGGAGTGCAGGGTCTGGATATCCCATGCTCCCACTAACAAATACCACTTACATTACACTTTCTCAATAAAAAGGGAAATTCATTGAAAAAAAAAACCTCTGTTAATGCATCAGTTAGGGTTGCTTCCACAGTGACAAAAGTGTGGAAATTCATCATTAGGGTTACCACCCCACCACCTCACCCCTACACCCCATCCTCAAAACCCTAACTCCACATCTCCCCACCCCCCCCACACACACACATGCAAGATGCATGCAAGATTGTAAGGCACTATACAAGTCAGTCACATCTGTAAGCACAATAATCACTGCACTGTACTCATTTCACATAATACTATGTTATGAAAAACAAATACAGTATCGTCGACTTTATACTGCCAGCACAGTATGATGACACATTATAGCTGGCATATCTTTTTCATACAGTGAAACTTAGTCTGTACACATTTTCTAAATATTGATGGTTATGTGTCATAATTCAACAATTGGCTCGCTACAGGTATCGCTGCTACAACATAGGCATGTGGTAGCAGGAAAGATAGAGCTAGCACATACATAGTACTTTTAAGATATTGCTCAGGTATGAAACTAGCACTATCACATGTTGTAATACTGCTGCGTTACCTGGAAATACTCATTAGCAGCATGTTATGGTTAGCGTTGGATGTTACAACTGTTGCTGTCACATGTTGCTTGCAGACTATACTACAAAACATTACTTTTATGATTACTACCATTTGTTATTAGGACTGACTCACTCTATCAGAAAAATATATGCAAACATCCAATGACTGTTGCTATGGTTATCCAAACTCTTATTTCCAATATAGCTATCTCTAGATAACATACTGTGTGTTTCATCATTTGTTAACAATTGAAATGTAGACATCTGCTTAAATCTTATTATTGATGTTTGTAACAGAAAAATGCATACTGTGGGCCATCTCCCTTGGTTGCTCAGAATGCGTGTGTACCCTCCAAGGCACTCTGATGGCAGCAGAACTCATACAGTTGCTGGACCATGATGATGGAAGTGTCTTGTACTACGTTTAGAGAGTTCTGTGTTACTTCTGTTACCTGATGCTGGTTGTCTCTGATTGGTTGTGTTGCCTTGGCCCTTCAGATGCTTGCATGTGTGTGTGTGTGGGGGGGGCGGGGTGTGTGATGGTGTGGTGGGAATGTGAAGTTACGGTTTTGAGGATGGGGTATGGGGGTGGGTGGTAACCCTAATGTTGAATTTCCACACTTTTGTTGCTGTGGAAACAACCCTAACTGATGCATTAACAGAGTTTTTGCAATTAATATATATATCTATATATATATATATATATATATATATATATAGATATATATATATCTTTAAAGAACACTTAGCAAGGTTATTGAAGTTGTTTCAGGAAATACAGACATACCCTCATTATCGTAGCATCATATGGGCTATACATGCAAATCATTCTGTGGTGATTTGCATATGTAGCCCAATGATGCTTTGGATTGTGGGGCATGTGTGATTTTGTATTTTCTTGAAACTTGGCTTCCCAGCCAAATGCCCTTTGGGGTAACCCTTGCCTCAGTGTTTAGCAAGAGGTTCTTTTGTCTTTAAACGCTTTTTTATTTTAATGGGTTCACCACAAATATCCAAGGCACACTGCCTCTAGGGTAGCTGGTCCATTCCACTGGGGTGTCAAACAGACGAGGCATACTGATGAGTCCTGGTAGAGATGAACTCGTGTCTATGTCTTCTGTTAACACCCTTTGCAAACTGTTGAGGAGCCTTTCGGCACCATGCAATTCTGCTTAAAGTTGGACCAGCATAACATTCTGTGGTGATTTGCATATGTAGCCCATGATGCTTTGCATTGTGGGGGCATGTGTGATTTTGTATTTATATATATATATATATATATATATATATATATATATATATATATAAATGTAATAGATAACCCACCCTAAGGAGGTGCGGTCGAGCTCTGATATACACACACCTTGGTGTGCGTTGTTAGGCCGAGTGCGTCAACCACCCAAGGCATGTATGTATCGAAGTGTGACTGCACACCCTAGAGTGGGTTATCTATCTTATAAAATGGCAATATTGTTTTGGAGGTGGGTGAAAGTGCAGGTGTGCACTTGTGCTTTGATATATGCATGCTCAGGTGATGTGTTTCAACTAACCAGCAGAGATAATTTTTCCTATCCATTTTATAAATATATATTTACACATTGTCAGTATAGGCTACAGCTAGCTATGTTTGGATTATCATAAAGGGCAGGAAGGGGGATGGAATCGGTCTCATTTCAGGGAAGTGAATGTCATTTTTGCTGATTTGATTACTGTTGTTGTGGTTTCTTTTTCAGCTTAGTGTAGATTTCAATTGGTACCTGGTTGCTTTTCTGGCTTCATTTGGAAAGGTACCTGTTTGGGGGATTTTGTGGTGCAGCTGAGTGTTTCTAGTTTTTTTTTTTTTTTTTGCTGGTGTAGCTGATTGTCTCTGGAGGTCAGAAGGGCCGACTCCCCCACCCCACCCAACACCCCTCAGTGCATGACCTCCTTTATACTATTAGCCTGTGGCATCATACAGTACCAGCTGACTGCATACACACACACTGTTAGCTATCTCATTTCAGTACACAACACAGCCACACACCACACCCTGACATAAACTGAGTAGATACTTTACTGTGAGCTACTGAATAGGTAAGGTCATAAAGTAAATTACGGTACTGCTTGATATCCAGGGGTGTGAGGAAGGTGTGCAGAAAAGAAGGACCCAATCTTAAAGGGTCTGTGATCACCAAATTTGTCCCGACACCCTCTGGGATCAAGGTACTGTGTCTTTTGAACTGTATAGGAAAATACTGGATCTTTTGGTTGAAATCGAGGTACTGTGGCACTGTGATTTTGGAGGTTGGTCAAATAAGATCAGGGTAAATGATACTAGAACTGTTACTGGGGTATGATGTCCATAACACTGGGAATCGGAGGCAGATTACTGTGAGATCAAGGAACTATGACTCTGGGGACTTGGGGCTGTGAAAGGAGACTCAAGATACAGGGAATCGTATTAACTTGTGGCATGCAGCCCTAGCTCGTGTAGCCTTATGGAATGGCTGAAGTATGCCCATAGAGGTCAGCTAACGTATTTCCATCAGAAGTGGGATGCCTACCTGGGCTCACCATTGTGTAAACTACCCCCCCCCCCCGCTAGATCCTAACTAGTGTGGATATGTATCCTGCTGGCAAATAGAAAGAAACAAAAATGACTGATATTATATTAAGATGCTGTTTCTGTATCTGATCTTGGATAAGTTACCTTGTAATTGTGTTAAAGATGTGAGGTTTTAATTAAGCACACTCCTGTGTCTATAGTTGGATTATATGAGAGCTGTGTCAATATCTATTTCTACATGTATATATGTGTGGAAATGTGTTGAAATTATGAAAATGTGGAAAACTCTAATAACATTTTTTAGGACAAAAAAAAAAGATACAGGGAATCTAGTACTGTGAGAAGGGAAATCTGAGAATTTGAAGCCAATTGGGTAATAAATGTGACTCTTATACCATTGTAATAATAAAGAGGGCTAGGGCAGCATCGCAGAAGGAAAATGGAGCAGAACAGATAAGGATGTACTAGAAAGGGGTATGGCAACTTGTGGGGTGGTTGGGGACAATGGAAAGGTAGGTGAGCCAGGGGTCAGCAGGACACCTGGAGGACCTACATGGGTAGAATAGCTGTGGGCAGGGAGCAGGGGGGCACAGAGGATAGAGGAGAGAATGGATAGAGGAAAATGATTGGGGAAGTTGGTGGAAACAACAGGGAAGGGTGATGCACCAGGGGGAGGGACAGTGGCAGTATAAGGGGAGGGAAATCGGTGGCAGGAGTGGAGTAGGGGATAGAAACATAGAAACATAGAATCTGATGGCAGATAAGGACCACTTGGCCCACCTAGTCTGCCAACTTCCCTACCTAATGGATAAGCTGCAGATCCTAGTTAGCCAACAACTTCTTCTTCCTATCCCCACTAGAATTGCTTTATGTCTGTCCCATGCATTCTTGAATTCCCCTACAGTTTTTGAGTCCACTACCTCTTCAGGAAGGCTGTTCCATGTTTTCAGAACCCCCTCTGTGAAAAAATACTTTCTAACATTACCTCTGAGCCATCCCCCCAACTTCGAATTGTGACCCCTTGTTCTTGCACATCTTTTTTTCTGAAAGATGCTACCGTCTTGGACTTTGTTGATTCCCTTGAGGTACTTGAACATTTCTTTCATGTCCCCCCTCTCCCTCCTCTCCTCAAGGGTATACATATTAAGCTCCTTAAGTCTCCCTTCATGCGGCTTCTCTTGCAGACCCTGCACCATTTTGGTTGCCCTCCTCTGGACAGCCTCCATCCTGTCTATGTCCTTGCAGAGATGGGGTCTCCAGAACAGCACGCAGTACTCCAGATGGGGTCTCACTAGCTGTCTGTACAGAGAGATAACAACTTCCTGTTTTCTACTGGTGATACCTCTCCCTATGCATCCCAGTATCCCACCAGCCCTCCTTACTGCCTTCTCACATTGCTTGCCTACATTACAGTCATGTGATATGACTACCCCAGGTCCCTTTCTATTTTTGTTGTTGTTAGTATCTCACCCCCCCATTGTATATTCTTCTCCTGGCTTTTTGTTTCCCAGGTGCATTACTTTGCACTTCTTTGCATTGAATCTAAGCTATCATATATTTGACCAATTCTCCAACCTTGCTAAGTCCCTTTGTATCCTTTCCACCCCACTTTCTGTATCGACCCTGTTGAAGATCTTTGTGTCATCTGCAAAGAGACATACTTTTCCTTCCAGTCCCTCTGCAATGTCACTTATAAAGACAGTAAAGAGGACTGGTCCCAGTACTGAACCCTGCAATACCCCACTAGTAAGCCTTCTTTCTTCAGAGTGAACTTTGTTTGCTATTACCCTCTGTGTCCTGTTGTCCAGCCAATTTTTTACCCAGGCTACCACTTTGGGACCCACTCCAAGGCTGGCTAACTTGTATATTAATCTTTTGTGTGGGACTGTGTCAACTGTCTTGCTAAAGTCTAGGTAGGCCATGACCACAGCCTCTCCCTGGTCTACTACTCTGGTCACCCAGTCAAATAAATCTATTAGATTCATCTGACACTACCTTGCTGCTGTGAATTCATGCTGCCTTGGGTCCTGTGCCCCACTGGCCTCTAGGTACTCAGCAATTCTTTCCTTTACAAGTGATTCCATCATTTTCCCTACTACTGAAGTCAAACTAACAGGTCTGTAGTTTCCTGCCTCTGTCTTGCTCCTACTTTTGTGAAGGAGAATCACGTCCGCCCTCCTCCAGTCCTCCAGTACCACACCATCCTCACATGATTTGTTAAAAAGGGTAGTCAGTGGTGTCACTAGTTCTACATTTAGTTCTTTTAGAATTCTTGGGTGAATTCTGTCAGGCCCCATTGCTTTATTCACCTTCAGTTTTAAGAAATGTTTTAGAACCCTTTCTTCTATGAATGGGCTGGTATTGACCTCCCTATCCAGAGTGCTTCTATTCTTTGATTTAGGTAATTCCTCCTCCTCTTCTTTTGTGAATACTGAGCAGAAGTATTCTTTAAGTATCCCTGCTTTTTCACTGTAACCCTCTGCTCACCCGCCCTTTCTTTTATTAAGCCTCACTATCCCTCCCTTGCTCTTTCTTCGCTTCCTAATGTACCTATAAAAGGTTTTATCCCCCTTCTTAACTGAGTTGGCTATCTTTTCTTCAATTTGGGCTTTTGCTGTTCTGACTGCCTTTCCCGCTTCCTTCTTCTTTAACTGGTACAGTTCTCTGTCCTGCTCCATCTGTATTTCCTTATATTTCCTGAAGGCTACCTTTTTCTTCTTAACCTTCCCCTCCACTTTCACACAAAGGTTTGTTGCCTCTGTGATGGCTGTTTCAATTTTTCCCCATTGTTCCTCCACCCCTCCTTCTTGCCTGTTTGCCAGTGTTTTCTGAGACACGCTCCCATTTTTCCAAAGTCAGTCCTCCTAAAGTCCAATGCTCTTGTTTTTGTATGGCTTGACTCTACAGCTGTGTTTATAGTGAAGCACACTGTTTGGTGGTCACTTGTTCCCCGATGGCTACTCACTTCTAAATCTAAGATTCTTTACCCATCCCCATTTGACAGTACCAGGTCCGAGATTGCTCCCTCCCAAGTGGGTTCCACCACTAACTGTCTGAGGCATGCCCCCTGTAGGGCATCGAGAATAACCCTGCTCTTGGATGTGGCTGTATCAAAGGTGCTCCAGCTAACATCTTGCATATTCAGGTCCCCCATAAGCAATATCTCCCCTTTTTCTGCCATTCTAAGGATGCCATCTATCATTTCCTTGTCCATTGTCTCCCCCTGAGATGGGGGTATGTATACAACCCCTGTGTGAATTGTGGTGCCATATCCTGTCTCCAGGGTAACTCACAGTGCCTCATCTACTCCTTCTTTATCCTTTAATTCCATTGCTTTGATCCCTTCCCTTACATAGAGAGCTACTCCTCCTCCTCTTTTAGCCTCCCTGTCCCTCCTGTAGATTGTGTACCCTGGTATGTTGACATCCCAGTCATGGTTCTCAGTGTATCATGTTTCTGTGACTGCCACACTATCCAGGTGTCCCTCTTCCATCAAGGTCACTAGTTCAGGGAGCTTGTTACACAGACTATGGGCTTTGGTACTTATCACCCTCCATTTGTTGATGGCCTTACCCTTTTTAGCCCCATCCCTGTCCTTACTGCCTTTTTCTGCATTTATCCCTGTCCTGCTCCCTATTGACTTCTCTACCTTGGTGTTTACCTCTCTAACTACTGTGTTTTGTGGGAGAAGGATATTTTTTCCCTGTTCCTTTTCAGTTCTTCCCCCCTTGGCTAGTTTAAATGCTTGCCATGATGCATTTAAACCTATCACCTAGGATCCTGGTTCCCTTCTCGGACAGATGCAGACCATCACACCAATATAGGCCTGTATCCCTCAGGGTGGAACCCCAGTCCCCAATAAAGCCAAAACCCTGAGCTCTGCACCAGTTTTTCAACCACTCACTGAACCCCATGGTGTGGAGTACCCTAGCATCATCCTTGCCATAGACAGGCAGCACCTCTGAGAACGTTTCCGTATTTGCTACTTGTCAAAGGCCCCTCTCCAACTCTTCAAACTCCTCTTGCACTGTTCTGGTCCCATTCACAACCCGGTCATTTGTCCCTAGGTGAACAAACATCCAGCTTCTTCCCACATGCAGCTGTTACCACGATCCTGAGGATTCACTCCCTGTTCCTCCAAGCCATGGTGCCAGGCAGGCATCTTACCTCCCTCTCCCCTTCCTCCCCCAGATCTATCCCCTAATGACTGAGTCCACCACCAGGAGTTGTTTCCTTCCCCTGTGGGGTCCCATGTCAACCTCCTGTGGGTCGCCTTTGTGGAGGTTCCCAGCATGCTTCTTGGTATTCACTGCAGGTGCCTCCATAAAGGAACCACTTTCTGCCAGAAGAGCGAATGAATTGTGGAGAGGTATAAGTGGAGGAATGTGCTTCTGTTCCACCACCCTCTTCCTCCCTGAGCCCACCTTGGTCCAACCACTCCTCTTTCTTGGCAACCTTTGAGGTAGGGTGGTGGCCCTGGTGGTCCCTGGGTTGGGGAGGAGGTTTCACGAATCTTAGCCAAGTCAGCCTGGAGACGAGCAACCTCCTCCCTCAGACCAGAGAGGTGCCTACAAATAGGGCAGCATTGAGCATCAGAAAGTCTCCTGGAAGACTGCAGCCCCACAACCAGTGCATTGCACTATTCCCCACATGTCTGTCTTCTTTCCTGTTTCTCCTGTGTTAAGCCTTTTTCTTTTATTATATTTAGTTAGTGGGTGTGCTCTTACATTCAATGCAGTGTGCTATGCTAGTAAGAATATGAGTTGTATGTACCATGCCATCTTGAGGAAACTATGTCAGAACCCCTGCTATAAAGGAAATTACACCTGGGGGGGTGGGATGAGGGGAAGAGTGGGTTTGGGCCTAAGCTGTGCCCTCAGAAACAATCAGCTACAAGCTCTGACCCACCACTAGGATGAGTGTTGACCTTCCTTTCAGCAAGACAACCTGCACAACTATCAGGGGAACACAATTTCCTGCACCTGAGGCTGTCTGTGTTTCAATACACAACTGCAGGTTTTGCTATGACAACTCCTCAGCCACCAGTAAATTATTTAAAAGTAGTTTAACTGTAACAAAATCCTAGTAGACAATCCAGCTACACCCAAGGAATAACCCAAATGTATTTAAATCATTTTGAAGTTACTCACAAGATAAGCTGAGTTTGCAAGCCCCTTCTTGGTTAAACACTACATAAATATATAAATAAAAAGCAATTACCAAGGGTAGTTAGTTTCACCTCCCACAGAACTGAGCAACAGTGCTCGCTGTTGCAGATATCAAGTGCAATATAGAATCTGCCACACAGCTCACAGCTGAGTAAAGCAGTAGCTTCCTTCAACTTCAAGAAGAATGGCTTTGTGTCTCTAAATGTTAGGGAAGAGGGAGGATCATGAGGTGTAACAACAGTGGAGCAGCCATATTTATGGGCACCCTGCGGAGGCCGGGGGAGTTAAAGAGGGAAATGTTTTGGGCAGAAAGAGAAGAGGAAATGGGAAGCACAGACTCTAACCAGGTAGATAGAAGAAGGAAAAAGGGGTAGGGACTGGAGATGGAAAGAACACTCCATACTGGGGACAAAGGGGGAAGATACAAGTACAGGAGATGGGGGGGTATAATTGGGGCCAGAGCTACTGCACATAGGCATACAATAGGCTCAAATGGGTACTGGCCATGGATGGGAATGACAGATGGGGGAGAAAGTGCTGTTGGAGAACAATCCAAGGTGATAAGAGAGACATAGCATGGGGGGGGGGGAGAAGGGAAAGGAGCCTAATGTGTGTCAAGATTTCATTTCTTTCTCATTTCTTATTTTTTATACTTGTAAGCAGGATGAGCAAAACTGCCTGTTTTCACCAACGACAAGTTACAAAACAAATGTAAACATACATAGTATTACACACAAACAAAACATTTAGAAATAATACAAAAATACAGAAACAAACAATAATGAACAATCAATTATTTGAATTGAACATGTGCAAATATAATTTTCCATCATCCAATATTTTAGTCTAGTTTTAAAAGACCACAATGTTGTACTTTCTATAATATCAACAGGCAATGAATTAAATAACAAAGGAGCCCTGTATAACATAGATCTCTGGCCAAAAGCAGTTAGAAACAATGGAATTTCGTAAGTAAATTTAGTCTGAGATCTAATACTACTAGGACTAAGAGACCTAGGGAATAATAATGAAACTATGGGAGATACAAGGCCATTTTTTACCTTAAACATCATGGTACCCATTTTATGCAAAATCCTGTTTTTAAGAAATAGACTATGAGAACATTTAAGCAAAAGACAATGATGTGTTTGAAAAGGAACATCAAGCACGAAATGTAAAATAGAGTTGTAAGTTACCTTAAGTTTATTGAGTAAATGACCAGAGAAAGAAGAATAAATAATAATACCATAAGAGAAAATGAGCACAGGAGGAAGTACTGATGGGGGTAGTATAACAAGGGCAAAAGGGAGGAACAGTGTGCAGAAGGAAGAAGGAGTTAGGACAGGATGGGGATAGGAGGATGGGAGATGTAAGAAGGGAGAAAGGAGTGGGATCTCAGTGTTTAGGGACTCAATATTGAGAGGGGTCAGATGGGGTAGCAAGTGAGAGAGGCATAGTTGGGTCTGGGTGGAAGCCATGTCAGGAACGAAGGCAGAAAGGGTTGGGCAATCAGTACTAAAATATGCCAGAAAGGGCAGGGAAAACCACATCTAGTTCTGCACCTGGGAATGAATGACCTGGCTGATGGAATGGTAGATGAGGTGAAGAGGAAGTTTGAGGATTTAGGTCCGGTTTGCGAGGGGGCATGAAGATCAGTTTACCTTCTCGGAGGTACTTCCAGTCCCAAGGTCAAGTACTGCAAGAAAACTGAGAAATCAGGAGTTTAATGAATGACTGGTAACCTGGTATCAGGAAAAGGGTATGGGCTGGTAGGAGGGTGAGAAACATAGAAACATAGACTTTGATGGCAGATAAGGAGCACTTGGCCCATGTAGTCTGCATATTTTCCTACCTACTGGATAAGCTGCAGATCCTAGTTAACCAACAGCCTATTTCTTCCTACCCCCCCCCCACAAGAATTGTCTTATGTCTTTACCATGCATTCTTGAATTCTCCCACAGTTTTAGACCCCACAATCTCCTCAGGAAGGCTGTTCCATGCGTCTACCACTCTCTCTGTGAAAAAAATACTTCCTCACATTGCTCTGAGCTGTCCCCCCTCTATCTTCAAATTGTGTCCCCTTGTTTTTGAACATCTCTTTTTCTGAAAGATGCTGTCCTCTTGGACTTTGTTGATTCCACTGAGGTACTTAAACGTTTCAATCATGTCCCCCCTCTCCCTCCTTTCCTCAAGGGTATACATATTAAGGTCCTTTAGTCTCTCCTCGTATGGCTTCTCTTGCAGACCCTGCACCGTTTTAGTTGCCCTCCTCATGACTGCCTCCCTTTCCATTTTTGTTGTTGTGACCTAAGAGGACAGCAGTCTATATGCTAAAGATAGACCGCACTTAAATGAAGAGGGGATGAAAGTACTGAAGCAAAAGCTTGGGGAGTATATTGAAGAGAATTTAAACTAGGAGGGGGGTGGCAGAAGGGATCAAGGTGAGCAAAGACCTCAGAATGGGAAACCATATGGGCTTACCCCCATAACAGTGAGATAAGGTGAGGAGCAAACAATACAGGGAGGGCCATAAAGGAAGGGGGGGAAGGGAAAGAAAGGGGATGGAGGGCGGTACAGTGGATTCCGCCTAAATGCACACCTGTTTTGCAGAGGCAAAATGTGCATTTAAGCAGAACATGCATTTAGCTGAAATGACGTTTTCAGTCCTAAAATGAAAGTAGAATTAACGAAAATAAACACGGCTGTGGCATTTCACAATCAGTAACTTTATTCAGTCTCTACACACACAATTCTAGCACACCTGATTTAATTTCTGTACTGTATGTAAAAAAAAAAACATTAAATGTCAGTATTTGCCATGGAGTTTGTGGCACTAAAAAAAAGAAGTTATCTTGCTCTGCTTCTGATTTGCCAGAGCGAGCTGAGTCACATAATGCTTAACATAGAAACATAGAAACATAGAATTTGATGGCAGATAAGGACCGCTTGGCCCACCCAGTCTGCCCATTTCCCTACCTGATGGATAAGCTGCAGGTTCTAGTTAACCAGCAGCCTACTTCTTCCTACCCCACCCCTAGAATTGCCTTATGACTGTCCCATGCATGCTTGAATTCCACCACTGTTTTTGACTCCACAACCTCCTCTGGAAGGCCGCTCCATACATCCACAACCCTCTCTGTGAAAAAATACTTCAAATTACGCCTGAGCCCCTTCTATCTTCAAATTGCCCCTTGTTCTTGCACACCTCTTTTTGAAAGATGCTACCCTCTTGGACTTTGTTGATTCCCTTGAGGTACTTGAAAGTTTCTATCATGTCTCCCCCTCCCTCCTTTCCTCGAGGCTATACATATTAAGCTCCTTAAGTCTCTCTTCATATGTCTTCCGGTGCAGACCCTGCACCATTTTAGTTGCCCTCCTCTGGACAGCTTCCATCCTGTCTATGTCTTTGCGGAGATTGAATTCAAAAAGCCTTGTTAAATCATTTTTTCCCCTGAGCAAGGATGAATGCTCCAATCCTATCTAGGCCCTGGAGTGCTTCAAACATGGACACCTCAGGTTCATCGTTCTCAATCGCAGCAGGGTCATCATCATCCTCATCCTGCCGACCCAACACTTTGCTGCAGATGTCAGTGTCCTGTAGCATTCCGCTTGTGGGTAGCTGCTCATCCATGTCCCAGTATAAATTAAAGTCCTCTAAGTTCATGCTCGGGAGAAGTACAGGTGCGGGCTCTTCAATCACTTCATCCTACACAACACTCACTGACACTGATCACGATGCCGACCTGTCAACAAATCCAGCTTTTTTAAAACAATTCTGGATTGTTTCGACCCTCACCTGCTGCCATGCTTTATCGAGCAGCTTTTTTGCATCCAGCACTGTGACAGTTTTAGACCGTGCAGAAATAGAGGTAAGGCTCCCACCATCCATACATACAATAATTTGCAGCTAAATCCTCTGCTTTTTTTTGTATCAACACTGCGAGCTGCAGAGAACCAGCATAGGCGTGCAGCTTCTACCTCCCCGCTCTTCCCGCAATGCCGCCTTTTTCGGTCTTGATTGTCCGAATTCTCCCACTCCGAGAACAATCTATCTTTACTTGCCACAATTCGGGTGACAGTGGATACATTGACACCAAACTGTTTGGCTTCATCTGTTTGTTTAGTGTCCAGCTGCTGCAACTGCTGCAACAAAGCTATTTTTTGTCCCAGTGTAAGGGTTACCTTTCTGCGCTCCATTGTGCTAAATGCCTGCATCTCTGATTAGCTGTCAAATACTGCTCTCACACCTAATCCGGTTCACCTGTGCACTAAAGAGGTCTTAATTACATGGGGGAAGAGGTGCTGGTGAACTGATAAAATGTGTATTAAACCGAAATGTGTACTTAAGCAGTGTGCACTTAACCGGAATTTTTAACACTGAATGTATAGGGAAAAAAAATTGGAGAAAAAAAAGAGTGCATTAAACAGGAACGTGCACTTAAGCAATGTGCATTTAAGTGGAATCCACTGTATCTTTAAATGCTAGACACCTGGGGAATAAAAATGTGGAATTACAGGCTCTCATGGCAGAGTGAGGGGTGGACACAGCAGCCATCACTGAGACATGGGCCACCCAAAACCATGACAGGGACCTGGCATTTCCAGGTTATAGACTATTCTGCAATGACAGAGTTAAGGGAAAAGGAGGGGGGGTAGCGCTCCATATGAGGGAGGGGCTGAAGTGTGTTAGGGAAGAGGGAGATACAGAGGCTACCCTCTCTGGACCCCAAACTTATTGCTAACGCTTTTAACAATGCCTTCTCAGACCTGAGTAGTATCCTCCCACCTAGCTTTTTCGGTCACCTCTACACAAGTGACTACACTGGGAAAGACTCAGCCCCCTTGACATCCTCCTTTCTACTTCAAAACCTTCTCAGCCCAGGAAGCCAGGAAGTGCCAACTTAAGGCATGAGGGAAATAGAGACTTAGTGGTGACACCCTGGATCTTAAATTTGCAGCCTTTATACTGGATGAAATTCTATCACCTCACACATATTATTAACATGTCACTTAGATGCTCTCAATTCCCACAGAAATGGAAATCTGCCACTGTGACACCAGTTCAAAAGCTCTTGAGCGTATAGTGGCTGACCAGCTGGTTGAATACTTAGAAAAATATCAGCTACAGTGCCCGCAACAACACAGGTTCAGAAATGGTTGTAGTACCATTACTGCCCTACTGGAGTTCATTAGTTTTATTCACCATTTCTTAGATCAAGGGTACCCAGTCAGTTCTGCTTTCATTTATTTATTTATTGAAATTTTTCACCAGGAAGGCACACTGAACAGCAAGTTGCTCATCTCCCGGTGTGACCTGGGGAGGAGGGGGGTGTTACTATTGGATGAAGAATTAGACATATAGTTTAACATTTAAAACATACAAGAAATTGAACATTCAATTACATTTGTAACAAGACAGTTAAAAATATAAATAATCATTCAGTCACATTTATAACATAACAAACAATTAAATATATCATATCTGTGAAATATGCATTTAATTACAAGTGGCATATCTGAGGAACATAGTACATAGTGGTAAAGGGAGAGGACAGCGTGCTGAGACGCAGGCTGGGGGGGTGTAAGGTTTAATAGGTGATGTGAGTCATGGAAAGGAGCAGAGGCATAGGAGGACAGTTAAGGAGGGTTAAAGCAGGAGCAGTTATTTCATTTCATTTCATTTTTCGTTTTTATTTTTTATACTTGTAAATCTGATGAGCAAAATTGCCCGTTTTCACAGATGACAAGTTACAATACAAAAAACAGATAAAAGACATAACATAATTTACATAATACAAAATACAAAACATGTCATTTTTACATTTTCAAAAAAGGAAAAAATTGTGGTCAAGAAGTACATTTGAAGTGACTAGAAAGCCATTTCTTAAGATGAAACTTATAACAGTGAACAGCCTGACAAACAGACAAATCAACTGGCACAGCATTGAACAATGAAGACGTTCCGAACTGAAGTGACCTAAGGCCAATTGATTTCTTAAACAACAGTAGTTTAAAAACAGATCTACTCTGAGACCTGGTTTTACATGAATGAGATCAGTGACTGAGGCAGGAAGAAACCCATTTATAACTTTAAACAAAAAAACTCCCATCTTGTAAAAAATTCTGTCAGTCAAAGATAAACAGTCTGAGGATAAATATAACTGACAATGATTCATGCGATGAGGTGAACCAATCATAAACCGTAATATTGAATTATAAGTAACCCTCAAATTATTCAAAACTGTAGTCATAGTAGAGGAATAAACCAATAAACCATAATCAAAAATACTTAAGAGAAAACTATGTGCAAGTAACCAACGAGAATCTGATGTTAAGAATGTCTTAGCACGATACAAAAGACCAAGCATTTGGTGGATAATCTTTCTAAGAAATGAAATATGTGATTCAAAAGATAATTTACTATCCAACAGTATCCCTAAATAGTTGAAATTTTCAACCATCTCAATATTAACCCTCTTCTTATCTTTAATAGAAATAAATTCATCATCATTTCCATTAGCCTCACAAGAAAAAAATCACGAGTTTAGTTTTATTAGCATTCAAAACCATATGGTTCTGAATCAGCCAATCTTGGAAAAAAATCAAAATCTGTCTGACCATCATTCAGTAACGCACTTAAATAATCTCCATCGCTATAAATAACCACATCATCTGTGTATAAAATCATGGACGTATTAGTACAAACACCAGGGGCAGAATTAACATAAAGGAAAAAAATGAAGGGACCCAGGATAGAACCCTGGGGCACCCCACTCTGCATCATTATTGTTTTTGAAAAACTAGCACCAAAGTCCTAAAAGTCCTATTTGTGAGGTAGTCAGAGTAACATTTGACTACCTTAGCTGAAAAATGCAAATTAGAAAGTATTAATGGTAATAAAGAGTAATCAACACGGTGGAAGTCCTTGGTGAGGTCCACAAACAAAGCTGCAACAGAGTGTCCTTTGTCAAGGGCACACTGAATGTGGCTGGTTAACGTCACCAAAGCCATCTCAGTGTTATGATTTGGTTTGAACCCACGCTAACAATCAGTCAAAATTTGATATTTTAAAAGGTCTTCTAAGGTTTGATCTAGAATAATCCTTTCCAAAATTTTTGATAAAGGATTCAACAGAGAAATAGGTCAATAGTTAGATACAATCTGAGGATTTCCATTTTTAAGAATTGGTTTAATGATAGATAATTTCCAGCACTGGGGAAAGACACAGTCTTTTAAAGAACGGTTAAAAATCAAGGAAAGAGGGTGAGAAAACAATGTGATACCTAACGTAATAATTCTATAATGAATTCCATCAAATCCCACACTAGGTCGAGGATCACATTTAAGTATGTGATCCTTTACTAACTCCAGTGTAACGGACACAAATTTAAATTCATCATGTGAAAATTTCAAGTCAGTTTGTAAGTGACTTTGGCCACCATGCGAAGTTCTATAACTACCAAGATCACCAAAATATTGATTAGATGAGAGAAACTTATGTATGGCAGAGGCAAGGGAGTAGGAGGAGGAGGAGAGCTGTATTTGGGAGGGGGGTTTCAGATCTGTGGGAAATGATGGGTAAAGCCTGACTGACCGATGATAGTGGTACGACGGCGGACCAACAAAGTGTGAGTGACAGAGGATCTGAGGGAATGGGAGAGGGGAGGTGGGGGAGAGAGCAAACATGAGAAGTAGAAGGGAAGTTCTCCTTACCAAAATTTAGAAGTGAGTTCGGCACAATGAGTGAGGCGCCTGTTGGCAAGTGGGGGAAGGGAAATGGTGTGGTAGAGGTCACAGTGATGAGTGCATGATGAAGCATGAAGGGCAAATCAACAGAAGGAGTTAAACAGAGTGTCTCATCTGGCTAGGGAGGATTTGGGAGTGGCACCATAAACTACATCACAGTAGCCAAAAATGGGGAGGATTATCTTCTGGACCAGTTCACGTCACTCTGTAGGAGGGATGCAACTATGGTTCCTGAATAAGGCACCAAGCTTGGGGTGCAATTTTTTCAGGATGTGGTCAATGTGGTCCAACCAAACCCCAAGGTATCTGAATGAGGAGGTATCCTCTAATATTGTCCCATCAAGGGTATGGAAAGACGGTAAAGGGTGGAGCCTAGAGAGTCTTTGCCTAGTGCCAAAGGTCATAGAGACAGTCTTTTTGGCATTTAGGAATAGCAGATGTGAGGCAAACCATAACTAAACCTGGTGGAAGTCAAGCTGAAGGGTGGTTGCAACATCAGCAGGGCATTTGCCAGACAAGAATAGACAGTGTTGTCGGCATACATATGGATATAGGTGGAGGGGAGCATACTGAGGGCAAGTCATTTAGGAAAATGGAGAAGAGAATGGGCCCAAGCACTGAGCCCTTTGAGACTCCAGTGGAAATAGGGAGGGGGGTTGAGATTGTATCCTGGATTTTAACTGACTGTATTCTGCCTGACAGGTAAGCTCTAAACCAGTTTTGGGCAGAAGTAGACAACCCAGCAGCCGTAAGGGAGTCAAAAAGTAGGGCATGGGAGACTGTGTTGAATGCCTTGGCGAGATCGACAGAGATGGCAGAGGTAATGAGGCCATTATCCATCCCAGTGAGGATGGAGTCAGTGAGCCTGAGTAGGGAGGTGGTAGTGGAGTGCTTCTTCTGAAAACCAGGTTGGAACAGGATAAAAAAGGAAGAGTCATTGAGGAAGGAGGTCAGCTGAGAGAGGACCAGGTGTTCTTGGAGTTTAGCAAGGGCAGGGAGTAGGGAGATTGGGCAAAAATTTGCAGGGGAGGAGGGGTCACCACCCTTTGGGAGAGGGAGGACCAGAGCATGTTTCCAGGAGGAGGGGATAGAGGAGGACGAGATGGAAAGATATAAGATCAAGGAGAGAGGTTAAGCTATAGCAGAAGCTGAAAGGTAAAGGAGTTTAGGATCAAAATCATCCGGTGACGAGCCTTTGGAAGGATTAAGAGAGAAGCGCCATTAGAGTTTCATCTGGGGAGACTGCAGAACAAGAGAAGGAAGGATGGGCATGGAGGGGTTGAGTACTGGGTGTGGGAGGATGAGAAGGGGGAGGTTAGAGGGGAGTGACTTTAGAAGTGCTGTGGCACGGGAAGTGTAAAAGGAGTTAAACTCTTGAGCAACTGCACATTTAACCAAAGCTTTTGGCACAGTTAATCCTCCTGGTTGAACAGCTTGCCACCATTGGTCTAGCTTGTGACACTGTAGCCTGGTTTGAAAGCTACCTGCATGATCATTCACAGCAGGTAAAGATTGGTAACATCCTCTTGGATAGCAGACCTGTCCTATCAGGAGTCCCTCAAGGGTCCATCTTGGGCCCTCTTTTATTTAGCATTTTCATCAACAACCTTCCTTTCTCCTGTCATGGTCACATCCTGTTATATGCTGATGATGATGCAGTCCTGTTTGCCAGTGATCCAGACCCTAAGGTTCTTGAGTCCAGGATACAGAGTAATTTCACAATCGTTAAAAGATAGTTCCAAAAGCACAAATTAGTCATGAATTATAAAAAGACTAAAACTATGCTGTTCTTTCAGCTCCCAAAATAGGCACAGAACTTACCCTCTTTCCATCACCAACAAAGAGGGCTCTACTCTGGAGCTAGTACAGCTCTTTAAATATCTGGGATTACAACTGATAGTACGATGACCTATGCCTATCACATTGACAACATTGCGAAGGCTGTTAACACCCACATTGGGCTACTTTACAGGCATAAGCAGTGTTTTAAACCTGAGGCTTTTAACCCGGCCATTCATAAATAATAATAATAAATAATAATAATAAAACTTTATTTATTAAGCGCCTTTTAGGTACCAAGGCGCTGAACAATCTTAACAATACAATCCCAAAAAATAAAGTTAAAATAAACATTAAAATCACAATATCAATTCATAAAATGCTTGTCTCCACAGGTAGGTCATAAGTTCCCACTTAAAGCTCCCCGTGGTCATACATTCCCAAAGCTGATGGGGCAGAGAATTCCAGAGGGTTGGTGCCATGAAAATAAAAGCGCGGGCCCCAGAAGATTTCAAGGTAAACCTTGGAACCTCCAGCAACCCCTCGCCAGCCGAATGGAGCTGTCACACAGGGTTGTAAGGAATCAGAATCTCTTTCAAGTATTCGGGCCAAGTCCGTGTAGGGCTTTGTAGGTCAGTAGGCCTACCTTAAAGGTGATCCGCCACTGTATCAGCAGTCAGTGCAGATCGCACAACACAGGGGTAATATGTGACCTTCTAGATGCCCGTCAACAATCGAGATGCAGCATTCTGCACTAGCTCCAAGCAGAGGATATCAACCCCAGGAAGCCCTAAGTAAAGAGAGTTGCAGTAGTCAAGGTGGGAGGTCACAAAGGCATGGACCAACACAGGCAAATCGCTGGACGGAACGAGGTGTTTCACCCTGGCAGTGTTCCTAAGATGGTAAAAGGCTGACTTGACGACTGCTGACACCTGATAACGAAGGGTCAGCCCGTTGTCAAGTACCACTCCCAGGTTTCGCACCCATTCTGAGGTAAGGATCTGATCGCCCCCAGAAATAAACAAGAGGGCTGATCAGTCCTCAACCCCTCTATCCTGTGGCCTGGGTCCACTACCATAACCTCAGTCTTTCCTGCATTCAACTTTAACCAGCTCAAATTCATCCAGCCATGGATTTCAGCGAGGCAGTCATTAAATACTGAGAGCACTAACCTGGTGGGAAGCAAAAGACAGGTAGAGCTGGGTATCATCAGCATAGCAGTGAAACCTCAGCCCATACTGTCTTACAGTGTCTTCGAGGGGTAGCATGTACACTGCAGACAACATGGGGGAACAGCACCGAGCCCTGAGGAACCCCACAAGGCAGAGAGGAAGGGTCGGAAGAAAAAATTCCCAACATAACTCTCTGCGTTCTACCAGATAGGAATGATGTAAACCATCTAGGCACTGCACTTGACAAGCCACAGATGGACCTCAGGCGCTCGAGCAGAACCCCATGGTCTACAGTGTCAAAGGCTGAAGAGAGATCAAGGAGTACCAGGATGGAACGGTTTCTCTGATCTCTCGCCATCAGGAGATCATTGAACACCCGAACCAGAGCAGTCTCAGTATTGTGCCTCTTATGAAAGCCCGACTGGAGAGGTTCGTAGATATTATGGATGGTCAAATGGTTCTCCAGCTGGGTTGCCACTACTTTCTTTATAACCTTTCCTATAAAGGGAAGGTTCGAGATCGGTCTGTAGTTAGCAAAAATATCTGGGTCCAATGAAGCTTTCTTCAGAAGGGGTGTCACCACCGCCTCCTTCAGGGAGCTTGGAAACTCACCCAGTTCCAAGGAACACCAGATAATTTGAGCCAGAAATGGACCAATGATCTCATAACAACCCAAAATTAGGGAAGTTGGGCATGGATCTAAACTACAGCACGTAGGGCGCATCCCCTGGACAATCCGCATAATATCCTCGAACTCCGGCAGGTCAAAGGTACTTAAGGAGACAAGAGGTATCGTGACCGAACGCCAAATAACAGCGTCCCCCATAGAGCGGGTCAAGTGGATCTCTGATCTGATGTCGGCCACCTTATTTGCAAAGAATTGAGCAATCTCATTACACTCTTTTTGTGAAAAAGCTCGATGGAGCTGCAGACAGGCTGGGTTGCACAACCTGTACACAGTTCGGAAGAGCTGGGCTGATTGTTTCTGAGTGACAGCAATCTCCCTGGACAGGAACACTGCCTTCTTATGGGAGATCACTGATTGGTAGAGCTGGTAATGCTCCGCCAAACTAAGGTGGTCGACCTCCAGAGCAGATTTCCACCAGCGACGTTCTAACCTTTGTCCCATGAGCCGCAATTCTCTCAAGCACCCATCAAATCAAGGGGCCCGAGGGCAAAGTGGGAGGGGACGAACACGGAGAGGGGCTACCAAGTCTAGAGCAGAGGAAATTACCTGATTATAGGCCAGAACCATTGACTCCAGACTCGAGCTGGCAAAAGGAAACTCCGAGAGGTCAATCACCACCATCAGGTCTTAAGGGCACACATCTCGTAAAGGGCGGTAACTGACCATCTCCACAGGGGCAGACCTCCGAAGGGGGGCACAAAAGTTGAACCTCACGGTGTAGTGATCAGATCAACTGACAGGTTCCACCCCCGAATCAGAGGCCTCAATCCCCAGGATGAAAATCAGATCCAGAGAGTGACCATGATTATGGGTAGCTGAAGAAACAATCTGTGTGAAGCCCAGAGATGTCATCAGCTGGAGGAAGTGTTGATCAAAAGGCGAGAGTTCGTTGTCAACCCAGACATTAAAGTCACCCAAAACCATCAGTCTGGGCAACTCCATTGCCATGATGGCGGCAAAGTCTGCCACTTCCTGAAGGAATCGCTTTTTGTCCCCGGTACCACAGTACACTCAAAGGATTTGGCTTCCTCTACTGGTACACCCGTGAGGCCCAACTCAGTCTTAAACAGACCGCCACACCCCCACAGGGTGTCCAATCTCGGGCGGTATCACTGAGTAATTCGACTGGAATTGCTGCTCTAAATGGGGCCAGCATTTCATCCAGTCAGGTCTCGGTGATGCAAGCCAGATCAGCTGTTCCAACAAAGTCGGCAATAACAGCAGATTTGTTCTTAACAGATCTGACATTGCATAACTCCGCCCGGGTTCAACAGGGTTCCTGGGCCGTCCCGGCCACTTGCCCATCAAAAAAGATGGTGCCCTTGGGTATGGGTACCAGACATGGATCACTATGTTCAAGGCTCCATTTTGCCCCAGGGTGTCTTCTCGGTCTAACCAGTCCTATATGAGAGGACTGTTCCTTCACCCTCCAATGTCTGTGCCCCCCACCATGTCGGCCCCACCCCCTCCTACTTGCACTGCCAAGCGCCTGACAGTGCTGGTAGCTAGAAAATGGCGGGGGGGGGAGAACGGGTGGAGGGCATGGAGAGAGGAGGACGAATAACGCACGACCGGGGGAGCTAACAGGCACATACCACAAGCAAACAACAGCTAGAACCAAATACCACAATAAGGTTCTAATTTTCTTGTAAGTAACTACCCTAAATTACAATGTACTCAATGGGACTTTAAGCTAAAAACCCACCCAAATCACACTTTTCTCACTTACATAAATATTTTAAAAATCCTAACCCAAAAATAAACAGCCATCAAACACAAATAAGAGACTTCCCCACCCCAAAAACCATCTCACGGCTCTGAGGAGGAGAAAATTATTCTAAACAGACATAAACATAATATTTATAAAATAAAAACAAAATAATAAAATCAAAAAATATATATGAAAGAAAATAAATAGTTCCAGTCCCAATGGTCCTCTCACTACCAGCAGGACTATAAAAAGTACTCAAAAGCAAAAATATAAACAGTCTTTCATCCAGTATTTGGCACTCTCACTGCCAGCAGTAATGAAAAGAAAATTAAGCAGGATCCAAACAAATAAAAATGTTAAGGCACTCTCACTGCCCAAACACACTCTCCCTCACAGGGTGGGAAGAAAAGATCCAGCGGAGATCAAATGTCACACCAACAATCCAGAAAAAAGTTTATAGTTGCTCCATCATACTACAAAAGCCATGAATACGAAGATAGTGCATACAGTCTCAATACGAATTAATGGAAGAAAGAGCAAGGGGAACCTAAGCAGAGGCCAGGAGTGTGCATATGTCAACCAAAGAGTGAAGACCCCTCCCACCCCCAACCTACCTAATCAGGCCCCGCACACATCACCCAAGACCACAGCTACAGGCACCCCGAGCCCAGACCGACAGGACCGACCCCAGGATCACTTAGGAGTGCCCCAAAAAATGTCTCCAGCTCCCCAGAGGCAAATGAAGCAGTTCCCACTTGGTCCCGGGCAGCGTGACCAGGAATCACCCAGGCATGGGGGTGAGGGGGGAGTAAGTGCCTCCCTCACCCAGCACAACACACTGGCCCTGCTACTCCGAGCTCTGTACAAATTGCTCCGACATAATGCCAGTGGTGGTGCTGCAGCAACAATCAGGTCGAGCCGGACTAAATCCAAAAAAGAAGAAGGATACCACTTTTAATAAAACAGGTCCCACCACTCACGGTACTCCAGGATAGTGATACCAGATCTTTCAATCGTGCGATTCTTCTTGCAAATCTAGTGCACCGAGGAATCCAAACATTGGGAAAGACAACGGAAAAGCACTGAGCCAGAACATCCAAGAGGCACCAAACCAGGCAGTGGGGCACCGAACCCCCCCCCCCACCTCACAGCCCATGCCAGCACACAGAAACATGGGCAGATGAGTCAGGGCCAAACCGGAGCCAAAACTCGGCTGTACGCTACACACAGCACGCCAGCAAAATGCCAAAAAATGACCAGCAGCAAACAGTTGAATTGAAAGGTGAGGCAAAAAAGTTCAAACCTCTAAAAACACAGAATGAAAAAGCAAAAAGAAACAATAAAACGATAAAACAGGGTAGGTTCAGGGTAAGTTCACAGTGGCAGGTCCAGCGTGACCGCCATTTTGGAAGTGTCATAGCTCTCTTTTTTCACTTATTGATTACTGCTTAGCAATCTATGGATCAGCTACTGAAACAACTCTATGCCGCATCATAGTGGCACTCAACAAAGCATGCCGGCTGCTTACCAGCTCAGCCCATTTAACCCATACCTGCGACATTGAGACATGTACACTCAGGCTAACTGGCTCCAATTCAAAGGTAGATTTATGCCCCAAATATATTTACTTATCAAAAAAGTACACTTAGGCAGTGTCCTCTGGTGATCAAAAGCTTCTTACCCCCACTGACAGCCGTCATTGAACCAGAACCTCTAATAGCCAGATTTTTAATATTCCCTAGTGTCGCACTTCTCTGGGACAAAAGTCCTTTGCCTACCATGCCCCGCTATGGATGAATTCTCCATACCCCAACATCACTTCAGCATTCAGCTTGGGCTCTTTCAAATGTAAATGTAGGTAACAGCTAGTTGCTGATGCCAGTTGTGACTGCTTCCAATAACCCTTTCCTTCTTGTGACCAGCACTTATCCTGACCTTAAGTTACCTGCATAACCATTCTCAGCAGGTAAATGACTGTTCAGAGTAGCTAATTTTTATCCTTTCACACTTCTTCTTGATCCCTCCCACTCTTTATCCTCACCCCTCTATGTCTTTTCCCCCTTCCCCCCATTATATGTAATGAGCTCCCTTGCTCACTCTAAAATGTTTTGTCCCATAACTTCAAATCTTTTATGAGGTCCCTAGACTGATGCCTCCAGTTACCTTGTTGATATTAATTATCAGGCTTAGTCTGTTCTCCCTTCCACTAAAGGGTGGTTTCTTATGACTCCACCCCTCTTAAATGTCCCTTTGAATTCTCAGTTTTAAAGAATTATGTACCATGGCATACATTGTACAATGCCACATATGGCTGGAAGTATGGCCTAGAGGTTAGAGTAATGAGCTGTGAATGAGCTTAGTACATCCAGCAGACCAGACCTTGGTTTGATTCTCACAACCTCCACTTGCATACTGTGTGGCTCTGAGCAAGTCACTTAACCGCCCAATGCTCTCAGGTTGCCCCTGAAAATAGACATTTGTGCCTAGTGGACCTTACCCAGTTACCAAAGACTAAAATAAGTAAACATGTATTGGCATTTCTCTAGTTATAAATTCTTGTAATTTTTTTTTATAATTCCTTGGGTTGTTTATCTCCCTGTTTCATACTTTTTCCAAATTGTTTTATCCTCTGACATGGAAGCTATGTAATGAGCCTTTTCTCAAAGATGTTATCTGAGATTGCAATAAATAAATAAATAAATATACTTTAGAAAGACTGACTTCAAAAAGATGGGTGAAGTGGTAAGGGTTCCTGGACAGAATTCAGCCTAATATGGACATGAATCAGAGGTGGGAACTCATTAAGCTACGGATAGTGGAGGCAATAAATTCCTACAGCAAGGCCCAAAGTAAAAAGGCTAGGGCAAAGAAATCGAGCTGGATGAGCAAGGGTGTCATAGAGGGGTGAGGAGGAAAAGAGTCACCTATAGGAGACACAAGAGAAGTGGGATTTGGGAGGACAGGGAGGAGTACCTGAAGGAAGCAAAGGAGGTGACCAGAGAAGTAAGGGCAACAAAGGCGTCAAGAGAGCTCAGGCTGGCAAAGGGAATTAAGGAGGGGGGGGGGAGACTGTTTTAGGTACATCAGGGAGAAAAGGGGTTGTAAGGACCAAATAATAAGGATTAAGAAGGAGGGGGAATGGTTGAAAAATGGGGATGAAAAGGCAGAAGCAGTTAATGACTACTTCTGCTCGTTTTTTACTAAAGAAAAAGGTGGGAATACCTAAGGTTGGGGGGAGGATAGGATAGGATTAGAGGGGGAGGGGTGACAGATGGGGAAATCACAGAAAGTAGAGTGCTAGAGGGGTTAAGGGCGCTGAGGCTGGACAAGGCACCGGGACCGGATGGCATACACCTCAGGGTACTGAAGGAGTTGGCGGAGGTCCTGGCAGGCCCACTGGCAGGCCTATTTATTTTATTTATTTATTTATTCAGTCTAGGATTACAAATACCTTTGAACGCCAGGCAGCTCATTTACAAAGGTTCCATGTTATCAGGGAGGGGTAACAAGCAGATATGGGGAATCAGACAGGTACCAAAAATACTTAAATCAGACAATTTACAAAATTACTTATACTACAAGCATTATCATCTTAAAATACATCTAAACAGCAGCGACAATAAGGAAGAGAAGTAGAGAAGAAATTATAGCAGGAAGGGAGGGAATTCAAGGTTCGCAGAAGAGAAGGTAGCAGCCAAAGGCTTTGTCGAAGTTGCAATTTAGAGTAGGCAGGGGGGAGATAGGGATAACAGGAGGTGTTAACAGTATGAGGGGGAGTATAGCAGGGGAGAAAATGATGAGTTGGGGGACCTGTCAGTTAGGGGATGCAATCACAGGAGTTTTCAGTTAAGAGGTGTTTTCGGAGCTAATGTTTGAACTGGCCAAGTGTAGGTAGATTAGCCGTTCACTGTGCAGGCCATCGAACCAGAAAGGTTCTCTGAAGAGAAAGGAGCATTGGCATTGAGTCCAGCACCTTGGGACAAGGATGAGTTCACTAGAAGAGTTGTGCGTGTGTTGGGTCTTGAGGGATTTGTTAAGGAGGCATCCAACTCCCGCTGGCATGAGCCCAAGGTGCACCTTTTTTGTAAGGAGGCATGTTTGGCTTTTAATTTTCCCACTTAAGTGGAGCCACCCAGCCTGAGCATAGAGCTCACAAGTGTGGGTGAACTGGAAGGCACCTGTTAGAAGTCTACAGACCTTATTCAGGGCAGCAGTGAGCTTTTTGAGTGTGGTAGGGGAAGCTGCTCCATAAATGACTAGGGCATAATTGATGATCGATAGCACCAAACTGTGAATTGCTAGTTTGAGTCCTTCAGGGGTTAGACCCCTCCTGTGTCAACAGAGTAGGCCAATTCTAGTGTTGACAGCCCTAGCAACATTCTTGATGTGGGAAGCATAGGTAAGGTGTCTGTCAATGGTAACCCCGAGGTACCTGAAGTGCTATATTTGCTCGAGGGGGGGTTCCTTGGTTATTTCTGATGGTAAGTGTGTATGCTTTGTGTTTACTGAGGGTGGATGAAAACAACATAACTTTTGCCTTTTTGTAGTTTAGCACCAGTTTATGTTTACTAAACCAGTGCTCAACTTCCATTAAACCATTTTGTAGATTGCATTCGAGCAGGTTAGGGTCTGAGTGTCTTGCAAAGATAGCAGCATCATCCGCATAGAGCAGGATTCATTGGTGGCATGAAGATGGCAAGTTGTTAAGGAAGATGCCGGAAAGGAATGATCCTAGAATTGATCGCTGAGGTACACCAGATCGTACTGGCCTTTGCTCCGAGACTACATTAGATATCTTCACACGTTGAGATCTGTCACCAAGATAGCCTCTGAACCAGGGCAGCGTGACAGGGAAGAGACCGGTTTCAGAGAGTTGTTTAAGGAGGAGTGGGTGGTTAACCGTGTCGAATGCCTTCATTAAATCTATAAAGGCTGTGCCTACAAGATCGCTTTGATCAACTGAATGCTGGACGAAGGTGACAAATTCTAGAAGTACAGTGGTGGTGCTGTGTCCTTTCCTAAAACCATGTTGTTGACAAGGGAGGGAGTATATATCAAGGTGATCCACAAGTTGGTTGGAGAATATTCACTCAAGTACTTTGGAAAGGGGAAGGAGAATAGATATAGGCCCATAGTTGCCATGTAGGGTGCCATCACCAGACTTATGAACTGGCGTAACAAGGGCTGTTTTCCATATCTGAGGGAACTGCGATAGGGTTAGAAAGGGGTTAAGTATCTTGGTGATGGGTGGGAGTACTTCCTCTAAGGTGAGTACTATTAGCTTTAGGTCTAGGGAATTACCACTGTGGTTTGAGTTACCCAGCACCTTATTCAGTAGTTTCTTTACCTGGGCCACAGAGACCTTCTTAAAGTAAAAAAAAGGGGGGGGGGCTCATTTGTTTTGCTCTCAGGGTGATACACTGACTTTTCAAAGGTAGTATCAAAGAAATCTTGTGGAAGGACACTGCTTAGATTGGTGAAGGCATCATTAAAGGTGTTTGCAATATTGATCGGGTCAAGGATGGGGGTGCCATCCAGGTTTAGCATAGTAGGTGGGCTTTTTCGGTCAGTTCTAATTATATCTTTGATGTTAGACCAGAATTTCCTGCTGTCACCCCAAGCATTGGACAGCCGCTCCCTAAGGTGTTTACTTTTTGCCTGGTGAACAGCCCGAGTGCAGGCATTTCTTGCAGCTTTACAGGCTTGCAGATCCTGCAGCTTACCAGACAATCTGGCACGGTTCCAGAGATGGTCCCTCTGTTTCATGTTCTCTATTAGCTCAGGAGTGATCCAAGGATGCACAGTGCCGCAAGCCTTCATTTTCTTGATAGGTGCATGTATGTCACAGGCAGCACTGAACGCCTTGATAAAATGTTGGAGTGCTACATTAATGTCAGCAACGGAGTCCAGTAGTGACCAGTCTTGACAGCACAGTTGTTTTAGGAGTTCAAAATGGCCTAATCCTAGCATTCTGTTGAGAATAGTTTGAGGTGGGGGGGTAGGAAATTTGTTTGACCAGCTACATGAGACAGGGGAGTGGTCACTGAGTGAGTCGGGGTGTACAGTTACTTTGGTGATACGTTCAGGGCGATTGGAGATTATTCAGTCAAGTGCTTGATCCAGTTTTCCAGCTAGTTTTGGTAGGGGAATTGACTAGTTGAGTAAGATGCAGAGCCAATAATGCATCCTTTACAGGACCAGTGGAAGTTGACAGCCAGTTTTTATTGAAATCCTGTAGAATTATGGCCTCAGCAAAGTGAGTTTGGGCTTGCAGATAGTCCAGGCCTTGTGGCGACCTGAGGTTGGGTCTTTGCGGGAATGTATACTGATAGTATTGTGAGCGTCTTGTGATGGGACCCCAGGAGCAAATTAATTGCTGGTACCTGGGTGGGGCAGTCTAGGTCTGCTGCTAGTAAGGCCAGGCCCTTTAGCAAGTTTTTTAGACAGATGAGGCAACCACCACCACCATGCTTACAGGACCTGTCCAATCTGAATATTGTATAACCAGGTGGGGCAATGGCAGTGTCAGGTATTTTGGGAGACAACCTTGTTTCCATGACAGAGAGTATGTCTGGGTTATGTAGTGTAACTCACGCTTTACGGGAGTCAATTTTGCACAGGAGGCTATACAGTAGATGTTGAGAGTAGCCAAATTAATGAATCCCTGTCTGCGATGAGAAACATTTGTAGTCAGACTTACTGGTCTGGGGTTACGGTTAGGGTGGATGTTGCCTGTCAGCAGAAGTAATAGGAGGGCGATCCTTAGGAGGTGTTCTCTTAGTAGTTTTGATGCCTGATTAACAGACCTTCTGGAGCTGTGGCATCTTACTTTCTTGCTCAGGATGAGGAAGACAGTTCAAGAGAATTGGAGTGATCAGGCTGGCAATAATGGGTCTAGTTTGTAAGACGAGGATGGATAAAGAGGGGAGACTATGACCCAATTGTTAAGATGAAAAAAATCCCCAGTTGTCCAGTCTTTGTTGTAGTGGAGGTTATATCCAAGAACTTAATCAGATGGTTGAATACTGCAGCGATTCAGGTTTCCAGAGTGACAAAGTAGGAATAATGGGATGAGAAGGTGGGGTAGGACAGCCAAGGTACACTTAGACATTATAGCCAGTGAGGATTTTATTTGGTAAAAAATAGGCAGCAAGGACCAACGCAGCAAAAAAAAAAAACAGCATTTGTCAATGCCAAAGTACATCATTTAGAATTGATGTTGGTACGCACAGATTGGTAGGACTGAAGTTCCCAGCATAAAGAAAAAGTTATGCCACCAAGTTCACATTCCCATTGCAATACAATGAAGTGCATACCTGTTTCCCCAATTCATGATCTGGCTTTAAAGAGTGAAGATATGCCTGTGGTTCAGAGAAGATGAGGGCACTGGAGCCCCATCATGGGTTGGGTTGTGGGGGTGCGTTATGGTTAGAAACCCTAATGCCTGGGCATTTGTTGGAATTTGCACTACAAATTTTCAATATGGTCTTTTGTGACCCCCACCTCATGAAAGCATTTGGGACCTCTGCTCATGAATAGTGGCACTGTGATTTTGTTAATCTTTCCCGAACGCTGATTTCTCACAGCAATTGCACCACTCTGCACCAGATGTGTGAAAACACAGTGACAATTACAGCTGTACCATTCATAGGGAGGTGTGAAGAGAAGACAGTGCTGAACATCTGGAGTGAAAATATTAAAAATGCTCTAACGTATGAGCATATGTGGAAACTGCACAATGCACGCTCGTAACAGTCATTTAGTGGAATAATTTCACCAAAATGTCAACATAGTCATTTTGTGACCTCTACTCATGAACACTGTCACTATGCTTTTCTTACTCTGTCCTGAATGTTGATTTCCTACAGCGACCACACCATTGTGCAAAAACACATTTCGGGCAGGATGTGAACAATGACAGCTGTTCTGTTCATAAGGAGGCATGCAAAACTGACAATGTTGCAACTCTTGAGTGAAAATATTGCAAATCCTTGACGTTACGAGTGTGCATGGAAACTGCGCAATGCACGCTCATAAAATAGTCATTTTATGGACTTTTGTCACCAAATTTTCAACATAGGCATTTTTGGACCTCCACTCATGAACAGCATCACTGTGATTTTCTTAATCTGTCCTGAACACTGATTCCCCACAGCGACCGCGCTATTCTGTGCCAGAAGTGCAAAAACACATTTTGGCGAGGATGTGAAAAATGACAGCTGTACTGTTCATAAGGAGGTGTTAACAAATGCCAATGTTGAAAATCTGGAGTAAAAATATTACAAATTCAAGAAGTTACGTGTGTGCATGGAAACTGCTCAACACACGCTCATAACACAGTCATTTTATGGACTTTTGTCACCAAATTTTCAACATAGGTATTTTGAGACCTCTGCTCATGAACAGTGTCACTGTGATTTTTGTAATCTGTCCCAAACACTGATTTCCCACAGCAACTGCGTTATTCTGCGCCGGAAGTGCACAAATGCACTTCAGCCAGGATGTTAAAAAACGACAACTGTACTGTTCATGAGGAGGTGTAAAAAATTACCAATGTTGAAAATCTGGAGTGAAAATATTACACATTCGTGAAGTTACGAGCGTGTGTGGAAACTGCCAACGCACACTCGTAAAACAGTCATTATTTGGAATTTTGTCACCAAATTTTCAACATAGGCTTTTTTTGAGCCCACCTCATGAACAGTGACACTGTCGTTTCATTACTTGGTCCCAAAAGGTGATTCCATGCAGTGATTGCAACATCACCTTTCAAGACTGATTAATCAGATAACAGTGACGGAATTTTATGAGGTGGGGTCCCAAGAACCCCACATTGAAAATTTGGTGCCAGAATTCCCCAAAATGGCCGAGATATGCACCAAAGTTGAAAAAACCCTATTTATGCTATTATACAGCTTACCAGTATTTCTTCAGTTCGTGGTCGGCTTTGAAGATTACAGCCCTGTTCCGGTACACCAAAGATCGTCGCGCCATGCTCTGGAGGTAAGTATGGGATGAGGGGTTGTGGGGAAGTGGGTGCGCAGAGGGTGGGCACGGGTTGGGGGAGGGACCACTGGAACCCAGTCAACAAAAACTAAATAAATAAATCAATGAGGGACCGTTTTCTAGTTTACAGTTTTTCTTTTTTACAGGGACATTTGGCATGCTGGGGTGGGCTCCCAGCATGCCACCTGAGTGGTTAGGTGAGCTGTAGCCAACGGGGGATTGGGCAACCCCATGGGCACATACCAAGTGCTGGGAGGGGGACAAGAGCCGAGGGGGATTGGACACCCCCATCGACACACAAGAAATTGGGGGGAGGGCATTATGCCGATGGGGAGTGGGCTCCTCTGTCAGCAAAATGAACTAAAAGGGCGCATGCCGACAGGGGGATTGAGCACCCCTGTCAGCACATATAAGTGCTGGGGCAGGCAAGAGCCAATGGGGATTGGGCACCCCCTCGGCACGTAACAAATTTGGGAGGGGGGACATTATGCTGATGGGGAGTGGGCTCCCCACTGGCAAAATTAACTGGAAGGGGGCATGCTGACAGGGTGAATTGGGCACCCCCGTCATTTTTTTTTTATTGTGAGGGGGAAGGCCTGGGCTTAGCACGTTCACACTGCTGTAAGCTACAGCAGTGTGAATGCGTAACCAGGAATGCAACCCAGGAATGCAACCCAGGAATGCAACTTCAAAGGACCGATCTGCACCACTATTGGTGTGGCTCCAGTCCTTTGAAAAGTTGTCCTGCTCAGCCCGAACAGCTGAACATGAGTCATCGCCAGCCTGCCAACTGATTTGCCTGCCACTGACCTGCCCCTACAAATGGAGCTCTCCATTGGGCACACCCCTGTAAAGCACCTTATAGCAATGAGTTCATCTGTGCCTGCGTGCCACGACGAACTCAAAAATTGGGGGAGCAGGCTGGATTGAGATAGCACAGAGAGAAGCAATGCTGAGAGAGAGTGCTGGCAGGATCACAGGTCTCACAGAGCCCTCATATGGCTGTCTGGTATTAAACTGCTATTATCCGAAACAAGAGAAAGGGGAGAGGCAACCAATTAGGATGGGAGCAGAGGGGAGGGCAGTACTTAGGTGTATTTAATAGTGTCAGGGGTTGGGGAGGGCCGGCGGGAGAAAATATAGCATTTCAATTTACAGGGAGCGTCTCAAAAGTCGAGCTCCTCAGTCAGAGTCAAGGCCAGAAGGGTTTCAGGTGCCAGAAAACTGTTGTGCAATTGGGAAGTGGTGGTGTCCAATCGCCATTTAGCCTAAGTGTAGTGGACCAATCAGGTGGCAGCTTGAAGAGCCAGAGGGGTCCCATGGAGATGTACCTGTCTGAGTCCCAGGTGCAGCAGCTGTATGGTGGATTTCAGTGGTGGCAGCCCTCGGTCAGAGGAGCCGAGGCCACGGAGGTTGCAGTGCCCAGGTCAAGGGCTGGGACCTAAAGAGAGAAAGGAGCTGATGGTAGGGCAAGTTGAAGCGGTGTCTGCCCAGCACTAAATTGGAAAGCAGAGAGTCAGACAAAAAGCATGGGAGGAGGTGAGAAAACAGGGATCGGGGAGATTGCAGTCGGGAGACAGGAAAGTGTGTTAGATTGTAGATGTATACATATAATAACTGGTCAGCAATTTCTCTCAATGTACTGACCAGGTTGATATTTTCCATAACAACCAGCTGGTTGTTATGACATTCATGAGCCATGCCAGTCAAACTATGCTGCTGCCTCATTGGCCAACATTCTGTATGTGGGCGGGGCCAAACAGACTCACAAACTGCTGGAGAAAAATTGCTGGTCTGTTATTATAAAAAATAAAAGATGGGAAGGGTGTTTCATATGAGAATTTAATGCACACCCTCGTTGTGGGATGCTTTGATAAACCCCTCGGGCTTCGCCCTTGGGGTTTATGTAGCATCCCACAACTCGGGTGTGCATTAAATTCCCATATCAAACCCTTCCCCATCCATTATTCTCTATATACACAATAGGGGTGAGTGGTAAATGAGTGAGATAAAACAGTGTAGCATCCACTGCAGTGTGATATTTTTACCCTCTGCTCTACTGTGATGATATGAGACATTTAAACACACAGGTCACAAAAGGTCACTGATATCATCACCCTAGGCAGCTTTCCCCTCAGCATGGAAGAAACACCTGTGCTGTTACCATAGACACAAATGCAGAACTACCCGAGAGGTCTCACTGCTGCCTACAGCTATCTCAGTGAGCATTACAGAACACACCTATCCCCCCCCCCAACTTCCAGCTCATTACTGTGATGCTCTCAACTTGATGCAGCCAGAATTCCAAACAGCACAGCTTCACAGAACAGTCTAAACTATTGCCTGTAGCTAACTCAACTACCACTGAAACACACTCTCACTTGTTCCTCAGACTCTGATTCTCACCCAATTACTGTGACAATTTCAACTTCACTGCAGCCAGAATCCTAAAGAGCACAATTTCACAGAACACTCTGCACTCTGCCTGCAGCTAACTTATATACCACTGAAAACAGTATCAGCTGTTCTGACACTCTGCCTCTCAGTTCATTACAATTACTGTGATGCATTTAACTTCACTGCAGCCAGACTGCTAAACAATACAGCTTCACAAAAGTGTTTCTCATTCCTATCTAAAACTAACTCATTTAGCATTGCAAAACACACTCGTGTATCTCAAAGTTTATAACACTGCCAGCCCATTCAGAAAAGCTCACACACAGAATGAGCAAACACATTAACAGGAACAGAACACAAGACAGCATAACAAAACTTCTGAAACTCTTGGCCCTATTGTATATCGAACATGATGGGCATATCGTTGATAACGCTATGGCAAATATTGTCACGCCTGCATCGTGGAGCTTGGATATCTCACTGTGTCTTCTTCGCACTCGTGGAGATATCCAGAGCTCACTCTGCAGGAATGACAATATTTGCCATAGCACACTCATGCCCATCATGTATCCCTATATATATATATATATATATATACTGTGTGTGTGTGTATATATATATATATATATATATCAACATTTTAAAACAGTATTCTGTAAAGTTAACTCTGAGTTTAGTGTTTAATGAAAGCTAACCTCACAACCTTTCCAGACCCATATCTCCTAACTGTCTAAGAGCACAGAGCTGTCGCTTTGTTCCAATGTTTTTCAATGAGCAGCATGGTCATGCCTCATCAAGCTTAGCGAGCAGCTGATACCTTTAGGAGAACTTTAACAAAGTGTAATATTCTAACAAACCTCACTTTGTACCCCCATTAGTGCTGTACTTCTCCTCCCCATTAATTATTACTGAGGTCTTTTGCTTGAAAACAGGATTTTTGCTCTTGAAGAGTTTGTCTATTTCTGTTGCTTTCTCCCTACCTGAGGTCATAATGCACAGCTTGTGACATCACAGTTACTCCCATGGCAACAGACTGTGATGTCACAACAGAGGTTTATGACTTTCCCCCTCAGAGGGGTACTTCCTCCGGCACATTGGGCCATCATGGGTCCTGCCGAGTCCCTGTATTTTCCTCTTTTTTTTCTCCCCCTCTTGTTGTGCAGATGCATGCAGTATAAACCCCTCTCCCTGAGGAAGAAGAGCAGTCCTGATACTCAATCCTTACCTCCCCCGGCCAAGCCCCAGACAATCCAGTTCTGTTCCCAAACATGGCTTGCCAGCACGGCGCCTGGTGTGGCATCCAGCGCCTCAACCATCCGTGACACCAGGCTAGCCAGAGAGAAGTTTTTCAGTTTATAAACTTTGTGAAAGTGGCAAAGGAGAAAGAGACATATTCCTTTGAATTATAAGAAATGTAATTCAAGAATCTGTGAACATTGTTAAGATATCTATAAAATAAGTTCTGGACCTTATTTAACTCTGTAACTGACTTTTTGTTGCGAGTTTGCTGTTGGTTTGGGAGTACCTTAAATCTTTATTTAACTCTGACTGTAACTGATATTTTGTTGTGAGTTTGCTGTTGGTTTGGGAGTAGCTTTATTTATTTCGTTTTTGTTAACCGGGTAGGTACACTAGACAGCATAGCTGCCTATTTTCAGATACGACCCAGGAGATTACAACAAAGGGTACGCAAGCAATAGTAGATACAAGAAAACATCATGGGAACAAGTAGAAGTCAGACATAGTACACTTATACAAAATTTTCAGCAATGACAGTACATTTGCAGGAATCTATATGTAGTAACAAAACAGAAATATAAGTGCAAATAACTAACAGTCATAAGTCATGCAACTAGTGAGTAAGTGCTAGAAGAGAGGAAATAACAAGATTTCCAGGCAGGTTTGAGAATAGTAGAGGTTGGAGCTGGTAGGCAACTAGGAGGAACCAGTACAGGAGTGGGTGGATAGAGGACAGGAGCAGGGTTCAGAGCTTAGAAGAGCCATACGAAGCTCCTGTTTGAAGCTGTGTGGAGAAGGGGAGATTCTTAGACTCGGTGGAAGGGAGTTCCATAGTTTTGGGGCCCAGCTAAAGAAAGCATTCTCCCCCATTTTGGTTTTACATCTCGGTTGGACAAGAAGGGATTTGTCAGCTGTTCTCAGTGGGTAGGCAGAGGTCACAGGTTTGACCAGTAGAGCCAGTTTGTCAGGTATCTGGGAGGAGTTTACATTCTTGATAAAACAGTAGGAAGTAAGCTGTCGGAAGGCTGAGGAGGTAAACCATCCCAGACTGGAGTATTGTATGCATCAGTGAGAAAGTCTGGGCAAAGACAAAGCAAAATAGCAAATGCTGTTGTAGCAGACATCCCACTTTTAGAGGAGCCCTTCAGTAGTTGTCGGAAAGGCTATTAACCCATACGCCAATTTTGGTTTCAGGATCCCCTGTGCAATGGCCATCCTCACCATGGATGTTAGGCTTCGTCTCACCTTATATATGCCAGTCCAAGTTGAATATTGACAGATTTAATGACTGAGGCTAGATGCAGGTCAAAATCCAAGGAGGGATCGAGGGGTTACTCCTAGGTGTTTAAAAGAGGTAACTGTGTTAAGGGGAGAGCCATCAAGTGCTCTGATACTTAATGGTTGGATGCAGGATTTTGAACCTGAACCGAAGAGCATAGTCACTGTTTTATTTTTATTTAAGACAAGCTTGTTTTGCAATAGCCAGCTCTGAAAGGTATTGAAGTTACTATTGAGATTCAGGTTGATATTTGAGAGGTTTGAGGAGGATGAGTAAAGAACAAAATCGTCTGCATACAGCAGACCTGAGCAAGCACTAGTGAGCGGCGGGATGTCATTTATGAAGACTGTAAACAGAAGAGGACCAAGAATCGAACCCTGGGGCACAACAATCCAAGTAGGAGCAAGAGGGGGACTTAGTATATCCGATCTGGACAAATTGTTGCCACTTTGAAAGATAATTTTGGAACCAGGCAGTGACAGAGGGTGAGAAGCCTAGGGATGACAACTTTGATAGGAGCAGCAGGTGGTCAACTAAATCAAATGCTTTTGTAAGATCAACAAAAGTAGCCCAGTGAGAGAGACTTTGTCCATAGCCAGTCTGACATAATTTGTAAACCATATGAGAGCAGTGGATGTACTGTGCCCACATCAGAAACCATGTTGGTCAGGGGGGAGGAGTTTGAAGGAGTACAGGTAATCCGAGACCTGGGTAGCATCCATTTTCTCCAGTATTTTAGAGAGGGTGGAGCGGATGGCAATAGGGCAGTAGTTATCCAGGTTAGTGGTGCCCCCCTTTTTTGTAGACTGGTACAACTCGAGCAATCTTCCAGAGGGAAGGGACATGTCCTGTAAGAAGAGACAGGTTGAAAAGTCTAGTCACTGGAGAGACTATAGACAGTGCAATGGTTCTTAGGAATTTTGGTAACAGTCCATCTGCCCCTGCCGATCCAGCAGGAGAGATGGACTTAAGTAAGCATAAGGTTTCACGCTCAGAGACTGGGTGAAGGGTGAAAGATGGGTTGGAAGGTTTAAGATTATCCTGCGGAGTGACAGGTAAAGGCCCAGGACGTGCAGTATAGAAGGAGAGGTCAGTGAATCTGGAGTTAAGAGCCTCGGTGACAGTGAGCAGGTTATTGCAATTACAACCATCCACGACCATATCAGAGACGGTATTGCACTTGTTTTTCCCTATGATGGTGTTAACATGACTCCAAAAACCACGAGAGTCACTGACAGAAGTACTAAGGAGCTGACGGTAGTAATTGCCCTTAGCAGATCTGATGGAAACCTTACATAGGTTTCGGAGTCTTCTGTACTCCACCCAGTCCGATGGGGACTGGGTTAGCTTAGCTTTGTTACAGAATTTATCCCTCTTTTTGAGAGAGGACAGGAGTGAAGAATTTAACCAGTGGGTAGCAGATCCCCAGATACGGTGCTTTTTACTGGAATATATTTGTCTTGAAGGTTCAAAGCATGGTAAGGCGGTATTGAGCAGCACATTCCGTATTACAAGTATTATATAGAGGTGCCCAGTCCGTGTTCTGTAGCGCCAAGATTAGGGATCGCTTATCCATTTTTGAAAAATCCCTGAAAAGAATTTCTCTGGGGGGTGGTTTAGGGGCCCTAGCCTTCCAAACACAGTAAACTGGGGAGTAGTCACTGATTGAGTCTGGTAAAACTCCAACAGCATTGATCCTCTCAGGCCTGCTGGAGATGACCCAGTTTAGAAGAGACTAGAGACTGTTGTTAGTAGCCTGTCTGGTTGGGAGAGTGACCAGTTGAGACAGGTGTAATCTGCTGAGTTCAGCAGCATAGAGATTAGAGTTTTTCCCTAGCCAATCCAGGTTGAGGTCCGCCATAACAATGAGCTCTTGTCTACCCTTTAGCGAGGAAAGATGGTCAATCACCTTAGTCAGGCCTGTTAGTCCATTTTTAGGAGGGTTATCGATGTGCACTATATTTAGCATCTTAGTGAGACCTAAGGTAATAACTATGTGAATAGTTTCACATAGACAGGTAGTGTTTACCGGGAGGACCGTAATGTCAAGGTTCTGTCTGGTATAAAACAAAACACCACCACCCTTTTTAGCATTTGGACGATCACATCTGTGAAGTTTATATCCATTGATCCTATATAATGAATCTGGTATATGGGGTTTTAACCAAGTCTCAGTTAGACCTAAGACATCAGGGGAGTTGTGAGCAATCCAGGCTTCAAACTGTGCAAAATTAGCTGACAGACTTCTAATGTTCATATGTGCAAGCCTAAGCCCCTTTTCTGTGAACCAATAAGATGGGTTCTTGGGAGCAATACCATCAGGAGGGCCCGGGTTAGGTTTAATATCACTGGAGAGAGAGAGAGAGATGACATAGGGGTACCCAGGTCTCAAGGAGAGAGGTTTGGAGTTTGCCCTCAAGTGGCATATAAAAAGGGGGAATAGCTTAGGTAGTCAGCTATACTAGCAAATGGGATAAGCTTTAGGAGCTAGGTTTCATGGATAGAGTTATTACCCCTGATAATTAGGTTTGAGAAAAAATAGCTCCAGTCCTCGGCTTTATTTGAGTAGCCAGAGTCAGTAGATGGCTGGCAGAGAAGATCTACTGAGAGTTGGAGGGCTAGCAGAAGGGAAAATACTCCTACAAAGCTGCAGTGAAGTGAGATCACCCCCATAGTGTACACTGGCAGGGAAAAGAAGGGAACGTAGAACTAGGGGGAAAAAAGAGAAAGCAGCAAATTCAGAAATTAAGACAGGACTGAAGCAAATGCGCAATGGACTGCAGGAGTGATACAGTAACTAAGTCCAAGGTTGAAACTATCCAACAAGCAGAGATATAGAGCTGCAACTAGAAACCTTATAAAGGCTTTTGCTAAGTGTGGAGATATTCATCAGGTTCCTTGGGCTATCCAACAATGAAATTCACAAACTAGCTGCCTTGAGATCCTCACCCCAGAAGAAATGGTCCAATCACTGAGGGAAAAAAGAATATCCACCCCCAAGGAACAAGTATTTAATAACACGTGGAGGAGGGAGAAAATTTGACTTCAGTGTCTCTCACAGAAAAACAGGCTAGGAGCATACAATTAAATCAGAAACAGCGCCATAAAATCTGAGATTGCAGTGCACACAGAAATGCCATAAATACCAGGGAGCTTCAATAACCAGGCACAAATTCAGTTTACAGCTTGGCTGGACAGAGGCACATTTAAGTCAGTCTGTAAGGTTTTTTGAGGTCTCCTCTAGTCTGCAATAGTGCAGAGGTAAGTTGAGGTAGAAATTCAGCCACAGCTTGAAGGCAGGGAGCCGCTTAGAAAAGGTGCCAGAATTCAAAGCTAGGCTGCCTGAGGACTTGAAATGGAACCTGCTGGCTACAGTACCTTGCTGGCTTTGAGGTGGGCTGGTGAGGTCCAAAGAGCCACAGGAAGCGCCACAGTGACCCCAACAGGGGCAGCTAGGAGCCTTGCTGGCTTTGAGGTTGGCTGGTGAGGTCCAAAGAGCCATGGGGAGTGCTGCAGTGACCTCAACAGGGGTGACTAGGAGCCTTGCGGGCTTCAAGGTGGGCTAGTGAGGTCCAAAGATCCATGGGGAGCACCGCTGTGACCCCAACAGGGGCGACTAGGAGCCTTGCTGGCTTTGAGGTGGGCTGGTGAGGTTCAAAGAGCTGTGGGGAGCACTGCAGTGACCCCAACAGGGGCGACTAGGAGCCTTGCTGGCTTCGAGGTGGGCTGGTGAATTTCCAAAGAGCTGTGGGGAGCGCTGTGGTGACTCCAACAAGGGCGACTATGCCATAATGTAACAGTGTGCTAAATAAAAATCAATGGTTTACCCTATTGTGTACTTTGGATTGATCCAAGGAAATAACCCACCCTTTGGTTAGAGATTTATTAAGGTAGTCCCATAGTTCTTGTAGGATTATTAAAGGTCGATGTATAGATCTGTCTGGTAATCCACAATATTCTGATAGGTTGATGATGTGGGTGGCTACCCTATGCAGATGGAGGTGTAAGATCTATGTCAATTTTTTGAAGTCTGGGCTGGCCCAGTGGTGTTGAGGGCTGAGGCACTGGATGCCACACCTCACACCATGCCGGTGACCTGGCTTCGGAAATGAGCCCGGACCACCGGGAGTTGGCAGGGGAGGGAAGGGATTGTGCATCTGTAGGACAGCTCTCCCTTCCCTTGGGAGGGATGGGGACTTGCACCATGCTCTATCAGCTCCTGGGGGAGCTCAGGGGCACTGCAGGGATGTGGAGCCACAACAGTGGGTAGGAGCATCAGCGGACATCAGCTCGTAGTGCCATGAATTCATGGCATGTCCGAGCTCTGGGGGAACAACTTAAGGAAAAAAAACCCAGGGTGCTTAGGAGGCGATGAGGGCCTCAGGGACCAACCTACACATTCCCAACACCAGACTGCCACTCCAGTGATCCCCAGGCACCACCTACAAAGATGGACCCTCTAATTGCCGATAAATGCCACCAAAGTATGTCTGGTGGGCCTCCTCTGGGGGGTGATCCAGGTGGCTGGGGAATCTCAGTAGGAGGGGATGGCAGGGAGGAGTCTTGGTGGGGAGTAGCAGGACTGTGTTGAGCAGGCACCTCTGAGAGATGCCTCGGTACTGCGGAGCATAAAAATAATTTGAAAAAAAAAATTTTGAAGTCCGCATTCAATAAGCTGATAGGTCTCCAGTTGTGTATTTCTATTTTTTTGCCAGATCTGAATAAGAAAATTATCAGACTTTTAGAAAAGTAGACTGGTACAGCTTTAGTAGTAAGGAAGAAATTAAAAAAATTTTTCCAGGCAAATTGGGGACTCTTCAGAAAACGCCATTGAGGTCTGGGGAAGTATGAGTTCCTTGTTTTTACTACACCTAGAATTTCCTGTTTCGTAATAGGGTGTACCATGAGCTCTAGTTTGTCTTGAAGGATGTTGTGAAAAGGCAAATCTTAAAAAATACTTTCCAGGTCTTGTGTAAATGTGTTACTAGAGATATCAGGAGGGTATAAATGCTGTAAGATTATTTTAGTTAATGCAGCTGGAGATGAGGTGATTACCCCTTCATCATTTATTAGGAACATGATTGTAGAATTGTCTCTGAGACTTACAAGCCTCATGTGGGTCGTTATAAGGGGGTCTTTTAGGTTCCATATGTTATTTCTGCTGTGATAGTGTTTGTTCTGTCATATTGTAGCCCTCTATTTCCAATCTGATGGCATTAATTTGGGGCAAAAGATTAATACTTCTAGAGGGAGGCAAAGCTAAGAGATATTGTAGTTGGGACCGTAAGTGCAAATATGAAAAGAAATTCTGTTTAGATTTTTATCTCCCAGTAGTTTGGAAAAACTTCTGTATGTCTGATTTAGTGTTTTGCCACCATTCCCCATGGTCATCATATAAATCAAAAACTGATGCTCTAGTGCTAAAAAGTTGCTTGATATAATCTTGTATATTGCTATCAGATAATACAGACAGTAGGGGAATTTTTTATTAAAGGAAAAACAAAAACAACAAATAATACACACATTATACAACAAAAAACTATAAGAATTTATAAAAAAATCTTCCAGCCTTCCTCTATCTATATAATATGCTTCAATCCCTTTATTTATGTTTGATAACAAAATAAAATCCCTTCCACTACATTAGAGCTTTGTGTAATGGATGAAACACTAAATCTTTTTCATACACTTCCTTTAGTACTTTTTCACATAAGGTTTGGAAAACATAATAAGGCATATATCATTGCTAAAATACCAACTGCACTCTAGCTTGCAATAAAAAAACTTTAAAATAGAGAAAAAAACAACCGAGTCCCTTTATCATATTTGCCCAGAAATTAGCATAATCCCCCAAAATAAAAACCTCATAGGTCAGATTTCATAACCAAATCAATCTCCATTGACCAGCCACAAAAATCCATAGATTCTGTGAATATTGGCAATTTAAAGTAAAGTGGTCCATGGTCTGTTCTGGAGCTAAGTAATATGTAGAAGGACGTGACCTCTCTTCCATCATTTTATGTTTATTGTTGTCCTTTATCTTTCATTTGCCTTATAAAATGGGTATAGAAAATGCCACAATCTGATTGGCTGAAAGGACGTTTCAGCCGTGTCCTTATCAGCCCATATATATATTCCATCTGGCACTTTTCTTCCTTCAACATCCTCACAACACTGAAATATCACTAAGCCATCAGAGCTTCAAACTGCTATCACACGCGAGCACTGTGTGCCACCATTCTCCCACTGTAGCTCCTCAGCCAGCATCGCAGGGAACCGGGAGAACGGTGACACAGTCAAATCAAACTACACAACAGTTCCCTCATTTTGCCAACTGAAGCAAGTAAAAAAAACATAAGCTGTATACAGTTTTCAGTCCTTTTTTTTTTACTCACAGACCATTTTCCACGTAACCCCACCTGTCTGTCCATCCGTTTGTTTTTATATCTTTGGACTCCCATCTCTTCCCCATCCCCGTTCATGACCAACACAAGAATCCCTACAAAACTGCACTGCACTAGCAAACTTCAAGGAGTTTTCTCTTCTGTAGTCTGACTATCCGTTCCAGTTTTAAAACCACGAATCAGGAAATTCCTATGTACGGCTGCTGTCAAGGGATACGATCACTCCCAGTGAAGCCAGCCATGCTGCCAACTGCAAAATACTGCTTCACCTCACTGTGATCTTATGACCTAACCTCCAATAAATTAAATAAATTAATCTCGCTCCCTTGCCAGTTGGCTAAAATTGAACACCATCCCCTGTTCAAAAAGGTAACTGCTTCGCTGTCACATAAAGTGTGACTCTATAGAATGTGAACTTGAGGGCGGGGTGTTAAATAACTTCAGTTCTTATGGTCCTGTATATGTGAGAGAGAGAGAGAGAGAAAGAGAGAGAGGGGCACAGAGGCAGTCAACACTTACACTAGCACCTTCACTGCAACTTACGGAGGGGGGATCAGGCATGGATAACACTAATCTCTATTGACTGACCAACATCATTAAAAACCATACCATACTGAGGGACTACTTCTTTATTTTTTGTATTAAATAAAAACATCCTAATAATCTTTTAACACTTTTTATTTTAGTTTTTTATTTAAATTTATTTACAAATGCACCCATTTTATAACCACAATAACACACTCCGAGGTGTGGATTATTGCCTGATAAGAGAATGCCCAGGTGCATACGGCACTCAGCGCAAGCACCTCATGCCTTAGTACACCCCTTGGTATGCTCTTATCAGGCGATAACCCACACTTTGTCATATGTTATTGCTTGCATAACAATACAGCCATAGGACTTCCCACATCCTGGCTGGTATCCTTGGCTCATTTAATACCTTTAATAACTCCTTTGCTTTTGAGGGCACACATCCTTTATATTTTGGCTTAATAGGATATTCTGCATCCAAAACATATGTGCAAAGAGATTTATGCGTTAAATCCTTCAATGCATCCTTAGTGATGTGCCACATATACAATTTTTGCATGGCTGATTTATACAGCTGGGGCACAAGTAAATATTTTGAGAACTTCACTGGTTCATTTTCCCATCTAATAAAAAAATTCTTAAGATTATTATCGATCCACATACCAGGTAAGGAAAGTTGTCCACCTACAACCATTTTCAGCAAAGACATAAAGAATAAGGAATGAGAAAAAACTACTGGTTCAATCATAATTACCCCACCTTTTTTGGGTAGGAACATAAACCCTCTTTTTATGGGGTTAAGACAGCTCCCACATAGCATCTGGAAAAAAATGCTATATATCCTAGTTTCCATAGCCAAAGGCAATGGAAAAATAGCCCCAACATATAAAATACAAGGGAGCAGGAATCTCTTTATAATGAACACCCTCTTAAGTTTTAAAAGTTTCCAATTTTTCCATATCATAACCTTATTTTCACAAGTTTTCAATGCCCCTTCCCAGTTATGCATAGCCATATCCATTTTCCCAAACCAAATTCCCAAAAGTTAAATAGGATTCTGAGTTACCGGAAAATCACTAAATTTTGATTGCCTAATTGTAATATGTTACATTTTTCCATATTTAATTTAGAATTGGATACTTCAGAAAATGTTAACGGTTCCTGTTTTGCTTCTTGAATACTTTCAGGATATTTCAAAAAGAGACATGTATCATCTGCAGAAGCAACTAATTTTACTTCATCCTCTAGACAGTTTCCAGTTAAATCTACTATTTTATGATTTAGATGTAGCTTCTCAATCAAGGGATTAAGGGAGAAAATATATAACAGTCGGCTTAAGGGGCAGCCCTGCCTTACCCGTCTCTGAAACGTAATGTCCGGTCCCTCCTTTCCCATGATTAGTGGCCATAACACAACTTCACTATATAATAATTGCAGCCACTGCATGAAGTCTGATGGTATGCCATAAGTCTGTAACACTAGAAACAAAAATTTGTGATCAACCCTATCAAATACTTTTTGCTGATCTAAAGATAGGAGAAAACCTGTCAAGTCATTTTTCTGATAAAATTCCCAAATTTTACGGACATAATTAACAGACATTGGATGCAGCTCTCTGGTAAGCCACAAAACTGAGTAGGGTGCATTAGGGTTGTAGCTGCTTTTCATTGTCGAGTATATAGGATTTAGGATAACATCTTGAAATCTGTATTTAAAAGGCTCATCAGCCTCCAGTTTTATATTCTATTTTTTTCACCTTTCTTATGCAGAAAAATAATTAAACCCTTAGTAAAATATTGCACAATTTCTGAATTTAAGATGTGAATAAACACCTTCTGTAAGCATATCGATATTTCGGAGACAAAACACTTATAAAATTCTGCAGTAAACCATCTTCTCCTGATGTCACCAAGGTATTAAGGGATTGAATTACCTCTACCACTTCCTCAAGTGTAGTAGAGGAGACAAATGACTTAACCTTATCTGGACTCAGTTGGGCTTTCCTAAGAGGAGAAAGATATTGTGAAATATTAAACACTGTTGGTGGATGAGTAGGAGCAGAATCTAGATAGCTGGTTATTATCTTAGTAAGGCCCTCAGGCGGAGTGATCAATTCTCCATTCTCATTTATCAGGCCCTGAATAGTAGATTTAATTTTCCTCTGTTGACATGCCTCACAGGGATCTGAAAAAGGTGTTTTATTTGTTCCATATGATAATTCTGCCCGTAAAGTATTGGCCCTATCATATCATAGGCTCTGCATTCCTTCTTTACCTCCAATATTTGTGGTCCAAGATCTGCTGGTTGATGTGGAACTAACGACATTAGAAGTTGTAAGTGGGAACATAATTTTAAATATTTGAAAAACAAAATGAGCTGCCTTTTTTCCCCAGCAATTGAAATAGTTTTATATCTTTTTTGTATCCTGCCACCAATGCCCAACATCATCATATAATTCATACACTGAAGCACGTGCATACAACAAATCCCATGCCTTTTGTATTATCTGACTATCAGACAGTTGACTGATGTTTAGTCTCCACCTAGATCTTTTAGGTGGTATGTCAGTATTCCTCCCAATATTTGTTCTTACCATTAAATGATCAGAGAACTCAACTGGCATTATGTCTGTGGAAAAAAAAACATCCAAGAAGCAGAAAGGAATATATAATCAATTTGACTAGCATATGTAGCTCTTTGGCGCATAAACCAAGGACCTTTAGTTATAGCCTCCAAACTGTTTCTTAGCTCTTCAGTCGCTACACATTTCCTAACAGCATGTGAATCACAATATATTTTTTTAAATGATTCCTGCCCTTTTGGAATCTGTATTGTACAGTTGATGTCTTCCCCAAAAATAAGTAGTTCAGCTGTTGCTAAACATAGTTGTATGGCTTCAATTGTTTGAACTGTGCTTTAGATTGGGGAGGTATTAAGGTATTAATAATCCTGCAAGGTTCCCCATCCCAATAACCAGCAATAATCAAAACCTGAGCCAGCTGCAAATAGATTAATTTGAAAAAGGAAAATCTAGACCCACTGAATAATATGCCAACCCATCTGCTTTATCAGTCCCGAAAGACCAATACGATGGGCCCCCTATCCAATCTGAATGGAAATTCCCTCAGTGTGCAGGGGATCACATCCATGTTTCTTGTACTAAGAGTAAGTCAACAGCATTATCCCTAGCACATTGGTATGCTGCCTGTCATTTCATCTGCTTTAAGAGACTATGGCAATTAATAGAGGCAACAATAGCACAATTCATAGGTCAAGTTTAGCACAGTTGTTTCCTTTTTTATTTCTTCCCAGCCTATTTTTGTTCTCCAATGGATATTTTTATTTATTTATTTGGAAAAAACCCTTGAGCAACAGCTCTTTTACAAAGGTTCCACATCAGGAGACAATATACAAAAAATACAGAAATCAAATAATCATTAAAATAATAAGAGCTACTAAAATTTTACATCAGTAACAAGTTTCACAAAGAAAAAAACACATGGAGGTACTAACAGTGAATAAATAATAAGGTACATGAGCAAGTTATTTATAAAGAAATTGATGATTCAGAAATGCTTCATGCATCCACTTAAAGGAAAGGGTACTGGAAGGGCAGTGCAGTGAGGGAGCAGCAGCCCGGAGGGCAGGCTTAGTCAGAAGGAAATGGTACAGGAAGGGCAGTGCAGTGAGGGAGCAGCAGCGTGGAGGACAGGCTTAGTCAGAAGGAAATGGTACAGGAAGGGCAGGGCAGTGAGGGAGCAGCAGCCTGGAGGGCAGGCTTAGTCAAAATATGCAAAGTGAGGAGGAGAAGGAGGAGGAGGAAGAGGAAGAGGGGGTGGTGTTATAATATAATACATAATCTCGGAGTGTACAGATTGCGTGTCAGAAATCTCCTCCTCCATTACTGAATCTCCTCAAGATGCTGAAGACAAAACATCAAAGGGGTTTTCTGACTTTAGTTTGTCTTGAGTGTCTGCCTGGGCTGTTGCTCTTGTCACTTGTCAAGTGGGCTGTACTGTAGTCCATTGTTGTGGGAGAGCCATGGCTCTCTGTGGGGGCTGAGTGATTGCATCATGTGGGTCTGTATAGCAGACAGGTGTCAATATGGACATTTTGGTAGAAGCTGTCTCCTGCTGTTGGGGGGGGGGTCCTTGATCTTCTGGTTCTTGAGAAGCTGGTCATTGCTTGGTTTCAGCAGTGATGTCCACTGAATACATCTTTAGAATCATTGGTTGGAGTCTGTAAATCTCCCCGTACCTTGTCAATTAAGTCATCTGGGTTCATATTATTATGTTTGTTTGAGGCTGTACAGGGTCAATCTTCGTAGACGTGGCTGTATTCTTTGCATAGACTGCATCGGGTATGGTTTGCACACTGAAAACTAGTATGCCCAATCTCATTACATAAACTATATCGTAGCTTGTCACTTACATTTGACAAATGAGTACGGGCCCCACATCTATAGCAGGTCTTTAGCTGCCCACTATAAAAACAAACCCCTCTGTCCTGGCCCAGGAAGAAACAGTAGGGTAAATGGCTGATGCCTTCTTCTGCTTGCCTCAGTTTAACCTTAAACCTCCATCCTCCAGTCCAGAACTGTTCTAGGTCAAGGATGGCTTCGGGGGAACTTATTATCTCACACTGTTGCTGTAACCCAATGATGTATGTCATTAACAGGGACGCTTTCATTATGAAACATGATAGTTACAATTTTTATTAACGGTTTCGTTAGAGGTATTACAATGAATGGGGTCCATAACAGGGAGAACTTTGCTTGATTATATCTGGTCCAGAATGTCTCTAACAGTTGTGGTGTCCAGAAATTTATATCAAAAGTGTCCTCCCCCGAGATGTCTATGAAAGCAAACTCATCTGCTGGTGTAAAATGTAATAAATCCTTAATTAGCTGTTTCCCCATATAGTGCCTATCAGGTTTAACTTATAGCACACCTTTATACTTCAACTGAACTGCATGGTTCCGTGGCAGTGGTTCTGATATGTTTTTAAACAGTTCTGATAGTAGGGGTCTGGTAGTGGGTGTATCTGAAGGTGTCCCTTCTTCCATTCCTTCTGATATCATTTGTCTCAAGTTTTCCTGTCCAGAGGGCCCCATTCTGGTAGCATGTCCTGTGGGATCCATTTTGCTCAAACCTGCAGCATTACTTGCAATGTCGTTTATATTTACATTATTGCCTTTAGCCATAACAATGGCTGTGTGGTGATTCAATTGTTCAGGTCTCAGTTTAGACTATTCTGTGCTTCTCATTGTGTGCCACTGTGGAGTTCTCTGAGACACAATCCCTTCATTCCAATCCGTGCTCTACCCCCCCCCCATTTCTGTCTGTTTCCACCCTGCTTCTCTTAATGCTTTTCCAGGGGACTGATCCTCATCCAGGTTTCCCACCTCTGTAATCCCAAATACCTTTTTTATGGCTTCTGTCGCAGTAAGTTGTTTGATGTTGCTATCAGGATTTCTGTTATTTTGATCTCCATCCACCCCATCGTTCTTAGACAGTTGGTGAGTTTGTGCCTCCTCTGTTGTCCCCCCCCCCCCTTGTCATCAGCCTGGTCCTCATTTACCATGTGTTCCAAAATTATTCTTTTATTCCCCATTTCAGTTTCCAACACTGCTTTAGCTAAGTTTAGTTCCTTTAAGTCTTTCCCAGTAATCTCCCCTTGTTGTTTTATAATTTTAGGGATGAGTCTTAGGCCAGGACCACTTGTACCTGTAGTTGCTGTTCCTGACTCTACCCCTGCCCTACCAGCAACAGTTTTTTTTATCTTGCTATTTCGTACCAGGTTTTCCCACCACCGGACAACCACTGGCCTTACAGGTTGCATTTAGAAGTAAGGTTTGTGAAGCCACATTTGTATCCCTAGCAACATCAGGTACACTGTTATTGGTTTGTTTTATTGTGTTCCAAGCCGAGAGGATGGCTTTCCCATCCACCGTCCAACAGTGATGTACTTTTCTTTGATCCTGCGGCTGGGTCGGGGTATGGAGGGCAGAGTCTCTCTCCTGGCTTGTCGGGCAGCTGAAAACATAAACACTGTAGTGCTGTCCTGCACATTATCATTAATCTGGTAAACATCATTGGTACCTGAGATTTGTTGCTGCTGTAGCTCCTGTCCATCACTTTGTTTGCATGCACATCCAGAAGTGGTGTCGGTGGGCTCTACCTTGGTGCTTAAAGTTTCAGAGGGAGTTGCTGTGCTGGGATGAATTTTCCCCATCACCAGATGTAATTCATGTTGTTTTTCAAACCTGCATTTTTGCTCTTGCAACAAAGTTTGCAGAGCATCACATTCTGCTGTTTCATCCACTAGACCTTCTCAGACTGTCTGAGACTATAGTATCCTCCATAATCCATATATTTCCATTTTCTTTAGGGTTTTCAGATACAATTTTTTCATCCATGTGGTCTGTTGTATCAAAAAACCCTTCAGTCTCCATTTGTAACAAGGCTGGGGGGGAGACCTTCTCCCCAGCCAATTCCACATCCATCCTGTCTGTCTCCATCACCAAGAATGACCATCAGCAAGACAGTCAGAGGTTCCCTCTACTGTTGAGTAAGGGAATTTCCCTGGTGTCCTGGCCAAATTCCCCCATTCACTAAAAATACCACCAACAGCTTAATCTGGTTCAATTTTAGTTGATTACAATCTCTATCCAACCCCAGGTCGCCCTTGTAAAAGGGACTTCTAGTCCCAGTCTACCTACCGGGTCAACACAATTTCAATAAATAAATTCAATAAATAAAATATTCTGGCATGTATTTAAAGATACCACATGACTGGCTGCTGGGCTGCAGTGTGCATGGTCACACGTTGGGTACAGTGCACTCAAAGGGCACACAGCAGGATGATGGGCTGCACATGGTCACACACACTAGGTAGGGCAAGTGCAGTCAAAGGGCACACAGCAGGATGTTTTTATTTATTTTAGTCTTTGGTAACCAGGTAAGGCCCACTAGGCACAAGTGCCTGTTTTCAGGGTGATCCAGGAGCACTGGGCGGTTAAGTGACTTGCTCAGAGTCACACAGTATGCAAGTGGAGGTTGTGAGAATCAAACCCAGGTCTGGTCTGCTGGATGTATCAAGCTCATTCACACCTCGTTCCTGTAACCTATAGCTATACTGCCAGCCCGATGATGGGCTGGCCTGTACACCGAGTAGGAGACAGAGTCACACAACACAGTGAAAGGAACTTTTCTGTCTCTCCTCTCAATGGGGAAACATTTCTGGCATGTATTTGGATACCACACAACTGGCTTCTGGGTTGCAGTGTACATGGTCACACATTGGGCATAGTGCAGTCAAAGGGCACACCGCCCGATGATGGGCTGGCCTGTACACCGTGTAGGAGACAGAGTCACACAACACAGTGAAAGCAATTTTTCTGTCTCTCCTCTCAACAGGGAAACATTTCTGGCATGTATTTAGGGATACCACAAAACTGTCTGGTGGGCTGAACAGTGCACATGGCCACACACTGGGTAGGGTAAGTGTAGTAAAAGGGCACACAGCAGGATGATGGGCTGGCTACAGTAGGCCACGTAGGTGATGGAGTCACACAACACAGTGACAGATACTTTTTTTTGTAATGACTAAGGAATTTTTCTGTCTCTCCTCCCCACAGGGAAATATTTCTGGCATGTATTTAAAGAAACCACATAACTGGCTGTTGGGCTGCACACAATCACACTCTGGGTAGGGTACAGTGAAGTCAAGGGGCACACAGCAGGATTATGGGCTAGCCACCAGTATGCCACATAGGAGACAGAGTGACACACCCACAAAAAACAGAATGACAGATATTTTTTTGTAATGAATAAGGGTTTTCTGCCTCTCCTCTCAACAAGGAAATATTTCTGGCACGTATTTAAAGATACCACAACTGGGTACTGGGCTGCTGTGCACCCTGTCATGCAGTGGGTACAGTGCAGTCAAAGTGTGCACAGCAGGATGACAGTCTGGCCAGTAGACCATGTAGGAGTCACATCCTGGGTACAGTGCAGCAAAGTGCTCACAGCAGAATGGTGACCTGTATGCAGAGTCCCCAAGGCTCCCAGACAATTGAGTTCACAGTCCTCCCCCTCACCTGTCTACTCCCCTTCCAATAATCCACCTTGCCACTTAATGCCACTGCCTGGCTGCTCCTTTTGATCCCCCTGTAATTTCTTTCACACAGAAAAAATGCCTTCCCATTTCACTTCCAGTACCTGCCTGCCTCTGTTCTGTAAACATTCCAAAACAGTAACAACAAAAGGTGCTAAAAAACAGAGCAGAGCACGTCTGCTCTGCCACTCATCCAGCTCTGTCTGCCCCTCTGATGTTCTGCTGCTCAACTGAACCAATCCTCACCAAAATGGAATACTAAATTTAGTCTTAAAGCAGTAATTAATTTGTCTTTTAAGACTAAGTTTAGTAATCTTTAATCTTCTGTAATCATTATAAGAAGAATACTGCCTGTAGGAATGCTAATTCTAAGAAGTATTCCACTGTGATTGTTTTCTAAGGGTAAATTATTACTAAATGAATATTACACACATATTAAAAAGTACACATTTTTGAATACTTTCGAATGATAAATGAAGACTTTTCAATAGTTTTGTTTGTGTTATATGCAAGCTTGTTAATTTTCATTCTGATCACTTCTTTTACAGTAAGATTTGCTCTATCAAGAATGCTAAGAAAGACATTAATATCACTCTGTCAAAGACATAGATACACACATACATACATACAATCTCAGTTGAAGTTTTATACAGTTACTTCTTGAACCCTTTATGTGCTTTTAACTTCTCAGATAATTTAGCTATTCAGGGGTCATTCCCTCAATAGGAGTGACAAGAGTATCTCCCATGGTTGAAAAGAGTCTTAAACAGAAAATTACAAAACATGTCCCTGTACTGTGTCAGGTACACACTCAGTTACTTTAATGGAGTAGGGGCCCCATTTTCATAATGGTTGCATCACATAATGACATTGTTAGAATCGAAAGGGAGGGTGGATGGGCAGAAAACGAGGAAGACTAGGCAGAGGAACTCACCGAGTACTTCTGCTCAGTGTTCACGAAAGAAAGGGATAGCCCAATACCACATGGTAAAGGGGACAAGGGTGGAGGGGGCTCAGAGATAACAGATGGGTTAAACCAGGAGGATAGCATCCTGAAGGGCCTTAAAACCTAGCAGTGGACAAAGCACAAGAACCGGATGGTGTACACCCAAGAGTCCTGAAGGAACTGGCAGAGGGGTTGGCAGTCCCTCTGACAGATCTGTTTAGCACCTCTTTGGAGATAGAGAATGTACCCAGTTATTGGCGGATGGCTCATGTGGTGCCCCTCCATAAGAGTGGACCCAAGGCTGGACCGGGCAATTACAGACCAATGAACTAGGCCTCTGTAGTGGGGAAGTTAATGGAGACCCTTCTGAGGGAGAGGTTGACAACTGTTCTTGTTAGTAATGGTCTACAGGATGAGAGAAAGCATGGGTTTGTCTTGGGAAGATCATGCCACACCATCTTAATCGACTTCTTTGACTGGGTCCCTAGGGTGACTGACAAAAGGCCAAGCTGTAGATGTCCTGTATCTGGATTTCAGCAAGGCCTTTGACGTGGTGCCACACAGGAGGTTACTGAGCAAGTTGAGGGACCTGGGTGCATGGCAGAAGCTGGTGGGGTTAGTTCAGAGCTGGCTACAGGGCAGACAGCAGAAGGTGGTTAAAGAAACATAGAAACATAGACTTTGACGGCAGATAAGGACCACTTGGCCCACCCAGTCTGCCCATTTCCCGACCTACTGGATAAGCTGCAGATTCTAGTTAACCAACAGCCTATTTCCTGCAACCCCCCGCTATAATTGCCTTATGTCTGTCCCATGCATGTTTGAATTCCTCCACTGTTTTAGACCCCACAACCTCTCCAGGAAGGCGGTTCCATGAGTCCACCACTCTCTTCATGAAAAATAATTTCCTCCCATTACCCCTGAGCCATCTCCCCTCTAACTTTAAATTGTGCCCCCTTGTTCTTACACATCTCTTTTTCTGAAAGATGCTACCCTCCTGGACTTTGTTGATTCCCTTGAGGTACTTAAAAGTTTCTATCATGTCTCCCTGTCCCTCCTTTCATCAAGGGTATACATATTAAGCTCTCTCAGTCTCTCTTCATATGGTTTCTGATGTAGACCCTGCACCATTTTAGTTGCCTCCTCTGGACTGCTTCCATCCTGTCTATGTCCTTGCGTAGATGAGGTCTCCAAAACTGCAAGCAGTACTCCAGATGGGGTCTCACCAACTGTCTGTATAGAGGGATAACCACTTGCCTTTTTCTACTTGTGATGCCCCTCCCTATGCATCCCAGTATCTCCCTGGCTTTGCCTACTGACTTCTCACAATGCATACCCACCTTTAGGTCATCTGATATGACTACACCCAGATCCCTTTCCATTATTGTTGTTGTTAGTACCTCCCTGCTATTGTGTACTCTTCTCCTGGATTTTTATTTCCCAGGTGCATTACTTTGCACTTCTTTGCATTGAATCTAAGTTGCCATATGTCTGACCATTCCTCCAACCTTGCCAAGTCCCTTCTCATCCTTTCTACCCCCTTGTGTATCAACTCTGTTACAGATCTTTGTGTCATCCAAAGAGGCATACCTTTCCTTCCAGACCCTCTGCAATGTCACCTATAAAGGCGTTAAGAGGACTGGACCCAGTACTGAGCCTGAGGTACTCCACTAGTAACCCCTTTCTTCAGAATGTGTTCCATTCACTATTATCTTCTGTGTCCTGTTGTGCAGCCAGTCTTCTACCAGGCTACCACCCTGGGACCCACTCCCAGGCTGGCTAACTTGATTATTAATCTTTTGTGCGAGACTGTGTCAAATGCCTTGCTAAAGTCTAGGTAGGCCATATCCACAGCCCCTCCCTGGTCTATTACTTTGGTCACCCAGTCAAAGAAATCGATTAGATTTGTCTGACATGACCTTCCTGCTGTGAATCCATGCTGCTTTGGGTCCAGTGCCCGCTGCCTCTAGGTACTCAACAATTCTTTCTTTCAGAAGTGATTCCATCATTTTCCCCACCACTGAGGTCAAACTAACAGGTCTGTAGTTTCCTGCTTCTGCCTTGCTCCCACTTTTGTGAAGGGGAATCACATCTGCCCTCCTCCAGTCCTCAGGTACCACCCCATCTTCCCATGATTTGTTGAAAAATGTGGTTAGGGGTGTCACTAGGTCCTTCCTTAGCTCTTTTAGGATTCTAGGGTGAATTCCGTCAGGCCCCATTGCTTTGTCCACCTTGAGTTTTAGAAGTTCTTTCAGTACTCTTTCTTCTTTAAATGGACTGGTATCAACCCCACTATCCAGAGTGCTTCTACTGTTTGGTTTAGGTAACTCCTCCTCTTTTTGTGAATACTGAGCAAAGTATTCATTCATTATCTCTGCCTTTTCACTGTCTCCTCTGCCCACCTCCCCTCTCCTTTATTAATCTTCCCTATCCCTCCCTTAACCTTTCTATGTTCCTAATGTACCTATAAAAGGTTTTATTCCTTTCTTAACTGAGTTGGCTATCCCTTCCTCGGTTTGGGCCTTTGCTTTTCTGACTGCCTTCCCCACTTCTTTCTGCTTTAATTGATACAGTTCCCTGTCGTGCTCCATCTGTGATTCCTTATACATTTTGAATGCAGCCTTTTTCTCCTTAACCTTCCCTGACACTTCTTTTGAGAGCCATAGTGTTTTTTTATTCCGCTTTGTTTTCTTTATTTGTTTCACACAAAGGCTTGTTGCCTCCATGATGGCAGTTTTGATTTTTCTCCATTATTCTTCCACCCCTCCTTTCTGGCCATTTGCTAATGCATTCCTCAGGTATTCACCATTATGCCAATGTCAGCCTTCTAAAGTCCAGTATCCTTGTATTTGTATAGCTTGTCTCCATGGTTGTGTTTATTGTGAAGCACACTGTGCAGTGGTCGCTTGTTCCCAGGTGTCTACTGACTTCTAAGTTTGTGATCCTCTCTCCATTTGAGAGTACCAGGTCTAATATTGCTCCCTTCCGAGTGGGTTCCACCACTAGCTGTCTAAGGCATGCTCCCTGTAGGGCATCAAGAATGACCCTGCTCTTGGATGTGGCTGCAGTCCATGTTGCCTAGTTAACATCTGGCATATTCAGGTCCCCCCATCAACAGTATCTCCCCTTTTTCAGCCATTTTGAGAATGCCCTCTATCATTTTCTTGTCCATTTCCTCCCCTTGAGAAGGAGGTCTGTATACAACCCCTGTGTGGATTGTGATGCCATTCCCTATCTCCAATGTGACCCAGAGTTCCTCTTGTCCTCCCCCTTTACTTTTTAGTTCTGTTACTTTGATCCCGTCCCTTATGTAGAGAGCTACTCCACCTCCTCTTTTACCCTCCCTCTCCCCTTCTGTAGATTGTGTACCCTGGTATGTTGACATCCCAGTCATGGTTCTCCTTGTACCATGTTTCTGTGACTGCCGCAATATCCAAGTGTTCCACTTCCATTAGGGTTACTAGCTCTGGAAGCTTGTTTCCCAGACTACGGGCATTGGTACTCATTGCCCTCCATTTAGTGTTGGCTTTATCCTTTTTTACCCCATCCCTGCTCTTATTGCCCTTGTCCATTTTTCCATTTACCCCTGTCCTGCCCTCTGTCAAGATCTGTACCTCAGTGGTTGTATGGGGGAGTCACCCAAGCCAAGGGCAGTAGCTAGTGGGGAGCTGCAGGGTTTGGTGCAGAGCCCTGTTTTGTTCAATGTCTTCACTGAAAAATAAGATCAGCCTGTTCTCTGATGACACTAAGATTTGTGCAAAAGTGGACAGTGAAAAGGGGAGTCAGGCACGCAGGGAGTATCTAGCTACACTTGAACACTGGTCTAAGGAGTGGCAGATGGGGTTTAATGCAAAGAAGTACAAAGCCATGCACCTCAGAGCCAGAAATCCAAGAACCAGCTACTGACTGGGGGCAATGCAGATAGCAGTTACAGAAAGGATCTGGGGGTAATAGTCACAGGGGACATGAAGGTATCAGCACAATGCAGGGGGGCTGCAGTAAGGGCAAACAGGACGCTGGGGTGCATTGCCAGAGGGATCATCTCTAGAAAGAAGAAGCCCATACAGAAAAAGAAGGGTGAATTTACAGTTGTTTTATTCTCAAAGTTCCTTCAATTCTCAGTATTTGTACCATTCAGCCATTCATTTTCCATTTTTATGTTTGCTTGCACGCATGTGCAAGAAACATAGTGCCATCATCCTAGTTTTCAGAGGTGTGGCAGCCCTCTTCCAATTCAGTCAGTGTATTTGCAGGCACGGCTGCAGTTCTCCAATGCCTGCTCGAGCTGTCTATGACAGCTCCAAAATGCAGTGGAGTACAGTTGAAAGGGGGAGCTATGCTTCAGTGAGCAGCGATAAGATATCACCTGCTTATGCACGCTCCCCCCCCACCCACACACACACACACACACACACAGAGGCATGCATGTGCTCGTCCTCCCCCCACGCACACACTGTGTAGCTGACGGGGTGCCCAATCCCCTGTTGGCTGTGCTGCGCCCCCCCAAAAAAACAGAGTTCCATATGCCACGCTGAGTGCCCACCCCAGCATGGCTGCACATTGTATAGCCGACGGGGGTGCCCAATCCCCCATCGGCTCCACTAGTCACCCCCCCCCAGAGTACAGGGTGCCATGCTGGGAGCCCAACCCAGCATAGCAACAGATGCTTTTGCCGATGGGGGTGCCCAATCCCCCGTCGGCTCCATGCCCCCCCACCATCTTTGTGCCATGCTGGGAGCCCACCTCAGCATGGCAAATGTCCCGCATCATCATTTTAAAAAAAAAAAACATCCTGAAACTGGAAAGCGTTCGCTGTCTCACTGCCCCCACCGCATCCACCCACTCGCTCTCACCTCCCCACCCCACTCACCCCATACTTACCTCCGGACTCTGGCGCAATGATCTTCGGTGGACCGGGAATGCGTCTGCACTCTTCAAAGCCGACCGCGAACTGAGGAAATGCTGGTAAGCTGTATAACAGGATAGATAGGGTTTTTTTCAACTTTGCTGCATATCTCAGTCATTTTTTGGAATTTTTGCACCAAATTTTCAATATGGGGTGTTTGGGACCCCTTCTCAGGAATGCTCTCACTGTCATGGTGTTAATCAGGCCCAAAGGGTGATTTCTCAGTCACTACACGAAATCACCTTTCGGGGCCAAGTAATGAAAGGATACTGCCACTGTTCATAAGGTGGGCTCTCAAAAAGTCTATGTTGAAAATTTGGTGGAAAAATTCCTAAAAATGACTGTTTTACGAGCGTGCATTGAGCAGTTCCTTCGCACACCCATAAGTTTGTGAATTTTCAATATTTTCACTCCAGATTTTCAACATTACCATTTTACCACACCTCCTTATGAGCAGTACAGCTGTCATTTTTCACATCTTGCCCAAAACGTGTTTCCGCCCATGTAGTGCACAATGGCACAGTCGGTGTGCAAAATCAATGTATGGGACACATTAAGAAAATCACAGTGACACTGTTCATGAGTAGAGGTCTTAAAATGGCTATGTTGAAAATTTGGTGAAAAAATTCCTAAAAATTACTGTTTTACGAGCGTGCGTTGTGCAGTTCCTACGCACGCTAGTAAGTTTGCGAATTTTCTATATTTTCCCTCCAGATTTTCCACATTGCCATTTTATTACACTTCCTTATGAACAGTACAGCTGCCATTTTTCACATGTCGCCCCAAATGTGTTTCCGCACAGGTAGCGCACAATGGTGCAGTCGGTGTGGGAAATCATTGTTCGGGACAGATAAAGAAAATCACAGTGACACTGTTCACGATCGGAGGTCCCAAAATGCCTGTGTTGACAATCTGCTATAAAAAATCCCCAACCTAATTACATTACAGGTGTGCGTTGCACAGCTTCTATGCATACTAGTGACTTCATCAGTTTTTAAATATTTTTGCACGGATTTTGCAACATTGCCATTTTACACCTCCCCATAGACAGTACAGCTATCATTTTTCATCCGTTCGGAATGTGTTTTGCACCTGTGGTGCTAAATGCCGTAGTCGCTGTGCATAAGCAACTTTCGGCTAACAAACTGATTTTGCCACTGTTCATGAGGTGGGGTCACAAAAAAAAACATGTTCAAAATTTGGAGCGAAAATACCAACGAATGCCTGAGGTGTTACGGTCTCCAACCATAACGCCCCACCCCGTAGAGAATGACAGGCATCAGGGGTGTGACTTGGGATTCTTGCCTGTAATGCTCAATCCATTCCACACCCTGCAGCCAGTGAGAGGCATCAAGGTATGCCTTGGACTCTTCGGCCCCAAAGTTCACCCCATTCTCCTATACCACACCCATTTCACCATATTTCCTGATGGAATGGGGTGCACATAAGGGCCAAAGACCCCAAGGCACACCGTGACACTTTTCAGTGTCTGCGGGGTAGGGTGTGGTGAAATGGCGTGGCCGTTATGCCTGACGACCCAAAGGCACACCCCAGTGCCTGTCAGTCTCTGCAGGGTGGTGGTGGGGTTGGCTTCAGTTCAATACTTCACTGCCATTTCTATTATGTAGCTCTGTAACTTCTAAAAAACAAAAACAAGGCGCTGCGTCAGCATGTGGTCTAAAAGCAAAACAAAATGGTTATATTAAATGCACACTGAAAATAGAAAATAGAGTTAAAAATCTATGTTTTGACCTTAGGTCTTCTTCAGGAAATATCTAAAAGAGAAAAAAAAACAAGTTAGTGTAGAGGAGAGGTAAAATGAGAGAGATATATATGTGGAGAAAGAAGAAGGGGGAGGCTCAGGGAGAAGAAGTGATAAATGGTAAGATTAACAGAGAATCTGTGAAACAAAAAGGTGATGATGGGAAAGATAAAGCATAATGGGAGTGAAAGAGCTGGGGAAGTTCCCAGGTGGAGACTAATTAACAGGGCCTAGTAAGAAGGCTGAAAGGTGACAAATGTGTGGGAAGGAGACAGAAATGGAGACATATGGTGAAAATGAAAAATAAATTAAATGAGTACAAAAACAAATAGACTTTAGGGAAAAAAAGGGATGGCTAAAAGATGTTAGTGGAAAATAAGTCTATCATTTAAACCAGAGGGCTGCTGGGAGCCAAGGCGGATGATCAGCTTGGCTTCCATGTTTTTTCTATGGTCAGGATCCCGGAAGCCCTGCTGAAGGACACAAACAGAAAGGTCATTGACATTGTGGTCCCTGGAGATAAAGTGGGATACAATGAGTTTAGCAGTGTCACCATTCCTGACTGCTCTGTAATGTTCCCTGAAATGGTCAGCAAGACGCCTACCAGTTTCTCCGATGTAAATAGCTGAACACCTCCTGCAAAGAATACAATACACCACGTTAGTGGAGGTGCATGAGAACTCCTTGGTGATGTGAAACACCTATAGGCCCCCGAATCTCAGTCACATTGGAAATAAATTTGCAGGTGTAGCAGCGAGCCCTGTTGCAAGGTTTGGTACCTGGGGAGGAACTGTTAGGAGTGGGTAGGCTGCTTTTACCAGGAGATTCCACAGGTTAGGTGGCCAGCGGTAGGAGGCAATAGGTGGTTCTGTAAAGGAAGCACCAATGTTAGGGTCAGTTTGCAAAATGGGAAAGTTACTAGTGATGATCCTGTGAAGAGAAGGTGTGCTCTGATGGAAAGGAAGAACTAGTGGAATTCGCTGTTGTTCCTGTGTGACAGTGTCCCTCCTGCGGGGGTCAAGGTTACGGGGCATGTTACTGACCCAGAAGAGTGCTCTGTCCACTGTGCTTTTAGGGTATCCCCTGTTGATAAAAAAAACTATGCATTATTTGGGTCTGCTCTTCTGTAACTTCTACACTACCAATGCCAATGCCAGCAAGCAAACATTCGGCATTGACAAATGCTTGTTTATCTTTACCGTTCATTTTTTGCTCCTGATATCCCTTCAAATACCTTTCAGATGACCCATATTTTTGAGTAATTTATTCTGAACAATTCACATATCTGGACTGTGTAGTACGGTATGGTCTGCATGCCCATTGGCACACGCTGTGGACCAATGGGAGTACAGCCGTACTGTACGCAGATCAGTCGGGCGGGTGGATGGGTGGCTTGTGGTGGAGCTACTGCCTGCCACTGATGGGGGGTGCAGGGTGGTAGGGCTCAGTGGGTGGGTGGGTGGGTGGGAGGGGTACCGCTGGACCACCAGGGATAATCTAAACTGTTTTAGTATACTTATGCCCACAATCAGGCTGGAAGCGGTCCACTGGACCACCAGGGATATTGGACATGATTTATATTATACTGATGCCCGCGATCGGGCATTGGGGCACTTTGCCACGATATGCAGGGGGTGTCGGTCCCCGACGGCTGCAGTCTGGCAGGGCGCCAGGCGCAAGTCACAAGGGATCAGCTCACCTGCATGCAAATAGGGACATAATGACATGCTAATGGCCCAGTTGCGCCTTGCATGCATTATGGCTCCATTTGCATATCCACCACTGAATATCATGGTTCCTGCACCTAGCGCAACCGCACTTGTGCTGGCACATCCCCCTGCTCCTCTCTTGCCACTTGTGCTGGCGCAGTGCCACTGTGCCATGCACAACGTGGGAGGCCATGTTGCCATATTCAATGGTGCTGAGCCATGGTGCAGCACCGTTGAATATCTCCCAGCACACTCCCAGGCGCATCCCAGTTGCGCTGTGCCCAGCTTGAGCCCCTGCTTGGCGCATTTCTGAATATCCCACCCTATATATGTATGCCTCTGTGATTGACTGTTAACCAGTGTATAACCAAACATACCTCATTCCACTGTATAACTGTTCTATGTTGTTGCTTGATAACCTGCATGTTATCCTCCCACTGTAACCCTCCCTCCAGGTCGCACCAGGAGACGAGCATCTTTTTGCTCAGTGTGCCTTTCCTGGTGAAACAATTCAATAAATAAATAAATAAACACACATTCACACTAAACTGGCATTTTTTTTTTAATTTTTTATTTTCCTAGTCAGACAAACTTGATGGCTAGCCAATGCTGACATCTGGATGATGTCAGAATCTGACGTACTGTTTTGCAACTGCACAGATGTTCTTGATGTGCTCTACAGCTCTGCAGAAGCACATATGTCCTACGAACATCTGCAAGCTGAACTGGAACATAAACGGACTGTGAAGTCTCTTAGCTTAAATACAGTGCAGTTTTCCAAAGTTTCCAAATGCAGTGGTGGATCAGATTGCAATTGAAATCTTGACTTGCTGCATATGTGTAATTAGTGCTTTCTTTGTTTTTACTGCATTTTTAAAGTTTTGTCATAAAGAAACTGGACTTTTAGACTAAGAAATGTGTGCAGTTGCAGTTATTTGAAAGTATATGTTTTTGTGTGTGGTAAGAGAAGGCTTTCTCCTCCAGGCTTTGAATTCAAATGTAGTATTTGTAATGCTCTTGTGTTTATATATTGTAGTATGTTGCAAGCCAGGGAATGTTACTAGGCAATTTACTTTTCAACCCTGTGCCATTTAAGCTGAAAAAATATGTTTTTTTATTGGAATAAGGGGTTAAAAAATAAAATCAGGAACAGCTGGCTTAACAAAATATTTAATGTTAGCTGAAGAAATTGTTGTGGCATAGTATTTTGTGAAAGAAAACTAGAATATGCCACTAATATCTGACTTACAGTTTATGTTTTTATATACTGTAAATTTTAGTTTTCTTGGAGTGACTATAGTTTGTGACCCAGGTATCACAGCAGATGGAAATAGTATGGGGGATGGGAATACCATGACTCTGCCTGTCCACTACATTTTTTCCAAAGTAAATTTCTGCAGGAAAGGAGGGGAAGGGGGCTTTGTACTGCATCCGTAGGGTGCACAGTACAGTATGGGTGCCAGGAGAACTAGGTCTAAGACCAGATGCGGAGGTGATCAGAAGGCTGTGCTGGTCACTGGCTCTCAGTGCTGGGTTGAGGGGGCCAGTGGGGTGATCAGGCACTACCTGCCAGAGTAGGGGTCTACCAGACCACTAAAGACTTGTCTGCTATAGGCAGGTAGGGGTTAGGGAAGGAGAAACACTGGACCACCAAAGGAATTATTTCATTTTCCAAACAAGGATGGGGATCAGGGCTGGTGAGAGACAGCAGGATCACCAGGAAGTGTATTGTTTTTAAACAAGGATGGGAATTGGCATGGGAGGGGGACATGGTCCAGCACACTGAGCCACTGCGGTAGCATGTAGTGGAGTCCATAATGGGCATAGAAATTACCTTGTAGTGCAGTGGGTGCATCTGCATCTGAATCTTTGTTTTATTATTCGCCCATAGGGGTGCAGAACTAACCAGTGTGTGCTGCGCATTACCCCTGTGGTTGGTCTTTAGCCTGTACCCTTGTAGCGCAGCACAAAGCATGGTGAACACTGGCTGGATGCCACACTACCATGGCTGATATTCAAATGAATTGTGCAGTCAGTTCAGATCGTGCTATTCACTTGAATATGGTGCCGGAGCCAGTTGTCCCCATTTTGTCATGTGGCACCCCTATGTGCATGTGCAGCTTGCTGGCTTTGAATATGGGGTCCATAATGCCTTACCTATTAGATAAGTACAGTTTGATTTGGGTGTAATGGGTTATGTGGGTATATAATTACATAATGACACTAATTTAAGGTTGGAATGAACTCTAGGTTTTGAAAGAATTAATGAAATAAGTGTTGCATTACCTACAATATTTAGTAGATCAATAGCATGGGAAAGTAAAAAAAATGAAAATAGCTAGAGGCAATAAAGCTAAAATACAATTGGTGAAAATCTAGTGTTTTTTTAACTCTTATGATACAGTAGCTTCTCTTTAACTCTGTCTTTTCCTCTAGAACTCTGCTTTCTTTACTCCTGTGTTGCATTACCATTTGTGTCTCTCTGCTGCTCTCTCTACTCAAGCTACTTTACATTCCTCATTTTTATGTTTGCTTGCACGCATGTGCAAGAAACATAGTGCCATCATCCGAGTTTTCGGAGGTGTGGCAGGCACCCTGTCTTCCAATTCAGTCAGTGTGTTTGCAGGCATGGCCACAGTTCCCCAATGAATGCTGCAGCTGTCTGTAACAGCAGTTGAAAATGCAGTGCCTTACAGTTGAAAGGGAGAGCTTCGCCTGAGTGAGCAGTGATAAGATATCACGTGCTCATGCGCTCCTCCCACACACACACACATATTGCATGCTCATGCTTCCCCCCCATGCACACACTGTATGGCAGACAGGGGTGCCCAATCCCCCGTCGGCTTTGCTGCGCTTCCCCCCAGCAGAGTTCCAGGTGCCATGCTGGGAGCCCACCCCAGCGTGGCAGCAGTCTGTATGGCCAACAAGGTTGACCAATCCCCCATCAGTTCCACTATTTCCACCCGAGACTAATGGGTGCCACGCTGGGAGCCCACCCCAGCATGGCAACATTCCGTATGCCAACAGGGCTGCCCAATCCCCCATTGGCTCCACTGGGCCCCCCAAAAAACAGCCTTCCAGCAGCCATGCTTGGAGCCCACCCCAGTGTGGCACAAGTCCAGCGTCGTCTTCCTAAAAAAAAAAAAACCCTGAAAGAAAAAACCTTCCCTCGCTGACTGGCCTGACCCCTCCTCCCCCCACACATGCCCACCCTCTATGCCACCTGCCTCCCCACACCCTCACCTCACCCCATACTTACCTCCGGAGTCCAGCGCGACAATCTGCAGTGGACCGGGATGACGTCTGCACTCTTCAAAACCAACTGCAAACTGAAGAAATGCTGGTAAGCTGTACAATGGAATAAATAGGGAATTTTCAACTTTGATGCATATCTCAGGCATTTTGGGGAATTTTTTCACCAAATTTTCAACATGGGGTTTTTGGGACCCCACCTCATGAATTCTGTCACTGTCATTTTGTTAATCAGGCCCGAAAGATGATTTTGCGGTCACTGCGTGGAACCACCTTTGGGGACATATTTATGAAAAGACAGTGTCACAGTTCATGAGATAGGCCCCCAAAAACCCTATGTTGAAAATTTGGTGAAATAATTCCCACAAATGAGTGTTTCACTAGCATGCATTGCGCTGTTCCTACGCACGCTCGTAAGTTCGTGAATTTTCAATATGTTCACTCCAGATTTTCAACATTGCCATTTTACCACACTGCTTATAAGCAGTACAGCTGCCATTTTTCACATCTCACCCAAAACGTGTTTCCACCCATGTAGCGCACAATGGCACAGTCAGTGTGCGAAATCAATGTTCGGGACAGATTAAGAAAATCACAGTAACACTGTTCATGAGCAGAGGTGTTAAAATGGCTATGTTAAAAATTTGGTGAAAAAAGTCCATGTAATGACTGTGTTACGAGCGACCATTGCGCAGTTTCCACGCACCCTCGTAAGTTCATGGATTTCTAATATTTTCAGTCCAGATTTTCACCACTGCAATTTTTCCACACTTCCTTATGAACAGTACAGCTGTCATTTTTCACACCATGGCCGAAATGTGTTTTCGCACTTCCAGCGCAGAAATGCGTGGTCGTGTGGGAAATCACTGTTCAGGACAGATTAAGAAAATCACAGTGACACTGTTCATGAGCGGAGGTTCCAAAATCCCGTGTTGACAATCTGCTGTAAAAAATTCCCAAGCTAATCGCATTATGGGTGTGCATTGCGCATTTTCTACACACGCTCGTGACTTCACCAGTTTTTTTTATATTTTCACTGCAGATTTTCAACGTTGTCATTTTTTGCACCTCCCCAAGAACAGTACAGCTGTCATTTTTCACATCCTGTTCGAAATGTGCTTTCTCACCTGTGGTGCCAAATGGCATAGTCACTGTGCGAAATCAGCTTTCCGCTAACGAACTGACATTGCCACTGTTCATAAGGTGGGGTGCACAAAAAAACCATGTTGAAAATTTGAAGTGAAAATGCCAACGAACGCCTGAGGTGTTAGGGTTTCCTACCATAACGCCCCACCCTGTAGAGATTGACAGGCATCAGGGGTGTGACTTGGTATTCTCACCTGTAATGCTCATACCATTCCACACCCTGCAGCCAGTGAGAGGCATCGAGGTGTGCCTTGGACTCTTCAGCCCCAAAGTTTACCCCATTCTCCTATACAGCACCCATCTCGCCGTATTTCCTAATGGAATGGGCAGTGTTGGGTAAGTTACTTTTTCTATTACTTTCTATTTCTTTTGAAAACTTGTTCCAGGAAGCTGTGTGCAGTCACTAACAAGGATGGATAAGTACTAGAAAAAATAATACTCCTTACAATTATAGTTACTTATTTCTTTTTATACAAAAACAATACAAAAATAACAAATAACTACAAAAGATGACATGTTTTGAAAGTAATATGTTAGTTACTAGTTACTTTCAAATAAATGTACTCAGTTACAGTTATGTATTTCTTTTGTAAAAAAAAGACATAAGTAATTATAACTGTAAGGTGTGTTACATCTCCCAGTACTTTTCCATCCTTGCTAGTGACTGCACAGAGCTTTCTGGAACAAGTTTACAAAAGTAATAGAAAGTAATAGAAAAAATAACTTACCCAACACTGGGAACGGGGTGAGCATAAGGGCCAAAGACCCCAAGGCATACCGTGACACTCGTCGGTGTCTGCAGGGTAGGGTGTGATGAAATGGCGTGGCCGTTATGCCTGACAACCCAAAGGCACACCCCAATGCCTGTCAGTCTCTGCAAGGTGGTGGTGGGGTTGGCTTCACTTTAATACTTCACTACCATTCCTATTATGCAGCTCTCTAACTCCCTACACTACCAATGCCAATGCCAGCAAGCAATCATTTGGCATTGACAAATGCTTGTTGCCTTTATTTTAACAGATCTGGTCAGATGTTGACTGACTACCTTTCAGATAAGTATCTCATCTTGTTTAATTCTAACCCCTAATCTCTCCTCTAGAACGTCTGACACTTTTGTCTCCACATCCTACTCTGTGCTTTCCTTTTAGATACTACCAGAATACTCCAAACACAAGCCAATCCAACCCTGGTAATTGTGACTTGAACAGAGCAGGTAAGTCATATTTAATTTAGGGGTCAAAATTTGGTTTTACGGCCACTAGTCAGCAGGGCTAGTGACTGGGAAAATTGATTTTCTTGTTTGGTAACAATGTAAAAATTCCCACAGACTTCTCCACTGGCCCTACTGATGTACTTACCAAAGTGTTTCCTTCTCCAGTACAAATCCACAGGGCTAGCTAAAGGAAAATCTTACTAGCTAGATACAAAATCTGCTACATTTAGGTAGTGGGACAGTGACAATTTTGATGCGAGTGAAGGAGGTAGGGCTAGTGTCATGTGCCAAGGAAGGAAGTCGGGCTATTGTTGGGGGCTGGGGGGATAGTGTCTGGAGAAGTAAGATGCTAGTGTCTTGGGCTTTGGAAGACAGGTCAGCTAGGGTTGGGAGTTGTGGAAGGAGGGAGGGGGCTAGTTTCAGAGTGGAGGGAGAGTGTAGAGGAGGGTGTATGTGTGTCTCAGGTGTCTGAGGAGGTGGTATCCAGAGGGGACCTTGCACAGCAGGTGTGTAACAAGTGTATATATGACTCTCAAATGGGTAAGGAGGAAGGGGTGTGATTTCTGGGAGTCAGGGGGGCTCAGAAGGGAAGGAAGTGACTTCCATGAGCTTAGACAAGTGGGATGCCTAGAGAAGGAAGGGTGTTCAAAGAGATTGTGGTGAAAGAGAAGGAGGGGTGGTGTGCGGGGGTTGAGTCGGGAAGTAGAGGCAGGAGGTTGGTGTCTGGGGCAATGGAGGGAGCCAGGGTAGAGTTGGGACTGTGTAAGGTGTACAGTCAAGGGGACTACTGTCATGGGGGGCTGTAAGGAAAACATGCTAGTGTCAGGTGCTATGGAGGGAGGGGGCTAGTATTGTGGAGGCTGTGGAGGGAGGTGGCAGGTGTTGGGTGCTGTGGACAGCGGTGGCTGATGTTGGGTGCTGTGGACAGTGGTGGCTGGTGTTGGGTGCTGTGGACACAGGTAGCTGGTGTTGGGTGCTGTGGACAGTGGTGGCTGGTGTTGGGTGCTATGGACACAGGTAGCTGGTGTTGGGGGCTGTGGACACAGCTGGCTGGTGTTGGGTGCTGTCAATAAAGGTGAGCTGGTGTAGGGTACTGAGGAGTCAGGTGTGCTAGTGTTGGGTGCTGTAGAGGGAGGGGCTAGCGTTGGATACTGTGGAGGCAGGTGGCATAGTTTCGGATGCTTTGGAGGGAAGGGGCTCATGTTGGGTACATAACACTGTGGGGATGATTAAACACCAAAAGCATGAGTGAATAAAGTTTTCAGACCCTGCTTAAAAGCCTCCACCCCTGGGATGCAACGAACCACCTCTTGGTCATGTGGTGTTGGACCCACTTCCCTCCCTGTGCCCCTCACTAGGGAATCCGTTGAAAGTAATACACAAGGTGAACTACGAGGAACTGTTTAGCCTGAGCAACAGTTAAAGGACATGGGTGATATTGATTTATTTTGGCCTGGTAATGAGAGCTATTTTCAGACTCGAACCTACCTGGGCGTTTGTTGAAGGTCTCCTGACCAGACCTGACTTTGTTTATGAGATTTGATAGAAGAATGTAGGCACATACAGAGAATAATGAACCCCCTACCATGCAGAACAAGCCCCACTGACTGAGGTTAGTGACATAATGGGCACGAGAGCAAAGCTTGAGTGCCCTCAGGATGTCGCTTACCTCACAAATTGTGAGGTTACCAGAGCATTCTGCAATGAAGTGGGTTCATTATATATAAGGATATGAGCAGGGAGTTTCCAAAACATACAAGTGACAGGCAAACCCCCTCATAAATGTTGAGTTTAAAACAGCACTCGGTACTGTTTTTTTACTGGATGCTATTTTGAAATTGGTGCTTGTGAGGGGGTTTTCCTGCCCCTAATCAGATTGTGCTCCAGGCCCCGTGTCTGGTTTGCTGGAGCGTGAATGTGACTGCACAGCTGTTCAGAGATATAATTCATGTTCTAAATGGTGAATTATTTCTCTGAGCATTCGAAAAAGGTGGACTACTGGGTTTAGAAACCACTGCAGAAGCTGGCTTTGTATTGATATTCAGGATGGCCTAATTGCAACCCCCTCAGCCCAGAGCATGGCCACCTGCTCGATCTGTCAGCTGCACAATACAGCAGGAAAGCACCGAGTAAGAGGGAGTGCCTTGAGTGACAAGTCTCATTGGTAATGTTAGGAAAGATTACTTTCTGCATTTCGAGAATAACATTTAGAAAATGGGTCTCATAAAACCTGCACCCTGATTGGCTAAGGCCCCTTGCCACAGGTGTTTTTTTTTTAACAATACCCGATAAAAAAACAAGTCCCAATTTGGGGTGCCCCATTACTTACAATATTACTGAGCACCCCAAATTGTCACACCGAGCAGCTGCCATTGTTTTGCCTCACTCACTGACTCACCAGCTCCCCCCCACCATGACACCACTCTCTACCAAAGAGTCATTAACTCCCAGCGGAATGCTGCTTCTGTTCCTCCACGACTCCTCACAGAAAAAAAGAAATACATCCTGATTTGCACGCTTACTTTTATTTCCCAATGTCGGCTCGCTCAACCTCCCGTAAAGTGAAAGCGCCTGATCTTCCTTACGGTCCCGCTCGTGTTACATTTTTATTGCCAGCACAGTGCTACAATAAATTAACCTAGTGCACCCCTCAATGGATAAAACACACTGTTTTTCTTTACAGTTTACTTTTTTGTAATGCTGCCAGCTCCCTCGATTTTCATCCAAGTAATATTCCCGACCATCCTGCTAAGTCGCGCACTCTCATGTGCCTGTCAATTTCCACCCAAAAAGAAGCCATGTAGGATCACCAGAGAAGTAAATGGATTTGTTTTTTTTTCTTCTTTGGGACTTGGTACAAACAGATTAACACACAGCTCAAGATACAACACTCATGTTTTTGTTTTACTGCTGGAGGTGGACACCAGACAGAATGACTCAGTTATTGGGGGGCAACAGTAAATGGAACAGCACACAAACACAGGGACTACTTTACAAAACAAAAAAAATGGTCACACTTTTTGAGTTTTCAGAGGAAGTTCCTCTAATATTTGATTACTTAAAATTTACACACATGTCCATTTTCTAGTGTAATAATATCCTCCAGGGTGGGCATTATGGGATATAACGGTCTTTCCAGGGGCTGCGGTGTCGGGCCTCATTACAACCCTGGGTCGTCCATTATATCCCAATAATGCCCACCTTGTCAGGTATTATTACTTACATACCGCTCTGCCCCCCCATTACAGTGGCAGCATTCTGATGCTGACAAACACTGTTTGTTGGAGGATCATTAGAGGTCAAGGAAGCTCAAACATCCAAAGCACTGCTCTCCCCCCTCTGCTCAAATGCGCAACTAGCACCCTTATACTGCGCTGCCCCACCCTCCTCTTCCCCACTACCATTAAAAGAATCTGTACAAATGGTGGGGGCCACTATCCACCCACATATGGTTGTATATATTTACAGATTCTTTTAATGGTAGTAGGAGGAGGAGGATGGGGCAGAGCTCTTATATGAGACAGGAGGAAGTTGCAGTGGAACAAAGACAAGGCCATGGGAGCTAGTGAGCCACATTAATCCAAGGCAGGGAGGTCTGGAGTAGTTAAGGGGTATGGCCATGGGAACAGAACTGGGGTGGGCCAGAGCAGCTCAGACCTAGGGTTATCTTGGGGCAGGGCTCTGGGAGCTAGGGAGCAAAGTAGACCAGGGAAGTCAGAGGCAGAGGGAGCAGGGGCGGACTATGGATAGAACCAGGGCAGATGGTGGCTAGTGCAAGGTGGAACCTAGTGGTCTAGGGGCAGGGCCATAGGAACTGAGGGCCCACCAGGACATCCTAGGGATGGTGCAGGGTGGAGCTGGGATAGGTGGGAGCCAATGGGTGGGCTAGGGCTGAGGGAGGAAGAGTGGTGGCTCAGGCATAGTAGAGGAGCTGGGGTGGTCCACAGGCAGGACCAAGGGAATGGGGTGACCCAAGAGGACGGCATGGGTGAGGAGAGGCTGGTGCTGGAATGGGACAGAGCCATGTTAGCCTGGAAGGGGCAGGTAAGCCTGGGACAAGGGGAGCTGGTGTGGTCCGGATGAAGGTCCATTAGAACGCAGAGCACCAAGGTGGGCCAAGGTAGCCTGGTGCTAAGACAGGGGGAAGCTTGTGTTGTTCTGCAGCAGGGCTATGGGAGCTGGAGGTGAGGCAGGTTGGCCTGGGTTGCCTGTAGCAGGGGGAGCTGATTCCTTTGGCGGGGATTGGAGGTGGGGTGGTGGGGGCCACTATCCACCTACGTAATGGTCATATATATTTACAGATTCTTTAAATGGTAGTGGGGGGAAGAGGAGGGTGGGGCAGTGCAGTATAACGGTACTAGCTGCGCATTTGAGCAGACTAACTTAATAGACCATAAGGCTTGTTTCTGCTGGCAGATTTTGTATACAGTACCACTAGTCTTCTTCCATACTTTCTAGTTTCTGAGAAATTAAGGCACACATTGGTCATGTTTCTTTGTTGTAAAGTCTACTTTGATAAAATAAATTTCAAATATATCTCTCTCTATCTCTGTCTCCTGGATTTCAGCAGGACAGACTTCGTTAAGATGAAAGACTAATTCAGGAAGGCTATGCAGGGATACGATGACATAAGATGAGTAGTGGAACAGTGGGATAAGATAAGGGAAGCCCTGCACTTGGTAGCAAATCATTGTGCCAGGCCCTGCAGCAAGAGCAAAAGAAAGAGGAAACCACTGTGGTTCTTGAGGGGAGTAGCAGAGCTAGTAAGAGGAAAAAGATGGCATTTCTGAGGTACAAGGCAACACAAAGCAAGGAGGACAGGCAAGGATACTTGGAAAAATGAAAGGAAGCGAACAAGGCAGTAAGGACAGCGAAGGCCAAAACCAGAGAAAAGCTAGCTAAATCGGTAAAGGAAGGAGGGAAAGCATTCTTTGGTTATATTAGTTAGAGAAGGAAGACAGGGGAGGGATCATGAGACTTGGGGCAGAGGGAGGCAGGGTAGTGGAGAAAGACTTCTATAAACAAAACAAGTAGAGCACTCACACCTCAAAAATAGTAACAAGGGCACCGGTCTTCTTATAACAAAATATTTATTACATTAACACTGGCATAATAAAGAGCAACCTGACGTGTTTCGGATGACTGCTGATCCTTTATCAATGGTGAGGGGATGGTTGCATTAGTAACAGGGCTGACATCTGAGAGTATGGAGGGGCACCACAGAGAAAGAACAATGGGTCAAAGGAGGGGGCAAACTAGACCGGAAGCCAGCTGATGAAGGGTGGATGCTAGTAGAGCCTAGCAAAAGAGGAGCAGCAGTAGGCAGGAGGGAGGAGACAACACATAGTAAGGCAAAGAGAGTAGGGAACATGTTTGCTGTACTACCGACACATGGGGAAGAGGACGCAGGAGATTGCACAAGGGATAGTACTCACGAAGAGGAGGGGTGAGAGGCATTGCTAGTGGAGAGATTGAGCATGGTGTGGCAGAGGGAGGGATAATACTTGGAAGGGAGAGAAAGGAGAGGGAGGTTGGCAGTCAAACAAGAGGAGGGGCAGGTATCTCAATTGAGAGGGGTGGGGGGAAGACATTGGGGCAAATGGTAAAAGCACTATCTTAAGTGGCCCTGGGAATGAGAACCTGGGTGGCAGGGTGGCAATGGGCACAAAGAAAGAAGAGGGTGTGTACTGGTGTTGGGGGACTCCATACTCAAGGGGATCAGATGAGGCAGCAAAGGGGGAGAGACACAGTCAGATATGGGTGGAGTCCATACTGGGATTAAAGGTAAACAAGGCAGGGCAGGCAATCCTAAGGTGCAAGAGGAGGGGAAGGAGGAAACCGCACATTGTAGTACATGTGGGGACAAATCACCTTGCGGGGGACACAGTTGAGGTAACAAGGTAGAGGTTTCAGGAAGTGGGATGGTTGTGTGAGGAGACTGGGGAGTCTGCAGCCTTCTCAGAGGTGCTTCCAGTACCCTGTGCAAGCACAGTGAGAAAGGAGAGGATTAGGGAGTTGAATACATGGTTGGTGGCATGGTGTCATACTAAGGGGTATGGGGTTGTGGGTGGCTGGGGCTGTACCTGGCATAATAACAATCTGTTTTCAAGGGATAGACTGCACCTGAGTGAGGAGGGGAAGGCGGTATTAAAGCAAAGACTGGAGCAATATACTGTGATAAAGGTGGATTTAAACTGGGGGGTGGCAAGTGGACAGCAGGTAGGCAGGGATCAGATAGAGTGAAGTCACAGCCTGCCCCCTCAAGCTAGCAGGGGAGGACTTGGGGCAGCCAAACAGGTAGACAGTGGAAGGAAAGAGATGGAGGGCAATGAAGGGAAAGGGGCATGATGGAGGGTGGTCTCGCTGAATGTGAGAAGCTTAGGCAACAAATCAGCTGAGCTACAAGCACTTTTGGCATTGTGGAGGGTAGATATTGCAGCTGTCATGGACATGTGGGCAGGTGAGCACCGGGACTGGGATCTGACAATCCTAGTATACAAATTATACAGGAAGGACCATAAGGAGGGGGTGGGTGGGGTGGCAGTCTGTGTGAGGGACAGGATCAAATGCACAAGGGATGAGGGGGAAGAAAGGAGAACAGAGGCAATCTGACTGCAGCTCCTAGACTCAAGAAGTAGGAAACTGAGGATTGGGGTGGTATACAAGCCGATGTCCCAGTCTGAAGAGCTTGACCAGGAATTATCGGGACAAATCAGAAAGGTATGTAAAAAAAGGAAGGTGGTCATCGTGGGGGATTTCAACTTGCCAGGGGTTGACTAGAACATTCCAGTGACCTCCAGTGCTAGGGAACCAGTGCTCCTTGACGCAGTCCAGGAGGGACTCCTGATGCAGTTGGTCAGTGTACCTATTAGGCTAAAGAACACTTTAGCTCTGGTATTGACTAATGGGGAGGCAGTAAGAAAACTAAGGGTGGAGGACCCACTAGCTGACAGTGATCACCAAACGGTGTGGTTTAATATCATGATGTGCATGGAGCCAGAGAAATCAGTAACCCGGGTGGTAAACTTCAGGGAAGTGAACTTTCTGAGGATGCGGGTAGAACTGAAAAGGAAACTGGAAGGCATAAGGCAGGAGATGGACACAGAGCAGAACTGGGACATTATTAAATGGGATTACAGAGGCAACGGGAATCTGCACCAAGACACAGAGTAAGAGGATCAGAGCAAGGAAACCATGTTGGTTGAACAGTGAGGTAGTGGAGGCAGTGAGGGCAAAATGAGAGGTGCACCAGAGGTATAGGAGGATGGGAAAAGAAGGGGACAGGTAGAAGTACACAAGATGGTCCAGGGAGGTGACCAGAAAGTGAGAGAAGCCAAGGCCCAGAGGGAGTTGAGATTAGTGCAGGGAATTAACCGGGGGGTGGAGAGACTTTTTCAGATACGTCGGGGAGAAAAGGAAGTGCAAGGAGACAATAGTGAGGATATAAAAGGGTGGGGAGTGGACAGAAAAGGGTGAGGAACATGCAGATTCACTGAATGATGATATGGAGTGATGGTGAAATAACCATGGGGAGGGGGAGGGTTCTCAACTTCTGGCTCAATGTTTTTTTTTTTTGTTTTTTTTTTGATGGGACAAGCTGTGTATCCCCTGCTGCACACATTATAGTCAGTGCAGCTCACATATTAAACAGTAATGCATTAAAAATATTTAAACATTTATAAACAGCCGGGCACTTGTTTAAATATTTTTAATGCATTACTGTTTAATATGTGAGCTGCACAAAAACAGTAAAGATTTAAAAATAAAAAGTACCTGAGCATTATTTGTTTGACTTAAGGGTGGGGGTCATGCATGTAATGAAGAGGCAAAGGGAAGGAAGACAATTAACAGAAACCATACAAACTGCGGGCAGCTTTTAAAAGGGGAATATATGCGATGGGAAAGGTGGGACATAAAGGGCAAGGCAATAGCTGAACACATAAATTAAATTTTGGGAAGTGAAAATTACCCCCCCAAAAAAAAAATTTAGAAGGAACACCTGGCTGAAATACCTGGGACTGCAGGGATGGATGAGAGTGATGATTTGAATTTTGATACATTTTGTGACTCAACAGTTATTGCTTAAAATGCACAAAATTGCATCATTTAACACCTATATTTTCAACATTTTCCAGGGGGGCATGCCCCCGGACACCCCTAGAAGTGTTTGGGAACCCCCCCACCACCAAATCCTGGCTACGCCCCTGTGGTAAATGGGGTTAGCTCACAGGAGGGACTGGTAACAAGTGACGTACCCCAGTAATCAGTGCTGGGACCAGTACTCTTCAATGTCTTCATAAGTGATGTTGTAGAGGGTCTAGATGGGAGGGTTAGCCTGTTTGTAGATGATACACAGCTATGTAACAGGGTAGATTCACAGGAAGGTTTAGAAAAAATGAGGATGGATCTGAAGAGGCTAGAAAACTGGTCCAAGGAATGGCAGTTGGATTTCAATGCAAAAAAGTGCAAGATTATGCACTTAAGGAGGGGGAATTCTAGGGCTGAGTATGAACTAGACTGGGTAACACTGGAGGCCACCACAGAGGAAAGGGATCTAGGGGTAGTCATAGAAGATGACATCAAAGTGGCTAAACAGTGTGACAAAGCAGTTGGAAAGGGTGACAGAATGCTAGGGTGCATAGAGAGGGGTATAACAAGTAGGAGGGAAGTGATGGTACCATTGTACTACTCCCTAGTATGGCCTCATCTGGAGTACTATGTTCAGTTCTGGAGGCCCCATCTCCAGAAAGACAGACAGGATGGAGACTGTGCAGGGAGTGGCAACAAAAATGGTGTTGGGAACGCAGCATAAGTCGTATGAGAAGAGACTCAGAGCTCTAAGTATGTACTCCCTGGAGAAAAGGGGGGGGGCATGATAGAGACTTTCAAATATTTAAAGGGGATCAACAGGATATCAAAGGGGAACATCTTTCACCTTTTTTTTTATTTGTTTAGTTTTTGTTAACCAGGTAGGTGCACTAGCCAGCAGTGTGACTATTTTCAGGCACAACCCAAGAGAGTACATAACATCATGAAACATAGGTACAGAACATACTGGCCCAGATATTCAAACTGCGCCAGTCTGAGGCGCAAGCCCCTGCGCTGCTCAAAATAGTTGCGCAGGGGTGTGGCCGGGGTGATATTCAAAGGAGTTGCGCTGTTGAGCAACTCCTTTGAATATCACCCCGAGCCACAGCACTTGGCAAGATGATGCAGTGGAACTTGCGCCACTGCTAGTTGCCAGAGTTGAGCATTAAACTTGCGGTGGCGCAAGCAACACTATGCGCCATGCTCAAATTTCCGATATTCAAAAGGTGACATGCAAATGGGGCCATAATTTATGCAAGGCGCGGGGGGCCATTTGCATCTATTTATGTTGTTGCATGCCATTTGCATGTAGATGCGCCGATCGGACTTGCTCTGGCCACCCTGCCAGGCAGCAGCCGTCGGGGACCACAAGACAATGCAGCCCGATCGCAGGGCATCACAGTTACATGACCCCCACACATCTCCCACAGCCCGATCGCGGGCAGAAACGTACATGTCCCCCCACACACATCTCCCACAGCCCGATCGCGGGCAGAACCTGTATGAACCCCCAGTGCCCCATCGGGGCAGAATGTAACCTCCCCAACCTGAATAACTCCCTGGTGGTCCAGTGGACCGTAAGCCGATCAGGGCAGAATGTCACAGCACAACCCCCAAACATCTCCCTGGTGTCTAGTGTCCCCCCCCACCCACACAAGCCCCTCCACCCACTCCCCCATAGCCCGTGAGCGACAGCATCCACCGCCTGCCGCCCGCGCCCGCTGACTGACTGTCCGGTAGGGCTGCACGCCATTGGTGCAGAGCTACAGCCAATGGGCGTGCAGCCCATACCGTACATGACAGTCCAGATTTCTGAAGAGTATTAAGTGCAGATAAATCATTTATTACACAAGTTTTCCATTGCATATTCCATTAATGCAATTCTTCTGTTTTTGCTTTTGTAGGGGGCATTTGTTGGTCACAAAAATGAATAAAAGTTTAATTTTCTGATATTTTTTGCTAATTATAGAAAATCAAAAAGGTATCTAGAAATGAAACACCTCTCATTTTGTAGATATTTTTATGCCAAACAACTTTTGTGCTCAAAGTACCATACTATCATTTTTTTCTTTTAAGTTATTTGCATTTGTTTGATGAAAAAGTGCAAAACACTGGAAGTTTCTGCTGTTTTTCATTAATTATGAAAAAACTAAAATGTATCTATAAATTAAACACCACTCATTTTGCAGATATTTCTGTGCTAAACAACTTTCATGCTCACAGTACCATGCTATGAGTTTTTGTTTTAAAGTTATTTGCATTTGAATATGGTTAATACTGCTACTGAGGCTGAACATTCTAAATGACATAAGCACTGTGTGGATAAATAGTTGATGACATAAGCACTGTATACATAAATGAAATGTATGTACACAATTACTCAGATAAATGGATTTATCCCACTCTGTTTATCTCCACCCCATTGCATAATTTTTTTTAATTTTATTTATTTATTTGAATCTAGGATTACAAGTACCTTTGAGCCAAGGCTCGTTTACAAAGGTTCCACATCAGGTGAGGTACAATTCAAACAAGACATTGAATAACAGTATAACAGTGGGTTATAGGCAGTTACATATAATTTTATACATTCAATACAGTGGCAAAAATGCCAGAAGAAGGTCTGGTAACAAGGTTGACACAGTATGGAGGAGAGACACACTAATGGGGTGCAACCATCGGCACTCGTCAAATATCAATTAAAGTGCTACAGGGTAGGGAAGGAGGGTGGGAGGAGGGGATGAGGGGAGGATGAATGGGTGTATGGGAGAGGGAGTTGAGGGGGGAAGAGGGTTAAGTGCCAGGTGGAAAGAGCAAAGAGGAGAGGGGAGAACAATTAGGAAGGACAGTCACAGGAGCTAGATGCAGATAAGATGGGATGGAGACTGGATTTGAACGGAACAAGCTTTGGCATTGAGGCGATGTCAGTGCTGAGACCATTGAACCAGCTGGGAGCTCTGTGTGCAAGCGAACTTTGCCCTTGTGTGGTGCAGAAACATGGGATATGCAGAAGATGGGATTCAGAGCCCCTGGTGATGCAAGTAGTCCGCGTTGGGCAGAGGAGAGCTTGGACACCTGGGGGAGCAAGGCCTAGTGTTATTTTCTTTGTCATAAGGCAGGTTTGGTACTTGATCTGGTTTGAAAGTTGAAGCTAGCCAGTCTGCACGGAGAGATCACACATGTGGATGAGGCAATGGGCACTGGTTATGAGATGGCAAGCTTTGTTTAGTGCAGTGTATATATGCCTGAGGGCAGTGGCAGAGGCAGAGCCATAGATGATCAGGCCATAGTCGATTATTGAGATGACTGAGCTCTGTACTGCAATCCTTAAGGTATCTGAGGTAAGGCATTGCATGTGCCTGAAGAGTATGCCAATGCGAGTGTTGGCAGCCTTGGCAATGTTGTTAATGTGTGTAGCATATGCTAGGTTACAATCAATGGTAATACCTAGATATTTAAAGGATTGAACCTGTTCGAGGGTTGCACCAAGGCAGTTTTTGATCATGACGGGACTGAGTCTGTGTTTGTTGTACAGCTACAGAGGAGCATGGACTTGTTTTTTTTTGTAGTTGAGAACCAATTTATGTGTACTAAACCAAGTATCAATCAAGGTGAAGGCAAGCTGTAGATTGTTTTGAAGGTGGCCCGGATCCTTGTGAGTGGAGAGGATGACAGCATCATCAGCATAGAGGAGGAGGATTTGTGCTGGACACGATTGTGGAAGATCATTCAGAAAGAGGCTAAAAAGAAGTGGCCGAAGAATGGAGCCTTGAGGAACTCCTGAGTGAACAGGACGTGCATCTGAGAGAACATCAGCTATTTTCACTCTTTGGGAGCGGTTCTCCAAGTAGCTCTTGAACCAGGTAGTGGACTCGGGTGAGAGCCCAGCAGAACGTAGCTGTGTGATTAATAGATTATGATGTACAATGTCAAAAGCCGTGGTCGGGTCAATGAAGACCAACCCGGTTAGGAGGCTGTTGTTCAATGAGCTGTGGATAGCACTGGTGAATTCAAGGAGGACCGATGTAGTACTGTGACCTGTATGGAAACCATGTTGTTGGGGGAAGAGGATGTTGTGTTTGTCCAGGTATTCCGTTAGTTGGTCAGATACCATACGTTCAATGCCTTGGGGGGGGGGTAGTATGGAGATAGGCCAGTAGTTCACATGCAGATCCTTGTCCCCACTTTTGCGGACCGGGGTTACTGTGGCTGATTTCCATCTGTCGGGGAACTGGCAGAGGCGAGGGGGAGGTTGAAAATTTTTGTTAGTGGAAGTAGCATTTCATCAAGGGTGGGGGACACCAGCTTGAGGTCAAGTGAGTCCCCACTACGTCTGGATTTGGCGATTGCATTAGAGACATATTTACAGACCTCATGCACCCTGACTTCTTTAAAGTAGAATGGTGGGCGGTTGGAGGGAGGGGGTTGTGGGCTGGGGGGAGGAGAAGGAGGGTGGTCATCATTGAAGAAGTCCAAAGGGAGAACACTACTGAGGTCAGAGAATGCAGTATTGAAAGTATTTGCAATTGTGATAGGGTCAAGAGTTATGCCACCATCAATGACCAACATAGTAGGTGAAGTTTTTAGCTGCTTCCCAGTTACTTCTTTAAAATTGTCCCAGAAGGATTTTCCTTTACCGCAGGTGCTCATGAGGGTATCTCTGTAGTATGAATTTTTCTTCTGGCAGATTGATTTAGTGCAGTCGTTTCACGACCATTTATAGTTCTGAATATCGGCTTGATTGTCAGTGGCCCGTGTCCGAAGCCAGAGGAGGTCTCTTGCTTTCAGATCCGCAAGTAGTTCAGCGGAAAGCCAAGGATTGCAAAGGCCTTTGATTGTACTCCTTTTGAAAGGGGCATGGGTGTCACAGGCAGCATTGAAGGAGTTGATGAAAAAATCCAAGGCTGAGTTGACATCAGAAGCGTTGAATATAGGAGACCATTTGAGCTGTCGGAGGTGGGATTTGAGGTGTTTCAACTGACCAAGTGGGAGGACTCTACTATTGATTAATTTGGGGGAAGGGCTTGTAGAATTTATTCGATCATTCGCAGATGACTGGGGAATGGTCACTTAGTGTATCTGGAAGGACAGAAACATCAGAGATGTGGGAGGGATGGCTGGTCAGTATCCAGTCTGGGAGAGTGCTTGCACCAGTTTTATAATTATGTCTTGTGGGGGATACTACCAGCTGTGCCAGGTTGGCTGCTGAGATGGCATCCTTGATGCCCCCTGTGTCAGCGGCTAGCCAATTGATGTTAAAATCACCCATTAGGATCGACTCTGAGTCAGGGGAATGGGCATGGATGAGGTCCAAGACTGAGTTGAGGCCTTTACCTTGTTCTTTTGGAGGAATGTAAACAGCAGCAACAGTCAGTGCTTTGTTGTGAGCCCCCAGCAGAATTTTAATAGGTAGGATCTGTGTAGAAGAATCCGAGAGGGGGGAAGGTAAGCGGTGACCCAGGAGGGTGTCTTTGAGATATAAAGCACAGCCTCACCCTCTTTTTGTACTCCTGTCAAGTCTGAAGACATTGTACCCAGGCAGTGCAATGCCATGTCCGGAATTTTGGGTGATAGCCAAGTTTCAACAATTGTAAGGATATCAGGGTTGTGTTGGTTAGTGAATATTTGCAGGGCATCAAGTTTAGGCAGGAGGCTGCAGATGTTGAGAGATGCAAGGGTGAGAGTCCCAGGGTGCCTCGATTGATGACCAGGGCAAGGAATTTTAGGCCCAGGATTTGGGTGAACATTCTCAGATAGCAGCAGCAGGAGTAGCCCCACTGGTATAACTCCCTCCCTGCCAGTGTCTCAAACTCACTAACCTTAGCTTGCTTTAAGCCCAAGCTCAGAAACTTCCTGCTTAGCTCTCGCAAATGCAACTGCCGCTAGCCTAGTGTAAAAAAAAAAAAAATATATATATATATACTCTGTTTGACAATGCTCACTGAGCGGCTCCCCCCCCCTTCCTTTCCCTACTAATTCCTCCTCCCCTATCTCCCTCCCTTCTACTCCCACTAGCTCTCCCCCGACCATAAGTTTTGCACCTTTTGTTATCTTTTGCTCGCTGGAGATTGTATTCTATTGTAACAAAATTGTAATTGAACTGTAACTTTTTTGTTTGTAAGTACTGTGTCCCTTGTACTACTGTTCTGATGTCCTCTTTGTGATGAGGTACCTTTGTAAATGAGCCTCTGGCTCAAAGGCTTCTAAACTGATGTTTAACTAAATAAATAAATAAATAGCAGAAACTTCAGAATGCACCATCTTAATTGTTGTAAGGCAGATTTGTTTACCCGTTTCAAGCACAGTTTATTGCAGTGATTTTGTCTTAACTCCCAAAGTGAAGTAATATGAGCCAGTGTTGAGAAAGGGAACAGGCAAACATACATCACCCTATCATGGTTCTTTGGGTGTTGCCAGCCATCCCCAGAGGAGAATGGGGGAGTATAGACAAGCTCAGTTGGAAGGGTACCAGAGTGGATGTAGATAAGGTCAATCCTGTAGCCTAGAGGAAGAGAGGGGTATGTAGCTCCAGGCAGGAAAAGCAGCGGTAGCAGGCAGCAAGAGAGAATGAGATGAAGAGGCAGAAGGGAGAAGGGGAAGAGCCACAGTGCTTAGAGGATGTGTAGAGAATAACCAAGAGGGTCTGTAGGGCAAGAGCCAGCCCATGGAGGTGAAGCAAGGAGAGGGAAAGGGAGCAGTGGTGGGGGGGTCCCAAGTAAGTGAGCCCAATGATGTTCACGCAGGGGGGATACCAAGGTTGAGTGGGTGGAGCCAAAGCCTATTTAATAAAAGTAGGAGGTGGGGGTGCGGGGATGAGTGCAAATTTTCTGAAAAAGTCAATGCAAAGCAGTGGGCCCTGAAGCCCAATGACTGAAACTCCAATACAGTCTATATATCTATCTATCTATAGATAGATAGATAGATAGATAGATAGATAGATAGATAGATAGATAGATAGATAGATAGATAGATAGAAAATATTTTTTCACCAAACAGAAGCTGGCACGTTCCTTGGGCCAAGCTCTTTGTACGTCCCCGGTTTTGATATATAGTGCAAACCCTGGGACGTAGAAAGAGTTTGGCCCAAGGAACATGCCAGCGTCTGTTTGTTGAAAAAATATTAATCCATTCAAAAGTTATTGCAATTTGAAGTTCCCATTATATCCTATGGGAAAATGTATATGTATATGTATATTTTGTGATGTCCATTGGAAGACTAGATGGCCCTAGGGAAGACCAGATGGCCCAAATTGGGATGACCATAGCTCAATAACATACTAACATACTAAAATGCCAGCAGAATAGGCCTAACAGTCTCTGGTGTCTGCTCATTTGGTCAGCCCCCACCCTGGGAGCTGACCTTGCTGCCCCCTCTCCCTCTGTGGCTTCTCCCTTCCCAGTCCCGGATATTCTCGCTGCACTGGTTTTTGCTTCCAGAACCCTTCCCCTGTACCTGTCCCATCCCCTCTTGAACCCCTCCACTGTTTCTGCCTCCACCAACCCCCTGGGCAGTGCATTCCATGGCTCCACCACCCTGTCAGTGAAGTAGCACCTCCTTCTTTCTCCCCTGAATCTTCCCCCTCCAGCTTCCACCCATGCCCTCTAGTTGCCCCCTTCCTTCCTTCGGAGCACACTGACTGCTCCTCCCCTATTTACCCCCTTCATGTACCTGAAGACCTCTATCATGTCCCCCGGTCCCGTCTCTCTTCCAATGCGTACATATTTAGCTCTTCGAGCCTCTCCCCATAGGTCCTATCCCCCAAGCCCCAAATCATTTTGGTTGCCCTCCTCTGGACCCTCTCCAGGAGTTCAATGTCCCTCCTTAAATGTGGCCTCCAAAACTGCACGCAGTACTTGAGGTGCAGCCTCACTAAGCAGTTATACAGTGGGAGTATCACTTCCCTCCTTCTGGAGGTGATCACTCTAGCGATGCATCCAAACATCCTGTTGGCCTTTGCTGCTGCCCTCCTACAAGTCTCCGAGTTGTTCATCTTGACGTCCACTACCACCCCCAGGTCCCTTTCAGCCATCGAGACTTGTAGCATTCCCCCCCTCCCAGGGTGTACTCTTGGCCTGGGTTTCTGGCTCCCAGGTGCAGTACCTTGCATTTCCCTGCATTGAACCTCAGCTTCTACTTTCAAGACCACCTTTCCAAAGCCTCCAGGTCCCCCTGTAGGGCCACCCTCCCCTCCTCCCCATCCACCACTGCCCCCAGTTTTGAGTCATCCGCAAAGAGGCTCATCTCACTCCTGATACCCTTCCTTATGTCAGAGACGTAGGCGTTGAACAGGAGGGGCCCAAGGACCGATCCCTGAGGGACTCCACTAATGACCCTCCTTGGGGATGAGACTATCCCGCCAACCACGATCCTCTGGGTTTTTACTTGAAATTTGCAGGGTGTTGAGGGGATGTCCTAGAGATATGAATTATGCTGTTTAGGTGTTGGAGAATTAATTGGTTCAGATATATTCAATGATGTTGTTGACGTTTTTCCCCATAGGATTACATTGCAGTCTGTGTCATGACTTTCGGAGCTGTTATCTCAGAAACAAAGTGAGATACAGACTTTTCGCTACTGGTGGCTTACAGCTAGAAAAAGATTTGAAATTGTAGAGTATGCCTGCAGAGGAATTTTTTCCATACATTGCAGGGTTCATGAGATATTATGAAATTACTGTCACAGGGGTTCAAAGAGTGCCTGTCCAGTGCTTTTTGGTGCCCATATATCGGAAACGATGTGAGATACAGGTTTGGTCGGTGATTGTTGCGTGATCTACTCACTGACATGGTTACAGTGACACTTGAATTTTTTTTCTGTTACAGTTCCTGAGATGTCAGCAAATTAGTGTTATGAGGGTTTCTTGCCCTATAAGGCTGCTGTATGGCTCTGGAGCTATGCAGAAGTGGGAGTGCTGGACCTCCGGGCCCCCACTCCCACAGATGCATTTTGCTATGCAGAAATGGACAAGTTGGTGGGATCGTGGTGCCTGAAGTGCTCCACACTCCCACCAATACTGCACATGATTTTTACTTGTTATATTACACTTTTTCAAAAAGTAAGGAAATTCATGGCAAAAAACTGCATTTAATGCATTATTTAGGGTTAAAGCTAAAAAAGCCAGGAAATGAAACATTAGAGTTGAGCCCCTAACCCCCCCACACACCCCGCATCCCCATCCTCCACAGACTGACAGATGCCGGGGTGTGCCATTGGGGTCGTGAGGTCTAAATCTCACCCCATTCTCCATTACTCTACCATGTCAACCTGTCTAAATGTGGAATGGGGTGAAAGTTGTGCCACACAACCCCAATTGCACACCCCGGTGTCTGTCAGTCTGTGGAGGATGAGGGTGCGTAATGTGTGGGGAAGGTTAGGAGCTCATTCCTAATGTTTCATTTCCTGACTTTTTTTGCTTTAACTCTAAATGATGCATTAACGTATTTTTGTCATGAATAATATATATATATATATATATATATATATATATATATATATATATATAGATATACGATATATATATATATATATATATACAGTATATACAGTATGTAACAGATAACCCACTCTGGGGTGTATGGTTGCGGTCTGATATACGCATGTCTTGATGTGTCAACCACCTTAGGCATGCATATACCAGAGCATGACCGCACACCCTAGAGTGGGTTATCTATCTTAAAAATGGCAAAGTTGTTTTGAAGGGGGGTGAAAATGCAGGTGTGCGGTCATGCTCTGATATATGCATGGTCATGTGACGTATTTCAACAAATTAGCAGACATGATTTTTCCTACACATTTTATAAATATATATAATCTATATACATATGGATAGCCTCACAGGGGTGTGTAGACAGAACAAATCCCTGAAGCAGTTTGCCCCTAAATGCCTCCCCCTTTTATTTTGAACAGAAATGGGGGAAAGGCAGAAGTAAAGGGGAAAGAGGAAGACTACCCAGAAGCCTGGCCATTGTGGGGGATGGTGGGTAGGTATCAGTGAAGGATGGTAATGATATTCTGGAAGATTAAGAATTATGGTTCATAGAATCATAGAATCTTGACTGCAGAAAAGGACCACCTGGCCCATCTAGTCTGCCCTATACCCCCCTACTCATCCCCCCTTCTGCTGGCCCCCCACCATGCCCCTGCTTCTTAGCCCCATATGTCTGTCCCATGCCCAATTGAATCCCTCCACCAATTTAGCCCCCACCACATCCTCTGGCAGTCTGTTCCATGCCTTCACCACCCTCTCTGTGAAGCATTACCCTCTCACATTACCTTTGTATCTCCCTCCTTACAGTCTGAGGCTATGGACTCTACTTCTAGCTTCCTCCTTCATTTTAAGTAAATACCCCTCCCTTACTTTGTTGATACCCCTCACATATTTAAAAGTTTCAATCATGTCCCCGCTTTCCCTCTAGTCTTTAATGTGTACAGATCAAGCTCCTTATACCTTTGCTCATATGTCTTCCATTGCATACCCTGCACCATCTTGGTTGTCCTTCTCTGGACACTCTCCATCCTGTCTCTGTCCTTGCATAGGTGCAGTCTCCAGAACTGGACTCTGTACTCCAAGTGCTGCCTCACCATGACTTTGTAGAGGGTCATCATTACCTCTCTCCTTCTGCTAGTAATAATCATGCCGATGCATGCCAACATTCCATTGGCCTTTTCTGCCACCATGCTACACTGGTTTCCTGCCTTAAGATCGGATGAGACTATAATCCTCAGATCCCTCTCCTGTTCGGTTACTTTGATTTACTCCTCTCCTAGGGTGTATCCTTCTCATGTGTTCCTATGCCCCAAGTGCATCACAGCGCACTTCTTGGCATTAAACTTCAGTTGCCACATCTCTGATCACTATTCAAGCATCTTCAGATCCAGCCTCATGTCCTCCACCCCCCCCCGGGGTGTCCACCCTATTGCAGATCTTTGTATCATCAGCAAATAGGCACCCCCAAGTCCCTCTGCTATGTCACTGAAGTAAATGTTAAAAAGGAGAGGTCCCAGTACTGACCCTTGGAGTACTCCACTCTTCAACCCCCCACCTTGGGGTACATCCTGTTTAGCACCACTCTCTGGCTTCTGCCTGCCAAGCAGTTCTCCACCCACCTGGTTATTTTCCCACTCACCCCTACACTTTCCAGGTTGCTTACCAACCTTCTGTGAGGAACAGTGTTGAAGGCCTTACTGAAGTCCAGATAGGCCACATCCATTGCCCTTAACTGGTCGACCACCTGAGCCACCCAATCAAAGAACGTAATCAGGTTTGTCTAGCATGATTTTGCCTTTATGAAGTCATGCTGCCCATTGTCCTGCAAGCCACTTTCCTCCAGGTAGTCCACCCACCCTCTCCTTGATTAGTGCCTCTATGACTTTCTGCACCACTGAGGAGAGGCTGACAGGGCGATAGTTCTCCTTCATCTCCCTGCTGCCCCCCCTTGTGCAAGGTCACCACATCTGCCCTCCTCCAGTACTCCAGCACTCCAGCACCCTCCCCATATCCAGAGACAAATTGAATAGCTATATCAGTAGCGTGGTCAACTCCTACCTCAGTTCCCTGATCAACCTGGGGTGTAACCTGTCTGGCCCCATTGCCTTGTCCTCCTTCAACCTTGCTAGTTCCTCCCTAACTCTGTCCATACTGAACAAGCTCAGATCTACCTTTTTGCCCTCCGTTCCCCTTCTCCTAAGCTCAGGTCCCCTACCCTCTTCCTCCTCCATAAATATTGAGCAAAAGTACTTATTCAACACCTCAGCTTTTTCACAATCCCCTTCCAGTTGTATCCCTCCCTCCCCCCTCAGTCTTACAATCCCCTGTCTTGCCCTCCTCCTCTCCCTTACATATCTAAAAAAAGGTTTGTCCCCCTTTTGGCCTTTCTAGTTATTCTCTCTTCCGGCCCTGCCAGTCTCCTCTTTTCCCTGTAAACCTCCCTGTCCTCTCAAGTGTCCTCCTGAAAGCCCTCCTCCTATCCCCAAAAGCCCCCGCTACCTCCTTTGTAAACCAAAGCGGTCTCCTCCTTTTTCTGTTGTTCTTAACTTGCTTTGTGCACATTTCTATGGCCATCAGTGTCCCCTTTTAATAGATTCCCATAACTCCTCCACTGCCCCTATATTTTCCATTCCCTCCATTTTTCTCTTACTATCCTTTTCAACATGGTTGAGTATGTAATTGTCATATCTTCCAAGAATCAATCTTCACCAGTCATCATTCATGGGTCTGAGTACCAAGCCACCACCAAATGGTGATGTTGGCAAATCCTGAGGGAAATGGTTGTTCCTGCAGCCTTTTGTGGGGGATGACACAAAGAGGTGGGGTCCTCTCATGGGCCTGATGAGGCCCAAGACTGGTCAGGGTCAGGGAGCAGGAATGTGCCCCACAAGCTCATGTCTGGCCCTGTGGGAGAAAAAGTGGGACCCTTGGTAATGTGAGGCAATCACCCTATGCTGGGCCAAGGGTGACAATTGTGAAAGATGTAGCCATGCTGTCCACTTAATGCAGACCACAGTTCCCACTAGTCTGGAGGCTACCTGATTGGCATTGTAGGATTCCCTTGCCTGGTGTCTTGCCAGCTCCAGACCCTGAGCAGAAAGGCGTATGACTTGTCTGGTTGCCTCACAATCCGGCAAGGATGTTAGGAGCTAACCCAGCATCACCCACAGGTGCCTGCCATGGGATGCATAGTGTGAGTGATGTGCAGCAATGCACAACATGGTGTGCAGCACCAAAAAACCCTACCATCTCAAAGGACAAATTCTTCTGAGTCTGACTCTAGGGGATGGTCATGCATTGGGGACATATGCCCAGAGGTGGTGTCCAGGAGCCTGACCCCAGAAGAGGAGTGAGATATGGCACCTGGAAATCCAGGTGTGCACAATGCCTGCACTGGGTCTCCCTCAGGGCTGGAGAGGGGGCAGAGAGATGGAACTAGATGTCTCTATGTGCCTCTGCAAATGGATGCACCCATGGGGGTACGACTGTTGAGTCATGACTGTACTCCCCAAGGAAAAAAAGCATCAGACATGTAGGATTGTGGCAAAAAAAGTGGGATAATCACAGCTCCCTCATCATCTCCAGAAGGAACTTCTGATAATGGGTGTAATCAGCATTTGCGGAGAGCTGGACCAAGGAATCTTCTTCCTCAGAGGATTCCTCAGAGGAGGAAGATGGAAAAGAAGAGAAGATGGACTTAGGGGGTGGTGGTGCTGGGGTTTCGCCTGAAAGATGGCCTGGTCCATTGCCCTCAGGTAGGATGTTAAGGCACTCACCAAAGCCCTGAACTGCTCCCAGGTCAGGAGTCCTGTAGGACCAGAAATGCCCAGGAGAGGAAGAGGGACAGGAAGAGGAGGAGGAGGAGGAGGAGGATTCCTAAAGGACCAGGCCAGGTCCTCTGCTAGGGCTATGAGAGCAAACAGGTGACCTATCCTGAGGGGAGGGCTGTGCATCTCATTCACCCAAGTGCACCCCACCGTAGAAGGGGATCTAGATGGTGTCCTTGAGGGAACCCCCAGGTGGGGAAGTTGGAGCCATAGAGGTCCCATAGTGAGGCCTCTATTTCCACCTACCACAGGCCCTGATGGTTCTGGAGGGGGCCAGAAGAACTTTGTTGTTACTAGGACTCCTGCTAAAGCCCCCAGCCATGTTAGACACGGAGCTTGATGCAGACTGGGACCTACCAACCTCCACCTCACCTGAGAGGGCACTGCTCCTTTGACTAGGCCTAGAAGCATCCTCAGCAGTAGAAACCTAGAGTAAGGGGGATTAGGAACCATGAGTGATATCAGAACCCCCCTCAACACTACAAATGGCACTGGAATCAGACCCTGCACCAGAATCCAATCTGTCACCGGAAATGGCACAGAAACCCAACCTGGCACTGTGCCTGGTACTGCCATACCCTCCAGTGCCAGAATCTGTACTGGAAACATCCCCTGAGCCACAAGCAGCACCATGGGACAGAGGGGAGGTAGTGCTGTGACTGACATTGTCACAAGAAGGACCCCAGATGATGTGGACATTGAAGGCCAAGAGCTAGGCCCAGAAAGGTCTCTATCTTCACCTGAACTGGGAAGCCAGTCAGGATCATCCTGGTCCTCACCCTCCAGGTCATCTGACAGCTTGGAGAATGAGATCCAGAAGATCTCCAATGGCCAGCTGGCTTCAGAGTCCTTCCCTCTCCCAGAGCCATAAACAGCAGAAGGAAGGGACCTGGCCACATGGGCAGCACCTCCCCACTCACTGGCACTGGCCTTAATGTCAGGAGCAGAAGGGGCACTGGAGTAGGCCCAGCGTATAGCTGCGACTTCACTACTAGGGAAGTCCGGACAACTGAGGGGGTACCAGACTGGGAGGGGTGTACAACCAGCCCCTTGTGGGGGCAGATATCCTACAGAACCCTCCCCAGGCCTCATGTCTTGACAAAATGAGGACTAGTGGAGGTCTGGTCTCCTTCAGCACATAGAGTATGGGGGAGGGGCTCAGGGGAAGAGCCCAAGGACCTTACCTTCGAGTCCTGGGTGCGACACCTGCCTCTGAAGGTGGGAGGGGTCTGTCTCCACCTCATCACATGGATTTCCAGGGTGAGAAGGTCCATCAAAAAGCAGGTGTTGCAATGGTCCATGTTATGGTCAGCATCAAGGTAGGTCCAGCAGCAATCATGGTGGTCCCAAACAGACATATTTCTCCCATGGGGGCACCAATGCATGGGGGGAAATCTGTTTTATTGCTAGTTTTCTTCTGTTTCTTAGGCTCCTGGGAACTGGACATGATCAACTTAATGGAAAATAATAAAAATTAGCAAAAATAGGACTCAGTGCCATACAAAGGAGATAGAATGGAAAAGGGTGGTAACGGGATATCAAAGAAACTATACAGCATCGAGTTAGCAGTGACTAACAGAACTGAAAGCTTGTGATGCAGTCAAAAATGGTGGAACACTCCCACAGAGTACCTTCTTTACTAGCAGGTACTGAGGAGGTGGGGGGCTGGTGTCAGTTACTGGCCAGTCCACGAGTGTCACATCATATGTCTGTCTCATAGTTGTCACCATCTGCAGTGTCAGCTCCCTTCCTCCTGAGCTTTTAAAGGCATAAGCTCCCATGGGGTCCTGGTGCCTATAGCACAGACCTACCAGTGATGAATGGTGAAGACTGATTCTTGGAAGATCTGGGCAGTTTGGGGGTTGTACCAAACATAATAAACTGGGTGCTTGACTGATTGATGGACAGGCAACAGAAGGTGGTGGTAAATGGTACACACTCTCATGAGGGTAGAATGACCAGCAGGGTACCACATGGTTCAGTATTGGATCACTCCTCTTCAATGTCTTCATAAGTGACAATGCAGAAGAACAGGAAAGAAAAGTATGCCTCTTTGCAGATAACACCAAAATCTGCAATAAGGTAGATACTCCAGAGTTTTATTTATTTATTTGAAAGTTGGTAACTAGGAAAGGCACACTGAGCCAGAGCTCATTTCCAGGTGCAACCTGGGAGAAGGTGAAGAGGAGTATATACTGATATTTACAATCCAAAAAGAGTTACACTGAACAAATAATCCATATTGCAACAATTAGTGAAGAATATACAGATATTTACTTTCCAAAAACAGTTACAATTATCAAATATTCCATTGTTATTGCAACATAGCAAGGAGCAATAGGTGAAAACAATTATTATGTAATGCATGGGCAGAAATAAAGAATGTGGATATGTGGGGTGGGGCTGAAATGGAATTAGGATTTAAACTGCTGGGAAAAGCTTAGGGGGTTGAGTGCAGGTTGCCATAGACTTAGGGCTTTGAGGCTAACTTAGAGAAGGGGTATCAGGCAGAAGAAGAGGAATTATGGGGGTATCAACTGGGGGCCTGGCCAGGGATGCAGGAGCAGGAGGGCTGGAAAGAGAGTTTTAAGTGGTATTTAAGAGGGGAAAGGGAGAGGGATGACCATAGGAGTGAGGGGAGCTGATTCCAGAGTAGGGGGAAGGGGAAGAGAAGGTAGATTGTCCAGGACAGGAGTGCACCTTAAGGGATGAGAAAGTGCGTGAGTCCCTGGAGTGGAGGGGGTAGTCAGAGGCACTGGCAGGTGAGAGGAGGGAGGAAAGGCAAGCTGAGAGAGAGTTAAACCAATATTTAGCTATAAAGGATACACCGTGAAATTGACGGCAGAAGGGGGAGAGGAAGGACAGAGAGGGCAGAGTAAAGTGAACAGTGATGAGTATGGGGGGATTGGTGGCGAAGTGGCAGAAGGCATTACACAAGGTGTTGAGTTTGATAAGGGAGGAGGAGGGGTGTGCCATAAACCACATCTGCATTATCAAACAAGGGAAGAATACATTTTGTGACAAGCTCACCATGAGTAGGGAGGCTTAGACAGTCTTTGGAATGATACAAAGCTCCAAATTTGTGGTGGAGTTTGGTTTGTAGGGAGTCTAGTGGAAGAAATCCAATCTAGGGTCGAGCCAGACTTCCAAGTATTTGAAGGCAGAGGCAGATTCCAATTTGGTGCCATCGAGGGTGTGAGAGGTTGGAGCGGACTGGAGGTTTGCAAGCATCTGGAAGGAGCCAATTGTCATTGATTTAGTCTTTTTAGTATTCAGTGTGAGCTGATTTGCATTAAACCATTGTATAACATTGAGGAAGTCAAGCTGGAGAAGGGTTTTGAATGCATTACTAGAGGGGCCTGACAGATACAGCACCGTATTGTCAGTGTACATGTGAATGTTCACAACAATGCAGACAGAGAAAAGGTCATTTATGATGATAGAGAAAAGAATTGGCCTCAAGATAGAGCCTTGGGGAACACCTGCATAGGTAGTGAGAGGAGGGGAATAGCATGTCAGCGACTTGTACAGACTGCTGGCAGCCACAGAGATAAGACTGGAACCATTTCACTACAGAGGGAGATAGGTCTGAGTCCTGAGGTGGACAGTTTATTGAAGAGGAGATGGTGGGACACAGAGTCAAAGTTTTTTTCAGGTCTATGAAGATGGCAGAGGTGAGGTGGCCATTGTCCATAGCTGTAAAAATGGAGTCTGTAATGCAGAAGAAGGGGGGACACTGTAGAGTGGGACTTTCTGAAACCTGATTGGAGACAGGTATGGAAGGAGGTGCTGTCGAGGAAGGAGGTTAACCTAGACAGTATGAAGGCTTCCTGAAGTTTCACAAGGGCAGGTAGTAGAGAGATTGGATGGGAGTTCCCTGAAGAGGAAGGGTTGCCACCATTGTGGAGAGGAAAGACGGTAGCTATTTTCCAGGCTTGGGGGAATGGTTGAGAGACAGCTGGATAGGTTCAGTATGTAGGTGAGGAGGAGGGTTATAGCTGGGGCAGAAAGACTGAGCAACCTGTAGTCCAGCCCGTTGGGGCTGTGTTTAGTTGGGAAAATGGAGGTCAATGCATTGAAAACTTCCTGTGGGAATACCGGGGTGAAGGAGAGTGCAGGTTGTGAAGAAACTATTGAAGTTGGAGGTGATGGAGGGTGGGACAGAGACTAACGAGCTGTCCACTAAAAGAAAGGAAATATAAGATTAGGTAGAGAGTTTAGTAAGGAGTGAAGGGTTTTCCAGAAGTTGGACAGGGAGCATACATTTGAGTTGAGTTGATGATGGTGGTATAAGGCTTTAGCAGAATGGACTAATTTAGTGCAAGTGTTTCATAGGGTCTTATAGTTCTGGAGGTCGACAGGGTCAGGGAGGATTTATACTTGGCCCATTCTAGGTCCATGGCTTTGAGCTAGGCAACCAGACATGGAGAGATCAATGGGTAGTGTATTCTCTTCAAGGAAACCACAGAAAGGTCAGTGTGGCCCTCAACACCTGAAAAATAAATCAAAGGTCTGGGAGGGATCTAGCTCCAGTTAGCCTCTCGTAACTTCTATCCACAGAATTGGAGAAAGAGACCCACTCACTTGGCTAAAAATTCAAATTTAATTTTATTCAATTGAATCACCAAGTAATTCCATTAATGTTTCACAATTATTCTTACTGCTTCATTAGGATTTTTTTATCTAATAGAAAATAAAAACATATATAATTTTACTTACATTATGTCCATTTAAAACATCACTTAAGTACACTTGTATATCATGGTGTTATCAATCATATCCATTTTTAATGGTCTAATAGACATTCTTTTCTTTAATTATTAATTATAATTTCTTCTTCATTGTTTAATTTTACACATTACTTTTTAATTCTAATCATACTTCATAAAGCTTGCTTCCCGCCTTTTGATCAGTGAAACACATACTCCATTTTCAAGGTTAAGAACTCTGTTTTCATTTGTTTTTATCTGTAGAAAAAAACAGCATTTTATTACATAGCACTAAATTTGTTAACTCAGTTTTAGGTTCTATTTAAAAGGAATATAAGAAATTTTTGTTTTTTAACTGCACAAAATACATTTTTTCATCACTTTAAGGTGTACTCCAACCATTCTGTTTTTTGTTTACTCTGTATTAAAATTAGATTGAATTGGTAAGTTTTCTTTTTACCATGTATATTGTTTCTATCTAAATGTGAAGGCCTTGTTGTGTATATTTTACCTGTTCAGGGTACTGCTACTTTAAGGCATTGTGTTAGAGAGAAAAGGAAGTGCAAAAGAAGAAGGAAACCACTTTGGTTCTCAAAAACAGTAGCAGAAAAGGTCAGAACCAAAAGGCTGGTCTTCAGGAAATATAAGGGAACACAGCGGGATAAAGATAAGAAGGCATACCAAACTTCCCTAAGGGAAGCAGGGAAGGCAGTAAGGCAGGCAAAGGCCCAAACCGAGGAAACACTGGCACAAACAGTAATAGAAGGTGACAAGACTTTCTATAGATACATTAGTAAAAGGAGAAAGTCCAGAGGGGGAATTGCTAAGATCAAAGGAGATAAGCGGGCATGTGAGGAGGAGGACCATGTAAAAGCATCTATTCTAAATAGTCTTATTTCACATTTTTCTTGTGTTTCATGAAATATTTATGGACTTAATCTTTCAGTGTGATGGCAAGGCTTAACGTATTGACTTCGGTTTTATCTCCTGTTATATTAACAGGTGTACTCTTTTTAGGTTTAAAACCTTGAACTGGAAAAATGCAACACAAGACAGAATTGGGACTAAGGTACCACAAGTGAAGTGGCCCCATGTCCCGACCAACTGGTGCAAGGCAGCACCATTTGTGGCTGTCAAATGCAAGGCCAAAAAGCCTACTTTAACAGTCAGTCTTATTAATGGATCTAACTTATTTACTGTATATGGCTAATATTCTATTCTACAAATTCATTCCATAAAATGTCCTCATTTATTTCATAACGTTTGTTTAATGCACCAAATCTGTCTATCCAAAATGCCTCTTGCTTTAGGAAGCACCTTAGTATATTACTTCCTTGTGGTGGTACAGTAAATCTACTCTTTCTATTCCTACAAATCTAAAAGTTGATAAGCTATGTTTTTGTTTTAAGAAATGTCTAGCTACAACAGATTCAGTATCTCCTCTCCTAATATCACTCCTGTGCTCATTCAGTCTCAGTTTAAGTGGTCTTGATGTTTGTCCCACATAGTATAGGTCACAAGAACATTTAATTATATAGATCACTTGATCTGTCTGACATGTAATAAATTGTTTTATTGTTACATGTTTGTCTCTATATGGGTTATAAATCATTTTAGTTTTTCTTGTACTATTACAATTTTGGCTACCGCCGCACGGATAGTTACCTACAATTTTGGATCTACCTTCAAACATTTCATATTGAGGTTTAGGAGTTTTGTACATTGAATGACATAATCTATCTTTAAAATATTTTGGTTTATTTTAGCTATTACCAATGTTTTTTCTTTGAATATTTTTCCCCCTTGGGAGTAATTTTAAGTAAGTCCCAGTGTTTAAGCATGATTTTTTTAATTTCATGAAATTTATCTGAATAGTTTATAGAGACCATAATTTTCTCTTTTTGTTTGTCTGCTTGTAGTTTTTCTTCAAATATTGTTTTTCTTTCTACAGCATCACATTTTTTTTTGCTGTTTGTAAATTTTGTTCTGAATACCCTCTTTCTCTGAATCTATCTATTGTTTCTGTAGCTGCTTCTCTGTAATCACTCTCTTCTGTACAGTTTCTCTTTATCCTAAATTAGTTTGGATATGGAATGTTTTCTACCACTGATTTTTTTTTTAATGAAAACTCTTTACATGTAATAGTACCTTTCAATCTGTTTTTTCCTGTATACCTTTGTAGATAGTACTTGATTTTTATTAGATATCTGTAGACCCAAAAAGTTGATTGTATTTTTGTCATATGTAATGACAATTTTTTTAAATTTGTAAAACAAGTCTGTGCGCTTATTTAAATAGTCAAAACATTTTTTTAACATTTCTTCCATGCCTTTCCAGATGCACAGGCAATTGTCTATGTATCTCTTCCAATATACAATGTTGTTCTTAAATATATTTTTGGTCCCATAAATGAATTCTTTCTTAAAGCTGTCCACCATTATGTTGGCATAACTAGGAGCCATGGATGAACCCATAGCAGTTTCCTTTCATTGCCAGTGATGTGTCCTATCATATTTGAAGTCATTTTGTGTTAAAACCACTTTTGTCAATTGAATTAAAAATTTGTTATGAGGTTTTTGGGTTTTATCTCTTTCCATAAGTGTATCATATAATGCTCTTAGACCCTCATCATTTTGGTTGCATGTATTTAAATCTCTAATGACAAAGTTACTAAAAAGCAATTTTATTTATAATTTTTATTTTGTTCAATTTTTCCAACACTTGGATAGCATCCTTGGTGTCTTTAAGGTATGACTCAATGTTAATTACAAATGGTTGTATAAACTAGTCTATGTTGACAGAAAAGGCTTCTAGTGTTGAACCTATTCTGGCTATAATTGGGCATCCTGGTGGGTTCTTTTCATCTTTATGAATTTTTGGCAGAGTATAGAATGTTTGCATAATGGGATATTGCCTGAGTAGCATTCTTTCTTCCCACTCTATGTATTTTTTTTCTCTACCTTCTTCTAAAATCTTTTTTACTAATAGCTTTACCGGTTCCATTGGGTTTATTTATTTATTATTTATTTGCTTTTGTTAACCAGGTAAGCACACTAGACAGCCAAGTGCCTATTTTCAGGTGTGCCCTGGGAGGATACAAGGTACATACAAAGCATCAAGCCAAGACAAGGTAACATACAGGATCATCCAGCACAAGTAGATAGGTAGATAACAGTATGTGGGAATACAGGCATAACAAGTTGATAGGAAGATAGCAACATGATACATAACATATTGCCAGGTAGAGCAAACAACAAAATACAGACAAAGTCAACAAGGCTAATGATATGGGGTAAGCCACAGGGGAATCCACACAGGAACATGTAGGCAGGGATAAGTGCCTCGGGCAAATTTCAGCATAATGTGGCACCAAGTTGTAGCACTAGGTGTGCAGGAATGTCACCCCTTACAGTCAGTTTGGGAAGAGAGTGTCTCAGCTGGGGACTATATGGCACATAGACAGGCAGAGGCCAATTTAAGTAAGCACCATAGGGAGGGTTTAAAGCAGGGATGGGAGGGAAAAGAGTGAGTTGATGCAGGAAGGGAGTTTCACATCCTGGGTGCATGGATGGAAAAGGCTCGGTCCCCAGCAAGGGTATGGGTCCTGGAAACCAGGTGGTCCAATGCGGTACCAGATCTTAAGTGGTAGGCAGGGGATCCATGTTTGAGAGGAAGGGCAAGTGCAGAAGGGGTATCCATTCTTACTATGTTGTCAATGAAATTTCTGAGTACAAAAGTGCAGTGCTTCTCAGGGGGGAGCCACTCCAGTCGTGAGTATAGATCACAGTGATGCATGAGGCGAGGTGCCGTGAGCGCAAAGCAGCATATATTGTCGTATGCAGTGTCCCACTTCATGAGACTTGATTTCGGGACTGGGGCAAAGGATATGAGCCCATAGCAGAGTGTGGGTAGGAGAACCTCCCTGGCTAGGGCAACCCACGTGGCTGGGGTGAGGCAACCTTTTGTTCTGTAGGCAAGTCCAAGCTTGCAGTTTGTTGTCTTGCATATGTTCCAAATGTGCAGGGTGAGGTCCAGTTGTGGGTCAGGGGTTACTCATAGATACTTAACTGATTCCATGGCCTGCAGGAGGGTATCATCAACTCCATAGATATTTAAGGGAGCAGGGCAGGTTTTAGTCTTGGCCAAGGAGCCAAAGAGCATGACCTGGGTCTTTTCCAGGTTGATGGTCAGCTTATGGCCCACTAGCCAGTTTTGGATATGTGTGAAGTCAGATTTAGCCTGGAGTTAATGATGGAGACGTCCTGGGAGCTGGCCAGGACTACAAGATCATCCGCGTAGAGGGTGGTGCACCCGTGGGTAGCAGCAGCGGGCAGTTCATTAATAAATGGGGAAAACAGAATGGGTCCAAGGACAGAACCCTGGGGGACCCTTCAGTTGACAGAGGAGGGGTCAGAGAGAGCACGATTGAAGGTGGTGAATTGCTGCCTGCCTGTGAGGTAGTTGGAGAAACAGGCATGTGCAAGGGGTGAGAATCCAAGAGATCGAAGAGTGGAGCAGAGGAGGGAGTGGTCAACACGGTCAAACACCTTTGAGAGGTCCACAAATATGGCTCCTGTCATTTTGCTTTGATCAGTAGCAGTCCTGATCTCAGAGGTGACAACAGCAATGGCAGTGGATTTACTATGCCCTTTTCTGAAGCCATGTTGAGCAGGGGGAGAGAAGTCCATAACTGTGAAGGTAGTGGGAGAGCTGCATGGCAACAACCTTTTCAAGAAGTTTGCAGATTGCAGACAGGATAGCGATGGGGCAGTAATTCTTAATGTCTTTAGGGTCGCCTTGTTTGAAGACAGGGATGACCTTGGCCACTTTCCACGTATCAGAGATGATTCCTGAGATTAGAGAGGTGTTAAAGATGTAGGTTATAGGCCAGGCTAGGTTGGAAGCTCCCAGGCTGAGCAATTTGGGTTCAAGGCTGTCGTGCCCCACCTCAGAGTGGTGGGAGAGCCCAGCAAGGAGCTTCTGGGTCTCCATGACAGAGACCAGTTTTAGGTAGAAGGGTGGTTGGGGGGTATTCCCACACAGAGACTTTGGGGCAGGAGACTGGGATGGAGGGAGGGCAGGCAGGTCAGAGAACATGGAGTTGTAAGCATTTGCGATGGTATGAGGGATGTTGCAGCTGACCCAGCTAATATGCATATCAGTGACCTGAACCCTAGCGGACCCTCCAACCAAGTCATTGATGTTTTGCCAGAAACTCCTTGGATTTCTGGCTGAGGACAGCAGGTCAGATTGACAGTACACACTCTTGGTGGTGCAGATGGCTCTTTTACAAGAGTTTCTCTGAGCTGCCGATATTCAAGAAGGTCGTTATAGTTGTGGGAGATCTTGTACTTCTCCCAGCATTTGACCCTATGCTTCATGAGGGAGAATAGACTACCATGGAGCCACTTCATGATGGTACCCCTCACCCTCCTTTTTGTGAGGGGAGCATGTTTGTTTTGACAAGGGGACATACACTGCAAGGAAGTGGTCAAGGGCTTCTGCAGGGTCGTTGGTGGTGGCGACCCTGGACCAGTCAGCTTGTTGTAGGTCCGCAAGATAGTCATTTAGTACAAGTTTTGAATAGTCCCTCATCTGGATCACTTTACTGGGAATTTTGGGTGAGGAGATACCCCATATGCTGTAGGTTGGAGAGTGATCAGAGATGACGTCGGGGAGAATTCCTGCAGAGACTATTCTATCTGGTCTGTTGCTCAGTATCCAGTAGATGAGAGATCCTTTATCTCCCTGGGAGGAGAGCCTTGTGGGTACCGTAATGAGCTGACTGACGGCAAGCCCTGAGAGGAGGGCTCGTAATGCTTGATGTTGGGTCCCATCTAGTCTAGGTTAAGGTTCCCCAGGACTAGTACCTCATTTGAGCCCACCTTGTCACTAAGGCAATCGAGTAGTGAGGAGAGCCCTAGCACTCTTCCCTTCGGAGGATTGTAGGCACAGACCAGGTGTACCTTTTTTGCATTCCCTAGCAGGAGGAGTGCATGCAGGAACTCACAGGTTGGGGATGTAGGGGGTGTGTGATCAACAGCATACACATTTAGGTGCACCTTAAAGTAGAGGAGCACTCCGCCCCCACGTGTCTTCCCTGCCCTGTCCTGTCTGATGAGGTTGTAGCCCAGTACGGCACACAAGGAGTCAGGGATGTGAGGCGTCAGCCAGGTTTCCAAGCTCCCCAAGATATCTGGGTTGTAGTGGGCCACCCATGCCATGAGTTCTGCTAGGATGTGCAGGATACTGCGAACATTAAGATGAGCCATTTTTAAGCATTTGACAGACAGCCAGGCAGTTGGGGGGAATGTGGTAGGGCATGGTGGCCTGAGGTCCTAGATTATTTGTCATTACCCCAGCCAGTCCAGGGAGGGTCATGGTGACAGATGTGAAAGCCGCAGATATGAGTGTGGCTCCAGAAATTAGGGAATTCCCGAGAGGGCAGCTCTGCAACTAAGGTCAGCAGGGATGTGTCCAGGCAGCTTGAGTAAGGGTAAAATATGCAAGCAGCACATCCTTGCAACAGCACGTGTCTCTGAGCCCCCAGCACTCTGGCACAGGGATGTTGCCAAGGACAGATATCAGGTAGGCTCAGGGAGGTTGCAGTAGCAATAGCCCTAGACACACACTACCTGTAGCACAAGGGCTGTGAAAGCCTTAATGAGGTAAGGATACTGCAGGCTTGCCGGGTGTCTATGATACGCTTATCCCGCCCAACCATGGGGCTCACAGTACTACGGCTAGAAGTCAGATTCCTGTTGTTGCTGAGAGTTTGGACAGTGTTGAATAAATGTCTTTGTCAGGGTAGATGACTGGGCGTTTAGTCAAAATTCTTAGTCGGGGGAAGTGTGTGGGAGATTATAGTCACACTATTACAGTTTGAGTCAACAGGGCGGTCACTAGAGGAGAAAGCAGATAAGCTGCTTATGGGAAAGTGTGCTGATAGGTTTGTAGCACACTTCTGATAGAATTCTCTATTACTTAATTGTCTGAGGCACTCCTTGTTGTAATCTTCTCTATCCATAATTACTAACCCCCCATCTGCCTTTTTAATGACTACAGGCCTCTGCCTAAAAAAGGCACAGCAGGTGTGGCGTCCTTAAGCAACAAAGCAGGAAGCAGACTGCAGACGCCACACAGAAATCCCTTTGGTAAGTTTTCTTAAATGAATGAGTACTGAAGAAGAGCTACTTATAAATGATTAATCTAGTATTGAACTGGGCTATTGTGTAAAAAGAAAGATTTAAAACAGAAGCCATGCTTTTTAACAGGGGAAATACATTCAAGAGGTCTGGTGCCTTAAAGTAGCAATACCCTGAACAGTAAAATATACACAATAAGGCCTTCCAATTTAGATAGAAACAATATACATGGTAAAAAGAAAACTTACCAATTAAATCTAATTTTAATACAGAGTAAACAAAAAACAGAACGATTGGTGTACGCCTTAAAGTGATGAAAAAATTGATTTTGTACTGTTAAAAAACAAAAAGGTATATTTCTTATATTCCTTTTAAACAGAACCTGAAACTGAGTTAACAAATTTAGTGCTATGTAATAAAATGCTGTTTTTTTCTACAGATAAAAACAAATGAAAACAGAGTTCTAAACCTTGATAGTGGAGTATGTGTTTCACTGATCAAAAGGTGGTCAACAAGCTTTATGAAGTATGATTAGAATTAAAAAGTAATGTGTAAAATTAAACAATTAACAAGAAGAAATTGTAATTAATAATTAAAGAAAAGAATGTCTATTAAGCCATAAAAAATGGATATGATTGATAATACCATGATATACAAGTGTACTTAGGTGATGTTTTAAATGGACATAATGTAAGTAAAATTATATATGTTATTATCTTTTATTAGATAAAAAATCCTGATGAAGCAGTAAGAATAACTGTGAAACGTTGATGGAATTACTCGGTGATTCAATTGAATAAAATTAAATTTGAATTTTTAGCCAGCTGAGTGAGTCTGTTTCTCTAATTCTGTGGATAGTGTATTCTCTTGATATGCAGCTTTCTGCTTGTGTCATGTGCATCCCAGACCAGGAAAAATATATTAGCAAAGAGGGTGAGGGCTTCATTTATGTCATGAGAGGTATAGATGGGAGACTAGTTAGCAGTGGAGAAGCCTGCAAGTAGGGTGTTGATGTTAAGGAATCTGAAGGACCGATGATAAATATACTTAGGGGAGGTGGATTTTCCTAATGTAGTAGGTGAGACACTGACCACTGAATGAGTCAGGTGCAGTGCCAGCAGCAACGATCTGATGAGGGTGGGTAGACAGTACCCAATCAAGGAGGGAATGATTACCAGAATGGGTATTGAAATGGGTAGATTCATTGATGAGTTGGGACAGCTTGACAGAGTCTATGGATTGAACTACCTTATATGGTTAGGGGGTGGGAGAGCCAGTTTAGATTAAATTCACCAAGGAGGATAAGTTCACCTGGGAGGGTAGGGAAGTGCTGAGAGGATGATTAGCAGGGAGCTAGTGGGGGACTTTGGGGATAGATAGGGGATGCTGTTTAATAGAGGATTGGAGGGAAAATTTCAGGAGGAGTAGTTCTTGGGATGAGTTTATTGTTTCTCTGTGAGAGATAGTAGCGGGGAGGGTGGAACAAATATAGAGTGCCATGCCACCACCATGTTTGCCTCTATCCTGTTGGTGTAGGGTGTAGTTGGATAGGTCTAGATGAGAGTCAGGGACTCTGGCTGAGAGCCACGTTTCCAATATACAGAGGATGTTGAGGGGTGCAGGGAGGTCCATGCTTTTAGATGGTCTAATTTTGGGTGGAGGCTCCTAACACTGAGATGGAGAATTTGCAGACCCTTGGGTAGTGGCCTGGATGGAGGGCCTGGGTTGCAATCAACATCTCCTGCTAGAAAGAGGAAGAGGAGGAGTGGGAAGTGGGTGGTGAATCAGCATCATCACTTTCAACGAGGAGGGTGGGATGAGAGGAGGGGAGGAAGAATAGCAATGGTGGAGGGACTTGGAGCCTGGGGAGGGGAGGAAGGAGGCTGGCATGAAAGTTACTGGGAGAGAGGGAGGGAGAGATGAGGCAGAGCTGCAGGTGGCAAGGTGAGGTGATGTTCCAGGAGAAGGAGAGGGGAGGAGAGGGAGGAGTAAGGGGCCAGGGTAATGGGGAAGAAAGACTGGAAGTGGTTTGGGGGGTAAGGTGGGGAGATGAGAGAGAGGAAGGATGAGCCAAAGAACATGCAGTAGGTGTATGGTGGGAGAAGAAGTAAGTGGGAGAGACGGGAGGCAGAAAGGGAGAGGTGATGGGGTGTGAAGGGAAAGGTAGCAGCGGGAATGCAGGCTGAGAAAAAGGCTGCCAATAGGGTTGTAGGGCTAATCACAAGAGGAGGGGATAGGGCTGATCATAAGTGGAGGGGTAGTCAGGATACCGGCTTGACAGATAACCTAAGTTAGCACACACTCATGGCAGGTGGAATCGGAATGTGGTTGGAAGCTCCGATTAAAACTGTTAGTCAGAGGTGGGAGGTACTAACAGCTCAGAAAAGATGGGGTGAGAAAAGCGAGCTGATTGGTTCACATACCCATGTAGAACCCTATAAGAGTAGCAACACCCTGGGTGGGTGGGAAGTACAAGGTGGCTGGGAAGCCCCTTTGCCAAGAAGGAAGGACTGGTTGGAGAGAATGAGTAAAGACCTGAGAAAACTCAAGAAGTGGTTGAGGATATGTCCACTGGGTTTCAATACAAAAAAGTGCAAAATCATGCACCCGGGGCACAAAAACCCAGGGGTGGTGTATACAATGGGGGAAGAGGTATTGACAGCCACCAAACAGGAAAGAGACCTGGAAGTAACCATATCTGATAATCTCAAGATGGCGGAGCTGTGCAACAAGGCAGTAGGCAGAGTCAGTGGAATACTGGGATGCATAGGGAGGGGTATCAACAGCAGAAGGAGGGAGGTGGTGTTGCCACTGTATTAATCATTGGGGAGACCCCACCTGGAGTACTTTGTCCAGTTCTGGAGACCACATTTCAGAAAGGACATAGACAGGTTAGAGGCTGTCCAGAGGAGGACACCTAAAATGGTGCAGCGGTTGTATCATAAGCTCTGATGAGAGGTTGAGGGATCTCAATATCTACATTGTGGAAGACAAGGGGGGGGAACATGATAGAGACCTGTAAGTATCTCACAGGGGGTGAATAAGGTATAGGAGGGGAGTATTTTACAGAAGAGAAGGTGCACATGAACGAGGGGACATACAATGAAGCTGGAACAGGAATTTTTAGGAGGGATGTGAGGAAGTACTTCTTCTCTGAAAGAGTAGTGGATGCCTGGAACAGTCTTCTAGCAGAGGTGGTGGGGTGAAAACAGTGGTGGGCTTCAAACATGCATGGGATAGGCACTAAAGGACTTTGGTAGGAAAGTGAGAGTGAGTAGCCAAAGATGAGGTAGGATCTGCAATGACAGTAGAGGCAGAGAAAAATAAATAGACTGGGTGGGCCTAGCGGTCCTTATCTACCAACAATTCTTTATTTCTATGTTTGAAACTCCCCTTAAAGAGCAGATTACACTTTCAGGAGAATTTTAACAAAACATAATATCTAGACACAGTTCAGCTTGTATTTCACACTACTTCTGAATTCCTCCTCCCCATTATTTTTTCCTGAGGTAATTTTTATGAAAACAGGATCTCTGCCATTGAAGAGTTCATATATTCCTGTTGCTTTCTCCCTACCTGAGGTCATATTGCACTTCTTGTGACATCACAGGTACTCCCATAGCAACAGAGTGTGATGTCACAACAGAGGATTATGACTTAAAGTAGGAAGTAAGCTATAGAGACATGTAAACGCTACAGGAATTCTAAGGAATCAAAATCATATATTCATGCAAATTTCCTCAGTAATAATGGAGAGGATAAATGTACAGAATATAAATGGATTGCAAGCAGAATTTTACCTAACCATTATGTTTTTTAAAGTTTTCTTTAAGGCATCAATAGCTCTTTAAACATTAGCTCACCCTTACTCAAGAAATAGATTAACAAAGGGAATATACAGTGTCTCTGCTGTGACTTAATGCTATCTTTAAACTAAATGATTTCATTTTTCTGAACATACTTTTCTGGGTTGTACATATGGGTCTTCAACTCTTAACCCTTTTGAACTTTATCAGCCAATCAGAAAGTTTCATTTCCAATCACTGTTCAAAAATTACATTTTATTGCTAAAATTATGCAGTGCCTAGGTACAGTACAGCACACCTAATCAGTTAAAAGGTGAGATCCCTTGTGTGCAGGTGCAGTATTGGACCTGGAACATACATGTAACCCCCTCCACTAATTTGGGGTTACCTTAATGTCTTTCTGGGCTCCTTCCATGCCCACTGCCAGGCTGATGTCCTGTAGGGGTAATAGATCCAAGGGTGTCTGTTTGCTTCTGCTGATTTATGTGAGAGTGCCATGCTGTGCCTCTGTGCCTGTCCCTTTAAGAATCCAGACAATATGTGTATAGTAAATGGTCTGAGCTGGGTCCAAGTGATTTAGAGCTTGCAGCCAGCCAGACACCACTTTGATTTGCTCTACTCTGTGTTCGACAGTAGTGCAGAGGGAGCCTGAATGGGAACTGTACTTATTTACTTCTAGTGTCTTGTTATATTTGAAATAGAGGAGTTTGTCTATCCTGCTTTCCTTGCAGTTTGCCTTTTGGAATGGGAGTCACCATGTTTGGTCTGGGACTTCCAGTAAGTGGACCAATAGGACTCCAGGGATCACAAAGGGTCCTTAATCCAAACGTCACATGGGAAGGAAAACTGTAGTTTTTGTAGTTTTTAGGTTGGTGTCTAAACTGAACAGAAGGGGGAGTCCAGCCTGTGACTGACAGTTTCCCCAGCCAACCCAAACTCAGGAATCCAAGAGAAATGCCCAGAACTGTAAAAGACAGTGGATAAGTTAGAGTTGGGGCTTGAAGAACGAATGTCAACTGATAAAGCCCCGGGACCCGATGGGTTTCTCACGTCTTTTTATAAATGTTTTAGACTGGAATTATCTGCCTACCTAGCCTCCCTGTTCAACTATTTATATTTGGCTCTGATAAAGGAATCAGTACTGTTTGAAGCCCCGCATAGTGGTTCTACCTAAACCTGGCTGGAACCAGACTATTCTTGATAATTATAGACAGAGTTTTAAATAATTGATTAGCAGTTTTTTTCTTGGGACTATACTAACTGTACAGAAAGTATTTATATAGATTTTCTAGAAGTGCAGTGTTTGTTCAACACAGTGAGGCAAGAGCTATGCATTTTCACAAAGATTTGGCACTTTTATGAGCAAAACACTAATCAATTTTTAGAGTTAAATAAATCTCTGATATACCTATATCATTACTAAATATTGAAGTCAAATTATTGGCTAGTATTTTGGCAAACTGCTTAAAGAAATTATGGGATTCTCTGATAGGTCCAGAATAGGTTATTAAATCTTTATATTGAACCACTGGCCAGGAAATTAATGCTACTCTGAATGTGTGGGGATAGAGATAGGACCAGATAGTTATAAGCCTCAATGTTTGGTGATGATATTCTGTTACATCTTTCTCATTGGAGACAATCTTTACCAGCTGTTTTAAAAGTAATAACAGAATATAGTGTTTTCGCTGGGTATACTCTAAATCGACACAAAATGACACAAACGACCATCCTATCTCTGACTCCCAGATATACCAGACCTGGCATAGATGGATCAGGTGGGCCTTAAACTGGCTCAAAACTCTATCACTTATTTAGGAATAAATCTTGCAAGAGACATTACTAAACTGAATACCCTTAATGTAGATCCAGTGGTAACCCAGATGCAGGTAGATCTGAAGAGATGGCAGGGTTTGCCATTATCTACTAGGGGGAGGCTCAATATTCTAAAAATGGTGATCTTCCCAAGACTTTATGTACCCACACTCCATGTTGAATATTGCCCTTCCTCAAATCTGGTTTAAAAAGATTAATTCAATCTGGTCAGATTTTCTATGGTCAGGATTTCCCTGCTTCCCTTTATTAACTTGCGCCGAGATTATGTGTTCTATTTTTGGATGTACGAGTTTGGAGTAGGTTGGAGCAGTTACAGATTTCTGGATTGTTGATGTGCCATTTTTTTCTTTCGCTGGACCTTCTCCTTTATTTTATGAGAGAAAGTGTGGGCAGTGAGAGTGCCTCATCATCCCTGTGTGCTTAGATCATGTGTAACTTTGATCATTGTTGGCAGTGAGAGTGTCAAAACTGGACGAATGGACCATCTATATTCCTGTTTTTGAGCATTTTTATAGTCCTGTTGGTAGTGAGAAGACCATTGGGACTTGAATGATCTTTTTTATGTACTTTTTGATTGTTTTATTTATTTTTTAATACTTTGTTTTGTTTGTTTTGCTTAATTTCTCCTCCTCAGAGCCGTGAGAGGACCCTGGTGTGGGGAAGTTTTATTTTGTTTGTTTATTTTATTTTTTAGGTTAGGTTTTTAGATTTTGTGTTAATGAGAAAGGTGAAATTGTGGGTGGGTTTTTAGTTTAATGTTTTACTGATTATATTGTAACCCAGGATAGTTTACTTATAAGGTAATTAGGATTCTATTGAGGTTTTGTTTGTTTGTAGTTTGCTTGTGGTATGTGCCTGTTAGCTCCCCCGGTCATGCGTTATTCGTCCTCCTCTCTCTGTGCCCTCCACCCGTTCTCCTCCCCTACCATTTTACAGCCACCAGCACTGTCGGGTGCTTGATATTGTACACAGGAGGGATCAAGGAAGGTATGGTGTGGGGCATGGACACTGGAGGGTGAAGGAACTGTCCTCTCATATAGGGTTGGTTAGGTCCAGAAGATGCCCTGGGGCGAAATGGAGCCTGGAAGGTGGTGATCCATGTCTGGTCCCCATACCCAAGGGCACCTTCTTTTCCAATGGGCAAGTGGCCGGGATGGCCCAGGAACCCTGTCCAACTTGGACAGTGTTGTGCAATGCCAGATCTGTTAAGAACAAGTCTGCTGTTATTGCTGACTTTGTTGGAACAGCTGATCTGGCTTGCATCGCTGAGACCTGGCTGGATGGAAATGCTGGCCCATTTTGGAGGCAGCAATTCCAGCTGGGTACTCAGTGATTCACCACCTGAGATTGGACTGTGGGGGGGGGGGAGTAGCAGTCTGTTTTAAGACCGGGTTGGGGCTCACAGGTGTACCCTTTGAGGAGGCCAAATCCTTTGAGTGTACTCTGGTAGCTGGTGTGGGTTGCAGGATAGCTCTCGTCTATCGTCCACTCGGGGACGAGAAACGATTCCTGCAAGAAGTGGCAAACTTTGTCACCGATATGGCATTGGAGTCACCCAGATTGATAGTTCTGGGTTACTTCAATGCCTGGGTCAATGACGAACTCTCATCTTTTGGTCAACACTTCCTCCAGCTGATGACATTGCTGGGCTTTACACAAATTGATTCTTCAGCTACCCATAATCATGGTCACTCTTTGGATTTAGTTTTCCTCCTGGGGATTGAGGCCTCTGATTTGGTGGTGGAATCTGTCAGTTGGTCTGATCATTACACCATGGGGTTCAACTTTTGTGCTCCCCTTCGTAGTTCTGCCCCTGTGGAGATGGTTAGTTACCGCCCTTTACGGCATGTGTGCCCTGAAGACCTGATGGCGGTGATAAACCTCTCAGGGTTTCCTGTTGCCAGCTTGAGTCCAGAGTCGATGGTTCTGGCTTATAATCAGGTAAGTTCCTCAGCTCTAGACTCAATAGCTCCTGTCTGTGTTCGTCCTCTCCCTCTCTGCCCTCGGGCCCTTTGGTTTGATGGGTCCTTGAGGGAGTTGCAGCGTGTGGGACGATGGTTAGAGCGTCAATAGAGGAAATCTGCTCTAGAAGTCGACCACCTTAGTTTGGAGGGGCATTACCAGCTCTACCAATCAGAGATCTCCTGTAAAAAGGCAGAGTTCCTGTCCAGGGAGATCGCTGTCACACAGAATCGACCGGCTCAGCTCTTCCGAACTGTGGACAGGTTGTGCAACCCAACCTGTCTACAGCTCTGTCGAGCTTTTTTTCACAAAAGAAGTGTGATGAAATTGCTCAGTTCTTTGCAAATAAGGTGGCTGACATCAGATCGGAGGTCTGCTTGACCCGCTCTGTGGGGGATGCTGTTGTTCGGCATTTGGTCATGGTACCTCATGTCTCCTGGAGTACCTTTAACCTGCTGAAGTTCGAGGATGTTATGTGGATTGTCCAGGGGATGTGCTTTATGTGCTGTAGTTTAGATCCAGGCCCAACTTCCCTGATTTTGGGTTGTTTTGACATTGTGGGCCCGTTTCTGGCTCAAATTATCTGGTGCTCCTTAGAATCGGGTGAGTTTCCAAGCTCCCTGAAGGAGGTGGTGGTGACACCCCTTCTGAAGAAAGCTTCATTGGACCCAGATATTTTTGCTAGCTACAGATCTATCTCAAACCTTCCCTTTACTGGAAAGGTTATTGAGAAAGTAGTGGCAAACCAGCTGGAGGACCATTTGACCATCCATAATATCTACGAACCTCTCCAGTCTAGTTTTCATAAGAGGCACAGTAGTGAGACTGCTCTGGTTTGGGTGCTCAATGATCTCCTAATGGCGAGAGATAGGAGAAACCATTCTATTCTGATACTCCTTGATTTCTCCTCACTTTTGACACTGCAGACCATGGGGTTTTGCTCGAGTGCCTGAGGTCCATCTGTGGATTGTCAAGTACAGTACTCAGATGGTTTACATCTTTCCTATCTGGGAGAACGCAGAGAATTGTGTTGGGGATTTTTTCTTCTGATCCTTTCTCTCTACCTTGTGGGGTTCCTCAGGGCTCGGTGCTCTCCCCCATGTTGTTTGCAGTGTATATGCTGCCCCTCGGAGACATTGTAAGATGGTATGGGCTGAGGTTTCACTGCTATGTTGATGATACCCAGCTCTGCCTGTCTTTTGCTCCCAACCAGGCTAGTGCTCTCTTGATATTTAATAGCTGCCTTGCTGAAATCCATGACTGGATGAATTCAAGCTGGTTAAAGTTGAACACAGGTAAGACCAAGGTTATGGTAGTGGACCCAGGCTGCAGGATAGAGGGGTTGAGGACTGATCAGCCCTCTGGGTTATTTCTGGGGGGTGATCAGATCCTTACTTCAGAGCAGGTGCGTAACCTGGGAGGGATACTTGACGACGGGCTGACCCTTCATTATCAGGTGTCAGCAGTTGTAAAGTCAGCATTTTACCATGTGAGGAACATTGCCTTGTTCCATCCAGCGATTTACCTGTGTTGGTCCATGCCTTCATAACCTCTCGCCTTGACTACTGCAACTCCCTGTACTTGGGGCTTCCTGGGGTTGATATCTGCTGCTTGCAGCTAGTGCAGAACGCTGCTGCTCGGTTGCTGACAGGTGTGTCAAGAAGGTCACAAATTACCCCTGTATTGTGCAATCTGCACTGGCTGCCAATACAGTGGTGGATCACCTTTAAAGTAGGTCTTTTGACCTACAAAGCCCTGCATGGACTTGGTCCCGAATACTTGAAAGAACTTCTGATTCCTTACAGCCCTGTGCGACAGCTCCTTTAAGCTGACGAGGGGTTGTTGGAGGTTCCAAGGCTTATTTTAAAATCCTCTGGGGCCCATGCTTTTATGTTTATGGCCCCAACCCTCTAGAAATCTCTGCCCCATCAGCTTTGGGAATGCACGAGGGTGGGGAGTTTTAAGTGGGAACTTAAGACTAATTTCTGGAGACAAGCATTCATGAGTTGATTATGTATGTATCATTATGATTTTACTTTTTACTTAATTTATTTCTTGGGATTTTATTGTTCAATTTGTGCAGTGCCTTAGTGCTTGAAAGGCACTTAATAAATAAAGTTTTATTATTATTATTATTTATTATTCCGTACCTAATTTCAGAGAATGGTTTCAGGAGGTCCATGTGGCACTTAATGCTGAAAGAGCAATAGCCATTCAGTACCATACTCTTAAGTCATTCAACACCAGGTGGGAGCCATGTCTGCCTTTTATAGCTGGGAGGTGACACATTAGGTGTGATTTTTTGATTCTACCTACTCTCCATTATTGAAATTCTCATTTTGTAACTCATTGTTTTTTCATTTGGTTTTACGATTATCCTGCAATAGAGTATAAGTATTGTTACACAACATGCCAAAGTAGCATCGATTAGGGTGGGTGGATGGGTAGGGAGGGTATGGTAATGGGTGGGGGTGGACTTCTTTCTTTGTTCTATTCTTCAGATGATAAACGGTGACTAATTTTGGGAGAGAGGTGGGTAGGGTTGGGGAGGACAGTTCTTTTGTATTCTAATTGACATTTTCCATGTAACAGTTATGACTCAGTTTGTAATCTTGTGTCTCATAAAATTACAATGAAGTTTATTAAATGGCAAAAAAAAAAAAAAAAGAGTTGGAGTTTGATGAGTGAGCAGCTCAAGCTTTTGAGCAGTAGATCCCTGAACAGAGCTTACAGGGAATCATCGGGAAAAGGTCTAACTTGCCTCCCTGCCACATTTTTTTTTTTTTGCATTGGACTGCCTGAGAAGTTGGAGATATCCGATTTAAGACTGAACTGCAGCAGAAAGTATCAGAGAGTTTAGAATTACTGCTTGCGTTTCAGACCGAAGGTTTGCTCCTGTGAAGCGTTCGACTAGCTAGTGTGCGAGACTGATATTGAATCGATAGGTTTGCTCAGTGAATCTACTGCAGTAGCAACCAGACTGCATCGATCTGTAAGAAGTTAATGCTGTTTGTTTTAAATGTGCTGAATGTTGAGGCCTGTCTGTTTGTGACACGACGGTTACGCCAGCTGGAGGCTTCACCAGCAAAACTGAACTGAACTTTGCCAATGTGCTAATAATGCCAGGGCCCTTGCCAATCCGGCTCAGATCAGCTGCCCTGCACCAGAGACGCTCCTCAGTGAGAGACCGGCTTTGGCGATCCAGCCCTTGCGCAGAATCAACTTGCAGGTTGCAGCCACCTAGAGGGAAAGGTCATGAAGAGGAGATGTGTTGTGATGGCCCTGCTTCCCCATGCTTATTGGTGAACAACACAAGGTCTCCATATTGCCTGGAACATTACAGCTAACTGGTAGTGTGAGTACAATCAGAATAGCTCCCTGCAACAAGTCACTAAATCATCTGTAGTACCATCTGATTTATTTTCTAAACTCTTGGGTTTCACTAGACTGGGCCAACCGGCCAGGATTACAAATAATCACCTTGTTGTTGTGCCTGCTAACTGCCTTTTCTTTCCATCAAGGGCCCAACAACAGCTGCAATGCTGTCCACCCCCGGGCTATGCCTCTGGCTAGCCAGCATTCCATCCTGTGTACCCAATGTTGTAGAACTGCTTCTCTTGGACTAAAAGTGCATGCCAAGAACCTGAATTTAATCAGAATACCAATCATTTAACTAAATTCAAGCCCCTTCCTTGTTCACATACCCTAAATAAATCTGATTGTTGTTTCACATTTAACTTGGTTATGTGCAAATTATTAGTTGGGTTACAGTACTGAAAGTGTGAAAATTGTCTTGCTAACCTTGTTTTACAGGGGTCTCCAGGGATATTGCTGAAGGTCTGATTCTGGTAGTAAGTGTGAAGGGTGTGTGCATACTCTTACTGCTATTTGCTGACTGTGTGTTAACTACTGCTAAAGGTTACAAGTCCCTAGGAGGGTTAGTGAGTGGCTATAGCTTCCCAGAGGGTTATAACAGGTTAGACAGACAATCCCATTACTGTTACTCTGGGTGGAGGCACCTAAATACTGAAACCAGGTCACTCAACCTGTGTTCAGAAATATAGACAGGGGTAGTAACCTTAGGGAATAGCGCCACCTAGGGGTTACATACAGTATGCTATCCTTGATCCTTATGGGGATCAGAAATGGGAAGCTTAACATTTTTATGTTTGCTTGCGCACATGTGCAAGAAACATGTTGCAGCAGCTTGCTGGAGAAGCAGGTTGTGGAGGTGCGGCAGTGTTGTGGCCAATGATGCCACTGCTTTTTGGGGCTCATCTGTGTGTCACCAATGAAGGAGCATGCTGCTGGTGACAGTAGTCTGCAAGCGTGCTGCTAACTTGAAATGATTTAGCCGCTGCAGTGAGGGAGCGCCCCCTCATTGCAGGGCATGCCTTGTCTGGTGTAACATTTCACCACCTCTCACGGTCCCCTGCAAGCCGACTTTGGGGGTGCCCAATCCCCTTGTCAGTATGCCCCCTCCCCAGTTCATTTGCCTATGGGGGAGCCCAATCCCTGTTGGCATATGTGCCCATTGCTGCAGTGCAGAGCTCAGAGCTCTCTGCTGAGAGAGAGAGAGAGAGTGAGAGAGAGAAAGCAGCCAAAGCTTCCTTGAATCAAGGATGTTATTTTCTAGATTGCACTATACTGAATTATTACTTTATGGACCTGTGTAAGTAACTAGTATTGATTCTGTTTTTGCGGTTGACTTGTCTTAGTTTAACTTTAATTTGTCAGGGAGGAACTGTAGCTGGGAGATATTTGCAGTCATTTGTGACTAGATCTGTTACTTAACCGCTGCAAAATAGGTGTCTGAAAAGAAGAAAGGCACTCCCCAGGGTGGATGTTCAGAGTTGTAGTTGATTGTTTCTGGAGGGCATAAGTTTACCCCCCACCCACCCCAAGCGCATAACTTCCTTTATAGCAGGGGTTCTGACATCACTTCCCCAAAACTGCTAACAACATACACCTGTTCATATCCTTAAAGGCACAGCACACTGAATAGGGGTAGAGACACTCACAAGCTTGCACACACTAAAACAAGAACAAAAAAAAAAGGAAAAGCATCTGTAACAGGAAGGGACACAGACATATGGGGAGTGGTGCAATACACTGGCTGAGGAGCAGCAGTCTTTCAGGAGACATTCTGGAGACTGCGATGCTGCCCTTTTTGCAGGCACCTCTCTGGTCTGAGGGAGGAGGTTGTTTGTCTTCATGCTGACCTGGCAAGAATTTGGGAAACCTGTTCCCCCTCCCAGGGACCACCCAGGCCACTGCCACTACCTCAGAGGTTGCCAAGAAAGAGGAGTGGTTGGACCATGGTGGTCTCAGGGAGGGTGAGGGTGGTGGAACAGAGGCATATCCCTCCAGTTGTGTATCTCCACAATTCATTCACCACTCTGGCGGAAAATGGTTCCTCTAGGGAGGCACCCACAGTGGATACCAAGGAGGATGCTGGGAACCTCCACAATGGAGAGCCACAGGAGGGTGGCACAGGACCCCACAGGGGAAGGAAACAACTCCTGGTGGGGGACTCAATTGTTAGAGGGTAGAACAGGAGGAGGGAGGGAGTGGAAAGGGAAGTAAGGTGCCTGCCCAGTGCCATGCTTTGGAGGGACAGAAAACAAATCCTCAGGATCGTGGGAGCAGCTGCAAGGGGGAGTGAGCTGGATGTCATTATCCACCTAGGGACAAATGACCTGGCTGAGAATGGGATCTGAGCAGTGTAACAGGAGTTTGTGGAGTTGGGGAGAGGCCTTAGACAAGTAGCACACACGGTAACTTTCTCAGAAGTGCTATGTGTCTATGGCATGGATGAGGCTAGGGTACTCTGCACCATGGGATTCAATGACTGGTTGAAAGCTGGTGCAGAGCTCAGGGATTTGGCTTCATTGGGGACTGGGGCTCCACCTGGAGGGATGTAGGCCTATACAGATGTGATGGTCTGCATCTATCGAGGAGGGGAACCAGGATCCTAGGTGATAGGTTTAAATGATTCATTGGCAAGCATTTAAACTAGTTGAGGGGGAGACACTGAAAAGGAGAAGGGAAATCCCAGCCCCCCCCAAAAAATCAGGGTAGTTAGTGAGGTAAAACACCAAGCTAGAGCAGTCAATAGGGAGAAGGGCAGGGGTAAATGGAGAAAACGACAAAGGCAGTAAGGACAGGGATGGGGCAAAAAGAAATAAGGCCATAAGAAAATGGAGGGTAATGAGTACCAGTGCCTGTAGTCTAGGTAAAAAGCTCCCTGAAATGGTGGCCTTGATGGAAGAGGGATGCCTGGATATTGTGGCAGTCACAGAAACATGGTAGACAGACAACCATGACTGGGATGTCAACATACCAGGGTACACAATCTACAGGAGGGACAGGAAGGGAGGAAGAGGAATAGGAGTAGCTCTTTATGTAAGGGAAGGCATCAAAACAACAGAACTAAAGGGTAAACAGGGAGGAGAGGAGGCACTGTAGGTCACCCTGGAGACTGGAAATGGCACCACAATCCATACAGGGGTTGTATACAGACCCCCATCTCAGGGGGAAGAAATGGACAAGGAAATGATAGAAGGCATCCTTGGGATGGTAGAGAAAGGGGAGATATTGTTGATGTGGGACCTCAATATGCCAGATGTTAACTGGAGCACCTTTGCTGCAGCCACATCCAGGAGCAGGGCCATTCTCGATGCCCTACAGGGAGTACGCTTCAGACAGCTAGTTTTGAAACCCATTCAGCAGGGAGCAATCTTAGACCTGGAACTCTCAAATGGGGACTGAGAGAGGATCTCTGATCTTGAAGTGGGTAGCCATCTGGGAACAAGCGATCACCAAACAGTGTGGTTCACAATATACTTAGCTGTAGAGTCAAGCCATACAAAAGTGGAGGTACTGGACTTCAGGAGGGCTGACTGTCAAAATGGGAGAGTGCCTCAGAAAAGCACTAGCAAACAGGCAAGAAGGTGGGGTGGAGCAACAATGGGGAAACATCAAAACCACCATCACAGAGGCAACAAGTCTTTGTGTGAAGCAAATAATAAAATCAAAATGAAAGAAAAAAACACTATGGTTCTCAAAAGAAGTAGCGGGGAAGGAAAGGGAGAAAAAGGTAGCATTCAGGAAGTACAAGTGTAAGCCTCCCACCCCTGCCTTTTTGGAAACAACAGGTGGTATGCTGTTTATATCTGACAGCAGTACCAGGTGGGGACTGGGTTCGGGGAGGAATAGGTCACTCGGCACAAAGGCTAGGTTTGGCTACTCTGCACAGGGACACCCAAGTAATTCCGAACACAGGAAGCAATAACTGCAATGTCCAATATCAGGAATGGGATTCTAAAGTGTGGCTTTTATTCACATCCAAATAGAACAAACAAAGCATAGATGGACCCCCACGAGGCTACACTTCTGGTAATGCAGATTAAAAAGAATCAAAACACTTCTTCTACACTCCAGCCCTCAGGCTCTGAACCCACCGGGCACACAGCCAGGACTTGCACACTGCTTTGGGTACACAGCTTCCTTACCGGCCACTCGGACACCTTCCATATGTCATAGAAACCTTTTCTGGTGGCTCCCTAAACTACCTAAGAGCACCTCAGCTCTATCAGGGAATTTTCCTTTTAATCCCACATCTGGGTACTTTCCTCAGGCACTGGCCAAGTACCTGAGAGAAAGTAAAAGTGCCACAGAGCAAATCCATAGAGGTGAATTTGGTTACTATTGATGGGGGGGTCTCCCACCTCTCGCTTCCACAATTCATACCCGGCCATGTCTCTGGACATTAAACATCTCACTCTGTAAAGCTTGGCAATGTAGATTAAGGCTAAATGTATGTCACATTTCCTCTACTTGTCTTGCTTTCCCATTGTGCTGGACTTGAACATACTTTTACTTGGCTTAGCCCATTGCTCTAGGCCCCCCACTGATTAAGCAGTCCAATCCCCACTTTACTTTACTCTTTGTGCTGGACTTGAACCTACTTGAATTAACCGGCAATGTCTATTACACTAGACTGCCTACACATTAAGTAGTCCAATCCCCACGTTCCAACAGTTCAGGTGAAAACATAGGCCCTCTGTCAGAGCAAACTCACCCTTTGGTTGCAGGTGCCCCACAGGCGATTCCTCACAGGAATTTCTCTCCCACAGCTTCTGGTGCCGCAGCTCAACTTGAAATAAGGTAGCTTCTTCCTTAGCCGGAACCAGGAGGGTTGTTCCTGGAAGACAGGCAAACCTTTTCACCCCCATCCCCTCAGGGATGGGGTACTTGGACCAGTAACAGTGGTCTCCACCACATCACAATCAGCTTCTGTGTTCCTCTTATGGTGGAAACACACACCTCCTTTACAGTATCTCTAAAACAGAGCTTAAGGCTCTGAGAGCCTGCCCACAGACTGCTGTGCTGCTCCTCTCTCCAAGACTGCACACAGACTCTGTTAAAAAATCCCCAACATTCTATCCCAACTTCCAAGTGCAGCACTCCAGTGTGGCTCATGCAGCTGCAAGAGTTCTATGGTGATGTCATCCCTCAGTCTCAGCTGAGACTGAGAACAGAGTGAGACAGTGTGAAATCCATTTAACTGGAGTTTCACAAGCTGCCTTCCCTGCCTACCACTAGGTCTTTCTGGGATTCTAGTAACCCCGGGTAACAGGGGGGTTACACAAGGAAACACAAAAGGAGCAGGACAGAGAACTGTACCAGTTAAAGCAGAAGGAAGTGGTAAAGGAAGTCAAAATAGCAAAGGCCCAAACCGAGGAAAAGATAGCCAACTCGATTAAGAAGGGGGGAGAAAACCTTTTATAGGTACATTAGGGAGCAAAGAAAGACTAAGGCAGGGTACTGAGGCTGAATAAAGAGGAAGGTGGTTGGGCAGAGAGCAAGAGTGAAAAATAAGGGATACTGAATGAATACTTCTGCTCAGTATTCACAATGGAAAAGCAGCGGGAGATACCTAATCCAGTCAATAGAGGCATTCTGGATAGGGGGGCTGATATTAGTACTTTCACAGAAGAAAGGGTTCTGAAAGAACTCTTAAAACTGAAGGTGGATAAAGCAATGGGGCCTGATGGGATTCACCCCAGAATTCTAAAAGAACTAAGGGAAGAACTAGTGACACTACTGACTACCCTTTTTAATAAATCATGTGAGGATGGTGTGGTACCGGAGGACTGGAGGAGGGTGGATGTGATTCCCCTTCACAAAAGTGGGAGTAAGACAGAGGCAGGAAACTACAGACCTGTCAGTTTGACCTCAGTGGTAGGGAAAATGATGGAATCGCTTCTGAAGGAAAGAATTGTTGAGTACCTAGAGGCCAGTGGGGCACAGGACCCAAGGCAGCATGGATTCACAGCAATAAGGTCATTTCAGACAAATCTAATTGATTTCTTTGACTGGGTGACCAAAGTAGTAGACCTGGGTGGGGGGGCTGTTGACATGACCTACCTAGACTTTAGCAAGGCATTTGGCACAGTCCCACACAAAAGAGCAATAAAAAAATTAGGCAGCCTGGGATTGGGTCCCAGGGTGGTAGCCTGGGTAAAACACTGGCTGGACAACAGGACACAGTGGGTAATAGTAAATGGAGTTCACAGTAAAGAAAGGGGGGTTACTAGTGGGGTACCACAGGTTCAGAACTGGCGCCGGTCCTTTTTAATATATTTGTAAGTGACATTGCAGAGGGACTGGAAGGGAAAGTATGTTTCTTTACAAATGACACAAAGATCTGCAACAGGGCTGATACGTAAGGTGGGCTGGAAAGGATGAAAAGGGACTTGGCAAGGTTGGAGGAATAATGAAATGTATGGCAGCTAGATTCAACACAAAGAAGTGCAAAGTAATGCACCTGGGAAACAAAATCCAGGGGAAGAGTACACAATGGGGGGGGGGGATGAGATACTGACAACAACACAAATGGAAAGGGACCTGGGGTAGTCATATCAGATTACCTAAAGGTGGGCCAGCAATGTGAGAAGGCAGTAAGGAGGGCTGGGGGGATACTGGGATGCATAGGGAGAGGCATCACCAGTAGGAAACAGGAAGTTGTTGGCCCTCTGTACAAACAGTTGGTACTGTAAGACCACATCTGGAATACTGTGTACAGTTCTGGGGATCCCATCTCCGCAAAGACATAGACAGGGTGGAGTCTGTCCAGAGGAGGGCAACCAAAATGGTGCAGGGTCTGCACCAGGAGACATATGAAGAAAGACTAAAGGAGCTTAAGATGTATAGCCTCGAGGAAAGGAGGGAGGGGGGACATGATAGAAACTTTCAAATACCTCAATGGAATCAACAAAGTCCAAGAGGGAAGCATCTTTCAGAAAAAGAGATGTGCAAGAACAAGGGGGCACAAATTGGAGATAATGGGGGGACGACTCAGAGGTAATGTGAGGAAGTATTTCTTCACAGAGAGGGTTGTAGATGCATGGAATGGCCTTCCTGAGGAGGTTGTGGGGTCTAAAACTGTGGGAAAATTCAAGAATGCATGGGACAGACATAAGGCAATTCTAGTAGGGGGTAGGAGGCTATTGGTTAACTAGGATCTGCAGCTTATCCGTTAGGTAGGGAAATGGGCAGACTAGGTGGGTCAAGTGGTCCTTATCTGCCATCAAATTCTATGTTTCCAAGTAGATGAAATGTTCTTCATTTGCATTTGGGGGAGCCCAGTCTCCATCGGCATATGTGCCCGTTGCTGCAGTGAGGAGCCCAGTAGAAGAAATGCTGAATTTGATCGACCCAATATCCCATTAACCCTCCCAATGTGTGCTTTCTGCCCCACACCCTCCCTGACCCCATCAATCCAGCATCCAATTAACCCTCCTGCTCCCTCCCACTGTGTGCTTTCCACCCCACATCCTCTGTGATCCTACCAATCAACCCGGTATCCTATTAACCCTCCCGCTGCCTCCTATTGAGTGCTTTCCATTCTGCACGCTCGGTGACCCACACCGATCAGCCCAGTATTAAATTAACTCTCCTGCTCCCTCCCACTGTGTGCTTTCTGCCCCGCACTCTCTGTGACTCCACCGATCGACCCGGTATTCAATTAATCCCTCCTAGCGTGGAGTGTGCCATGTGAGGGGCAGTTAGTGAAGGACCTGATGTTCCAAGCTGTCCAATGTTTTTTTTAGTCTATATCAGTTGGGTGTGTCATGGGTCATCCCCGGGGTCTTTTTTCCAGCTGATCACTGACTCAAGTCTGAGCAAGGGTGCCTCCTCTGAAGGTATTGCTAGGAGGGAACAAAACACGAACCGACAACTTCTGTTCTGTGTGTTGACTTTCTATTATAATTCCATGCCCGTGTCCATCCCATGGTGGTTAGTGCACCCTGCAGGTGTCATCACTCGTGTGCTGTGAGTTGCTGGTTCGGGGGGGTCACGAGTGAACACGCGTGGCAATGGAGGATATGAGGGTTGCAGTAAGCAGCACTGGGGAAGGGGCTGCAGGCTAGTTCAGAGTAGTCTCACTAATCTCAGTTTACAGAAGTTCATGGAGAAGTGAGGATCGAATGCCTGGCCAATGACAACTCACTGCAGGTAAGCCATGGCTCATGGCTCAGTCCCTATGGTGTTCAGAAAAAGCAGTTTAATGTTCAGGCTAGGAAAGTATGGACTGGCCTATGATTTGTCGATCTGAGGCCTCTGTTGGTGCAGGATGTCTGACAGAAGTGAAACATGGTGTCAATGTGAAGAGGTTGGAACAAGTTAGCTATGCTGGTGGGTCAGCTAAAAGAATTTAAACTTTAGTCATTTAAAGGACAGCTTGTTTAAATTAATTGGGATCGATACCCCAAATAGGCAAGGGCAGGGAGATCCCACTGGAAGTGAAAACATAGAAACACAGAATTTGACGACAGATAAGGAGCGCTTGGCCCACCCAGTCTGCCCATTTCCCTACCTACTGGATAAGCTGCAGATCCTAGTTAACCAGCAGCCTACTTCTTCCTACCCCCACCCCCTAGAATGGCCTTATGACTGTCTCATGCATGCTTGAATTCCACCACTGATTTTGACTCCACAACCTTCTCCGAAGGTCATACATGCATCCACAACCTCTCTGTGAAAAAATACTTCTTAAATTACCTCTGAGCCCCTCTATCTTCAAATTGTGCCCTCTTGTTCTTGCACACCTCTATTTTTAAAAGATGCTATCCTCTTGGACTTTGTTGATTCCCTTGAGGTACTTGAACATTTCTATCATGTCCCCCCTCTCCCTCCTTTCCTCGAGGCTATACATATTAAGCTCCTTTCGTCTCTCTTCATATGTCTTCCAGTGCAGACCCTGCACCATTTTAGTTGCCCTCCTCTGGACAGCTATTATCCTGTCTATGTCTTTGAGGAGATTGGGTCTCCAGAACTGCACACAGTACTCCAGATGGGGTCTCACCAGCTGTCTGTACAGAGGATAATAACTTCTGTTTTCTACTGGTGATGCCTCTCCCTATGCATCCCAGTATCCCCCAGCCCTCCTTGCTGCCCTCTCACATTGCTTGCCCACCTTTAGGTCATCTGATATGACTACCCCCAGGTCCCTTTCCATTTTGTTGTTGTCAGTATCTCATCCCCCCATTGTGTACTCTTCCCCTGGGTTTTTGTTTCCCAGGTGCATTACCTTGCACTTCTTAGCATTGAATCTAAGCTGCCATACATTTGACCATTCCTCTAACCTTGCCAAGTCCCTTCTCATCCTTTCCACCCCACCTTGTGCATCAACTCTGTTGCAGATCTTTGTGTCATCTGCAAAGAGACATATTTTCTTCCAGTCCCTCTGCAATGTCGCTTATAAAGACATTGAAGAGGACCGGTCCTAATACTGAACCTCGCGTACCCCACTAGTAACCCTCCTTTCTTCTGAGTGGACTCCATTTACTATTACCTCTGTGTCCTATTCTCCAGCCAATTCTTTACCCAGGCTGTCATCTTGGGACCCACTCCCAGGCTGGCTAACTTGTATATTAATCTTTTGTGTGGGACTGTGTCAAATGCCTTGCTAAAGTCTAGGTAGGCCATGTCCACAGCCCCTCCCTGATCTACTACTTTGGTCACCCAGTCAAAGAAATCTAACAGATTCATCTGGCATGACCTTCCTGCTGTAAGTCTATGCTGCCTAGGGTCCTGTGCCCCGCTGGCCTCTAGATACTCGACAATTCTTTCCTTCAGAAGTGATTCCATCATTTTCCTTATCACTGAGCTTAAACTAACAGGTCTGTAGTTTCCTGCTTCTGCCTTGCTCCCACTTTTGTGAAGGGGAATCATATCTGCCCTCCTCCAGTCCTCGGGTACCACCCCATCCTCCCATGATTTGTTAAAAAGGGTAGTCAGTGGTGTCACTAGTTCTACCCTTAGTTCTTTTAGAATTCTGGGATGAATCCCATCAGGCCCCATTGCTTTTTCCACCTTCAGTTTTAAGAGTTCTTTCAGAACCCTTTCTTCTGTAAATGGGCTGGTATCAACTTCTGTTTCCAGAGTGTTTCTACTGTTTGTTTTATGTACCGCCCTCTTCATTTGTAAATACTGAGCAAAATATTTGTTTAGTATCTCTGCCTTTTCACAGTCTCCTCTGCCCACCCTCCCTCCCCTTTATTAAGCCTCACTATCCCTTCCTTGGTCTTCCTTCGCTCCCTGATGTACCTATAAAAGGTTTTAGCCCCTTCTTAACTGAGTTGGCTATCTTTCCTCGGTTTGGGCCTTTGCTGTTCTGACTGCCTTCCCAGCCTCCTTTGCTTTAACTGATACAGTTCTCTGTCCTGCTCCTTCTGCATTCCTTGTACTTCCTGAATACTTTCTTTTCTCTGAACCTTCACTGCCACTTCCTTTGAGAACCATAGTGGTTTCTTGCATCATTTTGTTTTGTTTATTTGCTTCACACAAAGGCTTGTTACCTCTGTGATGGCAGTTTTTATTATTCCCCATTGTTCTTCCACCCCTCCTTCCTGCCCATTTGCTAGTGCATTCCTTAGGCACTCACCCATTTTGGCAACGTCAGCCCTCCTAAAGTCCAGTACTTTTGCCTTTGTATGGCTTGACTCTATTGCTGTGTTTATTGTGAACAATACTGTTCGATGGTCACTAGTTCCCAGATGAAAAAGTTGTAACAGGATGTATTTTTCTCTGGAAAAGCAAGAAAGCCAGCACCAACAGAACAAGGTGCATGCAGAACTGTATATTTACTGTGTGCCTGAGCCTGCCAACCAGCAATCAGGTAGTGAAGTGAAGTAGTTTGCTGTGTGAGATGCTACTCCCTGTGTCTCTCAGTGGGCTTGGGTGTGGATCTGTCTGTGAAGTCCTGGTGTGTGGCTAGTTATTTTGATAGGGATATTGGTTATTTTTAACAAGTCAAAGAAAGCTTTAAAAGCAGCCAAACAGTGTCAAAATTAACCTCAAAATGAACCAGACTGTATGTAAAACCTGATATCTTCTGGGTGCCTAGGCGCGGGGTGGCCCCAGACCCCCAGCCTCTTGAGTTAGTATTCATTAGGAACAGCAGGACTTTTACCAGTCTTTGCTTCCCCTCTCCTCCCCATCAAAAAATCTAGCTACACGTCTGAGAAGGACAGTCAATCGGGGCGTCGAATAGCGGCTTGGCTGCCTCGATTATAGTGCTGGGGAAGGAGCAGGCCATCAGGAGGAGCAGAGAGAGCTGGCCTGTCACAATTCAGTGCATAAAGTGCTAGAAAGGATTACTTTGCAGCACAGTTCCATTTAACACCCCCTTCATGCCATACATAAAGAGGCCACAAGTACTTCCCTGTGCTAGCACATGGGTCAATGCACTGGCACAGAAAAAGGGACAGGGGAGTTTGCAGTGTAATGAGCCCACTGGTATGTAAGTGGAAGTGATGCATTATACACATGCCCCCCCCCGCCCACTGGCCGAACTCAATCCCTGGCTGGAAGGTACTGCAACATCTGGTAGAATTATTGAAAGCAGTGCTATGGGCTGACCCCATGTGGCTGCTGCAGTTACAACATCTTAGTGGTCCCACATCCTGTGTGAGACCCCTGGGTGTGAGACCGCTGCTAATTCTTTACTTCTGAGGACATTTGCACAGAAACAGGATCCCGTTACTTGGTGTTCGGCTGCTCTGGCTGCTTGTCTACGAGCGGTATCATAATCCTGTGTCGTGTAAGCAATAAGGCACAAAGGGGTGTATATAAACTACATTTTACAGCACGGCCAGGGGTGTAGTAAGGCACGAGGCCAATGGCCGAGTGACTTCAGCTGCTGGCCGTGCTGTAAAATATGGTTTACACACCCCCCAAGTGCCTTTCGGTGCTTATAAAATAGACTTTTTTTTTTTTACGTTTGACTATTGGGAAAAGCATGTTTATATGTAGAAAAATAGATTTACTTTGTGCATTTGTGATAAAATAAGCCTTCCGTCCACTGCAAGTGATGTAATTGATGTCATTGTACTGTTGCCTACTTTCTTCCTGTTTTTTTCTGTTTTTTTCCACATTCAAGATATAGAATGTTTATCATGGAATGTTTACCATGGAATACATGGATTCAAAATTCTGCTCAGTTCCACTGTCAGAATGTTTCTCTCCCAACACACTGTACACACAGACAACATAGAGGATAATGTATGGTCCTCTATCGGTAACCGGTCTGTTAACCATCGAGACGTCACCAGGGCGACCGTGTAAACCTCGAGAGTGAAGCTCGAGAGGTTTACATTGCCATCGCAACCTCGAGATGGTTAACAGTAACCAGTTGCCAATAGAAGGACCATACATTATTTTTTATAGTGTATGGTGCCAAGAAAAAATTAAAACGGCTTCTTATTTTTCAAGATATAGTCACCGCCATGGATGTTCAGTCATTCCCTAACCGCTACATGCATCTGTCGGTTCCCAAGTGAAAAAAAGGCGGGCACATGCGCAGACCTATCCCCGTTGTTAACCTATCGATGTGACGTAGCATCGATAGGTTAACAACATTTCTACGTCACAACGATGGTATAACAACCTTTGGAAATTATGATTTCCTAAGGTTAACAGCATTCTACCATACATTATAAAGCCATTTGTTTCAGCCAGAGACTCAGTTATCTCACTGTCAGGGCAAGAAGGAAAAATTACTCACCTTAGTAATTATGTTTCTTCTAATGGAGTCTTGCTGTATTCTGACTATTGCAGTTAGCCCAGCACTCAAACTGCCCTGAGAGAAGAGGGTTAATTTCCTATGCAGAGCATAGAACGTTGAGCTCAAGCTTGGTTCCAGCCTCTGTCTGCTGCACTTTGAAGCACAACCGTCAGATTCTTATGAGCTAATACTAACTAACTACTATGAGGAAATTGTAAAATTTTTACTAGCCAAATTGCAACCAAATATTTTGGATCACCAAAAGACTCAAGTCAAGAAATCCAAAATCAAAAACCAGGTAGTGAACAACTTAACACTGTAAAATTAATAATATAACCCACTCCCCCTCTCTAAAAGGAGGGAGTGCCCAAATGCACCCCTTGGGTGCAGCACTGCACCTGCCAGCCCATTTCCCAAAAATAGGTTCTGAGAGGGGAGGTAAGGAGGGAAGTCAGAATACAGCATGACTCCATTAGAAGAAACATAATTACTAAGGTGAGTAATTTTTTCTTCAAACCACATGACGTCTTGCTGTATTCTGACTATTGCAGACTACCATGCAGTACCTCCATGGAGGAGGGAATCGAACCTACCTTTGGAATAGGCTCTGCAGTACTGCTGTACCAAACTGAGCATCAGTCCTAGCCTGGAATTCCAGGGAGTAATGCTTGGTAAATGTATGGACTGTTTTCCAGGTGGCTGCTTTACATATCTCTAGCAAAGGAATATCCCTGGCCGCAGCCAGGGAAGCAGCTGTACCTCTAGTCGAATGAGCCCTTAGACCTGAGGGAGGTATTTTGCCTAGCTTCTCATAGCAGAATTGAATACAAGAGACAATCCACCTGGCAATAATTCTCTTAGTGGCAGGTTTGCCCTTCCCCACCTCCCCATAAGTGAGAAACAACTGGAGGTAGTCAAACCTGTGAGCTTTAGTAAGCTCAATGTAGTAACTAAGGGGTCTTTTAACATCCAGACTGTGTAAACTTCTTTCTCCTGAAGAAGAATGATCAGTGAAGAACACAGGGAGAGACATAGATTGGTTCAGCTGAAAATCTGAAACCACTTTAGGTGAAAACCTCCTGCTAGTTCTAAGGACCACCTTATTTCTATGGAATGAGATAAAATCAGGCTCCACTGATAGAGCTTGCAATTCACTGATACGCCTGTCAGAGGTAATAGCTACCGGGAACACAGTTTTCCAAGTCAAGTACTAAAGCTCTGCTGAAGACAAAGGCTCAAAAAGGGGGTTACATAAGCTGAGCGATGCAAACATTAAGATCCCAAGCAGGGGTAGGATCCCTAAAGGGGGGATTGGTATGAAGCAATCCTTTGAAAAATGTACAGAATACAGGGTGAGATGACAGTGAGGAAGGCTTTCCCACTGACAGAAAAGCAGAAACAGCTGACAAATGTACTTTGAGAGTAGCTGGTCTGAGGCCTAGGCCATTAAGATGAACCATATAATCCAGAACTGTAGACAATTCAGCAGTGTATGGGGATATATGATTCTTGGAACACCAAATGCTGAATCTTTTCCATTTGGAATTATATGTTTTCCTGGTGGCAGGCTTTCGAGAGGCTTTGAGAATATCCAGAACCTCTTGGGATAGATGCAAATATGCATACTCTAACTCTTCAAGAACCATGCCTTGAGACTAAGACCGAAGATTGGAGTACCAAATCCTCCCCTGAGAGGAGGTTAACAGATTGTAATTCCTGGGAAGAGACAGGGGAAGATGGACTGCTAGGGACAGCAACAGGGGGTACCAAGGCTGCCTTGCCCAGTCTGGAGCAATCAGAATCACTTTGCAGGGTTGTGACCTTATCTTGACCAGAACCTTGAACAGTAGAGGAAAGGGAGGGAAGGCATATAGAAATGTCCCCTCCCAGTTCAAAATCAGAGCAATCAGAGGGACTGAACCCAAGACTGGGGGTCTGCAACAAAACAGAGGAAATTGGTGATTATCTGGGGCTGCATAGAGCTCTATCTCTGGAGTGCCCCACCTTGGAAAAATCACTTTCAACACTGGAGGGTCCAGGGACCATTCGTGATGGCCTTGGGAGATCCTGCTCAATGCATCTGCTAGCACATTGTCCTTCCCTGGAAGGTGGACTGCTATCAGAGAGGTCTGCAGAGAATAAGCTAGGGCCCACAATTTCATGGCTTCCGTGCACAAGGCCATGGACCGAGTGCCTTTCTGCTTGTTGATGTACCACATGGTGGTGGTGTTGTCTGTCCTGACCTGAACCACCTTGTCCTGCACTGACTGAGAGAAAGCTTGCAGGGTCAGAAAGACCGGCCAGAGTTCCAAGAGACTGATATGAAGAAGGGACTCCTGAGGGGACCACAGTCCCTGGGCTGTGAGAGCCCCCAGATGGACTCCCCATCCCAATGGAGAAGCATCCGTGGTTAGGACCACAGTGTGAGACTGAGTGATGAATGGGACTCCTTGTCTGAGGTTGTCCTGATCCTGCCACCACTGGAGAGCCTGGATCAGAGTCTGAGTCACTGGAACTAGTTTGGTTAGAGAATCTTTCTTCTGAGACCAAAAGGCCCTCAGGTGAAACTGAATGTCCCTCATCTGAAATCTGGCCCCTTGGACCACTGCTGTAGAAGCTGCCATGTTGCCCAGAAGCTGAAGGAAGTGCTTTGCAGGCCAAGAGACCAGAAGGTGGAATGAAGAAGCCAGCTCTACAATAGCTCTTGCCCTTTCCAGGGGAAGAAAAGCTCTTGCTTTGACTGTATCCAACTCTGCACTTATGAAGGCGAGGAGCTGTACAGGCTCGAGAACTGACTTGGGAAGATTGAGAAGGAATCCTAGAGAAGTGAGCACTTGCTGAGTCACTTGCAGGTCTGACTTGACTTGGTCTGGGGACTGACCCACAATGAGTCAGTCATCCAGGTATGGAAATATGGAAATATTCTTCCTTCTTTAAAAGGCCACTACTACTGCTAGGCATTTTGTGAATACCCTTGGAGCTGATGTCAGGCCGAAGGGCATAGCTTTGAACTGATAATGGCCTGAAGGCAATCAGACCTGAGGTACTTTCTGTGGGAGCACCTGATGGGAATGTGAAAGTAGGCATCTTTTAAGTCCAGGGAGGCTAGCCAGTCCCCTGGCCTTAGTGAGGGAAGGATTATTCCCAGAGTCACCATTCTGAATTTTGGTTTTAAAAGATGTTTGTTCAGGTATCTTAAGTCTAGGATGGGTCACCACTCCCTTGTCTTTTTTGGGGTAAGGAAGTACCGTTCAGTTAGGCTGAGTAAAGAATCAGATGGTAGTGCTTCAAAGTGCAGCAGACAGAGGTTGGAACCGAGCTCAAGCTCAACGTTCTATGCTATGCATAGAAAATTAACCCTCTTCTCTCTGGTGCAGTTTGAGTGCCGGGGCTAACTGCAATAGTAAGAATACAGCAAGACTTCATGTGGTTTGAAGAAGAGAGTTTGCTGATGAGCAGATAAAGACAGAAGGGGGAATTTTCACTGTCAGCAAAGAAACAGTTGTAGTGAAAACTATAAACAATGGTTATTGTTTCTAACTTGTTTATGTATGTAAGGAGTGTGTGATAATCAGGGAAACAGCATTTCATTCATTTGTTTTATTTTTTATTTAAAGTAGTTTTATTTTTAGGGCCAGCTGAAGTTTTTTACAGTGTAAAGGCAGCAGCCATGTTTGTGGTGGAAGATCAGCTCTGGCAGTAGAGGGCTAACTGAAATGGCTGTGTTCCAAATGCCCATTGATCTGTGTTGCAGACTCTTCACTGCTGAGCAGTCCTTTTCTTTTAACTATGTGTAAACCATATTTTACACATAAATAAGAGCCAATCAGATTTTATAAGAAAGCAATAAGACACAACAGTGTGTGGGTTGCTGTCTGCTAAACGCATGCCCCAGGTGCACAGTGAGGCACGAGGCACTTGTGCCAAGTACCTTCAGTACCTGAAAAGTGCATCTATCAAACAACAACCCAGAACTCAAAATGTTTTATTGTTCTTATAAAATAGGCACCACAATACATTTTCTAAATAAATAACAAAATAATACTTTAAAAAGGTTTTTTTATCTGTGTGAAATAGTACCTGAATTGCATTAGCAGTGCAGGACTCTTGGGTCACCAATAGAGGGTGTTTACTACTGTAGTACTGTGATCAGTATTGCAGGTTACCACTCTCCCCACCACGCCACTGTTTGCATTGTGATCCTGCTACTGTTTTTGTTGCATTATCCTTGTTTGTATTTTGCCCCCACCACTGCTTGTGCTGCACCCCCCAATTACTGTTTCATTCAACAAGAGGTTTTGCACAACATTTGAAATCACTGCTGTTCCATTCCCTCACCAGTGAGAAGCGGGAGTACATTTGTTGTAGAAGTGCTAGGCTTTTACATGCTGCTTTCTCTGTTTTTTACTGAAGTGTTTTTGGGAGAAGGTACTGGCCTCTTTGCAGTCAGGAGATGAGGGCAGCGTGCGAATACTGTGGCAAGCTTGGACTTCCAGTTTCACTGATAGATTTATGTGCATTATTTCAAACAATGAATCGCACTGTTGGGAGAAGAGGTCATATTGGGGGTGAGAGATAGCATTGAAAGATGCCAATACTGCCAGTGAGGGGACTTGCAGGCAGGAAGGTGAGAGGCCAACAGACAAGACAGCAGAAGCAACTCAGGCTTAGGTTTACATGCCTACAGCTAAACAAACTGTTGAAGAAGAAACAAAAGGTCAGTTTTGGCATTCTTTTTTTTATTAATGCCATATGTTTATATCATGTTTGGAGTAGATGGGTTTATTACAAACTTGTAGAATTTTACTTACTGTGTTAGGGCAATTAATGGGCCTTTACAGCAGTAACATGGCTGCCAGAAATTTATTTTTTAAACATTTATGGGAGCCATGGATATGTAAGTAAGTAAGTAGTAAGTAAAGTTTATTTCTTTCAAGCGCCCTTCCCAAGCTCAGTGCGCTTTTTCAATAGTTCAAAAACACTTTAAAACACACCATATAGAACAATAAATACAGCAGTCAAAAATAACTCCCACTTATTATGTCCCAGCAAATACTTGGGTAAAGAGGAAAGTCTTTAGCTGTTTTTTAAAACTTTCCACAGTCAGGTAATCTCGTATCTGACAAGGCAGAGAATTCCACAGGGTAGGTGCCATAAAGGCAAAAGATCTACCTCCAGACATCTTTAAACATACCCTGGGTATCTCTAGCAATCCCTCGTCAGATGATCGAAGTGAACGGGCAGGACAATAAGGCACCAAGAGCTCTTTCAGGTAGTGAGGTCCCAAATCATGTAGGGCCTTAAAGGTCAGCAATGCGACCTTGAAGGTGATCTGCCACTGAATTGGCAGCCAGTGCAGATCACACAGCACAGGTGTCATATGGCTAGATCTTGAAACTCCCATCATCAACCTGGCTGTCGCATTCTGCAATAGCTGCAAGTGGCGGATATCCACCTCCAGCAGCCCTAGATAGAGGGCATTGCAGTAATCAAAGCGGCTGGTGACAAAGGCGTGGACCAGGGTGGGAAGATCTTCGAGTGGGACCAAGTGTTTTACCCGGGCAACGTTCCTCAGATGGAAAAAGGCAGATTTGACTATGGCCGACACCTACGCCTTCATGGTCAGGCCCTCATCAAATATCACGCCTAGGTTACGTACTTGGCCCGAGGCCAAAAGCAGGCCCCCCCCAAGATATAAACCTGAGGGTTTCCCAGTCCAAGCCCCTATTGTCCTTCCTCCAGGGTCCACAACCAATACCTCAGTTTTCTCTGAGTTCAACCTAAGCCAACTCATGCTCATCCAATCCTGAATCTCCAGGAGGCAGTTATTAAATACTGTGATGGAATAAGACTCCTGTTCAGTCATAAAAGATAGGTAGAGCTGAGAATCATCAGCATAACAATGAAAACTCAGCCCATACAATCTTATAATGTCCCCCAATGAAAGCATATATACCACGAATAACATAGGGGACAGCACTGACCCCTGCGGTACCCCACAGGGCAGCCAGTGAGGGGCCAAGGTGTAAATCCAGGACACCACTCTTTGTGATCTGCCCTCCAGGAAAGATCGAAACCAGCTGTGGACTGTCTCACTCAGACCACAGAAAAACTGCAGGCAGTCGAGCAGCACCCCATGATCCACGGTGTCAAATGCCGCTGAGAGATCCAGGAGAACCAAGATGAAACGGGTCCTCCAATCTCTTGCCATCAGGAAATCATTCAATATCTGAACAAGAGCCGTCTCTGTGCTATGCCTTTTCCTGAAGCCAGATTGGAGAGGGTCATAGGTATTGTAGCTAGATAAATGATCCTCCAGTTGCAGAGCGACCACCTCCTCAATAACCTTCCCTACAAAGGATAGGTTAGAGACCGGTCTGTAATTTGCTGAGCAGTCGGGGTCAAGAGAGGGTTTTTTCAAAAGGGGGTGTACCACCGCCTCCTTTAATGGATCCAGAAGGATCCCTCTCTCAAATGAAATCCTCACTATCCCAGCCAGGACTGGGCCAATAACATCTACACACCCCACCAACAGGTGAGTAGGGCCTGGATCCAACTTACAGTAGGTAGGTCGCAGAGTCTGGATGATCCTCACTATATCTATCACTGTCAGTAGGCTAAAGGTGTACCAGGACAGCTGGGCATTAGTACCACCTGACTGACCAATGCAAGGTCCAATGGAAGGGTGCTGGCAGATCTCGTCCCTGATGGTGGATACCTTGTCAGCAAAGAATTTCACAAATTACTCACACTATACCTGTGATAACGCTCTACCAGTCTGAAGACAGACTGGATTGCACAGTCTGTTCACAGTCCGGAAGAGCTGGGATGGTCTGTTCTTTGCTGCAGCACTTTCCCCTGGATAGGAACTCTGCCTTCTTATGGGAAATTGCTGATTGGTAGAGCTTATAATGTTCTAACAATCCAAGTCTATCCACCTCCAGTTGAGTTTTCTGCCAGCGTCTTTCCAATCTTCGTCCTTGCCTCTTCAACTCACGGACCTCCCCATCAAACCAGGGAGCCCCCAAGTGGAGAGTGCGGGGATGAACATGAATTGGAGCAATGACATATAGGGCCTCTACTACAGCCCTATTATAGGCTAGAACCAGAGGCCCTGGATCCATGCTATCCCTTGGAAGATCCGAGAAGTCAAGCTCCGTCATTAGACCTTCTGAGGTAACCCCTCTTAAAGGACAGAACTGTACTAACTGCCTAGGGGCAGGCCTATTTCAGGGGGGCCGCAAATCTAAACCTCAGGGCTTGATGGTCAGACCATCCGACTGGCTCCACCTCCACATCAGATATCTCCATCCCCAGATGGAACACGAAGTCCAGTGTGTGCCCCCCCTCATGGGTTGCAGAGGTAATAACCCATGACAGGCCCAATGAGTCCATCAATTGGAGGAGGTTTTGACCAAATGGGGAGAGTTCATCGTTGACCCAGGCATTGAAGTCTAACAGGAATAACCATCTGGGAGACTCCAATACCATATCGGCTATGAAGTCCACAACCTCCTTCAGGAACACCCTCCCATCCCCTGGTGGACGGTAGATGAGAAGGGTCCTGTAGCCTGCACCTGCACCCACTATGCATTCAAAGGAGTTGGTATCACCCACTGGCACCTCCCTGAGATCCAGATCTTGTCTAAAACAGACAGCAACCTCCCTGCCCCTCTGGTCCACTCTTGGTCAGTAAATCACTGAGAACCCAGCCAGAACAGCAGAATCCAAAACAGGACCAGCATTTCCATCTAGCCAGGTCTCGGTGATGCAAGCCAAGTCAACAGAGGAAACAAGATCCACAATCACTGCGGTCTTGTTCCTAATTGACCTGTCATTGCTTAACACCACCCGAAAGGGACGTGAATCCAAGGGTGATCCCACTTCCTGCCTGACAAGATCAAAGTCAGAGCCCTTGGGTATGGGGATTAAGCAAGAAGGACCTCGTTCCAGTACCCATTTTGCCCCAGGGCTTCTCCTGGCCCTCACTGTTCGTATCCGCCCACTTCTCTCCTATCCCCCCCCCAAGAGTTCCAGGATCCCTGTCTCCTACTACACTTTGATCTCACAATGTTGAGATCTCAATATCTAGCATAAACCTCCACTGTAAGTGGAGGTAGTTCAAAAGGACGGAGATCAATAAGTCTTGAGGTGGAGTACTGCCTGACCATCTCACTTATACCCCAACACATATTTTCAACCCTTTAATAATTCAAAACCATTCACCCCCATACAAACAAAACCCTCCCCTTCCCTAACTTAAAACCCCCTAAAAAAATACCCCACCCTCAAACACAATCCCAATTAAAATAGTACTAAAACAGCACAATACCAAAATAATCAATCAAAAGAAAAAGGAAAACTAATTCACAAAGTCCAGATTTGCAGTCCAGGTTTACAGTCCAATCAATTATTCCAGCCATATATGAAAGTCCATTTGTGCTCTCACCTCTAATGGAGAATAAGTGGAATGTGCCGCATCCTGATTCCCAGAAAAGTGCTACCACGGGGCTGTTACTCTATAAATGCAAGCCTGGGGATGGCTCCTGACCAATCGGGGCACAGTGTTTTCCCTACCCATTTTATAACACTTCATATTAATTTCTGCAGCAAGCAGTTCAGTTGTGATATCACAGGTAGTGCATTATGATTTCACTCTAAGAGGAGCCTGAGCAGATGAAGACCCGAAGCATAGAGATCCTGTTTTCATGAAAATGCCATCTGTAAAAGTATGAGAGGAAGTAAGTGAACAGAATATAAGCTAAACTGGGTGCATGTATTCAAAGTTCTTCCTGTGGTGGTCAAGACTCTGTAAAGGAAGTTATATTATTTTTTATTTATTTTACAATTTTTGGTCAGGAAAGACACAGTGAGCTGAGGTTTGCTGCCTGGTGTGTCTTGGGAACAAAGGAAAGTTAAATGACTTGCTCAGGGTCACACAGTATGAAAGTGGTGGCTGTGGGATTCAAATCCAGTTCTGCAGGTTTGCAGCTCAGTGCACTTAACCAGTATGCTACACTGCCTCCAATATAAACCACATGCACACATAGATATCAGATAGGACATGCGAATACATCAGTAGGTATCTCAAAACATTCACTACAACAAGGGTTTGCAAGGTTGTGCTTGCTTTCCATTGGAGACAGCCCAGTGCAATAAATGGGGAAAGACTGAGAGCCTGGGATAACCTGGCCGCAGTCCAAAATGTAGCAATCGTTTTTGCCCACGCACATATGGTTCTATAATACAAATACACAGCATTGATTTTCTTAAATTAGAACCCCCAGGCTCCCTTCCAGACCACCACCACCATTACTGATGACTATGGCAATGACATGTTTTCTTTTGAGACTTTTCACTTCTCAGATTTGGATTGTGTTTCTGGTTCTGCACCAGTCACAGTCCCACTGCCTCCTGCCACTAGCACCGTGCTGAGAGGCAGTGACTTATTGCTCTCTGCCACCAAGGCACAAAGCACACTCTAAGAGGTCTTGTAATTTTATTTTATTTATTTATTTTTTCCGAATTACAAACCTTTGAGTCAGGGACTCATTTCCAAATGCTCCACATCAGATTACAGACAGATTTACAAGTCAATAAGTAATGCCTGCTTCATGCCTCACTAGCATTGATGACAGCTCACTGCTACTGAGCATGGCATCAGTGGAAAGGGACACTGTCATTTACAGCCAGCCAGACAAAATGCAAATGTGAGAAGTAAAATGCTACCAACAAAATCTCATTTCCACAGCAGTCTTCAGTCCTGAAGTTAGGGAGTATTGGCAATTCCATTTCGAGATGAATGTTATACTTCAAAGACTTCACATTATAATCAGACTTTCTGCAACTGGGGAATGGAAATCAGATGCCACATGAGCAAGTCCTGCAAGGCCAATTCTATACCCCCTCCAAAAAAGTGTGGTCTGGTAGCTGGAGACCAATGAATGAGGATCATTAAAAACAGAGATTGCCAGGGGTGAGCACAGAAATCTGTGTGTCAGGTAAAGGCATGGCAACTAGAGTCCCTTTCCCAGAGCAGGATGCATGTGTAAAGGTCTGAGCCATGGTACAGCCTACCAACTGATGGAGCGTGCGCTGTGCGCCTGAGTGAATGGACGGGTAGGCGTGACACGGAGTGAATCGCAGCTTTTTAAATCCGTTTGAAATAGTTCAAAAACTACTGTCACCTAGTAAATTCGGGCGGGGGTTATTCATATAAGTGCCAAGGACATCTGGTTTGAAGAGAAACTCAATCGGACAAAATCGTAAGTTTTTATCACTTAAAAACTACCGAGCAGTAGCGTCATGTCTCTAGAACTGGCCAATGAAGCACAAGGGGGGTTCAAACCAATGGATTCATACAGAATATGGACTTGTCAGCTATATGTGCTTTACTACAAAACATCTCAGCAGGTCGGTTAGAATTAAAACAGGATATTGCTGGCTTGAAATCAGTAGTAGACTCCATCAAATCTGATTCTGAGAAAACTATTGACAAAATTGCGGAAGCGGAGACTAGAGTAGCAGCTCTGGAGGAATCAGCGTTTCCCTTAGAAGATTCAATTTTTATGCACAAACAGTTTCAATTAATATGGCAGAAAATAGATGACCTAGAGAACCGAGGTCGTAGGAATAATTTACGTATTGTGGGCATACCAGAGGGGGCTGAAGGCTCTGACATTATTAACTTCCTACAAGGTTTGTTACCAGATATACTAGCACACGAATGGAGATGGCCACTAGAAATAGAAAGGGCCCACAGATCTTTATCTCCGAAACCCAAATCAGGTTCCCCTCCAGACCCATAATAGCCCACTTCCTTCATTTCTCTGTCAAAGAAGATATCCTGAGGCTATCTAGGGAGAGAAAAGCGCTACTCTGGCAGGGTCATAGGATCTCTGTATTTCAAGATTACTCAGTTGATGTGGTATCCCAAAGAAAGGCATATTCTGAGATTAGAGGGATCTTGAGACAGCATAACATCCCTTACAGAATTAACTACCCAGCGGTGTTAGTGCTAACTTTTAATGGGGTTTCACATTCATTTAAATCTCCTGCTGAAGCATGGGTATATATCAAAAATAAAATCAGGCCCAACCGAAATAGCCATTACAAGTTTGAATCTCCATTGGATTCTATTAACCGAACGCGTCAAGAGACCTCCCACGAGCCTCCTTCAGAACGCAAAGTTAATCAGAATTCTAGACCAACGGAGAGTCCCAGACCCAAAACAAATCTATTAAAATTATCGCAGAGGCAAGAGTGGAAGACGATAAGCAGGAAGTGTAAAGGACTTATGAGGGGTAGGCAGAAGTCCACGACCTTTTCTCCCAAAAATGCTGTCAAGAAAAAATCCATGGGGATCATGCTGTCAAACAAATTCTCTGAACTCAGCAACATGGAAATCTCCTTAGTGGACCATAGCAAAGATCAGCCAACCAGAACAAATCTCCTTCCTAACCAATCAGACTCTTCCTTCCTGTCTGAGGCAGCCAGTATCCCAGAACTTCCTGGTACCCTCTTACACTCTATGGTCGATGGCTACGTTGGTTATGCTCCTCCACAGAAAGACTCTATTTAAGCTTATTACTAGTAGTCCAACTCTACTCTGTTGTGATATGTGGGGAGGGGGGGGGCGAGGGATTGAATGATGTTTAGAGTTATGCTTCCTCGACTCCCTAGAAGATCCCTCATGGTCCGGTAAGTTATATGCCATATTCAGTTCTAAGGAATCCTGACAGAAGCTACCTAACTTGTTGCACCAGTACTCTATGCAGTATTCGTATTTAAGGTTAGCTCCTTCTATCCCCCTGAGGCGGATTGTCTAGCTAACTCAGTTATTTAGGTTCATATTACTTGTCTTGTGAAATTTCTAATGCCAAAATAAGGCATACATTGTGTTTGGGTATAAGGTCGAAGCTATTTATACTTATAACCCTTTTTACTTATTTTCTGTCAATAAGGATAGGTAAATAGATCTTCGATAGTTGAATATAACCTATGATCCTATGAGGCCCCACATTAAGATTCCATCTCCAGTATGCCCAGTATAATTAAAGCACAATTACAAAATTACTTTTTAGGCAGAACTATGCCTTGGGATATAGGGGTTGTTGACTACTTCTTGTTGCTTTAAGCTGTCTGTCGCTATTTATGGTTACTTCCCCTCCCTTCCCTTTTTTTTGTTTGTTTTCTGTTATAGAAAGGTGCTTTATTTGTACCAACTGTTCATAACTCAGGGTGGCACTGGAAATAGGTCAGGAGTGCAAACCAATAAATAGGTTTGGGCATTACAAATTATGGCTGATCCCTTATAAATACAGGTGTCCTTTAGGGCTGTTAATTTGGCCCCTATGACGCCGTGTTGTCAGGGGGTGATGCCAGCTGAGGTATTTGATGCCCCTGTACTTTTGACCCACATGGTTCTTAGGAAAAGAGTTCAAGTTGAGGATGCTACTGGTTTTGGACAGGGTACAGAGCAATCTTTATTTCCATTATGTTACACCGATCCAAACACCCCCCTTTGTGCTTTCTACTTTCATCCTAGCTTCCTTCATCTCTATCTGTACCTGTTCTCTTAGACTGTCCCTTTATCTATGTATCACCACAAGCTTGGTATTACTTGTCTGTGTGGTCTCATCCATATTTATGGAGTTGGCAGGGTTAAATATCTTATGCCGAATTCACTAGTTCTAGTCCATACTCATCAAAACAGCGTGACTGATCCTTGAAACAAAGCCTTTGGATTTCCAGGCCATGTGGATCAAGGGTTATGTTGAACTATTGTTTAGTAAGTTGGGGAAGTTTCTATCATATCGTCTATGGATTACTAGTATCCCCATTATTTTAGTAGTTTTATTTATTCTAAAATGTTTTAGGTTATTCTTGTATGTGAATACTAAATATTATTTACTTTTAAAGCCTTGGCTCCAGTGCACTACTAAGACTTCTACATTCATTCTAGGTTTAGAGTCTATCTGTTATTTATTGGGTCAGAGGTTAATTCAGCTAAATGGAAATGCTTATTTAAAGTTTAAAAGGGGGGTAATCTGTGTAAATATAGGGTTGAAACTATACAAGGCATGTGTTAGATTGTTAAGATTCATAATTTACTATGGCAGGCTCTATGGCGAATTGTAAATGTATATCTTGGAATGCGAAAGGTTTAGGCACTGCAGTTAAGAGGAAAAAGGTCTTAACCCAGTTACAAAGGATGAAGGCTGATATAGCTTTATTGCAAGAGACCCATTTACTGAATGAAAAGGCTGAAAAACTAAAGAGAATGTGGGTAGGGGACGTATTTCATAACTCAGTTAGTAAAAAACAGAAGGGGTTAGCTACTCTTATTAGGAAATCCTTAAATTTTTCAATGACTTCTCATAAAACAGACTCTTTGGGTAGATGGCAAATTTTGGAAGGGAGGTTAGATGGGTTTGATCTCACCATTTGTAACATTTATGCTCCAAATGGGGATTCCTATTCTTTTTTTCTGAATTTTGTGATATGGTCAGCTGCATTCAGAATAAGAACATTATAATGGGGGGGGACTTCAACACTGTTTTAGACCAATGGATTGATAGGAGTAACCCTAAGTCTAACAGAATGAGGGACAGAAACAGTGAGATGATCAGGGACAGAATGAAAGATTTAGGCATTTCAGACGCGTGGAGAATGATGCACCCCACTCAAAAAGATTACTCATTTTTTTCACATAGGCACGGCTCATATAGTAGGATTGATATGTTCCTTTTGTCGAATGGGCTGCTGAATAATATGTTAAACACTGATATTGGTCCCATTATAATATCTGACCATGCTCCCATTTCTATTGTTATTAACTTGGGCCAAGAGGACACAAAATCTCTTCATTGGAAATGTAATTGCTCTTTATTGAACGATAACAACTTTAGACCCTGGATTATCAAGGAGTCAGAACAATTTTTTTTGTATAATAATAATGGGGAGACCTCGAAAGCTACCCTGTGGGAAGCATTTAAGGCATATATTAGGGTAAGAATTCTGAGTTATACTTCTTTTAAAAAAAAAGAAAGGGGGAAATTACTCGCTCAAAGAGAAAAGGAACTTTTGGAATTGGAAAGATCCCATAAATCAGATCCCGGGGGTAACAAAGATTGTTTTAGGAAAATAACTCTACTCAGATATGAAATAAATAAATTACATACGGGGAAGGCGGAGTTTGCTCTATATAGAACTCAACAAAAATACTGGGAGTCAGGAGAAAAGACGGGCAAGCTATTAGCATACAGGCTTAAACAAATGCAAAATAGGAATAATATTCCTAGTATTAAGGATTCTGCAGGGAAGTTACATAGTAAAACTATTAATATCAACAAGGTATTTACAGATTTTTACACAGATTTATATAAAAGTAAGACTGTGAATAATAAGGGTCTAATTAATCAATTTTTAGATAAAGCCAAATTACCTAGGATCTCGGAGATACAACAGCAGTTGTTAGATAAAGAAGTTTCGATTCAAGAGATTAAAGATACTATTAATGGGTTACCTAATGCCAAAGCCCTGGTCTCTGATGGATTGCCTGCTGAAATATATGTCATTCTGAAAGAGGTGATTACACCTATTCTACAAAGTGTGTATACAGAATCTGAAATTAATGAAGGTCTGCCTCCCATGATGACTGAGGCAGTCATAACTGTCCTTTTAAAAAAGATAAAGACCACTAGATCCTGTTAACTATCATCCAATCTCCCTGTTAAATATAGATTATAAAATCTGGGCAAAGATTCATGCTAATAGACTACAACAGGCTATTGGGAATCTTATACATAGAGACCAGGTGGGCTTCATTAAGGGGAGAGCAGGATTTGAAAATATAAGAAGAATATTATCTACAGTATGGATGGCCTCTAGAAATCAGGAATCTGCTATACTATTGGCATTGGATGCTCATAAAGCATTTGATTCTGTTGAATGGGGTTATCTAACTGAGGTACTTGTGGGGTTTGGCTTTGGTGACATCTTTATATCAAGAATCAAAACATTATATAAATCCCCTATGGCTACTATATGTACGAACAGAGTCTTATCTGGGAAATTTACTCTGGAAAGAGGGACTAGACAAGGATGTCCTATTTTTCCACTACTTTTTATTCTAGCTTTAGAACCACTTTTACGAATAATTAGACTAAGTAAAGACATTACGGGGATTAAATTCCATAAGTTGGAACATAAAGTAATTGCTTACGCTGATGACCTCCTTTTATCCCTTTCTTCTCCTTACAAATCTGTAAGTTCCATTTTGAGGTTATTAGAGGAATTTAGAGGAATCTCTGGGCTATCTATTAACTGGGCTAAGTCTGAAATGCTCCCTCTACAGGGGAATAACATTATACTCAAAGATTTATGCTCATGGTATAACTTGGTGTGGAAAAATAACTGCATTTCTTATCTTGGAATTATTATTTCAAATAATCTAAAGGATATGTTAGGGTTAAATATTAAACCCCTGGTAGAATCTATGAAGTTATCCTTGGAGAAATGGAGCAAACTTAACCTTTCCTTATGGGGAAAAGTCAATGCTGTAAAAATGATGCTAGCGCCCAAAATATTATACTTATCAAACATGATCCCGCTACATATTACATCCAGATGGTTTAAGAAAATTGACAGAATGTTACATTCCTTTTTGTGGGAAGGGAAAAAGGCAAGAATTAGTCTAGATAAAATCAAGAAACATTGGCTTCAAGGGGGCATGGGCCTTAATGATTTCAAAAAATACCATCAAGCCTTCCTATTTAAACAAACTTGCCAATGGCTACTTCCGGAGAATAATTCACCATTGTGGGTTAAATTTGAGCAGGATAGCATTTCCCCTCACCTATTACATCACTTAATTATAGGTGCCCATCCAAAAAGTATTGATTCCCATCCCTATTTAAGCAATTCTGCCAAGTCCTTATCCCAGGTTATAAATCTATTAACTGAGGGCTCGGTTCCTCACCAATATTCTCCGATATGGAGAAACCCAAATCTTAAATGGGATAGGAAAGTGTTAATTAATCCATTATGGGAAAATAAAGGGATCTTTTTAATAAGAGATATTATTGATCCACTCACCGGGACCTTAAGGTCATTCTTAGAATTAAGAAGCAAATATGGTTTACCCTACACACAATTTTATTTTTACTTACAGTTAAGAAATGCATTACAATCATCAATGGAGGACTACTTCATCCCCTCCACCAGGTCAGAATTTGAAAAAATTGTCACATTGGCAAATTCCAAAGGGGGTGGTGGGAAACTGTATCAAGTATTAAATAAATCCGGGAATGACTTAACAAACAAAGCTAAGGAACAGTGGGAGAATAGCCTAGAATGTCATATTCAGGATTCATCTTGGATTTCATTATGGAAAAATGTATACAAATCCAGTATGGACCTTCAAGGTTGATTAGTACAATTTAAAATATTGCATAATTGGTATTATTCTCCGGACAAACTTTTTGCTTGGGGTCTCTCCTCAGATAGCTGTTGTTGGAGATGTGGGGCGAAAGAAGCTGACTTTCTACATATGTTGTGGAAATGTCCCACTTTAGTCTCAGGGTGGGTAAGAATTTGGGAGACATGCAAAGACATCCTTCAAAGGTATTTCTCTTTTGATCCAGGGATATTTATTTTAGGTAATTCGGAGTCTTTAGTCTGTCTGTCTTGTCCGGAAAAAAGATGGTTGTTGGTAGCTCTATTGTGTTTCAAAAGACTCATTTTATTACATTGGAAGGATACACGTCCACCAGACCTGCAGGAATGGATCAATTATCTAGCAAAAGTAGCCGTCAACGAGCGTATTAGCCATCTTAATAACAAGACACTACATAAATATGAAACTAATTGGGCTGCCTTCTTTCGCTGGTTAGATAAGAATTGAGTTATTACTTCAGTTTAATGTTTTTGTTACAGTAAGAAGTATTTGACATGCTTTCTGGTAGATCTATGATAACTAATTTTATTCACCCAACACTTATACAAATGGTCTGTCGATTGTAGTTTCAAGATTTTATTTAAGAATGTTGTAAATTGATAACATCTGTATGAATTCATTTGTATACCCTACCTAAAGTTATCAGTTTCATTATATGTATACTTAAAAAAACTAAATAAAAATTGTTTGAAAAAAAAAAAAGAACAGCCTACCAGCTGAGACGGTGGATGCCAAACACAATAATTAATGAATTGATTAATTACTATTAATGGGTTTAGGCATTGCTGGGACAGAGCAAAGAGCTAAATAGTTACTCAGCGGGTAACAGTAAGCCAGGGATGGGGAGGAATTTGCCAAATTGCCGTGCCTGAGAGCACTCTTCTCACTCCCTGCAACCGGAAAGCATGCACAGTGTCATCATGGTGGGTACAGTGAGGAGCACAGAGCCAGCTGCCACAATCACCACTTCTGAAAATTATAGGGGAAAAAGAAAATGACCGAAGAAACACACCAAGATGAGTACATTTGTGTTTTGAAGGGCACTGCTCTTGTTTCAAAGTTGCATCGTGAAGTTGTTTGTGCTTGCACAATGCATTGTGCCCCCCTAAAATGCAAGGGCTTTGTGGAGAATGGATATGTCAGTTTGTATTGGGGGGTGAAGAGCCCACTCCCCATCTCCAGGCTGTTCTGTGACAATAAGGAATTAAGTTTTTTTACTTTTGCTTTCCGTCTGATCAGATGTACTGCATTGATGGCACTGCCGTTGTGCTTGTGAGGTCCGGGGAAAGGGCACAGTAGAATAATGGCATTGTTGGAGGGCCAGCCGGTTAGTGTTTTCGTTCCACAGATCCCAGAAGGTTTTTTTTTTCTCCAAGATGAAGTGAGCCAGGTTTGTGTCATTTTCCCAAGTGGGAACATTTTGACTCACCTGCATGTTATGGACTGTGAAGTTTGACAGGGCAGATGGACTGCAGAACACTGACAAGTGTCCCCTTACTGTCAGCTACTGTATTTAACATAAGGTCATTAACCAGTTCGGTTCACTGGAACTCTTCCTTTTCACGTTCACTTGCACAAGGAATGTCTTGGTACTACTAATGGCATTTTAGAGGTGTGTCCCTGCCGAGCCAATTACAGCTCAAACTGCAACAGGCTTGGCAGTGTAGATCAATGACGAGGCACTCTGGCCATGACAGTAGTTCTGCTTGCTGACGTGGCATGTTCTGTAGTTGAGAGAAATGAACCACTCCAATGGGACAGTGCTTCATTTCTTTCTGCAGCTGTTGTGCCACACTCCACAACAGTGAGTGAGAGAGAGAGAGAGAGAGAGAGAAAAAGACAGAGCAGCCCACCCCTGCAACTGAACAGCATTACACCCAGCATCCAATTAAACCCTTCTGCTCCCTCTCTATGTGTGCAGTTTTCCCTACATCCTCCATTCTCCCGCTGGACCAGCATCCAATTAAACCCTCCTACTCCCTCCCTCCCTCTGAGTGCTCTCTGCCACACAACCTCCATTCCCCCACTGGACCTAGCATTCAATTAAACCCTCCCGCTCCCTCCCTCTGTGTGTTGTCCGCCCTGCACTCTCTGTTCCGCCACCGGACATGGCATCCAATTAAACCCTCCCACTTCCTCCTTCTTTGTGCTGTCTGGCCTGCTCCCTCCCTTACTCATCGCAGAACATACCTGTAAGTGAATGTTAGGCATTGACAAATGCTTGTTTACCATTAAAGTCCAGCAGCCATATCTTCTCCCAAACCTACCAAGATCCACTGTGAGTTCTCTGATCCCTTCCTGTGTGTCCACCTTTGTGGAGATCTTTGTGCTGTCTGTGAAGAGGCAGATCTTGGCCCATTCCTCTACATCACAAATAAACACAATGAAACAGACCAGACCCAGCACCAACCCCTGAGGTACTCCACTGTCCCTTACCTCTAAAAAAACTCCTCATTTACTACTTAGCCATAGCAGTTCTCTACCCGAGTCATCCATTTTTAATGCAGCCCTAAGTCTCTTAATGTTTTGACCAGCCTCCTGTGGGGGGACTGAGTCAAAGACCTTCCAGAAATCCAAGTATACTAAATTGACTGCCTGTCCCATAGTGGCTTCCCTGGTCACCCAGTCAAAGAAGTCGAGAAAATTTGTCTGGCAAGGTCTGCTCTTGTGAACCCATGTTGTCTGGGGTCCTGTAGCCCATTTTCCTTCAAGAAGTCTATTAGCTCCTCCCTTAGTGTAGACTCCATAAGCTTTCCCACTATGGACATCAAACTGACTTGTCTATAATTCCCTGGCTTATCCTTTTGTTCCACTCTTGTTTAGTGGAACCACGTCTCCTGTCCTACAGTCCCTAGGAACCACCTCTCAGTGTCCAATGAGCAGCTGAATATGTCTGCAAGTGGTCCAGCTGTCACCTCTACTACCTTCTTAAGCATTCTTGGTTGTAAGCTGTCAGGTACTATTAGATTTATTTACTTTCAACCTTTTTGAACTTTTCTAACATCCTACTCCCTGTTATTGTAGCCATGCTACCTGACCACTTGCTTTCTAGTCTTCTGCTCTTAACTCACATTTTGATAGTGGTCTATCCTTCTCCCTAGTAAAGATGAAACAAAAATATTTGTTCAGTATCTCTGCTTTTCCGTTGTCCCACTCCTACCATCCTTCCTCACATTTCAGCCCCACAACACCCCCTTTAATCTTGCACTTCTCACAGACGTACAGTACCTAAGAATGCCTTTTCCCCTTCCTTCAATCCCATCTCAAGTCTGCGTTCAGTCTCACCCTTGGTCTCCCTCACCATCTTGCTGGTTACCTTTATTGTACTTCTCTCTATTCTCCCCCATTTGGCTTCTTCTGTACTTCAAGAATTCCCTCCTTCTGGCTCTTACTACCATCTTTATTTTGGCCATGAACCACATTGGGCCCCTTGCCCTTTTTTCTTTGGACACTTTCTCAACTGAGCTTTCTGCCACCTCAGTCATTGCTTTTTAAAATCCTTCCTATGTTTTCTCCACTCTTTCTACCAGTACTATTCTCCATGTGCTTCTTTCCAATAGCTCCTGATGATTCTGTTGAAATCTGCCTTTTTAAAGCCCCATACACTTTCTGCATTTGCTTCCTTTGGCAGCACCTATCTGGACCTCCAGCACCACAGTTTTTTCCTTTTAATTTTATTTTATCTTTTATCTTCCCAAACTGCCAGCCACCCAGAACCTTGGCCTAGTCATGGACCATGGACTTCCACCCTCCACAATGGCCACGACCCTCCGATACCCTGTGGATTACCCTCCAGGGTGGGACTGTTTCACCCTGGGCTAGCGCCGCAGATGTTGGGATAGGTTGGAGGGCCAGTCTGGGGGGCTAGTTGAAGCCCGTGGCAGGTACCATCTAGGGAGGCTGGCAGCTTCTCCATTTTCCTGGTTTTCTGGGGATCAGGGACATGCAATGACATCCTGCGTCTTCCCCAACCCCTGAGTTCCACTAATTGTCAGTAGCTGCGGTGCCCCTGTGCTTCACCAGGGGTCTGTCAAGCACTGGACATGCTTCCAACCCTCCCCCCCCAGAGAAGGAGAGCAGTCCACAGGACACTCCATTCTTCTCCCCAACCCCACCATCCCTCTAGCGACCCGGGTCCATTCCCAAACCTGGGTCGCTGACATCACAAGCAGAAATGCAACCACTGCACTGATGTGCTGGCTCCAGCGCCACTGTTCTGTGGTGGCTGGAATGAAGTCACTCCTGGATTACCACATTTTGGACCCTCTCACTGTTGTTGAGTGCCACATCCAACAGAACCTCTTCCTTTGTTGAAAACTAGACTAGCTGAGCTGGGAATGCCTCCTAGCATGCATACTCCAGGAGATGATTCATAGTCAAGTGCTCCCTCTTTTATCTGCCAACCTCCATACATCCTAAATGTTGGCAGATAAATAGGACAGGAACTTATACTGGTAGTAAGTGAGGGTGGCTGATAAAGGTATGCCCCCCATATGGTGACATCAACACAGCGAACTATACTCCTCTTGGCAAAATTGACCCTTTGCTGAAAGGTCGTTGTGATGGTGTGCCCGAGACAGGGGTGTACGGTCTCCCAGTCCTGCACTCCTGCTCCGAGTTAACTCCGACTGGAGTTAACAATCCTTTAGTTGGGGGATGCAGAGGGTGGAGCCTCCCACATGGGGGGGGGGTTCAGGGCGAAGCCCTCCTATAGAAAAACAGGATAGGGAGTCTGCAAGGAATCATGCCGAACACGATTTGTGGTCGACATGATTCCTGTTGCTCTAACGCCGGTTGACATTAGAGATGTTGAACTGGCATGGTAGAGCTTCAGATAAAAGGGGGTGGATAAAGGAGCACTGTACTTGCCACAACTGCAACTTTCCAGTCCACATCTGGCATATTAAAGTCCCCCACTACCTCCCCAGACTTGGATGTCTTCCTAGGCATCTACCCTAGGTTTTGTACCTTGATCTTGATCTGGTGGTCTATAAACCACACCAATCCTGACTTGTTTCCTGTTCCCTGTCCTGCTAGCACTAATAACGTTTCTAGTTTTCTTGAATCACCTAGGCTGTCTATCTCAGTTAGCTCTGTCCCTTTTTTTACATACAGTGCTACTCCTCCACCTCTGCTGCCCTTTACTCTGTCCTTCCTGAACAATGAGTACCCTGGTTTGGTCATGTCCCATTTGCTATTAGGGGTTGACAATGCCTCTGTCACACTCACCAGGTCAACGCTCCCTTGTGTGTTCATCACCTAAAGTTCTAGCATTTTATTGCCAAGATTCCTGGCATTGGTACATGTCATTTCCCAGTATCTATCAATGTCTTCTCCTTGTTCCCTTACCCTGATTGTTCTGGATTCCATTGCATTGGTTGATGGGGAGAGGCCAGTGAGATCCCTGTTGTTTGTGAAAAAGGATGGGTACCTTGCCACTCTGACTCTTTTCCCTCACTAGTTTAAACGCACTGTATATTCTTTGACTAGCATCTCCATCAGTTCACCCACAACAGAGGCAAGACTCTGAGGGAGGCAGTATAGCGCAGTGGTTTAAGGCTCTGAGCTGCAAATCTGGTGACATCCAGCAGACCAGACCTGGGTTTGAATCCCACAGCTTCCACTTGCATACTGTGTGACCCTGAGCAAGTCATTTAACTTCCCTGTGCTCCCAGGTCGCTCCTGTAAAAAAGCTTTCAGCTTAGTGTGCTACTCCTGGTTAAACAACTATAAAAAGAACAAAAAAAAAAACCAAAAAACTGACAGGCCTGTAGTTACCCAGTTGCTCCTTGTCCCCATCCTTTCAGAACAGAGCTACATCCCCTGTCCTCCAGTCTTTCAGAACCACCCTGACTGACTTGAGCTATTGAGTAGCCCTGCCAAGACAGCAGCCAAATCTGATGCCAGTTCTCTGAGCAACCTTGGAGCATTCCATCTGGCCCAAAGGCCTTATCCATGTTCAGGGCTGTCAGCCCTTTTCTGATCCTTTCATTTGTAAATACTCCCTGCCTCATTTCTGGGATACCCCTATCAGCAGCCTTTATGCTGCTTTGTGGCAAAGGCCCACGGTCCTGTACTTTGAAAACTGAGCAGAAGTAGTCATCAAGAACAGCTGCCTTCTGCATGTCCTCCTCTATTACCATGCCCCCTCTGTTAGCCTAATAATTCCTCCTCATGTCTTTCTGTTTCCTTCATATATCTAAAAAAGCTACTTTTTCTCTAACCATTGACCCTTCCATGATACGCAGCTTTGTGTCTGCTTTTGTGTCCCTCACTGACCTCTTGGCCTGCCTTGATTTCACCTGGTTCTCACTCTGTTCTTCATCCCTCTGCATCTTCTTGTTTCTGATAAAGGCCTTTTTCTCATCACTCACTGCCTCCCCGAACTTCTTTTTTTTTTTTTACATTCTCTGGTTATTCGCCCCCTTCTACATGGCACCTGCTCCTATCCTCTGGGACTCCCAAGGCTCCACCAGTCATCTCCAGGAGGCTTCAGAGGACTGACCCCCATCTGGCCATGGTGTGGAGGAGGGGGATCCTGGGTTATCCCCCTCCAGTCCATTGAGAGCATCATGCAGTCAAGCCAAGCCCTCCCATGGAGTCTTGTCATATGGCTAAGGCCCCGTGGCCCATCTCCAGGCACATGTGCAGGGATTTTCCTTATTTCAGTGCTTCCTACCCCAAAGGATGACAGCATACTAGGAGTTGAGGGCACGCAGGAACATGACACCACTCCAGACCTTGGCCAACGTCCTCCCCACCTGCTCACTCTGCAATCCCACTGTGCCTCCACCCGTGGTTCCCCAGGTGGTGGTAAAGCAACAGAAACTACAGCCCACCCTCCCTGGAGAAGGAGAGTGGCCCTCTGGGTGCTCAATCCTCCACTCCACAGTCAGCCCTCCAGCAACCTGGGCTCACTTCTGAACCCGGGCTTCTGGTGTCTCAGGTGGCAGCTCTACCACTGCACCACTGGGCTACATCCCCTGACCTTCTTAATGAACCACATTAGTCTCTTGCACCAGGCTGTTTTGGGGCTGGAGAGGTTTCTCTGTGTCTGACTTGGATGTCTGGATTTTTCTCTGTTTGATTTGCAGGGTATTTTCTCTGTCAAAATGTTGTGTAGGGTATCTTGCTGACAGGAAGGCACTCATCACAGTGGTGGGTCAGAGCTTTTAGCTGATTGTTTCATGAAGGCACAGTTTCGGCCCAACTCCTGCCCACCCTAACCCCACCCACCCAAATAGTTCCTTTATACCTGGGGTTCTGACATCATTTCCTCAAGAGTGCAAGGTGCATATCACTGTCATATCCTCTCTAGCACACTGCACTGACAATATAAGCATACACATTGTATAATATATATATTTCTATATAACAAACCAATCACACACACACACACACACAAAAAAAAAAGTAGATAAACATGTGGGGAGAAGTGCAATGTAATGGCTGTGGGGCAGCAGTCTTCTGGGAGTCTTTCTGGAGGCTGAGATGCTGCCCTCTTTGCAGACAACTCTCTGCCCTGAGGGAGGAAGTAGCCCATCTTCAGGCCACACTGGACAGTAGTAAGGGAACCTTCCCCCAGGCCACACTGGACAGTAGGAAGGGAACCTCCCCCATCCAGGGAGCACTAGGGCCACCACCACTACCTCAGAGGTTGCAAAGAAAGCACAGCAGTTGGACCACAGTGGGCTCAGGAAGGGTGAGGATGGTGGAACAGAGGCATACCCAGTCAGTTGTTCCACTCCACAATCCATACACCATTCTGGGGGAGCATAGGTCCCCTATGGATGCACCCGCAGAGGAGACTAAGGAGGCTGAGGACAACTGTCACAAGGGAGGCCCACAGGAAGGAGGCAGAGGACACCACAGGGAAAGGAAGCAGCTCCTGGTGGGGGACTTAATTATTAGGGGGATAGAACTTGGGGGAGCAGGGAAAACTGAAGTAAGGTGCCAGAATGGTGCCATGGCTTGGAGGGACAGGAAGCGCATCCTCAGGATCACAAGAACAGCTGCATGGGAGTCTGAGCTGGACATCATTGTCCACCTAGGGACAAATGACTTGGCTCATCATGAGATTAGAGCAGTGCAGGAGGGCTTTGTAGAGTTGGGAAGGGGCCTAAGACAAGTAGCACACACAGAATCCTTCTCAGAGGTGCTGCCTGTCAATGGCATGGGTGAGGCGAGGGGTATTTTGCACCATGCAGTTAAATGCATGGTTGAAAAAATAGTGTGGAGCACAGGGGTTTGGCTTCATTGGGGACTGGGGTTCCACCTGGAGGGACACCAGCCTATACTGGCAGGATGGTCTGCATCTGTCCAGGAAGGGAACAAGTCTTTTGAGCAATCAGTTTAAATGCTTCATTGGCAAGCTTTTAAACTAGTCAAGGGGGGAGGCACTGATAAGCACCAGGAAAATCCCAGCCTCTCCCTACAAAACAGGGTACTAAATGAGAAAAAGACTGAGGTAGAAAGGTCAGTGGGGGATGCTGCAACAGAAGGTAAAGCCATCAAAAAATGGAGAGCAATGAGTACCAATGCCCGTAGTCTGGATAACAAGCTTTCTGAATTAGTGGCCTTGATGGAGGAGGAACATCTGGATATCGTGGCAGTCACAGAAACATGGTATACACAAAACCATGACTGGGACATAAACATACCAGGATACACTATCTACAGGAGGGACAGGGAGGGTAAGAGAGGAGGAGGAGTAGCTCTTTACATAAGGGAAGAAATCAAAGCAACAGAACAAAAGGGTAAACAGGGAGGAGAAGAAGCACTGTGGGTCAGTTTGGAGACAGACAATGGCACCACAATCCGCACAGGGGTTGCATACAGACCCCCCTCCAGGGGGAGGAAATAGACAAGGAAATGATAGAAAGTATTCTTAGAATGGCAGAAAAAGGGGAGATATTGCTGATGGGTGATCTGAATATGCCAGATGTTAACTGGAGTGCAGTTGCAGCAGCCACTTTGAAGAGTGGAGTTATTCTAGATGCCCTACAGGGGGCATGCCTTAGACAACTAGTATTGGAACCCACTCGAGAGGGAGCAGTCTTAGACCTGGTTCTCTCAAATGGAGATGGAGAGAGGATCACAGGTGTAGAAGTGTGTAGCCTTCTGGGAACTAGCGACCATCGAACAGTATGGTTCACAATAGACACAGCAATAGAGTCAAGCCATACAAAGACAACGGTACTGGATTTTAGGAGGGCTGACTTTGCCAAAATGGGTGAGTGCCTATAAGGAATGCACTAGCAAATGGGCAGGAAGGAGGGGTGGAAGAACAATGGGGAATAATAAAAACTGCCATCACAGAGGTAACAAGCCTTTGTGTGAAGCAAATAAACAAAACAAAATGATGTAAGAAACCACTATGGTTCTCAAAATAAGTGGCAGTGAAGGTTCAAGAGAAAAAGAAAGCATTCAGGAAGTACAAGGAATCACAGAAGGAGCAGGACAGAGAACTGTATCAGTTAAAGCAAAAGGAAGCTGGGAAGGCAGTCAGAACAGCAAAGGCCCAAACCAAGGAAATGATAGCCAACTCAGTTAAGAAGGGGGATAAAACCTTTTATAAGTACATCAGGGAGCGAAGAAAGACCAAGGGAGGAGGTGGGGGTGGGCAGAGGGTGACTGTGAAAAGGCAGAGATACTAAACAAATATTTTTGCTCAGTATTTACAAAGGAAGGGGGTGGGTACCTAAAACAAACAATAGAAACACTCTGGATACAGAAGTTGATACCAGCCCATTTACAGAAGAAAGGGTTCTGAAAGAACTCTTAAAACTGAAGGTGGACAAAGCAATGGGGCCTGATGGGATTCATCCCAGAATTCTAAAAGAACTAAGGGTAGAACTAGTGACACCACTGACTACCCTCTTTAACAAATCATGGGAGGATGGTGTGGTACCTGAGGACTGGAGGAGGGTAGATGTGATTCCCCTTCACAAAAGTGGGAGCAAGGCAGAAGCAGGAAACTACAGACCAGTTAGTTTAACTTCAGCGATAGGGAAAATGATGGAATCACTTCTGAAGGAAAGAATTGTCGAGTATCTAGAGGCCAGAGGGGCACAGGACCCTAGGCAGCATGGATTCACAGCGGGAAGGTCATGCCAGACGAATCTGATAGATTTCTTTGACTGGGTGACCAAAGTAGTAGATCAGGGAAGGGCTGTGGACATGGCCTACCTAGACTTTAGCAAGGCATTTGACACAGCCCCACACAAAAGATTAATATGCTAGTTAGCCAGCCTGGGAGTGGGTCCCAAGATGACAGCCTGGGTAAAGAATTGGCTGGAGAATAGGACACAGAGTGTAATAATAAATGGAGTCCACGCTGAAGAAAGGGGGGTTACTAGTGGGGTACCGCAGGGTTCAGTATTAGGACCGGTCCTCTTCAATGTCTTTATAAGTGACATTGCAGAGGGACTGGAAGGAAAAGTATGTCTCTTTGCAGATTACACAAAGATCTGCAACAGGGTTGATGCACAAGGTGGGCTGGAAAGGATGAGAAGGGACTTGGTAAGGTTAGAGGAATGGTCAAATGTATGGCAGCTTAGATTCAGTGCTAAGAAGTGTATGGTAATGCACCTGGGAAACAAAAATCCAGGGGAAGAGTACACAATGGGGGGTGAGATACTAACAACAACAAAAATGGAAAGGGACCTGGGGGTAGTCATATCAGATGACCTAAAGGTGGGCAAGCAATGTGAGAAGGCAGTAAGGAAGGCTGGGGGATACTGGGATGCATAGGGAGAGCATCACCAGTAGAAAACAGGAAGTTATTATCCTCTGTACAGAAAGCTGGTGAGACCCCATCTGAGTACTGCGTGCAGTTCTGGAGACCCAGTCTCCGAAAGACATAGACAGAATGGAAGCTGTCCAGAGAAGGGCAACTAAAATGGTGCAGGGTCTGCACCAGAAGACATATGAAGAGAGACTAAAGGAGCTTAATATGTATAGCCTAGAGGAAAGGAGGGAGAGGGGACATGATAGAATCTTTCAAGTACCTCAAGGAATCAACAAAGTCCAAGAGGGTAGCATCTTTCAAAAAGAGTGTGCAAGAACAAGGGGCACAATTTGAAGATAGAGGGGGCAGCTCAGAGGTAATTTAAGTATTTTTTCACAGAGAGGTTGTGGATGCATGGAACAGCCTTCTGGAGGAGGTTGTGGAGTCAAAAACAGTGGTGGAATTCAAGGATGCATGGGACAGTCATAAGGCAATTCTAGGGGGTGGGGGTAGGAAGAAGTAGGCTGCTGGTTAACTAGGATCTGCAGCTTATCCATTAGGTAGGGAAATGGGCAGACTGCATGGGCCAAGTGGTCCTTATCTGCCATTAAATTCTATGTTTCTCTGTCTCTTGGTGACCACCTTCAATCATGACTCTGTTGCCTCAAGAATGGTCCCTTTAATTTCCCCTAACCTGTGCATTATTACACATTGTATATTGTAGGGTGGGATTGCTGGTTATTATTTACTGTAGTTAGTTCCTTGGGGGGGGGTATTATCTCGGTCACTTAGGTGCTAGAATGGGCTTTCCCAGGTAAAGACACCGTCCAGGCAACTCCCACGGCACAGTAACACCAGATCTGAGACCACCCACTTGAAGATTTAAAGGTAAAGTATCACAATCCTTAGACAGCTTTACCATATACCTAGTGGGAGGGGGTTATTTAATAAGCATAAAGTGTCATCCACTGCTGGGACAGCAGTGGGTCATGACATTACTGTCAGCACCCTCTTCCCACCCAGCTGTGCTAGGCAGGATCCAAAGTTATGCTAATCAGCTTTCTGTTCTCCCTTCCTTCACTCTCTGTGTTATTGTGCTGACTTACTGTAGGTCGCCCTTGCAAATGGGCACTTGCTGCTTGAGGACCATTCTGTACCTTAATACATTATTTAAAAAAAATCAAGCAATCAATAAATCAATAAATGGACTGGCCCAGTGGGGCTGAGGGCTGAGGTGCTGGATGCCTGACCTCATGCCATGCCGGTGTCCTGGGTTTGGGAGTCTACTTGGGTTATCAGGGGTCAGTGGGGGAAGAGAGGATTGGGAGTCCAGAGGACTGCTCTCCTCTCCTGGGGTTGTGGATCCCCAGCATTTGGCAACTCCCAATGGAGACTGGGGGTTGCTGCAACCAGAGAACACCTGGGATCAACTTGAGGCGGCAGTGAACATCATGTAGGCAGATGCAGGAGCATGCCCATCGCATGCTGGATGTCACTGCAAATCCATGCCTCCGGGGGCATCCAAGTAGAAAACCCCTCTTGTGCACACACAAGGAAGCCCCTGATGGACTCCCGCTCCCTCTGGCCTTAACAATGCCCAGCATAAGTCAGGGCAGGGGTTTAAGGGTGATCTTGATCTCCCCCCTCGTTCCCCTCTGGGAGGGGCCTTCAATGGGGGGCAAGCCATGGTCCTCCCCATCCCTGCAGCTGAGGTGGAGGCCAGGTCAAGAGAGTGTTGAGGGTCCATGAGAGGGTTGGCAAGGGGATAGGGCACCATCCATCCCCCACAAGGGGTGCATAAACAAAGTTAAAAAAATTAATTAATTTCATTCTCTCTCTTTGGGGATGCCACTTTGCAAGGAGCACCCCGATCATCACTCAACAGGCTCCCCAGCTCAGTGGTACTTTGACTTCTTCCCCCACCCCAACCCTGCTCCTGGGGGGACCCACTCTGACAGATGTAAGCCCCCCCCCCAGCAATGCTCAACAGGATGTAGTGATAAACTCAACAGCTTACTGATACTTAAACCACTTGTAGTAACCCATCATACAGCTTCCTTCCTCATAACATCTGGGGCAGCCTGTTCTGCATGGAGTAAGCTGCCAGGTATGCTACTACTGCCATTCACAGATTACTTCCAATGAAATTATCTTGATGTACTGTTTACATTGCCACTCTAATGCCAGTAAAAGAAAATGAACTATTATAATGCATGTCTGTCTGTGTGGAATTATTCTACACATTTTGTATTTATTTATGTTATTCTATGTTAGCCAGATAGAGCCACTAGGCATATGTACTTGTTTTCAGGGGTGACCTGGGAGCACAGGGGCACTTAAGTGACCAGCTCAGAGGCAATCTGCCACTTGCATGCCCAGGTATGCGAGTGGCAAATTGTGGGATTCAAACCCAGATCTATCTCATGGATGTTTCATACTCATTTACAGCTATAGTTTTAATTATGAGTTCTGTGACTCCAAGGATGCAATTTGCAGCCTGTCCTTTGCCTTTTACACAGTGTCACACTGATGCCAGTAAAAAAAAAAACTATTATAGCAGATGTCTTTCTAGGGACACCTATTGTCTCCCTCTATCTAGCTGTGTTCTTTGTTCTGGACCCCCCAACCCCATTGCCACTCTCTTTCTCTCTCTGTTTCTCTGACCTGGATGACAGCAGTCCAATATTTCTTTCAACAGTCTTTTACTGTCCTGTACATATAGCCACAGTGAGGCCTGGAAAAGTAAATAGATCATTTTGTAGGCTTTATGTGACAGTAACATTTTGTTGTCCCCTAGTACTACCTCTCTCTCTCTCTCTCTCTCTCTCTCTCTCTCTCTCTCTCTCTCTCATCTTTCTTATTTTGGGGGTTGGGGAATAGGTGGTAGCCTGCCACTGCTCCATACTTGACACCTATACACACCGAGGTTTGGAAAAGACAGCAAAGTTTGATTCAGGTTGTCAGTGTGTATGTAATTTGACTTCAGCCCCCACGTAGACTCTCTCTCTCTCTCTCTCTCCCTGTTAATCTAGATAACAAAATTATACTGCTTCTTTTACCAGCAGTCCCTAGTCCATTGTACATGTGTACACACACACACACACACACACACACACACACACACACACACACACACACACTGAGGCATGGAAAACAAAATTGAATTCTCACTAGTGTGCAAATTGTATGGTGTAGTTAATAAGTAATGAGTACACTTTCCCCATGTGTGTGGACAGGTTTATTGGGTAAGGGAGTCAAAGTGCAATTACTGTGAACAGTGCTAACACTTACACAGCATTGTGGCAACAGTGCTGTGCCCATGTGTAGAGAACAGCCCCTCATAGGAGCTGAACTCCAATGCAAGTTTGATTCCTTTCAAACTACCTTGCAATTGTCCAAGGCACAAAAGTCATTTCCTGATCATGTATAACTTCTAAATGTTCTGTCTTTCTTTTCTTAATTTACATAATTCTTTGTTAACTGGGTAAGGCCCACTAGTCATTGCTGCCTGTTTTCATGGGAACCTGAGAGCACTTGGGAGGTTAAGTGACTTACTAACATACTACAAGGCCAGCAGATTAGGCCCTATGGTCTATCGAGTCTGCCCAATGTTCAGTGCCTTCCCAGGGTACTGTTAGTAGCACCTCCCCCCACTCCCTACCTACAAGGTCCCCCATTTCCCAGCGAGGTTCCGGGATGCACCATCCCTCTGTACCTCTCTCAGCCTTTCTTGCACCTGTCCATAGTAGTAGCAGCCACTAACTCCCTGAGCAGTGCATTCCAGGGCTCCACCACCCACTCAGTGAAGTAGCACCTCCTTGTTCCTTGTGGCTTGCTCACAGCCACACAGTATGCAAGTAGGAGATTGTGGGAAGCCAATCTGCATACCCCATTCCTTACCTTCTACCCCCCCCCATCCACCATACCCATCACAACTTGAATGCTTCATATTAGTGAACACTCACAGATGTGAAGATACACAGTCAGATCTGCAGTTCGTTGCCATGTGTTCGGGTCCTGTAAGTTAAGATGGGCACCATACAATGTGTTTCAATGTATTTCAGCCTGTCCTTCACCGTTTACACACATAGCTAGCCAGACTAATTTTTTTTTTTTTTTTTACCAATTATTTTACCAGGTGAGACACACTAAGCTGAAAGCTTGTTTGCAGGAGCAGCCTGGGAGCACAAGAAAGTTAAGTGACTTGCTCAGGGTCACACAGTATGCAAGTGCTAATGCTAATGCTTTAGCACAGCATACTATTTGATAAATCAGTAAGAGTTTCAGCAATTACAATTTGTTGATAAATAATAAAACACGCACACTTGCTTTACTTGCTTGTTTTATTAACCTGGATGTAACACAAGTAAGAAAAATAAATCCGAAAACACGACAGGAATCCATGATAGCTTTTTGCAGTGATACTGTAGTACATCAGTCAGTACTTAAAAAAAAAAAAAAAACTGATTTTCCTCTTGTTACATAAAGACTGTGCTACACTGTTACCAGGAGTTGCAACTTTGTTGCTACACAATCTGTCTACCTTTTATCAGTTCCTTACAGAAACAGTGTGCAACACTGTAACATACTTACCAACCTTCTTGCAGTTTTTGATACTTGGTGTAACATATTATTTTAGTCATAAACTAAGGTTCTCATAAAGCATACTGGATTTATGGGTGCTGGAGAAAATGTCATTGTTCTGCTTCTTTTCTATGCTCTACCTGTGATATTTGCATTTCCTGAGCCCCTTCCCCTTTCCACAACCCAGGGACAAGATACAATCACAATAAATCTTCATTAACAATTGTTCTGCACTACACACAGTCCAATTTGCAAGTAGTTGGATTTCCTGTAATTAAGCAGTTGCCTGCTCCCTGAAAGATTACTTTTTGCAAGATGTTGTAAATTATTATACTTTGAAGAGAAGACAGAAATGCAGGACAATCTGTCATTAATTCTGATAGGGCCACAAGAGTACTTACACCTACATAACTCTATACTCATTCGCACTAACAATGTCAAAACCAGGAGGCAAACATTCGGCATTGACAAATGCTTGTTATAGCACTGGAACTGTGAGCAGACATGCAGTCTATTCAACCCAAACCAGTGTATTGTTTTGGGTGTTTGCTTTCAAAATATCACTAAACTCATGCTGTAGTCTTTAATGTATACATTACCTTGCCAACAGGGCTGGAGGATGGTAGATTTCTGTATCCTGAAACAACAAAAACTTCAGCCAGCAGGTGTGTTCGGAGCAGATGAGTTGATAGTTCATGAACAAAGAACTCTGAATTTCGAACCCATGTTTTTGCTAAAAGCCAGGCATCGTTATCCTTTGGTTGGAATACTGGGCTATCTGGCTTCTGCTCAACCTGACATAAAATAAAAATTGAAATGTACTGTATTCCCACTGAATGTTCATGTTTAAGGTTACTTTCCTACTGCTGCAGGAAGTATTATCAAGATTAAAGCATAGTGGACTGGATTGTGTTAAACCAAACAGATTTTTTGTTTTCTGACTATGGCTTGTTTCCTGATTTCATTCTTTTCAATGAAAGGTGATCAATGTTTTACAATGCTGCATTGCTTTAAACCAAAATGTTGTTGCAGTGTTGCTTGGATGGTTTATAAGACACCTGGCTACTGTAGGATACAATTATTTACCAGGTGTCTACTGTCCTAGGATGTCATCAGAAACAACGATTTTCCAGGTACCAGCTGTCCTAAGAAACCACAGGTTACACCTTTTAACAGGCACTGGCTATCACTATGTACTATAGGATACAATTGTTTTATCAGGTGCCAGCTGTCACAGGATACTATACGATATAACCTTTTACCTAGCATCAGCTTGCTTTGTGTAGTTTAGGATATTGCTGTTTACCAGGTACTGGCTGTCATTTGGTACAGTCAGACATGAGGGTTACTTACCTGGGTTCCATGTGATATGGGCGAATGCAAAAGAGTGAGCCCATATCAGCGAATGGATAAGAGCAAGGACCGGACTGGCGACCGTGCTTTTTCTGTGTGTGGGGGGGAGTCTTTGCCACTTGAACCCTCCCTTTATTTAATATCTAACTCCGAGGTCATAGTACCTTGGAGAAAAGGAAAACAGTGTTACCATTCTGGTACTCACCATTTTCTGTTTGTCATAATTTGGGCTCACTCTTTTGCATTCGCCCAAATCAAGGGATACCACTCACCTGTAACCATAGTTCTAGGAGTGGTATATGTTGCACATCCACACTGTGGTAGTCTTCCGTTCTCTTTATTTCCAGCCAGAACATCTTCAAGTTAAGCTCCTTCTATGCACCTGGGTTCTATCCTTCTCAGCTCCACCCTGTAATGTCAGATCTTGCATGCTGGAAGCAGGGATCCATGTGCCACTTGCCAGGGGAGGTCGTGTAGGTCGTGTGGATGTGCCCCACATACTACTCCTAGAACTACAGTTACAGGTGAGTAACCCTCATTTCTAGCAACGTCGATAGAGTGCACTTATCCACACTGTGGCAGACTCCTGAATGTTCTCTGGGAGGAGGGGCAAGGCACACACCAAACCTTAAAAAACAGGGAGCAGAGAACTGAGTACCCCAAACCAGTATCCCAGCATGACTCAAGGTCAATGTGGTAATGGGAGATGAAGGTGTGTGCTGACTTCCAGGTGGCAACCCTGCAGATCTCCTGGATAGGGATGTCCCTGGAAGCAGTCACCAAGGCAGCAGTATGTCTGGTGGAATGAGCCTGAAGCCCAATGGGAGGCTCCCTACCAGCCAAGCTATAGTAGAAGCAGATGCAGGATACATTCCACCTGCCAAATGGCACTTAACTGCCAGACTGGCAGGTGCAGCTTCAGAGCAGATTAAAAAGAGCTGGTAAACCTCTCTCTTGTCTCCAGTCATGCACTTCTTGCAGTAAACAGGCGCTTGCCTCAGGTCCAATGTGTACAGCCTGTGCTTGGCCTCTGAGATGGGATTGGTGAAGTACACTGGTAGATTAATCACCTGGTTAAGGTGAAACTCTGAAACAAACTTTGGGAGGTAATTTGGGTTGGAGCAGAAGACAACCTTGTCCCTGTGGATAATCAAGTATGGGGTTGCCAAAAAGAGTGCCTGGAGCTCACTGATCCTCCTGGCTGAGGTAATAGCCACCAAGAAGGTGGTCTTCCATGACAAGTGAGAGCCATCACACCTATGTACTGATTCAAATGGCTTGCCCATTAGCATTGAAAAGTACCAGCAACAAGTCCCAAGGTGGCACCAATGTGGACAAGTGATCAAGGCTTTTATAGAAGTGCCCGACCATCTTCTCCTGTGCCACCATTGGCCTACCAGCCTGTGCTCAGTATACAGAGGTGGATGCCAGGTGCACCTTGAGGGTCACTGACCTTAGGCCTGAGTGAGAGAGGGACCACAGGTAGTCTAGGATGCTAGCCATGAGGCAGGATAGGGGATTTAGCTACCTACCCTGGCATCATTGGAAAAGCACTTTCATTTAAAGGGATACCACTGGCAGGTTGACTCTTTCAGAGAGCCTTCCACAACATGGAGAACCTAATTGGAGACACCCAAAGCCTGGAACTCTAGCTGCTCAGGAACCAGGCTATTAGGTGCAGGGATTGGAGTTTGGGTGCAAGACCTTCCCCTTATGGCAAGACAGCAGATCCAGGCATAGAGGCAAGTACTTCAGAGGCCTGCTGCTGAGCCTGAGGATATCTGGATACCAAAACTGGTGCAGCCAATCCTGGGCTACTAGGATCATCCACATCTTGTCCCTCCACACCTTGACCAACACCTTGTGAATCAGGGGAAAAGGAGGGAAGGCATAAAGAAGGCACAGGGTCCAGGGCATAGCAAAGGCATCCCTCTCAGTGTCCCACACTGTAGGAGGCAGGCACAGAACACCCTCAGCTTGGCATACTCCAAGGAGGTGAACAGGTCAACCAGGGGAGTGCCCCACTCGGAAAACAGGTGATACAATCTCCTGATGAAGATACCACTTATGAGACACCTCAACCACTCAAGTGAGAGCATCCACCAGCTGGTTGGAGGCTCAAGTCACATGAATCACCAGAAGATTAGTACCCAAGCTGTACATGAGAATCCAGGTTTGGAGGCCTTCCCAACACAGTCAGAGAGAATGCATTCTGCCCTGCTTGTTGAAGTAGTACATGGTCATGCTGTTGTCCATGTGGACCTGTACGAGCCTCAACTCAGAATGAAGGAGCAAATACTATCAGAGTAAGATGCACTTCACAGAGGTCCAGCAGCTTAATGTGGTACTGGGACTTCATGGGGTCCAGAGCCCATCGGCCCTGCAGCCCCCCCATGTGGGCTTCCCATCCCATCAGAGATGCATCTGTCATGAGAGTGACAGTCAGCTTTGGACTGATGAATGGGACTCATTCCTCTGGCTGTTCCGAGATGAGCCACCACTGGATGGCATCCTACATCAGCTGCATCACCATGATTGACTTGTCTGGGTGATCAAGTCATTGAATCCACTGGTAGGCCAGTTCCCACTGCAGGGGTGCATCCACCAGCAGGCCCACAGAACCATGTTGGTGCAGGACACCATGTACCCCAGCAGCCACAGGAAGTCCTGGGGAAGGTGTGAGTGCCCAACCTGAAATGATGGGGCAAAGCAGGTAACATCTGATGCCCACTCCACTGGGAGTCAGGCCTTGGCCTGAAGGGAGTCAAGCTCTGCCCTGATGGATGGCCTGCGAGGGGTGGAGTTAACATTTGGCCGGGTTCATAAGAAGACCCAAGGCTGAGCAAATCTGGAAGGACAGGTCCTTGGACTGTTACATGTCTTCCCAGGTCGAACCAGCAATCAAACAGTCATCCAGGTATAAATATATCCAAATCCATCAGTGCCACAGGAATGCTGCCACCACTGCAATGCACTTGTTAAAGACCCTGGGGCATAGGATAGTCTGAAAGGCATGACTCAGAACTCATAGAGCATCCCATCTGTGAGGAACCAAAAGGTACTGCCAGTGGGACAGATGGACTGGGATGTGAAAGAAGGCATCCTGGAGGTACTCTGAGCAGAACCACATGCCCTTCTCTAGAGATGGAATCATCTGATTCAGTGTGGCCATTGTCAGCTTGCACCTCCTCAAGAACTGGTTCAGACTGTGAAGATCCAGTATGGGGCACCACCCCTCTGTCTGTTTGCAGACCAGTAAATACCTGCACACAAAGCCCAGGCTGGCCGTGGCATCCTGGACATAGGATACAGTGCCTTTCTGTAGCAACTGAATGATGTGCTCCCAGAGGGCATGAGACACCAGAGGCTTCCATGGAGCATGGGCTTGGTAAGATGGGAGAGCCTCAAAATCGAGAGGCCCACCATGTCTAGCACCCATTTTTCCATAGTGATGATGGACCAGGTGGGCCAGAAATAGCAAATTCAACCCCCCACCCAGAAGCTGAGGCAGAGACACGATGGGTGGGAGGGAGACTACCCCGACCCATCACTGAGCAAGCTTGGCAGAGGCTCTGGAACTGGCTGCCAAAGGAGCGCTACCACCCCAAACTCCAAGCTTCTTGGAGCCTGAGGGGGTAGGCTTAGATTTAGGCGACAAGACCTGATATTGCCCTGACTGGGGCTGCTGGAAATTGGATTGCTGTGGCAGGAAGGGCTGAAACTGAAAGGGCTTCTTCTTCTTTTGCTTCTGGCCACTGAGGTCCTTCTGAGAGGATGTGATGGAATCCAGGGTGGCATTGGACTTCTCAGTCCTGGTGAAGTGTCCATCCACTCCCTGCCCAAACAGGTCAGTACCAAAGAAGGGAGCATCCACCAGTTTATGGTGTGTATCTGCCATAAAGGTGGAAATTCTCAGCCATGCCCAATGATGCATAGCAACTGCCATTGCCTCCAACCAGGTGCAGGAGTCACCAATGTCCAATGCCATCTGAAGCTGATGCTTGGCAACTGAACATCCCGTGTCACTAACCATTTTGACTATAGACTGTAAATCCACAAAGAGTGTGGAAGGACATGATCCAGAACCCCCATTAGGGCATGACCAAAACTGGCCATCATGATGGCGGAACTTACCTGTCAAAGCCCAAGGGAGGAAGCAGTGTGAGCCTTTTCAGCTGCATGGTCCAGCTTCTTGGACACCTTATCATGAGGCTTGTCAACATCTCTGAAATTGTCTGTACCACAGAATACTGAATCCACTACCAGCTCCTCAGCTGAGGGGTGATTGGAGAACCTGGGGAAGAGACCTGCTTGGGACCGTGTGCTTGCAGATCATACAGGAATCGTCTTTGTCGAGGAGCTCCATGGGGGTATTTGGCCCACATCTAGACCAGCTCCAGGGAAATTTCCATGGACTTGGAGATGAGGCAGAGCAAATGCCTGAAGGAGACTGGCCCATGGTTATTTGTGAGCTCTTCGGTAAACTCGTAATTGAAGCCTGGGGTCTGGGAGACATGCATGGAGGATCCTTCAGAGTCTGACAACTCCTCAAACACCTCCTTTTGCCCACGTTCCCTCTGGACCATCCCAGACTCATCTGAATGGGTGATATGAATGGCCAGCCATCTGGGCAGACAAGTGGCAGGGTGAGCAGCCTTGAATGGAGCCCTGTGCAAGCACTTCTTAGGCGACCATTCCGCCTGGCAAATCCATTGACAGACTACTGCAGCACCCCAAGCATTAGAGAATTTTTGTATTGTTGGTGGGCAGCCATGACCCCTGGATCTCTAAATGTGTAAATCCGTGAGGGAGGGGATTCATGGAGTGAGCAGCCAAACTTCGGAGTTGATTAATCTGTTCATTGCTCCAACAACTCATTTAACACTGTGGGTGTCGAACAGGCTGTGTTGCTGTGGGGGTTTGTTGTTACAGCACTGCTGTAACAATGGTATACAACCCAAAGGTATTACCCAAGCAGCACTACTGAGTTGTTGAACTGCACCCTCTTCTCTTCCACTTCACTCAGTGTGTTCATTTTGTTTCACTAAAATGTGACTAATGTGAACAGAAGTGAAATACCTTTATGGCAATAGGAGTAAGTCCATCCTCTCGGTCATCATACAAAATGCAAACTGGTGCAGCAATATATTGCTGAATGCCATTCAGTGTATTCCCTTTAATTCCATTCAGCAGGTGGTAGTCAACCTTGTATATCGTTCCATTCTGTATAAATATAAAAAGCATTTACATGCATTTATCAAGTGGTAAGACAATTACTGATGTCTAATTTGCTAAAAAACTTAAGAAGCTGTGGTGTTATTCCATAATAATGCCAGAGCCTAGAAATTTCACTACCATCTTCTACAGTATGCATCTGTAAGCCATTTGATAATATCAATAATACACTTCAGAATGTGTGTTTTTACTTGGGATAACATTTCTTCTCAGTTGGGTGAAGGCATTTAGCAATTCTTTATGCCTTTCAATGTCCCGATGTTGTGATATAATCTCATAGTGCTACACACCCTGTTGTTATTTAAAGGCACCATTAAGTTCATCCATTAGCATCTTATTCTACTTACAAAACTCAATGATATGCTTGGACACTACCAAATATTATCTCTCAATATTCAAAAAAAAACTGTATAAATGCCCTTTAAAATATCAGAGTACTGTACAGTCACATATAAATAATATAAACGCACTTGCATTTTATCATCATCAAAAGCACACTCACACATACGGTGGGTCTTTAACATGCCCTGAAATACTAGTAAAAAATTGGGCACACCTATCTGTCTTGTGATATCAAAGGTGGGGCTATCCCAGACCCTTTAATATTGGAAAAGAGTGGCCCACCCTTCTGATTGCTGATATAGAAAGTGGATTGGTAGCAAGGCCTTAAATACTGGAAAAGAGAGGCCCACCTGTCTGATTGCCGATATGAAAGGTGGGTCAGTACAGCAGCAAGCCCTTACAGGTGAAACACAGCTTGTTGTTTAAGTTCAGATTGCTGTTAAAATGCTCTGTTTTGCCCTTTTATTGGCTCTACAAGCATACACATTAATAAACATACACTTAGAGTGGAATCTTGGTTAATATTCTTTGATATACACATACTCGCAAAACAGAGCACTCAGCCACCATTTCAGCAGTGGGACTGGATGGAACATAAATAAATCACATGGGCGGTTTCATCACTGCCCCTGTACTCCAGTCTGTGAACAGCATTACGAATCATTAGAGGACTATGATCATGAGAAGCAGAAACTGACATACTGTACTCTGTCACAAGAAAGTGACATAATCTGCCAAATTATTATAGTTTCTCAGCAAATGTAAACAGAACAACATTTGCTTGAAGCCATTTCAAGTCATACTGTGATCAAGGCATTTTAATGTCTTGATTCTGATTCATATTAATAGCAACTAAATAACATAACGTCAATGGATAGATCTGAGTCTCATTAATATCATGATATATTTCTCAGTTTTAATTGATTTTTTTCTCAGTGCACATGGTTAAAAAGTTATGTCGGTATAAATAATAGAAATAATGGAAACACTACTGAAGGAAAGAATAGTGGAACACCTGGTTGCCAATGATCTACAGGACCCATGACAACATGGTTTTACAGGAGGGACATAGTGCCAGACTAACCTCATTGAAATCTTAGACTGGGTGACAAGGGAGGTGGAGTTGGGAGGGGCAGTAGATGTGGCCTACCTGGACTTCAGCAAGGCCTTTGATACTGAGCCACACAGAAGGCTGTTAAACAAGCTAGGGAACATGGGAGTAGGGAAGATGGTGGTAAAGTGGGTGAAAAATTGACTAGATAGTAGGACACAGAGGGTGGTGGTAAATGGCTGTCACTCCACAGAGGGAAAGGTGACCAGTGGGGTTCCACAGGGATCTGTGCTGGGACCGGTGCTCTTCAATATCTTTATCAGTGACATTAGAGAGGGAAAATTTGCCTGTTTGCAGATGATACAAAGCTCTGCAACAGGGTAGATATACCAGAGGGTGTGGAGAGATCTGTAGAAGCTTGAGGACTGGTCAAGGGACTGGCAGTTGAAATTTAACAAAAAAAAGTGCAACATAATGCTCATGGGGCACAAAAACCCAGGAACAACATATCAGATGGGGGGGGAGTTATAGAATGCTCCAAGCAAGAAAGGGACCTAGGGGTCATAATTTCTGATGACCTCAAGGTAGGGTGTCAGTGTGACAAGGCAACAGAAGAAGCAAACAGGATGCTGGGATGCATAGGCAGGGGTATCACCAGCAGGAAAAGGGAGGTCATAATTCCACTATACAGGACATTAATGAGGCCACACCTTGAGTACATTGTCCAGTCCTGGAGACCTTACCTACATAAGGACATAGACAGGGTGATGGCAGTTCAAAGGAGTGCAATCAAGATGGTGCAAGGATTACTTCACAAACCCTATGCAGGCAGGCTGAAGTACTTAAATATGTACTCCCTGGAGGAGAGACGGGAGAGGGGGGATATGATTGAGAGATATAAATACCTCACAGGGACAAACAAGGTGCAGGAAAACACATTTGTTTCTGGGAAAAAGATGCTCCAGGACTAGGGGAGGAAACTGGAAAGTGGGACATTCGGAGAAAATATGAGGAAGTACTTTTTCACAGAGAGGGTGGTGGACAAATGAAATGGCTTTCTGTGGGAGGTGCTGGGGGCAGAAATGATTACAGGATTTAAGAATGCATAGGATAGGCATAAGGGGATCCTGGTAGTTGGGGGGGGATAACCTAGATCCAGGGAAGCTCAAACAAGCACGGTAAATTGTAGTAATGGGCAGACTAGGTGGGCCAAAGGCCCTTATCTGCCAACAACATCTATGTAGCTATGTAAATCTTTAAAAACTGTATTCAAATAACATATCGATATTGACTACCAGACAGATCATTGTTATGGTTCTGTGATTAGTTGGAGTAGATGGTACATACACAGCAAAATATGACAATCAGAAACTATAAAATTAATGTTGTGTCTAGCATACAGATCTGATCTGTCAAAAGATGACTAAATGGGAACTGCCATCAGTTAGTTTCATTGTTACATGTAGTAGATGGTTGAGTTGAACTTTATTCAATTAAAAATGTATCTAGAGTTGGTCTGATGCACTTTATGGTCATAAACCTTGTAAACTGTGCCAACAGCTATGAATACTATTGACTTTGATGTGCTTTGGTATGAATACCATTACTAGTTTCTGCTAAAATCAGACAGGGCTCACAACATGGCAGAGACAGGTGGGAAAATGAAAAGTAAAACACAGCCAACGTCAGTAACTAGTATAACTTTGATAACATTGCATGACATAAAAGAAAGATATTAAATATTCCTTATGCAGACCTTCCTGACTAGTTTATTGTGACAGCCGTGCTGCATGTATCAGTATAATGGACATACAGTGTAAGCATTCATCTCATATGACATCAGTTTTTCATTTGAGACTGTCACAGGGGGAGTAGTGTAACAGTCTACACCTGCATAATAGCAGACGTTTCAGCACTTAGAAAAGATCTCAATCTGACAAAGTTTAAAATGTCAGAAAATAATAAAATAAGTATAACACGTAAGAATTTGTATGTGTGTTTACAAATTAATATGCAAAGCAACAAAATAAGACAGGAAACTCATATAACACTATCCATTTTATTAATTTCATCTTTAAAAATATTGGAAAAGAGAGGCGCACTTGTTTGATTTCAGATATAAAAGGTGGACCAGTAGCAAGCCCTTAAATACAGTATTGATAAAGCATCTCTGAATGAAGACATAAAATATGAGTCTGTAAAAAAATGTTATTTATTGGTAAAGATGAGAGGTGAACAGACTGGTGTTTGTGATAAATCTGACCTGCTCCTCTCCACCCCCCATCAGATCCCAAGCTCATTCATGGTCTTGGATCAAAACTGACTCATAGAAACATAGAAACATAGACTTTGATGGCAGATAAGGACCACTAGGCCCATCTAGTCTGCCCATTTCCCTACCTAGAGGATAGGCCGCAGATCCTAGTTAACCAACAGCCTATATCTTCCTGCCCCCCACAAGAATTGCCTTATGTCTGTCCCATGCATTCTTGAATTCTCCCACAGTTTTAGACCCCACAACTTCCTCAGGAAGGCTGTTCCATGCATCCACTACCCTCTCTGTGAAATAATACTTCCTCACATTGCCCTGAACTGCCCTCCTTCTATCTTTAAATTGTGTCCCTTGTTCTTGCAAGTCTCTTTTTCTGAAAGATGCTACCTTCTTGGACTTTGTTGATTCCTTGAGGTACTTGAAAGTTTCTATCATGTCCCCTCTCCTTCTTTCCTCAAGCGTATACATATTAAGCTCCTTTAGTCTCTCCTCATACAGCTTCTCTTGCAGACCCTGCACCATTTTAGTTGCCCTCCTCTGGACTGCCTCTATCCTGTCTATGTCCTTGCGGGAGATGGGGTCTCCAGAACTGAACACAGTATTCCAGATGGGTCTCACCAACTGTCTGTACAGAGGGATAACAACTTCCTGTTTTCTGCTGCTGATGCCTCTCCCTATACATCCCAGTATACCCCCAGCCCTCCTACTGCCTTCTCACATTGCTTGCTAACCTTAAGGTCATCTGATATGATTACCCCAAGGTCCCTTTCCTGTTTTGTTGTTGTTACTACCTCACCACCCATTGTGTATTTTTCCCCTGGGTTCTTGTTTCCCAGGTGCATTATTTTGCACTTTTTTGCATTGAATCCTAGCTGCCATACGTCTGACCATTCCTCCAACCTTGCCAAGTCCCTTTCCATCCTTTCCACGCCTCCTTGTGTATCAACCCTGTTGCAGATCTTTGTGTCATCTGCAAAAAGGCATGCTTTTCCTTCCAGTCCCTCTGCAATGTCACTGATGAAGACATTAAAAGGACTGGACCCAATACTGAACCTGCGGTGCCCCACTAGTAACTTCGTTCTTCAGAGTGGACTCCATTTACAATTACCTTCTGTGTCCTGTTTTCCAGCCAATGTTTTACCCAGGCTACCACCCTGGGACCCACTCCCAGGCTGGTTAATTTGACTAATAATCTTTGTGTGGGACTGTGTCAAATGCCTTGCTAAAGTCTAGGTAGGCCATGTCCACAGCCCCTCCCTGGTCTACTACTTTGGTCACCCAGTCAAAGAAATCTATTAGATTCGTCTGACATGACCTTCCCTCTGTGAACCCATGCTGCCTTGGATCCTGTGTCCACTGACCTCTAGGTACTCAACTATTCTTTCCTTCAGAAGTGACTCCATCACTTTCCCTACCACAGAGGTCAGACTGACAGGTCTGTAGTTTCCTGCCTCTGTCTTGGTCCCACTTTTGTGAAGGGAATCACATCCGCCTTCCTCCAGTCCTCGGTACTCACCATCCTCCCATGATTTATTAAAAGAGTAGCCAGTGGTTTCACTAGTTCCTTCCTTAATTCTTTTAGAATTCTGGGGTGAATTCCATCAGGACCCATTGCTTTGTCCACCTTCAGTTTTAGGAGTTCTTGCAGAACCCTTTCTTCTGTGAAAGGACTGGGATCGACCCCCCTATCAAGAGTGCTTCTGTTAATTGGATTAGGCACTTCCCCCTCCTCTTTTGGGAATACTGAGCAGAAATATTTGTTCAGTATTCCTGCTTTTTCACTGTCCCCATCTGCCCACCCACCGTTCATTCTATTCAGCCTCACTATCCCTCCCTTTGTCTTTCTATGCTCGCTGATGTACCTATAAAAGGTTTTATCCCCCTTCTTAACTGAGTTGGCTATCTTTTCCTCAGTTTGGGCCTTTGCTATTCTGACTTCCTCCCTTCTTCTTCCGCCTTAACTGGTACAGCTCTCTGTCCTGCTCCTTCTGTGTTTCCTTATACTCCGGAATGCTATCTTTTCTTCCTGACTTTCACAGCCACCTCTTTGAGAACCATAGTGGCTTTTTCTTTCGCTTTTGATTTGTTTATTTGCTTACACAAAGGCTTGTTGTCTCTGTGATGGCAGTTTTGATAATTCCCCATTGTTGCTCCACACTCCTTCTAGCCTGTTTGCTAGTGCTTTTCTGAGGCACTCTGCCATCTTGCCAAAGTCAGCCCTCCAAAGTCCAGTACCCCTCACTTTGCATGGCTTGACTCTGTAGCTGAGTTTAACGTGAACCACACTGTTTGATGGTCACTTGTCCCCAGATGGCAACCCACTTCTAGATCTGAGATCCTCTCACTGCCCCCGTTTGAGAGTACAAGGTCTAAGATTGCTCCCTCACGAGTGGGTTCTGAAACTAGCTGTCTAATGCCTGCCACCTGTAGGGCACCAAGAATGGCCCTGCTCTTGGATGTGGCTGCAGCAAATGTGCTCCAGTTAACATCTGGCATATTCAGGTCTCCCATCAACAGTATCTCCCCTTTCTCTGCCATTCTAAGAATGCCTTCCATCATATCCTTGTCCATTCCTTCCCCTGACATGGGGTCTGTACACAACCCCTGTGGATTGTGGTGCCCTTTCCAGTCTCCAAGGTGACCCACAGTGCCTCCTCTCCTCCCTGTTTACTCTTTTGTTCAGTTGCTTTTATCCCTCTTTACATAGAGAGCTACTCCCCCCCTCTCCCTGCCTGTCTCTCTCTCGTAGGTTATGTACCCTGGTATGTTAACATCCAGTCATGGTTTTCTGTGTAACATGTTTCTGTGACTGCTATGATATCCAGGCATCCCTCTTCCATTAAGGCCACCAGCTCAGGGAGCTTGTTGCCCAGACTACGGGCACTGGTACTCATTACCCTCCATTTCCTGATGGCCTTACCACCTTTTGCCCCATCCCTGTCCTTCTTGCCTTTGTCACTTTTTCCATTTACCCCAGCCCTTCTCCCTATCGACACCTCCATGTTGGTGTTTGCCACACTTACTAACATGATTGTTTGGGGGGGGCTAGGATTTTCCTGCTACTTTCCAGTGCCTCCCCCCTTGGCTAGTTTAAAAGCTTGCCAATGAAGCATTTAAACCTAACACCTAGGATCCTGGTTCCCCTCCCGGACAGATGCAGCCCATCATGCCAGTATAGGCTTGCATCACTCCAGGTGGACCCCAGTCCCCAATGAAGCCATATCCCTGGGCTCCACACCAGTTTTCAACCACTGATTGAATCCCATGATGCAGACACCCTAGCCTCTCCTATGCCATAGATGGGTAGCACCTCCGAGAAGGTTACCGTGCGTCCTACTTGACTAAGGCCCCTTCCCAATTCCACAAACTCTTCCTGCACTTCTCTAATCCCTTTCTTAGCCAGGTCATTTGTTCCTAGGTGGACAATGACATCCAGCTCCCTCTCCTGTGCAGCTGCTCCGGCAATCCTGAGGATTCGCTCCCTGTCCCTCCAAGCCATGGTGCCAGGCAGGCACCTTACCTCCCTCTCCCCTTCCTTGCCCAGTTCTACCTTCCTAACAATGGAGTCCCCCACCAGGAGTTGTTTCCTTCCCCTGCAGGGTCCCCTGCCACCCTCCTGTGGGTCTCCTTTATGGAGGTTCCCAGCATCCTCCTTGGTCTCCACTGTGGGTGCCTCCATAGAGGAACCACACTTGGCCAGAATGGCATAGGAATTGTGGAGAGGTACAACTGGAGGGATGTGCCTCTGTTCCACCGCCCTCACCCTCCCTGAGCCCACTGTGGTCCAACCGCTCCTCTTTCTTGGCAACCTCTGAGGCAACAGCAGTGGCACTGGTGGTCCCTGGATGGAAGAGGAGGTCCCACAAATCCTGACCAACTCAGCCTGGAGATGAGCAACCTCCTCCCTCAGCCCAGAGAGGTGCCTGCAGATGGGACAACACTGCATCCTCAGAACATCTCCCGGAAGACTGCTGCTCCACAGCCACTGCACTGCACCACTCAATCATGTCTTATTTCTGGCCCCTTAACTGTTTGCAATCCTTACTCTTTCCTCTGTTTTTTCTCTCTCCTTACTTTCTGCCTGTGTGCCTTTAAGCTCCTGATTGTCCTGTTCTGAGACAAAAATATCTTATATTTCTCGGTAGACCACTTACTCATTCAGAGGCAGACCTCCAGCAGCTAGAGGGGGCTACTCTTGCCCTTCTAGGACGGTGGGCCCTTGGTGGTTCTGTGATCACTCACTTCCTGCCCCTAAACAGGAAGTTTCTGTTGTCAGTCAAATCCGGTGCCTATAAAAATAGAACTAGCTTTGGGTGGAGGGGAGGGAAGTTGGGCAATATAGTCCCAGCAGAGAAGTTCAGTCACACAGCAGTCCTTTCTCCTGGTGTCTTCTGCCAAGTTATTAGCAGAATCTTTCTAAAGGCAGTCTTTAAATGTAGCTTCCTTCTAGCTAAGCCACCCCTACTTACCAGATCTTTCTACAAGTAATTTAAACCTCACAGCAGTTAAGTCCTTTCAGTCACCTGAGATTTACACCTAGATGACTTTTCAGTTACCCATTCAGTTCAGTTAACCCAAACACACACTTTTTTTTTTGTTTTGTATGTTAGTTTTTTAACCCTAAATTAAAGGTCCAAATACAAAAGTTCTTCTACTTTAGTCCAAGCAGAGAAGTTCAGTCACACAGCAGTCCTTTCTCCTGGTGTCTTCTGCCAAGCTATTCAGATGCTGAAGTCTGGTTCTGAGTTCACCACTAAGAAGTGCAGCCAAGAATCTCCTCTGTGTGGTTGGACAGGTGGGCAGGTGGTGATGAGGACCGGAAGAGGTCACCTGGTAGCTCCTTGGTGGTGCACATGTCCATTTGTAGGGAGGGAAGTCATCTTGGAATTAGTAAGAGGTCAGGATTTTGGTCAAATCTGCATCATTGCAAAACTTGTAAGCCAGTTCTCATTATTGTGCCATGTGTGCACAATGTGACCTGCTTGAACAAGAATATATATATACCCTGGTTTGCTACGTCTCATGGTCACTGGGTAGACTGAGTTCATTGAGTAGCACTGAGGGATGGGATAATTGTTTTGGCAAACCGAGAGAGAAAGAGATCAAGAGGGATATGATCATTGCAAATCATTTTACAAAGATAAAGCAAGATATAGGAAGAGAGAATGAAAACTGGAAAAGTGAAAGCAATACACAATAGACAGATTAGAGAGGGCTGCACAGAGAGAGAGAGAGAGATAGGTAAAGAGGGTGGAGGCTGATGATTGGAAAAGTGAAAGAGATACAAGATAGATAGATTAGAAAGAGATGCACAGAGAGAGACAGAGATGTAGGGAAGGAGGGAGATTGACAATTGGAAAAGTGAAAGTGGTACATAATAGATTACAAAGTGATACAGAAAGGCAGATAGGGAGGGAGACTGACAATTAGAAAAGTGAAAGAGGTATGTAATAGACACATTAGAAAGAGATACACGCCAGACAGAGGCAGAGAGTGAGATATAAGGAGGGAGAGTGAGTGACAACTGGAAAAGTGAAAGAGATATGCAATAGATTAGAGAGAGATGTACAGAGAAAGATAGGGAAGGAGGGAAATTGACAACTGGAAAAGTAAAAGAGATATGTAATAGATTTAGGAGACATGAAGCGAGTGAGAGATAGTGAGGGAGACCAACAATTAGAAAATGGAAAGAGATGCATAATTAGATAGTTTAGAGAGAGATGCAAAGAGAGAGATATACAGGGAGGGAGACTGACAACTGGAAATGTGAAATCTATTTGTAATAGACTACAGAGAAATGCACAGCGATAGGGTGGGAAGGAGACTGACAACTGGAAACGTGAAACAGATACGGAATAGATAAGATTAAAGAGTGATGAATAGAGTGAGAGGGAGGGAGAGTGACTGACAATTGTAAACATGACAGAGACACATAATAGATTTGAGAGACCTGCAGACAGGGAGAGATAGAAAGTGAGATCCACAATTAGAAAAGGGAAAGAGATGCATAATAGATAGATTAGACAGAGACAGAGATCGATAATTGGAAAAGTGAAAGATATATGTAATAGATGACAGAGACAGACAGGAAGGTAGAGAAGTTGACAACTGGAAAAGTGAAAGGGATACATAATAGATTAGAGATACAGAGAGAGAGCGACACAGAGATCAAAACATAAGGAGGGATGGAGATCGACAATTGGTAAAAAGAAAGTGGTAGGTACAGTAGATGTAGTAGTAGCAGTAGTAGTACTGTAGCAGTAATTTATTTATTCTTGTCAGTCAAGACAAGGATAATCTAATTGAGCCTAAGCTCATTTACAATGGAGTCCTGCTTTCATACACAAGTCATGCACAGTAATACATTAGTCATAAAAAGATACACATATACAACATCAACATAAACATTTCAGCAATAAATACAATGTTCAATAAAATTGAACCAGGATTGTACTCTTGTTGTCCTTTTTTGATTTTGGTACAAATGATTTTTGGTACAGCAGAGATCTCTGAATACCAGGATTTAATCTGGTTCCAAGATAACTTTCCATTTGGTACTTTTAAGGTGTGAGCTAAATTATTCCAGACCCTAGGCCCTGAGGTTGCTATGCTCAAGTTACTGTATAGTTGGTCATTCTAAATAGTGGAATTCGTAATTCCAAGGTTCCTGCTGATCTAAGGTTACTCCTTTTTTGCCAGGTTTCAAACAGATTGTCAAGGTATGTTGGAGTTTTCATTAACAGAGTGTGACGAATCACGTGTGTAATGTGTATTTCAGGCTCAGCTAGCCTCATGCGTGGTACAGCAAACAATGGTGTGTTTATCATGGGGCATCCAGTATGTAATGTACACACCTATTGTACATTACGTCTCGTTTTCTCAGTTCCCTTCCTGCTGCCCCCCCACCAATAAACTATGTCCGCATAGTCAAACAGTGGAATATCCATCATGTTCACAATTAGCATTCTTGCTCCCACAGGGATGCAGTTTTTGGCTCTATACAGAGCCCCTAGCCTAGCATTCAGTTTATTAGGTTGTCTACATGGACGTCTGACTTACATTGGGTATCCAGCCAGACACCGAAATATATATAGAGCCCACTTATTTCAGGCTCTTGTATATAGTAGCTAGATTACAGAGAGATGCACAGAGAGACAGAGAGGTTGAGATTTAGGGTGGCAGGAAGGCTGATGATTGGCTACATAATAGATAGATTAGAGAGAACGAAAGAGAGAGAGAGAGAGATCAAGATATAGGTAGGGAGGGAGATCAATAATGGGAAAAGTGAAAGGCATATATAATAGATTAATCAGAAAGAGATGCACAAAGAGAAAGAGAGAGAGAAAGAGAGAGAGAGAGACACACACACACATAGTGGAAGGTTAACTGGCAACTGGAAAAGTGAGAAAGGTATGTAGTGGATTTGAGAGACAGGGACAGAGATCGATAATTAGGAAAAGGAAAGAGATGCATAATAGATTAGAGAGATGCATATATATATATATATATATATATATATACACATATATATATAGAGAGGATACATGATGGGCATGAGTGTGATATGGAAAATATTTTCACTCCTGTAGAATTAGAATGACCTCTGAATTCTCACGAGTGGCGAAGCCACCAGTGAGGTTTCAGAGGTCACTGTACAAGACTGAACATATTTCCCATATCATACGAGTGCACATCATATATCCTATTTATACAATGGGGGCCTCATTGTTGCAAAATGTTTAGTGTGGATTTGCAGGGATATAATAAACGGCATTTATTTTAACTCTGCTGATGTCATCAGGATTTATTTTCACTGCAGTGAAAACAACTTGTTTTATCTCACTGGAATATGTCTCACCCCCATTGTATAAATATATATATATATATATATACACACACAGTGGCCCAGATATTCAAAAGGGTTGCTCCATGCGCAACAGGGTTGCGCATGCGCAAGTCCTACATTGCGTCATTCTGCGATATTCAGCAGGAGGCAGTTGCTCCACTGGCAACAGGTTGTGCAAAGAGCAATGCAAATGAATGCATGCTCAACAGGAGGGGAGGAACCATGCATAACCTGCGCAACCCGATATTCAGTCGGGTTGTGCAGAGTTGTGCATGCGCAACCCCCAACCTGCGCCTGCACAACCTTGAGCCAAAAAGGATCAAGTTGAGGGCCACCCACAGGTGAGCTGCTGTATTGCAGGGCGCAACACAGCAGCTGCCACCCCTGGCTGGCCCCCAACTCGGTCCCTGTGCCCCCCCACCAGCCCGATCGCGGGCATAGAGTAACATGAACCCCCGCCCACACATCTCCCACAGCCTGATCGCAGGCATCACAGTTACAGAAACCCCCACATATCCAGCCGATCCGGGCAGTACAGTACATGAAACCCCCACACATATCCCAAAGCCCGATCGCTGAGCATCACAGTTACATGAAACCCCCACATATCCCAAGCCCGATCGCGGGCAGTACAGTTACATGAAACCCCCCCCCACACACACATCCCCACAGCCCGATCGCTGGGCAGAACATGTATGAACCCCCAGTGCCCGATCGCTGGCAGAATGTAACCTCCCCAACCCGAATATCTCCTGGTGGTCCAGTGGATCAAAGCCTGATCGCGGGCAGAATGTCACATCACAACCCCCAAACATCTCCCTGGTGTCTAGTGTCCCCCACCCACCCACAAGCCCCTCCACCCCCTCCCCCGCGGCCGGGCGACGACAGCATCCACCTGCCTCCCGCCCGCCGCGACTGCCGATGTGACTGCCGGCCATTGGTGCAGAGCTACAGCCACGGCATGTAGCCCATATCAGATGACAGTCCAGATTTGTGAATGATCATTCACAAATCTGGACTGTCATGTACGGTACGGGCTGCACGCCCATTGGCTGTAGCTCTGCACCAATGGGCGTGCAGCCCTACCGGACAGTCAGTCGGCGGGCGGCGGGGCCGCAGGCGGTGGATGCTGTCGCCCGCCGCCGCGGGGGAGCGGTGGAGGGCTTGTGGGTGGGTGGGGGGACACTAGACACCAGGGAGATGTTTGGGGGTTGTGGATGACATTCTGCCCGCGATTGGGCTTTATGGTCCACTGGACCACCAGGGAGATATTCGGGTTGGGGGAGTGTTACATTCTGCCCGCGATCGGGCACTGGGGGTTCATACACGCTTCCGCCCGATCGGGCTGTGGGAGATGTGTGTGTGGGGGGTTTCATGTACCTGTACTGCCCGCGATCGGGTTGTGGGATATGTGGGGTTTCATGTACCTGTACTGCCAGCGATCGGGCTGTGGATAGTGTGGGGGTTTCATGTACCTGTACTGCCCGCGATCGGGCTGTAGGATATGTGGTGGGGTTTCATGTAACTGTGATGCCCGCTCGGCTGCATTAGGCGTCGTGTCCCCACGGCTGCTGCCTGGCAGGGTGGCCAGAGCAAGTCCTCGGGATCAGCGCATCTACATGCAAATGGGGCTATAATAGATGCAAATGGCCCCCTCGCGCCTTGCATAAATTATGGCCCCATTTGCATGTCACCTTTTGAATATCGGAAATTTGAGCATGGCGCAATGGTACTTGCGCCACCGCAAGTTTAATGCTCAACTTTGGCAACTTGCGGTGGCGCAAGTCTCCACTGGGCGCCATGCTAAAGTGTTGTTAAGTGAGTTCAAAGGAGTTGCTCAACAGTGCAACTCCTTTGAATATCACCCCGGCCACACCCCCTCATGCTAACTATTTTGAATGGCTTAGTTTGAAAATCTGGTCTGTATATATACTATATATATCTATATATATATCTATCTATATATATATATATATATATATATATATCTATATTCATATATATATATATATATATATATATATATATATATATATATTCATGGCAAAAACTCTCTTTAATGCATCAGTTAGGGTAGTTTCACAGTAGACAAAAGCGAGGAAATTTGGTGTTAGGAGTTTCCCTTGAACCCTCATGCCCACCCCGTCCCCACCAACAGGCATTGGGATGTGTGTTGGGGTCATCTACCCTAACTCTCACCCCATTCCATGTGTAAATAAGCTGAGGTGGTGCAGTGTAGGAGAATGGGGTGAGAGTTAGGACCGGTGGCCCCAACACACACCCCGATGCCTGTTGGTGGGGAAGGGGTGGGCATGGGGTGCAAGGGATGGCAACCCTAACACCGAATTTCTTCACTTTTGTCACTGTGGGACAACCCTAACTGATGCATTAAACTGAGCTTTTTGCCATGAATTTCCCTTCTTTTTGAGAATGAGCACTATAAATAGTGAATGGAATGTGGTGGTGGGAGCACGGGGCCCCACCATGTAATTTTTTGTCACATAGTAACGCTAACAGTAACACAAACGCAAGCACAAATGGTAACACACATGGTGATGCAAATGTAAATGATAATGCAAATGGTAAGAGAAACGCAAGCGCAAACATTAATGAAAGCAGAAATGCTAACGCAAATGCTAACAGCAACGAAATGCAAACGTTAATGAAAACAGTAATGCAAGCTCTAACGCCAATGGAAATGCAAATGATAAATAAAATGCAAATGGTAACATAAATGCAAACAGAAATGCAAACAGTAAAGGCAACGGTGACACAGAAGGAAACAGTAACGCAATCAACAACAGAAATGCTACTGAAAATGCAAATGGTAAGGCCAACAGAAACACAAATGGAGATGAACACGCACACAGTAATGGTAAAGCAATTGGAAACACCAATGGTTATGGTAACAGCAACAATGATGCCAAAGAAAAACAATAATGCAAACCGAAACACAAACGCATACACAATCACAAATGGTAATGTGCACGGTCATGGTACTGTAATGGGAAACATAAATACTTACAGTATCACCAACGATGATGCCAAAGGAAAAATAAATGGAAACGCAAACGGAAGCGCATATGCAAATGCAAATGGTAATGCACACAGTGAAGCAAGACGAAACTGAATCAAAAACAGTAATGGAAATGCAAATGGTAACAGTAATACAAACACAAGCACAAATGAAAAAGCAAAGGGTAACGCACACAGTGGTGTAGACGGGAATGCTAACGGTTACGAAAACGCAGGTGGAAACACTAACTGTAACAGTAACCAAAATGCACACCCTTTTTTTTTTCCAAAAATTGGCATTGAGAAACACAGTGAATACAAAGAACGTATGCTTAATAATGGGCCTCAGAGCAGAAAATGAAGACTTGGAATACTAAATTGCCTATATCTCAGGAACCGTACAACATAGAAAAAACTTACATTTTCATATAATTTATGACTATTCTGGCTAGTTTTGTGCTTAGCCCCCTCATGGGGGGCTAAGTATTCTTCTGACAAAAAGTCTGTATCTCGAAGTGTTCCCGAGATAAGGGCCCCAAAAGGCACGGTGGACGCCGTAATGTTAGCCTATGGGAAAAAGTGTCAACTTCAGAGTGCCGTAACTTTGCAGCTCTCTAATAGTTTGTCGCCAAACCACCAAAAGGCTCATCTCTGGGATCTTGTCTTTCTTCCCTGTAAATGTCAGCCCAAAAGACCAAACCATTCTTTTGCAGCAGAGTGGCAAAGATTTCCTATTATTTTGGGCATAGTGCCTCCAAGTAGTGTCGCAAATTACGACACTTTTGCAAAAAAATCATGAAAGCGTCTCAAGTGCAACACTACTTTGAGACACTACAGTTTACAAACATTTGAATAACATATTTCTGGGGTGTTTAACCCTCCAAAAAAAACCATGGCTAGCATCCTCCGGGCTCAACTAGGTGAAGACAAAAAGAATTGTGTCCCTAGAGGGTCTCAAATTTAAATGCCAAGCATTTCTGAGACCAGTAACTGAAAAAAAAATGGCTGACTCATGACACTACAGGGGTCATTTGCCACACTAAAAGAAAAAATTACTCACCTTAGTAATTATGTTTCTTCTAATGGAGTCTTGCTGTATTCTGACAATAGCAGTTAGCCCCAGCACTTGAACTGCCCCGGAGAACAAAGAGTTAAATTTCTATGCAAGGCATAGAACGTTGAGCTCGAGCTCAGTTCAAACCTCTGTCTGCAGCACACTGAAGTGCAAGTGTCAGATTCTTACGAGCTAATACTAACTAACTACTATGTGGAAATTGTAAAATTTTTACTAGCCAAATGGCAACCAAATATTTTGGATCTCCAAAAGACTCAAGTCAAGAAATCCAAAAAACAAAAACCAGGTAGTGAACAAATCAAGAATTATTAAAATAATAAAATAACCCACTTCCCCTCTCTAAAAAGAGAGAGTGCCCAAATGCACCCCTGAGCTGCAACACTGCACCTCCCAGCCCACTTCCCAAAAACAGGTTCTGAGAGGAGAGGCAGGGAGGGAGGTCAGAATACAGCAAGACTCCATTAGAAGAAACATAATTACCAAGGTGAGTAATTTTTTCTTCAAACAACATGGCATCTTGCTGTATTCTGACAATTGCAGACTACCAAGCAATACTTCCAAGGAGGAGGGATTCAAACCTACTTTGGGAATAGGCTCTGCAGTACTGCTGTGCCAAACTGAGCATCATTCCTAGCCTGGATATTCAGAGAGTAATGCTTGGTGAAGGTATGGACTGTTTTCTAGGTGGCTGCTTTACATATCTCTAGCAAAGGAATATCCCTGGCAGCAGCCAGTGAAGCAGCTGTACCTCTAGTTGAATGAGTCCTCAGGCCTGAGGGTGGTATTTTGCCTAGTTTCTCATAGCAGAATTATATACAAGAGACAATCCACCTGGCAATAGTTCTCTTAGTGGCAGGTTTGCCCTTACCCACCTCCCCAAAAGTGAGGAATAACTGGTGGGAGTCAAACCTGTGGGCCTTAGTATGCTCAATGTAGTAACTGAGGGCTCTTTTAACATTTAAACTGTGTAATCTTCTCTCTCCTGAAGAAGAATGATCAGTGAAGAACACAGGGAGGGACATGGATTGATTTAGATGGAAATCCGAGACCACTTTAGGTAAGAACTTCCTGTTTGTTCTAAGGACCATTTTATCGCTATGAAATGAAATAAAGTCAGGTTCCACTGACAGAGCTTGTAATTCACTGATACGCCTGGCAGAGGTAATAGCTACCAAAAACACAGTTTTCCAAGTCAAGTACTTCAGCTCTGCCGATGACAGAGGCTCAAAGGGGGGTTGCATAAGCTGAGCAATGCAAACATTAAGGTCCCACACAGGGGTAGGATCCCTAAAGGGAGGATTGGTATGAAGCAGTCCCTTAAAAAAATTACAGAAAACTGGGTGAGGTGACAGTGAGAAAGGCTTTCCCACTGACAGAAAAGCAGAAATAGATGACAAGAGTACTTTAAGAGTAGCTGGTCTGAGACCTAGACCATTAAGATGAACCATATAGTCCGGCACTGTGGACAAATAAGCAGTGTCTGAGGATATCTGCTTCTTGGAACACCAAATGCTAAATCTTTTCCATTTGGAGTTGTAAGTCTTTCTGGTGGCAGGTTTCCGAGAGGCTCTGAGAATGTCCAGAACCCCTTGGGGCAGATTCAGCTGTGTATATTCTAACTCTTCAAAAGCCATGCCTTGAGATTGAGAGACTGAAGATTTGGTTACCAAATCCTCCCCTGAGAGGAGGTTAACAGGTTGTAGTTCTGGGAAGAGCCAGGGGATATGGACTGCTAGGGACAGCAACATAGGATACCATGGCTGTTTGGCCCAGTCTGGAACAATCAGGATCACTTTGCAAGGTTGTTGCCTGATCTTGACAAGGACTTTGAAAAGTAGAGTGAAAGGAGGAAAAGCATAGAGGAATTTCCCTTCGCAGTTCAGAACCAGAGCATTCAGAGGGACTGAGCCCAAGACTTGGGGTCTGCAACAAAAAAGAGGAAGTTGGTGATTGTCTGGGGCTGCAAAGAGATCTATCTCTGGAGTGCCCCATCATGAAAAAATCACTTTTAACACTCGAAGGTCCAGGGACCACTCGTGATGGCCATGGGAAATCCTACTCAATGCATCTGCTAGCGCATTGTCCTTTTCCGGAAGGTGGACTGCTACCAGACAGGTCTGAAGTGAATAAGCCAGTGACCTGCAGCGAGTGATAAAAATCACCCCATTCCCGAGCAGTCTAGTGGTAACCCCCACCCTGATCCCTGATCCATGTATGAATAAAAATCATCCCATTCCCTGGTAGTCTAGTGGTAACCCCCAACCCTATTCCTGATCCATGTATGAATAAAAATCATCCCATTCCCTGGTAGTCTAGTGGCAACCCCCACCCCTATTCCTGATCCATGTGTGAATAAATATCACCCCATTCCCTGATAGTCCAGTGGCCCCCCCCCATATCCCAGTAGGAAGTGACCCACCACCCTGCCCCCCAAACTGGAGTGGAGCAGGTGACTGGCACAGCCCACCTCAAACTGCACTGGCTAGTCACCAACTGAACTGTACAGGAGCACGTACAATATACATTACACACCCATTGGTTGAACAGTAGTCAGCAGAAAAGGATCAGTAGGCCCATGTAGTCTGCCCTATTTTCCCTGCCTGTTACTACACCCTGGACCTTATTTGGTCACAGGTGTCCAGCTATCTTCCCTTTCCTCTACCTGTCATGACCATGTGCCTATCCCATGCGTGCTTGAAACTCCCCACTGTCTTCTCCCCACCACCACCTTATCTGGCAGGCTGTTCCAGGCATCTATCACCCTTTCTATGAAGAAATACTTCCTCACATCCCTGTTAACCCCACCCCCCCCCACCAACCTTCATAGTATACTGCTATGTTTTGGTGCTCCTCCTCCTCCTCCTCCTGTGAAAGAGACTCTCCTCTCCTCTTATACCTTGATCTCTCCTCGAGGGAGAGAGCAGCAACAATTTACTGTCTAGCACAGAGTTAAAACATGGGCTTACCCACCATGGTACAGGCTCCTAGGTGTGACCACAGGGTTAGCAACTGCAAACTATTTAAACAAATGCCAGGAAATGATTCCCTCAACAGGTAACAAGGAACTAAACTGAAGAATTGAGGTCAAATCTCACAAAACTGACAAAGCTATGTCCAAGGGAAGCACTGGGGCACCTAGTCTGTCTGTCTCTGTACAGTAAATGTTTCTCACTGCCTTCTAATTTTAAGCAATAACATTTTTTATATATTTGAAATGTGACTCGGTATCATTTATTTGGTTTGATTCCTTGCTGCCCATCAAGTGCACCACTTCCTGGCTTTTCTTTACTGTTTACTGCTGACATCTGGGCATGGGCAGAGAGCTGGCAGAGACAGAGAGAGCAAGAGAGGTCAAGAGAGAGAAACCGTCAGCACTGGGTTCCCTGCCTTACCAGGGTAGCACCCATGTAGAGCGCTGATTATTGAGCGCTGCACCTTTGAGTGACTCAATAATAGTGCTCCTCAAGAGAGCGAGTGGTGCAATACGTCACTTTTATCTTGCATAGCGAGTACAGCAAGGAGCTGTACTCACTACAGCAGGATATAGTATCCTTTGTGGCCAATTCCTACTGAGCTGCTTGCATAGAGTAGTGGTCTACACCACACAGATACGGGTTCAGGTCAGGCTACAGGCAGAAACATTTTTTTTGTTTTACAATCCAGTAACTTACCCCATAGTACGCACCTCTCTTGGAGTTGGTTACAGACTTCCAAGATGGTGGTCACGCTGAGCTAGTCATCAGCGGCACTTCGTTTTTTTATTTTGTTATTTTACATTTTTATGTTTGCTTGCACGTATGTGCAAGAAACATAGTGCCTTCATCGGAGATTTCGGAGGTGTGTCACCTCCTCCTCCAATTCAGGCACTGTGCTGGCAGGCGCGGCCCCTGTAAGCCAATGCATTTTGGAGCTGTCTATGACACGCTCCAAAATGCAGTGGCACACAGTTGAAAGGGGAGCTACGCTGAGTGAGCACCGGATAAGATATCGCTGCCTCCACGCAGCTCCCCCCATGCACAGCCAGACGGCGCGCCCGCATTGGGGGATAGCTAGCCGACGGGTGCCCAATCCGTCGGCTGAGCTGCGCCTCCCACCCCTCAGTTGTAGGTGCCACACTGGGAGCCCACCCCAGCGTGGAAGCACTGTCGCCCTTACGGGCGGGGTGCCTAATCCCCGTCGGCTGAACGCCTCCCAGTCCCACGCTGGGAGCCCACCCCAGCGTGGCAAACGTGTCGCGATTTGTTTTTATTTTGCCGACGGGGTGCCTAATCCTCGCTGGCTGAACGCCTCTGAGTATATTGTACACGCTGGGAGCCCACCCTGCCGCAGCAACGCCCCACGACGCCTTTTTATGGTTTTAAACCTGTAAAAAACGTCTCTGCTGCGCGCTCAAGGCCCTCCCACAACCCGCACTCCAGCCTCCCACCCCCCACCCCATACTTACTCCCACCTCTGGCGCGACGATCTTCGTGGACCAGGAACACGCTCGCACTCTTCAAAGCCGACCGCGAACTGAGGAAATGCCGTAAGCTGTATAATGGGTTAAATAGAGGGGTTTCAACTTTATTGCATATCTCGGGCATTTTGGAATTTTTGCACCAAATTTTCAACATGGGGTTTTTGGGACCCCTTCTCATGAATTATTTCACTGTCATGGCGTTATCTGGCCCGCCGGGGTGATTTCCAGTGATCATGAAATCACCCTTCAGGCCCAAATACCACCATGACAGTGACATCATTAATGAGAAGGGGTCCCAAAGCCCATGTTGAAACTTTGGTGCCAAAATTCCAAAAGACTGTCTGTTTCACGAGCGTGCGTTGCGCAGTTCCTACGCAGGCTCGTAAGTTCGTGAAATTTCAATATTTTCACTCCAGATTTTCAACATTGCCATTTTACCACACCTTCCTATGAGTAGTATAGCTGTCATTTTTCACATCTCACCCAAAATGTGTTTCCACCCATGTAGCACACAATGGCGCAGTCGGTGTGCGAGATCAATGTACGGGACAAATTAAGAAAATCACAGTGACACTGTTCATGAGCTCAGGTGTTAAAATGGCTATGTTGAAAATTTGGTGAAAAAATTCCTAAAAATGACTGTTTTATGAGCGTGCGTTCCACAGCTCCTATGCACGCTCGTAAGTTCACGAATTTTCAATATTGTCACTCCAGATTTTCAACATTGCCATTTTATTACACTTCCTTATGAACAGTACAGCTGCCATTTTTCATATGTCGCCCAAAATGTGTTTTTGCACATGTAGCGCACAATGGTGCTGTTGGTGTGCGAAAGCAATGTTTAGGACAGATTAAGAAAATCACAGTTACACTGTTCATGAGCAGAGGTCTTAAAATGGCTATGTTGAAAATTTGGTGACAAAAGTCCATAAAATGACTGTTACGAGTGAGCAATGCGCAGTTTCCACGCACCTCGTAAGTTCATGACTTGTAATATTTTCAGTCCAGATTTTCACCAGTGGCATTTTTCACACTTCCTTATGAACAGTACAGCTGTCATTTTTCACAACATGGCTGAAGTGTGTTTTCACACTTTCAGCGCAGAGATGCATGGTCGCTGTGGGAAATCATTGTTCGGCACAGATAAAGAAAATCACAGTGACACTGTTCATGATCGGAGGCACCAAAATGCCTGAGTTGACAATCTGCTGTAAAATATCCCCAACCTAATTATATTATGGGTGTGCGTTGCACAGTTTCTATGTACACTCATGACTTCACCATTTTTTTAAATATTTTTACTGCAGATTTGCAACATTGCCATTTTTTACACCTCCCCATGAACAGTACAGCTGTCATTTTTTACATCCTGTTTGGAATGCTTTTGCACCTGTGGTGCTAAATGCCGTACTCACTGTGCATAAGCAGCTTTCAGCTAACAAACTGATATTCCCCCTGTTCATGAGGTGGGGTCACAAAAAACATGTTGAAAATTTGGAGTGAAAATACCAACGAATGCCTGAGGTATTAGGGTTTCCAACCATAACGCCCAACCCTGTAGAGAATGACAGGCATCAGGGGTGTGACTTGGGATTCTTGCCTGTAATGCTCATACCATTCCACACCCTGCAGCCATTGAGAGGCATCGAGGTATGCCTTGGACTCTTCAGCCCCAAAGTTCACCCCATTCTCCTATTTCGCACCCATCTCACTGCATTTCCTAATGAAATGGGGTGCGCATAAGGGCCAAAGACACCAAGGAACACCGTGACACTTGTCAGTGTCTGCAGGGTGGGGTGTGGTGAAATGGCGAGGCTGTTATGCCTGATGACCCAAATGCACACCCCAATGCCTGTCACTGTCTGCAGGGTGGTGGTGGGGTTGGCTTCAGTTCAGTACTTCACTGCCATTCCTATTACGCAGCTCTGTAACTTCTACATTACCACTGCCAATGCCAGCAAGCAAACATTCGGCATTGACAAATGCTTGTTTAAGTTAATTTAGTTATTTAGTGGCAGTCAGTCAGGGTCCTGCAGTGAGATAGTGAGGTAGAAACAGCGTCTTCAGGATAAATAGGCTCAGAGGATCTCCGACATATCTTTAACGGAGTCGCTTACATTATATTACATAGTTTGTTTAGATCAGTATTTTAGTTAAAGCGTATTAATATTTATTATCTAACCTGTTTTACCTGCCGGTGGTGTCCCTCGATTTGGGGTATCAAGGGTTTGGTGGAAGTCCGTGGACTTTGCTGTGGATTTGTTCCCATGAGAGGAGAGACCCTGGGAAACTGAGGAGGAACTGATGAAGGAGGGTGATTCAGCCGGAATATTGACCAAGGAGTTTTGGTGGCTGGACTTTCTTCCTGGAACATCATCAGACTACTGTTACTGGTGGACTGGTTCTTCCCGAGGAGTTGCTGGACAGGCAAATTGTGGAGGTTGGTGTGGGAGCATTTGGGGGTTCTGCCCATCCGAGGGTGGCTGCTGTGTGTTGGGCCCATAATGGGGGGTGCCAGCTCGGGTCTGCTGGAGGATGAATCTTGGCTATTGGTGGCCTCTAGGTTCTGTGGTAGTCTGCCATTAAGTGGATGCTGGGCTGTGGCTGCAGTTGTGGGTTCAATTGACGGGGTGGCCGCCCCCAGGGTGTGGGTTTTTGAAGGACTCCTTGTGTTTCCTTAAATCAGCGTTCCAGCTTGCTGCTGAGGTTTTGCCTAGGACACAGTGATCCCAGAGGGAAAGATACAAGAACTGTGGAGAGGCTATAAACAGTCCTCAGCGGGGTACATTGGAAGGATTCAACATCAGATACTACTGGTCAGATCTTTTTGGGCTTGGTTATTTTACATGTTCTTAGGCAGTGAGAGTGCCTTTAAATAATTCTGTTTAAACAATTTCAAATAATTTCTGCCTGCTATTACTAAGATTCAAAGTGAGAACTGAACTTTGGTTTTGAGCTTTGGTTTCATTGCCTGAAGAGGTGAGAGCTCGGATGGACCTTTACGAACTGTTCAAGAGATTTTAGTGACTCTCATTGATCTGTAAAGACTGACCTAATGCCATAAGACTTTATTAGTTTCATATTTAACTGTTTAGTGTTTCATTTTAGTGTACTTATTGTAGAAGAGGAGGGTAGAAGTTATTGTTAGGTTGTTGGAGATTGTGAGAAGTATATAAAGTATAGTTAGTAAAATTATTGTTTAAGGGTGGGTAGTTGTTAGGGGTAGAGGGTAATTTTATTTATTTGTTGTGGTGTGGTTTGGTGTGAAGTTATTTTGGGTGCTCTGAGTGTGTGAAGATGTGTTGGGGAGTTGCTGGGACAGTCAGACATTATTCCCCCTCCCAGCTTAAAGACCTCTGCTCTTTCAGGTGTCCCCCACTATCTCCAGAGGTGTATAGATGGTGTCGGGCTCTGGGGGATTGTGAGGAGGAGAAAGGCGGGGGCAAGGCCTGGAGAGGGAATGGAAAGCAGTGGACGGATTGAGATAGTAGGGACAAGAAGACGCCCTGGGGTGAAATGGGTTCAGGAGAGGCCATCCGTGGCCCAAAAGACTGTTCCTGTACCAGTCTAGTCATCATCCTGGCTAATGACCAGCTTGGGGATTCAGCCCCTGCAGAGAAGAATCGCAAGTAACTTGTGGCCACCTAGTGGGCAAGGCCATGAAGTGGAGGTGAGTCATGTCGGCCCAGTCCCCATGTTCCAGGCTGGCAAGAAAGAATCCAAAGAGCTACAGCCACCAGTTTCTGTCAGTCTGGGTACAGCTAGTACAAACAGGGTAGCCCCCTGCAACAAACAGATAAATACTTTTGTGTCATTTGATTTGCTTTATAACGTCTCATTGGGCTTAACTGTGTTTGCAGGCCATCTGACCTGGGATTACAAATCTCCTTACTGTCTGCAATTGTTTTCACCTGCTAATAACACCCTTTCTTACACCAAGGGCCCCAACCAGCTGCAACACCGGCCTACCCACGGCAATACTTCATGCCTGCTCCTAGTTCCACTCTGAGTACCGAGCAGCTGGTTAAACTAATAAACTCAGGGACAGATTCAAGGCTTATTGATGATCATTTGCTTACTTACAGCAATTGTTAATCTAAAGTCATGCCCCTCCCTTGTTCAAGCCCCTTTAATAAACCTAATTTACTGTTTGCTGTTAAGTTGGGCTGTGATCATATTATTACCCAGTGTCTGGTTATTGAGTCTGTTCAAAAATATTGTGCAAAAGCTCTGTTGCTGTAGGAAACTGTTTCATTACAAGGGGCACAGGGTATATGCCAGAAGACCAGAACCTGTTGGTAAATATGGTGCACCAGAGCATATCATTAATGCTTTTGAACAGTTTTGCACTTAACGTCATATACTGTGATTGTAAAACTTTGTATGAAGAGCCACAAGCAGGGGTTGTGGGTGAATACAGCTTCACAAAGGGCTGTACTAGATTATGTCATAACCCACTAAGTCATTACTGTGGGTGGAGACATCATTATCGTAGCAAGACTATTGCTAAGGAAGCAACAGTACCTATTAATTCCGAGCCCAGGCCCCATAACCTGTAGTTAGGCAAGCAGGCAGGGGTAGTAGCCCTTTGTATAATGGCAACAGGGTTACAAAATTGGAGGCACCACTGGGATTACTGCCCCCTAGTGACCAAAATACAGAATTGCTATTGCTTTTTATATGAGTGCTCAGATAAAAATGGAGAAAATCTCTGTGTCCAGATTTGAGATTCCACCCCACAAAATGGCTGTGCACCACTTGTTGGGGTGGTGTGAAGCCAAAGAAATTGACCCTCTCCATGCATTAATGCTGCTAGATATCCATCTGGATGCTAACAAAACTGTTATAGAGGAAGTGGTAAATAAGGTTAAGTGTTTGGGTAAAGCCACTGTCCAAGGGCAAAATGCTGACTTGTTTGCTCAGAGTGTAGTGGCCCTGATTGAATGTAGTACCCCTGTGGATATGGAGAAGGTATCCCTGTCATTATTCCAGATGACTCTCAGGTGGGTTGAAGGACGATCACGATGTATAGTGGGGCATCCATGCATGGGGATCATCTCGGACTGAAGGGTTAAGGGGAAAAGCTGGGAAAATTGTTAGCAGCTGAGAAGTAGACATTTGAGGATTTAAAGAAGGCATTAGAGGTCTGGGGGGGCTACTTCTTCTAACCCCTCTCCGGCATCCTCGCCTGTGCCTGTGCCTTCCTCACTTGCTCCCCCCCCCGTATTGGTACCTTCAGTGAACCTTGATTTCTACCGTAAACTAAGGCTGCTCTCTGGCACTGTTCCCACACACCAAGAGAAGATGATTTAGAGACTTGGATGGACTTTGCATCCCCCTGGTCCAAGAATGGCAATGTGCTGAAGCAGAAAAGAGGAAAAGGGTCATGGAAAGTTTAAGGGGCCCTGCCCTGGAAACCATCAGATTTTTGAGGTGCACAAATCCTGATGCCTCAGCTAATGAGTATTTATCTGCATTAGAATGTGCTTTGGGGAGTACTGAGTCCGGCGAAGACCTAATGTGGAAATTCAAGTCCACCAAACAGTGGAAGAATGAATGCTTGTCCGCCTGTGTAACCCGGCTAGAAAGGCCCCTACAGAGAGCACACCACAAAGGTGGGGTATTAACCAGTAACTTAGAGTGAGGTTGAAACATATCCTCAACTCAGCCAGGTACTCCAGTATATTAATGCTTAAACTGAAGTTTCAGGACTGTAAAGATGATTCTCCTGCATATTACTGGCTTATGAAGGAGATTAGGGAGGCTGAAAATGAGGACAAATTCTGGGACCCTTATGCTGGTGCTGCCTGAGTGGCCACAGCCTCGGAAGAGCCTGCTGACAAAGAAACTGTTCTTGATTCCCAGCAGCTTACAGATCTATTGAAGGAATTGAGGGAACTGAAAGCTAGTGCACAGACTGCCGTGGAAATGGTCAAAGGTCAAACTGTTCACACTCAGGCTGCTGAGGCTGTTAGTGATGCTCAACCTACTGTGAAAGGCACCAGTGCTCAAGTCCCTTATGGTGAAACAAATGGTGATATGCGGAAAGAAATAAGGGAACTAAGAACCTTAGTAAGAGACTTTGCCCAGTCGTCTTTCCAGCCTTCATCCTGGAGACGATCCAATGGGACTGATCCTGATCCTAGGCCAAAAGATGAATACAAGCCTGGCCCTTATGATAACTGCAGACAGACTGAATAACCTGTTCAACCTCCTAATCCCAGGTCAAATGTCTTCTGCTACCATTTTGAAGAGGATGGGCACACCAAGAGACTATGTCGAGCCCCTGAAAACTTGCTGAGAGTGACAGTGAAGCTGCTCAACCAAGTCAAGCAAAGAAATATAAAAGCTCAGTCAAAACCATCATACAAGCCTTATGTGGCCAAGTCTGCTCCTCCGGAATGGGCAGAAATGGTAGGTCCTTCCATGGAGATTACCATTCATATAGATGGTATTCTGGCCCAAGCAATATTGGACAACAGATCCCAAGTCATGATAATATTTAAAGATTGGAATGACCAGCTCCTCTTTGACCATCTTCTACAGCTCCTGGGTGGATTGCATGTGTAAGGGTTAAGTGACAAGTTGTAGCCTTACCTTGGATTGGTACAAGTGTGGCATTCTTTCCCCTCTTCTGTGGCAGGCAAGTAGATCCTGTGGAGACATTAGCCCTAGTATGCCCTTCCTTGGCCTGTGTGATGGGATTCCAGTATTAATTGGCACCAGTGCACATATGTTTTACCGCCTTGCCCAGATGTGCCAAGAAAGGCAAACACAAAACACTGTAAGGGTTCATACTAAAGTTCATACTACTAAGGTTGTTTGAGGAGCAAGGGGGCCAAAAAGCCTATTGGTGCTCCTATAGTAATCAAGTGTTGTAGTATGAAAGGTTGTGTCCTGAGGAAGTCAGGTTGTCAAGACAATGTTTAAATAAGCTTTTTGACTCACTAATAACTACTTCAAAGGGCAGTTTATTCCATGGATTAATAGTACTTAGGGTAAAAAAACATTTTCTATTTAAGTGATTAAATGGTTTGCCTGACAATTGCAATGGGTGGCCTCCAATATTATGAGTGTTGCATTTAAATTTGAGGCCAAGTTCTGAGAGTAAGTAGGGGTCTTGAATGAGGTCATACAGGAAAAGTAAATCCCCTCTTATGTGTCTATTCATTAGAGAAATTAGATTCAGCGATTGGAGTCTAGTTTTGTATGTTTCATTTTTTAACTCTGGATGTTTTTGGTAAACTTCCTTTGCACCTTTTCAAGTTTATCACATTCAGTTTTTTGAATGGACCACCAGAGCTGAGATGCATATTCCAGATGAGACCTAGCATATATTCTGTACTGGGGCATCATAACATGTGAGCGTCTGGAATTAATATTTCTCTTAATAGACCATATGACCTGGTTAGTTTTGTTTATGGATTCATGTATATGTTTAGAACTGGAGAAATCATTTGAAATAATGATACCAAGGTCTTTTCTCTTCAGTTGTGGTATTTAATAATTGGCCACCCAGTTTATAAGACTGATTTAGGTTATGGTGTCCTAGATGCATAGCTTTACATTTTGAGTTATTTAATTTAAGTCCCCATAAATTAACCCAGTTGGTAAATATGTCCAAATCCTGTTGAATACAAAAGGCTAGATAGGGGTTGGTACAAGGGCCAATAATTTTAATATCGTCTGCATATTTAATAGAGAGGGGTATGACTGTTTGATTCATGTTAGAAATGAATAACTGAAGCAGACAAGGGCCCAGGACAGAGCCCCTCTGGAACACCGCTGGTAATGTATCCTATATCAGACAAGGTGCCATTTATTAATACCTGTTGTGATTTGTTTTGTAACCAATTGCATATCCAATTGATTCATGTGGTGTCTATTTTAAATCTTTGTACTTTACATATTAGTGCCCCATGTGGAAGAGAATCGAACGCCTTGCTAAAATTGATATAAATGACATCACAGGCAGTCCAGTTGTCAAGGTAATAACTCACATGTTCATAAAAACACATTAAGTTGGTTAGACAGTTTCTTCCTTTCTTAAACCCATGTTGTTCTGGATCCTGATTATCTAAAGTAGGGGTGATGATAATTTTAATAAGGTTCTGGAGAATTTTACAGGTGGATGAGGTGAGACTGATTGGCCTTTAATTTTCCCAGATGTTTTTGGGCCCTTTTTTGTGTATTGGGATGACATTAGCCTTTTTTCAGTCACTAGGCATAAAGTTGTTGTTAATGCACCCTGTAAGAGCTCTACATATTCATTGTCATGGTGCAGAGCGCATACGAGATGCAAATGCACCCAGCAGAAGGTGACAAAGCTGAACCAGTAGGATTTGTATGGAAGAAGGACTCTTCAGCTATTGCTGTCCCTCCAAATGCGCAGTGTAGTATCAGTGGAGAGGTGCAATTGTGGAAAGATGTAACCAACAAGATATTAATTCTGGATGCCCTCAAAGAAGGAAAATTGCCTGAAGGACTCCTAGTTAAACCCAGTGTGCTTCCTGTTCAATCTGATGCATATGCCCGAACGGGGGTGGTTCAGCTTCTAAATGTCACTGACCGAGACATTAAAGTTAACCGAGGTTGCACGTTGGTGAAAGTCTATTGTGCTGACTCCACTGTCTTGCCCTCTAAGTACCAGGATGGAGGATAATCTGATGGATCACCTAACATGTTTGATTTCGGTGAGTCTTCTATTCCAGATGGCTGGAAGGATTGAATTTGTCAGAAACTGTCCCGGCAAACTAAGGTATTCTCCCTCGAGGAATGGGATGTCAGCAGTGTCACTGGTGCTGAACACCACATGCGACTACACGACAAGAGACCCTTCAGAGAAAGGTCCAGACTCTTAGCTCTTGCTGACATTGATGATGTGTGCTGCCTCCTGCAAGCGATGCTAGCAGTCAGGATCATACAAGAATCATGCAGTCCTTGTGCCTCTCCAGTCGTAGTTTGGAAAAAGGATAGTTCCATCCGTATGTATGTAGATTACAGAACTTTAAATAAAAGAGCTATACCTGATCAGTACACTGTTCCATGTATACAAGATGCCCTGGATTGTCTAAACAGGAGTAAGTGGTTTTCAGTCCTGAATCTCTGCAGCGGGTATAATCAGATCTTGATGACACCAGAGGACAGAGAGAAAACAGAGTGCATTTGTCCTTTAGGCTTCTTTGAGTTCTTCTGCATGCCCCAAGGCATTTCAGGTGCACCAGCCACATTTCAAAGATTATTGGAATGAGCTGTGGGAGATATGAACTTCCTTGAATGCCTGGTATGCTTGGATAATGTCATTGTCTTCAGGAAAACTCTTGAGGAGCATGAGGCCTGAGTGTTCACAGTGCTTCATAGACTTGAAGAGTTCAGCCTAAAGTTGTAGATAGATAAATGTCAGTTTTTCCAAAGCTCAGTAAAATATGTGGGCCACATTGTGTGTTCCGGAGGCATCCAGACTGACTCCAGTAAAGTAGAATCACTGACTGACTGACTGGCCAAAGCCCAACAACTTAAAAGAGTTACAAAGGTTTTGGGGTTCTGCAGTTAATATCACTGTTTTGTAAAAGATTATACCAAAGTAGTCCGGCCACTGCTGAACTTAACTCAAGGGTACTCCAGAATGCAACACAGCTTTTCATGAGATCATTTATCACCTAACACACATATCAGTTCTTAATTATGCTGACCCCTCCATACCCTATATGCTATATACAGATGCTAGACTGAGTGGCCATGGGGCTGTACTTTACCAGGAGTACACAGAAGGACTGCAACCAATGGCATTTGCAGCAGAAGTCTGACACCATCCAAAAACAATTATCCAGTGCATAATTTGGAGTTTCCCGCTCTCAAGTGGGCGATCATGGAACAGTTTCTATATTCAGACTTTAGCTAAGTTAGATGCTATGGGACACTGATGGCTTTTGGTCCTATCTACCTATGATTATGTGGTACAGTACCAACCTGGTCTAAACCATACTGACGCCAATGCTGTCTCCAGAAAACCTGCCTCAAGGCTGCAATGGGTGCATATTTCGGAGCATTCAGTGAAAGCATTATGTCATAAGTTCAATAGAGATGAAGTTCCGTCTGCACAGACTGTTAATTGCCTTTGGCGTATTGTGTGGGACCACCTGACAGATGCCTACCCAAGGCTCATTGTAATTTTACAGCTTTTTACCACAGCTAACTGCAGCTGACATCCTAAAAGAACAGTATCATGGCCAAATGATCAGACAAATCCTAAATGCCCTAAACAAGGGGGAAGATGTCTCCAAAATGCGACCCAATGGCCCCCAAACCACTACACTGCTTTGAGAAGGGTCTAATCTTAAGGGAGAAACTGTTATACAAAGAGATGACTCATAGTCAAGGGGAAGTTGTGAAATGATAACTAGTGTTGCCACAAAGTTCAAATACATTGTGCTAAAGCTCTACATGGCAAAATGGGACATTTAGGTAGTGGTAGAACTTTAGACTTGGACCATGCACGCTTTTACTGGTACAAGATGGGTGCAGAAATCAATCAGTATGTAAAAACTTGCAACATATATCTCCAGTGGAAAGCTCAACTTCAAAGGGCTGCCCCATTGATCAGTATAGCAACCAGTGCACCAGTGGAGCTTGTATGTATTGATTTCTTGAGCCTGGAGCCAGATTCCAAAAACACTGCAAATGTGTTAGTAGTAACAGACCATTTCACATGGTATGCGCAGGCCTATCCAACCCAAGATCAAAAGGCTGCCACAGTAGCAAAAGTCCTTGTGTTCTCTACGATGTTCCTCAGAGGATCCATTCGGATCAGGGCCGAGACTTCCAAAGTCACCTTATTAAATAACTATTATCCATCTGAGGTGTAAGAAAGTCCAGAACTACTCCTTATCATCCGCAAGGGGATCTGAAGCCTGAGAGGTTTAATAGTATTTTGCTTGACATGCTTGGCACTTTGCATCCTAAAGACAAACCAAGGTAGAGGCAACAGATCAGTGCTTAGGGGTACGCGTATAATTACACAAAAAAACGATGCCACGAGGTTTTCGTCCTACCAACTCATGTTCAGTAGAGAGGCACTCCTTCCTGTCAATGTGTGTTTTAGAGTCTCGCCTGATGGAGTTCAGTCAGACAGTATGTTAAGAAACTAAAAGCTTAATTTTTTTTTTTAGCTATGCCTTTTTACTCCCTTGACTCTTCCTGATCGGCTCCCATGTCATTGCATCATGGTGGGACTCCAGCTGCTGTCCGTCTTTACCGCTCTTCAGTTTTCACCCTTAAATTCCTGTGGCATGCCCCCCTCAGCAGGGTGATGGGAAGCACCCAACACCCCACCCTGTACAGATCCAGTCCGGGGGAAGCCTCATTGCCAGCAATCATGCAGACGGCCTTTAAGCCACTTGGTCAGGGTGTCATCTTTTTCTGTTTTCTTCCCTGGAACTGGGGGCATGCAACAATGCCGGCAGAGGGGAGTGCACACGCATCCATGCGCACTCCCTCCAGGCATCTGCCCCAACTCCACCTGAGCTGCTGCATGGTGCCCTGTCCCCCAGTCTCCTCCAAGGGGTGAATGAGTGCTGAATACAGAATTCACCCTTCCCGGAGAAGGAGAGCAGTCCATTGGATGCTCAATCCTTCTCGTTCCCTGCTGACCCCTGGTGGCCCATGCTCATTCCCAAACACGGGTCACCGGTGTAGTGTGAGGTAAGTCGTCCAGCACCTCAGCTCTCTGCGCCATAGGGCCGGCCCCACTAAAAGCTCAATTAAACCATGCCTACCAATTGGCCAACACCATGGTCACAAATGAGTCTCCTGTTGATGGGCCACCACCTTTTCAATAACCTTACTCAGATTCAACATTCTTTCTCCCCCTCAGCCATTTCCTCTGCCCTGCATAACTTCCTCTGTGTGAACTGCACCTGCCATTGATCCAACCTTGTACTATAATGTACAGTATCTCATGTGCTGGAAGTGGATATACAAAGTATTGTACTTGTGGTCTTTATTTCTCTGCTACACCCTGTACAAATTTAACAATTGTAAGCACTTAGTAGTTTTGTAGTAATTGTAATTTGCTGTTCTGTTTGTTGAAATGTTTGTATGCCTATTAAAATGACCCTTTCCTCCAGGACGTACCGTGAGACAAGCAAGTTGTTGCTCACCTTCCTGGTGAAATTCTTCAATAAGTAAATAAATAAAAAGAGACAGGTCTGTAGTTAGGCAGGCAATCCAGGTCTAGTGAAGCTTTCTTTAAAAGGGGTCTTACCACCGTCTCCTTTAAGGGCTCAGGAAAAACATCTGTCACTAAAGAGCACCGGACTATCCTGGCTAGGACCGGGCTGATGGCATCAACACTTCCCCCCACTAGGTGGTGCATTGGTTCTGGATCCAAATTACAGTAGGTTGGCCTCACTTCTTGGATGACCTTCTCAACATCAATGAGAGTCAACTGGTCGAAGTTGGACCATACAGACTGATTACCCATGACTTCTAGCCAATCACTGCATGCTTCTTTGGAGGGCACTGTCTGGACCTCCGACCTGATGGTGGCAAACTTATTAGCAAGAAACAGAGCAAACTCATCACACTTTAATTGTGAAAAAGCTCCCCAGGACTGATGACAGGCAGGATTACACAAAGTGTCAACAGTACAGAAGAGCTGAAGCAATCTCCTTGGACTGGAATTCTGCCTTCTTACGGGAGATTGCTGATTGATAATCCCTGTAATGGGACATCAAAATAAGTTTGTCCTCTCCAGCTCCAGATCTCCGCCAGCACTACTCCAACCTTTGTACCGACCTGTGTACTACCCCCTCCCCACTTCCTACCCCCTTACTTCTTGCCATTGGTTTCTGCTTCCTGTAGTCATATTTAGAAATCAATTTCTTGGTGACTCCAACACCTGTTCGATGATGAAGTCTGTGCCTTCCTGGAGGAATTCCATCCCATCCCCCGGCAGATGGTAGATGAGAAGGATCCTGCAACCTACACCTACAGCCCATTTACAGGTCACACATTTGAAGGACTCTGCTGTTCCTACTGGGAGAGCTGTGAGGCCAAAGTCTGATTTAAAGCAAATTGTCTCACCCCCTCCGCTATGATCCTTTCTCGGGCATGAATCAATGAGTACCTGGCCAGAATTTCAAATTCCAAGATTGGACCAGCATTTTCATCCAGTCAGGTCTTGGTGATGCAAGCCAGATCAGATGTTGACACAAAATCAGCAATAGTTGCTATCTTGTTCTTAATGGAGTTGGCATTGCACATCACCAGAAACATTTTTTATCAGCCCACAAAAGATGCCTTCATATGAATGAAGATTCAGAAAAAAAATGATATGTCTAAAATTTTCTTTCACATGGCCCTAATCTTCTTTTGTATGGCCTTATTGCTCTTTCGTGAGCCATACAAAAGAGAAAAATCATCTCAAGGAAGACAAATTTTTAAAAGCTCAAATATCACAATTCTGGACAATTATTTGAAAACCTAATAGCAGAACTGAGCTAAAGGGGTCCCATTTAGCAAAATACATGTGTTACTTTATTGGCAGGGCATACTTTTTATGGGTTTTCAAACATCTTTTTTTGGGGGGGGTGGAAACAAGATGATGGAATTACAAAAGAAAAAATCTCTCACAAAAGAGCATCACCCCTCATGAAAGATAAATCTTCTTTCATATGGCCGAATTTTTCTTTCATACCAAACAATATATCCAAAAGACTAGACTGAGCATGCTCAGAACTGAATTTTCAAATCCTTATAACTCTGGAACGCATTCATATTTTTTCACCAAGCCAATGAAATGCACAATTCTAGGACAAGCCCTTTCTACCATGACAATTTCAGACTAAAATTCTAAACCCATGTGGATGATAGGCCCTGACAAAAAAACAGAAAAAAAAACTGATTTTTCCACTGTTTGCACTATTTGGATCCCAGAATCCACACATCTGACCTGAATGATAATTGGCACATCAAGAGACCTTGCTCCCTCCCCGACCATGCATGCAAACCTTTGTGCAAATCTTTCAGATATGGGTGAAGCTATTAAAAGTGCAAAGTTAGGGTGTAACATTCGCCAGCCTACTGAAACCCTACTGTGCTACTGCCATACCACTATAATATATATTCTTAGAAAAAACTTTCTTAATGTACAGGTAGGGTAGCATAATGCAACAAAAGTAGGAAAATGTGGCATTAGGGTTTAAAACCTAACTCCCACCTACCCCCAAGAAGCAAAAGGAAAAATATTAGGGCTTTGGGTCTCTGTAGTCTTGGTGAATCAGTGGTGGGTCTTCCTGGAGGTTGTCAACCCTAATTCATACTAAGACAAATCAGGTGCCAGAGAGCGGTGAGGCCCATAAATTGATCCTGTGTATTAATAATAGTTTAACATAAAATCTAAAAGGATTTTTAAATGTTGTTTTGGTGCTACTAACAATAACTTCAATTGGCAGTGCATTCCAAGGCTTGATAAGGCGCAAGGAAAATAAAACTTTTCATGACATAATATTAAATTGCTTCAGTTGCAACTGTAGTGGGTGACCTCTAAGATTAAAAGTATCTTCTTTTAAAGAGAATCCTAGATTTACCAATAACAGTGGATCATTTATAATATTGTACATTAAAAGAAGATCCTCTTTTAGTCATCTAGTGGACAAAGACATCAACTTAAGTGAATTGAGTCTGGATTCATATGGTACATCCTTCAGTCCTTTTACTATTTTGGTGAATCCCCTTTGTACTTTTTCCAATTTCATAAATCCTGCTTCTTAAAGGGACACCAAAACTGTGATGAAAAATCCATATGTGGTTGGACATAAGCTCTATAAAGCGGCATAAGCACTTGGCGGTCTCTTGATTTGATATTTCTCTTTACATTTGCCTTACGTATGACTGCATTTATCTGAGAATTAGGAAGAAAATTGTCAGATACAAGGACCCCAGGTCTTTTTCTGTATTAGTATTAATCAATACCTTATTGTCTAAGGTATAATTATGCATTGGGTTATCTATCCCAAAATGCATGATCTTACATTTTGTATGATTTAATTTCATTCCCCAGGTTGAGATCCACAAAGATATACTTTCTAAATCATTCTGTATCAGTTTTAATTGATCAAAATTTGCACATAGTCCACCGATCTTGATATTATCAGTGTATTTAATAGTGTCTGAAAGACAGTTTTTCGTTATGTCGGCTATGAAAAGCTGAAAAAGGCAAGAGCCCAGAACCGAACCTTGAGGTACACCACTTGTGATGAATCCTATGCTAGAGAGCTGGCCATTAATGAGAGCTTGCTGTGTTCACTCACTTAACCAGCTTGCTATCCGTTTAACCAAATTAGGATTGATATTAAACTGGGATAATTTTTGTAATAATGCCCAGTTGGGAGGAAGTCAAATGCTTTACTGAAATCTATATAAACCACATCATAAGGAAGTCTGTTATCCAATTAAAGGCTAACATCTTCATAGAAGCACAACAGGTTGGTCAGACAACTTCTACCCTTCTTAAAACCATGTTGTTCTGAATCGGTGTCAACTAAGTTAGAAGTGATCAGGTCCTTGATTAAACTTTCCAGTATTTTACACAGTAATGAAGTAAGGCTTATGGGTCTATAATTTCCCCAAAGATTCCTAGGTCCTTTTTTATGGATGGGAATAACATATGCTGTTTTCCATAAATCAGGGACATAATTGTAATTCAAGCTATATTTGTATAATCGTTTTAGAGGCAATGACAAACCATCTGCTAGTAAATATAAAAAATGACCAGGCACATGATCAGGAGATATACTAGTTTTTCCTTTACGGCCACTAATTTGGCACAAATCTCTGTTTCAGAAATAGATATGTGGCTACCAGTTAAATTATCTAATGTAACATCTCTCTGTTTTTTATGAAAAATACTACAAAAATTTTCATTGAATAAGTTGGCCATCTCAAGTGGGTCATGAATTAAAGGATCATTAATCTGAAGAGAACCCACCTGACGAGTATATTTTTACGAGAATTTATGTAAGCAAAAAAATGATTTACTGTTATCTTTACAGGCACTGGAAGCTAATTTAAGTTCCCAATTCATTTTTGATCTAGTAATATTATTGTTACATTTTGTTTAATATATATATATATATATGTAGGAACTCCAGCTAGCATGTGTTTTTGATTTCAAATAGGCTGCATAATTGCTTTATAAGTCTGGTCAGGTCTCTAGTCATCCGTTTTGGCTTAGGTTGTTTTAAGGTTTTTTTTTTCTTTGTTAGTACATAACAATGTCTTAATGTACTAATTTTATTGAGTAAAGTATTACAACATTCCTCAACACCTACTGTACAATGTTAAAAGCAGAGGGCCAGTCTATACTGTCCAGACCATCTTTAATACTTTGAATATCTGCTCTATCATATAAGAAAATCTTGGAGCTATTGAACATCATAGACACTGCCTGAAATATGACAAAAGTGATGGAACAGTGATCACGGTTTCCAATCGGTGACAATACAGTAAGGTTTTTTACTATAACTAATGCTCCTCCTCCCACAGCCTGTGGCCTCAATTCCAAAGCACATGGTACACTTGCAAGCCCATGCCTCATAGTGATACACTCTTGAAAGGTAGAGAAGTAGATCTCACAAAATGTTGCCAATACAATTTGTTGTAGCTTTCTTCACACAGGACCCTGCAGGCCTTGTATCAAGAAAGGAGTTGATGAACGATGTTGTTTGCTCAGGGAAATGTTTAGGCATTAGACCCCACCAGTGATTTGCCAAGACTCCAAAAAACTAAAACCCTAATGCTTTTTCCTTTTGCTGCTGAGAGTGTGGAGTGGGGGGGGGTGGAGTTAGGGTTAGAAACCCTAACACCACATTTTCCTACTTTTTGTGATGTTAACTTACCCTAACTGGTGCATTATCAAAGTCCTTTGCAATGAATTTCCTTTCTTTTTGAGATAGTGGAATCATATCCTCATTCATGTAGGTCCCTTCAGAACCTGTATGAACAAATGCAGATGATCTGCAACAAGGGAAGACTCTGTCTGCCTACAGATGTGCAGACCCTTTCCATGGAGTGACAGATGTGAAGAATTCATGAGGCTGTGTGGTGGGCTGTGGAAGCATAGGGCTCTGTGGTCCCTGCACTTCTATGTCACTGCAGATGCAGATACACATGCCAATAGATGCACAGGGTTCTTTGCCACCTAAGGTGGAAAGGTGCAGAACCCTATGCCAAGAGGCAGCTGTCTTCACCATATGGTACCTGGCCCTATGTGGACAACCCTGCGCCTTTCATTCCCTGGCTGGGGGGTATTGCATACAGCATTATCCCCCCACCCTCAACCCATTGGCTGGGTCACTGAGCTCATTAACAAACTTTGATATACACACAGGATCACAAAGCATACCTGCTGGAGTCAAGACTGACACTACACACAAAGTTTGTTAACAATTAAATATTTTTTTTTTATTTTGACCCCAAATTTTCAAGATACTCCTTTTATGATTCGCCCTATAAACATGACATGTACCACTTATAGTATATTGTACGGAATGTCATTTCACCCCAGAAGTGTGAAAACACGTCTCATCCAGGATTTAAAAAAAGACACATCACATTTATGATTTAGTGTGGAAAATGGCTATGTTGAAAGTTTGGAGTCATGAAGTCATGTGTAAACACTGAAATACTGCAACATTTCCTTATAACCTATGCATCTTGCCATATTTGTAAACCAAATTTCTAGCATAGACTTCTTATTACCCCACCTCATGTACCCAGTAAGTGAAAATGTTCAAACCTCCACAAAAATGTCATTCCACACAACAGGTGCTGAAACACATTATGGACAGGATTTGGAAATGACAGCTTTCAAATCTGTGAAGTGGTGTGAAAAAATGGCTGTGTTGAAAATTTGGGGTAAAAATATTTAAAATTACCAAAGTTATGAGCAAATGTACACAAATTTCAATTTACATGCATAACTTTATCATTTTTGCATATTTTGACCCTAAATTTTCAACATAGCCATCTTATAATTCCACCTTATGAAGAACGGTGGTGAAAAATTTCAAATCCCACCCAAAAGGTGATTTCATCAAGTGACCGCAAAAATCACCTTTTAGGCCTGATTTGCTTTATTCTGCCAACACTGGTCATGAGGTGGGGTCCCCAAAAGACCATGTTGAAAATGGGAAGGGGCCAAAATATGGAAAAAATTACAAAGTTATGCATTAAAGTTAAAAAACCATTGAAATACATGGAACCGCACTTACCTTAGTTTCTCATGCTGCAGTTGTTGGTTTCAGCAGCAAGATGTATCTGACTGGAAAGTGGATCTTTGCTGTGGGACATGTTCAGTTGAGTGAGGGTGTGGGGTGGTGGGTACTGAGTGGGAGGTCTGGTGGGGGATTCAGCTCAGAGATGGATCATTTACTTTTTTGCAGGTTAAAAAGAAACAAACAACAAAAACATCAAGGGACGGCTTTCCATATTTCAACTCAGCTGACACTCTGTTGGGCAAATTGGGTCAACAACTGAGAGGGGAGAGGAATCTGAAGAAGCAGTACTGGGGGTGGGCAGTCTGGTTTACTTAAATATAAAAAAAAATAATAAACATTGGGAAGGTAGGCCACCTGGCGGGTAGGGGAAGAAAGAAGTAGTACCGGGGGTGGGCACCTTGGTCTTTTTAAAAAAAACTTAAATAAATTAAAATAAACAGACAGACAGATACATAGATACAGACAGACAAAGAAAGAGTGGCAAAGACAGACAGACATAGCAGGGTATCAGTGAGTCACAGCTTTCACTTTAGCCTGCATCATGACCTCCAGTTGTGGCTGCAGAAGTCAAGAAAGTGCTGCTGTTCTTATACAGAGAACACAGATGAATGGCTTTCTCACTAAGGTGGGCACCCTGGATTTTGTGGTGCTCAGAAGAAGCCAGAAGGTGAAGGAAGGAAACATATTCAATTCAGTGCTTCAGAGTAACTGGTAACTGGTATTTTTCTTTTAAACTTAGATTGTAGGCTTGTAGTGACACTATACTTTCTTTCTGTGTTGTCTTTACTTATAATTGTTTTTGGGCTGTTGAAAATTTAAAAAATAGTGGTGGTGTAATTCTGTGCTGTCTTTAATTGCTGCAATTTTCCCTCCCACCCCCTTCCCCAACTCTTAATTATATGCCCTGAAAATCTGATTGACAGGAGCTAAACACAGGGTATAGTAAGAGGTGTGAAGTAGGAGGGCATAAGGAAAGAAGACCACCCTAAGCACGACAAGTGTTTTGACTCATTTATTTATTTATTGGTTTCTTTTTCTTAAAAATATATATCTGAGGATCAGTTACAGGATTTTTAGTACTGTAAATAAATAAAAGAGAACTAAGAGAGCTTCATAACAGATAAGTAGTGGAATTGCAGTATAATGTGGGGAGTGGTGCAATGCAGTGGCTGTGGGCAGCCATATTCAGGCAGACCTTCTGGACACTGGAGGTGCTGTCCTATCTGCATGCATCTCTCGGGACTGCGGGATGAGGTAGCCAGACTCAGAGCGGAAGTAAACTGGGTCAGGAGTACCATCACCCTGTCCAGGAACCACCCAGTCCAATGCAGCTGCCTCAAAGGATGCCGAGAACGAGGAGCACTTGGATGACAGTGGGCTCAGGGAGGGTTAGAGCAGTCAGGCAGAGGCACATCCCAGATCCTATTCCTCTCAAGAACTCATATGCCACACTGGCAAATGAGGACAACCAAATAGAGGTACCCAGGGAAGTGGAAGGAAAGGATGTGGAGGTTAGGCAAGGAGGTGACCTCAGTGGGGAAAGCAGTGGACCCCAGAGGAGGAGGAAGCAAATCCTGGTGGGGGACTCCATCATAAGAGGGATCCAGCTAGGAACACAGGAGGGGGAGGACAGGGAGGTGAGGTGCCTACCAGGTGCCACGGCATGGAGGGATGGAAGGAAGATACTGGGGATCACTGGGAAGGCAAGACAGGAGGGTGAGCTGGATGTCATTATCCACCTAGGTACTAATGACTTGGCAAATGGGGAGCCAAAGGAAGTTCAGGATGAGTTTAGGAAACTGGGAGGGTCTCAAGCAAGTAGCTACTCTGTCACTTTCTCAGAAGTACTACCTGTGAGAGGCAAGGAGAGCATAGGAGTGCATGCACCAGGAACTTTAACTCATGGTTGAAGAACTGGTGCTGTGAGGAAGGGTTTGATTCATTGGTGACTGGGGACCCATCTGGAGGATGGAGGTTTGTTCAAGCCTGACGCCTGCATCCATCCTGGAGGGGAATCCAAGCACTCAATGATAAGTTTAAATGCTACATTGACAAGTACATTTAAACTAGCAAAGGGGGTGGCAGGCCAGCAAGGACGGTACCTACTTGCTCACCCCCACAGCTAGTAATGGAACCAGTGAACCAGAGGAGTGGCTATCTCTGCAAAGCAGTGTGCAAAAGATGGAGATTAGTGTCCAAAAGGTGGATAAGCAGAAAGGGGCAAAATTCAGCAGAAGGGCAGACAGCAAGGAGAACCAGGGATAAATGACAACCAAGGAAGGGCTGAGTAGAACAGTGAAGCAGTCTAGGGAGGTCAAATCATGGAAAGCCATGTGTGCAAATGCCAGGAGCCTTAGCAACAAGATGGAAGATCTGGAGGCTGTCATGGTACAGTCAGACCTGGACATTGTGGCCATCACTGAAACCTGTGTAATGATAACCATGACTGGGAGATGGTCATACCTGGCTACAACATATTCAGAAGAGACAGAGCAGGCAGGAAGGAGGAGGAGTGGCACTGTATGTGAAAAATGACATAAAGGCCACACAGATCCAGGAGGAACAAATGGGGAGAGATACTGTGGGTTGCTGGAAAGGAAAATGGGGCCAGCCATCTGCACAGGTGTGGTCTATAGACCACCAGCCCAGGAGGAAGAAACAGATAGGGAGTTGATGCTAGCCATCCAAAGGATGGCAGACAAGGGTGAGGTAGTACTGGTTGGAGACTTCAATATACCAGACGTGGACTGGAGCATCCCAGCAGCAGCATCAACTAGGAGCAGATTTATCCTGGACTCTTTCAGGGTGCCTTCCTCAAGCAACTGGTCATGGAACCAACTCGCAGAAGGCAATACTGGAACTTGTGCTACAAACAGGGACAGTGTGATGGGGGTAACAGTGGGGAGCACCTGGGTAACAGTGACCACCAGTCATTGTGGTTTGAAATCACAGAAAGAGCAGAATCAAACCACACAAAAACACGTATCCTGGATTTTAGGGGGCAGACTTTGGGGAAATGGGAGATGCTTGAAAGAGGCATTAAGGGAATGGGACAGGAATCAGGGATTGAGGAACAGTGGGCAGTATTTAAATGGGGATTATAAGAACAACAGAATTATACATTAACAGGTTAGCAAGAGGAAAAGAAAGAGGAGACCATTATGGTTTTCCAAAGAGGTAGCAAAGAAAGTGAAAGCCAAAAGATTGCATTCAGGCAATACAAAAGACACAGGCAGAAGGGGATAGGGAGAAGTACCAGGAGAAACAAAGGAGGCAGGGAAGTGCAGGGAAGCCAAAGCTCAGACAGAAGAACACATTGCAAAATCAGTGGTTAAAGGGGACAAAACCTTTACAGGTACATAAGTGAAAAAGAAGGACAAAGGGAGGATAGTGAGACTGAAGGGGAGGATGGGAGCCAGCGGAGGATGACAACAGTAAAGCTGACATATTGAACAGGTATTTCTGCTCAGTCTTTACTAAGGAAGAGGGGGTAATGGGTCTGAAGGAGTACAAGGGGTGAGAATGGTGCAGAAATGGACTGAGTCCCTTTACACGAGAAAGGGTCCTGAAGGAACTGGAAGTAATAAGAGCTGATAAAGCAATGGGGCCAGATGGGTGCACCCCAGGGTCCTTAAAGAACTAAGAGAGGTGGTGGCTGAACCTCTGGCTATCCTGTTCAGCCAATCACTGGAAACAGGGAGGTACCAAAGACTGGAGGACAGCAGATGTAGTCCCCTTATACAAAAGTGGGAACAAAGAGGCAGGGAACTACAGACCAGTCAGCCTCACCCTCGGTAGTGGGAAAGATCATGGAAGCACTACTGAAGGAGAGATTGGTGGAACATCTGGTTGTCAATGGACTACAGGACCCAAGGCAGCATGGTTTCACCAGGGGAGGTCATGTCAGACCAACCTCATTGAATTTTTGACTGGGTGACTAGGGAGGTGGATCAGGGAGGGCAGTGGACATGGCCTATCTGGACTTCAGCAAGGCCTTTGACACTGTGCCACATAGAAGACTATTACACAAACTGGGGAATATGGGTGTGGGCAGGACAGTAGTGTGGTGGGTAGGTAACTGGCTGGGTGGCAGGACACAGAGGGTGGTGGTAAATGGCTGTCACTCCACAGAGGGAAGAGTGACCAGTGGGCACCCAGGGATCAGTGCTGGGACCGGTCCTATTCAACATCTTCATCAGTGACATTGCACAGGATCTAGAAGGCAGAATTTCACTGTTCACTGATGACACAAAGCTCTGTAACAGAGTAGACACACCAGAGGGTGTAGACAGAATGAGAAGGGACCTGCAGAAACTTGAAGAATGGTCAAGGGTTTGGCAGTTGAAATTCAATGCAAAAAGTGCAAGATAATGCATATGGGCACAAAACCCTGGCACAATATATCAGTTGGGGGTGAGGATATAGCATGCACCAAGCAGGAAAGGGATCTTGGGGTTGTCATCTCGATGACCTCAAGGTAGGGAAACAGTGTGACAAGGCATCAGGTAAAGCAAATAGGATGCTGGGATGTATAGCAGGGGCATCACCAGCAGGAAAAGGGAGGTCATAATTCCGCTATACAAGACACTAGTGAGGCCCCACCTGGAGTACAGTGTACAGTTCTGGAGACCATACCTACGTAAGGACATAGACAGGGTAGAGAAGGTTCAGAGGAGGGCAACAAAGATGGTGCATGGGTTGCATCACAAGTCCTATGAAGACAGGTTGAAGGAACTGAACATGTACTCCCTGGAGGAGAGGAGGGAGAGAGGGATATGATAGAGACATACAAATATCTTACAGGAGGAACAGGTGCAGGAAAACACTATTTTAAGCGAAAAGATGTTTCAGGACTAGAGGGCATGGGATGAAGTTGGAGGAGGATGATTCAGAGGAAACATGAGAAAGAATTTCTTCACAGAACGGGTGGTGGACAAGTGGAACACCCTGCCAGGGGAAGTGGTGGGGGCTGAAACAATCACGGGATTTAAGAATGCATGGGATAGACATAAAGGAATTCTAGAGGTCAGGGGTAAGGGGAAATAGACTTCTAGGAAAACAAACTGAACTTACAAGCTCAAATGGGCAGACTAGGTGGGCCATAGGCCCTTATCTGCCAACACTGTCTATGTATCTATGTATCTAGAAAAGTTATTTGTGGTATTTTTTAGCTCAGCTCGTTTTTTGTTGTTTCTGTTTTTTTTTTAAAAAACAAACCAGATCATTTTAATGCATTTTCAATGTTTGTGAACTTAAAAAGAGGGGAAAAAAAATGGTCACTGACATGATTGGTATGTTTTTCAGCACAAGAGGTAAATCATGAAAATCAGCACTTTTGCGAATGTTTTCTCTTACTGCTTAAACTTGATGGTTAACTCAAAAATCATTACAACTCTAAAAAAGTTTAACATTTTTTCACCAAACCTTCAAAAGACACAGCATTGGCACATATTCCTTCAAACCTGAATATTTCAGGAAAAAATTCTACACTGTATAGGCTGCAGGTGAGAGCAAAAAATACGTAATGTGAAGTAGTTTTTTTTGTTTTTTTTCATTTTTTGGAACTCCTTTCTTTGAAAACTGACCAAGCATGCCAAATTTTGTCAAATGATGCTAAGGTTATTAAGGTTATTAAGGTGCAAAAACGGGTTTAACATTAAACAGCATATTCAACCCTGACTATAGGGGCACTACTGTGTCCCTATAATAAAATATAAAGCACTTTTTCTAATGACAGCCATTCGGAGTTCCTAAAAAGCGATAGCATTTAGAGTACATGTCTATGGATTTCTAAATGAGGTATTGGTTATTTAAAATATACACTAATAGGTTTATGTTTAGATTTTTTTATTATTTAATTAAACATATTTTGCCAGGTAAACAAGCAGAGCCCAGAGGACTGGTTTCCAGTTGCAACCTGAGGGATAGAGATGGGGTAAAAAGGTAACATGTACAGGTAACAAGTTATAAAAAGATACAGGACAATGTGGGTCGCTCACCTGTAACACTACTTCTAGGAGTGGTATATGGTGCACATCCACACTTTGGTAGTCTTCCTTTCCCTTTAAGTTCTGCCGGAATGTCTTCAAGCTAAGCTCCTCCACCCACCCAGATGGTATTCATAGACTTTGATGGCAGATAAGGACTGCTTGGCTCACCTAGTCTGCCCAAGTTTCCTAGTATCCTCCTTGGATCTGCCCCATGACATCAGATGTTACATGCTAGAAGCAAGGATCCATGTGCAACTTGCCATGGGAGGTTAGGTGAATTGTGTGGATGTGCACCATACACCATTCCTAGAACTATGGTTACAGGATGTGTAGCCCTCATTTCTAGGGACATGGATATGGTGCACTTATCCACACTTTGCCAGACTCCTAGCAGTTTTCAGTGAGGCAGGGCAAAGTGTGCATCCCTATTTAGGAAAGAGGTAGTGGAGAACTGAGGCCCCCAAACCAGCATCCCAGCATGACTCAATCAAATGTGAGGGTTACTCACCTGGGTTCCATGTGATATGGGTGAACGCAAAAGAGTGAGCCCATATCAGTGAATGGATAACAGTGAGGAATGGAATGGTAATAGTGCTTTTTCTGCAGGGGGGGCTTTGCCACCTGCACATCCTTGTATTTAATATCTAACTCCGAGGTCATAGCATCTCAGGGAAAAGGAATATTGGTTTTGCCGCTCTGATACTTGCCATTTTCTGTTCCCCATAATTTGGGCTCACTGTTTTACATTTGCCCAAATCACGGGACACCACTCACCAGTAACCATAGTTCTAGGAGTGGTATATGTTGCACATCCACTCTGTGGTAGTCTTCCGTTCTCTTTAATTCCAACAAGAATGTCTTTAAGTTAAGCGCCTCCTACGCACCTGGTTTCTATCTTCTCAGCTCCATCCTGTGATGTCAGATCTTGCATGCTGGAAGCAGTGATCCATGTGCCACTTGCCAGGGGAGGTTGTGTAGGTCGCATGGATGTGCTACTCCTAGAACTACAGTTACAGGTAAGTAACCCTCATTTCTAGCAACGTGAACGCAGTGCACCTATCCACACTGTGGCAGACTCCTAAATATTCTCTGGGAGGAGGGGCAAGGCACACACCAAACCTTAGAACACTGGGAGCAGAGAACTGAGTACCCCAAACCAGCATCCCAGCATGACTCAAGATCAGTGCGGTAATGGGAGATGAAGGTGTGTTCTGACTTCCAGGTGGCAGCCCTGCAGATCTCCTGGATAGAGATGTCTCTGGAAGCAGCCACCGAGGCAGCAGTCTGTCTCATGGAATGAGCCCATAGCCCAACAGGAGGCTCCCTACCAGCCAACATATAGCAGAGATCAGTGCAAGAGACAATCCACCTGCCAATCATCCACTTAGCTGCCAGTCTGCCAGGTGCAGCTTCAGTATAGGTAACAAAGAGATGGTGAACCTCTCCCCAAACTCCAGCTATGCGCCCTGTGTAATAGAAACATAGAATTTGATGGCAGATAAGGACAGCTTGGCCCACCAAGTCTACCCATTTCCCTACCTGATGGATAAGCTGCAGATTCTAGTTAATCAACAGCTTATTTCCTCCTACCCCCCCACTAGAATTGCCTTATGTCTGTTCCATGCCTTCTTGAATTCTCCCACTGTTCCTAACTCTACAACCTCCTCAGGAAGGCTGTTCCATGCATCCCCAACCCACTCTGTGAAAAAATACTTTCTAACATTACCTCTGTCCCGTCCCCTCTCTATCTTCAAATAGTGCCCCCTTGTTCTTGCACACCTCTTTTTCTGAAAGATGCTACCCTCTTGTACTTTGTTAATTCTCTTGGGATACTTGAAAGCTTCTATCACATCCTCCCTCTCCCTCCTTTCCTAAAGGGTATACATATTAAGCTGCTTTTGCCTCTCCTCGTATGTCTTCTGGTGCAGAACCTGCACCATTTTGGTTGCCCTCCTCTGAACAGCCTCCACTCTGTATCTTTGCAGAGATGAGGTCTCCAGAATTGCATGCAGTACTCCAGATAGGGTCTCACTAACTGTCTGTACAGAGGGATAACAACTTACTGTTTCCTACTGTTGATGCCTCTCCCTATGCATCTCAGTATCCCCCCAGTCCTCCTTACTGCCTTCTCACATTGCTTGCCCGCCTTTAGGTCATCTGATATAATTACTCCTAGGTCTCTTTCAATTTTTGTTGTTGTTATCTCACCTCCCCCCCATTGAGTACTCTTCCCCTGGGTTTTTGTTTCCCAGATGCATTACCTTGCACTTCTTTGCATTGATTCTGAGCTGCATATATGTGACCACTCCTCCAACCTTGCCAAGTCCCTTTTCTTCCTTTCCACCCCACCTTATGTATCAACCCTGTTACAAATCTTTGTGTCATCTGCAAAGAGACATACTTTTTCTTCCAGGTGGTCTCCAGTGTCACTTATTAAGACATTAAAGAGGACCAGTCCCAGTACCGGACCCTTCGGTACTCTACTAGTTACCCTCCTTTCTTCACTGTGGACTCCATTTACTATTACCCTTTGAGTCCTGTTGTCCAGCCAGTTTTTTATCCAGGCTATCACCTTGGAACCCACTCCAAGGCTGGCTAACTTGTATATTAATCTTTTGTGTGAGACTGTGTCAAATCTAGGTAGCCACATCCACAACCCCTCCCTGGTCTACTACTTTGATCACCCAGTCAAAGAAATCTATTAGGTTCATCTGACATGACCTTGCTGCTATGAAACCACGCTGCCTTGAGTCCTGTGCCCCACTGGCCTCTAGGTACTCAACAATGCTTTCCTTCAGAAGTGATTCCATCATTTTCCCTACCACTGAGGTCAAACTAACTGGTCTGTAGTTTCCTGCCTCTGCCCTGCTCCCACTTTTGTGAAGTGGAATCACATCTGCCCTCATCCAGTCCTCAGGTACCACCACATCCTCCAATGATTTGTTAAAGAGAGTAGTCAGTGGCGTTACTAGTTCTAACCTTAGTTTTTTTAGAATTCTGGGGTGAATCCCATCAGGTCACATTGCTTTGTCCACCCTCGGTTTCAAAAGTACTTTCAAAACCCTTTCTTTTGTGAATGGACTGGTATCGACACCTCTATTCAGAGTGTTTCTCTTGTTTGGTTTAGGTACCTACCCTCCTCGTCCGCTGTGAATACTGAGCAGAAATATTCATTCAGTATCCCTGCTTTTTCACTGTCACCCTCTGCTCACATTCCCTTCCCTTTATTAAATCTCTGTATCCCTCCCTTGGTCTTTCTTCTCTCCCTAATGCATCTATAAAAGGTTTTTACCCCCCTTCTTAACAGAGTTGGCTATCTTTTCCTCAGTTTGTGCCTTTGCTATTCTGACTGCCTTCCCTGCCTCCTTCTGCTTTAACTGATAAAGTTTTCTGTCCTGCTTCTTCTGTGTTTCCTTATATTTCCTGAATGCTATCCTTTTCTCCTTAACATTCCCTGTTACCTCTTTTGAGAACCATTTTGTTTTGTTGATTTGCTTCACACAAAGGCTTTTTGCCTCTTTGATGGCTGTTTTGATTATTCCCCATTGTTCCTCCACCCCTTCTTCTTGCCCATTTGCTAGTGCTTTTCTGAGGCACTCTCTCATTTTCCCAAAGTCAGCCCTCCTAAAGTCCAATACTCTTGTTTTTTTATGGCTTGACTCTATGGCTGTGTTTATTGTGAACCACACTGTTTGATGGTCACTTGTTCCCAGATGGCTACTCACTTCTAAATCTGAGATCCTTTCTCCTTCCCCATTTGAGAGTACCAGGTCTAAGATTGCTTCCTCAACTCCACTCGCCTCAGGTCCAACTTGTATAGCCTGAGCGCAGCCTCCAATGTCGGATTGGTGATGTACACCAGGAGGTTAATCACCAGGTTAAGGTCAAAGTCTGAAAAACCTTCAGAAGGAACTTTGGGTTGAGCTGGAGAACAACCTTGTCCCTGTGGCAAACCATATGGAGACTCCACTGAAAGCAACTGGAGCTTGTTGATCTAATGGGCTTGAAGTGGATATTGTAAGCTGTTAATGACAGTTCAGTCAGTGGGCAGCCATGGAGATGTGAGGAGGGCTGTACTGCTCACTGATGGGTGGCCGTGCTGGGGCAGGGGGAGTGGGTGGTTTGTCATTATCAGAGTGGGTGGGGGCTGGGGACCACTACACATGGAACAATATGACTTATCATATCAGGTGGTGGATCGGGCAATGGGTGGGGGATTGGGCAATGGGTGGGGGATTGGGCAATATGTGGGGGATTGGGCAATGGGTGCGTGGGACCCTACACTATGGAAACACTGTTCTTTTATTACTGCATGGGTAATCGGGTGATCGGGGACCAGGGAGGGACCATTACACTATGGAAGTTCTTTTAGTTTATTACATGGTGGGTGATTGGGGACTGGGTGATTGGGGATCGGGGAGGAACTGTACACTAATAGAAAGTTATGCTTTTATTCTAGGGTGGTGATCAGGGACTGGGGTTGGACCCTATAATATGGAAAATGATTTTCTTATTTATTCTCTGGTGGGTGATCGGGGACTGGGGTGGGACCGCTACACTATGGAAATTACTTATTTGTATTACCAGCTGGGATTCATGAGATCAGGACTGGTGTGCAACCACTACACTATGGATAATATCTATTTTTCTTAATGGGTGTGAGCTCAGGGGAATGCGGACCAGGGAGGGGCTGTGGGGGCGGGCCAGAGTACCTCCACAAACCACTAGGGTTGTGCAAATTACCACCAGGTTTTTTTCAGTGGTACTTTGCTCCATGCAAGGACATTTTGCAAAGCTCCTTGTGTGGAGCTAATCCTTTGTGAATGGGATTGTGGGAATATGCAGGTTCCCTCCCTCTCATTTGCATTGTGGCCCACCCTCACTACTTTGCCCAGATGCAAACCCAGTTTGTGTGTCAAACTGGTCTTTGTGAATACTGGCTATTCACAAAGCACAGTTTGCCCTGGGCAAACTGGGTTTGCACCTAGGCAAAGCATTGTGAATCCTGCCCCTGACATCAAAGGGCAGATCCCAGGAGGATACCAACCAGGTGGGTGGCAGAAGCTTCACTTGAAGATGTTCTGGCAGAACTTAAAGGGAAATGAAGAATGCCAGGGAATGGACAAGTGCACCATATCCACATCTCTAGAAACATTCTTCCACAGGTGTTTGTATAAACAGCAGAAATAAGCAACATAGAAATACAACACAAATACATACAAGTTGCAATATTTAGGCAAGCGCAATAAGAGGCTTACAAAAGAGGCACAGTATCTAAGGAAAATGTGACAAATGTACCATACTACAGACGTATCATACAACAGACAGTGTGCTACTGTAAGTAGGTTTGGGTCACAGGGGGGAATTAAACAGCAGTGGATCACACCTAAAATAAAAAAAAGATTATTAACAAAAAAACAAACTTTATATCTGATATAAGAAAAATAAAAAGGACAAAGGGTGGATACATTAAAGAGACTTGCCAAGAAAAGTTAAGAAAGAAATAAAAAAATCAGAGGCATCTTATGAACTGAATTTAGCATCAAAATCTAAGGATAATTACAAACGATTCTATTCTTCTATAGATAAAAAAAGTTAGGGAACAATAAAGTGGGTCCTCTGAAAAATTTGGAAGGCCACATAATAACAGATGACAAGGAAATGGCGAACATACAAAATTCATATTTTTCTTCAGTGTTTAGCACCAAACCAATTTCCAGTTCTGTTAATAGAGTTTTTACAAAGGCTGATAGTCACATTTTGATTGAACTCAAGGATGTTAAAACAAGATTAAGGCAAATAAACCTAATAAATCTCAAGGTCCTGATGGACTGCATCCAAGAGTATTTAAAGAGCTGAGCAAGGAAATTGCTTCTCCCCTGACTTTTTTTATTTCAACCATCTTTAGACAGGGGTGAAGTGGTTGATCACTGGAAGATTGCATCAGTAATTCCCTTATTCAAAAAGGGTCAAAGGCAGACCCATCAATTTACAGACCGGTCAGTTTAACATCCATTATGTCCAAAATTTTGGAAGGTATACTTAAGGACCATATAACTGAGTATTTAGACAGAACTGGATTAAGAGACAGGACTCAACATGGATTTACAAAGGGAAATCATGTCAAACAAATATGCTCCAATTCTATGACCGGGTGAGCAGACACTTGGATGGTGGGGATTCAGTAGATGTGATATTCTTAGGTATTTCAAAAAGCCTTTGATAAACTGCAAGATTGTGAATTAATAGAGGTATTAAGGGGAGTAGGAATTCAAGATTCCATAATACACTGGATTAAAGTGTGGCTGGCATCTAGAAAGCAAAGGGTCTGCATAAAAGGGGTCTATTCCGATCGGGCTGAGGTAACTAGTGGGGTGCCCCAGGGGTCAGTTCTGGGACCCTGTTTATTCAATATTTACATATCATCTGTACAATGCCATAATAATAATGTATGGCTTTCTGTATTTGCAGATGACTGCAGAATAGGGGTTGCATTAAAAGAGGGAGATGGAGCAGGGGCTTTACAGAAGGCATTTGACCACATATATGATTGGACTGAAGCATTCAAGCTGTTCCTCAACAAGGGTAAATGTGCAGAGATCCACATGGGAAAGAGAAATCCAACACATTCCTATAACATTAAGGGGGTAACCTAAAAAGGGTCACGGAAGACAAGGATCTGGGGATACTTTTCTCTCATGATATGAATTTTTCATCACATTGCATGAGTTTGTCACAGAAGGGAAACAACATTTTAAATTGCATCTTTAGGCACATTAACAGTAGACGTGGGGATGTGATAATGCCCCTGTATACCTCTCTGGTAAGGCCAATACTAGAGTACGGCTCACAGGTTTGGTCCCCATACAGGAAGGGTGAGATTGCCATGCTCAAAATAATTCAAAAAAGAGCTACAAGGGGAATACAAAATCTAAAAGGAATGGATTATGAAAACAGGTTCAGGACACTAGAGCTATATCCCTTGGTATACAGGAGAAAAAGAGAAGATTTGTGCCTGGTACACAAGGCATGGTCAGTTGATCAGTTGTGGGAAGACCTGGGATTGGAATTAAGGGAACAGGTGTTCAACACATGGGCCCACCATTGCAGCTAAAAAACAGGATACCTAAGTTGCAGAAAAGTCAGATATGGTTCAGCCAAAGAGTTGCGCACATCTGGAATAGGTTGTCTTTAGAGGTAGTGACCAGTACATCTACAAACATGTTCAAGAGGGAACTGGATACATTTGTTAGGGATACAGGAAATATTTTTAAAGTATAGGCATACTGTAGCAGGTGAGCCAAACAGATGCAAATCTTTACAGGGCTCTGTAAATACCTCTGATACCGATGAAACGTATCATACAACAAACAGTGTACTAAGTAGGTTTTAATTGCAGGGAGGAAGTCTATGGCTCATTGTACCCTCTATGAGGTATCAGACCTGTGGCTGTTACACCCAGAGAAGGCATGACTGAGGCAGTTGGGACATGTAATCAGAGAGGCATGATAAGCCTTTATTTGCCACTTACATGACATAAAGGAATTATAAGTGGTGGACACAGAGCATTTTACTGTTATGAATTCTGTGGGTTTAATATTAATCAACCTCAAATGAGGAGGTCAAAGTCCCAGACTTTTTACATATTTTAGTAAGAAGAATCTTGTTGGCATACGCTTTTAAGCAACCACTGCATATATTTTTTCATATAGGTTTGGAACCTTATCTCCTGATGAAGCCCACAGGTGAAATAATGGCAACTGAGTGCTACTATCTGATTTACTCAGTATCTAAATAAAATTGTGTCTCAAAAAGATGGTTAGCGAGTGGAGCCCATCTTCCCATTTCTACACTTGATGTGGATAATGAATGTAAATTATACACTGAGTAACTGCAGGACCATGACCTCCCAAACCCTCCTGCTATGTTTGCTATGCCTCCATTGGACTTCAGCAGGGCCACCACTGTAGTTTATATACTGAGCAACTGAAGGGCCACTAAGCACGCCAGCCCTCCAACCATGTCTACTCAGCCTCACCAGACTTCATCTAGATCACAATAATAAATATATTTTTTATTTATTGAAGTCTTGAGTCAAAAACTCTTTTGCAAAGGCTCCACGTCAGATTTATAAACAGACAGGTTGCAAAAAATTACAGGAGATTAATACAGTACGTTATACATAGGATACGAGTATACAAATAATACAGTACATCATACATAGGATACGAGTATACAAATAATACAGTACATTATACATAGGATATGAGTATACAAATGATACAGTACATTATACATAAGTGCATCATAAATGAGGGTGGAGTGCATGGCAAAGAAGCAAACATGGTGAGTAGATTTAAACAGACAGGATACAAAACATTACAGGAAACTAATACAGTACATAATACATAGGATAAGAGCATACAAGTAATGCAATGCATTATACATAACAGCATCATAACTGAGGGCGGAGTGCATGATAATGAAACAAACATGGTGCAGATAGTGCTAGCTAACTGTGTAAACAGATAAGAAATTAAAGAAAAGAAAGGGAGACCAGAAGGAAGACAGTTAAGGAGAGTTTTGAGACAACTAGGGTATAGGGAGAAATGTTGAGTAGAGGGGTGTAAGGGGTAGAGAAAGAGAAATAGAAAGGATGAGTAAAGGGCAGGAAGGGAACAGAGTGGGGAAGGAGAAATTAGCTCAGCATAAGGTGGGGAGGAGCAGGGGGAAATTGAGGGAAAAGCCAAGAGCAGTCCCAGATTGACCAGTAAAAGCTAGGAGCTGTCACAAGTAGTCACAGAGAGTAGGTGCTGGTGAAGTTTAGTTTAAACTTAATATACTTATATACAGCACTTAATGAATGTAGGCCATTGACATCCCAGGCCTCCCTGCCATCTCTGCTAGGCTACCACTGACCTCAGGTAACCCCTCCAATGTAAAGCATATACTGATTGGGTATAGACCCTCTGACTTTTCCAGCCTTTCATCTAGGTATTCTCGGGTGAACCCTGTAAAAGGACCATATGGCCCAATGCTTTGTACCCAGTTAACAAATTGTTAAATAAATAATAAATAAAAAGTATGCAAGCCACTCCAGATCTTAACCAGACCATCATAATAATTATGGGATCTCCATCTCTCTCCTTGCTGGAAATATTTTTGGCTATGGGCTATGGGCCTTGCATTCAAAGTCTCAAATTGTGTGACATTAGGATCCTGCTGGAATTCTGCAAGGTTGGATTCTGACCCCCAGCCACCACTATGGGCCAGGTTAATGCTGGGTACTGGTCCCACCCCTTTCGGGGTGGAGGAGAGCAGTCCATTGGATGCTCGATCCTCCATCCCTTGGCTGGCCCTCTGACTCCCAAGTTGCTTCCAAACTCAGGTCATCAGTGTCACAAATGTTTGCAGTACTGCTGTGCTGGAGGTCCAGCCTAGGTGGATCACCTTTTTAAGTACCAAAAAGCACTCCTTGTCTTCTTCAGTGCTTCTGCAGCCTTTGCCATCAGGTCCCTTCATTCCCTCTGGTAAAGCTTAATCCCCAAAGACAAACTCTTAATGATGAATCCAAAATCTCTGGCATCAGTACATGTTTCTGCTACACACAACACTCTAAGTACATGCATTCAGGTTGACTCACACCTTGCCTTATGTTTTTGTTGTCATTTCTCAGCACAACAAAAGCTTTCTATATATCTTTGGGGTACCTGCTGTCTCCATTTGCCACCAAGATAGGATGTGTTCTTTGGGCATATGGGATTGAGATGCTGTCAGCTGTGTAGTCTGCCATACAGAGGTCTGGGCATCAGGAGCCCCAGTGTGCTTTTTTTACTGTGCCACTGTGCAGATGTCCTGCTTTCTGGCTATCTTTTCAAACAGGTAATTCACTTTCCTCAAGACTTAGGTGATTTGCAATCTTTCTTCAGATAGCCATGCTCTCCACAACGGAAGCAGAATATGCATTCTCTGCTGGTCTGATAACTTGGTGAGCCATCTGTGGATTTCTGTTCCTGGCTCCCTACCCAGAAGTGGCCCCCATTAGGTGCCATTACTCAGGCATGTACTGCAACAGGTTCTTGTTTGGTAACTCCTTCCCTGTGCAGCACCTCTGGCTGCGGGTTAAAATTTTTGGTTCTAGAGATCTGACACTAGCTCCTTTAGGTTACTGATCTATGCTAGTAGACAACTGCTCAAAAGTCCACAAAAGATGATTGTACCCTCATGCACAAGTATGAAACTTTAGCTACCCTCAGGGGTACTCGGAGTATTCATGCTTAACTGTCTTTTTGCTCTCACATCTCCTATGTAAGAGTTACTTAGGGCACCAATTTGTTTATTTAATGTCTCAGAGGCAGATTGGTCAGTATCTGGTTAGAATACACTGCTCCTTGCAGAACTTGCTCCACGTAGACTCTACACGCATGTCTGCAGCAGACAAACCTCCTTTTCAGAATACAGTCGATAGCAGTATGTCCAGCCTCATAAAGCATTAGAACTTTCTCCATCTCTTTGTTCATTGATGTCAATCACTCTTATCAAATATCTATCAGACTTCTCCATATGACCAGACATTTGATTTATTTATTTGCAGTTTCAGATTAACACCTTTGAGCCAGAGGCTCATTTACAAAGGCTCCAAGTCAGCAGATACAGGACAAAAGACAACATAGTATACTCAAGGGAACAAAAATTAACTTAAAGTGACTAGTGCAAATACAATGAGTGCAATATAACAAGTCCAGCAGGTAGGAATACTTGTTTTACAATGAGGAGTACAGTAGTTAACACCAACAACACTGCATGAGTGCAGTACACTACTTTGGAGAGTGCAGAGTGCAGTCAAGGATGGAGGGTCCCAGGCTGTCGAGGGGTAGAAAGGTAGAAGCAGCCAGACTGACTTTGTCCATTGAGAGGTGGGGGGGGGAGTGAGCAGATGTAAGGGAGGTGTGGACAAGCGGGGGGTGAGATTGATGGGGGAAGGAGGGTGGGGTGCCATAGAGCTGGGAGGGAGGGAGAGAGAGGCGAGGGATAGGGTGAAGGAAAGGGGGGAATACAGGGGGTGGGTGTCTGGCTGGTGATAGTGGGGATGGAGGGGTGTTGAAGGAGGGGTTTATTAGGACTAGGAGCAGGGGGAGTGTCATCAGTTAGATAGGGCAATGGCAATCATTTATGTGTGATAAGTGGGTATGTAACCCTGTTTTAAACTGGCTGAGTTTGTTACATTCAATCAGGGCTGGAGGTAGGTCAGTAAACCACTTTGGGCCACAGTAAGAAAGGGATCTCTGGGCAAGAGAGGTGTGCTTAAAGGGTACTATAAGCCCTCCCTTAGAAGCTTCAAAACATAGAAATATAGATAATGATGACAGAAAAAAGACCACTGGTCTATCCAGTATCACCAGACTATCCTACCTTGAGACTCATTGTCGAGATGGGGATTTTGCCTTTGCCTCCCCTTTTGATCCTGCCTGTCTGCTCCCTCTGTGAGAAACTATTAAACCCTTCACTCTGTCCCAGCAGTACTTAAAACCATAAATGGTCTTGGTACCTACCACATTAGCTGTCAGGCTGTTCCACAGCTCAACCACTTTCTGTGTAAAATAAAGTTTTCTCATGTCCCTCCTGAATCTCCCCCCACCAGTCTCCAGTCATGTCCCATGTTCTTTATTTGCTAATCCTGCTGAATAGTTCCTTACAATTTACATTGTTCATTCCTTTCAGGAACCTGAAGATCTCTATCATATCACCCCGCTCTCTGTTCTGGCCTTCAGCGAGTAGATGTTTAGTGCCCTAAGCTGATGCTCACAGGATCTACCCCGTTGGCCTGTTCATTTTGTTTACCCTGTGCTGCATCATCTCCAGCCTGTCTTTGTCTTTCCTTAGGTGAAGACTCCACTACTGGGCACAGTACTCCAGATGAGCCTCACCAGTAATCTTTGGAGAAGTAGTAACATCTCTTTCCTCCTGCTATTAAAGCTCCTCCCAATACACCCCAGCATCCTGGTTGCCTTGCTGTTGGACTTGTTAGATTGGTACAAAACAAAAACATGGCCGCTCCACATGAGAACTCATAGCATGGACACTACTGCATGCAACAACTAAGGGAACTATAAAGTCCAGCACCAAGAACCACACTTTACACTGAGGTAAGTGTACAAAACAGTTTATTGAAGGCACATACTGTAACCCAAACTCCCATACGCAGTCCACCAATGTTTCAGTCAGACACTCTGCTCTTTACCAAGATGTATCTTTATCACTTTGATGAAGAACAGAATGTCTGCTTGAAATGTTGGTGGGAGTTCGGGTAATAGTATATGCCTTCAATAAACTTTTGTACACTTACCTTGGTGTAAAGTACGGATCTTGGTGCCAGACATTCCGGTTCCCATATTACATTGGTCAGATTGCTTTAGGAAGTCACTTATGATGAATCCTAGGCCCCTTTCCTCAGAAACAGTGCCCAGCTTAACCCCGCTCATCCAGTATTCCTTCTTGGGATTCTTGTTCCCTGTTTGTCACCTTGTACCATTTGGCATTGAATTTCAGCTGCCAAGCCTGGACCACCTCTCCAACCTTTGCAGGTCCCTCTGCAAATCATTTAACCTCTCCTCACTGTCCACTCTTCCACATAGCTTAGTGTCACCTTTGAAGATACATGATTTGCCCTATATTCCCTTTACGAGGTCATGTCTAGCATAGACAGGCATACTATATGGGTAGCAACAGATCTGGTTACCTCCAAAGCTATGATAGTGTCCATGCTGGTCCTTCCAGGCACTCATCCATTTGTATTCTATTTTCTTCATCAGAGCATTTCAGGTCCTAAACCATCTTTGTAGTCATTTATATCTGCATAGCAAAGCCTTCCTCCCACCTGGAAATGACTTGATTCCAGACAATGCCAGTTTGTTGCATTCCTGGTATTCCTTATACTCTCACTGTAGATTCTCGGCCACTTCCATCGAGTATCCTACAGCATGCCTCTGCAGGTAGCCCTGTATTTCTACTTGGTGTCATGAAAACTTGCAGATCCAACACCATTTTAACCTTGTTGACTAATCATGTCTTCACGTTTGTTGTCAAGTTCTCCACCTTAGAATGGTTTGGAGTGCGATCCAGGGTGTCCCACTGCTGATTATGTGCCAAATCTCCTTTGTGCCCTCAGTGGATAAGTAGGTGAAGAATGAATGAGTGAATGAATAAATGAATGCATGAATATCCTCGTCACTTTCTACAGAGACAGAATCTTTGCAGTGCTGTCATACTGTCTGCGCACTTTCAATTGTTCCTGTCCTTTGATCCATTTTACTAAGGATCCCATAATAGCAGTCCAGCTAATCTCTCCGTTGTCAGAGGATTTTGATCCCTTTTAACCAGGCTTCCTTAGTGACATTCCAGCTAATCATTTCAGTAATCCCTTTCACAAGACAGGCAACATCTCCTTGATGTTCAAACCCTTAGCACAAAACCAGTGCCTGACTTTCTGGAAGGCCACGCTGACTTGCAAATTGTATTTGGGAACTACAGAAGATTCCAGCATCAGGTTCCATCATAATAACTAAAGTTATCTGCATATTGCTGAATTAATGTCTGCAGTCACAACTTGGTGTAATGCTTGTGTTTTTTTTAAATGCTGAAAGTATGCATGTTCTGCATAGTTGTTTTAGAGTCTGCATGTGGCATCATTTAAAAACACTGCACTGCATGTCTGCACCTCCACAAGTACCTGAGGCTGCAGAATTTAGTTGTCAGCCAATGTAATAAGACAGGAAAGGGATAAGTGGTAGTCTTGCCAGCTCTTGAAGGTTCTTCACTATAGATATTAGCTGACAGTAGGAAACCAGGTATGCACACCACTGAATTCCTACCTTATAGGCTCAAAACAAGTTTAGGGGACTAGGTCATTAAATTCCTTCTGGGGACCAAAATATAAGGTTGATTTTAAGTTGTTTGGTACCACTGCCCAGGGAAGTTAAACAGGCTAGCTGACAAGTGTAGTATTGCTCCGGAGGAAACAACGCTAACCCATTGTAGCCCCACAGGTTCATCTATCCCCAGTACTTACACAGTGCCATACCAGACAAAGCACAAATGTAACTGACGCAGTTGTAAAACACAAAACCCAGTTAGGAATTTTATAGGATAAAGGCTTCAGAAGAGGAAAGTGTTAAATCATCCAATTCAAATAATATAAATCTGTTGAGACTGTGAGCTGATACATTTGGAGGCAGACTTGTGATGTCACAGCTGACAAGGACAAGCTTGCTGATGGGGTAGCTAAACATGTGGCTCAAGGGCTGGTGCCAGGAAAAAGGACACAAATTTGTAGGGAACTGGCAACAGTTTTGGGAGCAAAAGTTCTTTAAATTTGATGGGCTGCATCTGACTAAGGAGGGAGTCAGTGCATTGGGGCAGAAGTTTGACATCTTTGCAGAATATTTAAACTAGCAAATGGGAAGAGGGGTGCAACACCCCATACGTCAAATGGGAAGAACACCCCTTCCCCTCAGATAATGGTGAAACAGGAGTTCAGCATGTTTGTAGTTTATTTGCATCACCAGGTAAGGAAAAGGTCCATTCCCCCATATGACGCATAAGGGAAATGCCAGACCTCGACCAACAACTAACACACTGAAATCTGGCTAATGGAAAATCACGTACACAAATGCTTGCAGTCTGGGAAACATGATCCCAGAACTGCAGACAATAATGACAGAGGCTAAACTGGACATAGTAGCAATTAGTGAGACATGGTTTACCAGTAACCACACTTGGGAGACTTCAGTACCTGGCTATGTACTGTTCAGAAGAGAGCGAGGTGCAAAAAAAGGGGGGGGGGGTTGAGTGGCCCTGTATGTCAATGAAAATATCAAAGCTACAGAAATTCAGAATACGCATAAGGAGCCAGAAGAACTGTGGGTCACCCTGGAAACAGGAAATGGGACAGCCATATGAACTAGGGTTGCCTCTAAAGGCCTCCAGACCATGGCGAGGACATAGACACATTACTGTTAGAAGATATGCAAAACATGACAGCTAAAGGGAAGGTTCTGATTTTGGAAGACTTCAACATGCTTGACACAGATTGGTCACTACCAGCAGGAACATCTGCCAGAACTAGACACAGGGGAGGGCCTCAGACAACTGGTACAACAACCCACAAGAGACAGGGCTATCCTAGTTCTAGTACTGACTAACAGGGAAATGATCACAGATCTCCAGGTAAAAGGTCACCTAGAGGCCAGTGACCATAACATGGTATGGTTGCCACTAGAACTAAATCATCCAATCCAAGGCAAAAATATGGGACTTCAGAGGAGTTGACTTTGATAAGATGGCAAACAGAGTTAAGCTAGCCCTGGCAAAAAGAAATACAGGTGAAGGGGTGCAGGCAAAGTGGGCAATCATTAAGGATGCAATTCTTGAAGCAATATCCCATTGTGTTAGAAAGAAAAGGAAGTGCAAAAAAAAAGAAGGAAACCACTTTGGTTCCCAAAAACAGTAGCAGAAAAGGTCAGAGCCAAAAGGATGGCCTTCAGGAAATATAAGGGAACACAGCAGGATTAAGATAGGGAGGCATACCAAACTTCTCTAAGGGATGCAGGGAAGGCAGTAAGGCAGGCAAAGGCTCAAACCAAGAAAACACTAGCACAAACAGTAAAAGAAGGTGACAAGACTTTCTATAGATACATTAGTGAAAGAGGAGAGTCCAGACGGGGTATTGCTAAGATCAAAGGGGATAAGTAGGCATGTGAGGAGGAGGACCATCTAAAAGCAACTATCCTAATTAGATACTTCTGCTCAGTATTTACTGAAGAAAAGGTAGGGCAGGGCCCACAGCTCAGCGCCATGGACACAGGTGGGAGAAAGGTATGCACTAGTCCAGTCACAAAAGAAAGGGTCCTACAAGAGCTCAATAAGCTCAGGGTGGACAAGGCAACGGGACCTGATGGCATACATCCCAGGGTATTAAAGGAGCTAAGGGTGGAACTAGCAGAGCCATTATCAGAACTGTTTAGTGAGTCTGAGCACAGGAGAGGCCCCAGAAGACTGGAGAAGGGCTCATGTGATCCCGCTCCACAAGAGTGGTAGCAGGGAGGAGGCAGGGAACTACAGACCAGTCAGTCTTACCTCGGTAGTGGGCAAGATTATGGAGGCACTCCTTAAGGAAAGGATATTCAACATCTGGAATCCATAGGAGCACAGGATCCAAGACAGCATGGGTTTACAAAAGGAAGGTCCTGTCAAACTAATCTCATAGATTTCTTTGACTGGGTAGCCAGAGTGGTGGACCAAGGGGGAGCAGTTGTTGTCACCTACCTTTACTTCAGCAAATCCTTTGATACTGTTCCACATACAAGATTGATTATCAAGCTGGGTAGGCTCAGGGTGGGTTAGAAGTTGGTCAACTGGGTGGCAAACTGGTTGATGGGCAGAAAACAGAGAGTGGTGGTAAACGGTATAAAGTCAGAAGAGATGCAAGTCACAAGTGGGGTACCTCAGGGATCAGTCCTGGGGCCAGTCCTCTTCAATATCTTCATCAGTGACATTGCAGATGGACTGGAGTGTAAGGTTTGTCTGTTTGCAGATGACACCAAGATCTGCAACAGAGTAGATGATCCAGATGGGGTGGGCAGAATAAGAAGAGATCTGGATAAACTAGCAAAATGGTCAGAAGAGTGGCAACTGGGATTTAATGCAAAGAAGTGCAAAATCATGCACATAGGGAAGAGAAAACCTGAAGCCACCTATAGGCTGGGAGGGGAGTTGCTAGCAGTCACAAGGGAAGAAAGAGAATTGGGCATCATCATCACTGATGACCTGAAATCTTCCAAGCAGACCACTAAAGCAGTAGGTAAGGCTAAGGGGATGTTTGAGTGTATTAATAGGGGTATCACAAGTCAGAAGAGGGAGGTAATAATCCCTCTTTACAAGACACTGTTTAGGCCACATCTGGAGTACTGAATGCAGTACTGGAGGCCACACCTTCACAAGGACATTAACCAAATTGAGGCAGTCCAGAGAAGGGCAAACAAAATGGTGCAGGGACTGTATCAGAAAACATATGAGGACAGATTAATGGAGCTCAATATGTATACCCTAGAGCAGAGGAGGGAGAGAGAGGTGATATGATCAAAACATTCAAACACCTTAAGGACATTACAAGTTGAAAGAGTCTAACATGTTTCAATAAAAGGAAAATAGCTGGACAAGAGCACACAGCTTGAGATTAGAGGGAGGTTGATTAAGGGATAATGTGAGGAAGTTATTTTTCACAGAAAGGGTGGTGGATGCATGGAACAGCCTACCTCAGGAAGTGGTGGATATGAATACAGTGCAGGGCTTCAAACATGCATGGGATAGGCATAAGGGAGCAATACAGATGAGTATAAATAGATAGGCCATTGACAGAGCAAAGGGCCAATGGCACATTCATAAGGTAGAAAAAGAAATGAGCAGACTGGATGGGTCTTGTGGTCCTTATCTGCTGTCAACTACTATGTTTCTATGTTTCTATGAATGTAGAGACTGAAGGGAGATATTCTATGAGGGTAAGACACCCCAACAGTTCTGCTCTCCATACCTATCTGAGAGACCTTTCTTGAAACAGATCTGAGGGTCTGCAACCTGCAGAATGGCTATAATTTGCATAAGAAGACTATTGAGCCTCTTAAGTCTTGGTATTCAGCAAGATCTTCATTCTCAGCTGTGGAAGCACAAGTCTGCCTCCAAATGTGTCAGCTTTAGAGCTGGGTAAGATTTGGGCGTAAGTAAAAAATTACATAATCACCATAATTCTTGATCATCCAGGATAGCTACACCATTCAGCACTGGTGGGTTCTGAGCTATAGGCATAGGACTCCATGGGAGCAATAGTTTTAACATTTTAGGAGGGGGGAGCCAACATTGGAGAAGGCGCAGCCCATGAGGCTGATGTATGATGTCCTCGTGGGCTGGCCAGTATCTGATGCCGGCTCTCGCCTCCTCAGTTCTGTCTGCAGGAGAGGAAAACAGAGTAAGAGAAATTAAGAAGGGTGTTGCAAGGAAGCCCAAGGAGTAGGAATAAGGAAATTATATAGTAAAATAATGAAACCCAACCAGAGAATAAGCAAAAGAACCCTGGGCATAGGGATTTCAATCAATCAATCCATCAAAAACTTTATTTAACCAGGCGAACATTTAAAAGGCCAGGGATGACCAGGACCACTGTTCAAGCCAGATGAGGGAGAGGGAGGGGGGAGAGGGGGAGAGACCCGGGACCTCGGTCAAAAGGAGTGTGCAGAAAAACTGGGTTCCAGACCATGAGTACAGCGACTGTAGGGAGTGCCATCTAGGCTAGATAGAAAAACTGAGCCTTAAGGGGTACAGCTAAGAAGGGGTTGCAAGGAAAGAAGTATTCCGAGTCAACAGAATACACTGAGTTGTTTGAGACCCGTGGGGCATATCTTGCTTTCAGGCAGCCCTCCTAGGAAGAGGTGCACAACAAGTGCCCTATATGAGCAAGGATTATAGGGGCACTATGGTATGAATTTGAAAACCTGAGGCCATGGTTTGATGGGGACCTCGCGGAGATGAAGAGAAAGGGTCGGAGGCTGGAGCACTGCTGGAGAAAGTCCAGCCTGGAGGAGTACAAACTGGCCCTGTGTGTACATTATAATGCATACCAGGGGACAATCAGCCATAAGAAGGCAGTGTTTCTGTCCAGGGAGATTGCTACAAGGAACGACCAGCTATACTTTTTCAGACTGTGTTCAGGCTACTTCGTCCAGCTTGTCTACAGCCGAAGAAGGTTTTTTCTAATGCTGAATGCGAAGAGTTTGCTCGGTTCTTCTCGGACAGAGTGTCCGGTATCCAGCAGGGAGTTCTACCAGTCAACAATGCTATAGCTGGCAGTGGTCACCAGAAGTGTTCTGAGTGCACTCCACCTGGTTGGGGAGAGTTTAGACCAGTGGAGGTAAGTGAGATCATCGGGGTGGTGACCAATCTGAAGCACACTTTTTGTGAACTGGATCCAGTGCTGACGCGTTTCTTGATAAGTTGCATTGACACCATTGGTCCCGTGTTTGCTCTGATTGTCCGGTGTTCCTTATCTGAGGGGGTCCTCCCTGATGCCTTGAAGGAGGCATTGGCAAGACTACTCCTAAAGAAACCATCCTTGGACCCGGAGGTTAGGGCAAATTACCAACCTATCTCCAACCTTCCCTTTCTGGCGAAGATTGTGGAGAAGATAGTGGCGCTACAGTTGGAGGAGCACCTCGTGACCCATGAGTTGTACGAACACTTCCAGTTGGGGTTTTGGGTGAGGCATAGCATAGAAACCATGCTTGTTCAGGTGCAGAATGATGTCCTCGGGGGTAGAGATTGAGGAGAAAAGATAATTCTTGTTCTCCTTGATCTCTCTTCAGCATTTGACACTGTGGACCATCGTGTGTTGCACGACTGCCTCAGAGAACTCTGGGCACTCACTGGCACTGTCATCTGCTGGTTTGAGTCCTTTTTAGCCAACAGGAGGCAATGGGTTGTGATGGGGAATTTCTCCTCCACCCCTAGCCCCCTATCTTGTGGAGTACCACAGGGGTCGGTGTTAGCCCCAGTGTTGTTCACAGTCTACATGCTACCCCTGGGAGGGCTCATTAGGAAGTATGGCTTGGGTTTTTATTGCTATGTTGATGATACCCAGCTATACTTATCCTTTGACCCAGGAACATCAGCCGGGGTAGATGTGCTAAACAGCTGCCTTGCTGAGATTAATGACTGGATGACCTCTAGCTGGCTGCGACTGAACCCCAATAAGATGGAGGTATTGGTGGTGGAGTCGAACAGAGTGCATGATAGGCCGGCCTCTGGATCAGAGACTGGACTTGTTCTGGGATCTGTTCCATTGAAGACCTCCTCTAGGGTGCAAAATCTTGGCGTCACTCTGGATAGGAGTTTGACGATGGAGGTGCAGATATCTTCCACCATCCGCTCCTGTTATTTCCATCTCGTAAATGTCACCAGGATAAAGCTCCTTGTTCCACCTCTGGACTTCCCCACTTTGATCCATGCCTTAGTTACATCAAGGCTTGACTACTTTAATGAGCTGTACCTCGGGGTCATTGGAGGATCTCTCCGCACACTACTGCTAGTGCAGAACACAGCTGTCTGCTTACTTACTGGGCATCCAAAATTCTGCCACATTACACCGGTTTCGTGTGAGCTGCACTGGCTGCCGGTCAGGTGGAAGATCCTCTTTAAGGTGGGTCTTCTCACCTATAAGGCCCTACATGGTCAGGGCCCTGGTTATCTGTTAGACCTTCTTGTATCTGCTCTCTCAGTTCACCCCCTCTGTTTCTCCTGTGGAGGCCCCCTGGCAATTCCCAGGATGAGGTTGAAATCGGCTAGTGACAAGGCCTTTAGTGTTGCCACCCCCGTCCTGTGGAATTCGCTGCCCCTTGGGGTTAAGGGGGCCCCTAATTTGGAGGTATTCTAGGTCTGCCTTAAGGCCCTCCTATTCCCTCAGGCCTTTCTGGATTAAGCTGTCAGTTTACAGATTTGATTTGATTATAGCCATTGGTAATCTGATGTTTAGTTTTTTATTTATTGGTAATGGTTATATGAGGCATTAATTATTTATATGCTTATATTTAGCTATGTGTTTTTTATCGATTTGTTTCTGAATATGTGTCTACTTATTTGTACGGTGCCCAGAGCCTTCGGGATTGAGTGTCTTTTAAATAAGTTTTGCTTTGCCTTGCCCAGACAGGGCACAGATTTGTAAAACCTGATTGCAGGTTGAAAAGCAGGGAGAGAAATACTTCTAATTAGACCAAGAACAAGGATCTTGTCAGACTAGCAGAAACAGATACATAGGAAGGTTCCACTCCTTGTGAGACGAGTCTTTAGGATGGTACTGGCCCAAATGATTGGAGTAGCAGACTGCAGATCAGCTGAGTCAGAGGTGAATAGCTCTAAAACACTGGTATACCCCCAACCAAAATTAGTGCAAGGTCTGTCCCCAGAGAGATCAGAAACACAGTCCAGTGGCAACAGAGATCTTCCCACTGATGCGAAGTGGTGAAGGGGGGTAGAAATGCCAGGTCAAGAAGTGCATCTCCTGTCCGACTCTCCCTGTAAAAAGCCTGGTTATAGACAAATAAAAATGTATGTCTATTTTCTCTAGAAGAAATATAAAGAAACCTTCTCTTTTGACAGTTGAAGATAGAAGAAAGTAAGGGTGTTTGCCTTGGAGGCAGTTGCCTTCCTCCTAAAGGAGAATGGGCAAGGCTTGACTACTTTAATGAGCTCTACCTCGGGGATGCGGGAGGATCTCTCCACAGACTGCAGCTAGTGCAGAACACAGCTGCCCAGTTACTTACTGGCCATCCAAAATTCTGCCACATTACACTGGTGTTGCGTGAACTTTTTTTTTTTTAAGAAGTGGAGGAAAAATACATTTTTTTTTTTTTAGAAAGAGAAATTTCCCTCAGGAGTCACTGGCTGATAGTTAGAACCCCTTTTTATTGTTTTTTTTTTAAAGGATGAGGCACATTGCCCAGAAGCCTAGTCATAAGGGGGAATGGTGGGCGGGTAGCAGTGCTGAATGGTGAAGATGTCCTTGGAGAGCAAGAATTATGGTGAGTACATAATTTTCATATCTTCCAAGGATCATTCTTCACCATTCATAAGTGGTGGGTGAGTACCAAGTTACCACCCTTGGTGGTGTTGGCACAGCCTGTGGGAAAAAGTATCCCTCGGCCTCCAGTGGGGGAGACACAAGAAGAGGGATCCCCTTACAGCTCTGGTGGTACCCAAGATTGGTCAGGGGCAGGTAGATGCTCCTGTGACCTGGGCAAAGAAAGTCACCTTGACAAGTCATACCTGACCCTGAGGGAAAATGTTGAGCTCCCCAGAACAGTGAGGCAATCACCTTACGCTGGGCCAAGATTGATAACCGTGAGAGACGTTGCAATGCCATCTGCCGAATACAGACTGCAACTCCCACCAACCTTGAAGCTACCTCACTGGTATCATAATATGCCCTTGCCTGGTGTCTCACTAGCTCAAGGCCCTGGGTAGAAAGGCAAATGGTTCACTGGGTTGCCTCACTGTCAGGTATGTATGCCAGGAGTTACCCCAGCATCGCCCATAGGCTGCCTGGTGTGCCTGGTGTGGTGTGATGTGATACAGAGCAAGAGGCACACTGCTGAGAAGACCCTTATTCCCCAGTTGTTGAACTCAGCTGAGTCAGACTCTGGGGGCAGTCGTGCTTTGGGTGACAATGCCCAGAAAGGGTGTCGAGGAGCTCAACTCTCAAAGAGGCATGAGGCATGGCATTAGGAGACCCCATGGGTGCACAGTACCTGTGCTGGCTGTCCCTCGGGGCTGGAGAAGAGGCAGAGGGACTGTGCCAGACATTGTGTGATGCCTCTGAAAAAGGCTGGGGCAACAGTAGAATAATTATGGAGTCCAAGCTGTACTCTCCAGCAAGGACAGTCACAGTAGCAGGACTGCATGTTACAAAAGGGGAGATATGAAGGTAAGGAAATGTTGATAACTAGTGAGCTCAGCATCAGAGGAGTAGTGGACTGAGGAATCCTCTACCTCAGAGGAGGATGATGGGGAAGAAGAACTTGTCTTGGGAAGGCAGTGCTGGGAGTTCAGATCAAAACATGATCTCATCCAGGGCCCTCAGGTATCTGGGCAACGAGATTGTCATAGCCCTGAATTCTTCCCATGTCATGTGGCCAGCAGGACCAGAAAAACCTGGGAGAGAGGGAGGGAAGACAGAGGAAGAGGATGAGGAGGGTCATGGCAGACCAAACCAGGACCTCTGCCAGGGCTCTGGGAATGCACAAGGGACCCCTCCTGTGCAACACAGCCACCTCAGAACTCCCAGCAATGGTGGGCCAACAGGGTGCAGCACTTTGAGAATCCCCAGGTGAAGAGATCAGAGCCACTCTTGTCCCGAAGGCCCCTACCCCCACCTATTTCAGAGAGTGCTGGATCTATCACTAGAACTAGGGTTAAAATACAAGGATCACATGTACAACATGAGGGTGCATAACAGGGAATTATTAGACCATATACCCAGAACAAACCTGTGGTAAAGTGCTTTTCTGCCAAGAACAATAAGATGTTGTAACCAACAGCCAGATGATGTTGTAAAGGAATCCAACTTTGATGATTTTAAAGTAAAGTTGGACAATTATTTTAATGAGAGCAGTTCTCGTAGTTGCATCCACTGAGTAGCGGGGAGAGTATTCATGGGCATCAATCCTTCTGCTGTCCTAAACCTTATGAACTGCAGTATGGAATCCCTAGGAGAAGGAAAGTCTGAGTTTGCACTGCAGCTCCTCCCTGGACCTGACATAACTCTAGGGCTGGAACGCTACACACGACACTACCTTCCAACTCCCATGTCACCAGACATGGCCCTGCTCCTCAGAGTGGACCTAAGGACCAAGGGCAAACCAGAAGGCTCTGCAAATGGCTCCAGAATCAGAAGCGGCACTAATAGCAGCACCAGAATCTGACCAGGTCCCAAAGGTGGCACTGGATTTCAACGTGGCACTGGACCTGGCACCACCATACCCTCTGATGTTGGAACCAGCACTGGCAGTTTCCTTGGTGCTGAAAAAGGCACCAAGAGACACAAGAGAGGTGGCACTGATGCCAGCACCAGGAAGGGAGCTCCCAGGCTCCCCAGGCCACAAAGACCTGGAACTAGGCCCAGAAGCTTCCAGGGACTCTAAGGAGTTGGGTTGTCAGTCAGGATCATCCTGATCATCATCCCCTGAGTCTGAGGATGAGATCAGGGAGATCTCCAACTGGGTGACCCCCTGGACCCCTCCCTCTCTCAAGACCATGAACAGCAGAAGGAGGGGATCTAGCCACACAACTGGCAACCCCTCACTCGCCAGCACCAGGGGTGGTACCTGGAGCTGAGGCAGCACCAGGTCGCACTGCTGAGGGGTCCATTGATGTGGGCCGAGCATGTAGTTGTGACACCACAGCCAGGGGACATCCAGACCACCAAGAAGGCATCAGACTGCAAGGCATGGTCAATCGACCCCCTCGGAGGAGGTCAGCTGTCCACTGGACCCTTTGCATAGGCCCCCAGTCCCAGCAAGACCGGGACTAGCAGAGGCCTGCTCTCCCTCGGTATGTATAGTACTGGCAGTGGCACAAGGGAAGGGCCCAAGGGCCTGATCCTGGTGTCATGAGTGTGGCACCATCCTCCAAAAGTTGGGGGGTCCCACCCCAACTTCATCACGCATATCTGAAGGGTGTGGAAATCCATAGAATAACAGGCAACGCATGCGTCTGTATCATAGTGAGGACCCAGGCAAGTGAAACAATAACCATGATGGTCTGTTATGGACATGGGATTGCCACGGGGCACTGACGCCATAGGGACAATCCCTGCATTGGACTTCCAAGACATTTTAGGCCCTGAATAGGACATGATTGACTCACAGAACGTAAAAATTAAAAAAAAAAAAACAGCAAAGCATTCAATGCCACACTGAAGGAGAAGAAAAAAAACAGGAAACAGTGTCTGAAAACAGTGCCAAAAATGATGCAGAATAACTAATGGTGTCGAATAGCATGGATGGCGTTGAGCAAAAAGAGAACAAAACTGCGCAGTTTCTCTCTTCTTTGTAGGTCCCACAAGGTGTGCTGTTAACAGTGGGAAAAACAAAACTGAGGAGGAGAGGGAGCTGGCATGAGTTACAGGTCAGTCCACGAGTGCCATGTCATACGTTGGCCTCATGGGCGGCGCCATCTCTTATGTCAGCTCCCCCCTCCTAAAATCTTCAAGCTATCGCCCCCATGAAGTCCTGCACCTCTGGCTCAGAACCCACCAGTGCTGAAAGGTGACGATTGATCCATGGCAGATTTATGATTTTGCTTCTGTGACATTTTGAAATTTCACCAAAATTGTAATTTCAGTTATTTCCATCTAATTTCAAAACTGTTAGTGCAAAGTGTACCAATGCAATGTGCACCACATTTGGTACACTGACTCCACCAAGTACCATGCAGAAGTGTTCCATGTTTTAAATCTCTGCTTTTAAAGGTAACTAAGTTATAAGCCTCAAACTGTTCAGAAATTTGAAAATTACATTTCGAAATTATGCAAACTGCAGAATTTTAAGCCCCTTTAACTTTAAAACTTGAGAATGAAAAGTTATCAATTTTGTTATGTTTGTTGACTCTAAATATTAGGTTTTGAGGCCACCCCCATGGCCCTGCAGAAGAGCATTGTGCTACCATGCTGACAACCCGGGTGTGGAAGCGAGCCCCAGAAGTCACATCGTGAGGCAGGCCATGGCCAAGACAGCTGCCACTCTGCAGTACATCTCAGTCTCAGAGGGTTGGCAGTGGGTTCCACTAAGACAGTGATCCCTGAAATTTGGCCAGGGGGAGTGCTCCTGTTACTGGGGAAGCTGTGGTTGTGTGAGGCTGACAGAGGCACCGTCCTCATGAGGGGAGATCGGAGGGATACAAATGTGGGAGACAAAACCAGTAGCCAACTGAATGACAGCTGAGTTCAGCCTGATCAGGGTATGTCCCTTTCAACACGGTACATCCTTGAGAGACAAGCTGCCAGCAGGGAGCAAAAAACAATATAAAACAAGTATTTGTCAATGCCGAATGTTGCTTGCTTGTATGTGCTATTTAGGTATTTGGAAGTGATAGTTCCATGCCTTCCTCCCAGGACATGCACTGTGTCTTTCCATTCAGTATTCACAGAAGAGTGGGAGGGACAAGGGCCACAGCAGTACTTTTCAACATAGCCATTTTAAGATCTCTGCTCATGAACAGTGTCACTGTGATTTTCTTAATCTGTCCCAAACATTGATTGCGTACACTGACTGCGCCATTGTGTGCTATGCGGAAACACATTTGGGGTGAGATGTGAGAAATTACAGCTGCACTGCTCATAAGGAGGTGTGGTAAAATGACAATGTTGAACATCTGGAGTGAAAATATTGAAAATTCATGAACTTACAAGCGTGCATAGGAACAGCGCAACGCAAAACAGTCATTTTTGAGAATTTTTTCACCAAATTTTTAACATAGCCATTTTAACACCTCTGCTCATGAACAGTGTCACTGTGATTTTCTTAATGTGTCCCATACATTGAGCTGGCACACCGACTGCACCATTGTGCCCTACATGCACGGAAACACATTTTGGGTGAGATGTGAGAAATGACAGCTATACTGCTCATAAGGAGGTATGGTAACATGGCAATGTTGAAAATCTAGAGTGAACATATTGAAAATTTGTGAAGTTACAAGCGTGTGTAGGAACAGAGCAACGCATGCACATAAAACAGTCATTTTTGGGAATTTTTTCACCAAATTTTCAACATAGGGTTTTTGAGGGCCTACCTCATGAACTGTGACACTGTTGTTTCATAACTGGTCCCAAAGGTGGTTCCCATGCAGTGACTCGCAAATCACCTTTCCGGGCTGAGTAATGCCATGACAGTGACAGAATTCATGAGGTGGGGTCCCAAAAACCCCATGTTGAAAATTTGGTACAAAAATTCCCCAAAATGCCTGAGATATGCAGTAAAGTTGAAAAAACCCTATTTATTCCATTATACAGCTTACCAGTATTTCCTTAGTTCACGGTCGGCATTGAAGAGCGCAGACGTGTTCCCAGTCCACTGAAGATCATTGCGCCGACTCGGAGGTAAGTAAGGGTGAGGTGGGGGTGGGAGGTAGATGCACAGAGGTGGGTGCGGTGGGGAGGGGGGTCAGAACAGTCTGCGAGGGAAGGTTTTTTTTCCTTTAGGTTTTTTTTTCACTTGGACTACGCCGGACTTGTGCCACACTGCGGTGGGCTCCCAGCGTGGCAGCTGGAAGTCTGTTTGGGGGTGGGGCAGCGGAGCTGATGGGTGACTGGGCACCCCTGTCAGCCATAGGACCTGTTGCCATGCTGGGGTGGGCTCCCAGCGTGGCACCCGATAGTCTCGGGGGGGAACAGTAGAGCCAACAGGGAATTGGGCACCCCCGTCGGCCATACCGACTGCTGCCATGCTGGGGTGGGCTCTCAGCGTGGCACCTGGAACTATGTTGGGGGGAGCACAGCACAGCTGACGGGGGATTGGGCACCCCCGTCGGCTATACAGTGTGTGCATGGGGGGAAGCACGAGCACGCAGTATGCGTGCGAGTATTTGTGTGTGAGGGGAGCGCGAATGAGCAGGTGATCTTATTGCTGCTCACTGAAGTGTAGCTCCCCCTTTTAACTGTACGGCCACTGCATTTTCAACTACTGTGATAGACAGCTGCAGTGTTGATTGGAGATCTGCGGCCGCGCCTGCAAACACACTGACTGAATTGGAAGAGAGCTACCACACCTCCAAAAACTCGGATGATGGCACTATGTTTCTTGCACATGCGTGCAAGCAACATAAAAAAAGAGGCTGTGTCAACTCTCTAATCTGTTGCTCAAAAGCTGGCCAAATTATAAGCAGCCAAAGATTACAAAATCACATCAGTATATGAAGTTAAATTTCATGAGCTTTTGTGAAATTGTGGAATGTTGTGATACTTTTCTTGAAGTCATGTACATAAACATTTCATACATTTTGCCCAGTCATACACTTGAGCTGCCATTGTAGAGGAAGGTAAAGGCGGGGTAAAGTGGCAATAAGGCACATTAGTCATAGGAGACTCCATAGTAAAAGTATGGTGGTGCCAAGTGTCAGGTCACAATCCTGAGTGATGAACCATGAAGAACAGTCATGGACCTCACTGTGCACTGTCCTGTCTTCTTGCAATATGCCAGCTAACCACTGGAGTCCACTGATTTAACGGAGATAGGAAATTACTTTTACACAGTCAACTGCCTTTCCTCTTTTCTATACCAATTATATGTTCTGACATGCTTTGATGATTTTGTAATAAATAAATAGTCTAGCTTTGGGGTGCCTTCAGATCTACACTGAGTTCTACTCTCCTCACCAGCTGCTGCTCTTGCTTTTCATATTTCTAAGACATTTTATGACATCAGAAACTCCCAGTCCATGCTGTTCAATTGAATGGCCTGGAATGGGTGTTTCTGATGTCACAGAATGTTCAGGCAGTATGAGCACAACTGTTGAGCACAGAGGGATTATGGGTCATTACAAAGGCAACAAAATTAGATTATTCATTTAACAAAAATTATCCTGGGTTGCCCCTGAAAAAGGGACCTTCGGGGCCCAGTGGGCCTACCCGGTCACCAAAATTAAATAAATAAAAAATAAATAAATAAATAAAAAAGGTCAAAAACATATCAGAATAGTGAGTAGCCAATAAGAGAACAACTAGAGGGTATCCAGAAGTCTAAAAATGGTATCATATCACCTTTAATGACTCGTGGAAGCACATAAACTTGCAACACTGTTTCTGTACAATGCATCTGCTGACTCGTTAACAACCCTATAGATGGAAGGCATGGCTTAGCTGGCAACTAAGATGGAGCCTTAATCAAATAGCGCTGCTGTACCGGAGCCAAACAATCGCTACGTACCCATCCTGGTGAAGAGAAAATACACCGTACCTCGATAAAGAGCCTTCAGAACTACTTCTGTCCCTGCTGGCAGAAAATAGGAGAAATCCGGCATGCGATTTGAGCACAGACTGAAAGTTTCATGCTGGACTGTAGCAACTTCCAGGATGCATGGCGCATGCAGCTAATGAGGGTGAGCAACTCTCGATCAGGGACATGTCTCACTATAATGCATCGAACAGATGCACTGACAATGGGCACTAACAAGGTGACAGGCTCATTGCAACAACTAGATGAACGAATGGGCCATACTGAACATAAAGTGGTGAAACACGAGAGCCCTGCAGGGGCATTGCACTACACTGCAAGCACAGGCAGCTCAAATTTAACAACTCCAGGAGAAAGCTGATGATATGGAGAACTGGAGCCACTGAAATAATTTAAGGTTCCTGGGCTTTCTGGAGGACAGTGAAGGGGAAGATCTGTCAACTTCCTCCAGTAAGCTCTCCCAGAGCTCCTGCAGCTGCCACCAACCATTAGACTAACAATTTAGAGGGTGCATTGATTCCTGCAGCAGAAACCAGCACCCGAGGATTGGCCCAGGCCCATCCTGGCCAGATTTTAAAATTTTGTGGAGAAAGAGGCTATACAAGCCAGGGCCAGAGAACTCAACAGCCTGAACTGGAGGCGGCATCGCATAATGATATTTCAAGATTACTCGAAGGAACTGGTGGCCAGAAGGAAGGCCTACACAGAGACATGCCAGCGTCTCCATGATCTGCAAGTACCATTTAGCCTCAGCTATCCAGCAATACTGAAAATAACTTTCAGTGGGACCCAACATCAATTCTTTACGCCGGAGGCTGCACTAGACTTTATTAATGCTACTTGGCCCCACTCATCTAACCGGTCCAACAGCTCTCCCCAGTTAGGTTCAGGACACTCGAAAGTGGCTCATTCAAAACCCAGAGGGCCGATGGTAAATGACCAATATGTTGCACCAGGAGGAATTGATGCAACCATGAGTCTTGAGATATGGATCCTAAGAACCCCAGAACCCATCAGAGACCCCCCTCTGCTCCCCATCCCAAAAGGGAGCACCGGCAGAATAGAGGCAGGACTGGAGCACCGGTGGAGTCCCTTGACTCGCATGGCTGGAGGGATGAACCGAAGGAGCAGATATACACCAGTCAGTTCTTCACCAAGAACTGGTTATCCCCAATTGCACCACAAAATTGGACAGCATCGGACTAACTTTTGAGTGAGATGGACCTGTTGGCACCATTAGACCCGGAGAATGATTACGAGGACCTGCAGAACTCCTGGGAGGCCGCTGCAGATGACTCCTACCTCCTTCCTGCTAGAGGAAGCAGTACCTGAACTCGAGACCTCAGGCCTAGTCCCTGGAAGATTGCAACAAACACCTGGAAAACCTGAAGAGAAGATGCCGACTGAGAATCTTTACTGATAAGTACCCATCTGGTCTATGTGTCTAACGGGGAGTAATATGTGGTTGGATAAGGGGGGTACGGGGTGACTAACACTCACAGGTACTCACAGATCCCTTATATAAGGGTTTAAGATGGCCAGTGTACCTCACCTACCCCCCCACCAGACACTTCTCCATATAGAATATTTGTATGTAAACTGAACATAATTGTCTACTTTGTCATCTCCAGGGGTGATGTGATTCCTGAGACATGTTTAAAAGTAGTATGTTCTACTGCACATAGCCTGCCACATGTACCGCCAGTGTTAGTACCCCCCAGAATGCCCCCAGATGTTCCCACATAACCCCCTACTCTGTAGGCCTGCCCCTGTGGAGATGGTTAGTTACTGCCCTTTATGTGATGTGAGCCCTGAAGGCCTAGCTGCGATAATTGACCTTTTGGAGTTCCCTGTGGCAAGCTATAAAAAGGCCATCTCCATGGCCCTGGACTTGACTGCTCCTGTCTGTGTTCATCCTCTCCTCCTTCATCCTCGGGTCCCTTGGTTTGATGAGTCCTTGAAGAAGTTGCAGAGACTAGGACGAAGGTTAGAGCAGTGCTGGCAGAAATCCACCCTGGAGGTCGACTGCCTTAGATTGGAAGAGCATTATCAGGCCTACCAATCAGCAATCTCATGTAAGAAGGAAGAATTCCTGCCTGGGGAGATTGCTGCCACTCAGAATTGACCTGCTCAACTCTTCCAAACTGTGGACAGGTTGTGCAATCCAGCCTGTCTGCAGCTCTGAAGAGCTTTTTCGCAAGTGAAGTGTGATGAGCTTGCTCGATTCTTTACAAATAAGGTAGCCGACATCAGGTCGGAGATCCTCCTGACTCGCACTGTGGGGGATGCTGTTGATCAGTGCTCAGTCACTGTATCTCGTGTTTCCTGGAGTACCTTTGACCTGCCGGAGTTCGTTGATGTCATGTGGATTGTCCAGGGTATGCACCCTACATGCTGTAGTTTGGATCCGGGCCCAACTTCCCTGATTATGGGCTGTTGTGACATTATCTGCCCGGTCCTCGCTCAGATAGTCTGGTGCTCCTTGGATTCGGGTGAGTTTCCAAGCTCCCTGAAGGAGGCAGTGGTAACACCCCTCCTGAAGAAAGCTTCTCTGGACCTGGATGCTCTGGCCAACTACAGACCAATCTCGAACCTTCCCTTTATAGGGAAGATTATTGAGAAAGTACTGGCAGTACAGCTGTAGAACCACTTGACCATCCATAACATCCATGAACCTCTCCAGTTTGGTTTGAAAGAGGCAGAGTACCGAGGCTGCGCTGGTTCGGGTGCTCAATGATCTCCTGATGGCCAGAGATCTGATAAGCTGTTCTGTTCTGGTGTTCCTTGATCTCTCGTCAGCGTTTGACACTGTGGGCCATGGGGTGCTGCTTGAGTGCCTGAGGTCCATCTGTGGCCTGACATGTACGGTCCTCAGGTGGTTTACATCTTTCCTCAATGACAGAACTCAGAGAGTTGTGTCTGAAACTTTTTCTTTGGACCCACTCCCTCTGTTATGTGGGGTTCCTCAGTGCTGTCCCCATGTTGTCTGCAGTGTATATGCTGCCCCTCAGAGACATTGTAAGATGGTATGGGCTGAGGTTTCACTGCTGTGTTGATAATACCCAGCTCTACCTCTCTTTTGCACCTAGCCAGGATAGCGCTCTCTCGATATTTAACAACTGCCTCACTGAAATCCAGGACTGGATGAATTTGAGCTGGCTAAAGTTGAACATGGTGTCACAGAGTGACCCCTGTCTCCTGTTTAACCCTAACTCCATGGTTAAGAAAGATATACTGAAGGCTGAGATGTATGCCTATGAATGTCAGGTGATTACAGAAAGAGCATAGGTACTTGTAATATCTGCAACGTGGCTAACATGCCAGATTTATATGCTGGCTGGAATTCCTTACTAGGAAATGAAGTGGCACTTAGGCACTAAAGTAGTGTCCCTTAGGGAGGTGCCTGGTGGAATGTACAAAATGGATGTGCTAAGAAAGGTAATGGGGAGAGTCCCTGCCACAATAGATGGACCACAGCTTTCTCTAAAAACCTTCCTGTTGCAACAGTTCTTTTCTTTGCTATGTACTGTCCTTTCTCCTACACTCTAGTCTGGAAGGTTGGCCACCTCTGAGAGAATCCCCCTCCGCCTTCTCTGTTCTATACCCAACTCATTTTCTTATTTTCTCTTTTCAACTAAGGTCCAGTATAGGGAGGTCAATGTATAGTGACCCCGAGTCATGGTAGCAGGTTAACCAAAAAAGATATGTTAGAATAAAATGGATCCAAAATATTGTAAGCATGACAGAAGTATATACATTGCAAATGGCTAGGTGAATTGTAAAGTCTAGAGGAAGTATAAATAGTGATTTGTTCTAGAAGGAACTATGTTATCAATCAAGCTATGCAGCAAAAGGGGTTAAATTGCTGCATGAAAATTTATAACATGTAACCCCCTTCTTGTTAAATTGTTTTAAAGTACAGAGTGGCTTGTTTGTGTAAAAAACAAATAAAGTTACAAAATTAAAATATATCCACAGCTGGGAGTCCCTGCACATAAACAAAGTGTACAGCTAAAGGAGGGCTAAAGATTTAAAAGCTCTCGGGGATGTTTCTTGAAAGCAGCTTAAGAAAATACAATAAGTTAACAAAGTAATGGGATTCAGGTCTAATGAGCTGGCAGGAGAAGGGAGATAAGGAGTGCACCCTTAATCTACCCTTCCACTTACCAAGTCAGAGATGCCTGAGGAACAAAACTATGCAGAATAAAAAAAAATGTACCTGTTACTGCGGAGCTGCATCAGATGGACTGCTATAGGAATGGCAGCCCACAATCAGAATGTTTTTATAAAAAATGGTGGCTGATGAGGTCAGCAAAGTAGGAGGGGCTTCACCCTTTAATGACCTCTATCAGGATAAAAATATGTTTTCGAGTGCTTAACAACCTATTATGTTTAATGTGATATGTAGAATATAAAGATCAGTCATTCTTGCTGTACTATGAATGTTATTGGATATCAAGGATGTTTAGTGAAGGTGATTATTAGGGAAAAACGTTTTAATTGTCCAGTCACATGACATCTGATATCAATCAGACTAAGGTTTAAAAGCTTCCACAAGGGACAGAAATGTTAGCTAGCGAGTCAGTTGGAGACTGGCTGTGAGAGGTGTAAGACCTGCTGATGAGAGAGTGGGCTTGCACTACTACTTTGAGTAGGCTGAGCAAAACCTGGCAGTCCTGCTACTCCAGCAGTGATTTTGTTTATTTGTTCTTTGAAAAATGCTAACCTTCTTCATTTTTGTAAATATTTAATTTCTCATCTTTTATGTGAACAATAAAATAATGAATGCCACTCTCACATTTTTTTATGCACCAATTTGTCTGCCTGTGTCAATTGCTTTGAAAATCCCACACCCTACGACACATGGGAAAGACTGAGGTGATGGTTGTGGATCCAGGTCACCTGATAGAGGGGTTGAGAGCTGGTCAGCCCTCTGGATTTTATCTGGGGGGCTCCCAGATCCTTGCCTCTGAATGGGTGCGAGACCTGGGGTTGGTGCTTGATGACGGACTGACCCTATGATCTCAGATGTCGGCAGTCGTCATGTCTTCCTGTTTTCATCTTAGGAACATCACCAGGATCAAGCACCTTGTTCCCCCCAGGGATCTGCCTATGTTGGACCATGCCTTTGTGACCTTGCGCCTTGACTACTGCAACTCCCTGTACTTAGGGCTTCCTGGGGTTGATATCCATCATGTACAGCTAGTGCAGAATGCTGCAGCATGACTGTTGATGGGGATCTCTCACTCTTCGCATATTACTCTGGTGCTGTGTGAGCTGCACTGGCTGCCGATTCGGTGGTGGATCACCTTCAAAGTTGGCTTACTGACTTATAAAGCCCTACATGGACTTGCCCCCGACTACTTGAAAGAGCTTCTTGTTCCCTACTGCCCTGAGTGACAGCTCCGTTCGGCTGATGAGGGGTTGTTGGAGATTCTGAGGGTGTCTTTGAAATCCTGTGAGGCCCGTGCATTCATGTTTATGGCCCCTACTCTCTGGAATTCTCTACCCCATCAGCTATGGGAGTGCACGACTGTAAGGGGATTTAAACAGGCGCTTAAAACTTTTTTGTAGTGTCAGGCATTCACTGATGTATAATTGAATAGATCTGTTATTTTATCCATTATTGTATTTGCTGTTTGTGTATTATGGTTTTAACTTTTGTACAGAGCCTTGGTACTTCGAAAGGTGCTTAAAAAATAAAGATTATTATTATATCACTCCCTTAGGGGGCTCCGCCTGAAATCCCTCTGGGTTCACCTCCCTGTCCTCACTCTCTCCACGGCAGGGTTCTGTTATAGGGGGAAGGGGTCCCCCCCTTTTGTCTTTTCTGACTATGGCTTCAGAACCTCATGAAGCTCTTCTGGGTCACATAGACTCTCGGTGGCTCCAGACAGCAGTCACACTGCTGAAAAATTCTTAATTTTGATATGTGCTGTACTAAGAGTATAGAGTACTGTTAATATTGTTACAGGGGCCACTCGGAGCAGGGGCCGTCACAGCTCCCACTTGATAAGTTAGACACCCCCCTCAGGAGCTACTGTGCATGCCATTGGCTGGGGCTCCAGCCAACTGAGCACAGTCGTGTCCTTACTGAGAGTTTAATTTTGCCACTTCGGCAAATGGTTACTTATGTTTATACTAAGTGTTGTTAAATGTTCTACTGTAGTGTGTAGACATATATCTTGAAGGTCCTCTGTCTTCTAGGGACAGGTAATTTGAATTTGAATTTAAATTTGAATCAGTGTCAGTGGCTCAGTAGGTAGCACACTCGCCTCTGAGGCTGGGAGATCAGAGGGCTGTGGGTTCATTTCCCACATCTGGCACTTGGGTTAATATCCCAGTACTGACACTTAGTGCAACATGAGAGGGGTGCTGCACTTCTGAGGTGCTTTCGGATGAGACGTTAAACTGAGGTCCCATCTGCCTGGATTTGTGGTAGTTCAGGTAGATGTTAAAGATCCCATGGCACTTATCGAAAAACAGTAGGGGAATTTCCCCAGTGTCCTGGCCAAATTTCCCTCATTCACTAAAAATACCACCAGCAGCTTAATCTGGTTCAAGGACAGTTGGCATTCATCTGTATCCCCCTTCCCTGGGTCGTGCCTGAAAATAGGCAGGATATGTCTAGTGCACTTACCCGGTCAACAAAAACTAAATAAATAAAATAAAAATTTGCAATCAGGTTGTATTACCTCAGTTGTAGCTGGGAAGACAAATACTTGCCTTTGGCCCAGTTCAGTACTTAGATTCAGAGCAGATCCCCCATTTCCCTTCCCTTGCACTTTTCCAGTGGAGCACCTGAAACAGGCATAGTGCTCTTACCCCCCCCCCCAAATGGCTGAGATCCCTTTCTATATGTGGAATGTTCGGGGACTTAATTCCTTCTATAAAGAAGAAAAAAATCCTTTCTCATCTTAAACAGTTGAAATCCAAAGTGGCCTTCCTGCAGGAGAACAAATTGACTCAAAATGACACCACCATGATGGTGAAAGATTGGGTTGGACAAGAGGTCCACTCGAACGCCCCCACCAGGAAGCACGGTGTGATTATTCTGATACACAGATCCCTGCAGTGGATCTTGCTTGATTCCATTGCAGATCAAGATGACAGAAGGATATTGGCTCGGTATAAAACCCCTAGAGACCCTATGACACTGTGTAATGTGTACGCCCCCAACTCGGATGACCCCCACTTTTTTCATAAACTGGCCGACAACATCTCAACCTTTTTTCCATCTGGCTGTCCTTTCCTGTTGGGGGGGGGATTTTAATCTTTCTTTGGTTCCTGCCTTAGACAGAAATGATAATGGCAAAGAAACCCATATTAGAGGAGTCAGAGCCCTCCTGCAACTGATATCAGATCAGGGTTTCACAGATGCCTGGAGACTTTTTCATCCCCAGGTGAGAGACTACACCTATCATTCAGAACCTAACTCCTCCTACAGCAGGCTGGATTTCTGGCTTGTCTCCCAATTCATGTTACGCAATGCCCTTGACGTGGCCATATTCCCTTGAGCAATTTCAGATCATGCTCCTGTACAGCTGCTGTTGAGGCATTTAAGGCCACCATGCAGGGAAATAGTATGGGTTATGCAGCAGCTAAATGGAGGGACCGGGAACGGCAACTACTGAGCTGGAACAGCAGCTGGCACAGGCTGAAAGAAGATTTAAAACCCTGCCCTCCCCCTTCCCTAGTTCTCTTCTTGGCAGGTCCATTTTGGGCCTCCGCTTTGAAATTAATCAACTACTAAACAGAAAAGCAGAGGTAGCTATTCTCCAACTTCGACACACCTTTTGGGAAAGGGGGATAAGGGAGGAAAGGTGCTGACCTACCAGCTGCAGTGTCAGCAGGCTAGCAAGCACATCCCAGGACTGAAGGACACTCAAGGGACAGTTACCACCACACCACAGACAATAAATGAGATTATGGCCTCCTTTTATGGGAAGTTATACTTCACCACACATAGTAAGGCAGTACCAGGCACCCAAGCCTTCCTGGATGGGCTGCACCTTCCCAAACTATCACCACTGCAGACTCTGGACCTTGAGGCCCAAAGCACACAGCAAGAAGTGCTCTCTGTTTTAGCAGTCTCCCTATTGGTCAATCCCCAGGTAGTGATGGCTACACAGCTCTCCCTACTACTTACAGAGGTCTTTCAGGAGGCTGAACTCAAGAGGTCTTTTCCACCCACTCTTTGAGAGGCTATGATAGTGGTCATTCCCCAAGAAGGGGGAAAGACTCCATGAATCCAGCTTATCACCACCCGATCTCTTTGATTAACCTAGACAGTAAAATATACGCCAAGGCGTCGGCCACAAAACTGAGCCCACTTCTCTCTCACCTTATTCACCTCTCCCAGGTTGGCTCTGTTCCTGGTAGGCACAGTACAGACCATCTTACAACTCTGATAAACTTGATGCACATCACCAGTAAGCTCTCCACCCCTGCAGCAGCCATAGCCGTAGACTTTGAAAAGGCATTTGATTCCCTGGAGTGGGACTACCTCTTCACGATACTGTCACACTTGGGGCTGGTGACTAGGTTCAGTAAGAGAGTGCAGGCGATCTATGCCAGTCCTACAGCCCAGGTCACCACTAATTCCATGCTCTCTCCTCACTTCCCTCTGAAAAGAGGGATGAGACAAGGCTGCCCTTTATCACCCCTTTTATTTGTTCTGGTGGTTGAGCCTATAGCAGCAGCTGTACAACACCCACATATTGGTGGGATACCTGAGGGGGGGCACAGCCTACCCCACACTTATGCATGCCAATGACCTCCTCCTCCCCCTGGCGGATGCCCAGACAGCTGTGCCCCACTTACTGAATCTGCAAGATGCATTCGTCCAATATTCGGGCTTGAAGCTTAACCAGTCTAAGACTGAAATGCTTCCTCTTAATGACCACTACCCCCAGCACTTATCACAAACCTCTGGGTTGCTATGGGCCCCTTCTGGCATCATCTAGCCTTGCTTGTAGAGCAGAAAGCAGCTAACTAAAAGAAACTACATTTTCTTATTAATTTAACACTTATATCTTAACAGGAGACAGTGTCTGTTGAGATTAAGCAAACAGATACTTTATTAGAAGTAGAAGGGGTCTTATTTAGGGTTTAAAAAAAGAAAGAAAAGAAAGAAAGTCAGTGTGTGTTCTGTGCTGGGAAGGGTTCTGTATCAGTTTACTTTGCTAAACCAGTAGGAGGAGAGAGAGCTTAATTGGGGGTGTGGCTTAGACAATATAGAAGCAGGTGACTCAAATTACAACTTCCTGTTGCTAGCCTTTTTTCTTACTAAGTGCCCTCCATCCCACCCTAAGCCAGTTCTACTTTTATAGCCACTGGATTTGACTGTCAACAGGAACTTCCTGTTTGGCAGTCGGAAGGGAAGGATCATAGAGAAACATTGGTTATGTCAACCCTAAAGGAAAAAAGTATCTCACTCCCCCCCCCCCAACAGCTGCTGGTGGTCTGACATTGAGCAAGGAAGAAGGAGGCTACTGAAGAATATAGGAAGTTACTGTCCCAGAACAGGAAGGGAGAGAGTTGTAAGGAGAGGAGAGAGTAAGCATACAGAGAAACAGAAGAGGGGACACAAAATAAGACATGATAGGAGTGGTGCAGTGCAATGGCTGTGGGGCAGCAGTGTTCCGGGAGACATTCTGGAGGCTGCGATGCTGCCCTATTTGCAGGCACCTCTCTGGTCTGAGGGAGGAGGTTGCCCATCTCCAGGTTGACCTGGCTAGGATTTGTGAAACCTCCTTCCCCACCCAGGGACCACCAGGGGCAAAGCCACTACCTCAGAGGTTGCCAAGAAAGAGGAGAGGCTGGACCAGGGTGGGCTCAGGAAGGGAGAGGATGGTGGAACAGAGTTGCATCCCTCCAGCTGTACCTCTCCACAATTCATTCGCTCTTCTGGTGGATAGTGGTTCCTCTACGGAGGCACCTGCAGTGGAGACCAAGGAGGATGCTGGGAACCTTCACAAAGGAGACCCACAGGAGGGTGGAATGAGACTCCACAGGGGAAGAAAACAACTCCTGGTGGGGGACTCAGTCATTAGGGGGGTAGAAATGGGGAGGAAGGGGAGAGGGAGGTAAGGTGCCTGCCTGGTGCCACGGCTTGGAAGGACAGGAAGTGAATCCTCAGGATCATGGGAGCAGCTGCACGAGGGAAGGAGCTGGATGTCATTGTCCACCTAGGGACAAATGACCTGGCTAGGAATGGGATCAGAGCAGTGCAAGAGGAGTTTGTAGAGTTGGGGAGGGGCCTTAGACAAGTAGCGCATACAGTAACCTTCTCGGAGGTGCTGCCTGTCTATGGCAAGGGTGATGCTAGGATACTCCTCACCATGGAATTCAATGAATGGCTGAAAAACTGGTGTGGAGCTCAGGGTTTTGGCTTCACTGGGGACTGGGGAGCCACCTGGAGGGATGCAGACCTATACTGGTGCGATGGTCTGCATCTGTCCAGGGGGAACCAGGATCCTAGGTGAGAGGTTTAAATGCTTCATTGGCAAGCATTTAAACTAGCCAAGGGGGGAGGCACTGAAAAGAAGCAGGGAAATCCCAGCCTCCCCACAAACAACAGTAATTAATGAGGTAAACACCAAGGTAGAGAAGTCATTAGGAGCAGGAAAGAAGTAAATGTAAAAAAAAGGCAAAGGCAGTAAGGACAGGAATGGGGCTAAAAGGGTAAGGCCATCAAAAAGTGGAAGGTGATGAGTACCAATGCCCGTAGTCTGTGTAACAAGCTCCCTGAACTAGTGGCCTTGATGGAAGAGGGTTGCCTGGATATTGTGGCAGTCACAGAAACATGGTACACAGAGAACCATGACTGGGATGTCAACATACCAGGATACACAATCTACAGGAGGGACAGGGAGGGTAAAAGAGGAGGAGGAGTAGCTCTTTATGTAAAGGAAGGGATCAAAGCAACAGAATTAAAGAGTAAACAGGGAGCAGATGAGACACTCTGGGTCACCCTGGAGTCAGGAAATGGCACCACAATCCGCATGGGGGTTGTATACAGACCCCCATCTCAGGGGGAGAGAATGGACAAGGAAATGATAGAAGTCTTCCTTAGAATGGCAGAAAAAGGGAAGATATTGTTGATGGGGGACCTGAATACGCCAGATGTTAACTAGAGCACCTTTGTTGCAGGCACATCCAAGAGCAGGGTCATTCTTGATGCCCTACAGGGGGCATGCCTCAGACAGCTAGTATTGGAACCCACTCGGGAGGGAGCAATCTTAGACCTGGTACTCTCAAATGGGAACGGAGAAAGAATCTCAGATTTAGAAGTGGGTAGCCATCTGGGAACAAGCCACCACCAAACAGTGTGGTTCACGATAAACACAGCCATACAAATGCAAGAGTATTGGACTTTAGGAGGGCTGACTTTGGGAAAATGAGAGAGTGCCTCAGAAAAGCACTAACAAACAGGCAAGAAGGAGGGGTGGAGGGACAATGGGGAGTAATCAAAACAGCCATCACAGAGGCAAAAAGCCTTTGTGTAAAGCAAATCAACAAAACACAACGAAGGAAAAAACTGCTATGGTTCTCAAAAGAGGTGGCAGGGAAGGTTAAGGAGAAAAGGATAGCATTCAGGAAATATAAGGAAACACAGAAGGAGAAGGACAGAGAACTTTATCAGTTAAAGCAGAAAGAGGCTGGGAAGGCAGTCAGAATAGCAAAGGCCCAAACTGAGGAAAGGATAGCCAACTCTGTTAAGAAGGGGATAAGACCTTTTATAGGTACATTAGGGAGCAAAGAAAGACCAAAGGATGGATACTGAGGCTTAATAAAGGGAGGGAATGTGGGTAGAGGGTGACAATGAAAAAGCAGGGATACTGAATGAATATTTCTGCTCAGTATTCACAAAGGAAGAGGAGGGGGAGGTACCTAAACCAAACAAGAGAAACACTCTGAAGACGGGGTCGATACCAGTCCATTTACAGAAGAAAGGGTTCTGAAAGAACTAATAAAATTGAAGGTGGACAAAGCAATGGGGCCTGATGGAATTCACCAAAGAATTCTAAAAGAACTAAGGGTAGAACTAATGACACCGCTGACTATTCTCTTTAACAAATCATGGGAGGATGGGGTGGTACCTGAGGACTGGAGGAGGGCAGATGTGATTCCTCTTCACAAAAGTGGGAGCAGGACAAAGGCAGGAAACTACAGACCAGTTAGTTTGACCTTAGTGGTAGGTAAAATGATGGAATCACTTCTGAAGGAAAGAATTGTTGAGTACCTAGAGGCCAGTGGGGCACAGGACCCAAGGCAGCATGGATTCACGATGGGAAGGTCGTGTCAGACGAATCTAATAGATTTCTTTGACTGGCTGACCAAAGTAGTTGATCAGGGAGGTGCTGTGGACATGGCTTACCTAGATTTTAGCAAGGCATTTGATACAGTCCCACACAAAAGATTAATACACAAGTTAGCCAGACTTGGGTGGGTCCCAAGGTGGTAGCCTGGATAAAAAATGTCTAGACAACAGGATGCAAAGGTAGTAGTAAATGGAGTCCACAGTGAAGAAAGGAGGGTTACTAGCGGGTACCGCAGGGTTCAGTACTGGGACCGGTCCTTTTAATGTCTTTATAAGTGACATTGCAGAGGAACTGGAAGGAAAAGTATGTCTCTTTGCAGATGACACAAAGATCTGCAACAGGGTTGATACACAAGATGGAGTGGAAAGGATGAGAAGGGACTTGGCAAGGTTGGAGGAATGGTCAAATGTATGGCAGCTCAGATTCAATGCAAAGAAGTGCAAGGTAATGCACCTGGGAAACAAAAACCCAGGGGAAGAGTACACAATGGGGGGTGAGATACTGACAACAGTAAAAATGGAAAGAGACCTGGGGGTAATTATATCAGATGACCTAAAGGTGGGCAAGCAATGTGAGAAGGCAGTAAGGAAGGCTGGGGGATACTGGGATGCATAGGGAGAGGCATCAATAGTAGAAAACAGGAAGTTGTTATCCCTCTGTACAGACAGTTGGTGAGACCCCATCTGGAGTACTGTGTGCAGTTCTGGAGACCCCATCTCCATAAAGACATAGACAGAGTGGAGGCTGTCAGAGGAGGGGACCAAAATGGTGCAGGGTCTGCACCAGAAGACATACAAAGTAAGACTAAAGGAGCTTAATATGTATACCCTTGAGGAAAGGAGGGAGAGGGGGGACATGATTGAAATGTTTAAGTACCTCAGTGGAATCAACAAAGTCCAAGAGGACAGCATCTTTCAGAAAAAGAGATGTGCAAGAACAAGGGGGCACAATTTGAAGATAGAGGGAGGATGGCTCAGAGGTAATATGAGGAAGTATTTTTTCACTGAGAGGGTTGTGGATGCATGGAACAGCCTCCCTGAGGAAGTTGTGGAGTCAAGAACAGTGGGGGAATTCAAGAATGCATGGGACAGACATAAGGCAGTCCTAGTGGGGGATAGGAGGAAGTAAGCGGTTGGTTAATTAGGATCTGCAGCTTATCTGTTAGGTAGGAAAATGGGCAGACTAGGTGGGCCAAGCGGTCCTTATCTGCCGTCAAATTCTATGTTTCTATGTTTCTATATTACCCCTAAGCTGGAAAATCTCTGGACTTCCAACATACACCCTTTACTGCTGTCCACTAAGACTGAATTTGATAGAATGGCGATTGCTTAAACTTACCTTAGCAGGGAAGACTGAGACCATTAAGATGGTTTTCACTCCCAGATTCCACTACCTCCTGGCCCACATCCCTATTCCCCTCCCCAAACAGTGGTACCTACCCATCAATAAATTGATTGAAGACTCCCTATGGGAAGGGCCAAACCCCGATTTAGCCGCTCAAAACTCAGAGCCCACTGGAGCAAGGGAGAACAGAGCCTCCCATCAATGGGACAGTAACAACGGGCATTCCAGGTGGCACAAACTGTGCATTGGTTCCAAGATTACCTCCTCTCACCTCACAATGGGTCACGATTGAGCAACAAATAACAAAAGTAATATACCCTCTTCTCTTCTTTTCACATCTGAGGGATCCAGGCCTCTTATAGATCACCACCCTTTGGGGCATTATCTCCTCCCACTGTGGTGGCCTCCAGGAAAAGTTGGCAATATGTCTGCTCCAGACTCACCTTGGACCCAACTCCACTCTCATTGGCCCCTCTATGACAGAACTCGATTATCACCATAGATAACAAGAGGGTGCGCTGGCTGCAGTGGTATGAGAGGGGCATTCGTAAAGTAAGAGACCTCTGTTTTATTTATTTACTACAGTATTAGAATTACAACCCTTTGAGTCAAAGACTCATTTACAAATGTTCGTCATCATAACACAGAGTAGGACAGGGTAGGAGAAACATACAGTGGGTGGAGAACAGACAATAGTGCAGGAGCAGTAGCATGGCAGAATATATACAATTACAGTTTGTACAATTGAATACAGGTGGAAGGTCCATATCAGCAAGAGAAAGGCCCCTTTTTGCAGGAGACAGGCCTATACATGATGGTAGCTAAACAAGAAGGAGCGATCATTGGGCATATATACTTTGAGGACAGTAGTGGTAGATGGGAGGGATGTGGTGCAGAGCTCAACATTGCCGGTGTAGACTTATACATGATTGTAGCTCAGCAATCGATAGATATGTACACTGGTACAGTATATGAACAGGGTGGGTGGTGTGGGATAGGGGGTTGGATGTGGACCAGTAGTGGACAGTTATTTACAATTGCAGTGATGGGAGCTTAGAAGGTGGCTACTCAGGGATGACTTGAACGGTCCAATTCTGAGCTCAGATGAGGTATCAGGAGGGAGGGTGTTGAACCAGGAGGGTGCCCTGTGGGGAAAGGATCTCTGCGCAAGGGTCGTCCTAACCCTGGGGACTACTAGCAGGGTTTTAGTGGAGCTACGAGTGTGGACAGGAGGGGTGGCCATGCTGATTAGTTTAGACAGACTTGGGGGGGGGTTAATCCAGAAAGGATTTTTTAGGTGAGCAGGCAGGTCTGGTAGAGTAGCCACTCATCAAGGAAGAAGATGTTAGACAAGGCATAAAGTGTGCAGGTGTGTGTTTTCCTGTCTGCCCCAATGAGTAGCCGACAGGCCTTGTTGATTGAGAGCTTGATTTTGCCCAGGGCAGTGTTGTCCGCTGCGCTGTATATTAGGAGTCCATAGTCCACTAGGGACAGGACAGATGAGTCAATGGTGAGTCTTAGTGCCTCTGGGGGGAGACAGGCTCTGTGCTAATAAAGCAAGCCTATGCGGGAATTTATGGCAGAGCACAGGGTGTGGATGTGTTCGTGGAAGGCGAGGGAGGAGTCGAGGATGATGCCTAGGTATTTGTATGAGGTAACCTGCTCAATAGGGTGGTGGGATAGGGATCGAATGGACAGTGCAGAGTCCTTGAGTTTGTTCTGATTGTGGGTGAACAGCAGGGTTTTTTTTTTTTTAGGTTGATCACAAGCCTATGGTCAAGGAACCACTGCTTGGTCTGGGCAAAAGTGGATTGTAGTGCCAACTGGAGTTGGGTGGGGTCAGGGTGGGATGTGAAGAGGACCGCATCAACTGTGTAAAGCAGAATGTTTTCTGATGAGGCATTGGGTAGTGTGCTTAGGTATAAGTTAAACAGTAGTGGCCCCAGGATAGAGCTTGGAGAACACTGGAGCAGACCTGACGAGGGCTAGAGAAGATATTGTTACTTTTTGCGCACTGTGTATGAGCAGCAAGGTAATTGGCAACCCATTTTACAGGGCCCGAGGTGAAGCCAAGCTGGGTGAGGGTGTTAATGAGAAGAGGGTGGCAGACCGTGTCAAAGGCCTTTGACAAATCAATGAAGACTGCCCCAGCAGGATGCCCTTTGTCCAAGGCAGAGTGAATGAAAGTGGTGAACTCAATGAGGGCAGTTGTGGTGCTGAAGCCATGGTGAAAGCCATGCTGTGCCCTGCAGAGGAGGTTATACATAGTAAGCTATTCTGTTGTCTGGTCAGCCACAATCTTTTCAAGGGCTTTGGAACAGAGATGAGGATGGAGATCGGTCTGTAGTTGCCTGGGGTCATTTTGTTACCACCCTTGAGTATGGGGGTGATGATAGCTGTTTTCCATACTTGGGGGAATTGACCAAGTCGGAGGGAGAGGTTAAGAAGGTCAGTGAAGGGGTTGAGAACAACGTCCAGGGTAGAGTAGAGAAGGCAGGGATCAAGTGAGTCACTGCTGTGTCTGGCATCCTATAGGGCTTTGATCAGGTAGGGTTTGGCAGCAGTTGGGGAGAGAGCTCAGAAATAGAAGGGCGGGTGTTGGAAAGTGGTGGTAGGGGGATCAGGGTCTGGATCAAAGAAGTTGGTAGGTAGGGTAGTGGAGAGATTCAAGAAGGCATCATTCAGCCCATTAGCAATACCGTGTGGGTCAGTAGTGATAGTGCCATCGATATTGAGCTAGGAAGGTTGGGGGGGACTGGGTTTTGCCATTAAGTTCCTTTATGTTGTCCCAGAACTTGCGTGAGGAGCCCCAGGTGGATGCAAGGGTATTCCTGTAGTATGCCGCCTTTGCACTATGGATAGCCCAGGTGCATTTGTTGCACATCATTCTTTAGGCTTGCCTATTGGCCGGCTTTCTGGATTCCAGGGCTTTGTACCAAAGATCATCCCTGAGATGCATTTGCTTTATGAGAGCTGGGGTGATCCAGGGAGAGTTGTGTTTCCTTCGTATGGTTTTGGAGATGGGTACATATGCATTGCAGGCCCTGTTAAAGTAGTAAATAAAGTAGATGTGACCCAGATCTGCGCACAACTACCACTTTTCAAACACCACAGGATCAATGGAACCTTCCTTCTGAAGACTTCTGGAGATATCTCCAGATTAGGACAGTCCTCAAACCCCTCCTGGAGACTACTAGGGACAGCACTAATTCTGAGGCCCTTCAGTCCTGGATTGATAAACCTAAGGGCCTAAGCAGGGAGAATATGCATCCAGCTAAGGGATACTCTCCCCTCCCAATCAGAAGACTCCAAGCACAAATGGTAACAAATGTTACAGTGCGCTATATCTACCAAACAATGGGGTCAGACCCGGCAGGATAGTCACAAATGGTACCGGGACGTTAGGTCCCGGCTAATTCAGAATAAAATTTCCCACTCATGGTATAAGACCCTTGCAGTATTACAGCAAGCTAAACTTACTGAGTCAGACAATTGCTGGAGATGTCAGGGGAAGGGGGCTGACTTGGCCTATATACTTTGATCCTGCCCAAAAGTACAGAGACTGTGGCAGGGAGTATGTTCAATGTCCTTGAAGGTATTGAAGAAGCCAATCCCTCAGTGGTCTAAATTCTTTCTCCTAGGGATTAGAGAGGATATGCTATCCTAACACAGCTTGAATACAGATGGTTGGCACTGCTCGCCATATAAACCAAATTGTCCCTTCTGTGCAAATGGCGCACACCATCCATCCCCTCTCTAGGTGAGATGATGGCCTCCATTTCAGCTCTGGCAGTACTGGACAAGCTTGCTCGCCTTCATATTTACCAGTAGGCCAAATTCCAGACATGCTGGGCCCCCTACCTTCAATATGGCAACCCCCTGAGAGAGTGGGATTAACCTTACCTAGCTGGCTGGACTGTCTGGGTCTCCTTCCTTACTTTCCCTCTGTCAGTGCACTGGCAGAGCAGGTGGCTTATTCGGCCTCTTGGGTCACTGATATCCAATTAGGCATCCCTTAACCCCCTTAGATTATACCCCTTGCTAGGGTTCTGGAATGAGTCTAAGCCTATAACAATAAGAACCGGGCATGCGGCCCACCTATCCCAGCCCGTGGCCCTGCCACAGACATAGAGATGTAGTACTAGTCTGAGATCAGATTCTTTGTGTATACCTTTGTTCTCTCATAGGGGATCCACCCTCGCCACTTCTGTCACAGAATTCTGACCATATGGCCTCTTGAGAAGGTACAACAGTGTGTGAGCCTTGAAGATCACAGTCAGTGGGACTAGGCTTCTCATTCTTAGGTAGACAAGATCCAAGTAAGGTGAGTAGCCTTAAGCTGGTACCTCATATGGCATATTCTTTTTCTGTAACTGTCACGCTATTCTATGGTTTCCCCCACAACTGTTTATCTGGCTACTGGGCGCAGCCTGATTCACTGTTTAGTTATGTCCTTATGAATGGCTCAGACTGCTTTAACAGCTTACTAACAAAGAATCAGTCTCTACACACTTAGTACAAAGCTATAGCGTAGTTTCACAGAACACATCTTGTAACCATGTGTATTCTGAATTAAATTATGCTCTCCCTTTTCCCTGGGCTCCCCCCACTCCCACCTTCCCTGTTCTTCCCTCTCTCCCCTTTTATTTTTCACTGTGACAACAAAGTTGATTGTCTTGTATATTCATATCATAGCTGTCTATTCTAGATGTGTGTACTGGTATGTACTGTAGTTTATTTTTTGAAAATAATACAAATTTACAACAACAACAACCCTGTAGATAACGATGTATATTTTTACTATTGGAAACAGTGGCACCAAGTGATACCAAGCTGCACAACTAGTTGTGACTTAGGCTGTTGTGACAGAAGTATCTTTTTTTTTTTTTTCAATTGTCTAACCAGGAGTGCCACACTAAGCTGAGAGCTTGTTTACAGGTGCGGCCTGGGAGCACAGGGAAGTTAAGTGACTTGCTCAGGGTCACACAGTATGCAAGTGGGGGCTGTGGGATTCAAACCCAGGTCCCCAGATGTGCTGCACAGAGCCTTAAACCATTGCGCTGTACTGTCTCCCATATCTGGATATCTTTAGTTATGATGGAGCACGATACTGGGCACACTGTCACAGGAGTGTTGGGCACTGCAGTGCCATGATGCTAGTGCAGGTAAGGTGATTCATGAAGGAGCATGATGCTGGGTATCACTGTCACATGGTGTTGGAGGGGCATTGCAGGGCCATGATGCTAGTGCAGGTAAGGTGATCCATGATGGTGTATGATGCTGGGCATCCCTGTCACAGGAGTGCTGAAGGGGCACTGCATGGCCATGATGCTAGTACAGGTAAGGTGATTCATGATGGAGCATGATGCTGGGCATCACTGTCACAGGAGTGTTGGAAGGGCTCTGCAGGGCCATGATGCTAGTGCAGGTAAGGTGATTCATGATGGAGCATGATGCTAAGCATCACTGTCACAGGAGTGTTGGAGGGGTATTGTGGGGCCATGATGCTAGTGCAGGTAAGGTGATTCATGATGGAGCATGATGGTGGGCATCACTGTCACAGGAGTGTTGGAGTGGTATTGCAGGGCCATGATGCTGGTGCACGTAGGGTGATTCATGATGGAGCATGATGCTGGGCATCACTGTCACAGGAGTGTTGGAGGGGTATTGCAGGGCCATGATGCTAGTGCAGGTAAGCTGATTCATGATGGAGCAAGATGCTGGGCATCACTGTCACAGGAGTGTTGGAGGGGGTATTGCAGGACTATGATGCTAGTGCAGGTAAGGTGATTCAGTGGTGATAAGTGCTTTGTGATAATTAAATTCCACATCTGGAATTCTAGTGGCATTACTTATCGTGCATCCATTAATGTTTGAGCACATTTTGCCAATTAGTAGTTTCTAAAATATCCACAACCTATTATGCCACAATAGTGCATGGCGAGGGCTTATTGTGTATTGAACTCCTTGGCTTTCAAAATTTTGCAGTACCACAATTCAAAAGGTCATGGAATGTGGTTGTATCACACTGTGGTACAAGATTTCAAAAAACCTCTAGAGGATCCACATGCTGCATTCAACAATTGAGAACTGCACTAGCCACAGCAACAAAAACCACAAGATCAACTCAATTATAGGACATGGTGATGGAATGAAAAGACACTCATGTCTTCCTGGTGATGCAGGATCAACCAGATAAGGTTAAAAAATATGCAGGATTAACCACATATAGTTTCTATTGTTAAAAAAATAAATGCAGGATCAACCAGGTGTTTACAAAAGACTCAAACCATCCTCATCATCTCGTATGCATGAGATACCGACGTCATTTTTAATTTTCTTAAAATCCCTCCCACACCTGATTTGCATTCAATGAGAGTGCACAATACAACTGTAGGGACGTCTGGTCCCTAACAACCATAAAACCTGACCTAGTAGCACACGGATGGCAAAGACGTCTATAAAAAAATAAAAAATAAAATGAAACCATTGAAACTATATAAAAACATTTTGGGAACACCATACACTATAACAAGGTAGTGGATGGGCAAAACTATGCCCATCCCATGTGTTGAGCCACCTTGAGTTCTGATTTCCATGGACCTCTTGCTCTCGAGATTACAGGGAATCAGAACCCCTCTGTGGCACAGCACACTGGTGGTGCATAGTTGTCCATCCACTGTTCTCTACCTTATCCAGTGGAATTAGATTGCAGGACACATTTACATTGGGTAGCATGCTGGATCTTGAATGTATACCTGCAACAGCAGTGGATCTGGAAACATCCATATGTTATGAACATTTTCACACAGTTTAACAAATAATTAAATTTGAAATTTTGAACTCCTGTAGCTTACAATTTATGTAACAACCCACCTCTCTATTTAGAAGTTTCTAAGACTATTCCAAGAAAGTATGCATATGCATGTTCATTTATCTAGCTTCATAGGTGTCTAAGTTGTAAGCATAGAAATATTTTCAAAAATGTTCACATGAATAATACATTGCCAGAATTTGAGCCCCTATAACTTCCTCACCCTACATCCAAATGTCATGAGGACTGGTATCCATTTAGGGCCTTTTCAAAACAGTATGCCTGTTGAATTTCAAATTTCTGGCAGTAAAACTAATCGAGTTGTGACCAGTTAAAGAAGTTTGGGTAATTTCATAACATTTCATGAAAATTCTTCAAAATCAGAATTTGCTAATGTTGTCCAGCCCTTGTCAGGTTACGGACTCTGCAGATGGTTTGGCCTCCCTTGTAGTTTTGACTCACACGGATAGATCTTCCTCCAGATGCAAGTGGATTGCTGGTGCAGAATCTCTCACTCTGTGCTAGAGAGATTCCAGCCCTATAATTGATCAGTCCCTGTGTCAGGCACTGGATGAGGGGCTATTGGACCACACTTAGTACATGACTGGTCACAGACTTGTGGGCAAAATAAAGTAATTCAATGTGCCAAGAATCCTCCTGTCTTGATTTTGGCTCCTATAGCCTGTCGGTCTGTTGCATGCTCTGATCTCGTTGTCTAGTTGTGGGAAGTCAGAGGTAACAATGTAATGTTGGTGGTACTCTTCCTTTGAATAAAGGTAAGCATACTGATTGCCACACATGGTACTGTGCTGTTGGAGGTGCCATCCTTTAGATGAGACATTAAATCAAGGCCCCGTCGGCCTGTGCTGGTTGTTGTTCAGGTGGACATTAAATATTCCATGGTATTTGTTAAAGAGTAGGGGTATTTTATTGGAAGAAAGTACAAGAATCCATAAACAGGTACCAAATTATATATACAAAAGAAAAAAATTAACGTGTCAGGAGGTCTGAACCCTCCTTCTCAAGTTCTTGGCAATATTGGGAATGCAAAAAATCACAAACACATTGCATAAGTGTAATAAATCTCGTTTATTACTACCAAAAGGAACATCACAGTTGCCCTAAGCAGTTTTTACCATTAGAAACTGGGAGCCAATGCTATGCATTCCCTATACCTCAAGGAGTGTAGAAATCTCTGGTGTCTCCGAGGTAGAAGACGTAATGCCTTGCATTATATATCTAAGATAGTTACTATAGTTACTGTAAGATAGAGACATTTCTAGTTACAGAGATGAGCACTACTGGTTCAATTAGAGGTGGCTCCATAGTCCGAGAGAACATTATACAATTTTGTTATAGTCATCACTTTGTAAGAACAAAGAAACCATAGTTTGTGTTTACAACTGTGTAATAATACAAATCATCAGAAGATGTCAATGCCTACTTGTATACGATAATACTACAAGGATGCATAGACATAGAAACATAGACATAGAAACATAGACTTTGACGGCAGATAAGGACCGCTAGGCCCATCTAGTCTGCCCATTTCCCTACCTAGAGGATAGGCCGCAGATCCTAGTTAACCAACAGCCTATTTCTTCCTACCCCCCACAAGAATTGCCTTATGTCTGTCCCATGCATTCTTGAATTCTCCCACAGTTTTAGACCCCACAACCTCCTCAGGAAGGCTGTTCCATGCATCCACTACCCTCTCTGTGAAATAATACTTCCTCACATTGCCCCTGAACCGCCCTCCTTCTATCTTTAAATTGTGTCCCCTTGTTCTTGCACGTCTCTTTTCTGAAAGATGCTACCCTCTTGGACTTTGTTGATTCCACTGAGGTACTTAAAGTTTCTATCATGTCCCCCCTCTCCCTTCTTTCCTCAAGGGTATGCATATTAAGCTCCTTTAGTCTCTCCTCATACGGCTTCTCTTGCAGACCCTGCACCATTTTAGTTGCCCTCCTCTGGACTGCCTCTATCCTGTCTATGTCCTTGCGGAGATGGGGTCTCCAGAACTGGACACAGTACTCCAGATGGGGTCTCATCAACTGTTTGTACAGAGGGATAACAACTTCCTGTTTTCTGCTGATGATGCCTCTCCCTATACATCCTAGTATACCCCCAGCCCTCCCTACTGCCTTCTCACATTGCTTACTAACCTTAAGGTCATCTGATATGATTACCCCAGGTCCCTTTCCTTTTGTTGTTGTTACTACCTCCCCACCCATTGTGTATTCTTCCCTGGTTCTTGTTTCCCAAGTGCATTATTTTGCACTTCTTTGCGTTGAATCCTAGCTGCCATACTCTGACCATTCCTCCAACCTTGCAAGTCCCTTTTCATCCTTTCCGCCTCCTTTTGTATCAACCCTGTTGCAGATCTTTGTGTCATCTGCAAAAGGCATACTTTCCTTCAGTCCCTCTGCAATGTCACTGATGAAGACATTAAAAGGACTGGACCCAATACTGAACCCTGTGGTACCCACTCAGTAACCCCCTTTCTTCAGAGTGGACTCCATTTACAATTACCTTCTGTGTCCTGTTGTCCAGCCAGTGTTTTACCAGGCTACCACCCTGGGACCCACTCCCAGGCTGGTTAATTTGACTATTAATCTTTTGTGTGGGACTGTGTCAAATGCCTTGCTAAAGTCTAGGTAGGCCATGTCCACAGCCCTCCCTGGTCTACTACTTTGGTCACCCAGTCAAAGAAATCTATTAGATTTCTCTGACTATGACCTTCCTGCTGTGAACCCATGCTGCCTTGGTCCCTGTGCTCTGGCCTCTAGGTACTCAACTATTCATTCCTTCAGAGTGACTCCATCACTTTCCCCTACCACAGAGGTCAGACTGACAGGTCTGTAGTTTCCTGCCTCTGTCTTGGTCCCACTTTTGTGAAGGGAATCACATCCACCTTCCTCCAGTCCTGGGTACCACCCCATCCTCCCACGATTTATTAAAAAGATTAGCCAGTGGTTTCACTAGTTCCTCCTTAATTCTTTTAGAATTCTGAGGTGAATTCCATCAGGACCCATTGCTTTGTCCACCTTCAGTTTTAGGAGTTCTTGCAGAACCTTTTCTTTGTGAAAGGACTGGGATCGACCCCCCTATCAAAGTGCTTCTGTTAATTGGATTAGGCACTTCCCCTCCTCTTTTGTGAATACTGAGCAGAAATATTCGTTCAGTATTCAGCTTTTCACTGTCCCCTCTGCCCACCCACCGTTCATTCTATTCAGCCTCACTATCACTCCCTTTGTCTTTCTACGCTCGCTGATGTACCTATAAAAGGTTTTATCCCCCTTCTTAACTGAGTTGGCTATCTTTTCCTCAGTTTGGGCCTTTGCTATTCTGACTTCCCTCCCTGCTTCCTTCTGCCTTAACTGGTACAGCTCTCTGTTCTGCTCCTCTGTGTTTCCTTATACTTCCGGAATGCTATCTTTTTCTTCCTGACTTTCACAGCCACTCTTTTGAGAACCATAGTGGCTTTTCTTTCATTTTGATTTGTTTATTTGCTTCACACAAAGGCTTGTTGCCTCTGTGATGGCAGTTTTGATAATTCCCCATTGTTGCTCCACACCTCCTTCTAGCCTGTTGCTAGTGCTTTTCTGAGGCACTCTCCATCTTGCCAAAGTCAGCCCTCCTAAGTCCAGTACCCTCACTTTTGTGAAGCTTGACTCTGTAGCTGAGTTTAACGTGAACCACACTGTTTGATGGTCACTTGTCCCCAGATGGCAACCCACTTCTAGATCTGAGATCCTCTCACTGCCCCCATTTGAGAGTATGAGGTCTAAGATTGCTCCCTCACGAGTGGGTTCTGAAACTAGCTGTCTAATGCCTGCCACCTGTAGAGCATCAAGAATGTCCCTGCTCTTGGATGTGGCTGCAGCGAATGTGCTCCAGTTAACATCTGGCATATTCAGGTCTCCCATCAACAGTATCTCCCCTTTCTCTGCCATTCTAAGAATGTCTTCTATCATATCCTTGTCCATTTCTTCCCCCTGACATGGGGGTCTGCACACAACCCCTGTGCGGATTGTGGTGCCCTTTCCAGTCTCCAAGGTGACCCACAGTGCCTCCTCTCCTCCCTGTTTACTCTTTTGTTCAGTTGCTTTTATCCCTTCCTTTACATAGAGAGCTACTCCTCCCCTCTTCTCCCTGCCTGTCTCTCCTGTGGTTATGTACCTGGTATGTTAACATCCCAGTCATGGTTCTCTGTGTACCATGTTTCTGTGACTGCTACGATATCCAGGCATCCTCTTCCATTAAGGCCATCAGCTCAGGGAGCTTGTTGCCCAGACTACGGGCATTGGTACTCATTACCCTCCATTTCCTGATGGCCTTACTCCCTTTTTCCCCATCCTGTCCTTCTTGCCTTTGTCACTTTCTCCATTTACCCCTGCTTCCCTATCGACACCTCTATGTTGGTGTTTGCTGCACTTACTACCATGATTATTTGGGGGGCTAAGATTTTCCTGCTCCTTTCCAGTGCCTCCCCTTGACTAGTTTAAAAGCTTGCCAATGAAGCATTTAAACCTATCACCTAGATCCTGGTTCCCTCCCGGACAGATGCAGCCCATCATGCCAGTATAGGCTTGCATCACTCCAGGTGGACCCCCAGTCCCCAATGAAGCCAAATCCTGAGCTCCACCAGTTTTTCAACCACTGATTGAATCCCATGGTGCGGAACACCCAGCCTCTCCTATACACAGATGGGTAGCACCTCCGAGAAGGTTACCAGGCATACTTGGACTCAAGACCCTCCCCAATTCCACAAACTCTTCCTGCACTTCTCTAATCCCTTTCTTAGCCAGGTTATTTGTCCCTAGGTGGACAATGACATCCAGCTCCCTCCCTGTGCAGCTGCTCCAGCAATCCTGAGGATTCGCTCCTTTCCCTCAAGCCATGGCTCCTGCAGGCACCTTACCTCCTCTCCCCAGTTCTACCTTCCTAACAATGGAGTCCCCCACCAGGAGTTGTTTTCTTCCCTACAGGGTCCCCTGCCACCCTCCTGTGGGCCTCCTTTGTGGAGGTTCCCAACATCCTCCTTGGTCTCCACTGTGGGTGCCTCCATAGAGGACCACACTTTGCCAGAATGGCATAGGAATTGTGGAAGGTACAACTGGAGGGATGCGCCCTGTTCCACCACCTCACCCTCCCTGAGCCCACTGTGGTCCAACTGCTCCTCTTTCTTGGCAACCTCTGAGGCAATGGCAGTGGCACTGGTGGTCCCTGGATGGAAGAGGAGGTCCCACAAATTCTGGCCAACTCAGCCTGGAGATGAGCAACCTCCTCCCTCAGCCCAGAGAGTTGCCTGCAGATGGGACAACACCGCATCCTCCAGAACATCTCCCGGAAGACTGCTGCTCCACAGCCACTGCACTGCACCACTCCAATCATGTCTTATTTCTGGCCCCTTAACTGTTTGCAATCCTTACTCTTTCCTCTGTTTTTTCTCTCTCCTTACTTTCTGCCTGTGTGCCCTTTAAGCTCCTGATTGTCCTGTTCTGAGACAAGAATATCCTATATTTCTCAGTAGACCACTTACTTGCTCAGAGGCAGACCTCCAGCAACTAGAGGGGCCGAGAGCTACTCTTTTCCTTCTAGGATGGTGGGTCCTTGGTGGTTCTGTGATCACTCACTTCCTGCCCCTAAACAGGAAGTTCCTGTTGTCAGTCAAATCCTGTGCCTATAAAAATAGAACTAGCTTTTGGTGGGGGGTGGAGGGAGGGAAGGAGGCAATATAGTCCCAGCAAGAAGTTCAGTCACACAGCAGTCCTTTCTCCTGGTGTTCTTCTGCCAAGCTATTAGCTGAAACTTTCTAAGGCAGTCTTTAAATGTAGCTTCCTTCTAGCTAAGCCACTCCCGCTACTTACCAGATCTTTCTACAAGTAATTTAAACCTCACAGCAGTTAAGTCCTTTCAGTCACCTGAGATTTACACCTAGATAACTCTTTAGATACCCATTCAATTCAGTTAACCCAAACACACACTTTTATTTTTGTATGTTAGTTTTTTTACCCTAAATTAAAGGTCCAAATACAAAAGTTCTTCTACTTTAGTCCCAGCAGAGAAGTTCAGTCACACAGCAGTCCTTTCTCCTGGTGTCTTCTGCCTAGCTATTACACCATGGATGCAGGTGTCCTAACATCTCACAAGCAAGAACTACTTGTGTATATTAGAAACTAAAGTGTATAGCAATTATATGCATACATATCCTGACATCTACTCTTGTACAGAAGAAGTCCTAAGCCCTATATGTTAGTATAACATATACATAAATGCTAGCTCTCTGTAGTGTACCTCTGGGATATCAATTAGGGTGCAGGGACCTCGTGTAACAAACGTGACAAAAAACATGACTCAGACTTTACAAACACCAGTCAGTTAGACAAAGAAAGAAAAGTAAACAAAACATAATACATACTATAAAGAGTCAAACAGTAATTGGCTCTAAACAAAACTCGTACTAAAGAGTAATAAGGAATAAACAGTTTTCCCAAAGAAGAGCAACCTGAGGCATTGAAAAGGTATAGACATCCTTGTCTCGAACCCGTCGCAATGATGCAGTAACACTTGTCAAGATAGACATGATGTAAACCCAGCTGCAGCATGCTTGCCACATATGATAGTTAAGCAAAGCAAAAAGAACCTGAAGGGTCCCAACGAGATACCATTGCCACTGCTTCAGAACAATACCCAAGATCAATGAATCATATGTAAGCTGCGTAAAGAGATTTTAGTTCCAGTGGTTATCAAGACAGGCCCAGAACTGAACTGAAAAAGGACAGGAGAAAAAAATATGGTCTTGCATCTCCAAAACATTACCACATTCAGGTGTTAAGCAGTGTCTATCAGGAATTTGTTTGTGTTTGATTATTTCAGACACCCAATCTGCTGTGCAGGCATAACCACATAACATCCCACAGAAAGACAGGGATCAGATTTTCCAACATCTGAAAATGCTGTAAGTGCCTGGTGTGCCAAAGCTATGGTGTTCAGGGCTTGTGACATTCTCCTGGCGGGGATTGGAATTTTTCTGTCGCATGCACCAAGTTGCTGCAAGTTGGACCACCTTCTAGCTTGCGGCACTCCCAGTGGTCATATGAACGGAGCTTGTGCCATATATTTGACGCAGGCTGCAGTAATTTTGGGAAACTGTTGTAACTGCACCCAAGATTGAAGAATTATGTGTAGTTGCAGTGAAGGGGTTTGGTGCTCTGCTGAATCCTAAGTGCCATGGTGCAGGGCTTGCTGCAAGGACCTGCACCATACTTTGACAATCTGGCCTAGGGGATTCTGTTGGTAATTGTAAGACTACCAACTGAGAATTCATCTGTGCACAGTTTGCAATAACCAAATCAGATCCAAAAGCTGCACCCATAATACTGTGGTACAAGCCTTTCCTAGTACTTTTGGGGAAAGACTCACTAGGAACTTTCCATTTGATGAGTTTGTGAAACATGGGCTTCACAGTGTAGGGCACTAACATGCAGGATGCTGTTTCCTTGTATTTAAAGTTCAGCCAGGCCATTTGAACAATTCCAATCCGTTCTATGAAAGCACAAGTCCAATCTCACCCCCCAGCTTGAAGACTACGCAAAACTTTGTATACAAATAGATACTATAATAAACAAGCATTTGTCAATGCTGAATGTTTGTTTGCTGGTATTAGCATTGGAAATGCAGGAGTTAGACAGATGCAGAATAGGAATGGCAGTGAAGTACTGAAGTTCACACCAACCCTACCTCCATCCTGTAGAGATGGACAGGCATTGGGGTAAGTGTTTGGGTCATCGGCCATGACGGGCATGCCATGTCACATCACCCTATTCTGCAGACAGTGACACGTGTTGAGGTGTGCCTTAGGGTGTTTGGCTTTACAGTCACCGCATTCCATAAGGACATACAATGAAATGGGTGCAGCATAGGAGAAAGGGGTGAAGTCTGGGGCCGAAGAGTCCAAGGTACACCTCGATGCATGTCAGTGGCTGGAAGTGGGGGTGGGATGGCATGAGCAGTACAGTCGGCAATCCAAAGGCACACCCCAATGCCTGTCAGTCTGTACAGGGTAGGACGTTATGGTTAGAAACTCTAACGCCTCGGGTGTTTGTTGGTATTTATACTACAGATTTTCAACATGGCCTTTTTGTGACCCTATCTATGAAGAGTAGCAGTGTGATTATGTCAATGTGTCCCGAACATTGATTTCCAACAGCGACAGTGCCATTCTGCACCACATGAATGAAAACACAGATTAGGCAGGATGTGAAGAATGACAGCTGTACCATCCACAGGGAGGTGTGAAGAGATGGCAATGTTGAACAGCTGTACTGGGAATATAAAAAATGCTCGCACGTCCGAGCATATGGTACATTGAAACTGTGCAATGCATGCGCATTACACAGTCATTTTTATGGACATTCATCACCAGATTTTCAACATAGGCATTTTACGGCCTCTGCTAATGAACAGTATCACTGTGATTTTCTTAATGTGCCCCCGAACACTGATTTCCCACAGAGACCGCGCTATTCTGCGCTGCAAGTGCAAAAACACATTTTGGCCAGGATGTGAAAAATGACAGCTGTACTGTTCATAAGGAGGTGTGGAAAAATGATAATGTTGAAAATCTGGAGTGAACATAATACAAATGTGCGAAGTTATCAGCGTGACTGGAAACTGTGCAATGCACACTCGTAACACAGTCATTTTATGGACTTTCATCACCAAATTTTCAAATGGGTATTTTAGAGCCTCTGCTAATGAACCGTGTCACTGTGAGTTTAGTAATGTGTCCCAAACACTGATTTCCCACAGCGACCATGCTATTCTGCGCCAGAAGTGAAAACACACATTTCAGCCAGGATGTGAAAAATGACAGCTTTACTGTTCATAAGGAGGTACGGAAAAATGACAATGTTGAAAATATGGAGTGAAAATATTGTAAATGTGCAAAGTTACAAGCGTGCATGGACACTGCACAATGCATGCTCATAACATAGTCATTTTATAGACTTTTGTCACCAAATTTTCAACATAGGCATTTTAGGACGTCTGCTAATGAACAGTGTTACTGAGATTTTCTTCATGCATCCTGAACACTGAATTCCCACAGCGACCTCGCTATTCTGCGTTGGAAGTGTGAAAACATATTTTGGCCAGGATGTGAAAAATGACAGCTGTACTGTTCATAAGGAGGTGTGGGAAAATGGCAATGCTGAAAATCTGGAGTGAAAATATGCACAAATGCGGCTGAAAGGATGGAAACGCTGTGCAATGGACACTCATAACACAGTCATTTTATAGACTTTTTCACCAAATTTTCAACATGGGCATTTTAGGACATCTGCTAATGAACAGTGTCACTGTCATTTTAAGTATGTGTCCCAAACACAGATTTCCTACAGCGACCGTGCTATTCTGCGACACAAGTGCGAAAACACATTTCGCCAGGGATATGAAAATTACAGCTTTACTGTTCATAAGAAGGTGCAGAAAAATGGCATTGTTGAAAATCTGGACTGAAAATATTACAAATTAAATGAATTCTGAGCATCGTAGCAACTCATAGCATACGCTCATAAACAGTCATTTTGGTTTTTTACCAAATTTGCAACATACACTTTTTGAGAACGCACCTCATGAACACTGGCACTGTCTTTTTGTTGATCAGTCTCGAAAGGTGATTCCATGCAGTGACCGCAAAATCACCTTTCGGGACTGATTAACACCACGACAGTGACTGAATTCATGAGGAGGGGTCCCAAAAACCCCATGTTGAAAATTTGCTGCCAAAATTCCAAAAAATGCCTGAGATATGCAAAAAAGTTGAAAAAAAAACATTTATGCCATTATACAGCTTACTGGCATTTCCTCAGTTTGCAGTCGGCTTTGAAGAAGTGCAGGCGTGTTCTGTTCACCCGAAAATTGTCGCACCAGACTCTTGGAGGTAAGTATGGGGTGAGGGTGTGGGGAGGGAGGTGCACAGTGGAGGCGCTGGTTTTGGGAGGGGGCCAGGAGACTATGTAGGACCGTTTTTTACAGGTTTTACAAAAAAAACAATATGGGATGGTTTTTTTTCTTGCAGAGGCATTGGGCATGCTGGGGTGGGCTCCCAGTGTGCCACCTGAATATTTCTTTGGGGTGTAGCCGACAGGGATTGGGCACTCCTATTTGCACAAAAGTGGGGGGGCTGCAAGAGCTGAGGGGGATTGGGCACCCCCTCGGACTCTCTCGTTACTCTTTGGGGGGGCTGATGCTGATGGGGAGTGGGCTCCCCCATCGGCACATCAAACAAGGAGGGGGAACATACTGCCGATGGGGAGTGGGATCCCCCATCAGCAACTCAGATAGCACCGGGGATGGATGCAGATGGGGATGGGGCCCCCATCAGCAAAAACACACTTCTGTGGGGAGGGGCACATGCTGCCGAGGGAATTGGGCACCCCCTCGGCACTGGGGCTGGTTTGATATCATTTGTGAACACGGTGGCAAGGTGCCGCCGTGTTCACAAACAATATTACACTAGCAACATTCCGCTCAGCAATGATGGGTCACTCCCTCATTGTAGCAATTCGCTGATGCTGCAATGACGAGGTGGCCTGTGATTGCTGCGGTGAAACCGTTACAACTTGGTGCCACTTCTGGAAGTCAGTGTCATCAGCACACTGTGCCTCCATTGCTGAACATTGGCCAAGCCCCCAAATGCAATGCTTCTGTTGGCTGCCTCACTGCCGTGCCTCCCGAACCCGCTTCTCTCCTAAGCTGTCACATAATATTTCTTGTGCATGCATGCAAGCAAACATAAAAAATGAATGGATGTACCATGCCAAACCCCCAGATTCAAAAGATTTATATGTGACTTCCCTTTTAACTGGATTCAGATGACTGCTACATAAGGACTGAAAAAAAGCACTGTACAGCCTCGTCTCTAGTGATAATGGTGCAGGAAAAGTATAACTACCATATAAAAAAAATGGGCAGCAGAAGCAATTTTATCAAAAAAAAGAATTTTCTTTTAGAGGGTTGGTTACATTTTTATTTTCAAATAACCATGCCAGCAGTCTGAAGACAGTCTTCCCACTTTATAAGGGCTATATGTCCAGCTCCACATTGGATGACCAAAATATGAATGGCCTCCGTAGTAATCTTTATAGTAGCAAATGTATTGTCAGTCAAAGGAGGGGCCTTTCCAACCGCAATACTTACACATTGATCATAATTCATTTTTGACCCTGAGACCACTGCAAAGGAATCCAAATGTTCAATCATAGAATATTGTGACATGCTACTCTGTAAACCCAACACCACATCATTCACAGAGGGCAAAACGTTAAGTGGGGCTATCATCTGTAAAGTGCTACTCTGTAAAACCATCATTCACAGAGGCCAAAACGATAAGCGGGGGAATAATCTGTGAAGTGCTACTCTGTAAACCCAACACCACCTCATTCACAGAGGCCAAAACAGTGAGGAGGGGGGATCATCTGTGAAGTGCTACTCTGTAAAACCAACACCACATCATTCACAGAGGATAAAACATTAGGGGGTATCATATGTGAAGTGCTGCTCTGTAAATCCAACACCACTTCATTCAAAGAGGTCAAAATGTTAAGAGGGCTATTATCTGTGAAGTGCTACTCTGTAAACCCAGCACCACCTCATTCACAGAGGCCAAAATGGTAAGTGGAGGGGATCATCTGTGAAGTGCTACTCTGTAAAACCAACACAACATCATTCACGGAGGCTAAAATGGTAAGTGGGGCTATCATCTGTGAAGTGCTACTCTGTAAACCCAGCATCACATCATTTACAAAGCCAAAACGTTAAGCGGGGTATCAGCTGCGAAGTGCTACTCCGTAAACCCAACACCACCTCATTCACAGTAGCCAAAACGTTAAGCGGGGGTATCATCTGTGAAGTGCTGCTCTGTAAACCCAACACCGTATCATTCACAGAGGTCAAAACGTTAAGCGGGAGTATCATCTGTGAAGTGCTACTCTGTAAAACCAACACCACATCATTCACAGAGGCCAAAACAATAAGTGGGGGTATGATCTGTGAAGTACTACTCCGTAAAACCAACACAACATCATTCACAGGGGTCAAAATGTTAAACAGGGTTTTATTATCTGTAAAGTGCTACTCTGTTAACCCAACACCACATCATTCACTGAGTCCAAAACGGTAAGTGCGGGTATCGTCTGTGAAGTGTTACTCTGTAAAACTAACACCTCATCATTCACAGAGGACAAAACATTAAGTGGTAGGGCACAGGTGCATATGGGCAAATCAGGTAGCGTGACACATCAGCAGTTCTTTTTAAAGTTTCAATTTTATTTCCATTTTTCTATAATTGCTTACAGCAGGACATGTTTAATACAACAGACTAGTTTGACAGCTTATTCTTAATTGTAGCACAGAAAATAAACATTTTCTCACTCCTTAGAGCATTTTATCACAGCTCCCTGGAGTTTACCTCCAGACCCAAAATCAATCTGAATACCTATGCTAAATGTTCGGCTGTTATACAATGCAGGGGTCAGGTGATGTCATAACTCCACCCCTGTACTTTATTTCAAACATTATATCTTTATCTACAATATTTTTATTTTATTTAATATATATAAACATCTTACAATTAACATAACATCCTACTTATATTATCTAAAGTGAATTACACTCTTTCTGTGGGGTTTTAATACATTATTTGGCCCCAGGTAGCACCACCCCTTCTTACACAGCATAAAAAATTGTGAAAACGGCCGGACAGCTCTTAAGTGCAAGCTGCAGCTGAAAGTGGATGAACTCCAAGCTTCTGAAATGCCCAAAGACACAGAAAAAAACCCGTTTTGTGACAGGCTTAGAAACAATACCAAACCAGAGAAATTCATTTCCAGAGAGTATGTAGAGCTGTCGTTAATGTTTTCCAAAAGACAATACTGAATTTAAACCAAACTAGAAGGCTAAATGCCTTCATGACTGTGCGCACATTTGAGCAGGAACAGGCGCTCATATACTCACAGTCGCGAAGGAGCTCAGCGGCAATTTTATACAGGGAAAGCCGCTTTTCCTGAGAGTTCTTTTCAGGAGGGCAGAATGGGGGACAGGGGAGAGAACCAGAAGGTCCTCTAAGATTTGTAAAACTGTACAGAGCACAAGCAAGCCCTCAAAGGTACAGCAGAAAAAGAAACAGGGCTGAAACCGAACGTTTACATAGCTTCCTGCAACAGATTTCACAGAGGGCTGTTTCCTCACAAAATCCCTCATAATAAACATACAAGCAGGCATTTAACGGGGGGGGGGGGGAGCCTGTGAAGCTGGAGACAGCTCTATACACTCTTCTAATAGGGAAAACAAATTCTTTTTCCTATAAGGAGCATGACACCAGCTCCAAGCCCACAAACATAAAAGGACAGCACAGGGGAAATTCTAATCATTATTATAAAACTTACCCATTTCCCGACGGCTGATATTTCAGCCTATCAGTATATATTCAATTTGTAGCCTCACAGCATTTTATTTATTTCCCTCACAGACCATTTTCTACTACTTTAAACTACTTCTGAAATGCAACAATAGACAAAGTGCTTGTTTCTTTTCTTTCAAAAAGACAAACGCTAACTTTTACTTTTAATCCAAGAAGGGTGGGGGGCCACAGCGGAAAACCATTAAGAAATTCTACTTCTTTATAACACAATCCAATGCTTATTTGAACATTTCCAGAGCAACAGATAAAGACACAAAAGCATTGTTAGTTTCTTAACTGTTTTTAACAATAAATCCTTCACCCATGTATATAAGTTTTGATACGCTAGTGTGCAGGGTTTAAACAAGCTTAAGGCGCAGCTGGTAACCTCCCTAGTTCTGATAATTGAGGGACCATTATCTACTGACCCTAAAATTATTAACTGTACACTAACCAGATATCCTGAAAGAGGCAATACGCCCCATTTTATTTTTAATTCAAGCATTGCCCCTAGATGGCGGCTACTTTTTAAACTAAACTAACTGGAGCACTCAAAATGCAGCAACTGAAAATTAGCACAGCTGAATATACAGCCTGACTGTGCGGCGATGAGCACAATCACAGCACCCTTTTTGGCCGCAGCCAGCAGGACAAAGGCAATCTGAGTATACGCTTGGAAAGCAAACAAGAAACCCCAACCATGGCCATCTAGCATTTGTAGACTAGCCAAATCTCTTACTCCTTCAGATACCTTTTATTACTTTCAAAATCCCAAATAAAGGAAATACATACAGAATTCCAGGGTCCCTCCAACCCTTCACAGAGGCACTCTGTGACACGGGGGTATGATCTTTGAGGTGCTACTCTGTAAACCCAACACCACATCATTGACAGAGATCAAAATGTTATGCGGGGGTATCATCCGTTAAGTGCTACTCTGTATAACCAACACCACATCATTCACAGAGGCCAAAATGTTATGCGGGGATATCATCCGTTAAGTGCTACTCTGTATAACCAACACCACATCATTCACAGAGGCCAAAATGTTAAGTGGGGGAATCATCTATGAAGTGCTACTCTGTAAAACCTACACCACATCATTCACAGAGGCCAAAACGATAAGCGGGGGTATCATCTGTGAAGTGCTACTCTGTAAATCCAACACCACATCATTCACAGAGGCCAAAACATTAAGAGGGGGCATCATCTGTGAAGTGCTGCTCTGTAAACCCGACACCACCTCATTCACAGAGGCCAAAATGGTAAGCACGGGGATCATCTGTGAAGTGCTTCTCTGTAAAACCAATACCACATCATTCACAGAGGTCAAAACGGAAGCCGGGGTATTATCTGTGAAGTGCTACTCTGTAAACCCATCACCACATCGTTCACAGAGGTCAAAACGTTAAGCAGGGGTATCATCTGAGTAACTTGTATACTATGGATTCTATAGTCAGCCTGAATATATCTTAAAAACAGATCAATGCTGTATGCATAAAGCAATGGGCAAAGCAGATAATCTTGTCTAACTCCTCTTCATATTGTCACTAAACATCTGGACCAACCATTCAGAATAGGTTGCAGCTAAGCATGTGACTAAAACCCAAGTAATAAACCGGTCAGGGATACCATAACACCATAACTCGATAAGGTAAAAAGGTTGTCATGCAAAAGACAATCACATGCTTTTTCCTGATCAAGGCTCAATATGAAATTATCAACCAAGCCTTTGTGGCCCTGGAAAAATAGTTTTCTAAGAAGGTTTAAATAACCTGAATCCATCTATTAGGAACAGAACAAGCTTGAGCAGGATTAATTTATCTGACACAGCAGCCAATCTACATACCAATAGTTCCCCCCAAATTTTAAAGTCTGAATTCAACAAACTAAGAGGTCTCCAACTTTGTAGCAGTAACTTGTCACTTTTCTAATGCAAAAAAAAATGAAATGTGCTCCTGTCATAGAGTAATGAGTGAGTATCAGGAATACAATTACACAAAGGCACTAAAAGCAGAACCAGATCCCACATAAAAGTTTATAAAATTCCAAACTAGGGCCATTGGATCCAGGAGAAGTAATATTACTTAAAGATTTACTAGCAGACATGACTTCTGCCTCTACAATCATGGGTTTATGTGATAACGGTAAATGCCTAAAGCTGATTACCATTATCACGCAGTCAGAGTACTGAGAGCATTTTCGGCACTCTGACAACCCCAGCGCATCAGGACAATGGCCCCAGGACAGTTTTTTACTGCTTTCTGTGGGGGGGGCTTTGCCCCCCCTCGTGGAGAGCTTCGCCCCCTGCACCCCCCTACTTAAGGATTCTCAACTCCAGGGGGATGCATGTCGGGGGTGGTGAAAGTAGTAAAAAAAAATAAAGGTTTGGGCCGGGCACAATAAAATTGCACCAGTGCCCAGACATGAACCTGGTACCTTACTCTCCTCAACCACTAGCCAACCTCCAATGCCACGATGCAGCTCGGCCAGCAACCACAGCACCACCCCCTACAGCCTCTCCACCACCTCCCTGCCTACACTCGCCTTGCGCTCGCTCCCACCCCCCCATGAGAGGATCGTGCCGGGAAGGAGTCGCCATTATGGATGGCACCCTTCCTCATGTGCCCACCTCATGGGTTACCTATAATCATGTATAAGTCAAGACTTTTCAGTGTCACTCCATGGTGGAACTTGGAAATGGGAAAAAAAGCCTGGGCAAGGAAGCCTAGGTAATGGAGTACCAAAGGTTTGTGTCATGAAAGTATTAATGACCGAGAGCATTCCTGGAACAGTATCTGCAACAGTTCCTACTGTACTGCGTAATGCAGAAAATATATTTTTGTCAACTGTATGTTTACAATCCTTGAAAGGGTCAAATGTTTGTTTTCTATTTTGTGTACCAAATTTCATTTCATGGTGCAAAGAGGTAGCCCTCTTATACTGTAAAACAAATATATATTTTAAATTACTGATTTGAGATCTATAATCAGTGTGATTAGTACCTCATTTTGATATCAGGTGTGACCTGGGAGCACAAGGAAGTTAAGTGACTAGCTCAGGATCACACAGTATGCAAGAGGGGGCTGTGAGATTCAAACCCAGATTTTCAGGTTTGCAGCTCAGATCTTTAAACCACTGTACTATGCTGCCTCCTCATGGTATGTAAAGAAATTTGAATGGCCTTAAATAGGGCTACTTTTTGTGCTTTAGTTTCTGGAGCATAAAGAGAGACAAGTCTCAACTTACAGCAGTAGGAGTGTACTGAATGTCCAACAGAAAAACTCTTCCCATGTCACTGTCTATCAGTCTAGTAACTTTTAAATGCACATTATTAACCAAAATGGTGTACACCCCCGACATCGACATTTCAACTGCGGAGTCCCCTACAGTGAGAACAGCGCCATGTTGCTGTAGGGAAAATGCTGGAACCTGGCACCCCCCCCAAATCAGCTCCGACTCAGAGTTGAGAATTCTAAGTGGGGGGCACAGACCCCTCTGTGGAGGGTTGGGAAGGTGAAGCCCCCTGAAGAAAACGCTTGTGTCATTTGAAAACCAGCAGCCGACTGCAAAATGCAGTCGACCTGCTGGTTTCGCTGTCAGGTCCTTTGACAAATATTTTATTGGCGACCCGTCGTGGATCCAAACAAAACTCCAATGCCATCACACATGGATTCCCTAATTGAGGAACCTTCAGGATCCTTTTTCTCGTCACTCTGTGAGGTATGTAAAGAAGGTTGAATGGCCTTAAATAGGGCTACTCTTTGAGCTTTAGTTTGTAGAGCATAAAGAGAGACATAGAAACATAACATAGAAACATAGAAGTTGACGGCAGATAAGGACCGCTTGGCCCACCCAGTCTGCCCATTTCCCTACCTATTGGATAAGCTGCATATCCTAGTTAACCAGCAGCCTACTTCTTCCTACCCCCCTCCCCCCAGAATTGCCTTATGGCTGTCCCATGCATGCTTGAATTCAACCACTGTTTTTGACTCCACAACCTCCTCTGGAAGGCCGCTCCATGCATCCACAACCCTCTCTGTGAAAAATGCTTCAATTACCTCTGAGCCACCCCTCTATCTTCAAATTGTGCCCCCTTGTTCTTGCACACCTCTTTTTTTGAAAGATGCTACCCTCTTGGACTTTGCTGAGTCCCTTGAGGTACTTGAAAGTTTCTATCATTTCCCCCCACTTCCTCCTTTCTTCAAGGCTATACATATTAAGCTCCTTTAGTCTCTCTTCATATGTCTTCTGGTGCAGACCCTGCACCATTTTAGTTCCCCTCCTCCGGACAGCTTCCATCTTGTCTATGTCCTTGAGGAGATTGGGTCTCCAGAACTCAACTCTTTCTACAAGTCTCAACCTACAGCAGTAGGAGTGTACTGAATGTCCAACAGAAAAACCCCTTCCCAGGTCAATGTCTATCAGTCTGGTAACTTTCAAATGTGCATTATTAAACAAAATGGTATACACCCCCGACATCGACATTTCAACAGCGGAGTCCCCTACAGCGACAACAGTGCCATGTCACTGTAGGGAAAATGCTGGAACCTGGCACTGTCTGTCGGGGGTCCTGCAACCCCTGAATCAGCTCCCACTCTGAGCTAAGAATCCTAAGGGGGTGGTGGGTTGGGGAGAAACTCTGAAGCAAACACTTCAGGTCATTTGAAATCGCAGCCGACTGCAAAATGCAGTCCACCTGCTGGTTTTGCTGTCGGGTTGTTCAACAAATATTCTGTCGATGACCCATCATGGAGCCAAGCAAAACCCCAATACCATCGCACATGGATTCCCTAATTGACCAGAAGGTGGCACCTTTAAGTCACAAGTTGGTGGCTTGTGAAATCTCATAACTGACTTTTCAGCCTAATGTATTATAGCAAAAAAATATCATTATGAAAAGTGGCACGTTCAGAAAATGCAGCCAATCTTTTTTTACGGCTCTTAAAACTATTCACATTCCATATGAACAATGATAAACAAGACATTAGACTAAAAGATCATGAGAGCAGACATCAAGTCACCTGAGACCTGGTTTCCATTTTTTCTGTTCCCTAATGGCAGACTCCTCCTAGTCAGAAGGAAAGTCCTTCAAAGAAGATGCAATAGAGGAACCTTCAGAATCCTTTTTCTCATCACTATCTGTGAGGAATGTAAAGAAGGTTGACTGGCCTTAAATTGGGCTACTCTTTGAGCTTTAGTTTGTGGAGCATAAAGAGAGACAAGTCTCAACCTACAGCAGTAGGCGTGTACTGAATGTCCAACAGAAAAGCCCTTACTGGACATCACGTGATGGCAGCCTAACGAGCAACAGCTAGCTCCCACTGCTCCGCATCCCTCCTGAGTATTCCCACTGAAAATCAACCTTCCTAACTTGAATTTTAGCTGGAAAAGACTTTTCTACCAATCCTGCAGCTAGAGTGACAAAGAAAATATCGAGAAGCAGGAGGTATACATGCATAAGGTGCCTCTGCACCACTCGCCTCCCCCACTCCAGAGAAAGACAAGGCTGCAAAATGGCCTAAGCAGCAACCAGCCGCTAGTGGTAAAACTTCAGCGGGGACATCGGCGCTCGCTGAGGAACGCTTTCTGGAGATAATGCAGCCCCTCCAGAGCTCCATTGCAGCTATATCTAACAAGCTGCATCAGGTACATGCTTCGATGGATTCTCTGACCTTACGAGTGTCGGATTTAGAGGCATGTATAATTTCCTTGGAAAAGAGACAAAACAAAGCTGAACTAGAGCGTAGCAGTGTGGCAAAGAGATTTAAAAGAATGGAGGAGAAACTGGAGGATCTTGAGGGCAGAAGCCGACGAAATAACCTGCTTATTCTCGGGATCCCTGAAAGAGAAAAGGGTAACTCTCCAATTTTATTTGTGCAGAAACTCTGTGAAAAGATAGCTGGGCCCTCTCCTAATGGTACAACATACACAATCAAGAGCGCTCACAGAGCCTTATGTCCTATGCCAGCCCCCGGGTCACCTCCCAGACCCCTGATCTTCAAACTGTTCAATGTCCTTGATAAGCAGCACATCTTGGCCCACATCAAAACAATGCAAGAAGTGCAGTGGGAGGGCAGGAAAATACAAATTACTCATTATTTACCACAGTCGGTCAGAATGAAGAGACAAGATCTGCACCCGTTAGTGTCTAAACTAATAGCAGCTGGGAAACAGTTTTGGGTTCGATACCCAGCCATCCTACAAGTAAGAATTCAGGATCAATGGCATGCTTTTGACATGCAGAAACAAGCACACTTGAACTTAAGAAGTTACTTCCTGACTTGTTTAAATGAATGGGCCATTCGTCTGGTGGTTAAGAGTTATCCCTCGGTCTACTAAAACTGCAAGATAACTAGAACCGAGTTCTTTCCTGGAGAATTTTACTGAAGACAGTACTTGCTTAGTAACCAGTGGGAACCAGGGATCTCCTTGCTACATAGATACTCACTAGGCCCAGAGCTTTCAAGGGCCTAGATTATATTCGTGGTTCAGAAGAACTGACTTACCAGTAAAATACCCCTGGGCTTTGCTACGAGACGGGATCTTTGCTCGTTTGCTTGAACTTATTTAGTTCACATCTCCATGGACATGTTAAATTATTTAATTTTTCTCTTTTATGAGTGCTAACTCAGGTGGGGAACTTTAAGTGAAATTAAGGTCTGCTTTTTTGCTTTTCTTTCCCACTGAATGACTCGTTTGGATTACTTAATACCAGACACTACAGTTTTACTGCTGCATTTTTAATTTCTCCTAATAACGGATTATTACTCACACATTATTAGGTAGCCCTCTCAGAGGGAGTGGTAGCCACACATCTTGAATGCATAGTCAAAATATTATCCGCAGTACCAATTCTGTTTACCCCTTAGTAGACTACTTCTGATTCTTATAGTATTCTTATAAGTGTTATAAGTACTGAATATAACAACATAATTCTTTAGATAGAAGTTTATTGGGGGGAATGTTGGGGAATGGGGGGAAGGTAAAGTTGTATCAATGGGGTGCAAATTAATATCACCTGGTAGTATATTTAGTAGGTATGGTTGGTAGACCTGGGGGGGAAGTGTTTACTGTAGTTTTTCTTATTAGTGATTGAAGTGGAATCTGGGTCTTATAGCTTAATGGGGAAATTTAATAATAGAAATGAGGGGGGTGGAGATGTGCCAGACCTTTTTTCTTCCTTTTTTTATTTGCAGCGATCTAACTGTTATGTATTTAGGACTGTATCTTCTAAAACTATGCTTCCTAATAGTACTCCTATTCGAGATATTATAATGGGGGGCCCTTATAATAGTATAACTTAGAATATCCGAGGTGCTCAAGACAGGTGTAAGCGACAAATGATTCTAAAACATTTATCCCAACTACACGTTGTAATTGTGTGCCTACAAGAGACACACCTACAGAAGGAAGACATCTTCCTTCTGTGTAGAAACTGGGTAGGGCAAGCCTATGGAGCTAGTATTTCCACCAACCGAGAGGGGGGGTAGCCATACTCCTTGCCAAAACAATCCCTTTTAAGTTGAGCAAAGAAATATGGGATCCAAGAGGTAGATATGTGCAATTGCATGGTACACTGCAGTCCCAGTCAATCCTGATAGGGTCTGTTTATGGCCCCAATACAGACTCACCCCTTTTTTTCACACCTCCTTAACCTGATTACCCCTTTTTCACAAGAGGCCATATTTATGGGAGGAGATTGGAACTTAACACCCCAGACCCGATTAGATCGATCTGATGCCAAAAGACTTGGAGTTTCTCCAGCCCAAAGAGCACTCAGAGATCTTATGACTGGAATGGGAAAATTGGATATATGGAGAATACTACACCCCACAGATAAATCTTATACCTTTTTCTCCATTCCCCACCATACATGTTCTAGGCTTGACTATTTTTTGATTAGTTCCTTTCTGCTTCCAGGAATAATAGATAGCCAAATTCAAGCTACAGTAATCTCAGACCATTCACCTGTTTCGATTTCCTATATCTTAGGCCCTGGCATATGAAGAGACTCCCTATGGTGCCTGAACAATCAATTGCTTAAATCCCCAACTATCCTATCGCATATTAAAGAATCTGTCTCCCAATTTCTCATATCTGATAGAGACTCAGTTACCAGACTTGATATTATATGGGCGGCCTTTAAATGTGCACTGCGTGGCAAATGTATTCACCTCACTTCCACTAGGGCCAGACAATTTAAAACTAAAGTTGAGGGTCTGTTGAGGGATATTAAGGCCATTGAAAAAAACATTAGCTGTCATTCCCTTGAGGAGGCTGGGACTAAATTACATATCTCAAATGCCCAATTTTATGATTTAATGTCCCAGAAAGTGGAACTAGCACTACAGCGAACTAAATTTAAAACCTAGAGTCAGGTGAAAGGGCAGGCAAACTGTTAGCTATCCGAATCAAACAAACGGAGATGAATCACTGCATACCAAGCTTACAAGTAACTGATCAGGATCCCACTGCCACGCATTCCCTACAAATTTCAGCTATCTTTAAGTCATATTTCCAGGAGTCATATTTTGTATCCGGAGAAGGTAAGGCCACCCATTATGACATACTTGATTATCTAGATAGAATTAAACTCCTGCAACTTCCCCCCAACTTGACAGCCCTCCTGGGCTCACCCATTCAGATTATGGAAGTTGAAAATGTGATTAATCAACTCCCCCTAGATAAATCCCCAGGCCCTGATGGACTTACAAATAACCTGTTTAAATCTTGTATTCACGATTTGGCTCCTTTTTTGACAGAAGTATATAATTACTGGTTTCTCAGTGGATTTTCTGAACAATATTTTCAGGAAGTTGTTATTACATTAATACCTAAACCTGGTAGGAACCCCCTCTGTCTGGAAAAGTATCATCCCATTTCACTTTTAAACTCTGATATTAAGATACTTGCAAAGGTACTTGTTAACAGGTTAAATCCCCTTATGAACTTTTTAATTCGTCCTGAACAAATCGGTTTTATGGTGGGTAGATGTTCTAGCGATCATACACGCTGCTTATTGCATTTACTTTCTTTCATCAATCACTCAGACATTCCTGCTACTTTGATTTCATTAGATGCCGGAAAAAGCATTTGATCGAGTTTCATGGGACTTCCTATTTTTAGCTCTAGACAAATTTGGCTTCGTTAACAATTTTATTAAATGGGTACAACTTCTTTACAATGCCCCTGCCGCCTGTGTCTGGTGCAATGGTCTTCTATCTGAATCCCTTTTATTACAACGTGGCACCAGACAAGGCTGTCTCCTCTTCCCCCTTACTTTTAACATATACTTAGAGCCATTTATTCGGAAGTTAATAGCTTCACCGGTGCTCCAGGGTATACAGAGAGGTACTGCTCAGCATCTTATTTCTGCTTATGCAGATGATTTATTACGCCCAGAAAATCCAGTTACTGGGGTGCCTGCCTTACTTAGAGAAATTTACCTTTTCTCCTAAGTTTCTTTTTATAAACTGTGAAGGAAAAAACTACAATGACAATGTTGTAGAAATAGCAGTACCTAGAACCTCCACAAGATGGCGGCGAAAGTGAAACTTAAGAAGGTAAAATGGTGGAGAAAATGAAACCTAAGACAAGCATTTCCCTGAAGTCATGTTTTTCTTCATGTAACGAAATGCCAACCCACTGCAGCAAATTGTAGCCAATAGAAAATGACAAGCAACAGTGTAATGTAAGCTTTGTGCAACTGTGAACTTGTGGAGTTCTGCTTGAGTTTGTGTTCTATGATGAATTACCGTATGCATATGTATTAAAACTTTCTTTTCACTATATGCAGTGTTCCTGAGCCTGATTTTAAACAAGTGTAGAAGGATATATATTTTTTTCCACTACAATTTTGGCATAGTTGGCAGGATTAGCATGGACTGGACCCGGAGTAGTCCCGGTCGGGAACGAAGCCCTAAGACTTCTGGTGAAAGTACCGAAAATGAGGGAAATCCACCTCTGGTGTTAAAATATGGCAAGCGGAGCCAGGGAGGGACCGTCCCCAATCGCAGAGGATTCTCTTCGGACCCAGACGGCGCTAATCACTGTAAGTACCTGCACTCAGGCCACAGCATGTAATGAAAAAAAAGAAAAATTGCTTGTATAAGTTGTAATTTGATATCAGGATAGTTTGAGCCTGAAAAAGTGGCAAAAGTAACTATTAGTCTGAGCCTGAAAAAGTGGCAAAAGTAACTATTAGTCTGAGCCTGAAAAAGTGGCAAAAGTGACTAGGCGCCATAAGATAGGTTAGGTTAAGAGTAAACAAGGGAGTTTGAGTCTGCCTAGGAAAAGAACTTTGGGGGGACAAAAGAGCCTTTAAGTAGGTTGAGCACCCTCCTATGAGAGGAGTTAAAACTAAGCAGGAGATAGGGCAAGTCAAAAGTAACTCCCAAAGTTTGAAACCGACCAAGCAAGTGAAAAAAAAGGAAAAAAAAAAAAACGTAAAGTTTGCAAGACATGACACGCCACCTCCCTATAGACCCCCGCCACAAGCACCACCAGCTCCCTCACCACAGGCTGCTCCCTCTTTATCCAGATCCACCACAACAGCCGGACCCCATGCCAGCCCAGGCACCACATCAGGTGCAAGTGCCCCTCATAGATTTGTAACCACCCCCAGTAGACCCCTGCCATTGCAGCCCCAGCCACTGAGAGGGGGAGGAAACCCATTTTTGCCAGACCTATCCCCTCAGCAACAACAGGCTTCTGTGCCGGCACCAGCCCCTCCCCAGTTTACTCCACTACAGGGTCCGGGCTGGCTCCCAACTTGGTTTCCCGGGTCTACCCCCATGGGAGTAAACCCCCCAAGCACAGAAGTAAAGGGGGCAGGAGTGGGAAGCCATTTATCAATTAAGACCCCGACAGGTGGTAGCACAAATGCCTCTAATACAGTATCCCAACCCGAATGTGGCAGCAGTGGCACAGACTCCCTATATAGAGGTAAACAGACCATGGAATCCAGATGAGCTTCAGGAGGCTCTAAAGGACATTCCTAAGCCATGAGATAATATTGAAGAATATGAAAAGGAATTAAGAAACCTGACTCATATGTATAAACTTTCCACAACCGAAGTAGAGGAGTGTTTTAGGTGCACATTAAAGGGTGTCTGGGACGAGGTAAAAGGCAACTGGGATTCGGGAAAAAATTATAAGGAAATAAATGACCAAGTAAATGCAGTGTTCATGGCCCTGAGACAGAAATTCAAAAAAGGTAACAGATTGGCCCCGAATAAAGAACACCAAGCAAGGACCACATGAGTCAGTGCAGGAGTACAAGGAGAGACTTGAGACCATGTTTAAACAGTACTCTGGTATTGACAGAGGCAATCCCGCATACGAGCACCAGCTTGGAATGGTGTTCTGCTCAGGACTGAGAGAGCAAATAAGAACTGGGGTCACAACAGTGTGTATAGGTTGGGAAATGAAGACAATGGCAGAAATCATGCCTTTTGCTGAACGTGCTGAGAGACAGCAGCGTGAGACCAAAGAGAAAACCAAGGAGAAGTTAGAAAAGGCTCAGTTAATGTACTTTGAGGGAGGAGGCAAGGGAGGAAGAGGTGGAAAAGGAGGAAGGGGAAAAGGACGAGGACGCAGGGCACAGGGAAGACCCCAGCAGAGAGAAGGAGCAGAGCAGGGTGACTACGCAAATTATACCTGTTATACTTGTGGAGATCGAGGCCACATAGCCCGTAACTGCCCAAATAACCAAGGACAAACAGCCCAACCATATCCACCACCCTCTCCTCCCCAGAGGGCCCGTGATTATGATCAACAACAGGATCAACAGTGGAGTGCTGACAGCTAGGAATTAATGGAACAGCACCAGATACTTCTGACCGCCTCGCAGCACCCTAGCGATGAACCAAAAATGACACTGTTAGTAAATGGCAAAAAACTTTCTTTCCTCATAGACATGGGTGCCTCAATGTCTGTGATCAGAAACACCGACATAAAACTAAGACCAACAGAGAAGACTATTGAAACTGTGGGAGCCTCAGGGGTTGTAATGCATGAAAAATTAATCCAGCCACTGGAAGTAAAATGTAAGGAAGTGGTCATACAGCATTCCTTTCTGTATAGCGGAGTCTGCCCTGTGAACCTCATGGGAAGGGATCTCCTGGCCAAGCTCAATGCCCACATAATCTGTACAAAGGGGTTGGAACTTAAGTCCCAAGTAGCCGGGTTGTATCCCTTAGCTGCCATGGGTAGTAGCGATTGGCAGTACTGCTGGAAGTTGACAGCAGAAACAGAGAAAGAGTGGCTGTTGGGCTGGGCAGAGGCTATTACACATACCCTACAGGTACAGACAGATCTGCATTGCACCACACACTACTCGATAGGGACAAGAGACAGCGAGTACGAATGTGGGGAGTGGGGAAGACAGCCAGTGGAGCAGAACATATACATTTCTGAAATATGTGGCTGAAGAGAGCTGCGCAGCAGCGGTGGAGTTAAGCCAAAAACAACAGAAGGTGTTCCAAGTTCCAGGTCATACCCACACATATCACTGGCTAGGATCCTCCATTTCCTGGAAGGAGTTGGGGCCATGGATAGAGTATGTGAGACAGGTGGATGACTGGGTGTGTCAGGAGACAAGTGGACATCAGAAAAGGAAGGTGTGCAAAATATGTAATAAAAATGAAGGTAACAGTGCAAGTAGAAGAGAGGGAAGTGAAAATAGAAAGAGAGGAGGCGAGTGAGGAGAAGGACCAACAATCAGAGACACTAAATTGGGTTAAGGAAATACCCACACATCTGTGGGCGACATCAAAATATGATGTGGGGTTAATAAAAAATGCGCAGCCCCTGTCAGTGAAACCAAAGTCCTCCTTTAGGCCACATAAGCACCAATACCCATTGGGAAAAGAAGCAGAGGAAGGCATAGCCCCAGTCCATGCGGCACTGGTAGAAAGGGGGGTAATTGTTCCATGCCCTTATGCCACAGTGAATACCCCCATATTGTCTGTGAAAAAAGCAACCAGAATGTATAGGTTTGTGCAAGATCTTAGGGCAGTAAATGAGGCAGTTCACGTGAGAATCCCCGTAGTTCCAAATCCAATAACCATATTGTCGTCCGTACCACATGATAACTGCTATTTTACTGTAATAGACCTGGCAAACGCTTTTTTAGTATCACCGTGGAACCAGACAGCCAAGAATGGTTTGCTTTTACATACAAGGGCAAGAAGTGGACGTGGACCCGCATGCCACAGGGATGTGCGGAATCCCCGGCAGTGTTCTCAGCCCAAATAAGCGACAATCTGTCTGCCTTTGTGCCCCCATTGGGCAGCACCCCAGGTTTAAGAATATGTGGAGAGATGTATTAAGGAAAAGTCTCTCAAACAAGCAAGGGCAACTGCCATTTGCCCTTGTAATTTGTGCTTGCTATAAGTATATACTGTTAGAGCCGATAATGGCTTTCACAGTTCAGGCTGCTTTTAGTAGAAAAGCAGCGGCTGATTAAGTAACGTTAGATAAGCAACATTTAGAGAAAGAAAATAAACTACTGTGAATGTACGCACAGTAGGTATGACTACAGATGGGATTATTTGAAAATCCTCCCCCCCCCATGTTGCCTATCTGTGTAGTTTCAAGTTTTTTTGTATCAATTTCAAGTTCCCCTGCCTCCTATAGAGGCTGAAACATTTGATCCCAAACCCAGGTACTGGGGACCTCCACCAGATGGATCTCAACCTAGTACCTGGTACTGTTAGAGATTTTTTTTGTTTTGTTTTTAAACTGCAAACCACAGCTCTGGAAAAAGACTTGGTTTGGCAGGTTACTAAAATGGCCAAAAGAAAACCTTTGAAAGGGTTAATAGCTGCAGCGTTTGGAAATTATCATGAAGGTCCTGCAGTCGGTTTTCTCAATCGGACCAGTGTATCAGAAAAGAAAAAGAAAAATACCTTGGTAAGTCTGAATTTTTTTTATTATTTTAAAGTTTTTTATGTCTGTCTGTTTTATTTCTGTGATACATATACTAAACAAGGCAATGCTCCATCTCTCTTGTGCATATTTTCCAGCGTATATCTGTGTTCTGTAATTATGTTCTGTTGTCAAGGTTGCGAGATAGGATTGACTGCCTTCAGTGCACAACATGTTACAGTAAAAAAAAAGAAGAAGCTTCTTTGCCTCATATCTGACTGTTTTAATTGGTTTTATTTTTAATAAAACATTTCTGCTGCCTAGATAGGGTCAGTGAAGAACTTTTGTATGTAGTTGCTGGAGCAGGTAGTGTTGAAGGTGAAGAGATATGACGTCATAGATTGCAATGTGCAGAAAGATTTGTAGTTTACAAGCAATGTGCCAAGCCACTGCTAGGTGAAAATGTAACGTGTTAACAGCTATGAATGGCTTTATCATACTTTTAGTTAAAACCAGAAACTTTTTGCAAAATGGCAGAGTGCCATATTTTGGCTACGCGCCAAAGGTGTAACCATGTTATACTAGATGTGTTCACTTACAGATGGTGTGTTGTGCTGTATTTTAAAGGAGTTGGAAGGTGTTTAAAATTTTTTTTGTTCTGAAAAGATTTGGCATGGAGATATGTATAAATGTGTTGGTTTAAAAAAATTGTCAGTGTTACAAGACAGGCAGGAGGCAGCACATATATCTAAAACACGTACAGTTTTCTAATGAAACTATGGGCATTACCTCAGCAAATTGGTGTCAAATGATGTCAGTCTTATTTTCTGTTAAGCATTTCTTTTTGCGTATGTGTACTGTCTTGGCCAGCAGTTTTATTGTGTGCTCTGTTATTATTTAAAAATATTTTAAGATCAGTAGTGCTCAAGGACACTACAAAAATAACTGGGTTTAAATGACCCTTGCATGCACACTGTGACCTTTTGCACATTATTTGACCTTCTTGTGTTTCAACATTTTATGTTACTACCAGTTCAAACTAGATGTGTATTCCATACCTAAAGCACAACTTTTCACACAAAATGTATGTTTTCATGTAAGCACACCAAGAGTGAACCATGTAGTTTGTAGTCAGTGTCAGTGGCTCAGTAGGTAGCACACTCGCCTCTGAGGCCAGGAGATCAGAGGTCTGTGGGTTCAGTTCCCACATCTGGCACTTGGGTTAATATCCCAGTACTGACACTGTAGTGCAGCATGAGAGGGGTGCTGCACTTCTGAGGTGCCGTCCTTTGGATGAGACGTTAAAACCGAGGTCCCATCTGCCTGGATTGGTGGTAGTTCAGGTGGATGTTAAAGATCCCATGGCACTTATCGAAAAGAGTAGGGGAATTTCCCTGGTGTCCTGGCCAAATTTCCCTCATTCACTAAAAATACCACCAACAGCTTAATCTGGTTCAAGGTCAGTTGGCATTCATCTGTATCCCCCTCCCCCGGGTCGTGCCTGAAAATAGGCAGGATTTGTCTAGTGCACTTACCCGGTTAACAAAAACTAAATAAAAAATAAAATAAATGTAATTTGACTTTTTATTGCAAAACTAGTATTCTAAGTAAAGAGGAACATGACTGTGGACAGGTAATAGATCTGGACTGCAAACCCCGACCGGACATTACTAATGTGCCAATAGTAAATGCTGATGTGGAGTTTTTTGTGGATGGGTCCGCCCAAAGAGATGACAAGGGAAACCCCTTAGTGGGATATGCTGTGTGCACACAAGATAGTCTTGTGGAAGGTGCTAAGCTGCCTCCATGAACATCGGCCCAAGCAGCCGAATTAGTTGCATTGACCAGAGCCTGCATACTTGCAGAAGGGAAAATTGTCAATATTTACACGGACAGTCGGTACGCATTTGGGGTAGCTCATGATTTTGGCACCTTGTGGAAACACATGGAATTCCTGACAGCGGCAGGAAAACCTATTGCGCATGCGAACCTGGTAAAGGACTTACTGGATGCTGTACAAAAACCAAAGCGAATTGCTATTATCAAATGTCAAGCCCATACGTCTGATACAGACTCAGCGTTGTTGGGTAATGCAAGGGCAGATGCAGCTGCAAAAGAAGCAGCCCTCTCTGGTGGTGTTCCAAAATTCTTAGTGTTGTCTGTTACCACTAACCAACTTGATTTATTTTCAGCCAAGGATGTTGTTACGTTGAAACAGTTGGCCAGTGCAAAGGAGAAGCGAAACTGGCAGGTAAATTGTAAATATGATGTTGATACTAAAGTGTGAATAGCTCCCGATGGCAGGCTTTGCCTGCCCTCGGTACTATTTCCCTTTTTGGCCAAGTTGGCCCATGGGGCCGATCATGTCTCAAAAAGCGGAATGGTAGACCTTGTAAATAAATACTGGTATGTTGTAGGATTCACTGTATATGCTGAAGAATTTTGTAAGAGGTGTGTTATATGTATGCAAAATAATATCGGCAGAGGATTCCAAGTAACCCTCTGCCCACCCTTCTCCTACAGGACCCTTTGAGCACCTAATGATGGACTTTATTGAGTTAAATCCATGTGAAGGGTACAAATATTGTTTAGTAGTTGTAGACTTGTTTTCAAAATGGGAAGGCCTCTCAGAATGACAAATGTTCCATTTCCCCAAAATAGAATGACGTTGCATGATATAGACAATAAAATGATTGCCTATTGTTTATCCCTTAACGCTGTGTTGAGATCTCTCTATCCTAGGGTTAAAGCAGCTTTATCTACACCCTTGGAGGGCCCACTCCATCAAATCAAGCCAGGAAATTTCGTTGTGGTGAAGGACTTTCAGAGAAAGAAGTGGATGCTCCGAGGTGGAGAGAACCGTTCCAAGTGCTACTTACGACAGCCACAGCAGTCAAAATCGGCAAAAGAGAGACGTGGATCCATGCTTCCCATTGCCGGTTGATGACGGCTCCCGAGGAAAAATGAAAATAAGGACTGTGTTACTTACTGCAGGGGTGGTATGTGTACTAGGAACCGCTATGGTTCTCCTGGCTCAAATGACTGTTAAAGCAAACCACAAGACTGTAAGATACAGCCGTAGCCTTGAACCTCTGCATGTTACAAATACTTGGTGGACTTTAATGAAATTGCATGCTAAATAACAAATATGTCAGATTGTTATGTGTGCACATACTCCCATTTTCTCGCAGCTATTGGGCTACACCTAAAACCAAAACCCCAATAATGGCCCCTTTGCTCACCAACCAGGAAATAAATGCACAACTGCCATTTTATAATAATATATTGTAAAATTGATACAGAGTATCAAAAGGGGGGAGTGTGAAGGAAAAAATACAATGACAATGTTGTAGAAATAGCAGTACCTAGAACCTCCACAAGATGGCGGCGAAAGTGAAACTTAAGAAGGTAAAATGGTGGAGAAAATGAAACCTATGACAAGCATTTTCCTGAAGTCATGTGAACATTTCTTGTTTTTCTTCATGTAACGAAGTGCCAACCCACTGCAGCAAATTGTAGCCAATAGACAATGACAAGCAACAGTGTAATATAAGCTTTGTGCAACTGTGAACTTGCGGAATTCTGTTTGAGTTTGTGTTCTATGATGAACTCCCGTATGCATATGTATTAAAACTTTCTTTTCACTATATGCAGTGTTCCTGAGCCTGATTTCAAACAAGTGTTAGAAGGAAATATATTTTTTTCCACGACAAAACTTAATCCCTCTAAAACAAAAGTCTTGCCAATGAATAAGAAATCCTTACCATCTGATATCGAGGGAACTGATTTGGTTTGGGAATCCAAATCTTTAACGTCTTTAGGCCTAAGAATTTTTAGAGAAATTCCACCTACAATAAAAGAAAATTTCACGGCACTATTGAGGATTCTTAAGACAGACCTAGCAAGATGGGGTGCACTACCAATTTCACTTTGGGGTAGAATAGCTACCATTAAAATGAACATGTTGCCATGCATCCTCTACCTTCTAAATATGCTGGGTATTTTTCTCCGAAAGTGTTGGTTTAATGATTTACAAACACTAATAAACCAATACCTTTGGAAGGGAAAGAAAATCCGGCAAGCATACTTTAAACTCACCACACCAAAATTACAAGGTGGCCTCCCTCTTTTCCTTCCTTTTTTGCATACTACTGTGCCACACATATAACTAAATTGGTACACTGGACCTTACCACATGACCAAAGGCTTGTTACCCACCCCTCTGGTTGGATATTGAGACATTTTTGGCGGAAGCCCATAAATGCAGTTTGTCAGCTTTAGTATACTCACCTCCTTGGAGGATTCCCAAGACCATTAGAAATACACCAGTTGGTTGGTCCCTTAAGGCATTATTCCAGCTGCAAAAGCACTGCAATCTTAATTGGAACAAGTCATTGCAACAACCCTTTCTCAATAATCCAAATCTCCAAATTGCTCAACGCCAATTTCACCATTCTTTTGGGCCCCCTTACAAAATTCAAAACTATGTGATTTGGCTCCTGGTGGCAAAGCTATCTCCTTTTTACAATTCTGTCAAAACTTTACTATACAGGAAGTAAATCCTTTTAAATATTGGCAAATTTGACAAGTTATCTTGTCGTTCCTAGGTCAGACTCCTCAGGCACCTTTCCCTGCTTTCGAATTACAGACTCTGCTACTGGAAGCAAACCAACCCCATGCAATTTCTATGGTATATAAGAAATTGCAAACCCTTGATCAATGTTTACCTAAAGGTATTTACTTACTGGGTGAATAAGTTATCTCTAGCTGCTGAAACATCCATTTGGCGTTGTATGTGGGGTAATATGTATAAATGTATCAAACAGGATAGACTCCAATTGGTGCAATACAATGTCATGCATAATTTGTATTTTTCTCCTGACAGACTTTATAAAATGGGAAGGCTTCCATCTCCCCAGTGTCAAAGATACAAAGGATCCCCGGGTGATCTTTATCACATGTTATGGTCCTGCACCAAAGTCTCAACGTTTTGGAATACTATACAAAACACATTAGACCCATTGCTTGGATTACAAACTTTATTTGCACCTGCTCAACGGTGCCCGCCTGGATAAATAAAGATTTTGATTGATTGGTTATTTACCCCTGAAATCTGCCTCCTTAATTACTTCCCGCAGGGAACCATTAAGATCAGAAAAGCTCACATGGCTCTTATCTCAGCAGTAGCCAAGCTAACTGTCATGAGACACTGGCAAGATGATTTCTTGCCACCGGTAATAGAATGGCATTGAGAAGCTCTATTAGCCCTACAACTTGAAAAGCACATAGCCTTGTTAGCTAACAGAACCCAGGCTTACCTGGACAGATGGGGCCCTCTGGAAGCCCTACTTGCAGTATGGAAATCATAGAATATTTTAGCTCTAACTGGTAAACACATATAGTGTTTTGAAGTGGAAACATAATTACTTTTTGTTTGGCATGGGGTAATTGTGGGAGGGATAAAGGACAGGGTGGGAGGTGAGGTACATAGTAATAACCTTATCCTAACAAGGTTTGATGGAGGATTGGTGTCAATAAATAATGTATTATTTATAATGTAATGTTTCCTCAATCTCAACTTGATATCCATACATGTATTGTACTGCTATTAAACCTCAATAAAGTACATTAAATAAAAAAAAAAGAAAAGAAAGTCCTTCCCAGGTCAATGTCTATCAGTCTGGTAACTTTTAAATGTGCATTATTAAACAAAACGGTATACACCCCCCGACATCGACATTTCGACAGTGGAGTCCCCTACAGTGACAACAGTACCATGTCACAGTAGGGAAAATGCTGGAACCTGGCACTAATTGTCAGGGGTCCTGCACCCCCTGAATCAGCTCCGACTCTGAGTTGAGAATCCTAAGGGGGGGGTTTGTGGGGTGAAGCATCCTGAAGAAAATACGTGTCATTTGGAAACCGGCAGACAACTGCAAAATGCAGTCGACCTGCCAGTTTCGCTGTCGGGTTGTTTGACAAATATTTTGTCGATGACCTGTCGTAGATCCAAACAAAACCCCAATGCCATCACACATGGATTCCCCAGCTGACCAGAAGGTGGCACCTTTAAGTCACAAGTTGGTGGCTTGTGAAACCTCAAACAGACTTTTCAGTCTAATGTCTTGTAGCAAAAAATATCAGAATGAAAAGTGGCACGTTAAGAAAATGCAGCCAATCTTTTTTTACAGCTCTTAAAACTATTCACATTCCATATGAACAATGATAAACAAAACATTAGACTAAAAGATCATGAGAGCAGACATCAAGTCACCCGAGACCTGGTTTTCCATTTTTTCTGTTCCCTAATGGCAGACTCCTCCTGGCCAGAAGGAAAGTCCTTCAAAGAAGATGCAATAGAGGAACCTTCCAAATCCTTTCCTCATCTCCTGTGTCAACTCGTTGTTTAATCTTAGTGAAAGCAGAGAACTGATTGTCTGAAGGGAGAACATCAGTGGTAGCAGAATGTTTCCTGTCTTTGTTATTTGTCTCTTTTCCTTTCCCGCGTTTATTGCAGGGTCTCTTTTTCTGCTCCACCAATTAAAATGGAGTGTCCTGGGGGGGCATAGAGGTACTAGCTGGAAGATCAGTGACCAAAACAGTGTGTGGTACTGACTCAGAGACCATAGTCTGGGAAGCAGAGGAGGCAACAGAAGGAACTAAGACAGCACTCTGCACACGAGCAGCAGTGGAAAGGGAATTCAGGGAAGTGATAGCCTTATCTTCTTGTCTCAGCACACCAAGTCTGACTTCTGAGGCCTGAGCTGCTCTCTGCTTCTGAGCCTAGGTGATAAGAGGCTCATGAAAATCTCTGCCTTCATTGTTGTGGGATACTCAGGGGTAACAAACATATGAATGTCCCTTCTCTTCACATAAGTTACAGCAGAAAAAATTCACACAAGCTGCTGCCAGATACCCAAAATCCAGACAATAAGTGCATCTGGGAGTATCACACACATTAGTAAAATGCATACGGGAACCACATTTGTGGCAGGACTTCAGATGTCCTGGGTAAAAGAGGACATCTCTATCATGCACCAAATAAAAACTGCTCAGTAAATGGATTACTAAGGAAAGCTTAGCACAGATGGTGAAGAAAGGGGACAAGACTTTCTACAGGTACATCAGCGAATGAAGGAAAGCGGGGGGGGGGACTCAGAAAGGATGAAGGGAAGTATAAAGAGGGAGACTGGAAAAGCCAGAAATACTGAACAAATACTTCTGTTCAGATTCACAAAAGAAGGTGAGGGTCAGGGACCACATTTGGGCAACAGATACAAAGGGGTTGGGATGTAAATTAGTCCATTCACAGAGGACAGAGTCCTGAGGAGCTCACAAAACTGAAGGACGTCAGTAGATATACACACATATATATATATATATAAGCATGGGGGGACAAGAGTGATGGAAGAGAGGGAGGGTTGGCCTAGCGTGGTTGGCGTGGGGCTGCCAAGATGACCCTGTAGCGTGGTGGGTGGGTGGCAGCCTAATGCTGCAAGGGTTCCGGGTTTGGGTCTGGGCATGCCTACATTTTTGTGCACCTTGCCTGAAATTTTGTTTTCTCCAGATTTTGCACCCCCCCCCGACATGCACCCCTCTGGAGTTAAGAATCCGTTAATCGAGAGATGCAGGGGGGGCACAACCCCCCACATGTACATTCAAAATCAAAGTCCCCAGCTCTGTTTTCTTGCATGCCGGGGGTGTACATTGACAAAATTAATTTCTTGCGATGTACACTCATCCCGCAGCTGATTGCGATTGTGCTTTCGCTGTAATCACATAAATCCTACTGATTTCAGCAAGGCCTTTGACACTGTCCACATAAACGGCTGATTAACAAGATGAGAAGTCTGAGCATGGGCTACAAAGTAGTAAACTGGGTGAGGACCTGGTTACCAGACAGGAGGCACAGGGTAGTGGTAAATGGGCTCCAACCTGGGGATTGTGGGAGTGAACAGTGGGGTACCTCAGGGCCCAGTCCTTGGGCTAGTCATGTTCAATGTCTTCATTAGTGACATAGCAGAAGGGCTGGAGGGAAAGGTCTGCCAGTCTGCTGATGACACTAAGATCTGTGACAGGGTAGATACTCTGTGGGAGGGGTGGAGAAAATGAGGACGGACCTGGGAAAGCTTGAAGAATGGCTCAAGGTGTGGCAGCTGGGGTTCAATTCAAACAAGTGTAAAATAATGCACCTGGGATGAGGGAATTCTGGAGAGACTACAGCACTGGTGGGAGGGGGAGTTGCTGAAGATCACCAAGGAAGAATGGGATCTGGGGGTTATCATTTCAGATGACCTAAAGGTGTCAAAGTAGAGTACAAAGGCTGCAGGGAGGGCCAGTGGAATGCTTGGGTGCATAGGCAGAGGTATCACTAGCAGAAGGAGGGTGGTGGTAATGCCATTGTATAAAACACTGGTGAGACCACACCTAGAGTACTATGTACAGTTCTGGAGGATGCATCTTCATAAGGACATTGACAGGGTGGAGGCAGTCCAGAGATGGGTGGCAGAAACGGTACATGGCTTGCACCAGAAAACATATGAGGAGAGACTAAGGCCCTAAATATATACTCACTGGAGGAAAGGAGGCATTGGGGGATATGATAGAAGCATTCAAGTACCTTAAAGGTATATACAAGGTGCAGGGGGGCAACATCTTCCACTATAGGAGAAGTACAAGAGCAAAGGGGCATGACATAGAATTGGAGGGGGCAGGTTAAGGGGAAATGTGCCACAGGAAGTAATGGGAGCAAGCACAGTGGAGAGATTTTCACATGCATGGGCTAGACATAAGGGAACCCAGGCGGTGGGAAGGAGAGGAGAAAGCCATTGACCCAGTAGGGTCAGAGGCTGCAAACAAGAGGAGGGCTTAGAAACATAGAAAGTGATGGCAGATGGGGACTAAAGGTCCATCTAGTCTGCCCAGATCCTAACCCCCTTCTTAGATGCTTTTTATCACTATCCCCTTGGAGGCAGTATAGCGCAGTGGTCTAAGGCTCTGAGCTGCAATCTGGTGACATCCAGCAGACCAGACCTGGGTTTGAATCCCACAGCTTCCACTTGCATACTGTGTGACCCTGAGCAAGTCACTTAACTTCCTTGTGCTCCCAGGTCGCACCTGGAAACAAGCTCCAGCTTAGTGTGCCTTTCCTGGTTAAACAATTTCCCTTTTCCCTTGTACCTATCCCAAGCTGATTTAAATCCCCATACTGTTTTGGATTCAATGACTTCGGCAGGTAGGCCATTCCACGGATCAGCCTCCCTTTTTGTTTTTTTGTATATAAACTTTTTATTAGGCCACTGAAACATAATTCAGAAAATCAACTTGGCAATCACAGGATAGTGAAAATGATTACATCAGTAGGTTCACAAAATAACTAATTGAACAAGTGATTACACCTAATCTAGAGAAATCGATCAAGATTAACATAATGTATACAACAAACCATAACACCCTCACTTGCTGACCCCATCACCTCCCCTTAGCCGTCATCTACCACCAACCTCACAAAAACCAAAACCACTTATTATTCGGAAGCAAGAATTCCAAAATCCCCATTAAACCCTCCTGAATAATTCCCCCACTTACCCCAAGCCTGCCGAAACTTAAGAAAGTCTTTGTGCCTGAGAAATAAAATTTGATTAATGGTAGCTGCTTTATTTAAGGCTTGAAGCCACCTTTGGATTGGTGGAAGTGACTGCGACCTCCAACGTAAGAGTAAAAGCCCCTTAGACTCTAAGGCGGCTGTAAACAAAAAACCTTCAAACTGCTGTAGAGAATCATCCAATGAGGCCGGGCATCCCAATGTCCAAAACGGTGAAGATTTCAAACAGGGATTTCCAGAACTGCTTCCAGACAATCAAAAATACCCACCCACCACCCCTTGAGCGGGTCACATTCTCAAAGCATATGATAAATGGAACCAGATGCTGAGAGGCACCGCCAACATATGTCCAAACCCAAAAAGCCCAGCCTTAGCAGCAGAATGGGTGTACAATGCCACCTCCCCAATATTTTCTTCTGGATCAGCTGAAGCTTGGGATCCAGAGAAGCTGAATGTGCAGCCACCCAGTAACTATTTCATACTTCTTTATCAAAATCTAAGTTCATATCCCGTCCCCATTTCAACCTAAGGGTTTGCCAATTTGGACAAAAACATTTTTTGCAACTCTTTATATAAATTACTTATATGTTCTTCAAAGCAAGTACACCACTTCCCCAAATATTTGGTAAAAGCCATGTCCTTAACATAATAATTCTGCAGAAATATGTTCGAAAGGGCATGTCTAATCTGAAAATAATGCCACAACTCCCTTCCAGGAAGGACAAATTTGTCCTGCAAATTCTGAAAGGTGAGCAGAAGCCCACCCTTACTATCTACCAGATCCTTAAGTAAATGGATGCCCCTGTCCCGCCAAGAATTCCACCAAACAGAATTGTTACCTATCTGCATTTCCCCATGGTGTCCCATTTAAGGTAATGAAAAAAAATTATTTCAGGCCCATTTTGAGAAAATCAGTGGTGCCAAAAGGTGGCCAGTCCATCCCCCACTTTTTTTAAGAAGCATTGTAAGAGGAGCAGCCCCTAATAGTTCCTGTTCGATATCCACCCATAAGGGAGAACCCTCCCTCAAGAAAGCTGCCCAATTCAATGTCTGTCAGTGTTACTGGCAATGTCTGACAACAGCCTATACTGGCAGGATGGTCTGCATCTGTCCAGAAAGGGAACAAGTCTTTTGAGCAATCGGTTTAAATGCTTCATTGGCAAGCTTTTAAACTAGTCAAAAGAGGGGGCACTGACAAGCAGCAGAAAAATCCCAGCCTCTCCCTACAAAACAGGGTACTAAATGAGAAAAAGACCAAGGTAGAACGGTCAGTGGGGGATGCTGCAACAGAAGGTAAAGCCAACAAAAAATGGAGAGCAATGAGTACCAATGCCCGTAGTCTAGGTAACAAGCTTCCTGAATTAGTGGCCTTGATGGAGGAGGAACATCTGGATATCGTGGCAGTCACAGAAACATGGTACACACAAAACCATGACTGGGACGAAACATACCAGGATACACTATTTACAGGAGGGACAGGGAGGGTAAAAGAGAGGAGGAGAAGTTCTTTACATAAAGGAAGGAATAAAAGCACCAGAACAAAAGGGTAAACAGGGAGGAGAAGAAGCACTGTGGGTAAATTTGGAGACAGGCAATGGCACCACAATCCGTGACAGGGTTAGATACAGACCCTTCTCAGGGAGGAAATGGACAAGGAAATGATAGAAAGTATACTAGAATGGCAGAAAAGGGGAGATACTGCTGATGGGTGATCTGGATATGCCAGATGTTAACTGGAGTGCAGTTGCAGCTGCCACTTCAAGAGTGCAGTTATTCTAGATGCCCTACAGGGGCATGCCTAGACAACTAGTACTGGAGCCCACCAGAGGGAGCAATATTAGACTTGGTACTCTCAAATGGAGATGGAGAGGATCACAGATGTAGAAGTGGGTAGCCATCTGGGAACTAGTGACCATCGAACAGTATGGTTCACAATAAACACAGTAATAGAGTCAAGCCATACAAAGACAAAAGTATTGGACTTTAGGAGGGCTGACTTTGCCATAATGGGTGAGTGCCTGAGGAATGCACTAGCAAATGGGCAGGAAGGAGAGGTGGAAGAACAATGGGGAATAATAAAAACTGCCATCACAGAGGTAACAAGCCTTTGTGTGAAGCAAATAAACAAAACAAGATGATGTAAGAAACCACTATGGTTCTCAAAGGAAGTGGCAGTGAAGGTTCAAGAGAAAAGAAAGCATTCAGGAAGTACAAGGAATCGCAGAAGGAGCAGGACAGAGAACTGTATCAGTTAAAGCAAAAGGAGGCTGGGAAGGCAGTCAGAACAGCAAAGGCCCAAACCGAGGAAAAGATGGCCAACCCAGTTAAGAAGGGGATAAACCTTTATAGGTACATCAGGGAGCGAAGGAAGACCAAGGGAGGGATAGTGAGGCTTAATAAAGGGGAGGAGGGTGGGCAGAGGAGACTGTGAAAGGCAGAGATACCAAACAAATATTTTTGCTCAGTCATTTACTAAGGAAGAGGGGAGATACATAAAACAAACAGTAGTAACACTCTGGATACAGAAGTTGATACCGCCCATTTACAGAAGAAAGGGTTCTGAAAAGAACTCTTAAAACTGAAGGTGGACAAAGCAAGGGGGCCTGATGGATTCATCCCAGAATTCTAAAAGAACAAGGGTAGAACTAGTGACACCACTGACTACCCTTTAACAAATCATGGGAGGATGGGTGGTACCTGAGGACTGGAGGAGGGCAGATGTGATTCCCTTCACAAAAGTGGGAGCAAGGCAGAAGCAGGAACTATAGACCTGTTAGTTTAACCTCAGTGATAGGGAAAATGATGGAATCACTTCTAAAGTAAAAATTGTCGAGTATCTAGAGGCCAGAGGGCACAGAACCCCTAGGCAGCATGGATTCACAGCGGAAGGTCATGCCAGACGAATCTGATAGATTTCTTTGACTGGGTGACCAAAGTATTAGATCAGGGAGGGGCTGTGGACATGGCCTACCTAGACTTTAGCAAGGCATTTGACGAGTCCCACACAAAAGATTAATATACAAGTTAGCCAGTTTGGGAGTGGGTCCTAAGATGACAGCCTGGGTAAAGAATTGGCTGGAGAATAGGACACGAGAGTTATAGTAAATGGAGTCCACTCAGAAGAAAGGAGGTTACTAGTGGGGCACATCGTAGGGTCAGTATTAGACGTCCTCTTCAATGCCTTTATAGGTTTACATTGCAGAGGGACTGAAGGAAAAGTATGCCTCTTGCAGATGACACTAAGATCTGCAACAGAGTTGATGCAACGGGGGGAAAAGGATGTGAAGGGACTTGGCAAGGTTAGAGGAATGGTCAAATGTATGGCAGCTTAGATTCAATGCTAGAAGTGCATAATGCACCTGGGAAACAAAACCCAGGGAAGAGTACACAATGGGGGTGAGATACTAACAATAACAAGAATGGAAAAGGACCTGGGGTAGTCATATCAGAGGACCTAAAGGTGGGCAAGCAATGTGAGAGGGCAGCAAGGAGGGCTGAGGATACTGGGATGCATGGAGAGGCATCATCAGAGAAAACAGGAAGTTATTATCCCTCTGTACAGACAGCTGGTCAGACCCCATCTGGAGTACTGTGTGCAGTTCTGGAGACCCAATCTCCAAGACATAGACAGGATGAAAGCTGTCCAGGAGGGCAACTAAAATGGTGCAGGGTCTGCACGTAAGTCGATGAAGAGAGACTTAAGGAGCTTAATATGTATAGCCTCGAGGAAAGGAGGGAGGGGGACATGATAGAAACTTTCAAGTACCTCAAGGGAATCAACAAAGTCCAAGAGGGTAGCATTTTCAAAAAAAGAGGTGTGCAAGAACAAGAGGCACAATTTGAAGATGGGGGGTGGCTCAGAGGTAATGTAAGGAAGTATTTTTTCACAGAGAGGGTTGTGGATGCATGGAACGGCCTTCCGGAGGAGGTTGTGGAGTCAAAATCAGTGGGGGAATTCAAGCATGCATGGGATAGTCATAAGACAATTCTGGGGGGTGGCGGTAGGAAGAAGTAGGCTGCTGGTTAACTAGGATCTGCAGCTTATCCAGTAGGTAGGGAAATGGCAGACTGGGTGGGCCAAGCGGTCCTTATCTGCCGGCAAATTCTATGTTTCTATGTCTGCTTCACCCCATGACATAAATGATATGCCCCAAACCAGGGTAAATTCCATTCCCCTGCAATACGAGAGGCACAGAGAACCTTCCCGCTAAAACGTGGGATGAAGTCTTCCCAGATAAAGTTCACAATCATCTTGTCCAATTGGATCCAGTACCAGTGGGGCAAAACCAAAGGCAAATTACACAGCATATAAAATAAGCGGGGGGAAATCATCATTTTAATGGTAGCAATTTTACCAGGAAGAGAAAAATTAAATTTCCTCCAGCGCAAAGGCCCACCTTTATCTTGTCCATCGCCTTATTTAAATTACTAGAACACATCTCTTCTAAATGAGGGACAACCTGCATCCCCAGATATTTTATCCCCCCCAGGACTATTTTAAAGTGTGCGCACCCAATTTAGTCCACGAGCTATCAGCTTTACACAAAGGTAACATTTCAGTGTTTTCCCAGTTGATTCTCAGTCCCAAGATAGCACTGCTCCAAGGTTGCCCCTGAAAACAAACACTTGTGCCTAGTGGGCCTTACCTGGTTACCAAAGATGAAAATACATACATACATACATACAGTACATACATACATACAGTACATACATACTGTACATACATACTGTAGAAGAAGAAGAAGAATCAGTATTTATATAGTGCTTTTCATACATCCAAAGCACTTTACAAGCAATGCTAGACTGGTAGTGAAGTGACTGAATGTGTGGTGGCGGCCATATCGCACATCATCACCCACACACAGCCTGGATAATTGCATGAACCGGTTTTATGGGAAGGGGAATGTTGGCCAGGACACCGGGAATGTTCCCTACTCTTTTGAAAAGAGTGCCCTGGGTTCTTTTACTTCCACCTGGACACCCACCAGGACAACACCAGGATGGGCAGAAGGGACCTCGGTTTAACGTCTCATCCTAAGGATGGCACACCCCAGCAGTACAGCACCCCCCAATACTGCACTCGGATGCCAGTGATTTTTAGGTGCAAGTCCAATCCTGGTGTGGGACGAGAACCCATAACCTTCTGGTCCAGAGGCGGATGTGCTACCAACTGAGCCACACTGACACCTACTGTACATACAGTACATACATACATACAGTACATACATCAAAGATTTTCTGCCCCTTCAGAAGGGAGATTTCTGCTTTAGACAACTGTAATAATACATCATCAGCATAAGGCAATGCTGAGTAAGATTTCTCCCCCCAGTAATGCCTCTAATTTCAGGATGCTGTGAAAGTGTTAAATACAAAGGTTCGATAGCCAGTAAAAACAGCAAGGGGCTGAGGGGACATCCTTACCTTGTTCCCCTAAAGAGGCAAAATGGTGGGGAGAGTATCCCATTCACTCTCACTTTGGTCTGCGGGTCACTGTATAGACAGGCTTCCCATTGACGGACTTCAGGGCCCAGTCCAACTTTAGTAAGAATGAAATGCAAATAGTGCCACTCAACAGAATCAAACGCTTTTTCAGTGTGCAACCCCACCAGAACAGCAGAGTCTGAACCACTAGCAGCCACCAGAATTAAATAAATAACTGCTCGCAGATTGTCACCACCCTACCTGCCCGTCATAAACCCAGACTGAGCTTTACTAATTAAGACTCCAAAAACCTTCTCCAATCACATTGCAAGAATTTTTGTCCAAATTTTGCAATGCAAGTTTAAAAGAGAAATCGGGTGATAATTAGCACAGAAGGTGGGGTCCCGTCTAAGTTTAGGCAGAACAATGACAATAGCCTCCTTCATAGACTCTGGCAGAGAACCCACCTTCCCCAACTGCCTTAAATAACTCCAACAGCCGAGGAGATAGCAAGGATTCAAAGGCAAGGTAGAAGTCTGAGCTGAGCCCAACAGGGCCTGGTGTCTTACCAACAGCCAAAGACTTAAAAGAAACCTGTACCTCCCACAATGAAAAATCCAACTTGAGAAAAGGTGCCAGTTCTTCTGAAAATGTAGACATCTGAAATTGGGTAAAAAAGGCTTCAAACTCATCAACCGAAGAATTAACAGAGGACTGATATAATCAGGAATAAAACTCCTGGAACTTTTCTACAATAGCCCCAGCCTCTGGAATAATCTCCCTTACCCCATCCATTAAGTGGGGAACTTGCATTTTCAATTCCCTATGTTTCATTCTATAGGCCAACAATTTGTTGTCTTTATCCTCAATTCCCAATAGGCCTGCTTTAGAAAAAACAAAGCACAGCTGGCCCATCAGTGCAGTGGTTGGATTTCCGCTTTCAATGCTGGAGACCTGGGTTTGGGAACAGACCCAGATCACCAGAGGGCCAGCCAGGGGAGAAGGGATGGAGCATCCCACGAATGGCTCGCCTTCTCCGGGGGGGGGGGAGGCAGGGTAGTGACCAGCCCAAGGCACTTGAACCGCAAGCGAGGTGGTGCGGATGCCGGTATCATTGCATGTCCCCACCTCCAGAAAAAATGGAAAAAGGGGTAGGCGGCCGGGTCCACTGTCTAGGTGAAGCCCTCCCTGGGGTTTCAATTAGCCACCATTGCCATCACTCACCCAACCAGTCACTAGTTCCGTGGCTTGGATACCAGGGTCCGATGCCGCGGCCCCCACCCTCCGGGGGGTAAGCTGGGGGTAACTGGGGGAGAACAGCCATAGATAGTGGTGGAAGTCCCAGGGGCCATGACCAGGGCTAAGGGTCAACAGTAGGGACCCACCAAATAAAGAATGTAAAAAAAAAAACAACAAAGCACACTGAACGCTCTGAGAATAAATCATATTAACCTGCTCCTTACAGGTAACCAGCTCTGGTATAAGCCTATCTGGACTCCCTTCAGACTCATAAAGATCCTGTTCCAGCTACCTAATCCTCCCCAATTAGATTCTCTAGCTTCTCCTTTCCCTTCCTGTTAATGTGAGCAGCATATGATATTACTCTATCACATAAAAAGGCCTTAAAGGCATCCCAGAGAATAACTGATGAAATCCCCGGAAAGGAATTCAGTGAAAAATAAAATTGAATTTCATCCTCCAGCCACTGGCAAAAATCCGCAGAATGCAATAACTCAGGATTAAAATGCCAGCAAGGAGATTTTGCCAATGACTGCCGAGGCTCCCAAATTAAGGATACTGGAGCATGATCAGATAATGTTATAGATCAATGGAACACCCCCAAACAATCTGCCAAAATACTCAAACTGCATAACAAATATTCCAGTTGGCTATAAGACTGGAATCTCGCAGACTGGAAGCTGAAATCCTTGAGATCAGGGTGAAAAACCTTAACAATCCACAAGTTGTAATTCTCTAAAAAAACAAAAAAAAAAACTACTTTGATCTCCTACCTCCAGCGGGGAGCTATCCACCAGTGGATCCAAAAATAAATTGAAGTCGCCCCCCCCCCCCCATTATAAGTACCATAGACTGCTCATAATAATGAATAATAAGCCGGGACAAGTGAGAGAAAAAATCAGGGATCAGGATTTGGGGCATATATATTAACTAGCAGGATGAGAACCATCTCAATTTTATCTAAAAGCAGCACCTATAGCCTGCCCAGTGGCACTGAGGGTTGAGCCACAGGAAGCCACACCTCACTCCACACCGGCAACCCAGGTTCGGGAATGAGCCTGGGTCATCGGGGGTCGACAGGGGAGGACTAGGATCGAGTGTCTGATAACAGCTCCCCTAGTCCTGGGGAAAAGGGGTGGTGCACGCCATGCTCTGGCGGTCCCTGGGAACACCAGGAGGAACTGCAGTAGCACGGATGCTCAGTTGGGGGGAGCATGGCAGACATCTGCACATAAGTGTGCAGACATCATTGCATGTCCGTGCTCCTATTTGGAGAAAAAAGGGAAAGCAGCATGGTCCACGGCAGCTTGATGGCGACTTTACCGGCCGACGATGCCTGAAATAGGCGTGTGCCGGTAGTGGATCCTCGCCGGGTGCGGGGGCTAAAGGGGGAGCCTCTCTCGACAGTTGTAGCTGCATATGCCAGCTGGGCACGTCAGCTTCGGGGTCGGAGGTGAAGGTTGGAGCAGTGGCTGAATGTATGGCAGGACTGTGGCTGCGAGGTGAGAAAAATAGAGTAGTGATAAAAGTAGCACCTATAGCCCCTCCCAATCAGCCTCCCATAGAGCCACTATTAAAGTGCACCCATGTTTTACCAAAATTGAAACCCTTCTCTTTTTGTAGTTTGAGTGCTAGAATATCCTCTTCTTATCCAGCCACATTCCAAGACCACCAGATCCTTCTGGAGAAGATTTTTTTTTTTTAATTAAAGAAATTTTATTGATTTTACACATATAACAACTAGTGGTGGGCGAAGTGGGCTCAATCCGCTCCGCAAAGCAATTCGCAGAGTGCTCCATAACATGGACGTAGAGTACTTTGCGTTATAATGAGGAACGCTAAGTCCATTACAACACTGACTTCTGCTACTCTGCCTCCCTTGGCCACTACTCTTACAACTTTAAGGTGAAGCGCATTGCTGGCAGTTCTCTTAGCCTCACTTCGCCTTGTTTTTGAGATCCAAAGATGAATTTGCAGTGATTCATGGGATTTCAGGTCACATGGGCTCTATATTGATCTGCACAGTCTCAGTTCGGGGTAGTAGGAGACAGTGTGCTCTGATAGCTGTCTGTAATAGGAATCTTGAAAAAGCTGTTCAAAAAGCATTTTTGCATTTTTTTGGGATCCAACTTTAGTTCATCAATTGTAGGAAACCCTCCTGTGTTCATATCATCAAGCATTTTTGTTTGTGTGTGGATTTTGAATGTTAATTTACAACATTGAACATGTGTAGTGAAAGACAGTGAAAGTGTGCTTTGGGGAGGGGCGTATCTGTGGTGTAGGTAGATTTAAGTTGGAGAAATATTGATTTCTTTTTTTTTTGGTTATATTTTTGTTATATAACTGACTGTGTTAATGTACACACAGTAATATTGTCAGTAATAGTAGAAATTTTCTTGCTGTTTGTTGTGTGGATGTGGTGCAGCAGTTCATAAGGTCAGGTTGTTTAAATTACAAATTTACATTAACGTGGCATAGTACACTGAACTTTTGCATTTGCGTCGCATTCCTCGTTCAGCATTGTACACAAACTGTTCTGTTTTGTGTGTGAGTGTGTGTGCAGTGTTGTGTGCATCAAATAATACACCTTTTATTGTGACACAGACTAGTGTAATTGCAACTAAGCGCAGCAGTGTGAACCTGCTATCCACTGCAGCTGCCTGATTTTGTATTGTGATCGTATTCTCTGTTCTTAGTTTTGCTGCTTGTAGTGCCGTAAAAATCAGCACTGTCTGTATTCAGTGCTCCTCCCCAACCCCCACATTCAAAAGGTATTTTTTACTAGACTGGATTATTTTGGTGACCTCATCAGTACCACTGGTTACTGTTTTAATTCTGTGACAGTCTCAGAGTAGTCTCTTATCTATTGCTGAAGCCACAGTTGTTTATTTGGTTTCACATCCAGCCAGCGTCCCTCCAATCAGAAAGTGAACGTATCAAAATCTGAATTTGGTAATAATATTTGTGGTTGATCCCCCAAAATGCCTGCAAAGAGACGTGCAAGCAAAACTGTTTCTCGCCATGGCAATGTTAGCAGTAAGATGGTCTGTGGGCATGGTAGTAGTACACAGACGCAGAAGTGCATTGCTGATGTGAGGAAAGGTATTTCTCCTGCAATGTTTTTTTACAGCCCAATCAGTAGCTTCACTCATAGTTGGAGGAGATTATGTTTTCCCAGCCGATGGTGTTAGTGTCACTGGTGTTAGTGGTGGTGGAGGCAGTATTAGTATTGTTGCGTCAAGTTCTAATTCCGACCAGTGTACCATATCCAAACATATTGAGTGTGAAGCAGTGCAAGTGAGTGACAGCGTAGAAGTTGTCATACTTCCCAGTAACATCCCAGTAACTGAACCTGAGGATTCTGATGACCATGTCAACGATAGCATACAATGTGATATTCTGCCCGTGGCACTTAACGTCACGCATTTTCCATGCAGTGATTCACAGTGTGGTGAAAAAATATCAGGTGATGGTGGTGTAGATGCTGATGATGAATGTGATGATGATGATGATGTTGCTGTTGTTGCAACATGCAGTCCACATGCTAGCATCCAAGCAGAAGATGTGGATGTGTGTGATGTTGATGAATATGATGATGATGTAATTGACCCCAGATGGGAACTGGAGAAAAATACATTAAAAGTGGCTGTATCAGTAGTCTGAATCTGTTTGCAGGAACCCCCCCCCCCCCCGTAAAAACTTATGATCTACCGCTTTTAGTTGATGATGATGACGACCCAGTAATCAATATGATAGGTAGTCGTGGTGGTCAGTTGCAGTCCAAGTGTGCAGTGCCAGAAACATCATGTGCCCCCCCCCCACTTCAGTGCTTAAAATAACAGACTTAAATAAGCCACATCATCATGGACATGTTAAAAGCAGAGCATCACACTCCCTTGTTTGGGATTTTTTTGTTCAAGATGCAAATGATGATTCAGTTGCAATCTGCCAGGTTTGCAATGTGCGTGTGAGTTGAGACAAAAAAGGGGAGCCATCTGTGCACAGGAGGACAGCATCCGCATCTTAAGTATAGGCACTTGGCTCTGTGGACCCATTAATCACAAAGCACAACCATTTGTGACCAACAACACATCACGTGTAAAACGTTTAAGTCAGCTCACGTTACAAAGTGTTTTTGAGCATAAGCTGAAGTACCCCCCCAATCATACAATGTCACGTGAACTTAATGCTGCTGCAGCGGAAATGCTGGCAATTGATCTTTTGCCCTTCTACTTTCTGGAGAATTCTGGGTTTCGGTGGTTTGCTGCACGTGCCTGTCCAAAATGGAAAGTCCCATCCAGGACATACTTTTCTACCAGTGCTGTCCCCGAGTTGTTCCGCACTGTGTCCGATTCAGTAAGACATGCCCTTCAACAGTCATCCTCTCCATTCATCCAATATAAGTATGGATATGTGGACAAGTGGCAAAACAGCGGGGAGTTCATATCTGTGTATAACTGCACACTGGGCACAGGTGCCAGCGGTTGTTTGTGATGTTAGTAGTGTGAATAATCAGTGCAGTAAGGTGGATTGCCGCAGTAGCAATCTTCCTGGAATTCGCCAGCACGCAACGATTGCTATGCGCAGTGTGACCTGTTCACACACTGGTGAGAACATGTTGGACATGGTACTGACTGAAATTGACAGATGGCTAAACCCTCTGTCCCTGAGAGCTGGGTTCATAGAAAGTGACAATGGGTCAAATGTGGTGAAATGCATCACTAATGGTGTTTTTTTTCATGATCTATGCATGGCCCACTGTTTAAATCTTGTGGTTCAGGAGTTTCTGCAGCACCCTGATATAAAGGAAATGATGGTCATTGCACAACGTATCTGCTCTCACTTTTCAAGATCGGGAAATGCCTGTGACCAACTGCGGCAGTTGCAGATACAAAGCAGCCTGCCTCAGTACCGCTTGAAGCTGGAAGTTGTCACCCAATGGAACTCCACGTTATACATAGCAGAGAGGTTGTATGAACAATACAAACCCATCTCAGAATATCTTGTTATGTCCACTAGCCGTGACAGTTCTGGGGCTTCCATGTTGATAGCTTAAACAAATGTAAGCACTCTCTGGACTCCATCTGGAGAAACAGATGTGTTTGCTATGGCGTTGTCAAGAACACTATCATCTATTCTCTTGCTTGGACTCTAGATTGTTTCTCTAAATTTTCTTCTGTTGTATCTGTGTGTGTTGGGTATAGGGTATTAGGCAGCATTTGAGGATGAAATTACCACTTCCTTTTTTCCCTCTCCCTCCTTCCCTTCCCCTTCCCTTTATACTGGTTCTACTTTGGAAATTCTGGAAACGAAAAAATTCCTTGCATTTAACTGTTTATTTAATCCATCAGTCCATCTTGTAATGCTTATGTTTATTCTTTGGTATAAAATTTTTTTCGATTTTTTGGTAATTTTTGTACATCTGTCTTTTGTATGTATGTTGTGAAACTATGTTTGAGATACTTGTAAGACCGTTCCTGTAATATACTTTATTACATGATGCTCTGTATCTTCTGAAATTGTACTTTAAAACAAGACAACTTTGATAAACAGGGTCTCTTTTGGTTCTAAAAGTTATTCTCCTGTCAAAAAATAAAAGTTTTTATCTATCTATCTATCTATGATGACTGAACAGTGGCGCCTCATGGACTCTGTAATAACAATTTTGTGGCCTTTTGAACATCGAACCTACGAAATTTGCCAGAAGATAAAGGCCTAGAGGTCTATCAAGTCTGCTCAACTGTGCAGCTAGCACCCCTTAATCTGCAGCTGACCCTCCCTTCCACCCTTCCCCTTCATTAACCCTCCCCCTTGTCCTGTCCCATCCCCTTTTGAAGCAGTCCACTGTTCTACTGGATACCACTTCTGCAGGTAACGCATTCCACCCAGCCACCACCCTCTCTGTAAAAAAGTGTCTTCTCATCTCCCTCCTGAGCCTTCCTCCCTCCAGTCTCATATCATGGTCCCTGGTGTCCCTTCCCTCCCTTACTTTGAACAGCCCCTCTGTACCTGTCTTGTTTATTCCTTTCATGTACTTAAAGGTTTCAATCATGTCCCCCTTGTCCCTCCTCTCCTCCAGTGAGTACATGTTCAACTCCCTCAGCCTCCTCTCGTATGATAAGTCTCCAAGCCCCTTGATAATCTTTGTCACCTGTGCTGCACCCCCTCTAGTAACTTAATGTACCTCTTCAGATACGGGTGCCAGTACTGCATGCAGTACTCCAGGTGCGGTCTAACTAATGACCTATACAGTTGCAGAATCACCTCCTTCCTCCTTGAGAATATACCCCTTGCAATACAACCCAGCATTTTGTTGGCCTTTGCAGCTGCCTTCCTACATTGTGCCGAGTTGTTCATTGACCCAGTAATGAGCACCCCCAGATCCTTCTCTTCCTCTGTCTGGGCTAGCTGTACTCCCCCCAGCTGGTAACTCCTCCTTGGGTTCTTCATCCCAAAATGCAGAACCTTGCACTTTATGGCATTAAACCCCAGTTGCCAGGTGTCTGACCAGTTTTCAAGCTTTGCCAGATCATCCTGCAACCTCTGCCACCCCCCTAGGTCATCCACCACCGCTCCTACCTTGGTATCATCAGCAGACAGACTGATCTTGCTCTTGATGTCCCATGATATGTTTGCAATGAATATCCCAAACAACACTGGTCCCAACACCGAGCCCTGTGGAACATCACTTGTCATTACGCTTGCGTGTGACAGCTCCCCACCCACCACCACCCTCTGTTGTCTTCCCTAAAGCCAGTTTCCTACCCATCTCACCAGCTTTGCACCCACCCCTGTGCCTACTAACTTACTTCCCAGCCTTCCATGCGGCACCGAGTCGAATGCCTTACTGAAGTCCAGATACAGGACATCCACTGCATAGCCCCTGTCCAGTTGCCTAGTTATCCATTCATAGAACTCCACCAGGTTGGTTTGGCAGGATCTGCCCCATATGAAGCCATGCTGTCTGCTGTCCTGTAGTCCTTTTGCCTATAGGAGGGCCACCAGCCTCTCCTTCAGGATAGTCTCCATTAGCTTACCCATGATGGATGTGAGGCTCACTGGTCTGTAGTTTCCCGGTTCATCCTTGGGGCCACTCTCGTGGAGGGGCACCACATGAGCCATCCTCCAGTCCTGAGGTACACACCCCGAATGTAGTGAAGCATTAAATAGGTCTGCCAAAGGTCCTGCAAGGACCTCTGCCAGCTCATTCAGTACCCTGGGCTGGATGCCATCTGGGTCTGGCGCCTTGTCCTCAGTGCCTTCAAACCCTCCCGAGCTCTGCCCTCCATGATTTCCCCATCTGTCACCCCTTCCCCCCCTGTTTCTGCCATTTCTCCCCCCTTTGGTGTCACCCCCCCCACTCTTTAGTAAATACTGAGCAGAAATACTCATTTAGTGCTTCTGCCTTATCGCACCTCCTTCCACCCAACCCTCCTTCCTAATCCTTGCTATGTGGTCCTTACAGCTCCTTTTCTCCCTGATGTACCTAAAGAAGTTCTTCTCCCCCTTCTTAAAGCCTTGTGCCAGCCTGAGTTCCATAGATGCTTTGGCTCTCCTTACTGCCCTTGTCACCTCCTTCGATTCTGTCAAGTACTCCTCCCTGTCCTCCCCCTTCCTGTTTTCTTGTACTTCCTAAAGGTAACTCTTTTCCTCCTTACCTTTTCCATGACCTTCTTGCTCAACCAGCTCGGTTTCTTAGCCATAGCCTTTCTGCTCTGGGTCTTGCAGCAGGTTTTGCTTGCCTCCACTATCCCCAGCTTTATGAGCTCCCACCTCTGGTTAGTGTCCATACTAGATTGAATTCTGGCCAGATACCCTTTTACCACTTCCCCCATCCTCCCAAAGTTGGCCCTCCTGAAGTCCAGCACTCTTGTGCCAGATTCCACTCCTTCCTTGCCCATATCCAATGTGAGCCATACTGAGTGGTGGTTGCTCCCGACAGCGGTTCCTCCACTGTAAGTTCTCTCACAAAGTCCCCACTTGCCAGCACAAGGTCAAGGGTATTCCCTAACCTGGTTGGTTCACTGACCATTTGCAGCAGGAAGCTGTCCTGGAAGGCATCCTGCAGTACCTGCTTCCTTCTGTTCCTGGTTGTTGGGGCACTCCAGTCCACTCCTGGCATGTTGAAGTCCCCCACAATCACCACACTACCCTTCTCGCAGTGAGTGGCGAGTCTGTCTCCATTAGCCAATGAATTCCACTGCTGCGGGTGCTGAGGCAGACACTGGTGAATGTACAGCATAGCCTTGTGTTGTTGCCGGAGACGGTGGTAGCAGTATGTTGCTGCAACACATACTGGCAGTATTCGACCAGAATTGTCACGTTGTGAACATTCAGCGTAGTGACAACTTTTCCATAGCAACAATGCTGGACCAACGATACAAACGTGGAATTGCATCAGTACTGGACGGAGGGCCTGAACAGGTAAAAAATATCAGTGGTCAACTGGTGTGCTTGGTTCATGGGGCACAGAAGTCACATGCCAAGGTCAGCAAACCTCAGCAGCATAATCCGGCTGAAGGTGTACCTGGAGGACCATCAAGCATATCCTGCAAGGGGAAGGGGACTGTGTAGTTCCAGGTGGTCTGTCATCCAAAGTGGGTGGGCATCAACCCACTTTGGGAGGCTTTGTCCCAAGTGGGTACTTATGAAATAAATGATTGGGGAGAACAGGATGATGCATCAACAACTGGACTTAGTGCGGCACAGAGAATGGTTGAGTCATATTTGTCTGAAAACAGGCATCTGACAATAAATGAAAATCCTCTTTTGTTCTGGAGTAGAAAGGTCAGTGAATGGCCAGAGCTGGCTGCAGTGGCACTGAAGTACCTCACATGCCTACCCTCTAGTGTAAGTGTTGAGAGGGTATTCAGCTCAGCGGGTGCAATAGTCAGGGATCGTCGGACAAACCTATCTCCTGCAAATGTTAGTTTGCTAACATTCATTAAAATGAATGAGAGGCACATGCCAGCAGAGACTGCAACCTCGGTATTTGTACCCCAGCCTAGTCATGGTGGTCTTGCTGATATGGAAATGAAGCATCCTAGTGGCACTGGCAGTGGCTGCCTGAAACGGCCCACCACTGACGTAGATGATGACACAATGGAGAAAGAATTTCCCAGTGGTCAGACTTCAGACATCAATTACTGTGAGGGCAGTTTTCTTTATGAGGATGATGTTGTGGTTAATGCTGGCAGGTTTTAACTGCAGTATTTAAAAGGCGGTGTGCCCCCCCTGGACCTCCACCACTGGGACTGATGTTATCCACTGCCACCACTGCCACCATGAGTATGTCTGCTTCCCGGATCACCACCACTGGAACTGATGTTATCCAAGTCTGCCACCATGAGTCTATCTGCCCCCCCTGATCACCTTCACCACCACCGGGACTGATGTTATCCACTGCCACCACTGCCACCATGAGTCTGTCTGCCCTCCGGACCACCACCACCACCACTGGGACTGATGTTATCCACTGCCACCATGAGTCTGTCTGCCCCCCGGAACACCACCACTGGGAATGATGTTATCCACTACCACCATGAGTCTGTCTGCCCCCCAGACCACCACCGGGACTGATGTTAGCCACTGCCACTACTGCTACCATGAGTCTGTCTGGACCACCACATCCATCAGCCACAGACACAAAGCTTCTTAACATTTAAACCATGAAGTGAGTATGTGTACTCATGTTTGTTATGCTGTTTCACTTCCTTTAGTTGTACATTTTGTTTTCTGTAGCTTTTCAGAGCAGCAATGGTAAAACACATATGGTACACTTCTTTTGTTTCTTTTACAGAGTAACAAAAAAAGGCTCCATCACTAAAACTCTTTGGGAATGGTACTGTAGCTGTACCATACAGAGAGGAACCAATGTAATATCCATGTGATATCCAGTCTGGTAAGTATGAAGATTTTATTTCACCCGTTTCATTGTTTTGTAAAGACTGCAGCAAATATTGCACACAGGTTGTGTTAGTTGACAAGATGTGGGTTTGAAATGTGACTTGACTTGAGATTGAGAACCAGGGAGGGACAAATAACAATTAAGTTGTAAGAAGTCATTCATTTCTTTTTTTAGGAAACTTCCAGATGTTTTGTTGCTCTGACAAAGCGGCCTTATTCAAACAAGTTCTTCAACATCAGGCCCCCCCCCCCCGGGCTGGGGCTCACTACAACATGCAGAAGTCATTTCATTAGATGACTATGACCATCATTAACAACCAGACTCAAGAAAGATGCAGATGAAATCTGTGAAGCAGTAACAAAATAAGAAACCATTACAGACAAACCTGTAAATATGCTTCCCCCCATCTCAAAAAAAAAATGCTTACCTTCATGTGCTTGAGAGTTATCCATTGTAAATTTCTAGGCAAAACGTTCTCATCAAGCACTGGAATGTTCACACCAACAGTATTTGTGACCTGTGATACAGAACAATACCACGAGTACATGTCCATGTCAACCCCCCCTCACCTATAAAATACAGAAATACATATCTATATATATCAACTCACCAAGGCTACTATTAGTGTACAGACAAAGGGCGCCCTTCTATCCAGTTGAGAAGATCACATTGCATTCACTCAAATCGCAGCACACGTTGGACCAGCAACAGTTCGCTCACGGTCATCATTTTATTCTGGGGCACTGCGCACATGACTGAGTGTGCCATTAATTCTGGGGAACTTTGCATGTGCTGAAACAATCCCATTTCACTTTATTACCACTTGCCAATTTTCTGGACCCAAGGCGGATGCATTTTGGGCATGCAGAAAAAATCTGGGGACTCTGTGCCACCACTGCACGCATGACTGAGTGCGCCATTAATTCTGGGGGACTTTGTATGTGCTGAGATACTTTCATTCCACTGTGTTACCAATTGTCAATTTTCTAGACACAAGGCGGATGCATTTTGGGCATGCAGAAAAAAATCTGGGGACTCTGTGTCACCACTGCGCAGATGACTGACTGTGCCATTAATTCTGGGGGACTTTGTTTGTGCTGAAACAATCCCATTTCACTTTATTACCATTTGTCAATTTTCTGGACACAAGGCGGATGCATTTTGGGCATGCAGAAAAAATCTGGGGACTCTGTGTGACCACTGTGCGCATGAGTGACTGCGTAATACATTCTGGGTGACTTTGTATGTGCTGAAACAGTCCCATTTCACTTTGTTACCACTTGTCAATTTTCTGGACACAAGGCGGATGCATTTTGTGTGTTGTGATTGTGAGCACATAATGTCATACTTATATTATAAATTAAAGCAGCATTGCAACAATGTACTGACAATTTTGACCTATAGTTTTTTATGCTGTTTTACATTGCTGCCATTGCCAGTCCACTAGTTATCTCATGACTTGTATGATACCCTTCTTTACACAATTTGTGTCTGCTTTACTACTTTTTCTCGTGTCTGAAAATAAAAAAGGAGCACGCCATTTAATATTGTTCTGACCAGGTTGTTATCACTATTTGCAGCTGTTTCTGAATAAATATTTTTCTGTGATGTCATAAAACACTGCCTGCTGCATAATTGTTAATTTGACAACAGAAGTAATATATAACAACTGATGGAGAAAAACAGTGCAAAATATTGATGAAGACCTGGTCTGCACCATATTAAAAGGAGTTCTCCTTTTATTTATCTCACACATGAAAAAAAGTACTAAAGCAGACTCAAATACTGGAAAGAATAGTATCATACAAGTCAGGATGTAAGTAAAGTGTCAATGTAAAACAGCATAAAAAAGTATAGCTCAAAATTTTCAACAGATTGTTGCACTACTGCTTTAAAGAGATTCACCAAGTTACATAGTTCTGGATGGCATTGTGCCCAATATACTGTATGGGTGCCTAGCCTCCAGGGGAATCTTTGTTGCTCCACATGTCCTTAAATAGTGCAATACTTTTCTGGCAAAAACATTCATAATTTTGGTAAACCGGGTCCCAGAGGACTTTCTGTTCAGAAGAGCAGCCCAAGTTCCACCCCCGTGTTCAGCAACGTTGTGGTGAAACGTGGGCACGTTTCAACTAACAAGAGCCTTGTTAGTGGAAATGTGCCCACGTTTCTCCACAAACTGACCATTATAACATAAAGAAACATTCAGAAAGCTGCCAGCCATTCACTATAATAAAGCATGCCCCCGTGCTCTCCCTGGCATCACTTCATATCATTGCTGAGCAAGGTAGCGGAATTTGGGCGGATCTTCAGAATGGGAAGTCCTCTGGGCCCCCGTTTACTGAAATTACAAGCATTTTTGCCAGAAAAGTATTGCACTATGGAATGTAAGGACATGTGGGCAAGAAAAATTACCCTGGAGGTAAGGCACCCATATAAGGAGCATGTATGACTATATGTGCGTGTATATATTTAAAGGGAAGCAGTCAGCAACAGGAGCTCCTGCATCCTGCCAGTCTAAGGCTCACCCTCTGATTAAGCCTTTTAAGTATGTTGCAGCATTTTTCTCGTGCTGCAACATACCTTTAAGAAAGAAAGATCAGCGGCCCAGAAGGATGGCGGATGCTATGGAGGCCCCCTATGTGTAAAGGAAAGGTGCAGTGGAGATGCACCATGCGCTTCAAATACGTTTGTATTGACGTGCATGGTGCATCGACGTTGCACCTTTACACATAATGGAGCCCACATAGCATCTGCCATACTTCTGGATCATTGACGTTTCTTTAGTACAATAAAGTATGTTGCGGCATGAGAAAAATGCCACAACATACTTAAAAGGCTTAACCGGAGGATAAGCCTTGCAGGGGGCAGGATGCAGGCACTCCTGTTGCTGACTGCTTCCCTTTAAACTAATGCTGTAGCCTTCCCTCTGTCTGGTATTAAACAAACAAAACACAAAACAGTACAGCAGTGGGGGGAAGGGTATGCAGAAAACAAAACCTAGTGCTTGATCCCATGATGTTCCAGCAGCAGATGAAGCATCGACACAATTTGCAGCTGCTCTCTGGTGGCATTGGTGGGGGTAGTGGTGGAGGAGCACCAGTTGCTGCTGTGGCCCTCCTCCTGCTCTGGTGATGCACAGCAGCAGCACCCGCTGCCACTGTCACAGAAGGGCCAGCAGGTGGAGGCCTGGCCCGTTCTGTGGTAGCCTGCTACTCCACCTTGTGATGGTTAATCATGTGTGTCCTCTGACCCCCAGTCCCCAGATGTGTCCCCCCGGGGCCACGGCGCACCTGCACACCACAAAGCAGGCACACCACAATGCTCCTGTCCCCCCCGACACAGTTGAAAAACTGCCAGACTATCGAGCTGCGGGAGGGACCAGGCACAACAGGGGCAGATGTATATCTGGCAACACTGTCATCACGCACTGGGGGGGGCTCCACCTGCTGCTGTGGAGTGGGAGGTGGTGCTGCTGGACTTCCTGCAGCTGGTACAGATGGTGGTGGTGGTGGTGGTGGTGGCAGCGCACTTACTGGATGTGGCAGTGGCACTGGTGGTGCTGCTGCTTCTGGAGGGGGGGGCTGGACCAAATAATCTGGAGCTGTCCAGTGACACCCACCCACGCTGACCCCCACGTGTCCGCACTCCCCTCTGGTCAACACGGGCCACAGACTGTCCCTGGTTCATAACTCTCCTTCCCTCTCCACTCTGATGCATCACACGATGATGACCGACTCACACACGCACACACACACAGTCACACACAGACACACACACACTTACACAAAACAAAACATAAAACAAATAAATCAGTCACAAAAAAAGAACTCACAAAGCAGTAAAACAAAAACTAAAGAATTAGCTTTTAAAAGACATTGGAAAAAGCAAGTTAAGCAAGTAATACACACTCCTCTCCTACACTATCCTTCCTCCTTCTACCTCTGCAAAGGAGAAAGGGAAAGTATCTGCTGGTATGACTCACTTCCTTCCTGCCTGGCTAAAGCATGTGACTTAGTACTGTAAGCCATGTGATGTGTGTGGGGGGGACTGCCTAAAGTGCCTATTGTTGTCATTCCACCTTACTTCGCGTTAAGGTGGAATAACAACGCAAAGTCAGGTCATAATCACAAGGCAAAGTGAGTACTCCTCAATGGCCACTTCATGTAGCATTACACTAATGCGAAGTGGCCACTTCGTGTTCACTTCACCTGTGGATTTTAAATTAGCTGCTTCTCTAATAACAACCAACAACTTATACAATCTACCAGAAACATGAAACAGAGAGACACAAGCCCCTACCCTTCCCCCATTACCCCTGACACCCTCACCTCCCCAGTGAAGTGCACCGTGAAACTAGAAAAACAAAACCTTCAAAAGGTGACACATAAAGTGAAGTACTATGGTGTCTGTCCAACTCTAATGAGGTACCTGGGATGCCCAAAAAGGAAAATCAAGATAAGTAAAGAGCATATAGCAAATACAGAACCGAGTAAACGCACTAGGTTTTTGTTTGTTTAAAAGTTTATTTTTATACAGATTGATTTGTTGGAGAATTTAATCCCCATTTACAACAAATTCCTGTGGCACATAATTACAGTAACAACAAGACAATAAATAAGTACATACAAAGCAAAGAACTACATGTGGACTAAAAACAGTTACAACAAACATTCAAGTAATCATGCAATTTGAGTTTAAATATGTGCAAATCAGAAATCTCAGTAATTTGAAATGGTAATTCATTCCAAGTCTTTGCTAGACTATTCTGGAGAATTATATCCCCCATCCGATTTGTAATTCGGGTCATAGGCAATTTCCTAGATATTTTCCTTAACCTATCTGAATATGTTAAATTTAAGTTCAAACATATTAGGTGATTTAGTGGATGTAATGTTTTATTCTTAGAATAAATTAAACCATGACATACCACTGACCATAAGTACTTTCTTCATGCTATCGGTGTAGCCAGTCAAGTTCTTGATAAATCAAACATCGATGAGCCCAGTATTTATTCTGTAATATGTAATTCCCCATTCTATAGTAGAGCTGATCTGTTTTACCCAATGACTTCTGGTAGGAATGCATATATAATGGAAGTCCATAATCGAGTACAGGCAGCACTAGTTGTTTTACTAATCTAGTTTTAATTTCCCTGGTCAGGCATCCTGGCATCCTTCTTAAGCCTCCCTATCTTTGAGTCACCTTTTTGTCTGTAGTAAAATGTGTTCAGAAAAGGAAAACTGGTGATCAACAAGAACCCCCAGATATTTATAACTAGATACCATCTGAACCTTGGTCCCATCTAGAAACTTAATCTGTAAAGTCCTTTTTTACAAGTGATCCCATAGAAAAGATCATACTCTGCGTCTTTCCAATACTCATTAAAAGACCTGAGTCTCTCATCCAATTTTCAATATTAAAGAAATCTGTTTGGAGCCGCTGTCTCAGGTCTCTGGGGTCATCTGCAGATGCAATTAGTACAATATCATCTGCATAAAGTCTGATTTCAGTACTAGTTATTTGAGTTACAAGGCTATTTATATAGATGTTAAATAACACAGGGCCCAAAATAGAGCCCTGAGATACACCTCTATATAGATCCAGGAGACCTGAGACAGCAGCACCACAGACCACCCTTTGCTTATGATTAGATAAGTAGGATCTAAACCATTGCAGAGACTCCTGTTGCACCCCAATATCCAATAATCTATACAAAAGAGTTTCATGATGTACCAAATTGAAGGCCTTACTTAGGTTGGGGTACTTAGGATAAAAGTACAACAACAAATACAAAACAATCCAGCACTCATCACCACATATAATGAAGGACGCTGCTCTTTAGTATTGTGAAAGATGGCCAAAGGCACTGTGGCACTTTAATAAATTTGGCCATCTTTCACAATACTAAAAAGCGGCGTCCTTCATTATATGTGGTGGTGAGTGCTGGATTGTTTTGTATTCATTAAAGAGCATACAGTTTGCCCCATTTTTTGTTAGAGGTTTATGATGATGAATCCTGGCATTTAGCTCTTATGCTCTTAGGGCAAAAGAAAGTTTGTGCAACCATTCCATATAGGTAGGTGTTTAACCTACCCAGTGACTGAGGACTAACTTTTTAACTGCTAAGGAGATAAGAGCCATGTGGTATCTCCTTTCCTTTACCTGGATCTGACAGTAATCCCCAATAATGCATATAGCCTGGAAGAAAAGGCTTTGGAGGCCTAGAACAGGGTCCAAGGGTGCTTCAATTTGCATCCGCAGGGAAGATACATTCTCACAGGTCCAGAAAATATGCAGAAGGGAGCCCTCTTCCTTGCCACATCTGGAACATGTAGATGAGGGGAGGTTACCCATTTTAGCCAGTTTGATCGAGGTATAATACATATTATTTAAAATGTGATATTGAGTGATTCTAAACCGGTCTTGAGATACATAAGTATATAAATCCTTCCAAAGGCGAGCCCAGTTGATCTCAAGGTCTGGTAGAAGAGAGACTCTCAGATTTTAGAACCTACTGGGGGGGTTGAGTGTTAGTGAGCAAGTACCTATATTGAGAGGAGACTCCATGGGGCCTGGAAGCAGGCTCTTGGATCTGCTGCAGGAAGTCATCAAATGGGGACTGTTGTGGCAGGAATCCAAACTGTTTGACAAGGAGATGCCGTAATTGGTAGATCTTGAATATGTGGGCTAACGCCAATTGAAATTTAGTTAGTAGCTCAGGAGAAGTGAGTATAGATCTCTGAGAGTAGAAATCCGAGACTTTAAGTTCTGGGGGTACCGGGAGCCAGGTGATAGGTAGCGGATCATCACCTATCTTGATATTTGGATTGTAAAAAATAGGCTGGGAGAAGTCCCTGGAGGGAGACACCTTGAGGAACACATAGAGTTGCGAGAGGACTTTGATGGAGATACCAATTGGTGAAGACCCTAACATCCTCAGCAAAGATTTCATGGGGAAGAAGAAAACTGTGGCAGGGTTCATGTTATGACTAGAAATTAAGTCTGATTCAATTTGTAATCAAGATGGGGGGTGTATTCATGTCCTGATCTCATTTGAGAGATGGCTAACCATTTTAATATACTAACATACTAAAATGCCAGCAGAATTGGCCTAACAGTCTTTTGTGTCTGCTTGTTTGGTCAGCCCCCACCCTGGGAGCTGACCTTGCTGCCCCCCTCACCCTCTCTGGCTTCTCCCTTCCCAGTCCCGGATATTCCCGCTGCACAGGACTTTGCTTCCAGAATCCTTCCCCTGTATCTGTCCCACCCCCTCTTGAACCCCTCCAACATCTCTGCCTCCACCAGCCCCCTGGGCAGCACATTCCATGGCTCCACCATCCTCTTGGTGAAGTAGCACCTCTTCCTTTCTCCCCTGAATCTCCCCCCTCCAGCTTCCACTTTTGCCCTCTAGTTGCCCCCCTTCCTTCAGAGCACCCTGACTGCTCTTCTCTATTTAACCCCTTCATGTACCTGAAGACCTCTAGCATGTCCCCCTGGTTCCTTCTCTCTTCCAATGTGTACATATTTAGCTCTTCGAGCCTCTCCCCAAAGGTCCTGTCCCCCAAGCCCCAGATCATTTTGGTTGCCCCCCTCTGGACCCTCTCAAGGAGTTCAATGTCCCTCTTTAAGTGTGGCCTCTAAAACTGCACGCAGTACTCAAGGTGCAGCCTCACCAAGCAGTTATACAGAGGGAGTATCACTTCCCTCCTTCTGGAGGTGATCCCCCTAGTGATGCATCCCAGCATCCTGTTGGCCTTAGCCGCTGCCCTCCAACAAGTCTCAGAGTTGTTCATCTTGACATCCACCACCACCCCCAGGTCTCTCTCAGCCATTGAGACTTGTAGCATTCCCCCCCCCAGGGTGTACACTTGGCCCGGGTTTCTGGCTCCCAGGTGCAGTACCTTGCATTTTCCTGCATTGAACCTCAGCTTCCACTTTCTAGACCACCTTTCCAGAGCCTCCAGGTCCCCCTGTAGGGTCACCCTTCCCTCCTCCTTATCCACCACCACCACCCCCAGTTTTGAGTCATCTGCAAAGAGACTCATCTCACTCCTAATCACTGTTCTTATGTCAGAGACACTGGCGTTGAACAGGAGGGGCCCAAGGACTCCATTTTCCACATTTACATAAGTGACTGGCCCAATAGTATAATATAAAGTTAGGCAAGTGCAGATCCCTTTATTCCTTGAGCAATCCCAGTTTAAGATAGGAACACCTGGGAGCTGTTATCCAACCAGATAAATGAGGTGATATTGGAATGAATGTGTTTAAAGAAAGAGATGGGAAGCCAGATGTTAAGCATATTTAAAGGGTAGAAAAGCCTAGGGAGGACATTCATCTTAATGATATTAATCCTACCCCATAGTGAGAGTGTGAGGTTCTTCCAACAAGATAAGTCCTGTTGGATGGTACCCAAGAGGTCTTCTAGATTAAGTTTTCATGTTAAAGAAGGGTCAGAGGTTAAGAAGATGCCCAGGAATTTAATGCAGCAAGGGGGCCACTTCATGCCAAGTGGGGTAAAAGTCTGACTGTGAGGTCATAATTCCACTATACAAGACACTAGTGAGGCTCCACCTGGAGTACAGTGTACAGTTTTGGAGACCTTACCTATGTAAAGACATAGACAGGGTAGAGAAGGTTCAGAGGAGGGCAACAAAGATGGTACATGGATTGCACCACAAGTCCTATGAGGACAGGCTGAAGGAACTGAACATGTACTCCCTGGAGGAGAGGAGGGAGGGAGAGAGGGGATATGATAGAGACATACAAGTATCTTACAGGGAGGAACAGGGTGCAGGGATACAATATTTTTAAGTGAAAAAGATGTTCCAGGACTAGAGGGCATGGGATGAAGTTGGAGGGAGGACGATTCGGAGGAAATTTGATTTAGAATTTCTTCACAGAACGGGTGGTGGACAAATGGAACACCCTGCCAGAGGAAGTGGTGGGGGCTGAAACAATCACGGGATCTAAGAATGCATGGGATAGACATAAAGGAATTCTGGAGGTCAGGGGTAAGGGGCAACAGACTTCTAGGAAAACATAAACTGAACTTACAAGCTCAAATGGGCAGACTGGGTGGGCCATAGGCCCTTATCTGCCTACACTGTCTATGTATCAATGTAAGTGACTAAGGGGATATATTTCTGTCTTGTTCAGATTTAAATTATAGTTCAAGTATTTACCAAAGTTGTCTATTATCCTTAGGCCGTCGGCAAGAGAAGAGATGGGATTTGAGAGGTGAAGGAGAATATCATCCGCATACACTGAGAGCGATGGTGTTAGGTTACCGATGGGGATGCCAGTAATACTGGGGGAAGATTTCAAGCACCTAAGAAGTGGTTCCAGATATAAATTAAAAAGAAAGGGGGAAAGTGTTCATCCTTGACATGTGCCAGTGTGCAAGAGAGAGAAGGGGGAAGAAAAATCACAGTTGCAATCTATCCTAGCCATTGGGGAAGAATACATTACCTGAAGCCATTGAAGAAATGATGAGGGGAAGCCCATTTTTTGCAGGGTTGACCACAGGAATGCCCAGTCTTCCCTGTCAAAGGCCTTTTCAGCGTACAGAGAAATTAAAGCCATAGGGGAGGGAGAGGATCCCGCTGATTGAAAGATATGGGATATCTTGCGTAAGTGATCCATAGAGGATCTCCTGGAGACAAAATCTACCTGCTTGGGACTAAAAAGACAAGACCAGACCTTCTCTGTTCTGGTGGCTAGAATCTTAGCGAGGACTTTGATATCACAATTCAGTAATGAGATGGGACGATAACTGGCTGGGCAAGTAGGTGACTTGTCTGGTTTGAGAAGAAGAATGATGGTGACTTCCAACAGTAAGAGATCCTGGACTTCTGAAGAAAACATGAAGCGATATAAGCAGAGGAGAATGGGGGTGAGATCTTTGATAAAAGGTTTATAGACGTTTGATGGGAAGCCATCAGGACCCGGAGCTTTGTCCAATGTTAGAGTGCTTATGGCAGCTTCTACTTCATCTGAGGATATGGGAGTAGAGAGGAGGGCCTGAGGGTGTTCTAAGAGGTGTGGTAATGCAGAAGAATCTAGGTATGTGGTCAAGTCCTCCTTGGCTGGTGGAGATGAACATTAGCTATAGAGGGAGGAACAGAATTGTTCAAAGATAGCGGCTATATCTCTGGGGTGTGTTTTAACTGAACCATCTGGGGCATTAATTGTGGGTATGATCCTTGAGGCTTCTAGTTTTTTTAAGTGAAGGGCAAGTAGGCAGCCAGCTTTTTCTCCATGCTCTATGTATGAAGTCTAGGTTTTTAGGATGGCAAATTCTGCCTTCTCCTGCAACAGAGCAGCATATTTATCCCTAAGAGAAAGCAGAGTTTGTAGAGAGTCAGAAGAGGAAGTGGAAGAGAGAGATTGTTCCAAGGCACGAATTTGAGCAAGTAAGGAAAGGGCTTCCGATTCTCTATGGTGCTTACAGGTAGAGGCAAGATAGATGAACTCCTCTCTTAGGAAGCATTTTAAGGCATACCATTCATGATCTACCATCGGCACTGTGTTTTGATTAGATGCAATGAATGATTGGATAAGGGAGGGAATCCTGGAGGTCACATACTCATCCTTGAGGAGCTGAGTATTTAACTTCCAAGTTGTATCCCATTGAAAGTTGGTATCTAGGACAAGTGAAACCCATGCCATGGCATGATCAGAGGACCATGGGTTCTAGACCAGAGTTGCAGAGACCAGGAAGAAGGGAATGGCTGATCAGAACATAGTCCAGCCTGGAGGATGTATGATGCACCATGGAGTAAAAGGAGCAGGTGTGGGACAACAGGTTTAGGATTCTCCAGGGATCACATAGCTCCAAGAGATCCATAAACTCCTGCAGGGCTCTTTGAACCACCGAGAGTGGCCTGAGGGGATAGTTAGACTGGTCCAAATCCTGAGTGGGGGGAAGATTCCAGTCCCCTCCAAGTATCAATGGGAGTGAGAGGAAAGGAGTTAATTTTTCAGTTCTTTTTGTGAGGAAGACTGGGTCGCCACCTACTGGCCCGTAAATACTTCCCAGCATTAATTCTGTACAACCAAGCAATCCCTTTACAAGAATGTATTGTCCCTGTGGGTCTGTAATAACTTGGTCAACTTGTAGAGGAACCAAACGAAATGGCTACACCCTTACTTGAAGTTGAGGCTCTGGAGGCAAAGACCTGGCCAATGTCCTGCCTACAAAGCCCGAGAGCTTCATGGGTAAGCAGGTGGGTCTCCTGAATATAGGAGATATGGGCATGCAATAAGGAGATATGCTTAAGAACCTGATAACTCTTTGATTGTTCCCTGGCACCTCTAATATTCCATGTTAAGAACTTGGTTAAACTGCTAGCCATAGTCATATTGCTTAGATACAGAGGTCCTGTGAATAGTACCCTCAAAGTGCACTTCATCCCACCCACCCCTCCCTCTAACCCTTTTAATACAGTCAATCCTCATCTTTTCTAATAACAATAAACTGAAGTTATATAGAATCAAACAGAACATAACCTGGTTGATTTGATTGTTCTCTACTGTAGTCTGGGAACAAACAATAATCTGGTCTCAACCCCACCTATAAAATTATTCCCACTGTAGTATAGCTCAGAAAAACTACTCCATCCCCCCAGACCCTCATCCCCACCCCCAACCCATCTCCCATAAACCTACGTACAGTAGCCCTTCCACCAGGAGCATGACCCACTAAACTAGGATGAAAAAAAAGCAAAAGGACAGAACCCCAAAGACCCTGTGAGCTCGCGTCCTTTTAACTAGCGTTCTTGGGTATGATTTATACAGGGGTGCCTGTACTGCTGTGTGCCTGGATTTATCTGTCCCAGAGATAGACACCTAACCCTATCATATCCTTTAGATACATGTACTTCTATTCCCCCATCCATATAAGAAAGGAGGCTAGAATTACAGCTGTCAGGGTCTTCCCTCCATTGTTCCAGACTATGAGGGTCTTCAAACAATTAGCTCCCAAAATCCCAACCCCCACCCCATCCCTCCCTATGTAGAGTCAGTCAGAGACAGTCCCAATTAAACTTTAAACAGCTGATAAAGAAGATAACGTTAACATCCAAACAGCAAAAAACTCTGACCTAATTGCAGCTCCTTCTGGCTATTATTGCACACTAGGTCCACAGAAATATAGATTAGAAGGGATAGGCCACAGCTGATCCATGGCGAACTTCTCGAGCAGAAAAGCAGTTGAAGGGAGGGAGTGACAGCTAGATGCAGAACAGAACAAGTCCGACATGAGAAAGGGGAAAATGAAGCACAACAGTGCGATTGGAAGCAAGGAAAAATATAGGGTTGTGGACCCAGGTATGTGCCCAGTAGTAAGTGATCCAGCACTATGACTGGATTGAGGGGTTGAATCAAAGTCAGTTTAACCAGATAAAACTAGTAGAATAAAATAGTAATGTACACAATATTTTGATAGGGGAAAAGGACTCTCCCTATCAGTCAATTAGAGGTTAACTATTGTGGTGAGGAGCATTTGTGGGGATAGACCAGGGTAACAGAAATTAGGCCCCTTCAGGAACTAGATCCCATCGCACAGTTCCAGAATATTGTCTACAGCAACTGCTGGTAGGAGGTCTCACTCAAGAAGACAGAGCTATGTCGGTTGCAAATGCCCAGCAAGATTGCAGGATCCAGATGTCAACACGGACTTCAGGAGGCCTGGGAAGGGCCACAGACAATGAGCCAGCCCCTCAGTGATCCGATTCTTCCATGTAGCTCGGAACAACAAGGTATACTTTAAAGACAATATCCTTAATTAGGCCCCAAAGTGAAAAAGGAAGCCAGGAAGAGAACTTATGCTGAGCTCAGGTATCTTTAAACAATGCAGGCATTTTCACACTGAGCTTGGCCACGGCTCCAGCTGATGTTTCAAACTAGAGCCAGGCACCTTCCACATTAACTTGCAATCTAGCAGGGTAAGCCATTTTGAACTTTAGGCCAGCCGCAAGTAGTTTGCCCACAATAGGATGGAATGTAGCTCTTTTTTTTGGTGAGTTTCAAGGGGCAGATCCTGGGTAAACCGCAGCCACTTGCCCTCCCACAATACCACCTGCAGCTCTCTGGTTTTAGAGAGCACATGCTGCTTTCCAAATAATTGAGAAATTTAATAATAATAGGGTGTGGAGGGTCAGTGTCCAGGGGCCTAGGTTTAACGGATCTGTGGGCCCGCTCAATTAGATATGTGCGATTGTGAGGAGAGGGGCCTATGACCTTGACAAGCAATTTCTGGATGAAGGCAGATGTGGAGGTGCCTTTCTAGGCTTCGGGCAGGCTGAAAATCAGGAGATTATTCCTGTGGTTGCGGCCCTCAACGTCCTCTGTTTTGAGTTGAAGCTTGGCAATTTGTTGACGTAGTTTATGGAGCTCCTTGTCCTGTTTGTCTCTCCAGGCTTCCAATGAAGCGGTGCTCACCTCAGAATCTGCAACTCTGTGTTTCATATTCCCCATTTCCCCTCTAATTGATTTCAGCTTGGTTGCAATATCAATAAGGTTTCCTTGAATGGCTGTAGTTCCTGAAGGAATCTCTCTTCAGTAAATGGGATGGCTGGCTTATCAGGTCCCAATGCTTTTGCTGATTGCTGCATTTGCTGCTTTGATTTTTTTGCTTGCTTTTCAGGTGAGACTGGTGGTGTATGCCTCGGCAAGGCGAGCACATTTCTGCCTCCACTGTGGCTTAGAGATGCCAATTGCGATGTCCAGACTCAGGATACAGGTTCACTAGGCAGAGTGGAGACCAATCTGACATCTTCAGTAGTAATATTTGGTAAATCAGCTGCTGATTACCATAGATTATAAAGGAGGGCGGTGGGAGCTGACAAAGAGAGCTGTCACTGCAGAGAGTGCATCACGTGATCCCCCACGAAGATGGGTTTCTTGCAACAACATAATATCACAATTATGGGATTTTAAATAAGCTATAACCTTTTTACATTTAACGGGGCTATTCATACCTTCCACGTTCCAAATCAAGATAGAAAACTGCTCCATAATAAGGAGAAAAACAATCATCATCAACCCAGCAATAAGAAAAAATGAAGCCCATGGCAGTAGATGAGTCCCCCCAAGGCCAGCAACCATCCCCCGTTCTCGAGCCAAACCCTCCCTCCCTGAACAACAGTGCCCAATAATACCATTGTTCACCAAGGGCAGGCAATAAACAGTCTGATGAACACCATAACTTCTCCATAAACATATTACAAATGTAGGAACACATTCAAACATTTGCGTCTGAGCCCCCCACCCCCTCTACCAATGTGAACCTAGCTAAAGAAAGTAGGGAACAAGCCGCATATACACCCCACCCCTCAAATGAGCATGAGGAGCAGGCCAATGAACTGGCAACCCCCATCAACAATGCCCCTGACTCCTCCAGTTGTGTAGAGGAATAACCCCACCCACAAAACGCAGCGAGTCAGGACCAACAAAAAGCAGTCATCGCCCCTGCACTAACACCTAGGAAACCCAGATAATATAGCACATCCCTTCCCAAAAATATATCCCCACCCATTTGGTAGTCCCCACAGAATAAACTAAGCCCCACAGTAGTCATTTGAAATAGTCATCGCCTCCAAAACACTACACAGCTTATATATAACTTATTTATATATCCCGCAGCAAAGGTCTTGCAAATACATTAAATAAAAGACAAATAGACCAGAGCTTTAATCAGAAAATAATGTCGAGAGTTGAGTCAAAAATGCACACAAAGTGGAAAACCTGAGTCAGCCTAAAACCTGCGAAAGAAAACAAGTTGGGCACCCTCATCCAAAGTGATTACAGCTCTTTACAAAGGATAAACAACATGGTTTTGTTTGGTCTGGTGTTCTGCATCTTGTTGTATTAATAACTGTTTTAGTTGTTTATGTCCAAATAGATGTTTCCCTTACCTTAGGTGTTGTTTGGGCTTCGTTTTGCAGCTAGTTGGGCAGCATACCAGCAATGGCATTCCTTCCATAGTTTGGTTACTTGCCACAAGATGGTGACACAAGTGATCACCACTGTATGTATGCCGCTGCATCTCAAGACACAGACCCAAGAGTGCCATCCAGAACCAGCAGTCAGCGGTGATTTTGAAAAATAGGTTGCTTCCTACCAGACAATTTACAGAGTTTCCACCCAGCAAAACATTTTCAATAACTTTCAGTAGCAATCCAGGTATATTGGAGTTTCAGACATCATGTAAAAGTGCAAATGGGGACTAGGGAGCAGGTGAAGTGCAATGAATAGTATCACCCTCTCTTAGTTTGTAAGAACAGGCTCCCAGTAATCCCAGAAGATATTAAATAAATCTTTTCCCTGCAAATGTGCAAATTGCCAGGAGTAGATGTCTATATTACAGTAGTTATGTACAGGACCTCCACTGATTGACTAGCGACATGTTGACAAGAGGCTTCATTGTAGTATTAAATGAATGTATTATACATACCTTGGATTTATAAGGGGCCAAAAATAAAGAGTTATGTTATGTCCTCCAGAACAACTGCTGACCAGTGCCTTTCCAGGATATGGATTACATCAGCATCTCTCTCTCTCTCTCTCTCTCTCTCTCTCTCTCTTTCTCTTTGTTTATCATAATACTTGCACTTACAGAGTTTTTACTGTGGCAGACTAACACTCAGTTGCAAGACACCTGTTAGCCCAAAACCAACTTCCCGACACCGAAACTCCTGATGGTGGGATTTTGCCCGTGGCTATATACAGTACGCACTCATTCATAACGAAGTCGGTGGCTGGCTGTGGAGCTGAGTGCTGGGCTGAGCCAGTCATCGGCTCGCTTCTGGGATGGGGATGGGGATGGGGTGGGATGCACTGCGGGGTGTGGGGTCCATTTCAACACCAGGTATGTGGGGGGTGTTTCACTGTATGAGGGACTGGGGCTGCCACAGTCCACTGGACCACCAGGGATATTTCCATGGTTCTATTGAGACATGGGGTGGGGGGGGGCACTTGTCTACTGGGACACCGTGTTCTGTGGTGGGACATGTGTCGGGATCAGTGTTTGGGGGGGCCACTAGACTACCAGGGCGTGTTGTGTATATCATGACAAATGGGTGTCGGGATCAGGTAGGGTGGGAGGGGCACAAGACTACTGGTCTGTGTGATTTTGGCATGCATCAGGGAATGGGTGTACTGGTTTCCCTGCTTGCACAGCATTGCAAACTGCTTTTTTTGTGGTGGTATTGAGCACTGTGTGAAGGGTCATGCAATACACTGTAGCGCGGTGCTGGTCTTTCAAATATGCTGGTGTGCTGGCATTCATGGCCCCTCCCCTCACTCCCTTCCCTGCATACATAAACTTTTAGTGTTGGTGCTATCACATAGCTTTTAGCATTGGTGCTATCACATAACGCCGGTGCTAATTGGCCTTATGAATATTGCAGCTGGGTGCAAATTCGATACTATTCCTGTGCAACAAGTGTGCACCCGATGCAAACCTTTGAATATCTGGCCCCAGAGGCTTATGCATATCCAGACAAAGAGAAAAGCAATCAAGCGGTGCCAGGAACCCAGTGCCTTGGAAGAATCTGTTTATTTGGGGGATTTTTAGAAGGTGATTCAGTATGCTGAGATAAGAGCACCAAATTCAGGGTGTCTCATTAAAAGTGAGAGAGTTGAGAGGTAAAGTATAAGGCTCCAAGACACAAAAAGGCCACATTACTTGAGCTGAAACTTTCCTAAATTACAATTCTGTTCATAGGTTAAAAACATGCTCTTACCTTAATTTCTTCTTCCAGTGAACTGCCATCATTTAGATAATGATTCTTTAGGGTACTCAAACTCTCTGGAAGTTCTTTACATTTTTCAATCAAGATCGGGTTGCATCCATTCAGGAACTGTCTTGCAAAGAACTGATCATATCTCCAGTGTTTGGAGATATAGTTTATAGCAAATGACGATAAAAGGAAAAAAAAGTCATTCCTATAAAAATGTTTTATTCCAGTATTATTCCTTTTTCTGCAAATGCCATGCATTGCATCCAGTATCAGTGGTACAGAAAATCAGAAGGTTCAGTAATTGTCACACTGCTCTAAATATTTTTCTACTGTAAGCTATGCAGCCACAGGCAGCAGTGTATTTTAATAAAGACCTCATGTACTAGACGGAACCTGAGAGAATAACAGCCAACCAACCTGAAATCAGCACTTCGCTAGACAAGGACCTGGAATCCGTTAATATGGATAAGATAATGGATTACTTTTTTATTTATTTTAGTCTTTGGTAACCGAGTAAGGCCCACTAGACACAAGTGCCTGTTTGCAGGGGTGATCTGGGAGCACTGGGCGGTTAAGTGACTTGCTCAGAGTCACACAGTATGTGAATGGAGGTTGTGAGAATCAAACCCAGGTCTGGTCTGCTGTATGTACCAAGCTCATTCACAGCTCATTACTTCTAACCTCTAGGCTATACTGCCAGCCCACTTGGTTGAGCCTAAGGTATTGCTACCCTCCTTGTTTTGGTTTATCATGCCCTCCCCCACCCCTGCCTCTCTCCCTAGCCCTGGCCCACCACCTTCCTCTCTTACCCTCCTTCTACCTTCCCCTCTCCCTTTTCTAATCTGCTCACCCCACCCACTGTTGTACAAGTTCCCCGATCCTTGCCTCCCACCCACCTGTTTTTCTACCTCCCTCTCAAAGTCTTCAGGGTGATCGGACTAAATGATTCATTGGCAAGCTTTTAAATTAGTCAAGGGGGGAAGCACTGATAAGCAGCAGGGAATCTCAGCCTCCCCCTACAAAACAGGGAACTAAATGAGGTAAAGACCAAGGTAGAAAGGTCAGTAGGGAGCAGGACAGGGGTAAATGGAGAAAGCAAAGTCAATGAGGACAAGGATGGTGCTATAAGAGATAAAGCCATCAAAAAATGGAGAGCAATGAGTACCAATGCCTGTAGTCTGGGTAACAAGCTTCCTCAATTAGTGGTCTTGATGGAGGAGGAACATCTGGAAATTGTGGCAGTCACAGAAACATGGTACACACGGAACCATGACTGGGATGTAAACATACCAGGATACACTATCTACAGGAGGAACAGGGAGGGTAAAAGAGGAGAAGAAGTAGCTCTTTACATAAGGGAAGAAATCAAAGCAACAGAACAAAAGGGTAAACAGGGAGGAGAGGAAGCACTGTGGGTCAATTTGGAGACAGGCAATGGCACCCCAATCTGCACAGGGGTTGTATACAGACCCCCATGTCAGGGGGAGGAAATGGACAAGGAAATGATAGAAAGTATCCTTAGAATGGCAGAAAATGGGGAGATATTGCTGATGGGGATCCGAATATGCCAGATGTTAACAGGAGTGTATTTGCAGCAGCCACTTCTAAGAGTGGGGTCATTCTAGATGCCCTACAGGGGGCATGCCTTAGACAACTAGTATTGAACCCACTCGAGAGGGAGCAATCTTAGACCTGGTAGTCTAAAATGGAGATGGCGAGAGGATCACAGATTTAGAAGTGGGTATCCATCTCTGAACCAGTGACCATTGAACAGTATGGTTCACAATAAACACAGCAGTAGAGTCAAGCCATACAAAAGCAAAGGTACTGGACTTCAGGAGGGCTGACTTTGCCAAAATGGGTGAGTGCCTAAGGAATGCACTAGCAAATGGGCAGGGAGGAGTGAAAGAACAATGGGGAATAATCAAAACTGCCATCACAGAGACAACAAGCCTTTGTGTGAAGCAAATAAACAAAACAAAACGATGTAAGAAACCACTATGGTTCTCAAAGGAGGTAGCAGGGAAGGTTAGGGAGAAAAAGAAAGCATTCAGGAAGTACAAGGAATCACAGAAGGAGCAGGACAGAGAATTGTATCAGTTAAAGCAAAAGGAAGCAGGGAAGGCAGTCAGAACAGCAAAGGCCCAAACTGAGGAAAAGATAGCCAACTCAGTTAAGAAGGGGGGATAAAACCTTTTATAGGTACATCAGGGAGTGAAGGATGACCAAGGGAGGGATAGTGAGGCTTTATAAAGGGGGGGGCAGAAGATGACTATGAAAAGGCAGAGATACTCAACAAATATTTATGCTCAGTATTCACAGATGAAGGAGGGGTTACCTAAACCAAACAATAGAAACACTCTGGATACAGGGATTGATACCAGCCCATTCACAGAAGAAAGGGTTCTGAAAGAACTCTTAAAACTGAAGGTGGATAAAAAGCAATGGGGCCTGATGGGATTCCTCCCAGAATTCTAAAAGAACTAAGGGTAGAACTAGTGACACCACTGACTACCTTCTTTAGCAAATCATGGAAGGATGGGGTGGTACCTGAGGACTGGAGGAGGTCGATGTTGTTCTACTTCACAAAAGTGGGAGCAGGGCATAAGCAAGAAACTACAGACCTGTTAGTTTAACCTCAGTGATTGGGAAAATGATGGAATCACTTCTGAAGGAAAGAATTGTTGAGTACCTAGAGGCCAGAGGGGCACAGGACACAAGGCAGCATGGATTCACAGCGGGAAGGTCATGTCAGAAGAATCTAATAGATTTCTTTGACTGGGTGACCAAAGGAGTAGATCACGGAGGGGCTGTGGATGTGGCCTACCTAGACTTTAGCAAGGCATTTGACACAGTCCCACACAAAAGATTAATATACAAGTTAGCCAGCCTGGGAGTGGGTCCCAAGATGGTAGCCTGCATAAAGAATTGGCTGGAGAACAGGACACAGAGGGTAATAGTAAATGGAGTCCTCTTTGAAGAAAGGGGGGTTACTAGTGGGGTACCACAGGGTTCAGTACTAGGACCAGTCCTCTTTAATGTCTTTATAAGTGACATTGCAGAGGGACTGGAAGGAAAAGTATGATTCTTTGCAGACGACACAAAATATCTGCAACAGAGTTGATACACAAGGTGGGGTGGAAAGGATGAGAAGGGACTTGGCAAGGTTGGAGGAATGGTCAAATGTATGGCAGCTTAGATTCAATGCTAAGAAGTGCAAAGTAATGCACCTGGGAAACAAAAACCTACTGGAAGAGTACACAATGAGGGGTGAGATACTAACAACAACAAAAATGGAAAGGGACCTGGGAGTCATCATATCAGATGACCTAAAGGTGGGCAAGCAATGTGAGAGGGCAGCAAGGAGGGCTGGGGGGATAACGGGATGCATAGGGAGAGGCATCACCAGTAGAAAACAAGAAGTTGTTATCCCTCTGTATAGACAGCTGGTGAGACCCCATCTGGAGTACTGTGTGCAGTTCTGGAGACCTAATCTCTGCAAAGGCACAGACAGTATGGAGGCAGTCCAGAGGAGGGCAACTAAAACGGTGCAGGGTCTGCACCAGAAGACATATGAAGAGAGACTTAAAGAGCTTAATATGTATAGCCACAAGGAAAGGAGGGAGAGGGGGGACATGATAGAAACTTTCAAGTACCTCAAGGGTATCAACAAAGTCCAAGAGGGTAGCATCTTTCAGAACAAGAGGCGTACAAGAACAAGGGGGCACAATTTGAAGATAGTGGAGGGATGGCTCAAAGGTAATGTGAGGAAGTATTTTTTCACGGAGAGGGTTGTGGATGCATGGAACAGCCTTCCTGAGGAGGTTGTGGAGTCAAAAACAGTGGTGGAACTCAATAATGCATGGGACAGTCATAAGGCAATTCTAGGGGGTGGGTGTAGGAAGAAGTAGGCTGTTGTTTAACTAGGATCTGCAGCTTTTCCATTAGGTAGGGAAATGGGCAGACTGGATGGGTCAAGCGGTCCTTATCTGCCATCAAATTCTATGTTTCTATGTTTCCCAGTTACCCCTCTATGCGTACTCTCTCTTCCCACTTTTCTACGCTACCTGGCACAACTGGCAGCAACTCAATATTTCCACTGTACCTTTCTCTTTGACAGTACCCTTCTGGTAGCTTTAATTCATGTAAATATTGTTTGTTGTGACTCATCATTCTTAAATGTATGCTTGGTTGTATTGTTCTAACTGTTATTTAAAGTAAAGTAAGTAAAGTAAAATAAAACTTTATTTTTAAAGCACTTTTCAAAATCAAAGCGCTATACAAACACATTAAAACAGTTAAATTGAATTGAACAATCATATTTAAAATCATTCAGAATAAGCTTTAAAAAACAAAGATTTGAGCTCAGATTTAAAACTTGAGATGATCAGGCATTCTCTTATCCGATGAGGTAGAGAATTCCACATGGACGGGGCAGCATGAGATAATGCACGTGCCCCAGATGTTTTAACCGAACCCTGGGAATCTCTAGCAATTCCTTGTCGGTGGATCAGAGTGAGCGGGAAGGGCAGTAGGGAGTAAAAAGATCTTGCAAGTACTGGGGTCCCTGTCCATGTAGGACTTTATAGGTCAGCAACCTAACCTTTATATTACCTGTAGCTTTTAGACCATGTATACCCTGCACAGAATTTTGTTTTCCAACTGCTTGCCTGCTAATCTCACACAAATTATACTTCCATTCTTTGTATACTGACATGGAACCTTTGTAAAAGAGCCATTGGCTCAAAGGTATTTATCTGAAATTCTAATAAATAAATTAATTAATTAATTAAATTGGACAGGGGCATGGCTATGGATGTAGTCTGTTTGGATTTCAGCAAGGCATTGGACTCCATGACATATAATAAGCTTCTGTACAAAGTACATCAGTGTGAACTCCATCACATCTGAAAAACATGTTTGTGGTACAGTTTGCATTGCCTTTTATTTAATTCAGGGTAGGAGGAGTGTTGATGAATTGCTAATTTATAGTTCGGCACACTGGGCATAATCCATATTTATATTGTTGCCTAATTTGTATTTATGTATGTATTCAGAGTGTAATTACTGCTCTTCAATTGTTTTATTTACACATGCCACAACATAGCCTACCTACTAATTAACTAACTAACTAACTAAGTAACCATTCACCTCACTAAAATAAAATGCTAATGGTTGGGCAGAAGCGGAAGGATGTGGCGGGCAGGAACTACTTTGAGTGGAAAGGGGTTCTCAGCGTGGTCTGTCAGTGACAGTGACTGGTTCTGGGGCCACTACTGTGCAACATTTATATCCATGATTTGGGAGATGCGGTCTCTAGCCAGGTGCCCAGGTTCACTGCTGACCCTACGCTGGCCATGGGTGGTAGAATCCTTGAGGATGGGGACATATATCAGGAGGACCCAGATAAGCTGGGTGACCAGTCAGACTCCTGGGGCGTTAGATTAAATGCAGCCAGTTTGCAACCCATTCTTTTTATGTGACTGCACTGAGCTGCCTTCAGCTGAAGAATGTGGATTTCAGCTGAAAGTATATTCTAGTATCACATTCAGAGCTCAGGAGAAACCAGCTAACAGCCAGATATCAAAGCAAGGCAGGCAATGTATTTTTGTTACAGGCCCATCCAAGACTCTGGGCACCATACAGATTAACAATTTAAAAATTATTCTAATAAGCGTAACACATAACAACTTAAAATGCAAACTAAATGTAAAACATGTGAGGCTACACATGGCAGCTAGAAAATACACCTCTAAGAGTTTAGGCAACTCCCAAAGCTAACTTAAACAAATGGGTTTTGAGCAACCCCTTAAAATGTTACAGTAATGGTATTCTTCTAACATGAGCAGACAGCAAGTTCCACAAGATAGGCCCAACAACACTAAAGGCTGCATCACCCATGATTTCAGGCAGGAATGTGGAACTATGAGGAGCCCACCTCAGAGGAACGAAGAGGGTGGACATGAGTGTATACTGTCAGAAGGTCTTTCAGGTAGCCAGTACCCAAATCATGTGGGGCTTTATAGATGACGTGTCACCACACTGGCAGCCAATGCAATTCCCACAAAACCAGCATGATGTGCCTGGTCCATGAGGTCCCTGCAGTCAGCAGGGCTGCTGAGTTCTGCATGAGCTGCAAGCAACACACCAACCCCTCATATAGCCCAAGGTAGAGAGTATTACAGTAATCTAGTCTGGAGGTAACAAAGTCGCGAACCAGTGTTTCCAGGTCAGAGGGCGCCAGGTAGGTTTGAATTCTGCAAACAACAAATTACACCTTCTACAGTTAATCCGCTGTCCACAGTGACACCAATATTTCTTAGAAGCAGAGAAACATAGACTTAGATGGCAGATAAGGACCACTTGGCCCACCCAGTCTGTCCATTTCCCTTCCTATTGGATAAGCTGCAGATTCTAGTTAACCAACAGCCTACTTCCTCCAACCCCTCACTATAATTGCCTTCTGTCTGTCCCATGCATGTTTGAATTCCCCCACTGTTTTAGACCCCACGACCTCCCCAGGAAGGCGGTTCCATGTGTCTACCACTCTCTCTGTGAAAAAAATATTTCCTCACGTTGCCCCTGAGCCGTCCCCCTCTATCTTGAATTGTGCCCCCCTGTTCTTGCACATCTCTTTTTCTGAAAGATGCTACCCTCCTGGACTTTGTTTATTCCCTTGAGGTACTTGAAAGTTTCTATATTGTCCCCCCGTCCCTCCTTTTATCAAGGGTATACATATTAAGCTCTCTCAGTCTCTCCATACAGTTTCTGATGCAGACCCTGCACCATTTTAGTTGCCCTCCTCTGGACTGCCTTCATCCTGTTTATGTCATTGTGGAGATGGGGTCTCACCAAGTGTCTGTACAGAGGGATAACCACTTCTCTTTTTCTACTTGTGATGCCTCTCCCAATGCATCCCAGTATCCTCCCGTCCCTCCTTACTGCCATCTCACATTTCTTACCCCATCTTCAGTCCATAGTGCAGACCCATATAGCAATGGTAACAGGGCACTATCACTATTTCTTGCTGTGCCAACATGGCCTGGTTTCACCAGTAACTCCTCTGTCTTCGATGAGTTCCAGCTGATCTAGCTTGAGGGCATCCAGTACTGGATTTCCACCGGATACTAGTCTAACGCAAATACAATGGTAACCCCATCAGATGCATGTGACAGGTAGTTCTATACATCTGGATATCATTTGCATAACAGTAAAAGCTCAGACCACACAGCCTAATGATCCCCCTCAAATGTCAGCATGTAGATGGCGAATAACATGGGGTTTAAAATCGACCCTTGAGGCACTCCACAGCAGAGTGAATAGTCTCAAAGATGTTACCTTGCACCACCTACTGCACTGTACTGGAAAAACAGGGCTCAAACCACTGCATCACTGCCCTAGTGAGTCTGACATAGTGCCTCAAGGAGGCCAACAGCACCCCATGATACGCTGTGTGAAAAGCCATGGAAAGACAGAGCAGAAACAGAATGGAACATTGACTGCTGTCTCTCACCAGGTGCCATTCACGGTGCCCTTGATAAAGGGCAGACTGTTGAGGTGCTGTTTGTGGATCTCACCAAGACCTTTGAGTTAGTTGAACACTGTCTGACTGACAGTGTTCTTTCTGGTTTTTATTTCTCTGGTAGTACCATCAATTGATTCCAAGATTATCTTGATAATAGGTCCCGTCATACCAGAATTGGCAATAGTGTTTCCCTCCTGAGCACCCATCAAGTTTGGCATACCCCAATGGTCGATTTTCAGGCCTCTTATTTTTTTCATTATATATGAATGCTGCTCCTTCTGTTTGTTCTCCATTTACTATGTTATTATATGCTGATGTTGCAGTAATATATATCATTGGTTCATCTCCAAATGAAGCTTTAGGAGGGGTGTGATATGATTTTGAATTATTCCAGAACTGGCTGTTATCTAATTACTGTACATGGTTCTTAATTCAAATAAAAACAAAGTTACACTCTTTTCAAAAACATTCTGAAAATCATCTCACTGTTGTGGCTTGGGATGGGAACACTGTTGAAGTTGTTAATACTTTTAATTATCTAGGGATTACATTTGATACTGTGTTATCCTTTGAAGCTCATATTACTAAGTTAAGAAAGTCCCTCCACCAGAGATTGGGTTTCCTTTACAGGGTAAAGCAATTGCTCACCAAGGAATCCAGGCCTTTACTTGCTTATAGTTTTGTGTTGAGCGCCATGGATTATGGCTTGGTGATTTATTCTGCAATTTCAGGAAAGTTACTTGACAGATTAAAGGTTACTTATATATAGGATAGTGCATGAGTAACGGTTAACGACAGGGTTATTCTTTCACCGAGTTGGTACTATGACAACGGATTACCTTGAGAGTGCAGCTCAAGAGGTAATTCGTCGTTATAGTACCAACGAGGTGAAAGAACAGCCCTGCTGTTAAAAGTTATGCATGCACTGTTCTTTATAGTGTATTGTGGAACATCCCCCCCCAGAAAAAAAAACATTACCACATCTTTCTTTTTCAAATCATTTTTACTGAGGCCATGTGTGTGTGCCCTGTCAGTATGCCCTAACTGTCAGACTGCTGCTTGAGGACACAATGTGTGATGTCCTCAATGTAGCAGAATGGAAAGTCATTCTGCTGTCCTGCGGACATCACTTTTTGGTTCTGCTGCACTGCGGATGTCACTAGTGCAGCAGAACAACATTTTGAGGGAGATGGATTTCGATGAACAACGACGTTCCACAATACACTATTAATCTATTCTTCGCTTTATGCTTGTTGCTCCTCACTGTTCCTTGTTCTTTAGTTCTCATAGTCTATCTCTTGAAAATAGAATATCTTACAAAATGGGTACTTTGACGCATTCACACATTTGTGAATGACTAATAATAATAATAATAAACTTTATTTATAAAGTGTAATTCTAAAACCATGGCACTATACAATAATAAAATACTAAAATACTAAAATCAATAAGACAATAAAAAAACCCTTCAGATTCGAACATTACATGAAAGTACAAACAGAATTAATCTACATAGTAACCATATGACAGATGAAATAGATGCATTTTTAAGGCCGTCTTGAAGCTCTCCACTGTTCTGCAAGCTTGAATCTGATGAGGTAGATAATTCCACAGGGTAGGAGCTACATACATAAAAGCACGGGCCTCAGATGTTTTCAGCTGTACACTGGGAATCTCTAACAACCGCTCATTAGCTCAGTGGAGGGGACGGCTGGGGCAGTAAGGATTCAGGAGTTCTTGCAGATATCTCTGACCCTGTCCATTGAAGGCTTTATAGGTCAGAAGCCTAACCCTGAAGGTGATCCGCAACTGTACAGGCAGCCAGTGCAGTTCACACAGCATGGGAGTATTCACTGCAAGTCCATTGATCCACAATGTGGTCCAGTGGGCTTGCAGCTAATACTGTAAGCTGTCTTTGGGTGGGCAGCCATGGAAGTATGTGGGTGGGTTTGCTGCTACCTGCCAATGATGGGAGGGAGCTGGGTGGGCAGGGGGTCCTGTGTGGGTGGGGGTGCCACTAGACTACCAGGGATTTATGGATCTGTTCTATTCAGCAATCAGAGCAGCAGGGAGGGTGGGGGTACCATTAGACTACCAGGGATTGTAAAGATGTGCATTTAGCATGATCAGGGCTATGGAGAGGGAGGGTGGAACCACTAGACCTCCAGGGTAGTTTGAATATGAAATTTAGCATAATTGGGGCTATGGGGAAGGAGGGAGGAACCACTTGACCACCAGGGTAGTTCAAATATGGAATGTAGTGGAATCAGGGCTATGGGGAGGGAAAGGGGGAACCACTAGACCACCAGGGTGATTCAAACATATGTTCTAGGGTGACCAGAGGTACAGATGGATGGCCACTGGACCTCCTCTGACAGCACTGCCTGCTGTGCAGGGTGCCAGGTGACATTTGCTGGCCAGCCCTTCACAACATATGCAAATGGGGCCATAATGACATGCAAATGGCCCCATTTGTGCCTTGCATGTATTATGGCTCCATTTACATACTGCTGGCTGAATATCAGGAATTTGCTCACAGCGTAACTCTGTTGCGCTTGTGCAGTTCCCATTCCCAGCATTCAGCCCTGTCTGCGGGGATGCACCAGCACATCGTATTTGCACAGTGCACATTACTTGATATATTCAGAGGAGATGCGCTATGGCACATCTCTTTTTGAATATATCCCTGAGTTGTACCACCGCAGCCCAGTTGTGCTGCACAACTACATGCGCCATGGTCATGCACAATTCTGAATATTGGGGCCTATATATATATACATATATATATACATACACACACACACACACACACACACACACACACACACTCACACATTTATTTTATTTATTTTAGTCTATGGTAACCGGGTAAGGCCCACTAGGCACAAGTGCCTGTTTTCAGGGGTGATCTGGGAGCACTGGGTGGTTAAGTGACTTGCTCAGAGTCACACAGCATGCAAGTGGAGGTTGTGAGAATCAAACTCAGGTCTGGTCTGCTGGATGTATCAAGCTCATTCACACCTCGTTCCTCTAACCTCTAGGCTATACTGCCAGCCAATATATATATGCCTCACATAGATATATATATATATATATATATATATTCATTGCAAAAAACTGCATTAATGCATCAGTTAGTGTTTTTATTAAAGTGCAAAAAGCTGGGATATTCAGCATTACTGTTACCAACCCTACCACCCCAACCCCAGGTGTTGGGTGTGCCTTTGAGTCATAAGCTATAACTCTCACCCCATTCCATGTGTAAACAAGATAAGATGGTTCAGTAAAGGAGGATCAGGGCTGGCAATATAGCCTAGAGCTTAGAGCAATGAGCTGTGAATGAGCTTGGTACATCCAGCAGACTAGACCTTGGTTTGATTCTCATAGCCTCCACTTGCATACTGTGTGACTCTGAGCAAGTCACTTAACCGCCCAGTGCTCCCAGGTCACCCCTGAAAACAGGCACTTTGCCTAGTGGGCCTTACCCAGTTACCAAAGACCAAAATAAAAATAAAAGAATGGGCTGAGAGTGAGGCCCCACAACCTAAGGCACACCCAACACCTGTTGGTGTATGGAGGGTGGGTGGTGGTGGGTGGTAGGATTGGTAACCCTAACGTCAAATTTCCCAGCTTTTTACACTTTAATAAAAACCCTAACTGATGCATTAATGTAATTTTTTTGCAATTAATTTTCCTTGTTTTTCAGAAAATATGATGTAACTGGTATGTGGTTGTTGGAGTGCAGGCTCTCCAGGCCCTGTTCTCCTCTCAAGCTATCCATTGTTGCATGATGATATGCATAAGTGGGAGTGTGGACCCTCTGAACCCTGCACTCCCACTTACACATAAGTGTGGACATACCGCAGCCCTACAGTCATGAAAAGTAACCCTTGTAACACTAAGTTGGCAATATCTCAATAATCATAGCAACTATGGAAAACATTCCACTGCAGTTGTACTCATGACTTCAAAACCTCTACAGGTGCTTAGCCCAGATCTGGCATCAGCTGTTTGTGGACCCTGGGCAATGGACCTCTAGCATGCCCCCCACCCCCTCAGAGTCAGACTCAGCATCTGTTTAGTAAAAATAAATAAATAAATAAAGCCACACCACCATCAGTCAGCTTGCATCACCGTCCAACCCACTTCTCCACACAGCAGTACAGCAGCAATTCAGTTATTCATTCTGTTGACAAACTCTACACCACCTCAGCAGGCCAACCCACTTGGTGCTCGCGCTCAGAGTCAGACTGCAATCAGCCTCAAGAAGGCCCACTCAGACCTGTCCATTTCAAAAAAACATTTCAATAAAACCACACACATCACTACACCTAAACAGTGTAAAGATGGACTCCTGCACCCCCCAATTTGGCAGAATTACAGAGACAGCAGCAGCAGATTAGTATGGTTCAATGGGCTGCAGTATGAGCCTCCCCTCCCTCCTGGGGCCTACCAGGGCCAGCATCAGGGCTACTTCCTTACCCTACCCTGTCTTACGTGGTTTGGTGTGTGGGTGACGAAGGAAATAGGAAGCTTTATTATCCACATCTGCTCCACTGATGTCTGTCATTGACTGACTCATCAGCTGCCAGACAGCTCCACCCAGGCTTGACGTTGACGGATGGTGGACCACAGATGCACTGTCTGTCTGAACCAAACCTGAATCGATTGCTCTAAGCCTCTACAGTCCCACTGACTCCTGGCCAGTTTGAACTGTCCTGCCATTGTGCCTTGTTTGCCAATAAAATCCACCACGGTGCCTTCTCCCTTCGCAACAACGAATTCCGACCGTGACATGACGTCACAAACAGTAGCTAAGCTAACTGGCTGGGTTGCTCAGTCAGGCCCACCCCCTCCACCACTCTCCTCCCTGGTATTGGCCTGCTGGCTGCATATCAATCTCATCACCAGCAGAATGGAAGTACTGAAGGATAGGAGGCAAGGTCAGGGATACGTCGACACAAGAAGGGGAACACCGCGTAGTGAGAGTGCTGCCTGGCCCTCTGGGCTCTGTGACACCCATTCTCCCTGCTTTCAAACCACCTGTCAATCTACAAAACTGGGAATGCCAGACTTGCCAGTATAACCATCAACATTGTGCATCAAAGGAAATGAGTGTGGGCCTATTGGCACCAATAAATTGATGCTTAACTTCAATGTAGTGGGACGTTAGACCCCTCCCTTAAAACCCGTAAAGACCAACCATACATTATCAAAATCCAGAGATAACTGTACCAAACCCCAGTCCAGATATGGTTATATACAAGAAGAATTACCTGCTGGAACCCCTGCAGCAGAAAACAACACACATTTATCAGTTAGGTCATTTGAGAGAGTCCAAACAGTTTGTCAGACACAGACTGGTTTAACCTGCAGATACATTAGTGACTCTGTCATCTGCTTGCATTTGGGCCATGGAGGCTGTGTCCTCAATCCCTGAAGAACTGCCAGTTGGTAGTGAAGTAGAAGCTGCTATGGCGGTCTAGGAGATGGCTGAAGAGTTCAACAGGTGTTGTTGGGTTAAAAACAGCAGCAGGAGACAACACATCCCGCTCCATGAAACGGAACACTCTGTATCAGGGCCCTGCCATTTGGTTCACAGTAAACAAGCAGGGGTTGCAGGCAGCTTAGGGGTGATTCTAGTTCTGGCATTCCACAGACTGCAGTTTTCTAATGCTTTTCCCAACCATTCGGCTCATCAGGCAGCACCGAAGCTCGCATCAGCAGCAGTGTAGTGAGCCTAAGACAGCACTGTTAAATCATGCCGCCAGCCAGCACAAAGCTACCAAAACTTTAAGTAAACCTTTTTTTGCACTCCTGGTGGGCCTCCCTGTAGTGTCAGAACCCCGTGCAATTGCCTGGGTGCTGATGCTGGGCCTGGTGGGCTAAGCTGCGGAGAGCAAAAACTCAGTTTCTCAAATCGTTTTATATAGGGGTGCCACAGTTCAACAGATGCACATAATGCAAGCAATTTTAGGATTTTTTCCACCCAGTTTTCAACATGGCATTTTGGGGACCCCACCTCATGAACAATGTCACTGTCATTTCGTTAATCTGTCCCAAAAGTTGATTTCACACAACGAATGCGCCATTCTGCACCACAGGTGCAAAATCATGTTTTGGACAGGATGTGAAAAATTATATCTGTATACTATTCATGAGGAGGTGTGGAAAAGGGTAATGTTGAAAATCAGGAGGGAAAATATGAAAAACCTGGCGAAGTCATGAGCACGCGTAGAAACTGCACAATGCATGCTCATACCGTGAGCATTTTTGCAACTTTTTTAACCAAATTTTCAACATGAGCTTTTTGAGAAATCCCCTCAAGAACACTTGCACTGTGATTTTGTTAATCCATTGAGCAAAGAATTGCTTTCACCCCCTCCAAAGTAATTTTGGCATTTTATGAGGTAGATAACCCACTCTAGGGTGTGCAGTTGCACTCCAATATATGCATGCCTTGGGTGGTTGATGCCTGCGGCCTCGTGTGTAACAATGTACACCAAGGTGTGTGTATTTCAGAGCATGGCCGCACACCTTAGAGTGGGTTATCTAGTATATATATATATATATATATATATATATATATATTTATGCCTTGGTAACTCTCTCACCCTGCCCGAAACGCTGCAGCAAAAACCTCCTCCCTTCTCGACCACAACTTCCACTCCCTTTCTCTCACCAGCTCACAGTTATTCCCATGACTGGCAACATCCTCCTCTGCTCGTCAGTGTGTCTGACAATGTCCTTCTTTGCACTATCATGGGGCTGACGATGACCACATCAGGATCAACCAGATAACTAACATTTTATACAAAAGTAAAACAAAAGTATTGAACTGAAACCTCGCTCCCTCGCTAAACGAGAGCCACTACCGCCATCTTAACAAAACTACTCAGCTTGCCCACAGAAGCCCATCGACCAATAAAATGACAAGCTAAAAGAAGCAGCATGTAGAGACCCTAGCTACCTCGCTGCTGTTCCTACCTACCTAGCACTGCAGCACCATGAAACAGAGTAGAGAAAAAGAATTGCAAATGAATATTAAAAACAAACATTAAAACAAAAACAACACATAAAAACACCACTGCATAAATGAAATATGCAATGAGTCTACTGGAAATATCACTAGTTCCCCCTCATGCAGTTTGACCTTGTCGCTTCACGCTGCGGGTCTGGCCACCATGAGGTCATCAACTGCACTCGGGGAAATATCAGTGATATTTCCAGTAGATCTATTGCATATCCCACAGATATATCACACATACTGTACATACACACACATATATACATAAATCCTCCAGGATAACCTCATGCATCAGGGCATTTGCTCTGGGGTACTTTTCCTTCTCTATTTTGGGCTCCCCATGACCCAAACAAATAACAACCCCCTTAAGGGGTGGGTGGCTGACTCCCTCTACCTGGGCTAAGACACAGATATGGCACACTGATGAGTTCAAATGAGGATGAAAAATGTGCCTGTGTCTGCTGTTCTTTGCCTTTACTGATTGCACTATGAGGCTTTCTGGCACCATGCAATTCTGCTTAAAATTGAGCCAGTCCAAATTCTTTCATGGGGATTTGCATATGTTTCCCATGATGCATTGCATTATTGGGGTATGTGCAATTGTGTTCTCTCTCTCTCTCTCTCTCTCTATATATATATATATATATATATATCGTATATAATAGATAACCCACTCTAAGGTGAACGGTCGTCCTCTGACATATGCACATATTGGTGCGCGTTGTTACACATGAGGCCGCAGGCTGAGTGTGTCAACCACCCAAGGCGTCCATATATCAGAGCGCAACCACACACCCTAGAGTGGGTTATCTATCTTATAAAATGGTAAACTAGTTTTGGAGGGGGGTGAAAATGCAGGTGTGTGGTCGTGCACTGATATACGCACAGTCATGTGATATGCATCAACCCATCAGCAGACATGATTTTTTCCAACCCATTTTATAAATATATATATACATACATATACATATATATACAACTTTAATAGTGGTGGGTGAAAAAAATCTTCCACGGCGTAATTCATGCAAAATTCTGACTTTTGCTTCGGCAGAAGTTCGGAAATTGATTTCCAAATTCAGCAGACATTCCGGAGATTCTGCATGCGATTGCCGCTCAGTTTCAAGTGCCAGTTTGCCACCCAAAGAGTCCCTCCCCCCACCCTCCCCCACCCGCCCCATATGTAAAAAATATTCCTGGTGGCTAGTGGTCCCTCCCCTCCACCCGGTACACCCGCCCATCAAGACATGTACAGTAATCCTCCCCCATTCCTATATCCACTTCTCTAGTTTTAAAAAAAAATCTCTGGTGGTCTAGGATTTTTATTTTTAAATGTTAACTCCCTCCCCATCCCCAATCCCCAGTCCAAAATCCCTGGTGGCCTAGTGCTCCCCACCCAGCTGCCCCAGCAGGTGTCCCACCACCCGACTCCCACCCCCCATTGTTACCTTGGCAACGGGTGGACCGGCACAACCCTCCTCTCTCCTCCATGGTCAGTCCACCTACTGAGCTGTCAATGAATGAGCGCGAATGACTTCAGCAAAGCTTTCGACACTGTTCCACATAGAAGATTGATAAATAAGCTGGGTAGGCTCGGGGTTGGTCAGAAGTTGGTCAACTGGGTGGCAAACTGGTTGACGGGCAGAAAACAGAGAGTGGTGGTAAATGGTATACAGTCAGAAGAGATGCAAGTCAGAAGTGGGGTACCTCAGGGATCGGTCCTGGGGCCAGTCCTCTTCAATATCTTCATTAGTGACATTGCAGATGGACTACAGAGTAAGGCTTGTCTGTTTGCAGATGACACCAAGATCTGCAACAGAGTAGATGATCCAGATGGGGTGGGAAGAATGAGAAGAGATCTGGATAAACCAGTAAAATGGTCGGAAGAGTGGCAACTGGGATTTAATGCAAAGAAGTGCAAGATCATGCACATAGGGAAGAGAAACTCTGAAGCCACGTATAGGCTGGGAGGGGAGTTGCTGGCAGTCACAAAGGAAGAAAGAGACTTGTGCATCATCATCACCGATGACCTGAAATCACCCAAGCAGTAGGTAAGGCTAGGGGGGTGTTAGGGTGTATTAGTAGGGGTATCACAAGTCATAAGAGGGAGGTTATAATCCCTATTTACAAGACACTGGTTAGGCCACATCTGGAGTACTGCATGCAGTACTGGAGGCCACACCTTCACAAGGACATTAACCAAATTGAGGCAGTCCAGAGAAGGGAAACCAAAATGGTGCAGGGACTGCATCAGAAGACATACGAGGACAGATTAATGGAGCTCAATATGTATACTCTAGAGCAAAGAAGGGAGAGAGGTGATATGATCGAAACATTCAAACACCTTAAGGGCATTAACAAGGTGAAAGAGTCTAACATGTTTCAATATAAGAAAAATAGCAGGACAAGAGGACATAGCAAGAGATTGGAGGGAGGCCAATTAAGGGGTAATGTGAGGAAGTTCTTTTTCACAGAAAGGGTGGTGGATGCATGGAATGGCCTACCTCAGGAAGTGGAGGCTATGAATACAGTGCAGGGCTTCAATCAGGCATGGGATAGGCATAAGGGACCGATATAGATGAGTACGAATAGATAGGCCACTGAAGATCAAAGGCTGATGGCACTTTTATAAGGTAGAAAAAGAAATGGGCAGACTGGATGGGCCTTGCGGTCCTTATCTGCCATCAACTTCTATGTTTCTATGTTTCATTCATTGACAGCTCAGTGGGTGGGCCGGCTGTGGAGGAGAGAGAAGGGCTGTGCAGGTCCGCCCACTGCCAAGGTTACGATGAGGTTGGAGCTGGGTGGTGGGACACCTGGCTGCTGGGGTGGCAGGGGGGGAATCACTGGACCACCAGGGATAGGAGATCAGGGATGGGGTTCAAATTTAAAACCCTAGACCATCAGAGATTTGTTTTTTTAAATAGAGAGAAGTGGATATAGGAGAGCGGGGTACTGTACATGTTGGGGTGGGGGGTTACTGGGTGGGTGGGAGGCCACTAGCCACCAGGGATATTTTTTACATGCGGGGTGGGTGGTGGGATCACTAACCACTAGGGCTCCTTATTTTATTAATACCAGAGGAAATTTCACCAATTAACCCAGTAACATTTGCAGAAGTTTTCTGCTCCGCCACAGGGGGAAGTTCAGAAACTTTAGGAAGAGTACCTTGATTTCCGCGGAAGTTCCGCAGGGGCAGAAAATGGCAGTGTTGCCCACTCCTAATCTTTAACACAACAATCCTTCTGGGCTCACTCAGTGATCATTCCCCAGTAATCTGCATGTGGACAAACAAATTGAGGAGACCCCCTCCCAAGACGATCACCAGTAGAATCCTTGCATGTAGTCACCTAGAGCAACTGAAATCAGTACTTAGTGAGCAGGACTGAATGCTCAGAAACAAATGTACTACAGAAACACGGCTGGCCAAAGCTGAATATTTTAACTCCACCCTCCAATCTAACCTTAATAATCCTTCTAAATTCTGGAAGGTCATCCACTCCCTCTCTCCCCCCCCCCACTGCCACCTCCACCCCGCTACTAAACATAAACAACTCCTTTCTCACGGAATCTCATGTTGTTGCCGTCAAATTCAACTCATACTTCTCCACTTGTGCTGGTTCCCTCCTCTCCTCTCTGCCCACTGCAGTTCCACCCTGTCCCACCGTGGGCTCGAAGACACAGCATGGGCCCCGCACCTTCTCATTCAAAGCTATCTCGGCAGCCTAAGTCCTTACAGCCCTGCTTGCACTCAATCCCTCAAAAGGCAAATCCCCTGACAATCTGGACCCTAAACTCCTCCACCTCGCAGCCCCTGCCATAGCTGTCCCACTAGCCACCATTCTAAACCAGTCCTTAGCTGTGGCTGCAGTCCCCCAGGCCTGGAAGCATGCCATAGTCATCCCCCTGCCCAAAGGTGGTTCCCCTACTTCAACCTCAAACTACCGTCCAATCTCTCTCCTCCCGACACTTGCAAAATTGCAAGAGCACATAGTGCTGTCATAGCTAACCACCTTTCTCTCCGACTCCAATTACTACACGGACTTCCAGTCCAGATTCAGAAAGGGACATTCTACTGCCTCCTCCCTGTCTAGGCTTACTGACACTATTTTAACGAACATAAACAATGGGCAGATCACCTCTGCTATCTTCGTTGATCTAGCTAAGGCTTTTGACACTGTCTCACACACCCTGCTTCTCTCCAGCCTTGCTGAGGCCGGCCTCTCAGCCTCCTCCACAAACTGGTTCTGCTTCTACCTCATGGGCAGAACCCAATCCATACATATCTCCGACACCATTTCCGCCCCCCTGCCCATCTCTACTGGCATCCCCCAGGGCTCTGTGCTCAGACCTATACTTTTTTCCATTTTTTTGAATGACCTGCCACTAGTATGCCAGTCATCTGTCATACATATGTATGCAGACGACACCGTTCTTTTTTCCTCAGGTACCTCCTCTGAAGCAGTAACCTCCTCCCTTCAAGCTGATTTTGACAACATTCAGCACTGGTTCTGCTCCCATCAGCTCTCCCTAAACACAAAAAAAAAGTCTCAATGACCTTCAGCACGAGACAACACCTGTCCAGACTCCCATCCCTCCCCTCCTTCAAAACCCTCGATGGGCAAATACTCGAAGATGTCCCCTCTTTCCGGTATCTTGGGGTCTGGCTTGACCGTCAACTGTCCTTCAATGTTCACATAGATGCAACTGTAAAAAAACTGCGCCCCGTGCTAGGTGCTCTACATAGAAACCATCAAAGCCTCCCCCTAACTGTATGCCGTGAGCTAATACAGAAGATGATTCTCCCATCCTTTGACTACTGCAACATAGTATATAGCTCAGCTCCTAAATCCTCCCTATCCAAACTTGACACCCTGTTCAATGCCTTCTGCTGTTTCACTCTCAATGCCCCCCCCCACTCACCATTGCAAACTATACCGAGCCTTGGCCTTCCCATCCCTGGAACACCGACGTCTCATTCACTGCGCCAAATTCGCCTCTAAGCTCTGGCTAGGCACCCTCCCCACCTACCTCTCCTCCTTGCTCACCGCCCTCACCCTCTCACGTCCTCAGATCCACTGATTCCAGACTACTTGCTATCCCCTAGCGGAAGTCCACCGCTGGCCAAACTGCCTTCTCTCATCATGTTCCTAAATCCTGGAATGAGCTACTCCCTCAAATCCGTCATTCCTCCTCTACTAACTCCCTCCCCTCCACACTTACTAACTACTTCATGATAAACTGCACTTGCCCAAAGCCCTGATCACGCCCTTCTACTGCCCCAATCTGACCACTGCTCTTGTACACTGCTCCCTGCTTTAGACTCCCAGTTGGTCACATGCACTTACCCTCTAGGCACTTCTCGTCCTCAAATTGTTGTTGCTCAGTCTGATCTAAATGTGTTATGGTTGTTGTTAATTCCTTGACTGTTCTGCATAACTTGTGTAACCATCAATGTGTATAATGATCCAATTGTCAATGTTCAATTATAAACCCTGTATCCCCTGTTCCCTCACCCCCTAGGTCGTACCGGGAGACGAGCATCTTATTGCTCAGGGTTCCTTTTCTGGTAAAACAATTTCAATAAATAAACAATAAATAAAGACTAGCAACCAGTCACAATGGCTAAGGATGCGGACTTAGCACTTGATTATTTTATCAACACCTTCAACAGTGCCTGTGACATTAATGCGCCACTAAAGAAATGGAAAGTCAAAGGCCCTAGCAATCTCTGGCTCTCTGCCGACTTATTATCCCACATGAAAACCAGAGACCACCTCTGGTACCATACAAGAGCCACTGGTAAGCAAGTAGATTTCCTACTCTAGAAACAAGCCCGGAATGACTTCGCCTGATCTATCCGCATGGAGAAACGTAATAATTACAGGGAAATGCTTACCAGCTCCTGGGGTGACAGCAAACAGTTCTGGGACAACATAAAGGATATCACTGAGAAGAACCCTAAGCTTCCTCCCACTGTCCTTGTTGTTGATAGTGCCATTACCTTGGACCCAACAATTATTGTGAACACATTCAATGATGTGCTCACTGACCTAAGTTCTGTACTTCCCATTGACTTTTTTTAATCTAGAAGACAGCTCCGACAACTCACATCATCAACACCCACTGACCACTGGCCTTTCTACTTCAAAGAAGTTTCCCTCACAGAGTCTAGAAAGCGTATCCTAAAGGCCATTGGCAAATCCAGACATAGTGGGGACTCTCTTGACCTCAAAATTCTGGCCCTGGCACTGGATGAAGTGATTTTCCCCTTGACAATGAGTTTTAATCTCTCACTCAGACTCGCCCAGTTCCCCCGTAAATGGAATCTGCCATGGTCACCCTGGTTCACAAAGGTGGTGATAGGTCCCAACATGTGGATTATTGGCCTATATCTGTATTTCCTCCCCCTCTCCAAGGCACTAGAATGTATTGTTGCAGACTAGTTGGTGGAGTATCTTGACAAATATGAGATCCAATGTGCCCAACAATATGGGTTCAGAAAGGGTCATAGCACCACCTCTGCCCTACTGGAGTTCATTGGCTTCATACATAAATCCCTGGACAAGGGTCAACTTGTGGGCACTGCTTTTATTGACTTAATAAAAGCATTCGACACAGTGCATCACCACCTACTCCTACAGGAACGGTCACATGCAGGGCTAGCCAAGGACACTACGACCTGGCTCGCATGTTATCGTAGTCATTGAAAGCAACAAGTAAAAACAGCAGGCACCCTATCTGATACTGAGCCTGTTCACTTAGGAGTGCCGCAGGGTTCCATACTGGGCTCTCTCCTATTCAGTCTCTTCTTAAATAATATTCCTAGCTCCTGCCATGGACCTATTCTTCTTTATACCGATGATGCTGTAATTTTCATAAGCAATTCTGATCCAATCCTCCTTGAAAAGAATCTTCAACAGGACATTGCATGTGTAGAAAATTGGTTTTATGAACAAAAACTGTTCCTAAACTTCAAAAAAACTAAGGTGATGCTCTTCAGTGGCTCCCATAATAAACATAAACACGACCTGCTGACTATAAGGAATTATCATGGAGCAGCACTTGGCCTGGTACCCCACTTTAAATACCTTGCATTTACTATCGACAGCACCTTATCTTTTGGGGCTCACTTGACAACATTCATTCACATATCTGGTCCTGTGTCGTACAGTATGGTCTGCAAGCCCATTGGTCCACACTGTGGACCAATGGGTGTACAGATCATACTGTACGCTGTCATTCAGCGGGTGGCCGGGTGGTATGGGGTGGGGTGATGCTGCCCGCCCGATGATGGGGGTGCTGGGTGGCGGGGGCCCTGTGTGGGTGGGTGGGTGAGGAGGGGGAGGTACCACTGGACCACCAGGTACGTCTTGTCTATACGACAGCCCGCGATCAGGCGTGGGGGGGGCCGCTAGACCACCAGGATTTCTTTTTTATTACAACAGCCCATGATCAGGCGTAGGGGCTAGAACACCAGGCTTATTCTATTATTTCAACTGCCCGAGATCGGGCTTAGGGGCAGACCGCTAGACTACCAGGATTACTTTTTTATTACAACAGTCCATGATCGGGCATGGGAGGGGACCGCTAGACCACCAGGATTACTTTTGTATTACAACAGCCTGCGATCGGGTGTGGGGGGGGCCGTTAGACCACCAGGCTTATTTTATTATTACAACTGCCCATGATTGGGTGTAGGGGAGACCGCTAGACCACCAGAATTACTTTTGTATTACAACTGCCAGCGATCTGGCATGCGGGGTGGGGGGGCATTGGACTAAGGGGGGACAGGGTGCTTGTGGACGTTGGTCCTGCTGGGTGGGTGGCCACCCACGGCTGGTGGCTGTTGTGTTGCACTTAGCAATATAGCCACCCGCCTGTGGCTGGGCAGCATTTGAGCCTGTTTTTTTTCGGCTCAACGTTGCGCACCAGTGTGCGACGCATGTAGTGTCTGTACCAGCAAATGCACCACACATCCCGGGCTGAATATCGGGATATGCCGCATATGCATGGGCACTTCTCCTGCATCTGCGCCACATACATTAACAATGCACCTCGGCGCATCAGATGTTGCGCTGCGCAACATTCACCTTTGAATATCGCACCGGGTGCAATGGAGGGTTGCGCCATGCGCAACCCCTTTGAATATCCTGGCCATTAAGTCTAATTAATTATTCATAAGCTGAACTAGCTCACTGACTAGCTGCTGTTCTGGTCTGAAATCCCTTAGAAATGACCATTATGGCAGCGGCACTCAGCTAAGTACTGTACTATGACTGCTGCAGCGCCGAAACAAAACTGTTTTTCCACACTAAAAACCTGAAGAAAAGAATGTCATTAATGCAATTAGACTTATAATTGCAATAATAACCTCACAGTCAGTTATTTCCTTTGATTAATGACTGGTTGGGTGGGGTTGGCCCTTGACTGCGCCACAGGCCACCCTCCCCCCCAGCCGGTTGTTAATCACCAGGAAATGACCGGCTGTGAGGTCATTATTGCTTAAATGACTACTCCATTAAATTTCAACATCCCCCAAACCAAAACTTCTTCTTGCAAGCTCCAGTGTCACAAACTCTGATCAAACCATGGGTGATTCAAGACACCATAGTGCATCCCGTGTACAAATTAATGTAATACAACATGTTCCAGTGCCACAAACGGGATTTGACCATTATCTTCTTTATCATTCCAAGAAGACTGGGGCTTTCAAACCATACTGGATTTGAAATGCCTAAACAGAAGCGTCAAACCATCACACTTCAAGATGGAAACGCAATGGACCACCATAGCAGCAGTCCACCTGGGGGACTTCTTGGCACACCTAGAGCTTCAAGTTGTGCATCTGCAATCTTCATTAGTCAGTCACACTGCCAATATCTGAACGTTTTAGTTCAGTCACCATTTTCAGTACATGGATGTCCAGTTTGACCTCTCCACCATGCCAAAAGTGTCCACAAAGGTCATGTCATTTGGTGGTATCACACTTCAGAGAGAGAAGCATTCATGTTTATTCCTTCTTGAATGACTGGATTATTAGGAAACAGTGACTTGATGCAGCACATACACCAGTTTCCAAAGTCTCCAGGATTCTGCAGCACCACAGCTGTATAGTAAACCAGAACAAGTGCATACTACAGCCAGCATGGTGAATTTAATGCCTAGGGGTGCTGTTCAACACAACCACAGCCACAATGTCTCACAGTAGATGGAGTGCAGACCTTGTCTCAAGCCTGTGAAAAGCTCAGACACAAGCCTACAATGACTGCTAGGTGCATCTTTCAAGTGCTGGGTCTCAAGACAGTAAGAACTGACTTGGTACAATGGGTCAGACTTCATTCTTGTCCTTTTTAGCTCCTTCTCCTATACCTGGTAATGCCATAGATGCTATGCCTGTCTACCACTGTCTTGTTAACTCTGACAGAGTGATCATTCCTCATGTGTTGGTCACCATAGAAGAGCCTGACTCAAGGAAACTCTATTAGATATATACAGCATCTCACCGTCATGATGGATGCTGGCCTGAGGGGTTCGGTAGTGATGCTAAGCATAGCATCAACTCAAGAGACATGGAGCTTAGTGGAATAGAAATTTACTATCAATGTTCTTGAGATTAGGGCAGTACTCAAGACAATGCTCACATTCCAGAAGAGACTGTGCAATCAGAACATTGTAGTAAGGTTAGACAACACAGTGACTGTAGTGAACATCAGGCAGCAAGGTGGCACAAGGAGCACAACAAATGATGGCAGTAGCATAAAAACTGCTTCACTGGGCAGATGTGAACCTCCTAGTCCTGTCTGCAGTTCACCTGCAGGTACCATTAAATGTCAAGTAGATTGGCTTAGCCAGTGACATCTTTATCCAGGGGAATGGGAACTCTGGACATTTCCAACTTAATTTGCAGGTGCTGGCTTATGCCAGGTCTGTATCTAATGGCCACCAAGGCCAGCAGCAAGGCTTCCAGTTATTCCAGCCAATACAGAGCAAACTCTTTGGATTGACTTCATCTCCCTAGGGTGGCAAGACAACCTCTTGTATGCCATTCCACTATGGATAATGATACCAGATGTTCTCCAAAAGCTGCTAAGAGAACCTTCAATAATGATCTTCATTGTACCCTGTTGGCCTCGAAGAGCATAGTACTCCTAGTTGATACATCTGATACTGTGCCATCCAATCCTACATCTGATCAAGCCAGACCTCCTTCATCAAGTGCCATTTCTGCTTCCAGAGCCTCAAAAGTTTCAAGTGACTGCCATGCTCCTGTGCACAGAATATATAAGGGGGTCAGGATACTCTTTCAGTGTTATCCAAACTTTCATGCACTTAAGAAAAGGATCTACAAAGAAGACCTACAGCAGAATCTGGAATACATTCTGCATGTGGAACTTCCTTCAAGGGGCTATACCCTTAGCTGCCTCTTTGCCCTAAATCTTGGAATTTCTTTATCAGGGTCTAGATCATGAATTATCAGTTCCTTAGAATGTAAGTGTTGGCCCTCTTGGCTTTAGAGGGTTATGTGGGGTTGCACTTCCTGGGATCTAATCTGGATGATGAGAGAGGGGGCCAGTGCTAGAGGGGCAGACACGAGACATGTACACTGGACAGGTAAACTTGCTGTGTGGGGATATGGAGGCTAGGGAGAGTGGGTGGGGAAGGGACAGCAGGTGGAGGAACCTATCCAGGGCACCTTCTGAACAAGGGACTAGTAACAGCAAGAGCTGCAAGGTGGATAACTGTAAGGTTGAAATTCAAATTAGATTAGGAGAAGAGGACAATGAGGGAGAGCTGACAAAGCCTACTTTCAGCATGAAAAAAATCAAGGATACTAGGAAACAATAAGGGAGAAGGAATAGGAAAAGGCAAGAGGGGCTCATGAGAAAGATGGAGTGGGATCTTCCTTAATGCCAGGAGTTTGTGAACTAAAATTAAGGAACTCCAGACAATGGTGGCACACACTTAGATGGATAAAGTAGCCATCACAGACAGTTAAGCTACAGAGAATAATGATTGGGACCTGCTAGTCCCAGGCTACACCACGTTTAGACTGGATAAAGGAAACAGTAAAGGAGTAGACATGGTCCTGTATGGCTGGGAAGGCATAGAGACAGTGCGGGATTGAAACATCAGGGGAGCTAATGGGGAAGCAGAATCATTGTGAGGTCAGCTTACAACATCCTCAGGCAAGAAACTACAGACTCGGTGATCTACAGACCTGCTGAATAGGGGTAAGGGACAGATAAGGTGCCGGAGCAGAACTAGAAAGGGAGGTGGCATTTGGGGAGTTGGGAGTGGTGGTATGAGCCCTAAACCTGCCAGATATTGATTAGATTATTCCAGCAGCAAGGAGCTCCAAATGTCAGGCCCTGTTGGATACATTTAGGAAAAAGAAGTTGTGGTGCTCTCTCTGTAGAAAGGCAGGTGGTGCAAAACAAGGTGGCCAACCTTCATACTATGTACAAAGAAGGCTTTGCACTCATGGAGTTTTGAAAAAAGAAGAGGTCAGCACAAGATGATAGTATTTAATTATTTATTCCAGCACTGAGTACATCCCGGCTAGTACCCTCTGCCTTAATGCTTCAGCCCACACAGGGCCTGCCCCCTGAAAAAGGGTTAAGTGACCATGACCCTATATGGCTCAAACAAGTCTTTGGACAAGTGAACCCTCATCAAAGGCTGAAGTCCTAGATTTCAATAGGGCAGACTTCAGCTGGATGAGGGAGCTGGTCAAGGTCACGTTAGCTGGATTGGACAGCATCAGGAATACATAGACACATAGATACATAGAATTTATCAGCAGATAAGGACCACCTGGCTCATCTAGTCTGCCCATTTTTCCTTCCTTTACTTACACTGTAGACTGTAGCTGATCTGCAGCTTTCCCACCCTTCCCTATTTCTAGCATTCCCATGTGTCCCATGCATTTTTGAATTCCTCCACTGTTTTTGACCCCACCACCCCTATGGGAAGGCTATTCCACGCATCCACCACCCTTTCTGTAAAGAAATACTGCCTCACATTGCCCCTGCCTTTACTTCCTACCAACTTTAAGTCATGTCCCCTTGTTCTAGTGCATCATCTTTTCTGAATGATGCTTCCCCTGTAACTTATTTATCCCTTTAAGGTATTTCAACATCTCTATCACGTCTCCCCCCCCCCCCCACACACACACATCTCCTCATTTCCAGAGAATACATATTAAGGTCTCTAAGCCTCTCCTCATATGACTTCTGGTGCAGCCCCTGTACCATTTTAGTAGCCCTTCTCTGTACTGTCTGCAGGAACAGAGAGGGAGAGCAGCTACCAGCCACCTCAGAGCAAGGAGGTGATTTAATTGAGTGCACTGAATTCGATTCATAATTCAGAGGCCTGTGTAAATAGGTAGAAGTCAGTGTTTTGGTTCTCAGTTTTGGGTTTTCTCTTTACTTAGTGTAACTTTTATTTGCCAAGGAGGTAATCTAGCTGGGAGAACATTTGCAGTCATTTGTGACTAGAGCTGTTGACTCTACTCCGTGAAATAGGTGTCTGATAAGGGGAGGAGCTGAAGGAGGCTTGAGGGGAATGGGAATTAAAAACAGGAGTTGACTGTGGACTCTGCAGGAGCTGAGAGAGCAGCTACCAGCTACCTCACAGCAAGGAGGTGATTTAGTCACGTACATTGAATTCAATTCATAATTCAGGGGCCTGTGTAGGTAGGTAGAAGTCATTGTTTTGGTTCAATATTTTTGGGTTGTTCTTTACTTAGTGTAACTTTTATTTTCCAGGGAGGTACTCTAGCAGGGATAACATTTGGAGTCATTTGTGACTAGAGTTGTTACCATCTGTGGTAGACACTGGGCAGATTGGTGTTATTTTTTTTACCTTTCTGGGCTGAAGGTTTGTTTTTCCATTCTCTAACATGCAGGAGGCACCGGAAGTGAGCTGATTGTTTTTCTCTGTGAAGTTCTATCTCCAGATTATCCCACCCACCCCAAGGCTAGGTGTGCTTTTATAGGGACTTCCCAACAGGCATTTCACCACTTCTTAGCTAGACAAGGAAGAAGGGGAAAAACACATACCCAGCTCAGACGGGGTCAGCATCGGTTATCACTAGGATCTGTGTGGGGGAATTCTTGGGGGCTAAAATCATACTGTTATACCAGGGGCAGTAGGTCTCCTGAGTGTCTGCTGACACAGCAGTGTGAGTGTGTAAAAAAAAAAATAAATGTTTTAACTTTGGGGAACTAACACTCAGAAAAGAGAGGGCAAACAACAGACGTGATGGGAATGGAGCAGTGCAGTGACTTTGGGGCAGCAGTCTTCTGGGAGACATTCTGAAGGCTAAGGTGTCCTATCTGCATGCACCTTTCTGGGTTGAGAGCAGAGATTGCAGAGTTGGCTAGGATTCAGGAGATCTTCTCCCCCCTCACCCAGATTCCACCAAAGCCACCCCCGCTGCCACAAAGGATGCCAGTAAAGAGGGGCGAATGGGCAGCAGTGGGCTCATCACCTGTGGTTCTACTCCACAACTTCTATGCCATTCTGGAAGAGTGAGGCTATCCCATGGGGAAAAGGTGGATGCGGAAACCTCCGTAGTGGAGACCCCGAGGGGGGGAGGCAGCTCCTAGTTGGTGACTCAGTTATTAGGGAGGTTTAATTGGGGGTGGAAAAGGGAGGAGAGAGAGCGGTAAGGTGCCTATCTGGTGCCTCAGCTTGGAGAGATAGGAGATGAATCCTAAGGATCGCGGGGTGACAGCAAGGGAGGGGGAGCAAACATCATTGTTCACCTGGGGACAAATGATCTGGCTCACAATGGGTTGGGGCAGTGCAGAGGGAGTTCATGGATTTGGGGAGGGGTCTTAGACAGGTGGCATGCGCGGTAATCTTCTCAGAAGTGCTACCTGTCTATGGCATGGGAGATGCCAGGATGCTACGCACCATGGGATTCAACAAACGGCTGAAGAACTGGTGCAGAGTACAGGGTTTTGGCTTCACTGGGGACTGGGAGCCCACCTGAAGAGATGCAGCCTTGTACGTGAGGGATGGCCTGCATCTGTCCAAGGGAGGGGTAGGATCCTGAGTGAAAGGTTTGAATGTTTAATTGGCAGACATTTAAACTAGCCAAGGGGGGAGGTGGAAATATGCAGCTAGAACTCAACTGTCCCCTACAGGTCAAGGTAGTCAGATAAGAAGATACTGAGGATGAGGAAACACAACAGACTGAAATGGGGGGTAGTGGCAGGGGAGGCACTGGGGAGAGGATGGGATGGGAACAAATAGGGGCAAAGTCATCAAAACATGGAGGGCCATGTGTACGAATGCCCAAAGACTGGGCAACAAGATCCCTGAACTAGAGGCCTTGATGGTGGAGGGAGAACAGATATTGTGGCAGTCACTAAAACATGATATACAGAAAGCCATGACTGGGACATTAATATACCAGAGTACACAGTCTGCAGGAAAGACAAGGAGGGCAAAAAGGAAGGAGGGGAAGTGATCTTGTGCAGCACTACACCCAACCCCGGACAACTTGAAGCTATCTGTCTGCCCCTCTCTTAGTACTCTGCTGCAGGACTTCCCTTGGCCAGTCCTCTTTTTTCCACAGGGCATCCCTCTGGTTTAATGAACTACCTCCTGCTGTCTCTCTGGAGCAGCGTCGAGGCCCATTTAAATCCTGACTCTGCTTGGAAATTCTCTCCCACTCCTGGCTGTGACTGCACTTAGTCCCTGTCTGCAACGTGGATGCAAGTCACCTACCACTCTCCCCCACTATCCCTTTGACCTAGCATCTGCCCCTACTGCTTGACCCTGCAGAAACTGTAACCAGACAGTAGTTTATTGATCACTGTATTTTGATACTGCAACTATTGTTGTTTACTGCTCACTGTCTAACTCAGGCTGGATCTCTCCGCCCTTGAATTTTGTTACTTGTCCACTTTTCAACATTGTAATATTGCTCTGTTCTTGTCTTTCTTGTACCATGTTATGTTATTTCATTTTTGATGTGGAGCCTTTGCAAAGGAGTCCTTTACTCAAAGTTTGTAATGCCAATTTTTCAATAAATAAATAAATCTACTTCAAAAAAGGGATCAAGGAGACAGAGACAAAGGGAAAGCAGGATGGAGACGAGGCACTGTGGGTCACCCTGGAGTCAGAAAATGGCACCACTATCCACACAGGGGTTATCTACAGACCCGCCTCCATGCAAGGGGAGGATACAGATAGGGCCATGGTAGATAACATCCTTAAAATGGCAGAGAAAGGGGAAGTGTTGGTGGTAGGGCAGGGGTGTAGCCAGAAATTTCCAGTTTGTACACACACTCTCCAACTGCTGCCTCCCCACACTAAAAATAAAACTGTACAGATCCTCTCTAAATGCTACCCCCCAGAACAAACAGATTATATGGTTGTCAGATGACTCATCTAATCTCTAAACAGGCTGTACACATATCTATCCCCTAGACAACAGAAGTTTAAACAGAGACACTGCTTAGTGGCCTACACTAGCTTAAATAGTACAGATCAGAACAATAATGTTAACAAAAATGTATATGATTTGACACAGCAAAACTGGACACAAATGTGTATGTAAGTATGCCTGCCTACACGCTTGGTAGGGGACCGAAATATGCCTGATGTTAAGTGTAACACCTATGCTGCAGCCACATCCAGGAGTGAAGTCACCACAGTGGGGGCACCACAGCTAATTTAATTAAATAAATAAAGTAATGTGTGCCTTAAACCCCTGGACAGGTGGACATTAGGGGTGGTCTGTGGGGTAGTGCGTAAGGGCCCCTGTTAGACTGTTCTCTTCCCATCAGCAAAGCAGCTGCTTCAAAGAAAAAGTTTACATGTGCTGTCCTTGGCTGCCTGCTCTGTTCTAAACACAGCCCCCAGAATGAACAGCATAAGCCAGGGAGCATTGTTTAAAGTGCAGCCCATGCTGGGCTGTTGGAGGGTAGCCAGCCTTGTCAGGAACATGGTGTCCCAAATGCTGGCTGCACATCAGTTAGAGTTAGAGCCAGTGGAGAGAATGGTCGGTTGCCGCCATGCTGTGGGCACAGAAAATCCCAAAAGGGGGTGGTCTCAGGTACTCCAGAAAGAAGGACGTCTACTGACCATGGAGTGAAGGTGAGAGGGGGCACAGGTAGAGAAGCACAGGAAAGGACTTACCTGTGGTCCGCCTCTCATCCCTCGGTGTGAGCGTTAGGTCCATGAGTGTGCTCCAGTCTCAGTGGTACGATGGATCCTGCTCTGTCTGGATCACACTGAGTGCTCTATTTTGCCCGATTTTTTTATTTTTAACTTATAGTATTCCAGTCTCTCAGCAGCTGCATGTAGAGAAGAGTTGCATCCTTAGAGTCCAGAGAGAGAGAGAGAGCGCGTGCCAGCTGAAAGGATACCGTCATCTGCCCAGTGCCTGAAACTGTCCCTACCACTGCCAGCAACCTCCCATCTCCTGATCTAGCTTTCTTCTCCCCGGGCTGGGGACAGTGAGTTGGCAGCAGCACCAACAGTCAGGTGCTGACCACCTGACTTGTTTGAAATAAAGGGGAAAAAATTAAATTGTTTAAAAGCACCTAGGGAACTTGAGAGAATGGCCGAGAGGGCGAGCTGAAAGTGCAGTATTTGAATATTTTAATACTAATCAGGTGCCGGCCCGGTGGTGCTGAGGGTTGAGGTGCTGGATGCCACACCTCATGCCACACCGGCGACCCGGGTTTGGGAACATGCCTAGGTTGACGGGGGTCAGTAGGGGAGAGAGAGGATCGAGCATCCAGAGGACTGCTCTCCTCTCTCGAGGAGGGATCCAGGGATAGCCCGATGTACCAGTGGCCCCCGGTGGAAGCCGGAGGCACTGCAGCACACAAGGGCTCATGTACAGGGTAGACATTGGGTGGCTGTCTTCCGGATGTGGGTGGGAGCACTCACATTGCGGGCTGTACAGCATTGCACGTACCACGTCTAGGGCGTAACTAAGAACCCCCCCCAACTCATGGATAGGAGACAGCACCTCCACTCTCCCGACCACACTCCACCGCTGGTTGCACTCCTCTCCTGGGCTGAGCCCAGCCCAGCCAGAATTCTAGATAGAGCGTCCTGGGCAGATAGGGCGGCCCTACATCGGGTGGCTCAAAGCCGGGGGGACAGCCCGGCTGGTGCCAGGAACTAGAAGGCCTCTCAGGTAGGGAGGTAGAGTTGGGGGCACTGGAGGATGCCTGAGAGAGTTCCACGAGACGGGGGTATAAACAGAGTTAAAAAAAAAAAAATACTAATCATGTGCAGTGATGCCCAGGATAGGGGCTAGGGCAGACAGCCCAGAACAAAGAGAAAATTTATATTTATTTGAAGGTGGAGTTAAGGAGGAGCTAAAGAGCAGGAAGGCCCTGGCTACAGCAAATAAGATTAAAAGGGGCAATGCCTGTGGAGGGTGTTAAAGGAGCAAGGAGAGTCCTGCAATTTAAAGGGACCCCAATAAGAAAAGTCCTGTAGTGTAAAAGGGGCCCAGCAAGGTAATCATAATCATCTTTATTTTGTGCCTTTCAAATGTCAAGGCGCATTACAAAATATAAAACCTGGAGATCACGTGATGCAGCCAGCATGGTAGTACCTCTTCTCCAACGCTCCCTCTAGCCTCTCTCACAAATCCCTTTTATTTACACTAAAAAGTGTAGAAAGTATCGTTGGGGTACATTCGGAGCACAGAGCAAGTGATCCAGATTGCACGGGTGTAATTTTGGCGGCGTTAGCATTTGTATGGAAGAAGAAATGCGACTCGCACTTCCCCACCACAAGCCACCAAGCACGCCGGAGAAGCTGAACAAGAAGGCCAAGGCCCAACCCCACCCATCTTCTTCACAGGCCATGGGGCACCACCAACAGACTCCCCTAACTCTAGAGCTCCTAAGGGACAAATTCCACCCATTTAAGGAGGAGTTGCACTCACTGGCTACAGATTTCAGGAGTCTGTCGGGAGCCCTTGAGGAATTTACAGGATGGACCAGCGACAACGAAGCCAGGTTAATATCCACAGAGAAAAAGATAGCAGTGATCGATCCCACCCTGGCAGCCACAAGATCAAGAATTGCCAAATTAGAAGAGAAGGTCGAGGACCTGGAAGGCAGGAGCCGAAGGAACAACTTGATTCTAACTGGGTTGCCTGAAAAAGAGGAAGGTGAGACTCCTGTTTTATTCACACAAAATCTCCTCGCTAAACTCGCAGGCCCATCACCCTATGGATCAGAGCACACCATCGAACGGGCGCACAGAGCCCTGCGGCCCATGCCACCTTTAGGGGCCACTCTTCATACATTTATATTTAAGTTCTTGAATTACCAGGAAAGACAACACATTCTGATCATGATTAAAGAGTTAAAGGAGGTGCTGTGGGAGGGGAACAGACTCCATGTTGCCCAGGACTTACCCCTATAGGTCAGGCAAAAACAAGCTTCTTATCATGCAGTGGTTACTAAGCTGATCACAGCTAACATCAAGTTCTGTATGGGATACCCTGCTTGTGTTCAAGTCTTGATATCCGGATCATGGCAGTCCTTTGAAGACCCAAAAATGGCTGAAGAATCCCTGAAGGATTCCTTTCCTGCCTTATTCAAGGATTGCTGAGCCAGGCAGCTGGATGAGAGAGCTGGCCGTAGTGAAATCCTCCTATTAAGGGGTTTGAAGGCCTTCCTCTCCTGTCTTCCCCTTTGATCAACAGTATAGTTACGAGTTATGGGAATTGGAATGTACAGCTTTAATGGATTGATTTGTGCTATGAGACTGGGATTACTATTTTACCACCATTTCTGCACTGCACATTTGCAAGCGGACATCGACCTGCTACTGGGCTATCTTTACTGTGTTAAGCTCCCTTGTTCTGCCACAGGTGTTCAATCTCTTTGGGGTCATGTTTACTTTGATTTAGGCAGAGTCCTGAGTGGAGAATTGAACTTTAATATTTCCGGGACTGTGCCCACTTTGGATGTATGGTAGAATTAGCCACCTGATTTTCATCTTGACAATGTTATTGTTAAGTTTTACAAATACACAATATTTAGTGTATTATATAAGGGTAGCAAGATCTCAAAATGTGGCATATTTTTTCTTCTCTTCAGTTTTTAAGGGGGTCCAATTGAAAGCCCACCATTTACAGTACATTAATGTAACCTATGTTTGGGAATTTTGGGGATTTGTGAGAGGGGGCCGGAGTGGGGATGAGACCGCCACGTAACAGTGGATCACGTACCACAATGCGTAGTGGACGGGAGGGAAGGAGGGTCAACTATTGGTGGGGTTACCATGGAATACTAAGATTAGTGTGTTGTATGATTGAGGGGACAGGGAAACAGGGTGGGTAGAGGGTGGGATGTACGGCTTGGCAAGGGGGAGTTTCTTCTGCTGGTATGGTATAAGTGCAACCTTTCGTCACATTTAGATTATAAGGAAAGGGGATGTCAAACTTAACAAAGTTCTTAACATGGAATATTTGTGGCGTGAGGAATAAAAAAAAGAGATACAAAATATTTAAACATGTGAAAGTACTACAAGGGAAAGTTATTTTTCTCCAAGAGACCGACTTGGCCGAATCTGAAGGGAACCTTCTTTGGAGACAGTTTGTGGGACAGGTTTTTCACACTGGGAATAATACTCAGTCCCATGGGGTGGCCATTTTAATAGCTCGAGGGGTGCCATTTCTCAGTGAACAAGTTTTAGCGGACCCTGAAGGGAGATTTATTTTTGTGAAAGGACTGTTAGACGTACGTTAGTCTTGAGTAGTATCTATGGGCCGAAAGCTGATACACCACAGTTTTTCACAAGCCTTCTTAAGGTGCTGGCCCCTTTTACCTCCATACCAATACTACTGGGGGTGACTAGACCCTTCCTTTCACACCGGACCTAGACAAATCAAAGGTAAGAAGGAAAGGCCTCTCCCCGGCACAACGAGCCCTTCGGGAGCTGACTGACCATCTGGTCCTCTCCGATCCATGGCGCCTTCTCCATTCCCAAACAAAAGAGTTCACTTTTACCTCAGCAGTTCATGGAACGAGATCAAGATTAGATTACTTTTTAATGAGTCATTCTTTGTTGTGTGGCCTCACTGATTTGGTAATCAACCCTGGGGTGATATCCAACCACTCTGTGGTGAGCTGTTCCGTATCACTTCAAGCGGATACCCCTAGAGAATCAGTCTGGAAGCTCAACAACCAATTGCTCAAGGATGAGACTATGGTAAACCAGATAAACCAAGAAATTGAAGACTACACGAATGTGAACCTCAATTCTACATGGAGGCCTGATTTTGAATAGGTTGCCTTGAAATGCATGCTCCGCAGAGTGCTCATCAAACTAGCGTCCCAGCATAAAAAGTAAAACAATCAAAAGGCTTTGAACCTTCTGTCTAAGATCCGAAGTATTGAAGCCTCCTTATCCCCTTGTACAAATGAAGCGCAGCGCTCCACCTTAATTGGACTGTGGGACGAATATGCTCACCTCCTGCAGGAGTCGATGGAATACGCTATGCTCAAGACAGGCACGAAATACATTGACCAAGGAGAGAAAGCAGGATATCTCCTTGCCTTAAGGCTTAAAAAAGCAGAACAATCCAGACTGGTTGGTAGTATTAGATCCCAGGCTAGTGGAACCTTGCTCCTGACCCCTAAGGAAATAACAGAAGCATTCACTGAATTTTATGAGCGATTATATAGTCCTATGCCCAATCCCCCAACAAGGGAAACAGTACAGAAATATCTAGATGCTATCCCCCTTCCCTCACCTCCCTCATCCAAGAGCAATAGGAGTTTTTGGTTACTCCTATTTTAGAATCTGAGATACAAACCGCCATTTCTTCTCTGGTTTCCGACAAAGCTCCCAGACCCGATGGCTTCTCACCTAATTTCTATAAGACTTTCTCTCCCTATCTGACTTCTTGGTTAAAGCACTTATTTGACTGGATACTCGGCTCCCAACCTTTGGACCGCTTGCTGTTTGAAGCCTTAATTATTGTATCACCTAAACCTAGCAAAGACCCGGAGAATGTGAGCAGCTACAGACCCATCTCCTTACTAAATTGTGACGTCAAAATATTAGCTAAGGTACTGGCTACTAGGCTAAAAAAGATCTTGCCTAACATTATTCATTCAGACCAAGTTGGGTTTATGGAGGGTAGGCATTCGGCCGGCCATTTCCGAAAATTGGCACACATTTTCTCTGCGTCCAGGATTCTGATATTTCTGCCGGATTACTTTCCCTGTACGCAGAGAAGGCGTTCGATTGAGTTAAGTGGGAATTTGTATTCTCCACAATGAAACATTTTGGCTTCCCACAGAAGTTTATCAAGTGGACCTCCTCCCTTTATCAGCACCCTCAAGCTCATATTTATTGCAATGGTGTATTCTCCAGGCCATTCACTCTATTCTCCAGCACCAGACAAGGGTGTCCTTTATCACCTTTACTGTTTAATATATACCTTGAGCCCCTTCTGACTAAAATAAGAGAACACAAAGATATTACCGGAATTCTAATAAACACTCAGGAATTTAAGGTGTCAGCCTATGCCGATGACATCCTTCTCCACCTTCAATATCCTGAACAATCGTTTCCCTTAATTTTCTCCTTGTTATCCGAATATGGCGTAGTCTCCAATTATAAGGTGAACCTAGAAAAGACCATAGTATTCCCACTTAACTACAAACTTACCAAAAGGGCTATGGACACCCTTGGCATCCAATGGAGCCCCCAAAGCCTCAAATACCTAGGATTATATTTGACCAGATCGGAGATGGCAATAAAGAAACTAAACCTAGACCCCCTTCTACTCAACATTCAATTAGATCTGCAAAGATGGCAATCTCTCCTAATATTGCTCTGGGGAAGAATAAGTATTATTAAAATGAACGTCTTGCCCAGACTGTTTTACCCTCTGAACATGTTGAACTCTTGGATCCCGTTAAAGTGGTTCAGGAAAGTACATGCTATTATTTCTGTGTTTATTTGGCTAGGGAAAAGGCCCAGAAGAGCCTACAAAAATTTGGCAGCCTCCATAGGCCAGAGAGGTTTGAAGCTTCCTTATTTTAATATGTTCTTCTGATCCAGCCAGGCATCCAAATACCTGAGATGGCTCTCCCCTCAGGAAAAGCTTGCCTCAAATCCCTATATTCTGGACTGGTTGATCCTGGAGAGACAGTTATTGAAGGATGCCAAACTTTCCCCTGAAGTCATTTTATACATGACTACTAAGGCCCTCCCTGCTCACCTTATTAAAACACCAATTGCTAATTCCCTCAGGATCCATGCACAACTGTGTGCCTTTATGAACTATAAACATACCCAGAATCCCAGTCGACCTGTGATAGGTAACCCTAACCTGAGATTGGGAGGTCAGCCTATCTCTAAGGAATGGCTACCCTGCCTAGAAGCACTCAATGTCTCAGACTTCTTCCCTAATGGGCAGTGTCTGGACTCAAAAAGTATACTTAATAAACTCTGGTTAGGCAGTCCTTGGATTTTCAAAGTGCTACAACTCAGACATTTGTTAGTCCACTCATTGTGGGATCTTGCTACAGGTCTGGAACCAAGGGACTGTTTTCAAGCAATGATACCCCTTTGTGAGGAATGCCATCCTATTTCTAAATTGTATCTTCTCCTTAGGGTCAAGAACTTCGACCCCCACAGTAACGTCCCTTGTACTTGGGCAGAGTCTACACCCGGAAGTGGTAACTAGATGGAAAGATATATGGAAAACTACTTTCACTTACATCTCACAGGATAGGTTGAGAGTTACTCAATTCCAGATATTAAACGACATGTATTGGACTCCTATTAAGCTCCAGAAGGTGGGCAGATCTTCTGATGCTCTATGCAACAGGTGTCGGCAAGCAGCGGGCTCTCTGAAACACATTTTCTGGGAATGTCCGGGGATTCAACAACAATGGGACCAGATCAAATGCAGGGTAGACCCCCTATTGGGACTAGATGAGTTGTGCACCCCAGAAATATGTCTACTGGGGGACTTTTCCCAAATACCTGTGCAGATTAGAAGGTATCATATGGCGCTCCTGTCTCTAACAGTAAAGAAACTTGTCCTACATCATTGGCTCAACGGGCAGCACATATCATACCTGGAGTGGTTGACAGATCTTCTTTTCAATCTCTGGGTTGAAAACATGAGGGAAACTCTCTGGGGTTCAGTATCCCGGTACAAACAGATATGGGAGAGTTTTCACACACTCTATTCGTTACAATTAAAGAGGGCTGGAACTACTAATAAAAATGTCCAAGAGTGATAAGATTTAGAGCTCATCTCACAATTCCTTTTATAACATCTTCAGGCAGGTTTTAGCTGTTAGGTTAAGCTAATTTGGAATTGCAGATGTTATGGAAATAATCTCATATGAGAATCTGCATACAGCAAGTTTGTTCCTTTTATCATTATGTGGTTTTTGCCAAGCCGGAAGGGTGGGAGGGGATGGGTTAGGGAGGGGGCCTAACATGGACTGCAGTTTTCCATTATAATACTGTTTATATATTGTATCTGTGTTATGGCCATTGTGGTGAAAAGAAAATAAACTTGAATTTCAAAAAAACAAAATATAAAACCTTACAAAGCAACAATAATAAATACTTAAAACCATAAAGTTACACAGTTATTCACAGTAGGCTTTACTCCAAAAATGCAAATTCAATGCCTGCTTAAACCCCCCTAAGGTCATGCACTCCCGAATCAGATGGGGTAGAGAATTCCAAAGGGTAGGGGCCTCATGGGCAAATGCATGGGCCCCTGAAGATTTCAAGACTACCCTTGGAATCTCTAGCAACCCCTCGTCTGTTGAGCGGAGTAATTGCTTAGGGCAATAAGGAAACAGAAGCTCTTTCAGGTAGTCAGGGCCGAGTCCAGGTAGGGCTTTGTAAGTCAGTAATCCAACTTTGAAGGTGATCCGCCACCAAACTGGCAGCCAGTGCAGTTCGTGCAGCACCAGCATAATATAGGAAGTCTGAGGAGTCCCTGTCAACAACCGGGCCGGAGCGTTCTGCACCAGCTACAGGCGGCGGATATCAACCCCTGGAAGCCCAAAGTAAAGGGAGTTGCAATAATCAAGGTGCGAGGTCACAAAGGTGTGGATTAATGTTGGTAGATCACCGGACAGAATGAAGTGCTTGATCCTAACAATGTTCCTTAGATGGTAGAAGGATGTCTTAATGACGGCCAACACCTGACATCGTAGTGTCAGCCCATCATCAAATATCACTCCTAGGTCCCGCACCTGTTCAGAGGTCAGGAGCTGGGAGTCCCCCAGGAAAAATCCAGAGGGATAACCCACCCCAGCCCCCCATCCGGTGTCCAGAATCCACAACCATTACCTCAGTCATCCTTGGGTTCAACTTCAACCAGCTGGAATTCATCTAGTCCAGGATTTCAGTGAGGCAGTTATTAAAAACAGAGAGAGCTCCATCCTAGTCAGATGCTAAAGAGAGGTAGAGCTGAGTATCATCTGCATAGCAGTGAAACCTCAGCCCATACCGTCTTACAATGTCTCCAAGGGGCAGCATACACACCACAAATAACATGGGGGACAGCACAGAGCCCTGAGTAACCCCACATGACAGAGAGAGAGGGTCAGAGGAATAAATCCCCAACACCACCCTCTGAGTTCTGCCAGTGAGGAAAGATCTAAACCATCTGAGGACTGGACCTGTTAGTCCACAGATGAACCTCAGGCGCTCAAGTAGTACCCCATGATCCATGGTGTCAAAAGCTAAAGAGAGATCTAGAAGCACCAAGATGGACCGGTTCCTTCGATCTCTCGCCATTAGGAGATCATTGAGCACCCGAACCAGCACAGTCTCAGTACTATACCTCTTTTGAAAACCAGATTGGAAGGGTTCATAGATGCTATGGATGGTCAAATGGTTCTCCAGTTGTACAGCCACTACTTTCTCAATTACCTTCCCCACAAAAGGGAGGTTAGAGGTAGGTCTGTAGTTTGCCAGACAGTCTAGGTCCAAAGAAGCTTTCTTCAAAAGGGGAGTCACCACAGCCTCCTTCAGGGAGCTAGGAAACTCACCCAACTCAAGGGAGCACCAGACTATCTGCGCTAAGACCAGGCCGATAATATCACAACCCATAATCAAGGAAGTTGGGCCAGGGTCTAAACTACAGCATCTAGGGAGCATACCCTGGACAATCTGCAAAATACCCACAATCTCCAGCCGGTCAAAGGTACTCCAGGAGAACTGCGGGATAGTGACCAAGTGCTGATCATCAGCAACTCGCATAGAGTGAGTCAGTCAGATCTCGGCCCTGATGTCTGCCACCTTATCAGCAAAGAATCGAGCAAGCTTCTCACACTCCAATTGTGAAAAAGCTCTCCAAACCTGCAGACAGGCTGGGTTGCACAGCCTATCTATGGTTCAGAAGAGCGGTGCTGGTCGGTTCTGAGCGGCAGCAATCTCCCCGGACAGGAACTCTGACTTCTTATGGGAGATTTCTGACTGGTAGAATCAATAATGTTCTAACAGTCTAAGATGGTCAACATCTAGGGCTGACTTCTGCCAATGATGCTCCAACCTTCGTCCTAGTCCCCACAACTCCCTCAAAGTCTCATCAAACCACAAGGATCGAGGGTGGAGGGAGATAGGACAAATGTTGACGGGAGCAACAGGATCCAGAGCTATAGTAATAGCCTTATTATAGGCTAAAACAAAGACCTCTGGATCAGTGCTTGCCATAGGAAATTCCAATAGATCAAATACCACCGCTAGGTCATCAGAGCATACCTCCTGTAAAGGGCAGCATCTGACCATCTCCACAGGGGTAGGCCTATGGGGGGGGTGCAAAAATTGAATCTCACATTGTAGTGATCGGACCATCCAGTGGGTTCCACCCCCACGTCAGAAGCCTCGATCCCCAAAAGGAAAACCAGGTCGAGAGAGTGGCCATGATTATGAGTAGCAGAGGTAACAACCTGTGTAAGGCCCAGTGATGTCATCAACTGGAGGAAGCGTTGACCAAAAAGCGAGACTTCGTCATTGATCCAGGCATTAAAGTCAATCCAGGCATAAAAGCCCTGCAATCTCAAGGGGGTCCAGTAAGAAAAGTCCTGCAGTGTAAGGGTGGCCCAGCAAGAAAAGCCCTGCAGTTGAAAGGTACCCAGCCAGGTTAATCTAAGGAAGGGCTAGCAAGCCCAGGTGTCCTGCACCTTTCTCTTGGTCACACCCTAATCCCTGAGTGACTGAAAAGGGGTTTAGCGGCCCAGTTGTAGGTTGGTAGGCTCTAAGAACCCTGCTGTTGTTGGAGCTTTGGGACTGGGACTGTGGTCAAATTGGTGAGGAAGTTTTTTTAAAATATTTCCCACCTCCAGACCACCCCATAGTGATGGCCGAGGCAGGAGTTGGCTAGCAACTCCTTAAATAAGATAGTATCAATTGAGGGCAGTAGCACATTTGGAGTAAAAAAGACAATTGGGGTACCTAGTGTGATAAACAGGCAACTGCCTGAATTGCATTACTGTTTGAAAATTGGATGAACTGCATTGCTGTTTGCAAATTACCTGAACTGCACTACCGTTTGCAAATTACCTGAAGTGCATAAATGTTTGCAGATTGTCTGAACTGCATTACTGTTTGCAAATTGCCTGCACTGCATTACTGTTTGCAAAATGCCTGAACTGCATTACTGTTTGCAAATTGCCTGCATTGCCATACTGTTTGCAAATTACCTGCACTGCATTACTGTTTGCAAATTACCTGAACTGCCTTACAGTTTACAAACTGCCTGGACTGCCTTACAGTTTGCAAATTACCTGAACTGCCTTATTGTTTGCAAATTGCCCAAACTGCACTACTGTTTGCAAATTGCCTGAACTGCTTTACTGTTTGCAGATTACATGAGCTGCATTACTGTTTGCAAATTGCCTGAACTACATTACCATTTGCAAATTACATGAACTGCATTACTGTTTGCAAATTGCTGAACTACATTGCTGTTTGCAAACTGCCTGGACTGCCTTACTGTTTGAAAATTACCTGAACTGCATTACTGTTTGCAAACTGCCAGCACTGCTTTACTGTTTATTGTCTGAAAACTGCCTGGACTGTGGTTGTTGCCCCTGTTTCTGGCAAGTTGCCCCCTAGAACCGAACAATTATCCCAAACTGGGTTATTTGCTCCTGCTTCTGGCAAATCACCCATGCAACTGAACAATTGTCCTGGGAACTGTTTAACTGCTCTGAAGTGGATCCCCGAGTGTACCAACCATCCTTGATTGCTAAACACTTGTGTGTACATGGACTCAATCTTCTTCCACTATACTACACTGCAAGTATTGTATGCCGATTCCAAGCTGTCCAATGTGGTACATTTGTGTCTGCAATCGTATCTCAATGGAATCAGCCTCCATCCATCAGAAGAAAGATCCTACAGCTTCATTCTTCGCCACCGTCTTCCAGTTTCCATGCTTGTGGTCTTGGTTGGAATCTTCTTCATCAAGAGTGTGGTCATCCTGGAAGAACCATATCAATGTCCATTCGTTGTTCACTGCCAGTCACAGTCTGTCGAAGCCCAGTGTGATCTGCAGCCACCGTTGTGTAGCTTTTCTTGGTTCTTCTTCTAGACACTTCAAAATCTTCTGTCTTCATCCAGCTTGTTATACCCTGTTTGTTATTTTTCTTCTCTTTTAGGTGTCCCCTGCTGCATCCTAGTTTCTTTTTCATTCTTGCTTGCACAAGACATTCTCCCATGCTCGTCTTGTTCTTGACAGCCCCCAGCAGGTTTGTGCCGAAGTATCTCCTGCAGCTCTTCTGTTTTCTGGCAGCTCTCCAGTGGGTTTGTGCTGGAATCTTGTTCCGTTTTGTTCTTCTGTTTTCTGGCAGCCCTGCAGTAAGCTTGTGCCAGGAACTTGCTCAGTTTATTCTTCCCTGCCGGTAGCCTGTGAGAGTGGGCTTTATGCTGATGAGCCTCTGGTCTCTTGAAAAAAACTCTCATAATCCCAGTGGGCTCCCTAGGCCTGCACTGAAGTATCAGTATTGTGCTTTTGCAGGATCCCCCGTATTCATTTCTTCTTCATTTCATTCTCAGCTTGTGCATATGAAGACCCCTGTTGGAAGTGGACTCTGATGTGTTCTTTACTGACTTGAATTGTTGTAACTGTACTGTGTGTTACAATGCCACAAGAGCCCTCTGGCTAGCAATTGCCTCACTGGGATATGTTACAGTATTATGCCTAGCATAGAAATATAGAAGCTTTTAGTCCAAGGTGCACCTTTTAGTGTTTATAGTAAGTTTTAGAGTTAATGTTAGATATGTATGCACATTTTGGAGCTTATGTTAGTTATTCATGTGTTATTACTGTCTAGATAACAATGCTGTCCATACACCCTGTCATTTTTATCATTGGTGTTTTCCTCTAAGACCGTGCCCTCCTTCCCCTCTTGTCAAATAAACATCTTTGTTTCATTGGACCTCTGTGTACGACTCTTGCCTCTCCTTGTCGGGTGCCTCCATCCACCCACCTAGCAACCTATAGTGTCACTCCTCCACACCACAGCACCTGTTGGGGAGTGACACTGGTGCTGGTGGTAAGACAGTTACATCCACATCTCAGAGTGAAGAACTGAGAGGTCCCCCAGAGCACCATCACACAAGTACCTCAGGGGAATCAACGAGGTTCAGGAGGGCAGTATCTTTCAAAAAAAGAGATGTGCAAGAACAAGGGGTCACAATATGACGCTGGGAGGAGGGAGACTCAGGGGAAATGTGAGGAAGTATTTTTCCTCAGAAAGGGTGGTGGATGCATGAAACAGCTTCCCAGCAGAGGTCGTACAGGCTTAAATGATTGGTGAGTTCAAGAATGCATGAGATAGACAGAAGACAACCCTAGTGGTAGGAAAGAGAGGGTTTGCTGCTGATCATTTAGGATCAAGAGTGAAGTAGGTAGGGAACTGGGCAGACTAGGTGGGCCAGATGGTCCTTATTTGCTGTCAAAATCTGTTTCTCTGTTTTCAAAAGAAGTGGCAGGGAAGGCTAGAGAGAAAAAAAATGGCATTCAGAAAGTACAAGGAAACACAGAGGGAGGAAGACAATGACATTTATCAGACAAAGCAGAGGGAGGTGGATAAAGCAGTCAGAAGTGCAAAGCAAGGAAGTATAATAGAAAGGTCTTGTCAAACAAATATGATAGATTTATTTGGGTGACCAGGGTAGTAGATCAGAGAGGGGTGTAGGACATGGTCTACTGAGATTTTAGCAAGGCATTTGACACAGTCCCACACAAGAGGTTAATTAACAAGCTGGGCAATCTGGGAGTGAGCCCAAGGTGGTATATTGGGTCAGTAATTGACTTAACAACAGGACACAGAGGACAGTGGCAAACAGAATCCAATCTGAAGACGGGGTAAACACCGGGGTGCCACAGGGTTCAGTGCTGGGGCCAGTCCTCTCTAAAGTCTTTATAAGCAACATTGTGGAAGGACTTGAAGGGAAAAGTATGTCTCTTTGCAGATGACCATATTTAGACAATTGGTAGACGACGAGTCACTCACCAAATGTATTGGCATAACAATTTTTATTTATGTTTTCTCTTTTTCAAAAATAAATCAGATTCATAAAGTACAGGGATACAGCATCAATATCTTTTAAACGTTTCGGACCACGTCCTTCCTCAGTAAGATTGTACTGTATCTAAAATAGGTATTATTTATACTAATACAGCGACTCTTCAGCATTTCAAAAAATTAAAATAAAAAAAAATGTGTTTCTTTTATAGCTAAATCATGTAATGAGACTCTGAATCCCATACCATAAGCACCACTTCAGGTTCATTTCTTCTTAAATCATAGTCAGTCCAAACTAATAAATTAACTGTAGGGACATCCCAAAGTTAATTAGCACAAGCACCAAATTTAAAAGAAAATAATAAGGTTAAACAATTAAATCTTTACAAACGGTTCCAAAGTCTCATTAAATTAAACCACCACCAATAATACAGGTAACCAACTTCTTCAATACGTACCAATCAAATAGCATCAACATTTTGAATTTTGTTACTTTAAGTACATTCTTCTAGTCAGAAAACATCATATAAACACTTTCATGTTGGCCAATCCCACCACAGATTATTGAACTATGCATCTTTTGACCCTAATCACATCCACAAGTATTTATCGCTTAGCTTTTCCTTTAGTGGATTCTAAGTAATATTGTTTTGCATACCTAAGTTATTTACACGGGTTCCTGTGTGCTGTAAGGAAGATAAAAAGCAAGTTTTGAAGGGAAGCTGATGCATATAATTACTGTTAGGCTAAATGTTTTACACTGGTTCACTCTGCTACTGCTTTTCATATAATAAGTCCCTGGAAGAGGTGCACCAAATATTTAGATTCAAAGTTACAACTATTTTACTTCACCACTCAGATTCTACATTTCTTAATGTGGCCCACCAGAGCTGGTTTACCCACTATTTAAGTTGCAGCACAACTGTTCATTTCCCCACCAGGAGAACAAATATTTAAATATTTTCTGCATGTATAAGACTGCCAAAGCAGATTTACCCCACATTTAAACCAGAATACAACTATTTGCTTCCCAACATGGAAAGTTCAAACTTTTTCTTTGCATACATAGACCCACATTAATTTCATATAATTCACTTGTACCTGTCTGCTTCTTGTTTAAGGTTGATCCTTGAATAACCTGTGAAAACACTGAAATGAGTTCTATTGTTTAGTAACTCTTAAGGTAAGTTTGTTTGCCAAGAAAGACAATATCACCTTGGTTGCAAACAATGCCAAACTATGCTTAAAAGATAAAGTTCCCTTACTTTTGAATGTAGAACCGAGTTTCAAATGTATCCACTAGATGCACTATCTCCTGCTTCTCTCTTGTGTAGTGCAGATATCAATGTGGCATCTTGAGCAGCGTTTTAAACAAGATTCCTTCTTTCTGGAGAGTCAGGCGTGTAGGCATTAGCATCAGATCACATGATCTGTACCTGTAGCCCTACACGCTTGACCTGCTAATAGCAGCACCTAGAAAAAAGCACCGAAGTGCTATTCTAGGTGTCTCCACAGGTTTTTAACATGTGCAGCTTTTCTATATTTGTGATAAAGCATTTGTCTGCGACTTGCAAGTTATGCTTTAGTGAATCTGAATACAAAATTAACCCTCCTGAATATGGGCTAGTGTAAAAGTTTACTAAAGTAATAATATGTTCGCTAAACTGTGAAAGACACCCTAAAAAGCAGGCATAGTCTTGGTCAGGACACAATAACAATCGGGGGGGGGGGGCTAAAATTCAAAACTCCCAATAAGCTATATTGGACTCATAAATCTCCCTTTTAAAGTATATTTAAACCTCTAAAATAGATTTATTCTAAAGTTGTAAACTGTGCCAAACATCACAGATTAAATTCTATCTAAGTAGGCACCAGGGGGTCATCCAACAGTGCCGGGCTATTGTATTTCCTGTTCGACTTACACAAATTATGTTTGATATTCTGTTGCTTGGCACCCCATCCAGTGTCTTAAATAAATTAAATGATAGGCAACCAATCTATTGAAACATTTAGCCCATATCTAGGGCTAGTGGAATCAAATATATTGATAAAGTAATCTTTCTTTCAAAATACATGTTCTATAGTCACCCCCTCTGGGATTCTGATTCATTTTCTTAATCCCAAAGTACCTGAGGTTAGTTATTTGATTCTGTTGTCAACAAAATGCCTAGCAACAGAGGACGATAAATCAAATCTATGGATATCTGATTTATGCTCCCCTATTCTGCTTTTAAGTGCCCTCTCAATTTTATCTATATATACTGTATATTTTGTTACAAGGACATTTGAAACAGTAGATAAGTCCTTCTGTTGAATAGTTAATAAAATCTCTAATCTCTATGTCTTCATTTCTTGCAACATTTCTTATTTTTTTAATCCTATAGGTATTGTTGCAATGGACACAATGTCCACATGGATAATTAACTTTAATGTCTAAAACTGACATAAAGTGTGATGGTCTGTTCTCTGGTACAGAATGTACTGTTTTAGATATAATGTTTGCTAACGTCCAATTTCTTTTTGCCACTACCATAGGTGCATTCGAAAATACATGTGACCCTGTAAGAGTAGCTTGCAGTACGTCCTAATGTTTGTGTATTATCTGTTTTATACATCCAAAAGTATCATAAAATGTGGTAGAAAACATAATTTTCTTATCCCACTGCTCTCTCCCAAGATACTTATCTTGATCATGTGTTTGCTTGTTCAGTAAACTTTCTCTATTGTCATCACTAATTCTATCCCTTGCCTTGTCTAGGGTATGTTCATTATAACCCCTAGCCCTAAATCTTTCACACATGTCTGCTTCAGCTTCTGCATATACCTCAGTGTTGGTGCAATTCTTTTGGCCCTCACTAGTTGTTCATAGGGTATGGACTCAATTAAATGATTTGTGTGAAAACTATCTGCTTTCAGCAGGGAGTTCTTGTCTGTGGATTTCCTATAAATCCTAGTTTCCAATCCATTATTTCCCTTGTGTATGAGCAAATCTAGGTATGGCACCCCTTCTCTATAGTAAAAATGTAATTGTTTGTTCTAGAATTTAAATACTGATTAAATTCTAGAAGTTCCAATTCCGAACCTATTCAGATACAAAAGATATAGTCTATAAAACAACAAAAAACTTGAATAAGCTGTAAATAAGTGTTCCCTTCACAAAATACATATTGATTCTTGAAATCATTCATGTACAAATTATTGTAAGAAGGAGCCATGCTTGACCCCATGGCTGTACCCCATATTTGTAGGAAAAATTCCTTTTCAAACTTAAAAAAATTCTGATTCAATACCAATTCTGCCATCTTGACTAGTAAATTATTAAGTGGTTTATCTTCTGTTCTATAAGTGTCTAATGTATCAGCTAGTACTTGGCATCCATCCTGATGAGGAATGGATGTATACAAGTCTTTCAGATCCCATGTCACCAAAATGCACTCTTTCATTTGTAAATCAGATTGATTTTCATTTTCAATTAATCTTATAATATCTATTAAATCGTTAGTGTATGTTCTAGTCTGTTCAACTAGGAGTCTGTTAAAATAATCAGTGTAAATCAAGCGAGGTTCCAGAACTGAATTTATGCCCACTACAGTGGGTCTGCCTGGAGGGTTAAGTAGATTTTTATGTATCTTTGGCAGTATATAAAACATAAGGACTGATGATGATTGCTTAAATATAACATTATGCTCCCACTTAGTTATCCAATCATTCTCATGGGCCACTGTTAATAAAGCCTGAACTATATCCTTCACCTCTTGTGTGGGATCCCTTGTTAATCTTAAATAGTTATGTTGATCATTTAATAATTTCTGACAAATCTCTTTATATTGCCCATAGTCCATAACTACCACCCCCTCCCTTGTCAGCACTTTTAATAACAATTTCTTGATTATTCTCTGAATTCCTTAATGCTCCACAGAGGGCTGCAGTTAGATTAAACCTAGTTCTCCTATCCATATGCTGTTCCTGTTTAATGATTTTGTCCACATCCCTAGTAACTAGTGAGATATAAGTCTCTATACTATGCACCATTCCTTGTGGATAAAACACAGATTTTACATTCAACTTTTTACTCAATTCCATTTTTTTATTTTGTGTAATCAGCTTCAGTCCCTATGTTTTATATACTGCCAAAGACACATAAAAATCTACTTAACCCTCCAGGCAGACCCATTGTATTGGGCATAAATTCAGTTCTGGAACCTGTTTCGATTTACATTTACTATTTTATCAGACCCCCTAGTTGAACAGACTAGAGCATATACTAAAGATTCAACAGATATTATAAGATTAATTGAAAATGAAAATCAATCTGATTTACAAATGAAAGAGTGCATTTTGGTGACATGGGATCTGAAAGACTTGTATACATCCATTCTTCATCAGGATGGATGCCAAGTACTAGCTGATACATTAGACACTTATAGAACAGAGGATAAACCACTTAATAATTTACTAGTCAAGATGGCAGAATTGGTATTGAATCAGAATTTTTGTTTAAGTACAAAAATGAATTTTTCCTACAAATATGGAGTATAGCCATGGGGTCAAGCATGGCCCCTCCTTATGTTAATTTGTACATGAATGATTTTGAGAATCAATATGTATTTTGTGAAGAGAGCACTTATTTACAGTTTATTCAAGTTTTTCATCATTTTATAGACAATATCTTTTGTATCTGGACAGGTTTGGAATTGGAACTTCTGGAATTTAATCAGTATTTAAATTCCAGAACAAGCAATTTAATTTTTACTATGACGAGTATTAGAGAAGCGGTACCATACCTGGATTTGCTCATATACAAGGGAAATAATAGATTGGAAACTAGGATTTATAGGAAACCCACAGACAGGAACTCCCTGCTGAGAGCAGATAGTTTTCACCTGAATCATTTAATTGAGTCCATACCCTATGAACAACTAGTGAGGGACAAAAGGAACTGCAGCAATGGAGAAGTATGTGCAGAAGCTGAAGCAGACACGTGTGAAAGAATTAGGGCTGGGGGTATAATGAACATACTCTAGACAAGGCAAGGGATAAAATCACTGCTGTCAATAGAGAAAGTTTACTGAATAAGCAAACACATGACCAAGATAAGTATCCTGGGAGAGGGCAGATGGATAAGAAAATTGTATTTTCTACCACATTTATTGATACTTTTGGACATATAAAGCAGATTATACACAAACATTGGGACATACTGAGACCTACTCCTACAGGCGCACATGTATTTTTTAATGCACCTATGGTAGTGGCAAAAAGAAATCGGACATTAATAAGCATTATTTCTAAAACAGTACATTCTGTACCAGAGAACAGACCATCACGTTTTATGTCAGTTTTAGACATTAAAGTTAATTATCCATGTGGACATTGTGTCCATTGCAACAATACCCATAGGATTAAAAAAATAAGAAATGTTGCAAGAAATGAGGAAACAGAGATTAGAGATTTTATTAACTGTTCAACGGAGGGAGTTATCTACTGTCTCAAATGTCCTTGTGACAAAATATGTATAGGTAAAATTGGGAGGGCACTTAAAAGCAGAATAGGAAAACATAAATCAGATATCCGTAGATCTGATTTATCGTCCCCTGTTGCTAGACATTTTGCTGACAAAAGACATCAAATAACTAACCTCAGGTACTTTGGGATTGAAAAAGTGATTCCCAATCCCAGAAGGGGTGCCTATAGAACATATATTTTGAAGAGAGGAGCTTACTTTATCAAAAGATTTGATTCCACTAACCTTAGATATGGGCTAAATGATTTGATAGATTGGTTGCCTATCATTTAATTTATTTAAGACACTGGATGATGCAAGCAACAGAATATCAAATATGATTTGTATGAGTCGAACAGGAAATACAATAGCCTGCACTGTTGGATGACCCTCTGGTGTCTACTTAGATAGAATTTGATCTGTGATGTTTGGCACTGTTTACAACTTTAGAATAATTCTATTTTAGGGGTTTAAATATACTTTAAAAGGGAGATTTATGAGTCCAACATAGCTTATTGGGAGTTTTGAAGTTTAGCCCCCCCCCCCGACTGTTATTGTGTCCTGACCAAGACTATGCCTGCTTTTTAGGGTGTCTTTCACAGTTTAGTGAACAGATTATTACTTTAGTAAACTTTTACACTAGCCCATATTCAGGAGGGTTAATTTTGTATTCAGATTCACCAAAGCATCACTTGCAAGTCGCAGACAAATGCTTTATCACAAATATAGAAAAGCTGCACATGTTAAAAATCTGTGGAGACATCTAAAATACCACTTCTGTGCTTTTTTCTAGTTGCTGCTATTAGCAGATCGGGCATGTAGAGCTACAGGTACAGATCATGTGATCTGATGCTGACACCCATATGCCTGACTCTCCAGAAAGAGGAATCTTGTTTAAAATGCTGTGCAAGATGCCACACTGATATTTATATTACATGAGAGAGAAGCGAGAGATAATGCTTTGAAACTAGGTTCTACATTCAAAAGTAAGGGAAAACTTTATCTTTTAAGCATAGTTTGGAATTGTTTGCAACCAAGGTGATATTGTCTTTCTTGGCAAATAAACTTACCTTAAGAGTTACTAAACAATAGAACTCATCTCAATGTTTTCACAGACTATTCAGGGATTAAACAAGAAGCAGACAGGTATGAGTGAATTATATGAAAATAATGTGGGTCTATGTATGCAAAGAAAAAGTTTGAACTTTCCATGTTGGGAAGCAAATAGTTGTATTCTGGTTTAAATGTGGGGTAAATCTGCTTTGGCAGTCTTATACATGCAGAAAATGTCTGATTATTTGTTCTCCTGGTGGGGAAATGAACAGTTGAGTTGCATCTTATATAGTAGGTAAACCAGCTGTAGCGGACGGTCCATGTTAGGAAATGTAGAATCTGAGTGGTGAAGTAAAAAAAGATGTAACTTTGAATTTAAATATTTGGTGCATCTGTTCCAGAGACTTATTATGTGAAAAGCAGTAGCAGAGTGAACCAGTGTAAAACATTTAACCTAACGGTAATTATATACATCAGCTTCACTTCAAAACTTGCTTTTTATCTTCCTTACAGTGCACAGGAACCCACGTAAATAACTTAGGTATGCAAAACAATATTACTTAGAATCCACTGAAGGAAAAGCTAAGCGATAAATACTTGTGGATGTGATTAGGGTCAAAAGATGCATAGTTCAATAATCTGTGATGGGATTAGCCAACATGAAAGTGTTTAATTACTTGGTATAACATCTGATGAATGGTCATTGTCACAGTCGCAGGTGTTATGGCTCACCCAAGCATCTGTTGAGTTTCTTCAGCTCATTCTTATGAATTGGAGGACCTCATGCCTTCCATCATTCCAAGTGTGGTTAGTAGCATTGGATTCTTTAGTCTCCTGTACGTGTCTTATCCATTTTGCTAAAAAAACGAGTGCAGCTTTTCTGGAAATATGGGCCCCATATATAGGTCGGGTCTCCCATTCTCATTCTATACCTTTGGTATCTAATGCAAAAGAGTTGTTAAAGCCCCCTTGAATTTAACAGCTGCATGTTTAAGAATGGATATATTGTAGAGCCTGGATAAGTATGCCTGCCAACCCTTGTATCCTCATTGCAATGTTCCTAGCAATGCAATTTGTAAAAGGAAAATTACCAGCTAAACGTCTTCTCTATGCGAACTAATCGTATTCACATACTGCGAAGTGTATAGCTATATACGTAGTTAAATGCAGTATTGATTATCCTTTTCTAACGTATTTTTGCATACTGTAACAGTTATGCTGTTTCCTCAATAAAAAGATTAACTGCAAAAAAACATGAAAGTGTTTATATGATGTATTCTGACTAGAAGAATGTACTTAAAGTAGCAACATTCAAAATGTTGATGCTATTTAATTGGTACTTATTGAAGAAGTTGGTTACCTGTATTATTGGTGGCGGTTTAATTTAATGAGACTTTGGAACCATTTGTACAGATTTAATTGTTTAACCTTATTATTTTCTTTCAAATTTGATGCTTGTGCTAATTAACTTTGGGATGTCCCTACAGGCAATTTATTAGTTTGGACTGACTATGATTTAAAAAGAAATAAGCCTAAAGTGGTGCTTATGGTAAGAGATTTAGAGTCTCATTACAGGATTTAGATATAAAAGAAGCACTTTTTTTGTATTTTAATTTTTTAAAATGCTGAACAGTAGCTGTATTAATATGAATAATATCTATTTTAGATACAGTACAGTCTTACTGAGGAAGGACGTGGTCTGAAATGTTTAAGAGATATTGATGCTGCATCCCTGCACTTTATGGTCCGGATATTCAGACTGTGCCAGGCAGTGGCGCAAGCCTGGGCACAGCTCAACTGGGATACGCCAGTGCCAGGGCCAGGTGGTATTCAACAGTGATGCACCATAGCATGGCACCATTGAATATGGCAAGGCCCGCATACGTACTGTGCATGGCGCAGTAGCACTGCGCTGGTGCAAGCCACAGCTAGGGAGCACAGGGATGCACCAACACAAGTGCAGTTGTGCTAGGCACAACACCCATGATATTTAGCAGGGAGTATGCAAATGAGGCCATAAAATATGCAAGGTGTAAATGGGGCCATTTGCATGTCATTATGGCCCCATTTGAATGCCTTGCACAGGGCAGCCTGGCAATTTGCGCCCCGTGCCCTGCACAGCATGATGTGTGCAGTGGGGATCCTGGGGTTTCCCCTGCCCATAGCCATGATTGGTAAATGTAGAACAAACAATCCCTGATAGTCTAGTGGCCCCCCTCCTGAGTCTCCAGATCCCCAAGGAATGAAATCACAGACCATCACTGGTGGTCTAGTGGTCCCCCCCACCCGATGCCCCGGGAAGTGTAAAACTGACCATCCCTTATGGTCTAGTGGGCCCCCCACCTATCACTGTGATCACGGTATACGTACAACAGAATATCCCTGGTACTCTAGTGGTCCCCCTTCCTCCCAACTCCCCAATTGCCGATAAATGTATGGTACAGTAGTAGCCACAGACACTGCCAGCTATTTCCCGAAATTTCTGTGATATTTCTAGAGCAATCTCCTGCTTTCTGTATTTCCACAGTAAGGGCAGTAGAGAGAAACTCTTTTGAAATTTTGCAAAATATCTGGAAAAAGCTGGCAATATCTGTGGCTACTACTGTAATCCATTCCCTGGTAGTCTAGTGGTATCCCCCCTCCCTCCTGATTCCCCAATCACCCGATAAATGTAAACGACGCCAATCCCTGGTGGTCAAGTGGTCCCCGCTCCCTCCTGACTCCACGATATATGTATAAGAAGACCATCCCTAGGGGTCTGGTGGTCCCTCAGTCCATCACTGCAATCGGTACATCACCATCAGAAATATCCCTGGTGATCCAGTGGCACCCCACCCCTCCCACCCACCCAGAACTCTTGCCTACCCTGCTCCCCATCATCGGTGGGAGCAGCAACCCACCTCATACTGCCGACCGCCACCATATGACAGGTACAGTATGGTTTGTAAGCCATTGGTCCCCAGTGTGGATGAATGGGCTTACAGGGCATACTTTACTAGACAGTCCCAAATATGTGAATATTCATTCACATATTTGGGACTGTCTAGTACAGTATGCCCTGCAAGCCCATTGGTCCACACTGGGGACCAATGGGTTTACAGCCCATACTATACCTGTCATTCAGCGGGTGGCCAGGCAGTATGCAGGTGGGTTGCTACCACCCACCCATGACAGGGGGGGAGCAGTGGGGGCAAGGGGTTCTATGTGGGTGGGAGGGGTGTTGGGTGCCACTGGATCACCAGGGATATTTCTGACAGTGATGTAACATGATCGTGGAAATGAGCGGGGGAACCACTAGACCACCAGGGATGGTATTCTTATACATATATCAGGGAGTCGGGAGGGAGAGAGGACCACTTGACCACCAGGGACAGATGTCATTTATATTTATCGGGTGATCAGAGAACCAAGAGGGAGGAGGTACCACTAGACTACTGGGGAATGGATTACCATACATTTACCGGCGATTGGGGATTCGGGAGGGAGGGGGGTGCCACTAGACTACCAGGGTGATGTGTGTGCTTGAGGACAGTGTTCTGTGTGGGTGGGTGGCCACCCAGGGATGGCGGCTGATGTGTTGTGCCCTGCAATGCAGCAGTCCACCTGTGGGTGGCCAGGATTTGTTCCCACTCCTCACGGGCTCAACTTTGAGCCCTTCTATGCAGTGCACTGCAGGGTTGCACCAGCATATGTGCCGCACATCCTGCGCTGAATATTGGGATGTGCCACATATGCATGGGCATGCCCCCTGCATCTGCACCGCATAAAATTACATTGCGCCCCAATGCATCGGGATTTGTGCATTGCCTGGCAGCCCTTTTAATATCCCACTGGGGTGCAATGTGGGGTCGTGCCAGTGCAACGCTGTTGCTCCAGGCGCAACCCCTTTGAATATCTGGCCTATGAATCTGATCTATTTTTGAAAAAGAGAAAACATAAGCAAAAATTGTTATGCTAATACATTTGGGGAGTGGCTGAATGTCTACCAGTTGCCTAAATATGGTCATTTGCCTTTATTGGTAGAGAGCTACTTCCTTAATTATTTTTATTTTTGTTTTTACTGAGGTTGGCTGTACCGGGAACTTTTTCTATTTGTCTTTACAGATGACACCAACATCTGTAATAGGGTTGACACTCCGGGGGAAGGGGGAAGCAAATGAAGAGAGACTTAGTCAAGTTGGAGGAGTGATCAAGAGTGCAGCAGCTCGGATTCAATGCCAAGAAGTGCAAAATCATGCACTTGGGGATCAAAAACCCTGGGGAGGAATACATAATGGGGGAGGTACTAACAACAACTAAGAAGGAAAGGGACCTGGGGGTAGTCATAATAAATGATCTGAAAGTAGCCAAACAATTTGAGAAGGCAGTGAAGAAAGCCGGTGGGATGCTGGGATGCATAGGGAGAGGTATCACTGGTTAAAAACTGGAGGTGGTGATGTCGCTGTATAGGCAGTTGGTGAGGACTCATTTAGAGTACTGCCTGCAGTTCTGGAGACCTCATCTCTGAAAGGACATTGACAGGGTGGAAGTAGTCCAGAGAAGGGCAACAAAAATAGTGCTGGGGCCTCACCAGAAACCATATGAAGAGAGATTGAGAGAATTCAATATGTATACTCTGGAGGAGAGGGGGGATATGATAGAGACATTCACACACTACAAGGGGATCAACAAAGTTCAAGAGGGCAGTATTTTTCAGAAAAGGAGATGGGCAAGAACAAGGGGGTCATAATATGAGGATGGAAGGGGGAAGACTCGGCAAAGTGAGGAAATATTTTTTCACAGAAAGGGTGGTGGATGCAAGGAATAGCCTCCCAGAGGAGGTTGGGGTAAAAACAGTTGCCGAATTCAAGAATGCACGAGACAGGCAGAATGCAACAGTAGAGGTAGGAAGGAGGAGGTAGGCTGCAGATCAATAGGATCTGGAGTTTATACAGTAGGTAAGGAAACGAGCAGACAAGGTGGGCCAGGCAGTCCTTATCTGTTAACAAATTCTGTTTCTATGTTTCTACTGCCTCCACCCTGTCTATGTCTTTCCTAAGATTAGTTCTCCAAAACAGGGCTGTGCCAACAATTGTAAGAGCCTCCCTGCAAAATAATTTGTGGGGCCCACCCCCACTAATAAATGTGAAATAACCATTAGTACATATGACATTTTTATAGCATGAGTTTTTTTGTATCAATCCTGATAAACATACTGTACATAGTTTGTCCATGCTGCCCCCATCCCCCTTGGTGGCACCATGATCAGAGAACTGAACAATTTAATTTGTTCCTGCTCCTCCTGGGGACACCAGCACCAAGATTAGATGTTTTGAGTGATGGGCCCTATTGCTTCTTTGTTCTATACTCCCCCCCCCCAAAAAACCATGTGAAACTGGAGTTGGAATCTTCTGACACCACTGATGTCAGACCCAATTTCCAATGGATAAGCAATTCCTACAGTGAAACTTGCAAGTTCATCTGTGAGAAAAGGTTTTCTTAATGTTGACCTGTGAGTCAGTGGTCCCCCTAACAGTGTGGGCCCTACTGCAACCACAGCTCTTGCATCTCTCTGGTCACTAACCTGCTCCAAAACTGGACACTAGTCTACATAAGTTCTCACCAATGATCTTTACAGTGACATCACCCCTCTTCCCCTTTTACAGCTGCATATGCAGAGCTCTGCAGATGTTATGCGATCACTATCTCTGAGAACAGAACTGCGGAAGCACGTGGCCGGACTGCTGTCCAGTGTGCTTCCACAGTGATATGGCACAGTTTCCAGTGGTTATATTTATGCACCCTTTCCCCTCCACCAGCTGCATAAACATACTGATTCTGCAGGGGATTGTTTTTTCTGCAGCACTTATGGAGGCTTTCTGAGCACTGCCGGAGTATGCCATTCTCAAGATGGCCACCAGTACTCCAGTGCTTCTGAGGATAACTTTTTTGATTTAAAACAAGAGATCTCCTCATTCTAGGTCTGGTTCCTGTTGCTAAATGTTTGTTCTTCTCTTTCTGTTTGTGATGACTACTGCTTTTTTTTATGGTTGCACCCAAACCCTGTTATCCTGATCTGGTTTGTCAGCCACTGTGGGTCTATTAAGTTTCCTGAATGTATCTTAGAACTCTGTAGCTGTTATGCCTTCCATCAGAGTGCTCTTACTGTATCATTATTTCAGTTTTTTAAAACTTAAATTTTACCATTTGGTAATACATGCATTAATCTGTTTTCTCTTTACAGTAGCATCTCATAACTGGCGTATAGTTTACTACCATTCTGAAGCAACTTGATTTAAATTGGATTGCCACAAAATGCTACTTTAGCAGCAAGAAAATCATGCTTCAGGACTGCTAATCTTTAATTCAATGTGATGATTCAGATTCAGTGTCTAGTCTGAAAGTCTTCTACAGCTTTTTACTGAAACTGCTGATTTCCAAGAATGACTTTCTCATACGAGTGTTAATGATTGTCCTATTGTTGTTACTTTTCATTCATTTACGCACACCTGTCACTTTAAGGCTGCTGCAATAAATAGCAGTGGTCTTGCTTTCTCAACCAGCTATTTTTTTTTATCTATCCTGTATAAGTACTTTGTGTGTATGTACATTTTTCTGTCTGTCTGTCTATCTATCTATCTATCTATCTATCTATCTATCTATCTATCTATCTATCTATCTATCTATCTGTCTGTCTGTCTGTCTGTGCATCTCTTGCATGCTTTAATGACAAAAAAAAAATAGTGATAAATGTGAATTAATCTGTCTTTCTGGAAAAGTCTGTCCTGTCCTTTGTTAAGTCACATATTTTTGAACATTATTATAGTCATTATTTTTTTTCTTACTTTATGAAATCTCCATGTGTTTGTCATCAGACAGTCTAGATTGTTTTTGTATTGAGGTTTCTGTGCTGGGGTTATTTTATTCTGATCATTTTATAGCATCAGGGAGTCGTGATAAATTTATAGGAGTCACTAATCCATAACACTGGATTTTTATATATATATATATACAGAGAGGGGGAGGGGAGGGAGAGGGGACTGATGGTTCAAGACGACATTAAGCATTGAAGTACCTCTAGTAGCTCCATATGAAGTCTGAACTATTTAACAAAAGCAGTGTAACTGTTTGAAGATCAGGGACTGGAAGGTAAAATGCACTTATTAACAAGCATCAAGGTGAAGTTTTAGAAGACAGCAGATACAGAATACATGTAATCAACATTTAGTGAAAGTTCTGTTGTGTATCCAAATGGACACCTTGTATGCTGAGGGATCACAGGAAGCAAGATATGCATGCCAAAACATTGTCAAATGTGTATCTGGGACCCAATTTTCAGACAATATTTTTTTTCCATAAAAGTTTTATTGATTTTTTTCCAACAATTTTTGATGTAAGGACATTTACAATATATTCTGTATTTTCAGCCACACTTTTTGGTGGAAAAGTAAGCGCCGCCTCGAGGTTTACTGGACAAAGTTTGTAATCTGGGAAATGTACAACTGTATGACACTGCTGGTTCTCTGGAAGGGCATTTTTTCTGCAAAAAACAGATTGGGGATCACTTCAAACACTTAAATCAAAACCCCATTTGGAAATCAGGAGATTTAAGAATCAACAGATTGCAGGCACTCCCTGTCATATGTTCAGTTAAAGTACTCAGAATAGACCAGATGAGATGCAATAAATTATTTGAAGTGGAGCACTGCTTAGGCACTTTTTTACGCTATTTACCTGGGATAGCAGGCCTTAGATACAGTATTTAATTGAATGTGGGGCCCTGCTTTGGCACTTTTTTACTCTGAATTTACCTGGGATAGCAGGGCTTAGATGCAGAATCTAATTGAATGAGGGGCCCTGCTCTGGCACTTTTTTACACTGTATTTACCAGGGATAGCAGGCCATAGACACAGTATCTAATTGTATGTGGGGCCCTGCTCTCGCACTTTTTTACACTGTATTTCCCTGGGATAGCAGGCCTTAGCTACAGTATCGAATTGTGTGTGGGGCCCTGCTCTGGCACTTTTTTACACTGTATTTCCCTGGGACAGCAGGCCTTAGATATGGTATCGAATTGTATGTGGGGCCCTGCTCTGGCACTTTTTGACACTGTGTTTCCCTGAGATAGCAGGCCTTAGATACAGTATCGAATTGTATGTGGGGCCCTGCTCTGGCACTTTTTGACATTGTATTTCCCCGGGATAGCAGGCCTCAGATACGGTATCTAACAGTGTATGGGGCCCTGCTCTGGCACTTTTTTACACTGTATTCCCCCGGGATAGCAGGCCTCAGATATGGTATCTAATTGTATGTGGGGCCCTACTCTGGCACTTTTTGACACTGTATTTCCCCGGGATAGCAGGCCTCAGGTACACTATCTAATTGTATGTGGGGGCCTGCTCTGGCACTTTTTGACACTGTATTTCCCCGGGATAGCAGGCCTCAGATACGGTATCTAATTGTATGTGGGGCCCTGCTCTGGCACTTTTTGACACTGTATTTCCCTTGGATAGCAGGCCTCAGATACAGTATCTAATTGTACGTGGGGCCCTGCTCTGGCACTTTTTGACACTGTATTTCCCTGGGATAGCAGGCCTCAGGTACAGTATTTAATTGAATGTGGGGCCCTGCTTTGGCACTTTTTGACACTGTATTTACCAGGGATAGCAGGCCTCAGATACAGTATCTAATTGTATGTGGGGCCCTGCTCTGGCACTTTTTGACACTGTATTGACCTGGGATAGCAGGCCTTAGATACTGTATCTAATGGTATGTGGTGCCCTGCTCTGGCACTTTTTTACACTGTATTTGCCTGGGATAGCAGGGCTTAGATACAATATCTAATGGTATGTGGGGAGCTGCTCTGGCACTTTTTTACACTGTATTTACCTGGGATAGCAGGCCTGAGATACAGTATCTAATGGTATGTGGGGAGCTGCTCTGGCACTTTTTTACACTGTATTTACCTGGGATAGCAGGCCTGAGATACAGTATCTAATGGTATGTGGTGCCCTGCTCTGGCACTTTTTTACACTGTAGTTGCCAGGGATAGCAGGGCTTAGATACAATATCTAATGGTATGTGGGGACCTGCTCTGGCACTTTTTTACACTGTATTTACCTGGGATAGCAGGGCTTAGATACAGTACTAATTGTATGTGGGGCCCTGCTCTGACACTTTTTTACAATGTATTTACCTGGGATAGCAGGCCTTAGATACAGTACCTAATTGTATGTGGGGACCTGCTCTGGCACTTTTTGACACTGTATTTACCTGGGATAGCAGGCCTTAGGTACAGTATCAAATTGCACGTAGGGCCCTGCTCTGGCACTTTTTTAGACTGTATTTAGCTGGGATAGCAGGCCTTAGATACAGTATTTGATTGAACGTGGGGCCCTGCTCTGGCACTTTTTTACACCGTATTTACCTGGGATAGCAGGCCTCAGATACAGTATCTAATTGTACGTGGGGCCCTGCTCTGGCACTTTTTTACTCTGTATTTATCTGAGATAGCAGGCCTTAGATATAGTATCTAATTGTATGTGGGCCCTGCTCTGGCACTTTTTTACACTGTATTTACCTGGGATCGCAGACCTTAGACGAAATATCTAATTGTACGTGGGGTCCTGCTCTGGCACTTTCTTACACTGTATTTACCTGGGATCGCAGACCTTAGACGAAGTATCTAATTGAACGTTGGGCCCTGCTATGGAACTTACTTAAACTGTATTTACCTGGTATCGCAGGCCTTAGATGCGGTATCTAATTGTACGTGGGGCCCTACTCTGGCACTTTCTTACACTGTATTTAACTGGGATAGCAAGGCTTAGATACAGTAGCTAATTGTACGTGGGGCCCTGCTCTGGCACTTTTTTACTCTTTGTTTCCCTGGGATAGCAGACCTTAGATACAGTATCTAATTGTACGCGGGGCCTGTTCTGGCACTTATTTACTCCGTATTTACCTGGGATAGCAGGCCTTAGATACAGTAACTAATGGTATGTGGGGACCAGCTCTGGCAGTTTTTTACACTGTATTTACCTGGGATAGCAGGCCTTAGATACAGTATCTAATTGTATGTGGGGCCCTGCTCTGGCACTTTTTTACACTGCATTTACCTGGGATAGCAGGCCTTAGATACAATATCTAATGGTATGTGGGGACCTGCTCTTGCACTTTTTTACACTGTATTTACCTGGGATAGCAGGGCTTAGATACAGTATCAAATTGTATGTGGGGCCCTGCTCTGACACTTTTTTACACTGTATTTACCTGGGATAGCAGGCCATAGATACAGTATTTAATTGAATGTTGGGACCTTCTCTAGTACTTCTTTACACTGTATTTACCTGGGATAGCAGGCCTTAGATACAGCATCTAATTGTACCTGGAGCCCTGCTCAGGCACTTTCTTACATTGTATTTACCTGGGATCTCAGACCTTAGACGAAATATCCAATTGTATGTGGGGCCCTGCTCTGGCACTTTCTTACACTGTATTTACCTGGGATAGCAGACCTTAGACGAAGTATCTAATTGTACGTGGGGCCCTGCTATGGCACTTTCTTACACTGTATTTACCTGAGATCGCAGGCCTTAGATGCGTATCTAATTGTACGTGGGGTCCTGCTCAGGCACTTTCTTACACTGTGTTTAACTGGGATCGAGGGCCTTAGATGCGTATCTAATGGTATGTGGGGACCAGCTCTGGCACTTTTTTACACTGTATTTACCTGGGATAGCAGGCCTTAGATACAATATCTAATGGTATGTGGGGCCCTGCTCTGGCACTTTTTTACAACGTATTTACCTGGGATAGCAGGGCTTTGACACAATATCTAATGGTATGTGGGGACCTGCTCTGGCACTTTTTTACACTGTATTTACCTGGGATAGCAGGGCTTAAATACAGTATCTAATTGTATGTGGGGCCCAGCTCTGACACTTTTTTTTCACTGTATTTACCTTGGATAGCAGGGCTTAGATACAATATCTAATGGTATGTGGGGACCTGCTCTGGCACTTTTTTTACTCTGTATTTACCTGGGATAGCAGGGATTAGATACAGTATCTAATTGTATGTGGGGCCCTGCTCTGACACTTTTTTACAATGTATTTACCTGGGATAGCAGGTCTTAGATACAATATCTAATGGTGTGTGGGGACCTGCTCTGGCACTTTTTTACACTATATTTACCTGGGATAGCAGGGCTTAGATACAGTATCTAATTGTTTGTGGGGCCCTGCTCTGACACTTTTTTTTCACTGTATTTACCTGGGATAGCAGGGCTTAGATACAGTATCTAATGTTATGTGGTGACCTGCTCTGGCACTTTTTTACCCTGTATTCACCTGGGATAGCAGGCCTTAGATATAGTATTTAATTGAATGTTGGGACCTTCTCTAGTACTTCTTTACACTGTATTTACCTGGGATAGCAGGCCTTAGATACAGTATCTAATTGTATGTGGGGCCCTGTTCTGGCACTTTTTTACACTGTATTTACCTGGCATAGCAGGCCTTAGATACAATATCTAATGGTATGTGGGGACCTGCTCTGGCACTTTTTTACACTATATTTACCTGGGATAGCAGGGCTTAGATACAGTATCAAATTGTATGTGGGGCCCTGCTCTGACACTTTTTTACACTGTATTTACCTGGGATAGCAGGCCATAGATACAGTATTTAATTGAATGTTGGGACCTTCACTAGTACTTCTTTACAGTGTATTTACTTGGGATAGCAGACCTTAGATACAGCATCTCACTGTATGTGGGGACCTGCTCTGGAACTTTTTTACACTGTATTTACCTAGGATAGCAGGGCTTAGGTACAGTATCAAATTGCACGTAGGGCCCTGCTCTGGCACTTTTTTACACTGTATTTACCTGGGATAGCAGAGCTTAGATACAGCATTAATTGTATGTGGCGACCTGCTCTGGCACGTTTTACACTGTATTGACCTGGGATAGCAGGCCTTAGATACAGTATCTAATTGTATGTGGGGCCCAGCTCTGGCACTTTTTTACACTGTATTTGCCTGGGATAGCAGGGCTTATATACAATATCTAATGGAATGTGGGGAGCTGCTCTGGCAATTTTTTACACTGTATTTACCTGGGATAGCAGGCCTTAGATACAGTATCTAATGGTATGTGGTGCCCTGCTCTGGCACTTTTTTACACTGTATTTGCCTGGGATAGCAGGCCTTAGATACAATATCTAAAGGTATGTGGGGACCTGCTCTGGCACTTTTTTACACTATATTTACCTGGGATAGCAGGCCTTAGATACAGTATTTGATTGAACGTGGGGACCTGCTCTGGCACTTTTCTACACTGTATTTACCTGGGATAGCAGGCCTTAGATACAGTATCTAATTGTACGTGGGGCCCTGCTCTGGCACTTTTCTACACTGTATTTACCCGGGATAGCAGGCCTTAGATATAGTATCTAATTGTATGTGGGCCCTGCTCTGGCACTTTTTTACACATATATTTACCCGGGATAGCAGGCCTTAGATACAGTATCTAATTGTACCTGGCGCCCTGCTCTGGCACTTTTTTACACTGTATTTACCCGAGATAGCAGGCCTTAGATACAGTAACTAATTGTACGTGTGGCCCTGCTCAGGCACTTTCTTGCACTGTATTTACCTGGGATCGTAGACCTTAGACGAAATATCCTATTGTACGTGGGCCCCTGCTCTGGCACTTTCGTACACTGTATTTACCTGGGATCGCAGACCTTAGACGAAGTATCTAATTGAACGTTGGGCCCTGCTATGGAACTTTCTTAAACTGTATTTACCTGGTATCGCAGGCCTTAGATGCGGTATCTAATTGTACGTGGGGCCCTGCTCTGGCACTTTCTTAAACTGTATTTACCTGGGATAGCAAGGCTTAGATACAGTAGCTAATTGTACGTGGGGCCCTTCTCTGGCACTTTTTTACTCTTTGTTTCCCTGGGATAGCAGGCCTTAGATACAGTATCTAATTGTACGTGGGACCTGTTCTGGCACTTTTTTACTCCGTATTTACCTGGGATAGCAGGCCTTAGATACAGTAACTAATGGTATGTGGGGACCATCTCTGGCAGTTTTTTACACTGTATTTACCTGGGATAGCAGGGCTTAGATACAATATCTAATGGCATGTGGGGACCTGCTCTGGCACTTTTTTACACTGAATTTACCTGGGATAGCAGGGCTTAGATACAGTATCTAACTGTATGTGGGGCCCTGCTCTGACACTTTTTATATAATGTATTTACCTGGGATAGCAGGCCTCAGATATAGTATCTAATGGTATGTGGGGACCAGCTCTGGCACTTTTTTACACTGTATTTACCTGGGATAGCAGGCCTTAGATACAATATCTAATGGTATGTGGGGCCCTGCTCTGGCACTTTTTTACACTGTATTTACCTGGGATAGCAGGGATTAGATACAGTATCTAATTGTATGAGGGGCCCTGCTCTGACACTTTTTTTCAACGTATTTACCTGGGATAGCAGGGCTTAGACACAATATCTAATGGTATGTGGGGATCTGCTCTGGCACTTTTTTACACTGTATTTACCTGGGATAGCAGGGCTTAGATACAGTATCAAATTGTATGTGGGGCCCTGCTCTGACACTTTTTTACACTGTATTTACCTGGGATAGCAGGCCATAGATACAGTATTTAATTGAATGTTGGGACCTTCTCTAGTACTTCTTTACACTGTATTTACCTGGGATAGCAGGCCTTAGATACAGCATCTAATTGTACCTGGAGCCCTGCTCAGGCACTTTCTTACATTGTATTTACCTGGGATCTCAGACCTTAGATGAAATATCCAATTGTATGTGGGGCCCTGCTCTGGCACTTTCTTACACTGTATTTACCTGGGATAGCAGACCTTAGACGAAGTATCTAATTGTACGTGGGGCCCTGCTATGGCACTTTCTTACACTGTATTTACCTGAGATCGCAGGCCTTAGATGTCGTATCTAATTGTACGTGGGGTCCTGCTCTGGCACTTTCTTACACTGTGTTTAACTGGGATCGAGGGCCTTAGATGCGGTATCTAATGGTATGTGGGGACCAGCTCTGGCACTTTTTTACACTGTATTTACCTGGGATAGCAGGCCTTAGATACAATATCTAATGGTATGTGGGGCCCTGCTCTGGCACTTTTTTACAACGTATTTACCTGGGATAGCAGGGCTTTGACACAATATCTAATGGTATGTGGGGACCTGCTCTGGCACTTTTTTACACTGTATTTACCTGGGATAGCAGGGCTTAAATACAGTATCTAATTGTATGTGGGGCCCAGCTCTGACACTTTTTTTTCACTGTATTTACCTGGGATAGCAGGGCTTAGATACAATATCTAATGGTATGTGGGGACCTGCTCTGGCACTTTTTTTACTCTGTATTTACCTGGGATATCAGGGATTAGATACAGTATCTAATTGTATGTGGGCCCTGCTCTGGCACTTTTTTACACTGTATTTACCTGGGATAGCAGGGCTTAGATACAGTATCTAATTGTATGTGGGGCCCTGCTCTGACACTTTTTTACACTGTATTTACCTGGGATAGCAGGCCTTAGATACAATATCTAATGGTATGTGGGGACCTGCTCTGGCACTTTTTTACACTGTATTTACCTGGGATAGCAGGGCTTAGATACAGTATCAAATTGTATGTGGGGCCCTGCTCTGACACTTTTTTACAATGTATTTACCTGGGATAGCAGGTCTTAGATACTATATCTAATGGTGTGTGGGGACCTGCTCTGGCACTTTTTTACACTGTATTTACCTGGGATAGCAGGGATTAGATACAGTATCTAATTGTATGTGGGGCCCTGCTCTGACACTTTTTTACAATGTATTTACCTGGGATAGCAGGGCTTAGATACAGTATCTAATTGTTTGTGGGGCCCTGCTCTGACACTTTTTTTTCACTGTATTTACCTGGGATAGCAGGGCTTAGATACAGTATCTAATGTTATGTGGTGACCTGCTCTGGCACTTTTTTACCCTGTATTCACCTGGGATAGCAGGCCTTAGATATAGTATTTAATTGAATGTTGGGACCTTCTCTAGTACTTCTTTACACTGTATTTACCTGGGATAGCAGGCCTTAGATACAGTATCTAATTGTATGTGGGGCCCTGTTCTGGCACTTTTTACACTGTATTTACCTGGCATAGCAGGCCTTAGATACAATATCTAATGGTATGTGGGGACCTGCTCTGGCACTTTTTTACACTATATTTACCTGGGATAGCAGGGCTTAGATACAGTATCAAATTGTATGTGGGGCCCTGCTCTGACACTTTTTTACACTGTATTTACCTGGGATAGCAGGCCATAGATACAGTATTTAATTGAATGTTGGGACCTTCACTAGTACTTCTTTACAGTGTATTTACTTGGGATAGCAGGCCTTAGATACAGCATCTCACTGTATGTGGGGACCTGCTCTGGAACTTTTTTACACTGTATTTACCTAGGATAGCAGGGCTTAGGTACAGTATCAAATTGCACGTAGGGCCCTGCTCTGGCACTTTTTTACACTGTATTTACCTGGGATAGCAGAGCTTAGATACAGTATCTAATTGTATGTGGCGACCTGCTCTGGCACGTTTTTACACTGTATTGACCTGGGATAGCAGGCCTTAGATACAGTATCTAATTGTATGTGGGGCCCAGCTCTGGCACTTTTTTACACTGTATTTGCCTGGGATAGCAGGGCTTATATACAATATCTAATGGAATGTGGGGAGCTGCTCTGGCAATTTTTTACACTGTATTTACCTGGGATAGCAGGCCTTAGATACAGTATCTAATGGTATGTGGTGCCCTGCTCTGGCACTTTTTTACACTGTATTTGCCTGGGATAGCAGGCCTTAGATACAATATCTAATGGTATGTGGGGACCTGCTCTGGCACTTTTTTACACTATATTTACCTGGGATAGCAGGCCTTAGATACAGTATTTGATTGAACGTGGGGCCCTGCTCTGGCACTTTTTTACACTGTATTTACCTGGGATAGCAGGCCTCAGATACAGTATCTAATTGTACGTGGGGCCCTGCTCTGGCACTTTTTTACACTGTATTTACCCGGGATAGCAGGCCTTAGATATAGTATCTAATTGTATGTGGGCCCTGCTCTGGCACTTTTTTACACATATATTTACCCGGGATAGCAGGCCTTAGATACAGTATCTAATTGTACCTGGCGCCCTGCTCTGGCACTTTTTTACACTGTATTTACCCGAGATAGCAGGCCTTAGATACAGTAACTAATTGTACGTGTGGCCCTGCTCAGGCACTTTCTTACACTGTATTTACCTGGGATCGTAGACCTTAGACGAAATATCCTATTGTACGTGGGCCCCTGCTCTGGCACTTTCGTACACTGTATTTACCTGGGATCGCAGACCTTAGACGAAGTATCTAATTGAACGTTGAGCCCTGCTATGGAACTTTCTTAAACTGTATTTACCTGGTATCGCAGGCCTTAGATGCGGTATCTAATTGTACGTGGGGCCCTGCTCTGGCACTTTCTTAAACTGTATTTACCTGGGATAGCAAGGCTTAGATACAGTAGCTAATTGTACGTGGGGCCCTTCTCTGGCACTTTTTTACTCATTGTTTCCCTGGGATAGCAGGCCTTAGATACAGTATCTAATTGTACGTGGGACCTGTTCTGGCACTTTTTTACTCCGTATTTACCTGGGATAGCAGGCCTTAGATACAGTAACTAATGGTATGTGGGGACCACTCTGGCAGTTTTACACTGTATTTACCTGGGATAGCAGGCCATAGATACAGTATTTAATTGAATGTTGGGACCTTCACTAGTACTCTTTACAGTGTATTTACTTGGGATAGCAGGCCTAGATACAGTATCTAACTGTATGTGGGGCCCTGCTCTGACACTTTTTTATAATGTATTTACCTGGGATAGCAGGCCTCAGATATAGTATCTAATGGTATGTGGGGACCAGCTCTGGCACTTTTTTACACTGTATTTACCTGGGATAGCAGGCCTTAGATACAATATCTAATGGTATGTGGGGCCCTGCTCTGGCACTTTTTTACACTGTATTTACCTGGGATAGCAGGGATTAGATACAGTATCTAATTGTATGAGGGGCCCTGCTCTGACACTTTTTTTCAACGTATTTACCTGGGATAGCAGGGCTTAGACCCAATATCTAATGGTATGTGGGGATCTGCTCTGGCACTTTTTTACACTGTATTTACCTGGGATAGCAGGGCTTAAATACAGTATCTAATTGTATGTGGGGCTTGCTTTGGCACTTTTTTTCACTGTATTTACCTGGGATAGCAGGCCTTAAATACAGTATCTAATTGTACGTGGGGACCTGCTCTGGTACTTTTTTACCCTGTATTTACCTGGGATAGCAGGCCTTAGATATAGTATTTAAATGAATGTTGGGACCTTCTCTAGTACTTCGTTACACTGTATTTACCTGGGATAGCAGGCCTTAGATACAGTATCTAATTGTACGTGGGGCCCTGCTCTGGCACTTTTTTACACTGTATTTACCCGGGATAGCAGGCCTTAGATATAGTATCTAATTGTATGTGGGCCCTGCTCTGGCACTTTTTTACACATATATTTACCCGGGATAGCAGGCCTTAGATACAGTATCTAATTGTACCTGGCGCCCTGCTCTGGCACTTTTTTACACTGTATTTACCCGAGATAGCAGGCCTTAGATACAGTAACTAATTGTATGTGAGGCCCTGCTCAGGCACTTTCTTACACTGTATTTACCTGGGATCGTAGACCTTAGACGAAATATCCTATTGCACGGGCCCCTGCTCTGGCACTTCAGACACTGTATTTACCTGGGATCGCAGACCTTAGACTAAGTATCTAATTGAACGCTAGGCCCTGCTATGGAACTTTCTTAAACTGTATTTACCTGGTATCGCAGGCCTTAGATGCGGTATCTAATTGTACGTGGGGCCCTGCTCTGGCACTTTCTTAAACTGTATTTACCTGGGATAGCAAGGCTTAGATACAGTAGCTAATTGTACGTGGGGCCCTTCTCTGGCACTTTTTTACTCTTTGTTTCCCTGGGATAGCAGGCCTTAGATACAGTATCTAATTGTACGTGGGACCTGTTCTGGCACTTTTTTACTCCGTATTTACCTGGGATAGCAGGCCTTAGATACAGTAACTAATGGTATGTGGGGACCATCTCTGGCAGTTTTTTACACTGTATTTACCTGGGATAGCAGGGCTTAGATACAATATCTAATGGCATGTGGGGACCTGCTCTGGCACTTTTTTACACTGCATTTACCTGGGATAGCAGGGCTTAGATACAGTATCTAACTGTATGTGGGGCCCTGCTCTGACACTTTTTTATAATGTATTTACCTGGGATAGCAGGCCTCAGATATAGTATCTAATGGTATGTGGGGACCAGCTCTGGCACTTTTTTACACTGTATTTACCTGGGATAGCAGGCCTTAGATACAATATCTAATGGTATGTGGGGCCCTGCTCTGGCACTTTTTTACACTGTATTTACCTGGGATAGCAGGGATTAGATACAGTATCTAATTGTATGAGGGGCCCTGCTCTGACACTTTTTTTCAACGTATTTACCTGGGATAGCAGGGCTTAGACACAATATCTAATGGTATGTGGGGATCTGCTCTTGCACTTTTTTACACTGTATTTACCTGGGATAGCAGGGCTTAGATACAGTATCAAATTGTATGTGGGGCCCTGCTCTGACACTTTTTTACACTGTATTTACCTGGGATAGCAGGCCATAGATACAGTATTTAATTGAATGTTGGGACCTTCTCTAGTACTTCTTTACACTGTATTTACCTGGGATAGCAGGCCTTAGATACAGCATCTAATTGTACCTGGAGCCCTGCTCAGGCACTTTCTTACATTGTATTTACCTGGGATCCTCAGACCTTAGATGAAATATCCAATTGTATGTGGGGCCCTGCTCTGGCACTTTCACACTGTATTTACCTGGGATAGCAGACCTTAGACGAAGTATCTAATTGTAATGCGGGGCCCTGCTAGGCACTTTCTCACACTGTATTTACCTGAGACCGCAGGCCTTAGATGCGTATCTAATTGTACGTGGGGTCCTGCTCTGGCACTTTCTTACACTGTGTTTAACTGGGATCGAGGGCCTTAGATGTGGTATCTAATGGTATGTGGGGACCAGCTCTGGCACTTTTTTACACTGTATTTACCTGGGATAGCAGGCCTTAGATACAATATCTAATGGTATGTGGCCCTGCTCTGGCACTTTTTACAACGTATTTACCTGGGATAGCAGGGCTTTGACACAATATCTAATGGTATGTGGGGACCTGCTCTGGCACTTTTTTACACTGTATTTACCTGGGATAGCAGGGCTTAAATACAGTATCTAATTGTATGTGGGGCCCAGCTCTGACACTTTTTTTTCACTGTATTTACCTTGGATAGCAGGGCTTAGATACAATATCTAATGGTATGTGGGGACCTGCTCTGGCACTTTTTTTACTCTGTATTTACCTGGGATATCAGGGATTAGATACAGTATCTAATTGTATGTGGGGCCCTGCTCTGACACTTTTTTACAATGTATTTACCTGGGATAGCAGGTCTTAGATACAATATCTAATGGTGTGTGGGGACCTGCTCTGGCACTTTTTTACACTATATTTACCTGGGATAGCAGGGCTTAGATACAGTATCAAATTGTATGTGGGGCCCTGCTCTGACACTTTTTTACACTGTATTTACCTGGGATAGCAGGTCTTAGATACAGTATCTAATGGTATGTGGGGACCTGCTCTGGCACTTTTTTACACTGTATTTACCTGGGATAGCAGGGATTAGATACAGTATCTAATTGTATGTGGGGCCCTGCTCTGACACTTTTTTACAATGTATTTACCTGGGATAGCAGGGCTTAGATACAGTATCTAATTGTATGTGGGGCCCTGCTCTGGCACTTTTTTCACTGTATTTACCTGGGATAGCAGGGCTTAGATACAGTATCTAATGTTATGTGGGGACCTGCTCTGGCACTTTTTTACCCTGTATTTACCTGGGATAGCAGGCCTTAGATATAGTATTTAATTGAATGTTGGGACCTTCTCTAGTACTTCTTTACACTGTATTTACCTGGGATAGCAGGCCTTAGATACAGTATCTAATTGTATGTGGGGCCCTGTTCTGGCACTTTTTTACACTGTATTTACCTGGCATAGCAGGCCTTAGATACAATATCTAATGGTATGTGGGGACCTGCTCTGGCACTTTTTTACACTATATTTACCTGGGATAGCAGGGCTTAGATACAGTATCAAATTGTATGTGGGGCCCTGCTCTGACACTTTTTTACACTGTATTTACCTGGGATAGCAGGCCATAGATACAGTATTTAATTGAATGTTGGGACCTTCACTAGTACTTCTTTACAGTGTATTTACTTGGGATAGCAGGCCTTAGATACAGCATCTCACTGTATGTGGGGACCTGCTCTGGAACTTTTTTACACTGTATTTACCTAGGATAGCAGGGCTTAGGTACAGTATCAAATTGCACGTAGGGCCCTGCTCTGGCACTTTTTTACACTGTATTTACCTGGGATAGCAGAGCTTAGATACAGTATCTAATTGTATGTGGCGACCTGCTCTGGCACGTTTTTACACTGTATTGACCTGGGATAGCAGGCCTTAGATACAGTATCTAATTGTATGTGGGGCCCAGCTCTGGCACTTTTTTACACTGTATTTGCCTGGGATAGCAGGGCTTATATACAATATCTAATGGAATGTGGGGAGCTGCTCTGGCAATTTTTTACACTGTATTTACCTGGGATAGCAGGCCTTAGATACAGTATCTAATGGTATGTGGTGCCCTGCTCTGGCACTTTTTTACACTGTATTTGCCTGGGATAGCAGGCCTTAGATACAATATCTAATGGTATGTGGGGACCTGCTCTGGCACTTTTTTACACTATATTTACCTGGGATAGCAGGCCTTAGATACAGTATTTGATTGAACGTGGGGCCCTGCTCTGGCACTTTTTACACTGTATTTACCTGGGATAGCAGGCCTCAGATACAGTATCTAATTGTACGTGGGGCCCTGCTCTGGCACTTTTTTACACTGTATTTACCCGGATAGCAGGCCTTAGATATAGTATCTAATTGTATGTGGGCCCTGCTCTGGCACTTTTTTACACATATATTTACCCGGATAGCAGGCCTTAGATACAGTATCTAATTGTACCTGGCGCCCTGCTCTGGCACTTTTTACACTGTATTTACCTTGAGATAGCAGGCCTTAGATACAGTAACTCACTGTAGAGGTGGCCCTGCTCAGGCACCTTCTTACACTGTATTTACCTGGGATCGTAGACCTTAGACGAAATATCCTATTGCACGGGCCCCTGCTCTGGCACTTCCTCAGACACTGTATTTACCTGGGATCGCAGACCTTAGACGAAGTATCTAATTGAACGCTAGCCCTGCTATGGAACTTTCTTAAACTGTATTTACCTGGTATCGCAGGCCTTAGATGCGGTATCTAATTGTACGTGGGCCCTGCTCTGGCACTTTCTTAAACTGTATTTACCTGGGATAGCAAGGCTTAGATACAGTAGCTAATTGTACGTAAATTCTTCTGGCACTTTTACTCATTGTTTCCTGGGATAGCAGGCCTTAGATACAGTATCTAATTGCACGTGGACCTGTTCTGGCACTTTTTACTCATGATTACCTGGGATAGCAGGCCTTAGATACAGTAACTAATGGTATGTGGGACCATCTCTGGCAGTTTTTTACACTGTATTTACCTGGGATAGCAGGGCTTAGATACAATATCTAATGGCATGTGGGGACCTGCTCTGGCACTTTTTTACACTGTATTTACCTGGGATAGCAGGGCTTAGATACAGTATCTAACTGTATGTGGGGCCCTGCTCTGACACTTTTTTATAATGTATTTACCTGGGATAGCAGGCCTCAGATATAGTATCTAATGGTATGTGGGGACCAGCTCTGGCACTTTTTTACACTGTATTTACCTGGGATAGCAGGCCTTAGATACAATATCTAATGGTATGTGGGGCCCTGCTCTGGCACTTTTTTACACTGTATTTACCTGGGATAGCAGGGATTAGATACAGTATCTAATTGTATGAGGGGCCCTGCTCTGACACTTTTTTTCAACGTATTTACCTGGGATAGCAGGGCTTAGACACAATATCTAATGGTATGTGGGGATCTGCTCTGGCACTTTTTTACACTGTATTTACCTGGGATAGCAGGGCTTAAATACAGTATCTAATTGTATGTGGGGCTGTGCTCTGACACTTTTTTTTCACTGTATTTACCTGGGATAGCAGGGCTTAAATACAGTATCTAATGGTATGTGGGGACCTGCTCTGGTACTTTTTTACCCTGTATTTACCTGGGATAGCAGGCCTTAGATATAGTATTTAAATGAATGTTGGGACCTTCTCTAGTACTTCGTTACACTGTATTTACCTGGGATAGCAGGCCTTAGATACAGTATCTAATTGTATGTGGGGCCCTGCTCTGGCACTTTTTTACACTGTATTTACCTGGGATAGCAGGCCTTAGAAACAATATCTAATGGTATGTGGGGACCTGCTCTGGCACTTTTTACACTGTATTTACCTGGGATAGCAGGCCTTAGATACAGTATCTAATTGTATGTGGGGACCTGCTCTGGCACTTTTTACACTGTATTTACCTGGGATAGCAGGCCATAGACACAGTATCTAATTGTATGTGGGGACCTGCTCTAGTACTTCTTTACAGTGTATTTACCTGGGATAGCAGGCCTTAGATACAGCATCTAACTGTATGTGGGGACCTGCTCTGGAACTTTTTTACACTGTATTTACCTGGGATAGCAGGGTTTAGGTACAGTATCAAATTGCACGTAGGGCCCTGCTCTGGCACTTTTTTATACTGTATTTACCTGGGATAGCAGGCCTTAGATAAAATACCTAATGGTAGGTGGGGACCTGCTCTGGCACTTTTTTACACTGTATTTACCAGGGATAGCTGGCCATAGATACAGTATTTAATTGAATGTTGGGACTTTCTCTAGTACTTCTTTACACTGTATTTACCTGGGTTAGCAGGCCTTAGATACAGTATTTAATTGAATGTTGGGCCCTTCTCTAGTACTTCTTTACACTGTATTTACCTGGGATAGCAGGCCTTAGATACAGTATCTAATTGTATGTGGGGCCCTGCTCTGGCACTATTTTACACTGTATTTACCTGGGATAGCAGGCCTTAGATACAGTATCTAATTGTATGTGGGGCCCTGCTCTGGCACTTTACACTGTATTTACCTGGGATAGCAGGCCTTAGATACAGTATCTAATTGTATGTGGGGCCCTGCTCTGGCACTTTTTACACTGTATTTACCTGGGATAGCAGGCCTTAGATACAGTATCTAATTGTATGTGGGGCCCTGCTCTGGCACTTTTTACACTGTATTTACCTGGGATAGCAGGCCTTGAACGGTATCTAATTGTATGTGGGGCCTGCTCTGCACTTTTTACTGTATTTACCTGGGATAGCAGGCCTTAGATACAGTATCTAATTGTACGTGGGGCCCTGCTCTGGCACTTTCTTACACTGTATTTACCTGGGATAGCAGGCCTTAGATACAGTATCTAATTGTATGTGGGGCCCTGCTCTGGCACTTTTACACTGTATTTACCTGGGATAGCAGGCCTTAGATACAGTATTGAATGGTATGTGGGCCCTGCTCTGGCACTTTTTACACTGTATTTACCTGGGATAGCAGGCTTAGATACAGTATCTAATAGTGTATGGGGCCCTGCTCTGGCACTTTTTACACTGTATTTACCTGGGATAGCAGGCCTTAGATACGGTATCTAATTGTATGTGAGGTACCTATTTCTTGCTTTTTTTACACTGTATTTACCTGGGATAGCAGGCCTTAGATACAGTATCTAATTGTATGTGGGCCCTGCTCTGGCACTTTTTACACTGTATTTACCTGGGATAGTAGGCCCTCAGATACAGTATCTAATTGTATGTGGGCCTTGCTCTGGCACTTCTTTGACACTGTATTTCTGGGATAGCAGGCCTTAGGTACAGTATCTAATTGTACGTGGGGCCCTGCTCTGGCACTTTTGACACTGTATTTACCTGGATAGCAGGCCTTAGGTACAGTATTTAATTGAATGTGGGCCCTGCTTTGGCACTTTTGACACTGTATTTACCAGGGACAGCAGCCCTGATACAGTATCTCATATTGTATGTGGGGCCCTGCTCAAGTAATTTTTGACACTGTATTGACCTGGAGGCAGGCCTTGGATACTGTATCCATGGTGGTGGTGCCCTGCTCTGCACTTTACACTGTATTTGCTTGGGATAGTAGCTTAGCTACAATATTTAATGGTATGGGACTTGCTCTGGCACTTTTTATACTGTATTTACCTGGGATAGCAGGGCTAGATATAGTACTAATTGTGTGTGGGGCCCTGCTCTGTTATTTTTTAATTGTATTTACTGGGATAGCAGGCTTAGATACAGTATCATTTGTTTGTGGGGCTGTTTGACACTTTTTTCACTTTATTTACCTGATAGCAGGGCTTAGATACAGCATCAATTGTATGGGGCGCTGTTTGGCACTTTTACACTGTATTACCTGGATAGCAGGCCTTAGATACAGTATTTAATTGTATGTGGCACCTGCTCACACTTTACACTGTAGTTGCCAGGACACAGGCTTAGATACAATATCTAATGGTATGGGGACCTGTTTGGCACTTTTTACACTGTATTATCTGGGATAGCAGGCTTAGATACAGTACTAATTGTATGGGCCCTGCCTGACACTTTTTACAATGTATTTACCTGGGATAGTGGGTCTAGACACAGTACCTAATTGTATGTACCTGCCTGGCACTTTTGACACTGCATTTACCTGGGATAGCAGGCCTTAGGTACAGTATCAAATTGTACTGTAGGGCCCTGCCTGGCACTTTTTAGACTGTATTTAGCTGACAGCAGGCCTTAGATACAGTATTTGATTGAATGTGGGGTCCTGTTCTGGCACTTTACACTCGTATTACCTGGGATAGCAGGGCCTAGATAAGTATTTAATTGTATGTTGGCCCTTCTGGTACTCTTTACACATGTATTTACCCGATAGCAGGCCTTAGACAGTACTTAATTGTACCTGGCGCCTGTTCGCACTTTTACACTGTATTTATCGGGATAGCAGGCCTTAGCTACATATCTAATTGTATCGTGTGTGGGGTCCTACTCCTGGTACTTTCTTACACTGTATTTACTCTGGGATCGCAGACCTTAGATTTAAGTATCTAATTGAACGTTAGTCCCTGCTATGGAACTTATTTAAACTGTATTTACCTGGTATCGCAGGCCTTAGATGTGTATCTAATTGTACGTGGTCTTACCTGCACTTTCTTACACTGTATTTATCTGGGATAGCAGGCCTTAGATACAGTATCTAATTGTACATGGGGCCCTGCTGTCACTTTTTACACTGTATTTACCAGGATAGCAGGCCTTAGATGCAGTATCTAATTGTACGTGGGGCCCTGCTCTGGCACTTTTTACACTGTATTTACCTGGGATAGCAGGCCTTAGATGCAGTATCTAATTGTATGTGGGGCCCTGCTCTGGCACTTTTTTACACTGTATTTACCTGGGATCACAGGCCTTAGATGCAGTATCTAATTGTATGTGGGGCCCTGCTCTGGCACTTTCTTACACTGTATTTACCTTGGATCGCAGGCCTTAGATGCTGTATCTAATTGTACGTGGGGCTCTGCTCTGGCAATTTCTTGCACTGTAATTACCTGGGATCGCAGGCCTTAGACGCGGTATCTAATTGTACCTGGGGCCCTGCTCTGGCACTTTCTTTCACTGTATTTACCTGGGATCGCAGGCCTTAGACTGCGTTATCTAATTGTACCTGGGGCCCTGCTCTGGCACTTTTTTACACTGTATTTACCCGGGATAGCAGGCCTTAGATATAGTATCTAATTGTACGTGGGCCCTGCTCTGGCACTTTTTTACACTGTATTTACCCGGGATAGCAGGCCTTAGATACAGTATCTAATTGTACATGGGGCCCTGCTCTGGCATTTTTTTACACTGTATTTACCCGGGATAGCAGGCCTTAGATACAGTATCTAATTGTACATGGGGCCCTGCTCAGGCACTTTTTTACACTGCATTTACCTTGGATAGCAGGCCTTAGATGCAGTATCTAATTATACGTGGGGCCCTGCTCTGTCACTTTTTTACACTGTATTTACCCAGGATAGCAGGACTTAGATGCAGTATCTAATTGTACGTGGGGCCCTGCTCTGGCACTTTTTAACACTGTATTTACCTGGGATAGCAGGCCTTAGATGCAGTATCTAATTGTATATGGGGCCCTGCTATGGCACTTTTTTACACTGTATTTACCTGGGATCACAGGCCTTAGATGCAGTATCTAATTGTATGTGGGGCCCTGCTCTGGCACTTTCTTACACTGTATTTACCTTGGATCGCAGGCCTTAGATGCTGTATCTAATTGTACGTGGGGCTCTGCTCTGGCAATTTCTTGCACTGTAATTACCTGGGATGCAGGCCTTGACGCGGTATCTAATTGTACCTGGGGCCCTGCTCTGGCACTTTCTTTCTATGTATTTACCTGGGATCGCAGGCGTTAGACGCGTTATCTAATTGTACCTGGGGCCATGGTCTGGCACTTTCATACACTGTATTTACCTGGGATCGCAGGCCTTAGACGCGTTATCTAATTGTACCTGGGGCCATGCTCTGGCACTTTCATACACTGTATTTACCTGGGATCGCACTCCTTAGAAGCGGTATCTATTTGTATGTGAGGCCCTGCTCTGGCACTTTCTTACAGTGTTTTAACCTGAGATCGCAGGCCTTAGGCGGTATCTAATTGTACATGGGGCACTGCTCTGGCACTTTCTTCACTGTTTTTACCTGGGATTGCAGGCCTTAGATGCTGTATCTAATTGTACTTGGGGCACTGCTCTAGCACTTTCTTACACTGTATTTACCTGGGATCGCAGGCCTTAGATGCGGTATCTAATTGTACGTGGGCCCTGCTCTGGCACTTTTTTACACTGTATTTACCCGGGATAGCAGGCCTTAGATATAGTATCTAATTGTACGTGGGCCCTGCTCTGGCACTTTTTTACACTGTATTTACCCGGGATAGCAGGCCTTAGATACAGTATCTAATTGTACATGGGCCCTGCTCTGGCATTTTTTTACACTGTATTTACCCGGGATAGCAGGCCTTAGATACAGTATCTAATTGTACATGGGGCCCTGCTCAGGCTCTTTTTTACACTGCTTTTACCTTGGATAGCAGGCCTTAGATGCAGTATCTAATTATACGTGGGGCCCTGCTCTGTCACTTTTTTACACTGTATTTACCCAGGATAGCAGGACTTAGATGCAGTATCTAATTGTACGTGGGGCCCTGCTCTGGCACTTTTTAACACTGTATTTACCTGGGATAGCAGGCCTCAGATGCAGTATCTAATTGTACTTGGGGCCCTGCTATGGCACTTTTTTACACTGTATTTACCTGGGATCACAGGCCTTAGATGCAGTATCTAATTGTATGTGGGGCCCTGCTCTGGCACTTTCTTACACTGTATTTACCTTGGATCGCAGGCCTTAGATGCTGTATCTAATTGTACGTGGGGCTCTGCTCTGGCAATTTCTTGCACTGTAATTACCTGGGATCGCAGGCCTTCGACGCGGTATCTAATTGTACCTGGGGCCTGCTCTAGCACTTTCTTTCTATGTATTTACCTGGGATCGCAGGCGTTAGACGCGTTATCTAATTGTACCTGGGGCCATGGTCTGGCACTTTCATACACTGTATTTACCTGGGATCGCAGGCCTTAGACGCGTTATCTAATTGTACCTGGGGCCATGCTCTGGCACTTTCATACACTGTATTTACCTGGGATCGCACTCCTTAGACGCGGTATCTATTTGTATGTGAGGCCCTGCTCTGGCACTTTCTTACAGTGTATTAACCTGAGATCGAGGCCTTAGGCAGGGTATCTAATTTACATGGGGCACTGCTCTGGCACTTTCTTCCACTGTTTTTACCTGGGATTGCAGGCCTTAGATGCTGTATCTAATTGTACGTGGGGCACTGCTCTAGCAATTTCTTACACTGTATTTACCTGGGATCGCAGGCCTTAGATGCGGTATCTAATTGTATGTGGGCCCTGCTCTGGCACTTTTTTACACTGTATTTACCTGGAATAGCAGGCCTTAGATACAGTATCTAATTGTATGTGGGGACCTGCTCTGGCACTTTTTTACACTGTATTTACCTGGGATAGCAGGCCATAAATGCAGTATCTAATTGTATGTGGGGCACTGCTCTGGCACTTTTTTACAATGTATTAACCTGGGATAGCAGGCCTTAGATGCAGTATCTAATTGTACGTGGGGCCGTGCTCTGGCACTTTTTTATACTGTATTTACCTGGGATAGCAGGGCTTAGATACAGTATCTAATTGAATTTGGGGCTCTGCTCTGGCACTTTTTTACACTGTATTTATCTGGGATAGCAGGACTTAGATACAGTGTCTAATTGAATGTTGAGCCATGCTCAGGCACTTTTACACTTTATTTACCTGGCATAGCAGGGCTAAGATACAGTATCTAATTGTATGAGGGCCCTGCTTTGGCACTTTTACACTGTATTTACCTGGGATCACAGGCGTTAGATACGGTATCTAATTGTACCTGGGGCCCTGCTCTGTCACTTTCATATACTGTATTTACCTGGGATGCAGGTCTTAGGCCAGCGTTATCTAATTGTACCTGGGCCCTGCTCTGTCACTTTCATATACTGTATTTACCTGGGATGCAGGCCTTAGACACGTTATCTAATTGTACCTGGGCCATGCTCTGGCACTTTCATACACTGTGTTTCCCTAGGATAGCAGGCCTTAGATACAGTATCTAATTGTCACGTGGGCACTGCTCTGGCACTTTTACACTGTGTTTCTCCGGGATAGCAAGCCTTAGATTCAGTATTAATAATGTGGGCACAACTCTGGCAGTTTTACACTGTACTTACCTGGGATAGCAAGCCTTAGAATCACTATCTAATTGTATGTGGGGCCATGCTCTGGCACTTTTTACACTGTACAGCATTTCCCTGGGAAAGCAAGCCTTAGATACAGTATCTAATTGTACATGGGGCACTGGTCTGGTACTCTTTACACTGTATTTACCTGGGACAGCAGGCCTTAGGTGCAGTATCTAATTGTATGTGCGTGCCTGCTCTGGCACTTTATTTGCACTGTATTTACCAGGGTTAGCAGGGCTTAGATACAGTATTTAATTGAGCGTGGGGACCTGCTTTAGCACTTTTTACACTGTAGTTACCTAGGATAGCAAGGCTTAGATAATGTATCAAATTGTATGTGGGGCCCTGCTCTGGTATTTTTACCTTGTATTTACCTAGGAAAGCAGGCCTTAAATTCAGTATCTCATTGTACGTGGGGGCCCTGCTGTGGCACTTTTTACACTTTGTTTCCCAGGGATAGCAGGCCTTAGATAGAGTATCTAATTGTGCGTGGGCGCCCTGCTCAGTAACGCTTTTTACCTTTGTTTTCCTGGGATAGCAGGCCTTAGATACAGCATCTAATTGTATGTGGGGCCCTGCTCTGGCACTTTTTACACTGTATTTACTAGGGATAGTAGAGTTTAGATACAGTAAAAATTGTATGTGTGGCCCTGCTCTGGAACTTTTTACACTGTATTTACCTGGGATAGCATGCATTAGATACCGTATTAATTGAATGAGGGCGCTGCTCTGGCACTTTTTACACTGTATTTACCTGGGATAACAGGACTTAGATCGGTATCTTATTGTATCTGGAGCCCTGCTATGGCACTTTTTACACTGTATTTACCTGGGATAACAGGCGTTAGATACAGTATCTGATTGTATATGGGGAACTGCTCTGGCTCTTTTTAATCTGTATTTACCTGGGATAGCAGGCATTAGATACCGTATTTAATTGAATGAGGGCGCTGCTCTGGCACCTTTTACACTGTATTTACCTGGGATAACAGGCCTTAGATCACGTATCTTATTGTATGTGAAGCCCTGCTATAGCACTTTTTACACTGTATTTACCCTAGGATAACAGGCGTTAGATACAGTATCTGATTGTATATGGGAACTGCTCTGGCTCTTTTTTACTGTATTTACCTGGGATAGCAGGCTTAGATACAGTATCTAATTGAATTTGGGGCTCTGCTCTGGCTCTGTTTTACACGTTAATTACCTGGGATAGCAGGACTTAGATACAGTGTCTAAATGAATGTGGGGCCCTGCTCTGGCACTTTTTTACACTTTATTTACCTGGCATAGCAGGGCTAAGATACAGTAGCTAATTGTACGAGGTGCCCTACTTTAGCATTTTTCTTCATTGTATTTACCTGGGATAGCAGGCCTAAAATACAGTATCTAATTGTATGTGGGTCCCTGCTCTGGCACTTTTCTACACTGTATTTACCTGGGATAGCATGGCTTAAATACAGTATATGATTGTACGTGGGGCCCTGCTCTGGCACCTTTTACACTGTATTTACCTGGGATAGCAAGGCTTAGATACAGTATCTAATTGTACGTGGGGACCTGCTCTGGCACTTTTTTACACTTTGTTTCCCTGGGATAGCAAGGCTTAGATACAGTATCTAATTGTATGTGGAGACATGCTCTGGCACTTTTTTACATTGTATTTACTTGGGGTAGCAGGCCTTAGATACAGTATTTAATTAAATGTGGGGCCCTTCACTGGCACTTTTTTAAACTGTGTTTACCTGGGATAGCCGGGCTTAGTTACAGTATCTAATTGTATGAGGGGCCCTGCTCTGGCACTTTTTTACCCTGTATTTACCTAGGAAAGCAGGTCTTAAATACAGTATCTAATTGTATGTGGGGCCCTGCTCTGGCACTTTTTTACCCTGTATTTACCTAGGATAGCAGGCCTTAGATGCAGTATCTAATTGTACGTGGGGCCCTGCTCTGGCACTTTTTTACACTTTGTTTCCCTGGGCTAGCAGGCCTTAGATACAGTATCTAATTGTACGTGGGGCCCTGCTCTGGCACTTTTTTACTCTTTGTTTCCCTAGGATAGCAGGCCTTAGATACAGTAGCTAATTGTACGTGTGGCCCTGCTTTGGCACTTTTTCAAACTGTACTTACCTGGGATAGCAGGGCTTAGATACAGTATCTAATTGAATGGGGGGCCCTGCTCTGGCACTTTTTTACACTGTATTTACCTGGGATAGCAGGGCTAAGATACAGTAACTAATGATATGTGGGGCCCTGCTCTGGCACTTTTTACACTGTATTTACCTGGGATAGCAGGCCTTAGATACAGTATCTAATTGTACGTGGGGCCCTGCTCTGGCACTTTTTTACACTGTATTTACCTGGGATAGCAGGCCTTAGATACAGTATCTAATTGTACGTGGGCCCTGCTCTGGCACTTTTTTACACTGTATTTACCTGGATAGCAGGCCTTAGATACAGTATCTAATTGTACATGGGGCCCTGCTCTGGCATTTTTACACTGTATTTACCTGGGATAGCAGGCCTTAGATACAGTATCTAATTGTACATGGGGCCCTGCTCTGGCATTTTTACACTGTATTTACCCGGGATAGCAGGCCTTAGATACAGTATCTAATTGTACATGGGGCCCTGCTCAGGCTCTTTTTTACACTGTATTTACCTTGGATAGCAGGCCTTAGATGCAGTATCTAATTATAATGGGGCCCTGCTCTGTCACTTTTACACTGTATTTACCTGGGATAGCAGGCCTTAGATGCAGTATCTAATTGTACATGGGGCCCTGCTCTGGCACTTTTACACTGTATTTACCTGGGATAGCAGGCCTTAGATGCAGTATCTAATTGTATGTGGGGCCCTGCTCTGGCACTTTCTTACACTGTATTTACCTTGGATCGCAGGCCTTAGATGCTGTATCTAATTGTACGTGGGGCTCTGCTCTGGCAATTTCTTGCACTGTAATTACCTGGGATCGCAGGCCTTCGACGCGGTATCTAATTGTACCTGGGGCCCTGCTCTGGCACTTTCTTTCTATGTATTTACCTGGGATCGCAGGCGTTAGACGCGTTATCTAATTGTACCTGGGGCCATGGTCTGGCACTTTCATACACTGTATTTACCTGGGATCGCAGGCCTTAGACGCGTTATCTAATTGTACCTGGGGCCATGCTCTGGCACTTTCATACACTGTATTTACCTGGGATCGCACTCCTTAGACACGGTATCTATTTGTATGTGAGGCCCTGCTCTGGCACTTTCTTACAGTATATTAACCTGAGATCGCAGGCCTTAGACGCGGTATCTAATTGTACATGGGGCACTGCTCTGGCACTTTCTTCCACTGTTTTTACCTGGGATTGCAGGCCTTAGATGCTGTATCTAATTGTACGTGGGGCACTGCTCTAGCAATTTCTTACCCTGTATTTACCTGGGATCGGAGGCCTTAGATGCGGTATCTAATTGTATGTGGGGCCCTGCTCTGGCACTTTTTTACACTGTATTTACCTGGAATAGCAGGCCTTAGATACAGTATCTAATTGTATGTGGGACCTGCTCTGGCACTTTTTTACACTGTATTTACCTGGGATAGCAGGCCATAGATGCAGTATCTAATTGTATGGGGCACTGCTCTGGCACTTTTTACAATGTATTAACCTGGGATAGCAGGCCTTAGATGCAGTATCTAATTGTCGTGGGGCCGTGCTCTGGCACTTTTTTATACTGTATTTACCTGGGATAGCAGGGCTTAGATACAGTATCTAATTGAATCTGGGGCTCTGCTCTGGCACTTTTTTACACTGTATTTATCTGGGATAGCAGGACTTAGATACAGTGTCTAATTGAATGTTGAGCCATGCTCAGGCACTTTTTTACACTTTATTTACCTGGCATAGCAGGGCTAAGATACAGTATCTAATTGTATGAGGGGCCCTGCTTTGGCACTTTTTTACACTGTATTTACCTGGGATCACAGGCGTTAGATACGGTATCTAATTGTACCTTGGGCCCTGCTCTGTCACTTTCATATACTGTATTTACCTGGGATCGAGGTCTTAGGCGCTTATCTAATTGTACCTGGGCCCTGCTCTGTCACTTTCATATACTGTATTTACCTGGGATCGCAGGCCTTAGACACGTTATCTAATTGTACCTGGGCCATGCTCTGGCACTTTCATACACTGTGTTTCCCTAGGATAGCAGGCCTTAGATACAGTATCTAATTGTACGTGGGGCACTGCTCTGGCACTTTTTTACACTGTGTTTCTCCGGGATAGCAAGCCTTAGATTCAGTATTTAATTGTACGTGGGGCACAACTCTGGCAGTTTTTTACACTGTACTTACCTGGGATAGCAAGCCTTAGAATCGCTATCTAATTGTATGTGGGGCCATGCTCTGGCACTTTTTTACACTGTACAGCATTTCCCTGGGAAAGCAGGCCTTAGATACAGTATCTAATTGTACGTGGGGCACTGGTCTGGTACTCTTTTACACTGTATTTACCTGGGATAGCAGGCCTTAGGTGCAGTATCTAATTGTATGTGGTGCCCTGCTCTGGCACTTTATTTGCACTGTATTTACCAGGGTTAGCAGGGCTTAGATACAGTATTTAATTGACAGTGGGGACCTGCTTTAGCACTTTTTACACTGTAGTTACCTAGGATAGCAAGGCTTAGATAATGTATCAAATTGTATGTGGGGCCCTGCTCTGGCACTTTTTACCTTGTATTTACCTAGGAAAGCAGGCCTTAAATTCAGTATCTCATTGTACGTGGGGCCCTGCTGTGGCACTTTTACACTTTGTTTCCCAGGATAGCAGGCCTTAGATAGAGTATCTAATTGTGCGTGGGGCCCTGCTCTGTACGTTTTACTCTTTGTTTTCCTGGGATAGCAGGCCTTAGATACAGCATCTAATTGTATGTGGGGCCCTGCTCTGGCACTTTTCACTGTATTTACTAGGGATAGTAGAGTTTAGGATACAGTAAATAATTGTATGTGTGGCCCTGCTCTGGAACTTTTACACTGTATTTACCTGGGATAGCATGCATTAGATACCGTATTTAATTGAATGAGGGGCGCTGCTCTGGCACTTTTTTACACTGTATTTACCTGGGATAACAGGACTTAGATTCGGTATCTTATTGTATCTGGAGCCCTGCTATGGCACTTTTTTACACTGTATTTACCTGGGATAACAGGCGTTAGATACAGTATCTGATTGTATATGGGGAACTGCTCTGGCTCTTTTTTAATCTGTATTTACCTGGGATAGCAGGCATTAGATACCGTATTTAATTGAATGAGGGGCGCTGCTCTGGCACCTTTTTACACTGTATTTACCTGGGATAACAGGCCTTAGATACGGTATCTTATTGTATGTGAAGCCCTGCTATGGCACTTTTTTACACTGTATTTACCTAGGATAACAGGCGTTAGATACAGTATCTGATTGTATATGGGGAACTGCTCTGGCTCTTTTTTACACTGTATTTACCTGGGATAGCAGGCTTAGATACAGTATCTAATTAATTTGGGGCTCTGCTCTGGCTCTGTTTACGGTTAATTACCTGGGATAGCAGGACTTAGATACAGTGTCTAAATGAATGGGGCCCTGCTCTGGCACTTTTACACTTTATTTACCTGGCATAGCAGGGCTAAGATACAGTAGCTAATTGTATGTGGTGCCCTACTTTAGCATTTTCTTCATTGTATTTACCTGGGATAGCAGGCCTAAAAACAGCTCTAATTGTACGTGGGGCCCTGCTCTGGCACTTTTACACTGTATTTACCTGGGATAGCAGGCTTAGATACAGTATCTAATTGTCGTGACCTGGCTCGCACTTTTTACAGGGTTGATAGCAAGGCTTAGATACAGTATCTAATTGTATGTGGGGACATGCTCTGGCACTTTTTTACACTGTATTTACCTGGGGTAGCAGGCCTTAGATACAGTATTTAATTAAATGTGGGGCCCTTCACTGGCACTTTTTTAAACTGTGTTTACCTGGGATAGCCGGGCTTAGTTACAGTATCTAATTGTACATGTGGCCTGCTCAGGCTCTTTTACACTGCTTTTACCTTGGATAGCAGGCCTTAGATGCAGTATCTAATTATCACGTGGGGCCCTGCTCTGTCACTTTTACACTGTATTTACCAGGATAGCAGGACTTAGATGCAGTATCTAATTATGCAGTAGGGGCCCTGCTCTGGCACTTTTAACACTGTATTTACCTGGGATAGCAGGCCTCAGATGCAGTATCTAATTGTACGTGGGGCCCTGCTCTGGCACTTTTTTACACTGTATTTACCTGGGATCACAGGCCTTAGATGCAGTATCTAATTGTATGTGGGGCCCTGCTCTGGCACTTTCTTACACTGTATTTACCTTGGATCGCAGGCCTTAGATGCTGTATCTAATTGTACGTGGGGCTCTGCTCTGGCAATTTCTTGCACTGTAATTACCTGGAATCGCAGGCCTTGACCGTGATATCTAATTGTACCTGGGGCCCTGCTCTGGCACTTTTCTATGTATTTACCTGGGATGATAGGCGTTAGACGCGTTATCTAATTGTACCTGGGGCCATGGTCTGGCACTTTCATACACTGTATTTACCTGGGATCGCAGGCCTTAGACGCGTTATCTAATTGTACCTGGGGCCATGCTCTGGCACTTTCATACACTGTATTTACCTGGGATCGCACTCCTTAGACGCGGTATCTATTTGTATGTGAGGCCCTGCTCTGGCACTTTCTTACAGTGTATTAACCTGAGATCGCAGGCCTTAGACGCGGTATCTAATTGTACATGGGGCACTGCTCTGGCACTTTCTTCCACTGTTTTTACCTGGGATTGCAGGCCTTAGATGCTGTATCTAATTGTACGTGGGGCACTGCTCTAGCAATTTCTTACACTGTATTTACCTGGGATCACGGCCTTAGATGCGGTATCTAATTGTATGTGGGGCCCTGCTCTGGCACTTTTTTACACTGTATTTACCTGGAATAGCAGGCCTTAGATACAGTATCTAATTGTGATGGGGACCTGCTCTGGCACTTTTTACACTGTATTTACCTGGGATAGCAGGCCATAAATGCAGTATCTAATTGTATTGGGGCACTGCTCTGGCACTTTTACAATGTATTAACCTGGGATAGCAGGCCTTAGATGCAGTATCTAATTGTCGTGGGGCCGTGCTCTGGCACTTTTATACTGTATTTACCTGGGATAGCAGGGCTTAGATACAGTATCTAATTGAATCTGGGGCTCTGCTCTGGCACTTTTTTACACTGTATTTATCTGGGATAGCAGGACTTAGATACAGTGTCTAATTGAATGTTGAGCCATGCTCAGGCACTTTTTTACACTTTATTTACCTGGCATAGCAGGGCTAAGATACAGTATCTAATTGTATGAGGGCCCTGCTTTGCACTTTTTACTGTATTTACCTGGGATCACAGGCGTTAGATACGGTATCTAATTGTACCTGGGCCCTGCTCTGTCACTTTCATATACTGTATTTACCTGGGATCGCAGGTCTTAGGACGCGTTATCTAATTGTACCTGGGCCCTGCTCTGTCACTTTCATATACTGTATTTACCTGGGATCGCAGGCCTTAGACACGTTATCTAATTGTACCTGGGCCATGCTCTGGCACTTTCATACACTGTGTTTCCCTAGGATAGCAGGCCTTAGATACAGTATCTAATTGTACGTGGGGCACTGCTCTGGCACTTTTTTACACTGTGTTTCTCCGGGATAGCAAGCCTTAGATTCAGTATTTAATTGTACGTGGGGCACAACTCTGGCAGTTTTTTACACTGTACTTACCTGGGATAGCAAGCCTTAGAATCACTATCTAATTGTATGTGGGGCCATGCTCTGGCACTTTTTTACACTGTACAGCATTTCCCTGGGAAAGCAAGCCTTAGATACAGTATCTAATTGTACGTGGGGCACTGGTCTGGTACTCTTTTACACTGTATTTACCTGGGATAGCAGGCCTTAGGTGCAGTATCTAATTGTATGTGGTGCCCTGCTCTGGCACTTTATTTGCACTGTATTTACCAGGGTTAGCAGGGCTTAGATACAGTATTTAATTGAACGTGGGGACCTGCTTTAGCACTTTTTTACACTGTAGTTACCTAGGATAGCAAGGCTTAGATAATGTATCAAATTGTATGTGGGGCCCTGCTCTGGCACTTTTTTACCTTGTATTTACCTAGGAAAGCAGGCCTTAAATTCAGTATCTCATTGTACGTGGGGCCCTGCTGTGGCACTTTTTTACACTTTGTTTCCCAGGGATAGCAGGCCTTAGATAGAGTATCTAATTGTGCGTGGGGCCCTGCTCTGGGACGTTTTTACTCTTTGTTTTCCTGGGATAGCAGGCCTTAGATACAGCATCTAATTGTATGTGGGGCCCTGCTCTGGCACTTTTTTACACTGTATTTACCAGGGATAGTAGAGTTTAGATACAGTAAATAATTGTATGTGTGGCCCTGCTCTGGAACTTTTTTACACTGTATTTACCTGGGATAGCATGCATTAGATACCGTATTTAATTGAATGAGGGCGCTGCTCTGGCACTTTTTACACTGTATTTACCTGGGATAACAGGACTTAGATTCGGTATCTTATTGTATCTGGAGCCCTGCTATGGCACTTTTTACACTGTATTTACCTGGGATAACAGGCGTTAGATACAGTATCTGATTGTATATGGGGAACTGCTCTGGCTCTTTTTAATCTGTATTTACCTGGGATAGCAGGCATTAGATACCGTATTTAATTGAATGAGGGGCGCTGCTCTGGCACCTTTTTACACTGTATTTACCTGGGATAACAGGCCTTAGATACGGTATCTTATTGTATGTGAAGCCCTGCTATGGCACTTTTTTACACTGTATTTACCTAGGATAACAGGCGTTAGATACAGTATCTGATTGTATATGGGGAACTGCTCTGGCTCTTTTTTACACTGTATTTACCTGGGATAGCAGGGCTTAGATACAGTATCTAATTGAATTTGGGGCTCTGCTCTGGCTCTGTTTTACACGTTAATTACCTGGGATAGCAGGACTTAGATACAGTGTCTAAATGAATGTGGGGCCCTGCTCTGGCACTTTTTTACACTTTATTTACCTGGCATAGCAGGGCTAAGATACAGTAGCTAATTGTATGTGGTGCCCTACTTTAGCATTTTTCTTCATTGTATTTACCTGGGATAGCAGGCCTAAAAAACAGTATCTAATTGTATGTGGGTCCTGCTCTGGCACTTTCTACACTGTATTTACCTGGGATAGCATGGCTAAATACAGTATATGATTGAACGTGGGGCCCTGCTCTGGCACCTTTTTACACTGTATTTACCTGGGATAGCAAGGCTTAGATACAGTATCTAATTGTACGTGGGGACCTGCTCTGGCACTTTTTTACACTTTGTTTCCCTGGGATAGCAAGGCTTAGATACAGTAACTAATTGTATGTGGGGACATGCTCTGGCACTTTTTTACACTGTATTTACCTGGGGTAGCAGGCCTTTTATACAGTATTTAATTAAATGTGGGGCCCTTCACTGGCACTTTTTTAAACTGTGTTTACCTGGGATAGCCGGGCTTAGTTACAGTATCTAATTGTACATGTGGCCCTGCTCAGGCTCTTTTTTACACTGCTTTTACCTTGGATAGCAGGCCTTAGATGCAGTATCTAATTATACGTGGGGCCCTGCTCTGTCACTTTTTTACACTGTATTTACCCAGGATAGCAGGACTTAGATGCAGTATCTAATTGTACGTGGGGCCCTGCTCTGGCACTTTTTAACACTGTATTTACCTGGGATAGCAGGCCTCAGATGCAGTATCTAATTGTACTTGGGGCCCTGCTATGGCACTTTTTTACACTGTATTTACCTGGGATCACAGGCCTTAGATGCAGTATCTAATTGTATGTGGGGCCCTGCTCTGGCACTTTCTTACACTGTATTTACCTTGGATCGCAGGCCTTAGATGCTGTATCTAATATGCGTGGGGCTCTGCTCTGGCAATTTCTTGCACTGTAATTACCTGGGATCGCAGGCCTTGACCCAGCAGTATCTAATTGTACCTGGGGCCCTGCTCTGGCACTTTCTTTCTATGTATTTACCTGGGATGCATGGGCGTTAGGCCAGCGTTATCTAGTGTACCTGGGGCCATGGTCTGGCACTTTCATACACTGTATTTACCTGGGATCGCGGGCCTTAGGCCGCGTTATCTAATGTACCTGGGGCCATGCTCTGGCACTTTCATACACTGTATTTACCTGGGATCACACTCCTTAGATGCGGTATCTATTTGTATGTGAGGCCCTGCTCTGGCACTTTCTTACAATGTATTAACCTGAGATGCAGGCCTTAGAGCCGCGTATCTAATTGTACATGGGGCACTGCTCTGGCACTTTCTTCCACTGTTTTTACCTGGGATTGCAGGCCTTAGATGCTGTATCTAATTGTACTTGGGGCACTGCTCTAGCAATTTCTTACACTGTATTTACCTGGGATCGCAGGCCTTAGATGCGGTATCTAATTGTATGTGGGGCCCTGCTCTGGCACTTTTTTACACTGTATTTACCTGGAATAGCAGGCCTTAGATACAGTATCTAATTGTATGTGGGGACCTGCTCTGGCACTTTTTTACACTGTATTTACCTGGGATAGCAGGCCATAAATGCAGTATCTAATTGTATGTGGGGCACTGCTCTGGCACTTTTTTACAATGTATTAACCTGGGATAGCAGGCCTTAGATGCAGTATCTAATTGTATGTGGGGCCGTGCTCTGGCACTTTTTTATACTGTATTTACCTGGGATAGCAGGGCTTAGATACAGTATCTAATTGAATTTGGGGCTCTGCTCTGGCACTTTTTTACACTGTATTTATCTGGGATAGCAGGACTTAGATACAGTGTCTAATTGAATGTTGAGCCATGCTCAGGCACTTTTTTACACTTTATTTACCTGGCATAGCAGGGCTAAGATACAGTATCTAATTGTATGAGGGGCCCTGCTTTGGCACTTTTTTACACTGTATTTACCTGGGATCACAGGCGTTAGATACGGTATCTAATTGTACCTGGGGCCCTGCTCTGTCACTTTCATATACTGTATTTACCTGGGATCGCAGGTCTTAGACGCGTTATCTAATTGTACCTGGGCCCTGCTCTGTCACTTTCATATACTGTATTTACCTGGGATCGCAGGCCTTAGACACGTTATCTAATTGTACCTGGGCCATGCTCTGGCACTTTCATACACTGTGTTTCCCTAGGATAGCAGGCCTTAGATACAGTATCTAATTGTACGTGGGGCACTGCTCTGGCACTTTTTTACACTGTGTTTCTCCGGGATAGCAAGCCTTAGATTCAGTATTTAATTGCTGGGGCACAACTCTGGCAGTTTTACACTGTACTTACCTGGGATATAAGCCTTAGAATCACTATCTAATTGTATGTGGGGCCATGCTCTGGCACTTTTTTACACTGTACAGCATTTCCCTGGGAAAGCAAGCCTTAGATACAGTATCTAATTGTACGTGGGGCACTGGTCTGGTACTCTTTTACACTGTATTTACCTGGGATAGCAGGCCTTAGGTGCAGTATCTAATTGTATGTGGTGCCCTGCTCTGGCACTTTATTTGCACTGTATTTACCAGGGTTAGCAGGGCTTAGATACAGTATTTAATTGAACGTGGGGACCTGCTTTAGCACTTTTTACACTGTAGTTACCTAGGATAGCAAGGCTTAGATAATGTATCAAATTGTATGTGGGCCCTGCTCTGGCACTTTTACCTGTATTTACCTAGGAAAGCAGGCCTTAAATTCAGTATCTCATTGTACGTGGGGCCCTGCTGTGGCACTTTTTTACACTTTGTTTCCCAGGGATAGCAGGCCTTAGATAGAGTATCTAATTGTGCGTGGGGCCCTGCTCTGGCACGTTTTTACTCTTTGTTTTCCTGGGATAGCAGGCCTTAGATACAGTATCTAATTGTATGTGGGGCCCTGCTCTGGCACTTTTTTACACTGTATTTACCAGGGATAGTAGAGTTTAGATACAGTAAATAATTGTATGTGTGGCCCTGCTCTGGAACTTTTTTACACTGTATTTACCTGGGATAGCATGCATTAGATACCGTATTTAATTGAATGAGGGGCGCTGCTCTGGCACTTTTTTACACTGTATTTACCTGGGATAACAGGACTTAGATTCGGTATCTTATTGTATCTGGAGCCCTGCTATGGCACTTTTTTACACTGTATTTACCTGGGATAACAGGCGTTAGATACAGTATCTGATTGTATATGGGGAACTGCTCTGGCTCTTTTTTAATCTGTATTTACCTGGGATAGCAGGCATTAGATACCGTATTTAATTGAATGAGGGGCGCTGCTCTGGCACCTTTTTACACTGTATTTACCTGGGATAACAGGCCTTAGATACGGTATCTTATTGTATGTGAAGCCCTGCTATGGCACTTTTTTACACTGTATTTACCTAGGATAACAGCCGTTAGATACAGTATCTGATTGTATATGGGGAACTGCTCTGGCTCTTTTTTACACTGTATTCACCTGGGATAGCAGGCCTTAGATACAGTATCTAATTGTATGTGGGGACCTGCTTTGGCACTTTTTTACACTGTATTTCCCTGGGATAGCAGGCCTTAGATACAGTATCTAATTCTATGTGGGGCCCTGCACTGGCACCTTTTTACACTGTATTTGCCTGGAATAGCAGGCCTTAGATACAGTGTCTAATTGTATGTGGGGCCCTGCGTTGGCACTTTTTTACACTGTATTTACCTGGGATTGCAGGCCTTAGATTCAGTATCTAAATGTACGTGGGGCCCTGCTCTGGCACTTTTTTACACTGTATTTACCTAGGATAGCAGGCCTTAGATACAGTATCTAATTGTACGTGGGGCCCCGCTCTAGCACTTTTTTACACTGTATTTACCATGGATAGCAGGCCTTAGATACAGTATCTAATTGTATGTGGGGCCCTGCTTTGGCACTTTTTGAGACTGTATTTACCTGGGATAGCAGGCCTTAGATACAGTATCTAATTGTATGTGGGGCCCTGCTTTGGCACTTTTTGAGACTGTATTTATCTGGGATAGCAGGCCTTAGATACAGTTTCTAATTGTACGTGGGGCCCTGCTCTGGCACTTTTGACACTGTATTTACCTGGGATAGCAGACCTTAGATATAGTATTTAATTGAATGTGGGGCCCTGCTTTGGCACTTTTTTACACTGTATTTACCTGGGATAGCAGGCCTTAGATACAGTATCTAATTGTATGTGTGGCCCTGCTCTGGCACTTTTTTACAGTGTATTAACCTGGGATAGCAGGCCTTAGATGCAGTATCGAACTGTGTGTGGGGCCATGCTCTGGCACTTTTTTACACTGTATTTACCTGGGATAGCAGGCCTAAGATGCAGTATCTAATTGTATGTGTGGCCCTGCTCTGGCACTATTTTACACTGTATTTTCCTGGGATAGCAGGCGTTAGGTGCAGTATCTAATTGTATGTGGGGCACTGCTTTGGCACTTTTTTATGCTGTATTTCCCTCGGATAGCAGGACATAGATGCAGTATCTAATTGTATGTGGGGCAGTGCTTTGGCACTTTTTTACATTGTATTTCCCTGGGATAGCAAGCCTTTGATACAGTATCTAATTGAATGTGGGGTCCTGCTCTGGCACTTTTTTACACTTTATTTACCTGCGATAGCAGGGCTTAGATACAGTATCTAATTGAATTTGGGGCACTGCTCTGGCACTTTTTTGCACTGTATTTACCTGGGATAGCAGGCCTTAGATACAGTGTCTAATTGTATGTGGGGCCCTGCGTTGGCACTTTTTTACACTGTATTTACCTGGGATAGCAGGCCTTAGATACAGTATCTAAAAGAATAGGGGGTCTGCTGGCACTTTTTACACTGTATTTACCTGGGATAGCAGGCCTTAGATACAGTATCTTATTGTACGTGGGTCCCTCCTCTGGCACTTTTGACACTGTATTTACCTGGCATAGCATACCTTAGATACAGTATTTAATTGAATGTGAGGCCCTGCTTTGGCACTTTTTTACACTGTATTTACCTGGGATAGCAGGCCTTAGATACAGTATCTAATTGTATGTGGGGCCCTCCTCTGGCACTTTTTTACACTGTATTTACCTGTGATAGCAGGCCTTAGATACAGTATCTAATTGTATGTGGGGCCCTGTTCTGGCACTTTTTTACAATGTATTAACCTGGGATAGCAGGCCTTAGATGCAGTATCTGATTGTATGTAGGGCCCTGCTCTGTAATTTTTACATTGTATTTACCGGGATAGCAGGACATAGATACAGTATCTGATTGTACGTGGGGCGCTGCTCACACCTTTTACATTGTATTTACCTTGGATAGCAGGCCTTACATACAGTATCTAATTGTACGTGGGTCCCGCTCTAGCACTTTTTTACACTGTCTTTACCATGGATAGCAGGCCTTATATACAGTATTTAATTGAATGTGGGGCCCTGCTCTGGCACTTTTTTACACTGTATTTACCATGGATAGCAGGCCTTAGATACAGTATCTAATTGTATGTGGGGCCTGCTTTGGCACTTTTTGACACTGTATTTACCTGGGATAGCAGGCCTTAGATACAGTATCTAATTGTATGTGGTGCCCTGCTTTGGCACTTTTTGACACTGTATTTACCTGGGGTAGCAGACCTTAGATACTGTGTCTAATTGTAGTGGGGCCCTGCTCTGGCACTTTTTGACACTGTATTTACCTGGGATAGCAGACCTTAGATACAGTATTTAATTGAATGTGGGGCCCTGCTTTGGCACTTTTATACAGTGTATTTACCTGAGATAGCAGGCCTTAGATACAGTATCTAATTGTACGTGGGGCCCTGCTCTGGCACTTTTTTAGACTGTATTTACCTGGGATAGCAGGCCATAAATGCAGTATCTAATTGTATGTGGGGCCTGCTCTGGCACTTTTTTACACTGTATTTACCTTGGACAGCAGGCCTAAGTGCAGCATCTCATTGTATGTGGGGCCCTGCTCTGGCATTTTACACTGTATTTACCTAGATAGCAGGCATTAGGTGCAGTATCTAATTGTGTCATGCCCTGCTTTTGCACTTTTTTACACTGTATTTCCCTCGGATAGAAGGACATAGATGCAGTATCTAACTGTATGTGGGGCAGTGCTTTGGCACTTTTTTACACTATATTTCCCTGGGATAGCAAGCCTTAGATACAGTATCTAATTGAATGTGGGGCCCTGCTCTGGCACTTTTGGACACTGTATTTACCTGGAATAGCAGACCTTAGATACAGTATTTAATTGAATGTGGGGCCCTGCTTTGTACTCTTTACAGTGTATTTACCTGGGAGTGAAGCCAATAGATACAGTATCTAATTATGCACAGCAAGCCTGCCTGGGCAATTTTTACACTGTATTTACCTGCGATAGCAGGTGTTAGTTGCAGTATCTAATTGTATGTGGGGGCCCTCCTTTGGCACTTTTTTACACTGTATTTCCCTCGGATAGCAGGACATAGATGCAGTATCTAATTGTATGTGGGGCAGTGCTTTGGCACTTTTTTACACTGTATTTCCCTGGGATAGCAAGCCTTAGATACAGTATCTAATTGAATGTGGGGCCCTGCTCTGGCACTTTTTTACACTGTATTTACCTGGGATAGCAGGGCTTAGATATAGTATCTAATTGAATTTGGGGCTCTGCTCTGGCTCTGTTTTACACGTTATTTACCTGGGATAGCAGGACTTAGATACAGTGTCTAAATGAATGTGGGGCCCTGCTCTGGCACTTTTTTACACTTTATTTACCTGGCATAGCAGGGCTTAAATACAGTATATGATTGTACGTGGGGCCCTGCTCTGGCACCTTTTTACACTGTATTTACCTGGGATAGCAAGGCTTAGATACAGTATCTAATTGTACGTGGGGACCTGCTCTGGCACTTTTTTACACTTTGTTTCCCTGGGATAGCAAGGCTTAGATACAGTATCTAATTGTATGTTGGGACATGCTCTGGCACTTTTTTACATTGTATTTACCTGGGGTAGCAGGCCTTATATACAGTATTTAATTAAATGTGGGGCCCTTCACTGGCACTTTTTTTAAACTGTGTTTACCTGGGATAGCCGGGCTTAGTTACAGTATCTAATTGTATGAGGGGCCCTGCTCTTGCACTTTTTTACCCTGTATTTACCTAGGAAAGCAGGTCTTAAATACAGTATCTAATTGTATGTGGGGCCCTGCTCTGGCACTTTTTTACCCTGTATTTACCTAGGATAGCAGGCCTTAGATGCAGTATCTAATTGTACATGGGGCCCTGCTCTGGCACTTTTTTACACTTTGTTTCCCTGGGCTAGCAGGCCTTAGATACAGTATCTAATTGTACGTGGGGCCCTGCTCTGGCACTTTTTTACTCTTTGTTTCCCTAGGATAGCAGGCCTTAGACACAGTAGCTAATTGTACGGTGCCCTGCTTGGCACTTTTTCAAACTGTATTTACCTGGGATAGCAGGGCTTAGATACAGTATCTAATTGAATGGGCCCTTGCTCAGCACTTTTTACACTGTAGTTACCTGGGAGTAGCAGGGCTAGATAACATAACTAATGATATGTGGGGCCCTGCTCTCACTTCTTTACACTGTATTTAACTGGGATAGCAGGCCTTAGATACAGAATCTAATTTTAAGTGGGGCCCTGCTCTGGCACTTTTTTACACTGTATTTACCTTGTATAGCAGGCCTTACATAAGGTATCTAATTGTACGTGGGTCCCGCTCTAGCACTTTTTTGCACTGTCTTTACCATGTATAGCAGGCCTTAGATACAGTATCTAATTGTATGTGGGGCCCTGCTTTGGCACTTTTTGACACTGTATTTACCTGGGATATCAGGCCTTAGATACAGTGTCTAATTGTATGTGGTGCCCTGCTTTGGCACTTTTTTACACTGTATTTACCTGGGATAGCAGGCGTTAGGTGCAGTATCTAATTGTATGTTGGGCCCTGCTTTTGCACTTTTTTACACTGTATTTTCCTCGGATAGCAGGACATTGATGCAGTATCTAACTGTATGTGGGGCAGTGCTTTGGCACTTTTTTACACTATATTTCCCTGGGATAGCAAGCCTTAGATACAGTATCTAATTGAATGTGGGGCCCGGCTCTGGCACTTTTTTACACTGTACTTACCTGCGATAGCAGTGCTTAGATACAGTATCTAATTAAATGTGGGGCTCTGCTCTTGTGCTTTTTTACACTGTATTTACCTGGGATAGCAGGACTTAGATACAGTGTCTAATTGAATGTGGGGCCCTGCTCTGGCACTTTTTTACACTTTATTTACCTGGGATAGAAGGGCTAAGATACAGTATCTAGTTGTAATGAGGGGCCTGCTCTTAATATTTCTTGCTAATTGTATTTACCTGGGATAGCAGGCCTTAAATACAGCATCTAATTGATGGGGACCCTGTTTGGCACTTTTTACACTCTATTTACCTGGGATAGCAAGAGCTTAGATACAGTATCTAATTGCAGTGGGGCTCTGCTCTTAGCACTTTTTATGCTGTATTTACCTGGGATAGCAGGCCTTAGATACAGTATTTAATTGAATGTGGGGCCCTGCTTTGTCACTTTTTTACACTGTATTTACCTGGGATATCAGGCCTTAGATACAGTGTCTAATTGTATGTGGGGCCCAGCTCTGGCACTTTTATACACTGTATTTACCTGGGATAGCAGGCCTTAGATACAGTATCTAATTGTATGTGGGGCCCTGCCCTGGCAATTTTTTACACTGTATTTACCTGGGACACCAGGCCTTAGATGCAGTATCTAATTGTATGTGGGGCCCTTCTTTTGCACTTTTTTACACTGTATTTACCTGAGATAGCAGGCCTTAGAAGCAGTATCTAATTGTATGTGGGGTCCTGCTCTGGCACTTTTTTACACTGTATTTACCTGGGATAGCAGGCCTAAGATGCAGTATCTAATTTTATGTGGGCCCTGCTCTGGCACTTTTCACTCTATTTTACCTGGGATAGCAGGCCTTAGATGCAGTATCTAATTGTATGTGGGGCCCTGCTTTGGCACTTTTTTACACTGTTTTTACCTGGGACAGCAGGCCTTAGATGCCGTATCTAATTGTATGTGGGTCCATTCTTTTGCACTTTTTTACACTGTATTTACCTGGGATAGCAGGGCTTAGATACAGTATTTAATTGAATGTGGGGCCCTGCACTGGCATTTTTTACACTGTATTTACCTGGGATAGCAGAGCTTAGATACAGTATCTAATTGAATGTGGGGCCCTGCCTTGGCACTTTTTTACCCTGCATTTACCTGGGATTGCATGGCTTAGATACAGTATCTAATTTTATGTGAGACCTGCTCTGGCACTTTTTTTCACTGTTTTTCCCTGGGATAGCATGGCTTAGATACAGTATCTAATTGTATGTGGGGTTCTCATTTGGCACTTTTTTACACTGTATTTACCTGGGATAGCAGCTTAGATACATTATCTAATTGTATGTGGGGCCCTGCTCTGGCACTTTTTACACTGTAATTACCTGGGATCGCAGGCCTTCGACGCAGTATCTAATTGTATGTGGGGCCCTGCTCTGGCACTTTTTAACACTGTATTTACCTGGGATAGCAGGCCTTAGATGCAGTATCTAATTGTATGTGAGGCCCTGCTCTGGCTCTTTTTTACACTGTATTTACCTGGGATATCAGGGTCTCAGATACAGTATCTAATTGTATGTGGGGACCTGTTCTGGCACTTTTACACTGTATTTACCTGGGATAGCAGGCCTTAGATACAGTATCTAATTGTATGTGGGCCCTGCTTGCACTTCTTTACACTGTATTTACCTGGGACAGCATGGTTTAGATACAGCATCTCAACTCAATGTAGGGCCCTGTTCTGGCAATTTTTTACACTGTATTTACCTAGGATAGCATGCCTTAGATACAGTATCTAATTGACATGAGGGCCCTGCTTTGCACTTTTTTTCACTGTATTTACCTGGGATAGCAGAGCTTAGATACAGTATCTAATTGTATGTGGGGCCCTGCTTTGGCACTTTTTTACACTGTATTTACCTGGGGTAGCATGGTTTAGATGCAGTATCTAATTGTATGTGGGGCCCTGCTCTGGCAATTTTTTACACTGTATTTTCCTGGGATAGCAGGCCTTAGATGCAGTATCTAATTGTATGTGGGGCCCTGCTCTTACACTTTTTTACAATGTATTTACCTGGGATAGCAGGCCTAAGATGCAGTATCTAATTGTATGTGGGGCCCTGCTTTGCACTTTTTTACACTGTATTTACCTGGGATAGCATGGTTTAGATACAGTATCTAATTGAATGTGGGGCCCTGTTCTGGCAGTTTTTTACACTGTATTTACCTGGGATAGCAAGCCTTAGATACAGTATCTAATTGTACATGGGGCCCTGCTTTGGCACTTTTTTTCACTGTATTTACCTGGGATAGCAGGGCTTAGATACAGTATCTAATTGTATGTGGGGCCCTGCTTTGGCACTTTTTTACACTGTATTTACCTGGGGTAGCATGGTTTAGATGCAGTATCGATTGTATGTGGGGCCACTGCTCTCGACTTTTTACACAGTATTTTCCTGGGATAGCAGGCCTTAGATGCAGTATCTAATTGTATGGGGGCCCTGCTCTTACATTCTTTTTACAATGTATTTACCTGGGATTGCAGGCCTATGATGCAGTATCTAATTGTATGTGGTGCCTTGCTTTGGCTCTTTTTTTACACTGTATTTCCCTGGGATAGCAGGCCTAAGATACAGTATCTAATTGTATTTGGAGCCCTGGTTTGGCACTTTTTTACACCGTACTTACCTGTGATAGCAGGCCTTAGAAGCAGTATCTAATTGTATGTGGGGTCCTGCTCTGGCACTTTTTTACACTGTATTTACCTGGGATAGCAGGCCTAAGATGCAGTATCTAATTGTATGTGGGCCCTGCTCTGGCACTTTCTTACTCTATTTTTACCTGGGATAGCAGGCCTTAGATGCAGTATCTAATTGTATGTGGGGCCCTGCTTTGGCACTTTTTTACACTGTTTTTACCTGGGACAGCAGGCCTTAGATGCCATATCTAATTGTATGTGGGTCCATTCTTTTGCACTTTTTTACACTGTATTTACCTGGGATAGCAGGGCTTAGATACAGTATTTAATTGAATGTGGGGCCCTGCACTGGCATATTTTTACACTGTATTTACCTGGGATAGCAGAGCTTAGATACAGTATCTAATTGAATGTGGGGCCCTGCCTTGGCACTTTTTTACCCTGCATTTACCTGGGATTGCATGGCTTAGATACAGTATCTAATTTTATGTGGGGCCCTGCTCTGGCACTTTTTTTCACTGTTTTTCCCTGGGATAGCATGGCTTAGATACAGTATCTAATTGTATGTGGGGTTCTGCGTTGGCACTTTTTTTACACTGTATTTACCTGGGATAGCAAGCCTTAGATACAGTATCTAATTGTACATGGGGCCCTGCTTTGGCACTTTTTTTTCACTGTATTTACCTGGGATAGCAGGGCTTAGATACAGTATCTAATTGTATGTGGGGCCCTGCTTTGGCACTTTTTTTACACTGTATTTACCTGGGGTAGCATGGTTTAGATGCAGTATCTAATTGTATGTGGGGCCCTGCTCTGGCACTTTTTTACACAGTATTTTCCTGGGATAGCAGGCCTTAGATGCAGTATCTAATTGTATGGGGGGCCCTGCTCTTACACTTTTTTTAAAATGTATTTACCTGGGATTGCAGGCCTATGATGCAGTATCTAATTGTATGTGGTGCCTTGCTTTGGCTCTTTTTTACACTGTATTTCCCTGGGATAGCTGGCCTAAGATACAGTATCTAATTGTATTTGGAGCCCTGGTTTGGCACTTTTTTACACCGTACTTACCTGTGATAGCAGGGCTTAGATACAGTATCTAATTGAATGTGGGGCCCTGCTCTGGCACTTTTTTACACTCTATTTACCTGGGATAGCATGGCTTAGATATAGTATCTAATTGAATGTGGGGCCCTGCTCTGGCACTTTTCTACACTGTATTTACCTGGGATAGCAGGCCTTAGATACAATATTTAATTGTACGTGGGGCCCTGCTCTGTCACTTTTCTACACTGTATTTGCCTGGGATAGCAGGCCTTAGATACAGTATTTAATTGTATGTGGGGCCCTGCACTGGCACTTTTCTACCCTGTATTTACCTGGGATAGCAGGCCTTAGATACAGTATTTAATTGTCTGTGGGGCCCTGCACTGGCACTTTTCTACACTGTATTTACCTGGGATAGCAGGCCTTAGATACAATATTTAATTGTACGTGGGGCCCTGCACTGGAACTTGTCTACACTGTATTTACCTGGGATAGTAGGCCTTAGATACAGTATCTAATTGAATGTGGGGCCCTGCACTGGCACTTTTTTAAACTGTGCTTCCCTGGGATAGCAGGCCTTAAATACAGTATCTAATTGTATGTATTGTCCTGCGTTGGCCCTTTTTTACACTGTATTTTCCTGGGATAGCAGGGCTCTATACAGTATCTTATTGTATGTGTTGCCCTACTTTAGCACTTTTTTATGCTGTATTTACCTGGGATAGCATGGCTTAGATACAGTATCTAATTGTATGTGTGGCCCTTCTTTGGCCCTTTTTTACACTGTATTTACCTGGTATAGCAGGGCTTAGATACAGTATCTCATTGTATGTGGTTCCCTGCTTTGGCACTTATTTGCACTGTATTTCCCTGGGATAGCAGAGCTTAGATACAGTATCTAATTGTATGTGGGCCATGCTTTACACTTTTTTCACTATATTTACCTGGGATAGCAAGGCTGAGATACAGTATCTTACTGTATGTGCGGCCCTACTTTGGCACTTTTGGTTACGCTGTATTTAACTGGGATAGCATGGCTTAGGTACAGTATCTAATTGTATGTGGGGAACTGCTTTGGCACTTTTTTGCACTGTATTTTCCTGGGATAGCAGGGCTATGATATATTATCTAATTGTATGTTAGGCCCTGCTTTGCAGGGCTGTGTTTACATAGATAGCGCCCATAGGGTTGAAACTTAACCCCCCCGCTCCACTGACCCTTGCACCCAGTGTGCACCCGGTGTGTCCCCCCAACACACACACACACACACACACACACACCCCTCCCTTGCATGTCCTGCTGAGTTACATCCACACCACAGAGTCCCTTCTTGGTCCCACTCATACCTTTTGAAAGCTTAACTTGTATAAAACATTTCCAGAAAATGAACATTTTTACTGTCAAAATGTTAAAATTCCTTTTAATAAACTGTTTACACTTATTTAGAGGTGGGAATAAAACAGTCTATCAGCACACAAGCAAGCACAAACATTCGCTTGTATATGCCTTTAATCTGAACAAGGTCAAACAATGTGCATTCTTATTCAGAGTCTCCCCAGTTAGAAAAAAAGTAATGCACTAAACAGAACAATAGTCACTTTTACCTAAATGGTCTGAGTTCAGTCACTGCAAGTCATTCAGGGGTAACATTTTAAGGCTAAACTAAAGTTAGTGTCATAACGGACAAGCTGCAAGAATAAATGCACTGCCCAAAACTCCCCGTTTTAACTTTTTTAGGAGTTAGACGGAAAAAATATCTGCATGTCATGGGAGGGGGTAGCATTTTAAAATGGAGGCTAGTGGTTAATCTTTTTTTCATCCAAGTGGACCGAAGGTCAGGGGGCAGCATTTTTGTTACTAAGTGTAGTGATAACATTATTTAAGAATAAATGCTACTGCAGTGCCAGTCAATGTTACTGTCTGATAATTCAGAACCTGTGGGTAAACAGTCTGAACTCTGAAGCTGCTGTTATCAATTTAATTTACAGGAGAGAAAAAAACCTTCAAATTCACTGCAGGTCATGGGGTTGGGGAGGTAGCATGCATCCTGAACTTTCTGAAAAAATGGATACACTACAGATCAACCACGAGCAGCATTTATTTTGTTACTACATAACACAGATAATAAAATAAGATATGCTTTAAACAAACTGTCTGACAACGTTGTGTGCAATAAAGCAAACATGGTACCTGATACACCTTGAATGATTCTGTGGGAAGGTAAATAGTCTGGCAGAAGTTGCAGACAGCAGTTATTTATCCAGAGAAGCCGACCGACAGGACATGACAACCCAGTCTGTCCTACTAGTTGTGATGAATGATGCATATGCGTTGATTTGGAACACACCTAGTCTACAGCTCACCTCACACACACACACTGGCTGGCACTGCTCACTCAAAAAGATGAAGAACAGTTCTGTTTACTTATTAAAGTAAAGTGGGTCTGATGCTGACTGTACGAGTCTCAGTGACCTCTCGACTTTCTTTCAAACTTCTCCCCGAGCAGACCAGCCATGAGTACTGGGCTGGCGGCACTGTCTGCACTCACTGTCTGGCAAGGAAGGTCCCTCTCAGTCTTTGCTCTCCAGCCTACCTGACTCTTCCACGCTCGCTCAGTCAGGTCAGGAGAGGACGGAGGATTTGAATTTCTTTCACTTCAGTCCACAATACAGTTAGATGGGCTAAAATTAAGTAGCTGTAGCTGGCTGGTTTAGCTTCTTCAGACTAGTACTACCGCTCTGCATCTGCTGCTTGCTTCTGACTCCCGAATCTCCTACGCAGTCACACTTGTCTTGTCTCTGCGATGATGACTCTCCCAGACAGAGACCCAGTGGACTTGAAGACACAGTGGTTGTGGTTTGCGCGCCTCTGTCTCTCTCTCTTCCTCCCAATTCCAGCTGGCAAGAGTGGCGGTTGATACAGTTCTCCTTCTATCTTCCAAGTACTTTGCTGTACTTGTACTGGGATCATTTAAACTTGCCGCCTCTTACTTGAAATGGCAGCCAATGGGAGGATGCACAGCACAGATATCGCCCACCACGGACCTAATTGAAATCCTAAATCCACAAGGTCCGGTGCGCTGCTGATGACTTGCTGAGGATAATAGTTTCATACGGGGGATGAGTAGAGCGAACGGGCAGGTGGGAGCAAGTACATTGATGTCGGCGTCAGTGGGGGTCAGGTCAGCCATTGCCTAAGCGGGGGGCAGGGGGCGCCAGCAGTCATGTACATTGATGTCACGTCATCCATTGCTTAAGAGGGGGAGGAGGGGCTTGTGATCAGCACAACAGCAGGAGCAATAAACATTTATGTCTGCCACGTCAAAGGGGATGGCAGGGATCCAATTGTTTAAATAACGCTGGCAGGGGGTCCCTTAGTAGAAGTCTGAACTGGAATGTCTTTAGACTTTTGTGTCTTTTTTTGTTTGTTTTTTGCAAGACATACTGGCAGACAACACAAGCAGCCAGCCCAGAAAAAAACTTTTTTCTTTTTTGCTGCCTCATTTTGCAGGTGCCCCTAAATGACTGGTGCCCCTAGGCTGCAGCCTACTAAGCCTTTGCACAAAAACCGCCCTGCTGCTTTGGCACTTTTTTACACTGTATTTTCCTGGGATAGCATGGCTTAGATTCAGTATCTAATTGTATGTGAGGCCCTGCTCTGGCACTTTTTTACACTGTATTTCCCTGGGATAGCATGGCTTAGATACAGTATCTAATTGTATGTGGGGCCCTGCTGTGTCACTTTTTTACACTGTATTTCTCTGGTATAGCAGGGCTTACATACAGTATCTAATTGCATGTGGGGTTCTGTGTTGGCACTTTTTTACACTGTATTTACCTGGGATAGCAAGCCTTAGATACATTATCTAATTGTATGTGGGGCCCTGCTCTGGCACTTTTTTACACTGTATTTACCTGGGATAGCAGGCCTTAAATGCAGTATCTAATTGTATGTGGGGCCCTGCTTTGGCACTTTTTGACACTGTATTTACCTGGGATAGCAGGCCTTAGATACAGTATCTAATTGATGTGGGGCCCTGTTCTGGCACTTTTTTACACTGTATTTACCTGGGATAGCAAGCCTTAGATACAGTATCTAATTGTACATGGGCCCTGCTTTGGCACTTTTTTTCACTGTATTTACCTGGGATAGCAGGGCTTAGATACAGTATCTAATTGTATGTGGGGCCCTGCTTTGGCACTTTTTTACACTGTATTTATCTGGGGTAGCAGACCTTAGATACTGTGTCTAATTGTACGTGGGGCCCTGCTCTGGCACTTTTTGACACTGTATTTACCTAGGATAGCAGACCTTAGATTCAGTATTTAATTGAATGTGGGGCCCTGCTTTGGCACTTTTTTACAGTGTATTTACCTGGGATAGCAGGCCTTAGATACAGTATCTAATTGTAAGTGGGGCCCTGCTCTGGCACTTTTTTTGACTGTATTTACCTGGGATAGCAGGCCATAAATGCAGTATCTAATTGTATGTGGGGCCCTGCTCTGGCACTTTTTTACACTGTATTTACCTGGGATAGCAGGCGTTAGGTGCAGTATCTAATTGTATGTTGGGCCCTGCTTTTGCACTTTTTTACACTGTATTTCCCTCGGATAGCAGGACATAGATGCAGTATCTAATTGTGTGTGGGGCAGTGCTTTGGCACTTTTTTGCACTATATTTCCCTGGGATAGCAAGCCTTAGATACAGTATCTAATTGAATGTGGGGCCCGGCTCTGGCACTTTTTTACACTGTACTTACCTGGGATAGCAGTGCTTAGATACAGTATCTAATTAAATGTGGGGTTCTGCTCTTGTGCTTTTTTACACTGTATTTACCTGGGATAGCAGGACTTAGATACAGTGTCTAATTGAATGTGGGGCCCTGCTCTGGCACTTTTTTACACTTTATTTACCTGGCATAGAAGGGCTAAGATACAGTATCTAATTGTATGAGGGGCCCTGCTCTGACACTTTTCTACACTGTATTTACCTGGGATAGCAGGCCTTAAATACAGTATCTAATTGTACGTGGGGACCTGCTTTGGCACTTTTTTACACTCTATTTACCTGGGATAGCAAGCCTTAGATACAGTATCTAATTGTACGTGGGGCTCTGCTCTGGCACTTTTTTACGCTATATTTACCTGGGATAGCAGGCCTTAGATACAGTATTTAATTGAATGTGGGGCCCTGCTTTGTCACTTTTTTACACTGTATTTACCTGGGATATCAGGCCTTAGATACAGTATCTAATTGTATGTGGGGCCCAGCTCTGGCAATTTTATACACTGTATTTACCTGGGATAGCAGGCCTTACATACAGTATCTAATTGTAGGTAGGGGCCTGCCTCTGACAATTTTTACACTGTATTTTACTTGGGGAGAACTAGCCTTAGATGCAGTATCTAATTGTATGTGGGCCTTTCTTTTAATTTTTACACTGTATTTACCTGAGATAGCAGGCCTTAGAAGCAGTATCTAATTGTATGTGGGGTCCTGCTCTGGAACTTTTTTACACTGTTTTTACCTGGGACAGCAGGCCTAAGATGCCGTATCTAATTGTTTGTGGGTCCATTCTTTTGCACTTTTTTACACTGTATTTACCTGGGATAGCAGGGCTTAGATACAGTATTTAATTGAATGTGGGGCCCTGCACTGGCATTTTTTTACACTGTATTTACCTGGGATAGCAGAGCTTAGATACAGTATCTAATTGAATGTGGGGCCCTGCTCTGGCACTTTTTTTCACTGTTTTTCCCTGGGATAGCATGGCTTAGATACAGTATCTAATTGTATGTGGGGTTCTGCGTTGGCACTTTTTTACACTGTATTTACCTGGGATAGCAAGCCTTAGATACATTATCTAATTGTATGTGGGGCCCTGCTCTGGCACTTTTTTACACCGTATTTACCTGGGATAGCAGGCCTTAGACGCAGTATCTAATTGTATGTGGGGCCCTCCTTTGGCACTTTTTTACACTGTATTTACCTGGGATAGCAGGCCTATGATGCAGTATCTAATTGTATGTGAGGCCCTGCTTTGGCTCTTTTTTTTACACTGTATTTACCTGGGATATCAGGGCTCAGATACAGTATGTAATTGTATGTGGGGCCCTGCTTTGGCACTTTTTTACACTGTATTTACCTGGGATAGCAGGCCTTAGATGCAGTATCTAATTGTATGTGGGGCCCTGCTTTGCACTTTTTTACACTGTATTTACCTGGGATAGCATGGTTTAGATACAGTATCTAATTCAATGTGGGGCCCTGCTCTGGCAATTTTTTACACTGTATTTACCTGGGATAGCAGGCCTTAGATGCAGTATCTAATTGTATGTGGGGCCCTGCTCTTACACTTTTTTACAATGTATTTACCTGGGATAGCAGGCCTAAGATGCAGTATCTAATTGTATGTGGGGCCCTGCTTTGCACTTTTTTACACTGTATTTACCTGGGATAGCATGGTTTAGATACAGTATCTAATTGAATGTGGGGCCTCTGTTCTGCAATTTTTACACTGTATTTACCTGGGATAGCAAGCCTTAGATACAGTATCTAATTGTACATGGGGCCCTGCTTTGGCACTTTTTTTCACTGTATTTACCTGGGATAGCAGGGCTTAGATACAGTATCTAATTGTATGTGGGGCCCTGCTTTGGCACTTTTTTACACTGTATTTACCTGGGGTAGCATGGTTTAGATCCAGTATCTAATTGTATGTGGGGCCCTGCTCTGGCACTTTTTTACACAGTATTTTCCTGGGATAGCAGGCCTTAGATGCAGTATCTAATTGTATGGGGGGCCCTGCTCTTACACTTTTTTTACAATGTATTTACCTGGGATTGCAGGCCTATGATGCAGTATCTAATTGTATGTGGTGCCTTGCTTTGGCTCTTTTTTACACTGTATTTCCCTGGGATAGCAGGCCTAAGATACAGTATCTAATTGTATTTGGAGCCCTGGTTTGGCACTTTTTTTAATTCAGAACCTGTGGGTAAACAGTCTGAACTCTGAAGCTGCTGTTATCAATTTAATTTACAGGAGAAAAAAAAACCTTCAAATTCACTGCAGGTCATGGGGTTGGGGAGGTAGCATGCATCCTGAACTTTCTGAAAAAAATGGATACACTACAGATCAACCACGAGCAGCATTTATTTTTGTTACTACATAACACAGATAATAAAATAAGATATGCTTTAAACAAACTGTCTGACAACGTTGTGTGCAATAAAGCAAACATGGTACCTGATACACCTTGAATGATTCTGTGGGAAGGTAAATAGTCTGGCAGAAATTGCAGACAGCAGTTATTTATCCAGAGAAGCCGACCGACAGGACACGACAACCCAGTCTGTCCTACTAGTTGTGATGAATGATGCATATGCGTTGATTTGGGAACACACCTAGTCTACAGCTCACCTCACACACACACACTGGCTGGCACTGCTCACTCAAAAAGATGAAGAACAGTTCTGTTTACTTATTAAAGTAAAGTGGGTCTGATGCTGACTGTACGAGTCTCAGTGACCTCTCGACTTTCTTTCAAACTTCTCCCCCGAGCAGACCAGCCATGAGTACTGGGCTGGCGGCACTGTCTGCACTCACTGTCTGGCAAGGAAGGTCCCTCTCAGTCTTTGCTCTCCAGCCTACCTGACTCTTCCACCGCTCAGTCAGGTCAGGAGAGGACCGAGGATTTGAATTTCTTTCACTTCAGTCCACAATACAGTTAGATGGGCTAAAATTAAGTAGCTGTAGCTGGCTGGTTTAGCTTCTTCAGACTAGTACTACCGCTCTGCATCTGCTGCTTGCTTCTGACTCCCGAATCTCCTACGCAGTCACACTTGTCTTGTCTCTGCGATGATGACTCTCCCAGACAGAGACCCAGTGGACTTGAAGACACAGCGGCTTGTGGCTTGCGGCGCTCTGTCTCTCTCTCTCTCTTCCTCCCAATTCCAGCTGGCAAGAGTGGCGGTTGATACAGTTCTCCTTCTATCTTCCAAGTACTTTGCTGTACTTGTACTGGGGTCATTTAAACTTGCCGCCCCTCTTACTTGAAATGGCAGCCAATGGGAGGATGCACAGCACAGTATACGCCCACCACGGACCTAATTGAAATCCTAAATCACAAGGTCCGTGGGGCGCTGCTGACTTGCTGAGGATAATAGTTTCATACGGGGGATGAGTAGAGCGAGCGGGCAGGTGGGAGCAAGTACATTGATGTCGGCGTCAGTGGGGGTCAGGTCAGCCATTGCCTAAGGCGGGGGCAGGGGGCGCCAGCAGTCATGTACATTGATGTCACGTCATCCATTGCTTAAGAGGGGGAGGAGGGGCTTGTGATCAGCACAACAGCAGGAGCAATAAACATTTATGTCTGCCACGTCAAAGGGGATGGCAGGGATCCAATTGTTTAAATAACGCTGGCAGGGGGTCCCTTAGTAGAAGTCTGAACTGGAATGTCTTTAGACTTTTGTGTCTTTTTGTTTTGTTTTGCAAGACATACTGGCAGACAACACAAGCAGCCAGCCAGAAAAAACTTTTTTTTTTTGCTGCCTCATTTTGCAGGTGCCCCTAAATGACTGGTGCCCCTAGGCTGCAGCCTACTTAGCCTTTGCACAAAAACCGCCCTGCTGCTTTGGCACTTTTTTACACTGTATTTTCCTGTGATAGCATGGCTTAGATTCAGTATCTAATTGTATGTAGGGCCCTGCTCTGGCACTTTTTTACACTGTATTTACCTGGGATAGCAAGCCTTAGATACATTATCTAATTGTATGTGGGGCCCTGCTCTGGCACTTTTTTACACCGTATTTACATGGGATAGCAGGCCTTAGATGCAGTATCTAATTGTATGTGGGGCCCTGCTTTGGCACTTTTTTACACTGTATTTACCTGGGATAGCAGGCCTTAAATGCAGTATCTAATTGTATGTGGGGCCCTGCTTTGCACTTTTTTACACTGTATTTACCTGGGATAGCATGGTTTAGATACAGTATCTAATTGAATGTGGGGCCCTGTTCTGGCACTTTTTTACACTGTATTTACCTGGGATAGCAAGCCTTAGATACAGTATCTAATTGTACATGGGGCCCTGCTTTGGCACTTTTTTCACTGTATTTACCTGGGATAGCAGGGCTTAGATACAGTATCTATTTGTATGTGGGGCCTGCTTTGGCACTTTTTACACTGTATTTACTGGGGTAGCATGGTTTAGATCCAGTATCTAATTGTATGTGGGGCCCTGCTCTGGCACTTTTTTACACAGTATTTTCCTGGGATAGCAGGCCTTAGATGCAGTATCTAATTGTATGGGGGGCCCTGCTCTTACACTTTTTTTACAATGTATTTACCTGGGATTGCAGCCCTATGATGCAGTATCTAATTGTATGTGGTGCCTTGCTTTGGCACTTTTTTACACTGTATTTCCCTGGGATAGCAGGCCTAAGATACAGTATCTAATTCTATTTGGAGCCCTGGTTTGGCACTTTTTTACACCGAACTTACCTGTGATAGCAGGGCTTAGATACAGTATCTAATTGAATGTGGGGCCCTGCTCTGGCACTTTTTTGCACTCTATTTACCTGGGATAGCATGGCTTAGATATAGTATCTAATTGAATGTGGGGCCCTGCTCTGGCACTTTTTTACACTATATTTACTTGGGATAGCAGGCCTTAGATACAGTATTTAATTGTACGTGGGGCCCTGCTCTGTCACTTTTCTACACTGTATTTGCCTTGGATAGCAGGCCTTAGATACAGTATTTAATTGTATGTGGGGCCCTGCACTGGCACTTTCTACCCTGTATTTACCTGGGATAGCAGGCCTTAGATACAATATTTAATTGTACGTGGGGCCCTGCACTGCACTTTCTACACTGCATCTACCTGGGATAGCAGGCCTTAGATACAATATTTAATTGTCGTGGGGCCCTGCACTGGAACTTGTCTACACTGTATTTACCTGGGATAGTAGGCCTTAGATACAGTATCTAATTGAATGTGGGCCCTGCACTGGCACTTTTTAAACTGTGTTTCCTGGGATAGCAGGCCTTAGATACAGTATCTAATTGTATGTATTGTCCTACGTTGGCCCTTTTTTACACTGTATTTTCCTGGGATAGCAGGGCTCTATACAGTATCTTATTGTATGTGTTGCCCTACTTGCACTTTTTATGCTGTATTTACCTGGGATAGCATGGCTTAGATACAGTATCTAATTGTATGTGTGGCCTTCTTTGGCCCTTTTTTACACTGTATTTACCTGGTATAGCAGGGCTTAGATACAGTATCTCATTGTATGTGGTTCCCTGCTTTGGCACTTATTTGCACTGTATTTCCCTGGGATAGCAGAGCTTAGATACAGTATCTAATTGTATGTGGGCCGTGCTTTGCACTTTTTTCACTATATTTACCTCGGATGGCAGGGCTGAGATACAGTATCTTACTGTATGTGCGGCCCTACTTTGGCACTTTTGGTTACGCTGTATTTAACTGGGATAGCATGGCTTAGGTACAGTATCTAATTGTATGTGGGGAACTTCTTTGGCACTTTTTTGCACTGTATTTTCCTGGGATAGCAGGGCTATGATATATTATCTAATTGTATGTTAGGCCCTGCTTTGCAGGGCTGTGTTTACATAGATAGCGCCCATAGGGTTGAAACTTTACCCCCCCCCGCTCCACTGACCCTTGCACCCAGTGTGCACCGGTGTATCCCCCAACACACACACACACACCCTCCCTTGCATGTCCTGCTGAGTTACATCCACACCAGAGTCCCTTCTTGGTCCCACTCATACCTTTTGAAAGCTTAACTTGTATAAAACATTTCCAGAAAATGAACATTTTTACTGTCAAAATGTTAAAATTCCTTTTAATAAACTGTTTACACTTATTTAGAGGTGGGAATAAAACAGTCTATCAGCACACAAGCAAGCACAAACATTCGCTTGTATATGCCTTTAATCTGAACAAGGTCAAACAATGTGCATTCTTATTCAGAGTCTCCCCAGTTAGAAAAAAAGTAATGCACTAAACAGAACAATAGTCACTTTTACCTAAATGGTCTGAGTTCAGTCACTGCAAGTCATTCAGGGTAACATTTTAAGGCTAAACTAAAGTTAGTGTCATAACGGTCAAGCTGCAAGAATAAATGCACTGCCCAAAACTCCCGTTTAACTTTTTTAGGAGTTAGACGGAAAAAATATCTGCATGTCATGGGAGGGGGTAGCATTTTAAAATGGAGGCTAGTGGTTAATCTTTTTTTCATCCAAGTGGACCGAAGGTCAGGGGGCAGCATTTTTGTTACTAAGTGTGGTGATAACATTATTTAAGAATAAATGCTACTGCAGTGCCAGTCAATGTTACTGTCTGATAATTCAGAACCTGTGGGTAAACAGTCTGAACTCTGAAGCTGCTGTTATCAATTTAATTTACAGGAAAAAAAAACCTTCAAATTCACTGCAGGTCATGGGGTTGGGGAGGTAGCATGCATCCTGAACTTTCTGAAAAAAATGGATACACTACAGATCAACCACGAGCAGCATTTATTTTTGTTACTACATAACACAGATAATAAAATAAGATATGCTTTAAACAAACTGTCTGACAACGTTGTGTGCAATAAAGCAAACATGGTACCTGATACACCTTGAATGATTCTGTGGGAAGGTAAATAGTCTGGCAGAAGTTGCAGACAGCAGTTATTTATCCAGAGAAGCCGACCGACAGGACACGACAACCCAGTCTGTCCTACTAGTTGTGATGAATGATGCATATGCGTTGATTTGGAACACACCTAGTCTACAGCTCACCTCACACACACACACTGGCTGGCACTGCTCACTCAAAAAGATGAAGAACAGTTCTGTTTACTTATTAAAGTAAAGTGGTCTGATGCTGACTGTCGAGTCTCAGTGACCTCTCGACTTTCTTTCAAACTTCTCCCGAGCAGACCAGCCATGAGTACTGGGCTGGCGGCACTGTCTGCACTCACTGTCTGGCAAGGAAGGTCCCTCTCAGTCTTTGCTCTCCAGCCTACCTGACTCTTCCACCGCTCAGTCAGGTCAGGAGAGGACGGAGGATTTGAATTTCTTTCACTTCAGTCCACAATACAGTTAGATGGGCTAAAATTAAGTAGCTGTAGCTGGCTGGTTTAGCTTCTTCAGACTAGTACTACCGCTCTGCATCTGCTGCTTGCTTCTGACTCCCGAATCTCCTACGCAGTCACACTTGTCTTGTCTCTGCGATGATGACTCTCCCAGACAGAGACCCAGTGGACTTGAAGACACAGCGGCTTGTGGCTTGCGGCGCTCTGTCTCTCTCTCTCTCTTCCTCCCAATTCCAGCTGGCAAGAGTGGCGGTTGATACAGTTCTCCTTCTATCTTCCAAGTACTTTGCTGTACTTGTACTGGGGTCATTTAAACTTGCCGCCCCTCTTACTTGAAATGGCAGCCAATGGGAGGATGCACAGCACAGTATACGCCCACCACGGACCTAATTGAAATCCTAAAATCACAAGGTCCGTGGGGCGCTGCTGACTTGCTGAGGATAATAGTTTCATCAGGGGATGAGTAGACGGCGGGCAGGTGGGAGCAAGTACATTGATGTCGGGCGTCAGTGGGGGTCAGGTCAGCCATTGCCTAGCGGGGGCAGGGGCGCCAGCAGTCATGTACATTGATGTCACGTCATCCATTGCTTAAGAGGGGAGGAGGGCTGTGATCAGCACAACAGCAGGAGCAATAAACATTTATGTCTGCCACGTCAAAGGGATGGCAGGGATCAATTGTTTAAATAGCGGCTGGCAGGGGTCCCTTAGTAGAAGTCTGAACTGGAATGTCTTTAGACTTTTGTGTCTTTTGTTTGTTTTTGCAAGACATACTGGCAGACAACACAAGCAGCCAGCCCAGAAAAAACTTTTTTTGCTGCCTCATTTTGCAGGTGCCCCTAAATGACTGGTGCCCCTAGGCTGCAGCCTACTTAGCCTTTGCACAAAAACCGCCCTGCTGCTTTGGCACTTTTTTTTACACTGTATTTCCCTGGGATAGCAGGCCTTAGATTCAATATTTAATTGTATGTGGGGCCCTGCTCTGGCACTTTTTTACACTGTATTTCCCTGGGATAGCATGGCTTAGATACAGTATCTAATTGTACGTGGGGCCCTGCTCTGTCACTTTTTTACACTGTATTTCTCTGGGATAGCAGGGCTTAGATACAGTATCTAATTGTATGTGGGGTCCTGCGTTGGCACTTTTTTACACTGTATTTACCTGGGATAGCAAGCCTTAGATACATTATCTAATTGTATGTGGGGCCCTGCTCTGGCACTTTTTTACACTGTATTTACCTGGGATAGCAGGCCTTAGATGCAGTATCTAATTGTATGTGGGGCCCTGCTTTGGCACTTTTTTACACTGTATTTACCTGGGATAGCAGGCCTTAGATGTAGTATCTAATTGTATGTGGGGCCCTGCTTTGTCAGTTTTTTACTCTGTATTTACCTGGGATAGCAGGGCTTAGATACAGTATCTAATTTTATGTGGGGCCCTGCTTTGGCACTTTTTTACACTCTATTTACCTTGGATAGCATGGTTTAGATACAGTATCTAATTTTATGTGGGGCCCTGCTTTGGCACTTTTTTACACTGTATTCACCTATGGCAGGCCTTAGATACAGTATCTAATTGTATGTGTTGCCCTGCTTTTACACTGTATTTTCCAAGGATAGCTCGTCTTAGATGAAAAAATTACTCACCTTAGTAATTATGTTTCTTCTAATGGAGTCTTGCTGTATCCTGACTATTGCTGTTATCCCCAGCACTCAAACTGCCCTGGAGAGTTGAGGGTTAATTTTTATGCAGAGAATAGAATTTTGAGCTCGAGCTCGGTTCAAGCCTCTGTCTGCTGCACCTTGAAGTGCAACTTTCTGATTCTTACCAGCTAATACTAACTAACTACTATGTGGAAATTGTAAAATTTTTACTAGCCAAATGTCCCCAAAAGACTCAAGTCAAGAAATCAAAAATCAAAAACCAGGTAGTGAACAACTTAAGACTGTTAAATTAATAATATAAACCACTTCTCCTTCTCTAAAAGGAGGGAGTACCCAAATGTATCCCTGGGGTGCAACACTGCACCAGCCAGACCACTTCCCAAATACAGGTTCTGAGAGGGGAGATAGGGAGGGAGGTCAGAATACAGCAAGACTCCATTAGAAGAAACAGAATTACTAAGGTGAGTAATTTTTTCTTCAAACAACATGAAGTCTTGCTGTATTCTGACTTATTGCAGACTACTAAGCAGTATCTCCATGGAGGAGGGAATCAAACCTACCTTGGGAATAGGCTCTGCAGTACTGCTGTACCAAACCTAGCATTGCTCCTAGCCTGGATGTCCAGGGAGTAATGCTTGGTACATGAATGGACTGTTTTCCATGTGGCTGCTTTACATATCTCTAGCAAAGGAATATCCCTGGCTACAGCCAGGGAAGCAGCTGTATCTCTAGTCGAATGTGCCCTCAGGCCTGAGGGAGGCATTTTGCCCTGCTTCTCATAGCAGAATTGAATACAAGAGACAATCCACCTGGCAATAGTTCTCTTAGTGGCAGGTTTACCCTTACCCACTTCCCCATAAGTGAGAAAAAACTGAAGGGAGTCAAACCTGTGAGCCTTAGTACGCTCGATGTAATAACTAAGGGCTCTAGTAACATCCAAACCATGTAAACTTCTTTCTCCTGAAGAAGAATGATCAGTGAAGAACACAGGGAGAGACATAGATTGGTTCAGATGAAAATCTGAAACCACTTTAGGTAAAAAAACTCTTATTAGTTCTAAGGACCACCTTATCTCTATGGAATGAGATAAAATCAGGCTCCACTGACAGACCTTGCTATTCACTGATACACCTGGCAGAGGTAATAGCTACCAGGAACACAGTTTTTCAAGTCAAGTACTTAAGCTCTGCTGAAGACAAAGGCTCAAAAGGGAGTTGCATAAGCTGAGCAATGTAAACAGTAAGATCCCAAGCAGTGGTAGGATCCCTAAAGGGGAGATTGGTATGAAGCAATCCCTTGAAAAATTTACAGAATACAGGGTGAGATGACAGTGAGGAAGGCTTTCCTGCTGACAGAAAAACAGAAACAGCTGACAAATGTACTTTTAGAGTAGCTGGTCTAAGGCCTTGGCCATTAAGATGAACCATATAATCCAGAACTGTAAACAATTCAGCAGTGTCTGGGGATATATGCTTCTTGGAACACCACATACTGAATCTTTTCCATTTGGAGCTGTAAGTTTTTCTTGTGGCTGGCTTTTGAGAGGCTTTGAGAATATCCAGAACCCCCTTGGGACAGATGCAAATCTGCATAATCTAACTCTTCAAGAGCCATGCCTTGAGATTGAGAGACCGAAGATTAGGGTACCAAATCCTCCTTTGAGAGGAGGTTAACAGGTTGTAATTCCTGGGAAGAGACAGGGGAAGATGGACTGCTAGGGACAGCAACAGGGGGTACCAAGGCTGCCTGGCCCAGTCTGGAGTATTCAGAATAACTTTGCAAGGTTGTGACCTTACCATGACCAGAACCTTGAACAGTAGAGGAAAGGGAGGGAAGGTATATAGAAATTTCCCTTCCCAGTTCAAAATCAGAGCACCCAGAGGGACTGAGCCTAAGACTGGGGGTTTGCAACAAAACAGAGGAAGTTGGTGATTGTCTAGGGCTGCAAAGAGATCTGTCTCTGGAGTGCCCCACCTTGAATCACTTTCAACACCAGAGGGTCCAGGGACCATTCGTGATGACTCTGGGAGACCCTGCTCAATGCATCTGCTAGCACATTGTCCTTCCTTGGAAGGTGGACTGCTATCAGAGAGATCTGCAGAGAATAAGCTAGGGACCACAATTTCATGGCTTCCGTGCACAAGGCCATGGACCGAGTGCCTTCATGCTTGTTGATGTACCACATGGTGGTGGTGTTGTCTGTCCTGACCTGAACCACCTTGTTCTGCACTGACTGAGATAAAACTTGCAGGGCCAGAAAGACCGCCCTGAGTTTCAAGAGATTAATATGAAGAAGGGAAACCTGAGGGGACCACAGTCCCTGGGCTGTGAGAGCCCCCAGATGGGCTCCCCACCCCAATAGAGAAGCATCTGTGGTTAGGACCACAGAGTGAGACTGAGTGACGAATGGGAATCCTTGACTGAGGTTGCCTTGATCCTGCCACCATTGGAGAGCCCGAATCAGAGTCTGGGTCACTGGAACTAGTTTGGTTAGAGAATCTTTCTTCTGAGACCAAAAGGCCCTCAGGTGAAACTGAATGTCCCTCATCTGAAATCTGGCCCTTGGACCACTGCTATAGAAGCTGCATGTGGCCCAGAAGTTGAAGGAAGTGCCTTGATGGCCCGAGACACCAGAAGGTGGAATGAAGAAGCCAGCTCTGCAATAGCCCTTGCCCTTTCCAGGGGAAGAAAAGCTATTGCTTTGACTGTATCCAATTCTACTCCTATGAAGGTGAGGAGCTGTACCGGCTCAAGAACTGTCTTGGGAAGATTGAGAAGGAATCCTAGGGAAGTGAGCACTTGCTGAGTCACTTGACGATCCGACTTGACTTGGTCTGGGGACTGACCCACAATGAGCCAGTCGTCCATGTATGGAAATATGGAAATATTTTTCCTTCTTTAAAAGGCCACTACTACTGCAAGGCATTTTGTGAATACCCTTGGAGCTGATGTCAGGCTAAAGGGCATAGCTTTGAAATGATAATGACATGAAGGCAATTCAAACCTGAGGTACTTTTTGAGGGAGCACCTGATGGGAATATGAAAGTAGGCATCTTTTAAGTCCAGGGAGGCTAGCCAGTCCCCTGGCCTTAGAGAGGGAAGGATTATTCCCAGAGTCACCATTTTGAATTTTGGTTCTAAAAGATGTTTGTTCAGGTATCTTAAGTCTAGGATGGGTCGCCACTCCCCTATCTTTTTTGGGGTAAGGAGGTACCTGGAGTACAGACCTTTGCCCCTGTGCACTGTAGGAACTCTCTCTAACATAGAAACATAGATTTTGACAACAGATAAGGAAAACTTGGCCCACCCAGTCTGCCCATTTCCCTACCTACTGGATAAGCTGCAGATTCTAGTTAACCAACAGCCTATTTCCTGCAACCCCCCACTATAATTGCCTTATGTCTGTCCCATGCATGTTTGAATTCCTCTACTGTTTTAGACCCCACAACCTCTCCAGGAAGGCGGTTCCATGCATCCACCACTCTCTCCATGAAAAAGAATTTCCTCACATTACCCCTGAGCCGTCCCACCTCTAACTTTAAATTGTGCCCCCTTGTTCTTACACATCTCTTTTTCTGAAAGATGCTACCCTCCTGGACTTTGTTGATTCCCTTGAGGTACTTAAAAGTTTCTATCATGTCACCCCTGTCCCTCCTTTCATCAAGGGTATACATATTAAGCTCTCTCAGTCTCTCTTCATATGGTTTCTGATGTAGACCCTGCACCATTTTAGTTGCCCTCCTCTGAACTGCTTCCATCCTGTCTATGTCCTTGCATAGATGAGGTCTCCAAAACTGCATGCAGTACTCCAGATGGGGTCTCACCAACTGTCTGTATACAGGGACAACCACTTCCCTTTTTCTACTTGTGATGCCCCTCCCTATGCATCCCAGTATCCCCCTGGCTTTCCCTACTGACTTCTCACATTGCATACCCAGCTTTAGGTCATCTGATATGACTACACCCAGATCCCTTTCCATTATTGCTGTTGTTAGTACCTCCCCTGCTATTGTGTACTCTTCTCCTGGATTTTTATTTCCCAGGTGCATTACTATGCACTTCTTTGCATTGAATCTAAGTTGCCATATGTCTGACCATTCCTCCAACCTTGCCAAGTCCCTTCTCATCCTTTCTACACCCCCTTGTGTATCAACTCTGTTACGGATCTTTGTGTCATCCACAAAGAGGCATACCTTTTCTTCCAGACCCTCTGCAATGTCACCTATAAAGACGTTAAAGAGGACTGGACCCAGTACTGAGCCCTGAGGTACTCCACTAGTAACCCCCCTTCTTCAGAATGTGTTCCATTCACTATTACCTTCTGTGTCCTGTTGTGCAGCCAGTTTTCTACCCAGGCTACCACCCTGGGACCCACTCCCATGCTGGCTAACTTGATTATTAATCTTTTGTGCCTTTAGAGCCAGTAGAGATGAAACCTCTGCCTCTAGGGCAATGGTTTCGGAGATGCTTGCAGGTGGAAAAGATCTGGCCCCAGCTTTGGAAATTTCTCGAAGCTGAGAACCTGCCCCTGGCTTACCACCTCCAGGACCCACTTGTCTGAGGAAACAGACATCCAGTCCTGGATGAAGTAAGCCAGCCTGCCTCCTGCAGGAATGGGGGAGTCAGCCTGGGTTGACACATCAGGGTGTCTGCTTGGCAGGAGCCTTAGGTTGAGGGATGGATGCAGATCTGCGCATCCCTCTTCTGCCTCTCCCTCTGAAGAACCCCCTCTGAGGAAAGGGAGAAGAGGCCTGTGCTTGGTAGAAAGGCCTATGAAAAAGCCTGCCCCTGCACCTAGCTTGCTGCCTTTGAGGAGTTGCCTGCCTTTCCTTGGCCCGTGCACTCCTATAAGTGGTCCTGTACTCGTCCATCTTTTTTATGTAATTCTCTGTCTGCTCCCCAAACAGAGAATTACCCACCACAGGGAAATCCATGGCCTTAGCCTGGGTGTCCTGTGAGAGGCTAGTACATCTGAGCCAAGCCATTCTCCGAAGAGCCACAGATGTAGCCATGACTCTAGATAACACATCACTGGAGTCCACAGCAGCATGGAATTGTACCTTAGATGCCTCAATCCCATCCACAGCCACCTCCTCCAGCTCCAAGGCTAGCTGGGGGGAGACCTGCTTAGCCAGTGCCAGTACAGTGTCCCACCTGGACTTCTGGTACCTGGCTGCATAGGCCATATAATTAGCCTGCCTGAGTCCCAAGGTAGATGCCATGTACTGTTTCTTTGCCATGGCATCCAGCTTCCTAGAATCTTTATCTGAGGGGTGTGAAGCCAAGGGTATATTAGCCTTAACACAGGCTGCAGCCTGCACAACCCCCAACATGGCTGCATTGTTGATACAAGTACTCTGTACCTGAACCTGATAAGGTGTACCTTTTGTCCATCCTTCTGTCGACAGGAGGTACAGAATTTGGAGTTTTTAAAATCGTTTGTATCTGTTTCCCAAAAGACTTATAAAGGGGAGTAGACAGTCTCATGGACTCTGGGATGTCCATCATCTCCACATAATCAGGTTACTCTTGTTCCTCTACAGCTTCTTCCACAGGGAGCTGGAGGGTTTCTGCCGCTTTCCTATAAAACATGTAGTGGGGGCTGGCCCAATGGCACTGAGGGTTGAGGTGCTGGACGCCACACCTCCCGCTTTGCCGGTGACCCAGGTTCGGGAAGAGACTCGGGTGGCCGGGGGTCGGCAGGGGAGAGGGAGGATTGAGCGTCCCAATGGATGCTCTCCTCCCTCAGGGGTGGGACCCAAGAACACACTCACGTTCTGCATCCCTTTCATAGCTGGTGGAAGCACTGACAATCGAAGGGGATGGAGGCGGCTCCGTTCGTCGGAGCCGGGGAGGGAGGACGTCGACGGCGCATGAGAGGTCTGGCATGCGTCAGCACGCCACCACTCGGGACTTACGTCCTAGCACTCGACATCCCTGAGGGTAAGGGGGAAACCAGGGAGAAAATGGAAAAACACCTCCCGGAGGCCTAGATGATAGCCTCTCGGTATCATCCAGACCACCAAAAGAGGGACAGACCCCAATGTGCAAGAGGAGGTAAGGAGGCACTCTAGGGGCAGATCCCACCGATGGTGGAATGGGGGTTGAGAGGAAGGAAGGAGAGGACTCCGGGAGCAGGGAAGGAGTAAAAAAAAAAAACATGTAGTGGGAAGGGGACTCAGAAAGCCTAGGAGGGGAAGCACCAGAAGACCTGTCTGGGGAGATGTTCGGTTCAATGGGCTCAACCAGACCTCCCTCACCATCATCATCGTTATCATCATCATCATAATCTTCATCCCCTTCCAAATCCGGTTCATAGAAATCTTCTGAGGCATAATCTTGAACCGGAGAAACCGACCGAACTGAATGCCTGCCAGAAGGCGTCAGATCAGATGGAACCAGATGAAGCAATTCTACAATCCTTATTGCACTGGCAATCTCTTCAGCTGTCGGAAAATGGGTCTCTGGATCTGAACCAGCCGATTTTTCTTTTCTTTTTCTTTTTGTAAGAACCGATCCCTCAGGATCGGCTCTCCTCTTGCCCAAAGAAGTATCGCCCTGGTCAGAGGGCACTTCCTCAGATTCAGTCAGAACCGAACCGGGCTGGCCATCTGGGTCAGCGGACTTCACGGCTTCCTTATCCCTGAGCCTACCTAATCTTTTTTCCAGGGTAGACTTAGGGAAATTTTTACAGATTTGGCAGTCTGAATCGAGGTGGTCAAACCCCAGACAATAAACACAGGTGGTGTGGGGATCAGCCTTTGCAAAGATCTCCCCACACACACTGCAATGTTGAAACCAGTGGACCCGGTTTTTCTTTTGGGTTTCTCAGACGAGCCATCCTAACCACAAACTTACCCTTTTTATGGCAAACAACCAGCAAGACTCCTTATCGGTTTCTAACCGTGTCACGGATATTGGAAAAAAACACAAGAAAATGCAGTTTTTTTAAAACCGATAAGGACCGGTAACCACACTCTAAGTTTAAAAACAAAGACAGAATATATAAATCACTAAACGTCCGGTTCAGCTGAACCGGTCGAAAAATACATTTTTGCAATTTCCACAAATTTACTACGTCTAGTTCACTACCTAGTACTTACTGTACCACAGACAGAGATCTGAACTGAAACTTATGAAAAATAATCAGTAAAACCAAGGACTTTAACTGACTTTCGAACCGTGAGCAAGGAGAAATCTCTGGAGCGGCCGTTCAGTTAGGCAGAGTAAAGAATCTGACAGTTGCACTTCAAAGTGCAGCAGACAGAGGTTTGAACCGAGCTCGAGCTCAACATTTTATGCTCTGCATAGAAATTAACCCTCTACTCTCCGGGGCAGTTTGAGTGATGGGGCTAACTGCAATAGTCAGAATACAGCAAGACTTCATGTTGTTTGAAACAGTATTTAATTTTATTTTGGGTCCTCCTTTGGCACTTTTTTTACACTGTATTTACCTGGAATAACAGAGCTTAGACACAGTAAGTAATTGTATGTGGGGCCCTGCTTTGGCACTTTTTTACACTATTTACCTGGGATAGCAAGCCTTAGATACAGTAAGTAATTGTATGTGGGACCCTGCTTTGGCACTTTTTTGCACTGTATTTACCTGGGATAGCAGCACTTAAATATAATATCTAATTGTATGTGGGGCCCTGCTCTGGCACTTTTTTACACTGTATTTACCTGGGATAGCAGGGCTTAAATATAACATCTAATTGCATGTGGGGCCCTGCTCTGGCACTTTTTTACACTGTATTTACCTGGGATAGCAGGGCTTAGATACAGTATGTAATTGTATGTGGGGCCCTGCTTTGGCACTTTTTTACACTGTATTTACCTGGGATAGCAGGGTTTAGATACAGTATCTAATTGTATGTGGGGCTCTGCTTTGGCACTTTTTTACACTGTATTTACCTGGGATAGCAGGGCTTAGATACAGTATCTAATTGTATGTGGGGCCCTGCTTTGGCACTTTTTTGTACTGTATTTACCTGGGATAGCCGGGCTTAGATACAGTATGTGATTGTATGTGGGGCCCTACTTTGGCACTTTTTTACACTGTATTTACCTGGGATAGCAAGCCTTAGATACAGTATTTAATTGTATGTGGGACCCTGCTTTGGCACTTTTTTACACTGTATTTACCTGGGATAGCAGGGCTTAGATACAGTATCTAATTGTATGTGGGGCTCTGCTTTGGCACTTTTTTACACTGTATTTACCTGAGATAGCAGGGCTTAGATACAGTATGTAATTGTATGTGGGGCCCTGCTTTGGCACTTTTTTGCACTGTATTTACCTGAGATAGCAGGGTTTAGATACAGTATGTAATTGTATGTGGGGCTCTGCTTTGGCACTTTTTTGCACTGTATTTACCTTTGATAACATGGCTTAGGTACAGTTTCTAAATTTCAGTGGTGTTCTGCTTATACCCTGTTTTACAGTGTATTTGCCCAGATTAGCACAGCAAAGGTGCAATTCCTCATGTTCGATGGGGTCCTGTTCTTACTCATTTTTTAAGAATCTACCCAAGATGGCACAGTTGAGACAGTTCCTTATGTCAATGGGGTTAAGTGCTTTTCCCAGGATAGAGCAGCATGGATGCATATTGCCCTTTTACCTTATGTTTACACATGGTGGACCAGATGAGATGCAGTCTCATTTGCAGTGGGGTCATGCTTTTACACGTTTGCTAATATAGTTACCCAAGATAACCCTGCAGAGAAACAGTACTACACTTTAAATGGTGTCTTGATTTTTTAATTCTTTTATTATTGTATATAATTATCTTACTATAACATGTATTCTGTGCCTTTTAAAATTGTATTTCTTTACAGACTACATCCATCCTCTCTCTTACAACTATAAATTACACAGTACTCCACGGGGGGACCTGCTTGTACACATTTGAACTTTTTATTTACACAGGACGGGGCAAAATGAGATGCAGTATATCATTTGCAATGCGGTCCTGCGCTGACACATTTTTACCCAAAACAGCACAGCTCAGATGCGAGATCTTGTTTTCAGTGGGGTCTTGCTTTTACCCTTTTTACACTTTATTTGCTTAGCATAAGACAGCGGAGATATGGTACCTCATTTTCTTCGCGGTCCTGCTTTAACGCGTTATACACTGTTTTTACATAGAATAGCACAGCAGAGATGCCGAATCACATTTTCAATGAGGCAACTTTTCCACACATTTTCTAATGTATCTCCCAGGATAGCAGGGTGCTGAGACAAGGTCTTCTTTTCCCAGGTTAGTATACATCCCTACTACATAGACAATCAAAATAGACCACATCAGATTCAGCATATGATTATCTGTGGGGTCCTGCTTTGGCATGTTTTTTTACACTGTATTTTCCTGGGATTGCACAGCTTAGATAACATATCTTGATTTCTGTGATGTCCTGCTTTTACCTTTTTTATGTTCGCTTGCGCGCATGCACAAGGAACATTTTGGGAGAGTAGCACACTTTGGAGGTGTGCCTCTCCCTTGCAGTCCAGTGCTCCGTTGAGCAGGCGTGGCAGTCCTGCACCAATGGGTGTGGGAGCTGTGTATGGCAGTGGTGGTCTTTGCTTCAAAGAAAACCACTGCTGTCCTCTGAGCACCACGACCGCCACCCCGCATCACGCGCTCCCCCCGTCACGCCGCCCCCCAAAGCTTTGGTGCCCTTTAGAGCCCACCCCAGCGTGGCAAACATTGTTACCACGGAGGTGCCCAATCCCCATCGGCTCACGGCTCCCCAAGCCATCCTTCTGCCACGCTGAGCCCACCCTAGCATGCAAAGCGTCTCATTTTTTTTTTGCGATAGGGTGCCTAATCCCTCGCCGGCTCCTTGGCCTCCCCAGCCATTCTTCTGCCATGCTGGGAGCCCACCCCAGCATGGCAAATGTCCCATGTAGTCTTTTTTTAAACCCTGTAAAGAAAAACGGTCCCTAGTCTCCCCAGTCCCCCTCCCACAACCCGGGCACTCCACCCACTCGTGCCCAGCCTCCCCATACACCCCTCACCCCATACTTTACCTCCGGAGCTCGTGCGACGATCTTCAGTGGACTGGGAACACGCTGCACTCTTCAAAGCCAACCGCGAACTGAGGAAATGCCGGTAAGCTGCATAATGGGCTAGATAGGGGGGTTTCAACTTTATTGCATATCTCAGGCATTTTTTGGAATTTTTGCACCAAATTTTCAACATGGGGTTTTTGGGACCCCTTCTCATGAAAGATGTCACCTTCATGGCATTATTCAGGCCCGAAGGGTGATTTCGCAGTCACTGCGGAGTCACTGCGTGAAATCATTCTATTCTAATTCTATTCTTTCCTTTGTGCTTTGGCTTTTCTGACTGCCTTCCTCATCTTTAACTTTTCCAGAAGCTTTCCTCTGTTCTCCTCTCTATCTCTCTGTTTCTTTGTATTTTCTGAATGCTGACCTTTTCTCCCTCACCCTCCCTGCCACCACTTTGGAGAACCAGAGTGGGTTTCTCCTCCTCTTTGTTTTACTTATTTGCCTAATGCATGGGCTCGTGGCTTCTGTTATGGCTCCCTTTAGAAGTGCCCATTTTGCATCTCTACATCCCCCTTTCCCACTTTACCTTCTAGGGCTTTCTTCAGACATACCTCTAAGTCTGCAAAATGTGCCATGACACTTGCTCTTGTGTGTCTGTATTCCTCTACTGTCCTCACACCAAACCATATCATATGGTGATTGCTAGTCCCAGGTGACTCCCCACTTCTACATTCCCCACTCTGTCCCTGTTGTTGAGGACCAGGTTCAATATGGCCCCCTCATGGATGTGTTCTACCGCTAACTGTCTGAGTCCTGCCTCCTGAGGGGCTTCTAGGAGGTCTTTGCTCCATGCTGTGGCTGCAGTATGGGTGCTTCAATTGACATCAGGCAAACTGAAGTCCCCCACCAGCAGCATTTCCTTTTTCCTGCCATTTCATGGATGATGTTCACTAGTTCATTATCCAACTCCTCCCCCTGTGCTGATGGTCTGTAGATCACACCTGCTCGAATGGCAGTACCATTTCATGTTCTCAGTGTGACCCACAGTGCCTCCATTTCATACCTTATGCCCTGAACTTCTGTAGCTTTCATATCCTCCCTAACATATGTAGCCACTCCTCCACCTTTTTTTTCCTACCCTGTGTTTACGGAATGCAGCATGCCATAGCATAATTATGTAGCAGTCATGGTTCCTTGTGCACCAAGTCTTGGTAACAGCGACAATATGTTGAGGAAAGATGGGGGTGCAATGAAGGGGCCATTCCTGAGGCAACAAAGACTCGCATGAGAATGATAATCAAAAGATAAAGCTACAAGAGATAGATATAGTTCTCTGGAAAGGTCGGTGAAGCAATGATAATTAAAAAGAAGGCCTTCACCACGTACAAGGAAAAATAAGGGAAGGAAAAATGGAGAGAGGATTAAATGAGAACTAGGCAAATCAAAAGGGTGCTCAGAGAAGCAAAGGCAAACATACAGCAACATACTGCAGAGGCGATCAAGGGAGGGGAACCATTAAATAGTATGTACTCACTGTAATTCTTGATCTTCCAAGGTATCTTCATCATTCATTACTGTTGGGTTATCAGATGAAGGTACCAACCCCACGGGAGCATGTAGCTTTAAGACTATTTAGAGGAGGGGAGCCAATGTCGGAAACAGTGCCACCCTTTGAGGCCGATGTATAATGTGGCACCCATGGGTTGGCCAGTAACCTCTGTCGGCCCCCAACCTCCTCAGTTCTGCTCGCTAGAGAGGAAAATAGAAAAGAACAAGCATTTGTCAATGCCAAATGTTGATTGCATTGGTCCATTGAGCTCACTCACTGCCCCTGTGTCACTCGCTCATTCTGTTTCTCTTGGTGCTGCAGGCTGCTCTTTTGTACTAGGCTCCTGCCTGCATTGGCATGTTTTTCTGCCCACTAAGCAATCTGCAGCTGTCCCGACAGAGCTCTGTTGAGGTGAGTCAGTCCACCTGTCTCGCTCGCTCATGCTGTTTCTCCTGGCACTGCAGGCTGCTCTTTTGTATTGGGCCCCCGCCTCTTTTGGTGGCTTTTTCTGCCCACAAAGAAATCTGCAGCAGTCCTGATACATGTCCATTGAGCTAGCTCACTCCCCCTCTCTCGCTCGTTCCATTTCTGCCAGTGCTGCAGGCTGGCCTTTTGAACTGGGCTCCTGCCTGTGTTGTCACCTTTTTCTGCCCACAAAGCAATCCACAGCAGTCATGATAGAGGTCTGTTGAGCTCGCTCACTCCCCCTCTGTCACTCACTCATTGTGTTTCTCCCAGTGCTGCTGGCTGCCCTTTTGTACTGTGCTTCTGCCTGCGTTGGCACCTTTTTCTGCCCACAAAGAAATCTGCAGCTGTCCTGACAGAGCTCTATTGAGGTCGCTCTCTCTGCCTGTCTCACTCACTCATTCTGTTTCTCTTGGTGCTGCAGGCTGCTCTTTTGTACTGGGCTTCTGCCTGTATTGCACATTTTCTGCCCACAAAGAAATCTGCAGCTGTCCCAACAGAGCTCCGTGAGGTGGGTCACTTCCTTCTCTCACTTGCTCATTCTGTTCCTGCTGGCGCTGCAGGCTGCCCTTTTGTACTGTGCTCCTGCCTCTGTTGGTAGCCTTTTCTGCCCACAAAGAAATCCACAGCAGTCACGAGAGAGCTCTGTTGAGGTTGTTCACTCCACCTGTCTCACTCACTCATTCTGTTTCTCCTGGCACTGCAGGCTGCTGTTTTGTAGTGGTCTCCTGCCTGTCTTGGTGCCTTTTCCTGCCCACAAAGAAATCTGCAGCAGTCCCAGCAGAGCTCCGTTGAGCTCACTCACTCCCCTTCCCTCACTCGCTCATTCTGTGTCTCCAGCTGCTGCTGGCTACCCTTTTGTATTGGGTTCCTGCCTGCATTGCTGGCTTTGTCTGCCCACAAAGACGTGCAGCAGTCCTGACACAGCTCCACTGAGGTCACTAACTCCCCTTATCTCACTCGCCCATTCTGTTTCTGCCAGGACTGCAGGCTGGCCTTTTGTACTGGGCTTCTGCCTGTGTTGCTGCCTTTTCCTGCCCACAAAGAAATCTGCAGTAGTCACGATAGACCTCCATTGAGCTTGCTCACTCCCCCTCTCTCACTCGCTCATTCTGTTTCTCCCAGTGCTGCAGGCTGCCCTTTTGTACTGTTCTGCTTGCGTTGGCACCTTTTCCTGCCACAAAGAAATCCACAGCTATCCTGACAGAACTCCGTTGAGGTCGCTCAGTCCCCCGTCTCACTCACTCATTCTGTTTCTCCTGGTGCTGTAGGCTGCCCTTTTGTGCTGGGCTTCTTCCTCTGTTGGCATTTTTTTCTGGCAACAATGAAATCTGCAGCAGTCCCGACAGAGCTCCATTGGCCTCACTCACTCCCCCTGTCTCACTCGCTGATTCCATTTCTGCCGGCGCTGCAGGCTGCCCTTTTGTACTGGGCTCCTGCCTGCATTGCCGCCCTTTTCTGCCCAAAAAGAAATCTGCAGCAGTCACAATAGAGCTCCACTGAGCACGCTCACTCACTCTCCGGTCTCACTCATTCATTCTGTTTCTCCCACCGCTGTAGGCTGCCCCTTTGTGCTGGGCCCCTGCATGCATTGCTGCCTTTTTCTGCCCACAAAGAAATCTGCAGCAGTCCCAACAGAGCTCCGTTGAGCTCACTCAATCCCCCCTCCCTCACTCGCTAATTCTGTGTCTCCCACTGCTGTACGCTGCCCTTTTGTATTGGGTTTCTGCCTGCGTTGGCAGCTTTTTCTGTAGCAGTCCTGACACAGCTCCATTGAGCTTGCTCACTCCACCTCTCTCACTCGCTCATTCCGTTTCTGCCAGGGCTGCAGGCTGGCCTTTTGTACTGGGCTCCTGCCTGCATTGTCACCTTTTCCTGTCCACAAAGAAATCTGCAGCAGTCTTGATACACCTCCGTTGAGCTTGCTTACTCCCCCTCTCTCACTCAGTCATTCTGTTTCTCCCGGCGCTGTAGGCTGTCCTTTTGTACTGGGCTCCTGCCTGTGTTGGCACCTTTTCCTGCCCACAAAGAAATTCACGGCTGTCCTGACAGAGCTCCGTTGAGGTTGCTCACTCCCTCTGTCTCACTCGATCATTCTGTTTCTCCTGGCGCTGGAGGCCGCCCTTTTGTACTGGGTTCCTGCTTCTGTCTGCATTTTTTTCTGCCCACAAAGAAATCTGCAGCAGTCCCGACACAGCTCCGTTGGCCTCGCTTGCCCCCCCATCTCACTTACTCGTTCCATTTCTGCCAGCGGTGCAGGGTGCCCTTCTGTACTGGGCTCCTGCCTGCATTGCCACCCTTTTCAGCCCACAAAGAAATCTGCAGCACTCACGATAGAGCTCCATTGAGCTCGCTCACTCCCCCTCTCTCACTCGCTCGTTCTGTTTCTCCAACCACTGCGGGCTGCCCTTTTGTACTCAGCCCCTGCATGAATTGCTGCCTTTTCCTGCCCTCAAAGAAATCTGCAGCAGTCCCAAAAGAACTCTGTTGAGCTCACTCACTCCCCCTCCTTCACTGGCTCGTTCTGTGTCTCCCAGCGCTGCTGGCTGCCCTTTTGTACTGGGCTCCTCCTGCGTTGTCGCCTTTTCCTGACCACAAAGAAATCTGCAGCAGTCCCGACAGAGCTCAGTTGAGCTCGGTCACTCCCCCCCCCTTCTCAGTCAGTCAATCCTAATCTGTCCCAAACACTGATTTCTGACAGCGACTGCGGTATTCTGCTCCAGAAGCACGGAAACACATTTTAGCCAAGATGTGAAAAATGACAGCAATACCTTTCATAAGGAGGTGTGAATAAATGCCAGTGTTGAAAAACTAATTTGCAAACTTACAAGGGTGCATGGAACCTGCACAACACACGCTCGTAACACAGTCATTTTATGGAGTTTCTTCACAAAATTTCAAACATAGGCATTTTAGGACCTCTGCTCATGAACAGTGTCAGTGTGATTTTCTTAATTTGTCCCGGACACTGATTTCCCACAGTGACCGCGTTATAGTGCGCCGGAGGAGTGAAAACACATTTCAGCCAGGATGTGAAAAATGACAGCTGCACTGTTCATAAGGAGGTGTGGCAAAATGGTAATGCTGAAAATCTGGAAAGAAAATATTGCAAAGTTGCGAAGCTATGAGTGTGCGTGGAAACTGCGCAATGCACATTTGTAACACACTCATTTTATGGACTTTTGTCACCAAATTTTCAACATAGGTATTTTACGACCTCTGCTAATGAACAGTGTCACTGTCATTTTCATAATTGGTCCCAAATATGGATTTCCCACAGTGACCACGCTATTCTGCGCCGGAACTGTGAAAACACATTTCAGCCAGGATGTGAAAAATGACAGCTGTACTGTTCATAAAGAGGTGCAGAAGAATGGTAATGTTGAAAATCTGGAGTGAAAATATTGATTCATGAAGTTACGAGCGTGCGTGCAAACTGCGCAATGCATGCTCGTAACAGTCATTTTATGGAGTATCATCATCAAATTTTCAACATATGCATTGTAGGACCTCTGCTTATGAACAGTGCCACTGTCCTTTTCTTAATCTGTCCTGAGCACTGATTTCCCACAGCGACCTCGCTATTCTGCACTGCAAGAGCGAAAACACATTTTGGACAGGATGTGGAAAATGACAGCTGTACTGTTCACAAGGAGGTCTAAAAAAATGCCAATGTTGAAAGTCTGGTGTGAAAATACTAAATTTCGCAAAGTTACGAGCGTGCATAGCAACTAAGCAACGCACGTTCATAAAACAGTCACTTTTTGCATTTTTCCCACCAAATTTGCAGTACAGACTTTTTGAGAGCCCACCTCATGAACACTGGCACTGTCATTTCATTAATCAGTCCCGAAAGGGGATTCCATGCAGTTACTGTGAAATCACCTTTCAGGGCCGAATAACGCCATGGCAGTGCCAGAATTCATGAGGAGGGTCCCAAAAACCCCATGCTGAAAATTTGGTGCCAAAATTCCAAAAAATGCTTGAGATATGCATCAAAGTTGAAAAAACCCTATTTATTCCATTATACAGCTTACCGGCATTTTCTCAGTTTGCTATCAGCTTTGAAGAGTGCAGACATGTTCCTGGTTCACCGAAGATCATCGCGCCAGACTTCGGAGGTAAGTATGGGGTGAGGGGGTGTGGAGAGGCAGGATGCACAGTGGGTGAGAGATGGTTGTGGGAGGGAGGCAGGGAGACTGCTGAGGGACCGTTTCCTTTTTTACAGGTTAAAAAAAGACATCATGGGATTGTTTTTGATTTTACAAGGGCATGTGGCACACTCGGGTGGGCTCCCAGCATGCCAACAAAGTCTTTTGTTTTGGGTGCAGCTGTAGCCGACAGGGGGTTGGGCACCCCCGTCAGCACACAACAAAGGAGGAGGTGTTACATTATGCCGACGGGATTGAGCACCCTCGGCACACAACAAAGGGGTGACATTAAGCTGATGAAATTGGGGCCCCGCTGGCAGTCAACACAGTGGGGGTTACATAATGCCGATGGGAGTGGACTCCGTCAGCAACATAAAACTTGGGCACTGAAGTGGGACCGAGTTGGGGCCCCGTCGGCAAATAAAAATGGTGGGGGACACATGCTGCCAGGAGGAGGCGCCCCTCGGTGGGTAATATTGTTTGTGAACATGAGCAGGCAAGCCACTGCCATGTTCACAAACAATATCGTGTGAATATTGTTTCAAAGTTCCACCCTGCAATGACGGGTCACTCTCTCATTGCAGTGATTGGCTGACGCTGCAATGACAAGGCGGTCCCTGATTGCAGCGGCTAAAATTTTACAAGTTGGTAGCACGCTGGCTGAACTAGTGTCAGCATCAGTGTGCCACAGCATTGGGGGAAGTGGGCCAAGTCTTTAAAGGCTGTGGGGGCATTGGCCACAACAGTGCCATGCCTCTACAACCTGCTTCTGGAGAAAGCTGCCACAATACGTTTCTTGCACATGCACGCAATCAACATAAAAAAGAAGGGGTGTGGCAATGGAGCCCAAGGGACAGGGGAAAAAGAAAGGATATAAGCTTAAACATAAAGCTGAAGAGAGAGAGATAGAGAGAGAGAGAGAAGAGGTAAGAGCTTGTGGGGGTGGCTTTAAGTCCAGGCGTGACCAGAGCCACTAGGCAGTCCAAAGAGACAAAGAGAGAGAGAGACACCAAGGATCCCTTACCCAAGTCAGGGATGTGTGACAGCACTGTCCCATTCAGGTTAGGGATGGTTGACATCCCAGGAGTAACTAAAAGAGAATGTGACATGGAGGTGGATCCCAAGAGTGGTTGCTAGAATACCCTTATGCCCAGATAGAACCTGAAGTGAGGGCAGACATAATGAACAGTTTGGTCAGAACTGGGAAAGAGGTTAGGCACCTGACTCTTGTTTCTTACCCCCCTTTTTTATGTTGTCCTGCTCACGCGCAAGCAACATATTATGGTAAAAATCACGGTAGTAAGTGCAATAAACACCAACATAGAGGTGTCGATAGGGAGAAGGGCAGGGGTAAATGGAGAAAGTGACAAAGGCAAGAAGGACAGGGATGGGGCAAAAAGGAGTAAGGCCATCAGGAAATGGAGGGTAATGAGTACCAATGCCCATAGTCTGGGCAACAAGCTCCTTGAGCCGGTGGCCTTGATGGAAGAGGGATGCCTAGATATTGTAGCAGTCACAGAAACATGGTACACAGAGAACCATGACTGGGATGTTAACATACCAGGGTACACAATCTACAAGAGAGACAGGCAGGGGAGAAGAGGGGGAGGAGTAGCTCTCTATGTAAGGAAAGGGATAAAAGCAACTGAACAAAAGAGTAAACAGGGAGGAGAGCAGGCACTGTGGGACACCTTAGAGACTGGAAAGGCACCACAATCCGCACAGGGAAGAGTCACACAATGGGGGGTGAGATACTAACAACAACAAAATGGAAATGGACCTGGGGTAGTCATATCAGATTACCTAAAGGTGGGCAAGCAATGTGAGAGGGCAGCAAGGAGAGCCAGGGGGATACTGGGATGCATAGGAAGGGGCATCACAAGTAGAAAAGAAGTGATTATCCTCTATACAGACAGTTGGTGAGACCCCATCTGGAGTACTGTGTGCAGTTTTGGAGACCTCATCTATGCAAGGACATAGACAGGATGGAAGCAGTCAAGAGAAGGCAACTAAAATGGTGCAGGGTCTACATCAGAAACCATATGAAGAGAGACTGAGATAGCTAATATGTATACCCTTGATGGAAAGGAGGGAAGGGGGACATGATAGAAACGTTCAAGTACCTCAAGGGAATCAACAAAGTCCAGGAGGGTAGCATCTTTCAGAAAAAAGAGATGTGTAAGAACAAGGGGGCACAGTTTAAAGATAGAGGGGGGACGGCTCAGGGGTAATGTGAGGAAATTCTTTTTCACGGAGAGAGTGGTGGATACATGGAACAGCCTTCCTGAGGAGGTCGTTGGGTCTAAAACAGTGGGGGATTTCAAACATGCTTGGGACAGACACAAAGCAATTATAGTGCGGGGTTGCAGGAAGCAGGCTGTTGGTTAACTAGAATCTGCAGCTTATCCAGTAGGTAGGGAAATGGGCAGACTGGGTGGGCCAAGTGGTCCTTTTCTGCCGTCAAAGTCTATGTTTCTATGTTTCTGTGGGGCGGGAATGGACAAGGATATCATAGAAGGCATTCTTAGGATGGTAGAGAAAAAGGGAGAAACTGTTGGTGGGAGACCTGAATATGCCAGATGTTAACTGGAGCACATTTGCTGCAGCCACATCCAAGAGCAGGGCCATTCTCGATGCCCTACAGGTGGCAGACCTCAGACAGCTAGTTTCAGAACCCACTCATGAGGGAGCAATCTTAGACCTCATACTCTCAAATGGGGGCAGTGAGGGGATCTCAGATCTAGAAGTGGGTTGCCATCTGGGAACAAGTGACCATCAAACAGTGTGGTTCATGTTAAACTCAGCTACAGAGTCAAGCCATACAAAAGTGAGGGTACTGGGCTCCAGGAGGGCTGACTTTGGCAAGATGGGAGAGTGCCTCAGAAACGCACTAGCAAACAGGCTAGAAGGAGGGGTCGAGCAACAATAGGGAATCATCAAAACTGCCATCACAGAGGCAACAAGCCTTTGTGTGAAGCAAATAAACAAATTAAAATGAAAGAAAAAGTCACTATGGTTCTCAAAAGAGGTGGCTGGGGAAGTCAGGAAGAAAACGATAGCATTCCGGAAGTATAAGGAAACACAGAAGGAGCAGGACAGAAAGCTGTACCAGTTAAGGCAGAAGGAAGGAGGGAGGGAAGTCAGAATAGCAAAGGCCCAAACTGAGGAAAAGATAGCCAACTCGGTTAAGAAGGGGGATAAAACCTTTTATAGGTACATCAGAGAACGTAGAAAGACAAAGGAGGGGACAGTGAGGCTGAATAGAATGAACGGTGGGTGGGCAGAGGGTGACAGTGAAAAAGCAGGGATACTGAACGAATATTTCTGCTCAGTATTCACAAAAGAGGAGGAGGAAGTGCCTAATCCAATTAACAGAAGCACTCTTGATAAGGCGGTTGATCCCAGTCCTTTCACAGAAGAAAGGGTTCTGCAAGAACTCCTAAAACTGAAGGTGGACAAAGCAATGGGGCCTGATGGAATTCACCCAGAATCTAAAAATTAAGGGAGAACTAGTGAAACCACTTACTACCTTTTTAACAAATCATCGGATGATGGTGTGGTACCTGAGGACTGGAGGAAGGTGGATGTGATTCCCCTTCACAAAAGTGGGACCAATACAGAAGCAGGAAACTACAGACCTGTCAGTTTGACCTCTGTGGTAGGGAAAGTGATGGAATCATTTCTGAAGGAAAGAATTGTTGAGTACCTAGAGGCCAGTGGGGCACAGGACCCAAGGCAGCATGGGTTCACAGCGGGAAGGTCATGTCAGATGAATCTAATCGATTTCTTTGACTGGGTGACCAAAGTAGTAGACCAGGGAGGGGCTGTGGACATGGCCTACCTAGACTTTAGCAAGGCATCTGACACAGTGCCACACAAAAGATTAATAGTCAAATTAACCAGCCTGGGAGTGGGTCCCAGGGTGGTAGCCTGGGTAAGACATTGGCTGGACAACAGGACACAGAAGGTAATTGTAAATGGAGTCCACTCTGAAGAAAGGGGTTACTAGTGGGGTACCGCAGGGTTCAGTACTGGGTCCAGTCCTTTTTAATGTCTTTATAAGTGACATTGCAGAGGGACTGGAAGGAAAAGTATGCCTCTTTGCAGATGACACAAAGATCTGCAACAGGGTTGATACACAAGGAGGCATAAAAAGGATGAGAAGGGACTTGGCAAGGTTGGAGGAATGGTCAGAAGTATGGCAGCTAGGATTCAATGCAAAGAAGTGCAAAATAATGCACCTGGGAAACAAGAACCCAGGGAAGATTACACAATGGGAGGGGAGGTAGTAATAACAACAAGAAGAAAGGGACCTGGGGTAATCATATCAGATGATCTTAAGGTTGAAGCAATGTGAGAAGTCAGGGAGGGCTGGGGTATACTGGGATGTATAGGAGAGGCATCACCAGCAGAAAACAGGAAGTTGTTATCCCTCTGTACTGACAGTTGGTGAGACCCCATCTGAGTACTGCATCCAGTTCTGGAGACCCCATCTCCACAAGGACATAGACAGGATAGAGGCAGTCCAGAGGAGGGCAACTAAAATGGTGCAGGGTCTGCAAGAGAAGCCGTACGAGGAGAGACTAAAGGAGCTTAAAATGTATACCCTTGAGGAAAGAAGGGAGAGGTGGGACATGATAGAAACTTTTAAGTACCTTAGTGGAATCTACAAAGTCCAAGAGGGTAGCATCTTTCAGAAAAAGAGATGTGCAAGAACAAGGGGACACAATTTAAAGATGGGGGGGTGGTTCAGGGGCAATGTGAGGAAGTATTTTTTCACACAGAGGGTAGTGGATGCATGGAACAGCCTTCCTGAGGAGGTTGTGGGGTCTAAAACTGTGGAAGAATTCAAAATGCATGGGACAGACATAAGGCAATTCTTGTGGGGGGTAGGAAGAAATAGGCTGTTGGTTAACTAGGATCTGCAGCCTATCCTGTAGGTAGAGAAATGGGCAGACTAGATGAGCCAAGCGGTCCTTATCTGCCGTCAAAGTCTATGTTTCTATGTTAGCTTGGAATAGCAGGTTTTGGAGGTGTGGTCATGTTGTGGCAAGTGGCACCACTTCTTTTCTGGGCTGGGCTCTGTGACATGAATTAAACAGCATGCTGTCTGTGACAGCAGTTGAAAAGCATGCCACCAACTTGAAACAAATTCGCCGCTGCAATGACGGAGTGACCCATCTTTGCAGGCATGCCTTGCCTTGTGTAACATTTCAGTAAACATGATGGCTGTCGCGATCCGTCTCTCATAGTCCCCATAAAAGGCGATGTCGGGGATGCCCAATCCCCCTGTCGGCATGCCCCTTCCCCAATTCATTTGACAATAGGGAGCCCAATCCCCATCGGCATAATGTCCCACTTGTTTGAATGTATATCTGCTGAGGGGGTGCCCAATCCCTCTCGGCATCTTGCCCACCAAACACACTTTCTTTGCCAACAGGGGGCCCTATCCCCATCAGCTCCAGTCCCCCCTCCCAAAAAACTCAGGTGGCACACTGGGAGCCCACTCCAGTGTGTGCAAAGCAAACCTGTAAGAAAAAAAACCTTCCTGCAATGTTTTTTTTTTTACCTGAAACAAAGAAAATGGTCCCTCGTCGTCGAGTCCCATCCCTCAACCCACACCCACCTTCTGCACACCCCACTTCCCTGCACCCCTCTAACCTCATACTTGCCTCTGGAGTCCAGCGCAATGATTTTTAGTGGAGTGGAAACATGTCTGCACTCTTCAAAACTGACGTGAACTGAAGAAATGCCGGTAAGCTGTATAATGGGATCAGTGTGTAGGGGGGGTCAATTTAGGGTAATATCTCAGCCATTTTGGGAAGTTTTGGTCCCAAATTTTCAACATGGGGTTCTTGGGACCCCACCTCATGAACTCAGTTACTGTCATTTTGTTATTCGGTCCCAAAATGTGATTTCCCAGTCACTGCGCAGAATCACCTTACTGGACTGATTATTGAAACGACAGTGTCACAGTTCATGAGGTGGGCTCCCAAAAAAAGCCTATGTTGCAAATCTGGTGAAAAAATTCCAAAAAATGACTGTTACAAGTGTGCATTGTGCAGTTCCCACACACGCTCGTAACTTTGAGAATTTTTAATATTTTCACTCCAGATTTTCAACAGTGCCACATTTACACACCTCCTTATGATCAGTATAGGTGTCATTTTTCACATCTGGCCAAAAATGTGTTTTCACACATCTGATACACAACAGCGCCATCACTGTGCAAAATCAATGTTTGGGACAGAGTAAGGAAATCACTGTGACAGTGTTCATAAGGAGAGGTCCCAAAAAGCCCATTTTGAAAATTTGGTGACAAAATTCCCAGAAATGACTGCATTACAGGCATGCGTTGCGCAGTTTCTATGCATGCTTATAACTGCCAATTTTTTAAATATTTTTACTCCAGCTTTTTAACATTGTCATTTATGCACACTGCCTTATGAACAGTACAGCTGCCATTTTTCACATCCCGCCTGAAACATGTTTTCGCACCTGTGGCACACAATGGGCGCGATCGCTGTGCGAAATCAATGCTCAGGACAAATTAAGAAAATCACTCTGTCACTGTTCATGAGTGGCAGTCCCAAAATGCATATGCTGAAAATCTGGTGTAAAAATTCCCCAAGATAATTGCATTATGGGTGTGCATTGCGCAGTTTCCAGGCACGCTTGTGACTTCACCAATATTGTTATATTTCCACTCCAGATTTTCAGCATTACCATTTTTTTTACACCTCCTCATGAACAGAACAGCTATAATTTTTCACATCCTGTTCAAAATGTGTTTTCACACCAGTGGCGCCAAACAGCGCAGTCTCTGTGCAAAATCACCTTTCGGATAACAAACTGATACTGTCACTGTTCATGCGGTGGGGTCACAAAAAGCCCTTGTTGAAAACTTGGAGTGAAAATGCCAAGAAACACTCTGGGCATTTGGGTTTCCAGCCATAACGTCCTACCCTGTAGGGACTGACAGGCATCATGGGTGTGACTTGGGATTGTTGACAGTAATGCTCATGCCATTCACTCCCATCCTGCAGCCAGTGACAGGCATCAAGGTGTACCTTGGGCTCTTCGGCCCCAAAGTTCACCCCATTCTCCTATACTGCACCCAGTTCAGCATTTTTCGTTATGGAAAGGGGTGAGTGTAAAGCCCGAACACCCCAAGGCACACCTCGACACTTGTCGTTGTCTGCAGGGTAGGGTGATGTGAAATGGTATGACCGTTATGGTCAATGACCCAAAGGCACACCACAATGCTTGTCAGTCTCTGCAGGGTGGGTGGGGTTGGCGCGGTTCCATACTTCACTGCCATTCCTATTATGCATCTCTCTAACTCCTGCAGTACCATTGCCAACACTAGCAAGACAACATTCGACATTGAGAAATGCTTGTTTTTAAAGAAATACAAAGCAAGAAGCACTAACTGGAGACTGAGGTAAGGGGTGCCGGGGAAGACACAGAGAGTCGTCCCTCAGGGAAGGTTGGAGGAGGTAGTGACTTGAAGGGATAAAACAACCTTGTCTGGCTGGAGGGGTAACATACTCCAAGAGAGGTGGGTAAGGGCACAATTGCAGGGTCCAGGACCTCAGTCATGTTCCTTAACCCCTGTTGGATTAGGGAGTCTAATGTCTTCCAGAACACCACTAGTGACTTGATCCAGAAAGGACAACTCCAAAATTTGCATTTGACAGTCTCTCTCTCTCTCCCCCCTCTCTTTCTCTCTCTCTCTCTCGCTCTCTCTCTTTCTCTCTCTCTCTCTCTCTCTCCTTCCCTCCCTCCCTCTCTCTCTCTCTCTCTCTCTCTCTCTCTCTGTCTTCTCTCAAGCTTCAAGAGGATGGTCATGAACTGAGTCATGTATCTTAGAATTACAAGGATAAAAGACAAGGCTGGGAGATGATGTACACATCAGTACCCAAAAACAGGAGATAGATTTGAGGGATCCATTGCTTGCTTTAACTCACAACAAAAGCCCTTAGAATTTTGAGAATCCTGAAGCACCAATAAGCAATGCTTCCAGATCATATCTTCTAATTATAGGGTTTGCACCTATTAGCAGAAAGTGTCATGTAAGCAGTACAATGACCTTTAAGCAACCTACTGATGTTGGAATTTTAGGACTGATCCCCAGCATAAAGGGTAGAAGAGGCTCAACTGAGTCCTGTGTTAGTAGAGCTAAAGCAAGCCCGGCAGCTTCTAGGTTAAAGACCTCTTCTGAGAAGGAGGAAGAAGGAAGGCAAAGCTGTCCATATTTGCTTTTCCCCTGAACCTTGAGAGAAGGGAAAAAACCCTCCAGACTACGAGTCAAGAGTTCCCTCTGGTGGTGCCAGTTAGACATAGGCCCCTTTTCAGTTAAAAGGGGTGGAAGACAAACAGTGAGTCAACACTGCCCAGAAGCCTGGCCACGAGAGGCAGTTGGGTAGGAAGCAGTAATGAATGGTGAGGGTATCTTGGAAGATCAAGAATTACGGTGAGTATGTAATTTTCGTATCTTCAAAGGATCAATCTTCACCATTCATTACTGGTAGGTGAATACCAAGCAACACCTCCACCTCCTGTGGGGGATACACAAGATGAGAAGGGCCCTCACAAGTCAGGTGAGACCCAAGACTGGTCAAGGGCAGGCAGGCACTCTTGAGACCTGGGAGAGGGAAGGCACCCCACTAACACCCATCTGTTCCTGGGGAGAAAAAGTGGGTCCCCAGAAAAGTGAGGCAATCACCCTATGCCGGGCCAAGGGTGATCACCATGATAGGCAGAGCCAGACCATCCGCCTAATGCAGACCGCTGTTCCCACAAGCTTGGAGGCTGCTTCACTGGCTTTGTAAGACCCCCTTGATTGGTGTTTTGCAAGCTCCAGGCCATGTGTGGAAAGGTCGATGGCCCACCTGGTTGCCTCACTATCAGGCATGGATGTCAGGAGCTGTCCCAATGTAACCCACAGAAGCCTGGCATAGGCAGCTTGGTGTGCCTGGTGTGCCCAGATGCACAGGAGGAGGTGCACTGCTAAGCATGCCCTCCTTCTCCAGTGGTCAAACTCAGCTGAGTTGGACTCTGGGGGGGGGGGTTGTGCCTTGGGAGACAGTGCCTGGAGTGGGTGTTCAACAGCCCCACTCCTGATGTGGAATACATCATAACACCTAGAGACCCCATGTGTATGTAGTATCTGTGCCGCCAATCCCTCAGGGCTGGAACAGGGCAGAGGGTTTCTTCCAGACACTATGTGACACCTCCATGAAGGGCTGAGGCCATGGAGGGATCACAGTAGATTCCATGCTGTATTTCCCTGGGAATGACAGTATCACAGGTGCAGGGTTGCGTCCTCTGAAATGGGAGAGATGCAGCTGTTCCATCATCTCTGAAAGGAAGCATTTATACCCTGTGAGGTCAGCATCGGAGGAGAAATGGATTGATGTGTCCTCTTCTTCAGAGTAGGAAGTTGAAGACTCAGAGGAGCTGGATTCAGGGCTAGGCAGTGCAGGGACCTGAGGTCTGAAACTGACCTTATCTAGGGCTCTGAGTCATCTGGGATATGCAGCCACCATAGCCCTGATTTGCTCCCAAGTCATGGGACCTGCAGGGCTGGAAAAACCTGGGAGGGAGGGGATGAGAAGCAGAGGTGGGGAAGGGGTGAAAGGGTGTGAGAAAGCACCCCAGCTCCTCTGCAAGGGAAGAGGAAGTGAGTAGGAGTCCCCTCTTCAGGGAGAAGGCTTGGCAAACTGCCAACTGAAGAATGCTCAACCAGAGAGGGGTGAGCTGAGTGGTGCCTTCGGGAGGATACCCCAGGTAAGGAGATTGGAGCCATGCAGGTCCTCTAAGGTGGCCACTATCTCCACCAACTACTAACTTTGCTTAACTTGGCAGAGTGAGAAGGCCTGAATCAGTGCTCCTACTTCTCCCAGAACCCACAGGCATACTGGGAAGAGCATGTTGTGCCAACTAAGGTCTCCCAACCACTGCTTCAGCAAACAGAGATCTACCCCTTGACAAAGGCCTATGAGATGCTGCGTGAGCCAAAGAGTGAGGAGGGGGGACCTGACAGTGCTGGCAGTGCCAGAATCCCCCTCTAGGCCAGCCACAGCACTGCCATCTGAACCATAGTACCAGAAACAGTTTTGACATCAGAGTCAGCATGGGCCCCAAATCCAGCACTGTACCTTTCACTGACCTCCTTGCTGGCACAGTGGTGGGCACTGAAAATGTCCCTGGCACTGCAAGCAGCATTTAGAGATGCCAGGAGGGCAGCACTGTGATTGGCACTGGACTGGGGACTCCTAAGACCTCCAGATGGCCTCATACTATGTTTAGGGGAATCTCAAGGCTCCAGAGAGCCTGGTAACCAATCAGGATCACCACAGTCATTGTCCGAATCTGAGAACAAAACCAGGGAGATCTCCAAAGTGGATACCCTTGAAATTCCCCCTTTCCCGGCACCATGAGTGGTTTTGGAAGGAGAACCAGCCATGCAGCTCATGCCACTGCACTCTCCAGCACTGTGGATGGTGTCAGAAGCCAGGGTGGCACCAGGCCACTATGCCAAGAGAGCTGCCAGTGTGGACCCAGATTATAGCTGAGACCTCAACACTGGGGGCATCAGGGCCCCAGTGGGCACTGGACTGTAAGGGATGCTCAGCCACCCTACCAGAGAAGGCCAACTGTCCACCCAACCCCTCACCCAGGCCTGAAAGTTCTAGTGAGACCAGAAACGGCCGAGGCTCGCTTACCTTTGGTAAGTATGGTACTGGGGAGAAGCCTGGGGTAAGGGCCCAAATACCTTACCTAAGAATCCTGGGTGTGACGCCTGCCTTCAAAAGTTGGGGGGTCCTGCTCCAACTTGAATGCATAGATTTTGAGGATGCAGTAGTCTATACAGAAACAGGCACTGTAATTGTCCATATCATGATGTGGACCCAGGCAGGTGAGACATTGGTTATGACGGTCCGAAACGGTCATGGGCTTGCTGCAGGGGCACTGACGCATTGGGGAAAGCCATGCCTTAGACTTTCTGGATGTAGTAGGCCCCAAACTGGACAGGATTGATGGTGGTAAAAACAACAAAAGGAAAGAAAATACACCTGACTCCATACTAAAAATAGAAATAAAATTTAAACGTAATGACAATGGCAAAAGAGAGGGTACTGTGTTACGTGAATCACTGGATCACGATGAGCAGATGACTCACTTTCTTGCAGCTGCAGCTCCACATGAGGTGTTGCCTCAAGGGAAAAGCAGAACTGAGGAGATTGAGGGGCTAGTGTTGGTTACTGGCCAACCTGTGCGCACCATGTTATATGTCTACCTTGATGGCAGTGCTGTATCTGATGTCGGCTCTCCTCCTCTAAAACGTCTTAATGCTACATGCTTCCACTGGGTTGGCACCTTTGGCTGATAACCCACCAGTAATGAATAGTGAAGATTGATCTCTGGAAGATCAGTTCATTAGCAGAAAAAAGAAAGAAGGGAGGAGAAATTTCTAGGCTAACAGAGGGAGGTAGGGTAATTTAGGAGGACGGGAAAAAAGCATCCATTTTTAATGACTAGTTCTGCTCTGTATTCCCAAGGAAAGACAGAGGGTCTCTGCCAGAGACTGCATTAAGACAGCTGCAAAGGGGATCCCTGAGATGAAACAGCAAGCATTTACCAGTGAAAGTGTTCAGAAATGGCTAGAGATTAGGCTCCAGGGCCAGGTGGGATGCATCCTCGGGTGCTCAAGGAATTGGCATCGAAACTAGCTGAACTCATGGCAGGGCTACTCAATAGCTCAGTTCAAACAGAAGTTCCAAAAGACTGTAGGCATGAAAGCATGGAAAATATGCCAAAAACTGACAGAGGACACACACAGCCGTGTGTCACACAGTGGATGGCAGCAACGCAGCATTCACAAAGGACATTGCATGCAGTGAGCATGGCCAGACGAGCCATGGAATGCACCAAGCAGACAGAGTGGGTGGGCCTGCAGTATGCAGGAACTCCCCTTGGCCCCACCATACAAGGTGATGGAACATCCCCCCCCCGCGCAGCTGCACAACTGAATTCTGCACAGAGTACACTGCAGTATGCTATGGTGGAACAGTCAGTGGATGCTGAGGAGGGCAATGGAGGAAGTGACAGTGCCGTTCATGAACGTGGATGCAGCTGAGCACAGGGTGGGAGACAGTCCCATGTCACCAACTTCAGTGGTGTCCAAATGGCCGACATGGTAACCAACATATGCCAGCACTACAGCAGGCTGTACAGTGCAGAGTCCCTGAACACACCTGCAGAAGTCAAGTCCAGGCTATGGCTGGACATACAGGCCACCGTAAAAGCCACCATGTCAAAGGTATGGACCCTGGTAGTGATAAAGCATAAGTGGCGGGACATAAGGGCACTGGTGAAGCGGAAACTCGCTGCTAGTGGGAGGGCATGCAGCAGCAGCATGGATGGCAGCTTGCTATATATGGACAGCCAGCTGACCCCCCTGGAGTGACCCATAGCTGAGATGCTAACAGAGATTGCTGTCCATGATGTGGCAGAAGGAGTGGACATGATGACAGGTAATAACAATATGCATGCATGTGGCCATGACAACCCAGCTGTACCACAGCCCCAGTAACCCCCTTGCAATGTACCCACAGGTGATGCAGGTCCTGAGCACCATGGCCCATCATATACCAGGGAACAGACCCCCCAACACTGAGAGTGGCAGCAACGGTGACCAGTCACCATCAGCAGATGAAGAAGGTATGTATGGACACCCTGGGGTGGGAGACTGGGGAGCTATGTGCGATGACCTAACATGCCCTTTGTTCTCCACCAGGAGTGGTGCCAGAGACCCAAGTGGATATGGCCAGTGAGGAAGGACAGCACACTCATCCCATGGGAGGAGAACAGCTGGAATGGCAGTGACACTGCTGTGGTGATGGACACACAGCACTCATGGGGTGGGACAAATGGAATGGCAAGTTCAAACCAGCCATCACGTACAGCCACTGAAATGCATGGATGCCGAAGGCCCCCTGGCACTGTATGCCAAAATGCAGTGGTGCTGCAACACAGTGACAGTGGGGATAAGGGGCCCTCGGACCGAACCCATACACATTACCAGCCTGCACAGTCACAGACGTACCTGGAGGAGCAGAACCAGCAACTGCAGCAGCTGGAGCATGACTGCTTTGATGCATAATGCAGGAACACCGCCGCCATGGAGGCATAGGCCACGGTGAACAGCAGCATGCACATGGCTATCCTGAGGTGCGAGGTGGCACTGGAGGGCATTCAAGAAATGATGCAACACACATGGCATGGCCAATGACAGTCCACCCACATGTCCGGAGGCCACTGATACCGCCACGCAGTGTGAACCACCATCCCCAAATGCCCAGTTCTGGTCACAGCTGTGGGGTCACAACCATCCATGCCACACACATCACCTTCGGACAATGATGGTGGAGCCACACCAGCATACGCTATACATCAGGGGCGTGCACATGGCCCCAGTAGCGAGGGCCCCGGTACTGTTGATGCCCATGGCAAAAATCATGGATGCACTTGGCCTCATATTTGCCCACAGTCATGCAGGCTTGGCAGCTGGGTCTCAGCACAATTTGTGGATCATATGGAGCTGGAGGGGTCATGGTAGCACCACCACACCATGCACCATGGTATGGCATTGGCGTGCATATCCCCGCAGATGCCACTGTACTGGAAGTGGTGTGCGCATACCCCTGGAGGATAACTGTTCACGTATGCTCCACTGGAACGCACACACAAACCCCCCTCACACGGGCACCCTCCTACCCACCCATGAAGTGAAGCACTCAGGCATGTCATCATCATCATGCACAGGCAGGACAGTATGGTACACTGTAACAGGGTCACCGCGCTGTGCACCCCTCTGCAGGAGCCCGGCACCATGGCCTGCATGTACCCAGTGCCATAGCTGCTGCAATACTCACCCGCCACATGCACGGTGTGATGTTGACACCTGAATGGGTAGCAGCCATGTAGAGCACCACTGTCCAGGCGCAGGGACTGTGGGCGCTGCAGGAATAGTGGACACCCAAAAAGCGACTGCCAAAGAAGGAAGAATGGCAGTAAAACAGCAACTGCAGCTGCAGCCCTGCAAGGGAACTTCCCATGCGACTACAGTCTAGATAGCGAACACCACCCAGCCATGCTCACAGGAGGAGTCATTCTCTCCAACAGCCCACCTTGGAATGGTGCCCACTGCAACGGCACCCACAGGAAGGCAGACACAGGAACAGCTGTCACTGTGGTGGGCACAGCCCCCAGCCTGGGCCCCTCACTGTTCAGTACCCCCCCGTGCCGCTCCCTGAACTGGTTTACTGTGCACCACACACAACAACCCAGCTGCACCAATGTGCAGTGCACCTACTATGCTGCCTCTCTGCCCTGTGCCAATGGGGGGGAGGGTGTACTAGCAGACCGTGCTGTGCTGCAGTGCTGTTTACTGTAGATGCATTGCCATCTAGGGCATGCTGCATACTCATAGCCTATGGCCACTCGCTCATCACATGCCAGCCGGTGGCATGCACCATGCTCACGTTGGCCTTCCCCTGCTACCATTGTTCCATCTCCTAGTTCTGATTCTTCCCTGCCGTGGTTGCCGTGTTCATGTTGCCTTTGTGTACCTGGCCTGACACCCTTGCTCACACCGCCGGTCACCCTACTCCCCCATCGCCCTTGTGGCACTCGCTGTGGTGCATGAGGGGTCACTTTAATCACATAAAACCTCTGAATGTTCCTTCCATGACACCTGCCAGGCCACACGGCCACCCGCAGTACCCTGGACCCTGACAAGGTGCAGCCCCAGTGTCATCATCCCCCCCAATGGGGCATCGGGTGCATTGGCCAGCTTGGGCACATTTGCATGCTTCATGATGCTGTGCAACATGGCACACACCATGAACACCTTGCATGCCTTTGCTGGACTCATCATGAATCTTCTGCCAGCATGGTCCAGGCATTTGAAATGCATTGTCAGCTGTCCGATGGTTCTCTCCATGACGGCTCATGTCTGTCTGTGCACTGTGTTGTATGCAACCTCAGCAGGTGTGGCGGGGCATGGAATGATGTCATCAGAGTGGTCCAAAGTGTATTTCAACTGTCACCTGCAGGTATGGAGAATGACATGTCAGTGGTAGGCGTACAGAGATGTGAGACATACAGACCCTGACCAGATGCAGTGACTCACTGAGCAGTCAGCCATCGAGCTGTCCAGCACATAGGTATGCACCATGCCTCAACCATTGAGGATGTAAGAGTCACGTGTTGAGCCTGGGTACTTGGCACACACATCCGTGATGATGCCCTTTGCATCACAGACCACCTGTCAGTTGGTGCTGTGATATCCCTTTCTGTTCCTATATGCCTCCTCATTGGCAGTGGGCATGAAGATGTCAATGTGTGTCCCATCAGTGGCACTGCAGACATCTGGCATGCCATGCATTGCGTAAAATGCCTCCTTAGTTGCCCTGACATCTGCAGGTGTGTGAGGGAAGGTGATGTGGTCGCCCACATGTTCTATGAGGGCATCTGTCACATGTGCCATGGCACTGGAGATGGAGGACTGGCTTACACCTGACGTGTCCTTGGTGACACGCTGGAATAACCCTGCGACACAGTAGCCAAGGGCGCATAGCACCTTTATTTCCACCATCATGGCGCATTACCGCCTTGTCCATGTCTCCAATGCTCCATGGATAGAGATGTGTGAAATTAGAAAATTTTGTTCCACGAAACATTTTGCGAAATTCGTGCATTTTATGAAATATTCCACGGGTGTGAAATGCAAAATTCCTCTTGAAAAATGTGAAATTTCACCGCGAAACGTGAAATTTCACCTGTGAAATGCTAAGTTCCCCACAAAATGGTGACATCTGGGCAAAAATTTGGCAAAATATGACCAAAATTTGGTGAACTTTTGCATTTTGAGATGACATTTTTTGTTTCACGGATGAAATTTCGCACACTGCAAAACAATTTGCAGAATGGTGGAATTTGGGGAAATGTTCCATGTGGCAAAATTGCCAATTTTGTGGCAATTTCACTGGCGCAATTTAATTTTGCACCATCTCTATCCGCAGATGTTGTTACACAACTTGCTGATGGTAGGGGAAAGGGAACATTGTTTAACCAGGAGTAGCACACTAAGCCGAAGCTTGTTTCCAGATGCGACCTGGGAGCACAAGAAAGTTAAGTTAGCACTACTCCGACATGCACTCCTCCTCCCTGCTGCTCTCAGGTAATATACACCCCAACCCAGGTCCATCCCCTACCTCTGCTGATGCCAGGCAGGGATGCCTCCTGCTGGCTACAATCAACATTAGCATCTTCCCCAAAAAGTTCACCCCTCTACAGGGCTGGATTGCCCAGCATTCGCCTGACATCCTAGCTCTATCAGAAACCTGGCTTTCGGATAAAATACCAAATGGCTCTATCACCCTCAGTAACTACACCATCTACCAGGCTGATATAATCAGTGGATGTGCTGTCTACGTAAGATCCTCCCTTTGCTCCCTTGAGGTCCACACACCGCCACCTATACATGGAGCCCAGACACTAACAGTCAAACTCAGCCTAGGCAACCCAGGTAAAACTCTTTACATTACGTCAGTCTACATTCCTCCTAGCAACCAAAAACTAGCCTTCGATTCCGTACTGGATAGTATCTCTCATCTCCCACCTCGGAGTGAAATCATTTTACTGGTGACTTAATGTCAACTGCCTCGCCCGCCTCTTCTCAGCAAACACTCAGCTTAGCTTATGACCTCACCCAGGTCATCAATTCCCCGACCAGACTGGATACCAGAAAAGGGACCTCAACCCTCATCAACCTTATCTTCACCAACAGGCCTAAAAACATCCCCCAAGTCACTGTGCTCCCTGACTCTATTAGCGACCATTCCCCTGTGACCTGCCTGTGGTCTGCTAGAATCCCCCCCCCCCAAATGTCACTAGACATAGATGACTTAAAAAAAGTTATCTAGCATGTTTCAAATACCACCTTGCCTCCTGCGACTGGTCCCCTGTTCACACAGCCCGGTCAGTGGACGCTGCACTCATCTACTTTATTGCCATCTTCAGTAGGGCCTGTGATATTTTTGCACCCTTCTCCAAACAAATTTTAAAGAAAAGAAACACACCTTGGATCTCTCAAGCTCTACTTGAACAAATGCAACAGAGGGATAACCTGTGGCATAAGGCCCTTGACTCGCAGCTCTCACAGAATCGGCAGTGATACAGAGAGGCCCTTAACAAATGCACATGGGCCACCAGACAAGCCAAATCCACGTACTATAAACAAACCCTCACCTCCACCTGGGGCTCTGGGAAAAATTTCTGGAGCAATATCAAGGATCTCTGTGGGAAAACTGTTTCCCCTACCCCTGTCCAACTTATAGTAAATGGGGCTGCCACCCATGACCCTATGGCTATCTCTGAGGCACTAAACACCTCCTTCTCAGACCTCTCTCATTTTCTCCCACCTCACTTCTTTGACCCTACCACCCACACATCCCATATCCCCTCTGCCACCAACATACCTGCCCCCTTTAGGCCAAAAGTCATCTCGTGTAAGGAGGCCCTAAGATATCGCACCAAGGCTCTGGAGAACTCCCATTACAGCAGTGATTCCCTGGACCTCAAACACATTTGGCTTTCACTGGATGTGACACTGCCACATCTCACTAAAATCCTCAACCTGTCCTTATGTCTCAGCCAATTCCGCTCGGCCTGGAAGAGAGCAGTAATCACGCCCATCCTGAAGAGTGGAGACCCTACAGCCGCAAGCAATTATAGGCCAATATCAATCCTCCAACCCCTCTCTAAGGCTCTTGAAAAAATAGTATCGGATCAACTAACCGACTACCTATCCAAACATGACCTACTCTACCATGCACAGCATGGCTTCCGAAAGGGCCACAGCACCTCCACAGTGCTTACTGAACTTACTACTTTCGTCCATGAGGCACTAGATCAAGGCTCCGTGGCTGGAGCTATCTATGTGGACCTGGCCAAAACATTTGATACTGTTAGCCATGAGCTCCTACTCCACAGCCTTCCATCCCTAAACTTTGCTCTGGAAGTCTCAGTATGGTTCAAAAACTACCTCTAAAATCGGACCCAACAAGTCAAAATAAATACTACTATCTCCTCATGCAAAACAGTTTGTACTGGTGTCCCACAAGGGTCTATCCTTGGCCGCCTACTTTTCACCTTCTACTTTAATTCTCTCCCTAAATCCTGCAGTGGTCACATGCTACTTTATGTGGATGATGCGGTTTTATATTGGAAACATCTTCATCCTAATTCCCTTCAATCAGCTCTACAGTCACTTTAGGGACATAGAAACATGGTTCGCTGAACACCGTCTTATAATCAACTACAAAAAAACAAAGACCATGATCTTTGCACACCGGCAAAGCCCCATTGTCAAGCACCCCTAGTGGTAAGAAACACCCATGACTCCACCCTGGAGCAGGTCACAAGTTCCAAATACCTTGGAGTCACCTTAGACTCCTCCCTCTCCTACCACTCGCACATCCAACAAGTCACTTCCTCTATTAACATGAGATTAGGTATCCTTGATAGGCGTAAGCATTCCTTACCACCTCAGGCCATGCATCTCGCTGTGTCCCCATCTGTACTTTCCTTGGTTGACTAGGGTATTGTCATATATGGATCAGCTGATCAAACCACCCTACGTAGCATCGGCATTGTCCTTAATAAAGCTTGCCATCTAGTCTCGGGATGTGTTAGGTTAACGCAAACATGCGAGCTTTATAATCAGACAGGATGGCTAAATTTCCAAGGCTGGCTTAAGTACTTTACATGCCTCCTTACCAAAAAGATACACCTTAAGCAAGCCCCCTCCAGCCTCCACCCGCTCATCTGTACAGCCCCCCATAGGCAGACCCTAACATGCTCAGCAAACTCTACCCTTCTAACCCCCCCCTGCAGAACCTCACTTGGACAAAGATCCTTCCGCTATCGTGCCCTCCTATGGCTGAACAGTCTTCCGTCCTCCATCTCCATGATCCATAGCCTCCGCTAATTCAAGACAGGTCTCAAAGCCTTGCTCCTGGACTCAGCAACCTGTAACTGTAACTTATCTCACTCACATATTGTTGCCACCCCACCCACCTTAACTACAGAAACCGTGGCCACACAGGAGCCTACTCAAGCTCAGCATACTAACCTGTAGCAAATGAATAGCAAGTTGCCACCCCACCCACTTATGTCTCCCCCCACCTACTGTCCTGCCAATGCAACTCTGGGTCCTCCATGACCCTATGAAACTATTTCCTATATTGGCACTGACCAGGGAACTTCTCTATGCTCCCAGATGAGGTAACTCACTATATAAGATATAACCTGGACATCCGGTCCATGTATTACGACAATTTCTTGTAAACATATGTTACCTGTATATGTCTAATTTCTGTATTTTGTTTTACTCTGTATTCTTTTCTCTTACACGCTGTATTGTTATTTCTTTAACTGACGTGGAGCCTTTGCAAATGAGTCTATGACTCAAAGGATTGTAATTCTGATTCTATACAATAAACAATAAACAAAGTGATTTGCTCAGGATCACACAGTAAGCACCTAGGCAGCTGTGGGATTCAAACCCAGGTCTCCAGATCTGCAGTTCAGAGCCTTAACTCATTGTCTCCTAGCAGAAGCCTGTAGTCATCAGTAAAATACACTGGTGTGTCCTGAGGACGCCTACAGAAGTCAGCTACTGACTTTCTGTGTGCCCTTGCAACATCTGGAGACTTCACTTATATATTTTAATATATAATATAACAGAATATAATATATATTTGATTGCATAGCACTGTTGGAAAGGTAATTTTGTGCTGAACAACTTTGCCACTGATATTTTGTGTATATCATGTATACTTTAGAAGTTATTAGCATATGTTTGTGGTATGGTGTGTATGGCTCATGTTGCCTATTTTAGTGAATTTTTTTTTTTGCTGTTTCAACTAGCATAGAAAAAAATTTAATTACATATTATTATTTACATATAACTTTGCCACTCATACTTTGTGTCTAGTACTTATGGTTCTTGAGCTATTAGGATTTGTTTGAGGCATGCTGACTATAGCTTGATTTTGCTTAGAAAGGCCCAAGATTCACTGTAAACAGTATGCAGGAGACAAGTGGTGCAACTTCAGAGAGCTCCTGTGGAGGCAATGAGTTAATCCACTGTGCTATGCTGCCTCATCCATGGTGTCCCATGGTAGGCAGAACTGCTCGATGCAATGCGTGTTCCGCATTGCTGAATCATCTATGCATGCTTGGAACACATGTGGTCAGCGTCCGCATCGTCTTCTGCAGTCTGCTAACTCATCGATTAGGTGGATGTGCGTTAGCACACCTGGAAACATCTCACTACTGTGTTCAAGTGTCCTGTGCAGTAGTGCACTTGTGCCGCTGGCCCCTCTTGTACCGGCGTCCTGCCACTGGTGCGCCCCCTTGCATGGGTATGGCCACATGGCGGGGGCACGCCAACCAACATGCGCTAAAAGCCACATGCAGTCTGTAGCGGTGCAAGCTGTTGCCATCATGGTGGGGAGGATTGTTGAGTGCAGGGTCATTTTCCCATGGCACTTCTTTTGGGTGTCTGAGAGTATGTATGCTGTGCAGTGCCCATGGGTCTGTGGGGTCTGTCTGTCCTTTACTGCATGTGTTGGGCTCATGTGTCTCCCCTCCTCTTCACAAGACTGTGGTGGAATTCCTTCCAGACTCAAGCTCACTCTACAGGTCCAGCCAGATGGGGCACAGGTCATTGTCCAGTCAAGGGCGGCAGTGTCTGAGGTTCTTGGAGTGGCTGCCTCACCTGCAGGGATTCTGACAAAGAATCTCCAATTCTAACCTTTTGCACTGTGTCGGCTAAATAGTTCCTAAACCATTCCAGGCCAATTTCTAATACACCACAAGAACTGAGCTTCCTCAGTAAAATTTGATGACCAACAACATTGAAGGCCCTTGTCAGGTCTACAAATACCGCACCTGTCATCCTCCCTCGATCACAAGCATCAAGCACAGTGTCTGCCAGCCTGACCAGGGTTGTGTCTATGTTGTCTGCCTCTTAAAGCTTATCACATACAGAGCCCCCACATCCCACAAGTCTCTTTTCCAATGAAGCTAAATGTGGAGCGTGAAGCTATAATGGGTCTCCCTATAACTCTTAAAATTTCAGGAACTATCTGACTGTGTCAACTGCTGCAACTGTAGTCACCCGCACATTACAACAACCACTCTGCTCGGTCATGATGCAAGCCAGGTCTAGCAACTCTAAGTCCTCTGAAGCAAAACAAGAGCCTCTATTTCCCATGTCTCTTCAGGACACCACTGTGTCTCTAATGCTGCCCTTTAAACAAAAAACACTGTAAAACTTTATTAGAGGAGGACAGCCTTCCTCAGGATGGCTAGACCCTGCCACTGCTGCAACCTCTGAAATGTATGGGGGTATGTGCTCTCCACTCAAACCATGTCCTTACCTGATCCTACACAGTTTGCCAGTCACAGCTCCCCAGTCATCTCACTGACAGAAGAACCCTTCCAATTGAGGCCACTCTCCACCCCGGCCTCGCTCACATTTCTACTATGACTGGAAATAATAACAAGCACCATAAATCAGACACAGAGAGAGATTCCACTCTACCCTTCACAGGCATCTTCAAAACAATCTGACAAGTGCAACATCCTTAACATTTCTAAACTATAGAAAGCAAACATCCTCAAAAACTAACAAACTACACTGTACTAAAACATACAAATAGGTCAAAACATGTTTGAAATATGTTTCTATGTTTATACTAAGCAACTAACAGAGCATGTTCCAAAAAAAAGCCAGCTCCACCATCTTGGGAAAACAATTGTTGCAGAGGTTATAGTGTGAACCATTCAACCCTTGGAGAGCTCTCCACACTAGAGAGCAATATAACTTAGAAATGGAAAACTGTGGTAAGCCCCAATGCATTTAAAGAAATCTCTACATTACAAAGCAATATAACTCAGAATTAATGAATTACGGTGAGCCTCTCTACCCTTGGAGGAATCATCGATTTAGTTTTTTATTTGACTGATTAACATAATGAGCACAACTGTCCATTTTCATGTGTGACCAGTAATATCCACACAAGAGGGCAGTATAACTCAGAACTGTCCAACTACTGGCCCAGAGGCACTGGAGGTTGAGTTGTTGCTCACTACACCTCGTGCCACACCGGTGACCTGGGTTCAGGATCGAACCCTGGTAGCCGGGGGTCAGCAGGAGGGAGAAAGGATTGAGCACCCAGATGACTGCTCTCCTCTCTCAGGGTGGAGGAGACTAGTCATTGCACTTGCTGACTGCCCTCTGGTGGTAGCAGGAGGGCAGTAAGGGTTGGGCGGCTTGATCCAATGTCTCCATGTTGGTAGGGAAGGGGGTGGGGAAAAATGGAGGACAAGCGAGCTTGGCAGGCTTGATGATGGTCCGCCACTCATGGGGCCATCCCCAGATTCTGGATTGGGTCTCTGGGGGGGCGGAGAGAAGTCAGCAACCCTCTCCCTGTCCCCGCTGTGGGGGGTAATCTATGGGGGAACTACCAGGGATTGTCAGAAGTATGGGAGCAGCGCGACCAGAGAGAGAGAGAGACCCTCCGTTAGGAGGGCCGAAGCCACCTGCTAGGGCTCTGGAGGTAAAAACCTCCATGGAAAAAAGAAATAGTCCAATTACAGTAAGCCACTCTTATCCTTGGAGGGATCACCACACTAGAGGTCACTGTAACTTGGAATTGTCCAATTTCAGGGAAGCACTCTACCCTTACCAGAATCTCAGCACTTGCCAACAGCATAACTCAAAACTGGCAAATTTCAGTAAGCCACTCTACCCTTGGAGATATCTCCATCCTAAATAGCAGTATAACTCAGAATTAGGCAAATTACAATGAGTTCCTCTACCACTGGAGGGATCTCCATACTAGAAGGCAGTATAACTTGGAATTAGGCTAATTACAGTGAGCTACTCTATCATTGGAGGGATCTCCATACTAGAAGGCAGTGTAACCCTAAATTGACAAATTACAGTGAGCCATCCTATCATTGGAGGGCTCCCCACACCAAAGGGCAGTATAACTCAGAACAGTCCAATTACAGTGATCCCATCTACCCTTAGAGGAATCTCTCCACTAGCAGGCAGTGTAACTTGCAACTAATAAATTATACTGGGCCAGATTTTTCTTGAGAGGATCTCCATGCCAAAGGGCAGTGTATTGCTAAATTATTAAATTATGGTGAGCCACTTTTCCCCTGAAGGGCTCTCCACACTAGATGGCAGTGTAACCCTAAGCTGGTAAATTATGATGAGCCACTCTACCCTTGGAAGAATCTTCATATTAGATGGTAATATAATTAGTAGCTTGCCAATTAAAAGAGTAATTATTTTGAAAAAAAGCAACATTTATACAAACCTGCTGCTGGACTTGGTTGCCAGAAAATTCTTTTGAAGTCATTCAGCTTAGTCCTAGAACGACCACAATTCCAAACTGTACTGAGTAATTTCAGAATTGTACTTTGTGACATGAAAAAGAAACACATGAAGGTTAATAAAGTACACATTTCCATATATATTAAATAAGACTTACATGAAAATGCTTTCATAATATTTGGCTCTAAATGTTATACTACATTTTAAAAGAATAACATAGAATATTACAATAATTTCAGCTCTGTAACAAAGTAAGATTATTCAAAGAGATGTGTAGAATAACAAACAAAACCAAAAAGAAAATGTTATAATTCAAAAGCCTATTCACAATTTAGTTATATATGTGTGTGTGTGTGTGTGTGTATATATATATATATATATATATATATGTATATATATTTATGCAATGGGGGTGAGGATAAAAAGTGACAAATAACAGCAGTATTTCTGGCTGGTCAGACCTACAGTGAGAATATCGCATTTATCCTCACTGTAGGTCATTTATCCTCACTGTAGGTAATAACCAGACACTATCTGCACTTCAGCACAACTGCTCACAAAGGTTTTGATTGGTGAGAGCTGGCAGCATGAGCAGCCCAATCAGAATGCACCTGCTCACTTGCATTCCAGCTCCCACGGGCAGTTTCATTTCTCTCCAGCAGCACACAGAACAGTTTCATTTTCTCTCCTGTTCTTTCACTGTAACTTATTTTAAAAAAATAAACCTTCAGCTTCACACAATGTTAATTACCATTTCTCCTAATGGTCCAAAATACCAGAAAAAACACACTGAATTATTTTCATTGTCTCCCCCACCCCACATTCTTTCACTTTAAATATTTAAAAATAACTTTTAGCCTCACACAAAACATTAACTTCCTTCAAACTCCAGCACACAAAAAAGCAACCAACTCTCTCTTTTTCACTCTTACCACTCTCCCCAGCAGCACAACGGCACAGCGTCCTGATGCAAAAGTTTAGTTTTACGGAAGACAACTCTCAGTCATCCAGAAACAAAAAGAAATAAAGACATACCTATTTTTAAAAAAAATGAAAATTGCACAGATAAAAAATTGGCCCATTGCCCAATTTTCCACTCAAGCAGTTTGGCCTATGGCATCACTCGTGACTTTGCCACTCGTGATGTCAAAGGTCAAACTGCACTCGGGGAAAATATCAGAGATATTTTCAATGGGGCATTGCATATAATATATATATATATATATATATATATATATATATATATATATATTATATGGATATAGTGTAATAATACTATCCAGTCCCATACAAAAATGTTCCTGTCATACACTAGTCCCATTTTGATAATACCACACTTGCTGCAGTGATAATACTATAGTTTCATGCTGATAATATCGTTCAGAGGTGATAATCCTATCGCTGCAGCTTTGGATGATAGTATTATCAGTTAAACAGAACAGCACAAGCACAGGGCTCAGAGCTGGTTGCTAAGCAGCCAACTGCAGTCACTAGACTCACGATGTGAGATTTCCAAACCGTGCTTCATGGTTGACTGCCTTTTGTCTGTGGGAGGGCAGTACACTTTCCAAAATATGGCTTAGCAAGAGTAACTGTCTTCATTTTCACCTGCTGTTCTTGCTGTGATACACCTGAAAGTGCAAGGTACTGTGTTGTTTTGTGACTTGGACTGCTGCTAATATCTCCTGCTTTGCCCGAAAGTACTGGCTGTCTCCCGGTGTGTTATCCCGGTACCGAGAGGGAGGAGTGATGCCTCATTCACGTCAGAGAAAAGGAGGAGGGGCAGAGAGTTCAAAAGAACACGCCGCATACTACACAGCAACTGTCTTCATTTTCACCTGCTGTTCTTGCTGTGATACACCTGAAAGCACAAGGTACTGTGTTGTTTTGTGACTGGGACTGCTGCTAATATCTCCTGCTTTGCCTGAAAGTACTGGCTGTCTCCCGGTGTGTTATCCCGGTACCGAGAGGGAGGAGTGATGCCTCATTCATGGCAGAGAAAAGGAGGAGGGGCAGAGAGTTCAAAAGCACCGCATACCTGCGCGAGACGCAGTAGACGACAGCGTGAGGTGCGAAGTGCCACTCGAAGAAAGAAAACACTGCCTGTATTGTTATTAGTGTAAAGACTTAAATATATTGGCCCAGATATTCAAAGGGTTGCATATGCGCAACAGGGTTCTTGTCATGCAAAGTCCAAAACTGCGCCATTTCGCGATATTCAGAAGGGAGGCAGTTGCGCCCCTGAAAACATGCTGAGCAACAGCGCAATGAAAATGAAGGCATGCGCAACCGAAGGGGGCGGACCCATGCATAAAGACCGCAATGCGATATTCAAAGACTTGCGCACTGCGCAATAGCGGCACAGCCGGAAACTGCGCACTAGCGGAAATGAGCCAAAATAAAAAGGCTCAAGGAAGCGGCGCAAGAACGCTACCAGGCTGCCAAGTGGGGAGAGAGAGACAGACAGAGACAGACAGACAGACAGAAAAGGGCAGGCAAGGAAAGTGTGTCCCATAGTTTGTAGAGGCCAGCGGGGGGTGCCCGGTGCAGTGGAAGTAGCAGTGAGGACAGCGGGGGTAACACAGCAACAGCAGCCAGGGGATCAGAAGCCAGGGAGATGGACAGTGCCAGCTTCCACATGGAAGCCGTAATGAGGGGGGTGAGAATGCATGCTGCAGGGGGATGTGGCATGGAAGGGCCCGTCAACGGTATACCCCTGACAGAAGGCGGTACCGTGCCCGCATCAGCTTTGAGCTGTACACAGATGTAGATATCGTGGGCCGGTACCACCTGAACAGGGCAATACTGAGATGGCTCTGTGAGCTGTGCAGTGATGTGATGCAGGCACCCTCACGACGGAGTCACGCTCTGTCGGTGGAGACCAAGGTGACAGCCTGCATGTGCCTGCTCACCACAGGCACCTTCCAGAGGCTGACAGGGGACACCACAGGCATCACACAGTCAGCCACGTCACGCATCCTCACCCAATTCCTCAGCGCACTGCTGCCACATGCTGCAGAGTACATCCATTTCCCCAGCACCGCGGCAGAGCGTACAGCAAACATGCAGGAGTTCCACAGGGTAGCACGTATGCCTGGCATGCTAGGGGCCATAGACTGCACCCATGTGGCCATCCGCATGCCACCTGGCCCCGATGGCCATGCATATCAGAACAGAAAGGGATTCTCCAGTGTCAACTGCCAGGTGGTGTGTGATGCCACTGGGTGCATAATCACTGTCTGTGCCACACACCCTGGTGGAGCACATGATGCCTTCATATGGTATCAGTCTGCACTGTGCCATCGATTCGAGAGTGGGGACATCCCACGGGACATCTAGTGGGTGAGTACACATGTATGGAATGCAAACTCTGGGCAAGGGTGGGAATGACACAGGTGCCATGGTAGTGGCACACAGGAGATGGCCAATATGGACCTGAACATGACACTGCTCTCCACTATCTCACACAGGTGACTGCAGATACCCACTCCGTCCCTGGCTGCTCACACCGTGCAGCGCCACGACCCCAGCGCAGCTATGCTATAATGAGGCACATGCCGCAACACGTAACATCATAGAGCGGGTGTTTGGGATGCTCAAGGCACGCTTCCGATGCCTAGACACCTCCGGCAGTGCCCTACAGTACAGCCCCCAAAAGGCCTGTGGGATATTCCTGGCCTGTTGCATCCTGCACAACATGGCCAAAGACCATGGGATAGTCATACAGGTCGAACAGGGGGACAGCGATGGGGACGCCAGTGGCGCCGGTGATGATGGTGATGAGCAGCCCCCCCTAGGATGGAGGGACCCCCGACTGATCCGGCAGGCCCAGCTGCACCAGGACACCGTCACAGAGGAGCACTATGCACAACACAGGTAAGTCAAGGGGACATGTGCAACCAACACTGTCCATACACAAACCACAGGCACACAGGGGAACACACCAGGGGTGCATGACGGTCAGGGGAGTGGAACGGTCCAGGCATACCAACACACCATCAGGGAGGGGTGAGCACTCATATGGACACACACACACCAGGCACAGAGCATACATGGGCAGATGCACAGCACTGCAGAACCTACATTGCTAACACACAGCACCACCGACCACCCCCACCACCTGTACTGTCCAAGTACGTGTGTCAGATGCTGGGCACCCTTGCACCTTGGTGTACAGTGCAATGCAGGCATCATCATGCACACGCACCTGTGGACAGCAGTTGGGAGGGTGTGCAGGTGGTCCGTGAGTCGGCGTGGTGAGCAGTGCACCCAGCAGTGCACTGCCCACCATGACACACATTGCACACAGGGCAGCACCAGACAGGGCCTGCACTGGGAGACAGCTCAGTCATGTAGCACTGTCCCACGGCCACCACGGATGTGTGTGCGGCCCTGCTGTGACCCAACAGCATGGGCAGACTGAGCAGGGGCCACATGGGGTGGCACTGTTGCACCACCAGGGGTCCCACTGCGTGAACGCGACCTTGCCCGCACAGGGGTCTGCAGCACGCTGAACAAACCTGCACCAGGGGGTGCTCGGGATGCCCACAGCAGAACCCGGCGTCGACAGGCCTGGTGTCACACGATGCTGGGAATGGGGAGTGGAGAGTGCACTGTGTGGGGTGTGCGGTACAGGGGCACCTGACTGTGTGCCCAATGCGTCCACGACAGAGACCACTGCCTGGGTCAGCCTGTCAATGGCGGCGGTCACATCCGTCCGCATACGGACCAGCTCGGCTCGGTCCCGAGCACACTCCCTGCTGTGCCGCTTCACGGACACAGACAGTGCCTCCATGGACCTTGCAACCTGCCCCTGCAGCTGTACTGATTCCTGCAGCAGGCGGGTGTGCGTGTCCAATGGGTACTGTGCCCCAATGGCATCCTGACCCCCAGGGTGTGGACGGTCCTGATGCACATCACCCCCTTGAGGGTGGGCGCTGTTCACCAGGACCAGGTATGGGCGGATCAAAGGGCGGTGGACATGTGCCACTGCTTGACACTGTACCCCCAGACCTGGTGTGCGACTGCTGCTGCTGCCCCTTCAACCGCTGTGCCCCCAGGTCCACCTGTTCCACCACCGTGCTGGCAACAGTGCCAGACACCTGCACAGCCACTGGTGCTGCCCCACCGGTGCTGACAGGCACAGCCTGGGACTGTGCCAGCATGCTGGTACACATGTTTGAACCAGAAAGGCCCAGGGGCATGTGCTGGCCTGCCATGTGTCCGTCATGGGACACACACCTATCACTGCCCATTGCAGGCCTTCTATCATCAATGGTGCAGGTACATGCTACTACCATGGTCACAGCATGCTGGCATGCTTGCATGCCAGACTGCTGAGACACAGGCTGTGCACCCCCCGCACCCGTATCACTGACACCAGAGTTGTTGGCCCAGCGTGCATGCTGCTGCAGTGCCTGCTGGCTGGTGGTGGAGGTGGATGGTCCCTCCTCCATGTCCAGCAGGTCAGCATCACTGTCTGGACCCACCACCACAGTCTTCTGAAGATGAACAGGATCTGTAACAGAAAGAGAGTACATGTGAGTGCATGTGAACAACCGCCACCCCCCCAAACACCACCACCATGTCATACCGTGCAGTGATGGGCTTCCACCTGTCTGGAATCCTCTGCCTGGTATGCCCGCAATGGCGCTTGGCTGCATGGCTGCGACCAGTGTCTCCTCATGTGGGGTCAGCTGCAACACCACTGGCAGGCCCCCACCAGTGCCAGCACATGCCACCCTGAAGGCTGCCACCTTCTCCTTCAACCTCCTGCGGTCAGTCCCCATCTTTTTCTTGCATTCCTGCACGGAGCGCTGGTGGCTTCCATGCAGGTTAACGGCCCAAGCTACCCCCTCCCATGCAGCCGCATGGGACTGAGGGGTGCCTCCGTCCACTCAGTAGTGGCTTATCTTCCAGGTAGGCCTGGAAGAGCCCCGCCTCTGCCGCTGAGTTGGGCCTCCTCGCCCACCGTCCTCACCCTCACCTTGGCTCTGCTCGGTCATGGTGATCTGTATGGGTGAAGTGACACCTGCCACTGTGCAGTCTACAGCATTTCCCCATGAGCATTGTCCTGAACATTACACAACATGCAACTCACCTCTCACCTGCAGTAACCGAATCTGGCCAGCACAGCCCACTGTCGCACATTTATAGCGCAACACGTGCAAATTAGAAGTGGAGCAATTTTAATGACATGCAAATCACGCCACTGCACCCTTGAATGGCTGATCAGATGATTTGCATGTGTCGGCTGAATATTGCGAATCTGCGCTTTGCACAATACGGAAGAGTCGGCTGAGCCAATGGCGCAGATCTGTGCCTGTGTGGTACACTGCATTGCGCATGCCCAGATAGCTTACGCATGCGTCTGTCGCACTGCTGACGTGCTGAGCGCGATCGGCAATTCAGGCCATGGCCACCATTGTGCCAGTGGCGCTACAGCACTGGCCACTATATGGCGCTGTGGCATTACTGCGCAATAGTCCACTGTGGCACTGGTACGCAGCTGGTCGGTCGCGCAGGATACCTATACATCAGATGGCGCTGTGCGTAGTCTTGCGTCATTGCTCATGACCTTGTGTATGCCCTTTGCCCCCTGCCGCTGTTCGCCTGCCATGTGTACGTCCCTATTGCGCTGTCTGGTGACAGCGCTATGTGAAGTGACGGCACTGTTCGAACAGCGCGATTGGAGCCTGTGGTGGTTTAATGCGCAACATCTCCACGTGGGGTTATGGTGCAGCAGGGCGCCATATTGCCTGCTGTAAACTGGCTAACATGGCTAGGAGGAGGGCTGTAAGTTGGAGCCCACTGGAGGTGGCCAACCTGGTGGCACTAGTAGATCCCCACTATGAGGCACTCTATGGTGAGGCCCCCCTCACCTTAGCAAGAACAGAAGTGTGGCAGCAAGTGGCCACTGATCTGGTGGGGTCACTGGACGGTGCCGGTCTGCTGAGGCAGTGCCGGCACTGCACAGTGGACCTCCACCGGCGGGGAGCCAGACATGTTGGCAAGGCTGCGGCACGCACAGGCGGGGCGTAAGTGCCTAGGCCAGGTGAGTGTACCATCTATGCACCTGTATTCTCTGTAGGGGTGTGTGTGTGCTTTGGTGGCTGTGCATTGGTGATGGCTCGGACACAGTTGGCTGTGTCAGTGTGTGCAGCTGTGCGATGGATGGGTATGGCTTTGTGGGCAGGCACTATCACTGGGGCAGGGGGCACTCTGCTTTTGAGTCACACTGATGTTTGTCTCAACATATGTCTCCCACAGGCCGGGATGTGAGGATGCAGGGCCGGGTTGAGGAGGGCCGTGCCAGGGCCCCAGTGGCAGCGGGAGTCACACCCCGGCTGCAGCAGCAGCAGCCTCAGCAACAGCAACAGCAGCAGACACAGCTGCTTCAGCAATGTGAGTATCATGACTTCATGGATGCTATTGCATGCTGGGGGGGGAGACCACTAGCCCTGCACAATACAACCATGCAGGACAGGGGAGGTCATAATTCCACTATACAAGACACTAGTGAGGCCCCACCTGGAGTACAGTGTACATTTCTGGAGACCATACCTACGTAAGGACGTAGAGTGGGCAGGGAAGGTTCAGAGGAGGGCAACAAAGATGGTGCATGGCTTGCATCACGGGTCCTATGACGACAGGTTGAAGGAACTGAACATGTACTCCCTGGAGGAGAGGGGGGAGAAAGGGGATATGATAGAGACATACAGGTATCTTACAGGGGATCAGGGTGCAGGACACACTATTTTGAAGTGAAAAAGATGTTCCAGGACTAGAGGGCATGGGATGAAGTTGGAGGGAGGACGATTCAGAGGACACATGGAAAAGGATTTCTTCACAGAGCGGGTGGTGGACAAGTGGAACACCCTGCCAGAGGAAGTGGTGGGGGCTGAAACAATCACGGGATTTAAGAATGCACGGGACAGACATAAAGGAATTCTGGAGGTCAGGGGTAAGGGGCAACAGACTTCTAGGAAAACAAAGTGAACTTACAAGCTCAAATGGACAGACTGGGTGGCCATAGGCCTTTATCTGACGACACTGTCTATGTATCTATGTATGTATGCATGACACAGGTGACATGCATCACTGTCAGTATCACAGCACATCTGTGTGTGTCACTGGTGGTCCAGGCATGCACTGGGCACATAGCTGTGTAACTGGCATCGCTGACGTTGCCACGTCACTGGACAGCCTTGTTTGTGCTGTGATGGACATGGGCAGTGTGTGTGTGCAGTGGTGCGCATAGCTGGTGCCGCCTGTTTGTGGTGGCCATGTGCATGTTCACTGTGGGTGGGTGCATGCCATCACAGGTGTGGGACATTGGGCTATATGGCTTGCAGGTTGGGTGGTGTTCAGGGTTGTGGTCAGTCACAGCCATTGACTGTGTTCCCATTTTCCTAGGCCTTAAGGTTCTCAGGAGGATTGCTCGCGATGTTCGGGGCCTCACACAAGTGGGAATGGAGAACCAGGCGATCCTGCAATCCATCCGGCGCCATGGAGTTCGGCGGAGGCGGCACAGGACGGTGCGCCAGCAGGGGGAGGACCAGCAATGCTGGGCCATAGCCCATATTACCCTTCCCACTTCTCCCATCCCTACCACCCTGCCTTCCCTCTCCAAGTTTTTAATCCTTCCCCCTTGAACACCCCTACTTTGTACCCACCCCCCCTTGTAAATAGTTTCTCTTGTTTAGGTTATTTACTATTTTTAAATATACATTTCTATTTTGATATGAATACTGTGTTGGTCTCTGATTTGCAGCTGGCTATGGGTGCTCAGTTGCAGGGGTGTACATGCCATCTGGGGTGGTATGGTCCTGGGGGTGTGTGTGTGTGTGTGTGTGCGTGTGTGTGCATGGGGAGGTATCTCCAGCATGGCAGTAACTTTCTGTTGGTCTTGCCATCTGCTGCCACCCACTGCTGGGTGCACAGGGTGTGTCTGGCTTGTAGGCTTCTGTGCTGCATGGGGTTGACGTGTGCTGGGGGGATGCATGGTTTCCTGCAGTGCCAGTCACTGCACATAGGTGGTGTCTTGGGGTCACAGTGCAGGGTGTGCTGTGCATACGGGGGGCTGCTGTGCACTGTGGTTGTCAACCCCTGTGTGGCACCTCCTCAGCATGCCAGTGGTTGTGCTTGGGTGTCATAGCTCCACTATGCTTTGTTGGCTTGTCCCCATGGGCCAGTAGATCATCCGTCCACACCCCAGTGATGCTGTGCTTGGGGTGTGCAGGTGTGGTGTGGGTTCTGCAGTGTGTTCCTGTGCCCATGTGTGGCATGTGGCGGTGGGCCCCAGCCTGCCTCCCTGGATATGCAGTTCCAGTGCTCTGGGGGCTCTGCTGTGCTATGGCACCTCTGGAATGCTCAGCTGGGCTTGCCCTGGTTGCTCCATGGGGCAACATTTCGGCTCAGCTTCTCCTTCTTGGTTACGCTATGGCGCAGTATGTGCGATATTCAGACGTTGGTTGCTTGCGCAATTTGTTCTGCTCCATGTTTGAATATAGCACCTGTTGCGCATTTGCGCAACTGGTTTGTGCTTGCTCCTGCTGTTGCGCTCATTTTGAGCGCAGTTTGAATATCTGGGCCATTATCTATTTAGTCTCTGGAGTATATATTTATAATATTACTTGAAATGCAGTATTTTGTTGCTTAGCTTCATAGTGATTATGGATGAGATTTAGCATACTGTAGGTGAAACAAAGTTTTGTCTGTATACCAAGATAATATATTGCTATTTTAGGCATTTTTTAAACTGTATGAACTTTTTAGAAATAGCTCTCCTTACTACTTGAAGTTGTAGTCTTTATTATTTAAACTTGATTCATAGTACTGATAAGAGATGGCTCCTTTTGCACTCGTGCTTGGAATGATATTCTTGGCCTTTACAGATAAAAAAAGTTTGAAATTTCAATCAGATTCAGAGTTTAGGACATGTTCTTTCTTTATTTCTATGTCAAAACTATATTTTTCTATGGAAGGAGTTGGTAGAAAAAATAAATGCCATACTTTTTGGAATTTAGGTAGGATTAAATGTAGTGTACACAATTTAGGCCAGAATACCACATTTTCCAAGGCCAGTAGGGGATTGATATCCCTTCTTATTTTTGCATTAGCTAGTGGGGATATTGAATTGAACTCTGGCCCTGAGTTTCAGACTAATATTATTAAAATAGCACATGACAATGCTAGGAGTTTTGCTGGAAAACAGTCTATTTTTGATGTCTGGGTATCTGAGAATGCCTATGATATTATAGGAATTACGGAGACCTGGTTATCAAAGAAGCATCCAGATTCTGAATTCCAAAAGGAAAATTACGATCGTTATAGATATGATAGGCCTTCTAGGGAGGCAAGAAGTTGCACTCACATCAGAAGTAACTTGGGCCAAGTAGAGTTGCTTTTTCAGGCAATACTGAGGGTATAGAAATATTATTGGTTTATATGACTAAAATAAAAATGTGTTGGGGTAGTATACTCATCCAAAAATAAAGACGTCAGCCTTTGAGCTTTTAGCTACAAGATTAGATCTGTTGATTGGACAAAGGGATGTTCTTTTGATTGGGAATTTTTACACAGCATGGGGAGCAGAGAGAGGTCTTAAATTGCAATCTGAATTTTTGGCGTTAGGTCTTACTCAAGTTGTAAATATTCCTACACGTAGAAGTACATATACTAGTACAGGGAATATTTTGGATTTGATTTTTATTTCAAATGGTATTCACTTATTGGATTATAAAGTGGGTTCTCCAAATTTAGGAGATCATTGTTATCTTGAGTGTAATATCAATCAAGATTATGAAATGCCTGACATTGTAAATTGTCGATATGCTAGAGATTTTAAAAATTTTAATAAATCTGTTTTCCAGACTCAGATGGGAAAAGTAAATTGGGCTCCTATAGACCTGATCCCAGAAGTAGATATGGCAGTCAGAGAATTCACAAAAATTTATTTGGAAGTACGTGATAAAAATGTTCCTTTTAAAAGATCTAGAGAAAGACTTAAACATAATCCTTGGGTAAATGAAAAATTTAAAAAATACATAAGATGGAAAGACAGGATATGGAAAAAGGCAAATCGATCTCTAAAAGTAGAAGATTGGGAGTTGTTTAAGAGGATTAGGAATAAAAGTAAAAGTTTGATAAGGAAAGCAAGAAAAAACTATTATCGAAATAAAGTGAATCAAACTAAAAATCCAGCTCAATACTGGAATTTAATTAAGGATATGGAGGGTAGGGAAGGGAAACATCTGAAAATTATTCTTAAGAATGAATTAGGAGAGGTGTTGTCTACAACACAAGCAGTAAATAATTTGAATCAGTATTTTTGCTGTCTTTCAGATATAAAAATAGAACAAGCTGATTGTAATCAGAACTTTGACCTTCAACAGATTAGATCTTTGGAGACACAATATAGAGAGAATGTACCATGTTTCTATTTTCGAGCAATTAAAATTGGTGAAGTTAAGAAGCAAATAAGACAGTTAAATTCACGGAAAACAATAGGGATGGATAGAATAGAGACAACTTTCTTGAAAATTTCAGTAGAGCAAATAAGTCCTACACTGACGAAAGTTTTTAATTTTAGTCTTCAGCAAAAAAGCTATTCAGATTTCTGGAAAAATTCAAAAATTGTTCCTGTCTTCAAGGATGGAGACAGAAATAATCAATCAAATTATCGACCGATAGATTTATTGTCTATTGTTTCGAAGGTCTTTGAACGCCTGGTCTGTGCCCAGTTGTATGAATATCTGGAGAAGTATAAACTTTTAACTGATTGTCAGGCCGGTTTTAGGCGGGGGAGCTCGACGGACACTGCCCTGATGGATTTCCTTGACTCTGTGGCAAGTGGCCTCGAGGCTCGGGAGTCCGTCGGGGCGGTGTTCGTCGACCTCTCGAATGCCTTCGATTTAGTTGACTTTAATATATTAATGAAAAGGTTAGCTCAGATGGGTATATCAGAATCTGTTCAGGAATGGATATTATCATATTTAACTGAACGTACACAACAGGTATACATAGATGGAATAATGTCAGATAAAGAGGGTACTTTTAGGGGAGTTCCCCCGGGTTCAATCCTGGGTCCCCTATTATTTTTGATCTATGTAAATTCCCTCCCATCATGTATTCAAACTAGTAAGATTTATTTGTATGCCGATGATATGGCCCTTATAGGGAAAGCAAACAATATGGATGATTTACAAAAATCGTTGCAATCTGATTTTGATATTTTACAAAATTGGTTATTTCAATCAAAAATGGTTCTTAGTACTAAGAAGACTCAGGTAATGCTTTTTCATACTAAAAATAAACTGCCGCATCAGACATTAAATATTTTTTCTTTAAGGGGTTTAATGTTAGAACAAGTTTGGGTATATAAATACTTGGGAATTTATATGGATAGTTCTCTTACTTTTTCTTCTCATATTACAAATATAACTAAAAAAGTTAATTCTAGATTGGGTGTGTTAAGAAGGGAAACATCTATACTACCAAGAGAGACAAGAAATAGAGTGGCTGTACAACTACTCTTACCAACATTAGAATATGATAGTTTAATATATCAGTTTGCCCCTAAATATTTATTAAATAGTTTAGATAAAACATACTATAGAATAGCAAGATATGTAACTAAATGCCCATATAATACACATCATTGTAATTTACTTCAAGATCTTGGTTGGGATTCTCTCGAAATTCGTTGGAAAAAACTTGTAGGGTGCAAAGCTTTCTGTGAATATGGGGGGACGGTTAAATATGGTTCGATCTCTCTTTGTGTTCCTATCTCTGAGAGATATAATCTAAGGCATTTAAAGCATAGATGTCAAAAGGTTCCCTTAGAATTAAATGGTTATAGTAAAATGCAACGACATTTTTACTTGCCGAAAATATGGAACAAAATAGATCCAGATATTAGAAAAATTGATACCTTTAATAAATTTAAGTATTCTCTGAACAGTATTTGGAGAAACAGATGTACTTGCTTTGGTGTTCCGTAGGTTACACAACATTCTCTTATTCTTCTCTCTCTCTTCTCCTTCGTGTCTCTGTTTTTTCTAAAACGATACATTGAAAATGAAAATTCCCCTTATATCCTATTAGATACTTAATCCTCTGATTTGTTTGGACAGTCCATATTTAAAGAATGATGAAATTTTGAATTTCTCTGATACTTGTTCATATGTATGTTTCATAGGTAGTGGAATTGTCTGTTTAAATATGTAAGATTTGTTCCTGTAATGTAATATTACATGATGTCTTGTTCTTGAAACCATATGCTTAAACAGGACAACTTTGACAAACAGGGCCTTTGGTCCTAAAGTTATTATCCTGTTAAAAAATAAAAGTTTTTATTATTATTATTATTATTATAATTATTATTAACTCGTACCCACAGAACTTGGGATCTTTATTTTCGCCTGAATTGTTTTAACCGCACAAGAAAACATTATCTGGTTGATCCTGCATTTAGACAGACGTGAAAATACAGGTAAGACCTTCTAATGAGTGAGGACTTGCTAGCGAGGGGGGGGAGCGGCCGTGGGGCAGGAGAGAAGGAGACAGCAAGTCATCACTGAGATGCTTCAGTGGCCGTGTTCAGAGGTTGTTAGGAAAACAAAAATCATAGTGAGATATTTTTAATTGGAATTTGGATCCATATATTACAAACAATAACACATAAGAGTGTCTGCATTACAAGGGAGTACTCCCATCTCGAGATTCTGGGGACATGGGAACCTCTTGATGGGATTACTTCCTTGTAATATCTATCAATATTATTATATATATTATAGGGGTGTGCGGCATACCCTATTTAGGGCTATGAAGGCACTTCTATGTTAAAGTTAAAATTTTGCATGTTAATAACTTTAGACCCATTCAACGGATTTGCATGAAATGTGATATGCGTGGTGGGGCATGGTAGATCTCTTGATTTTGCACACCAAAACACTGAAAAATGCACTTTTCGCCAATTTTGTGGGCAGTTTCTTGGATTTTGCCTGTGGTGCTGTGAGACCATTGTGTAACTTGGCACGTAGAAAGAGCTTGGGTTAAGGAACATGTCACATTTTGTTTGGTGAAAAAATATTAAGCCATTCAAAAGTTATTAAATATTTTAGTTCCCATTAAAAGTCTATGGAAGGATTTATATGGTTATCTTGAGGAAGAAGAATGGGGTTTTGGCCATCTGGTCACTCCTCACGATCAAAGAATTTGCAGGCTCATGATCAAAGAATCTTTGATCGCTAGAAATTTATTGATTGTGACTGCCGCCATCTTGTTTTCATTTTGTGGTCTAAAAAAACAAATATCTAACCTCAGGGGTGCTTCTGAAGTAAAACTATGATGGTTTTGTTCAGTGGTCTTCCCTCTATTGAGCCATGGCTGTGGTTTGATGTAGTTATGTCAAAAAATAGAGTTTTCAACTTTTAAATTCTCTGATCATGGCTCGCTAATTATCTTTGATTGCGAGCCTGCAAATTCTTTGATCGCAAGATTCTTTGGCCCAGATATTCAAAAGGGTTGCGCATGCGCAAGTCCAAAAATGCGCCATTCTGCGATATTCAGCAGGAGGCAGTTATGCCACTGACAACAGGTTGCGCAAAAGAGCAATGCAAATGAATGCATGCTCAACAGGAGGGGGAGGAACCATGCATAACCTGCGCAACCCGATATTCAGTCGGGTTGTGCAGAGTTGTGCATGCGCAACCCCCAACCTGCGCCTGCACAACCTTGAGCCAAAAAAAAAGGATCAAGTTGAGGGCCACCCACAGGTGAGCTGCTGTATTGCAGGGCGCAACACAGCAGCTGCCACCCCTGGCTGGCCCCCAACTCGGTCTCTGTGCCCCCCCACCAGCCCGATCGTGGGCAGAACGTAAAAACAACCCCCGCCCACACATCTCCCAAAGCCTGATTGCGGGCATACAGTAACATGCCCCCCACACACACATATCTCCGAAGCCCGATCATGGGCATAAGGTATATCAACCCCCACATCTCCCAAAGCCCGATCGCGGGCATAACGTATATGAACCCCACCAGTGCCCGATCATGGGCAGAATGTAAAAAAGCCCCCAACCGAATATCTCCCTGGTGGTCCAGTGGACCGTAATGCCCGATCGTGGGCAGAATGTCAAGTACAACCCCCAAACATCTCCCTGGTGTCTAGTGTCCCCCACCCCACCCACCCCTCCACCGCTCCCCCGCGGCGCAGCGGGCGGCAGCATCCACCCGCCTGCCGCCCGCGCGCCCGCCGACTGACTGTCGGTGTGGCTGCCGCCCATTGGTGCAGAGCTACAGCCAATCGGCATGCAGCCCATACCGTACATGACAGTCAGATTTGTGAATGATGTTCATTCACAAATCTGGACTGTCATGTACGGTATGGGCTGCATGCCCATTGGCTGTAGCTCTGCACCAATGGGCGTGCAGCCCTACCGGACAGTCAGCCGAGGGGCGCGGGCGGCAGGTGGGTGGATGCTGCCGCCACCGCCGCGGGGAGGGGGTGGAGGCTTCAGGTGGGTGGGGGACACTAAACACCAGGGAGATGTTTGGGGGTTGTACCTGACATTCTGCCCACGATCGGGCATTACAGTCCACTGGACCACCAGGAGATATTCGGCTGGGGGCTTTTACATTCTGCCCGGATCGGGCACTGGTGGGAGGCTGATGCAGTTATGCCCGCGATTGGGCTTCGGGAGATGTGGGGTTGATACAGGTTATGCCCGCGATCGGCTTCGGGAGCTGTGTGTGGAGGATATATACACTCGGATGCTGCCCGCGATCGGGCTGTGCAGGGTGCATAGGTCCTCGACGGCCGTTGCCCGGCAGGGAGGCCAGGCAGTCCTCGGATCGGCGCACCCACATGCTAATGGCATGCAATGGGGCCACAACAGATGCAAATGGCCCCTCATGCCTTGCATAAATTATGGCCCCATTTGCATGTCACCTTGAACATAGGAAATTTGGCGATGGCGCAATGGTACTGCGCCAATGCAAGTTTAATGCTCTGGCAACCGGCGGTGGCGCAAGTTCCACTGCACGCTGTGGTTGGGTGATATTCAAAGGAGTTGCTCAAATGCAACTCCTTTGAATATCGCCGCCACACCCCCCGCGAACTATTTTGAGCAGCGAGGGCTGCAGCCAGAATGGTGCAGTTTGAATATCTGGGCCTTTGTTCGCAAGGGAGAGATGAGATGGCCAGATTTAAAAATCAAATATCTCAGCCCAGGGTGACTTATGAAGTCAAACTAGGATGGGTTTTGCACAGGGGGCTTTGTTCTATCGAGTCATGCCTGTGGTTTAATGTACTTCTCTGAAAAAATTGAGTTCTAACATTTTTTATTCTTTGATTGCAAGCCTGAAAATTCTTTGGTCGTGAACCTGCAAATTCTTTGATCACGAGATTCTTTGATCGTGATCTTCATTCGCAAGGGCGTGACTAGATGGCCAAATTTTTTGGTTAGAAAAAATTAAATATCTCAGCCCAGGGGTGACTTCTGCACTCAAACTAGGATGGGTTTTGCTCAGGGGACTTCATTCTATCAGGTCATGCCTGTGGTTTAATATACTTCTGTGAAAAAATGGAGTGTTAATGTTTTTTAATTCTTTAATCATGAGCCTACAAATTCTTTGGTCGCGAACCTGCAAATTCTTTGATCACGAGATTCTTTGATTGCGATCTTCTTTCGCGAGGGCGGGATTAGATGGTCGGATTTGGAGGGACCAGATAGCCCAATTTTCATGACCAGATGTCCCCTCATGATCAAAGATGATCTTTGATCGCTAATTCGTGGTTGATTCTCATGATCAAAGAATTTTTAAAGATGCTAACATTTTAAAATTAAATATCTCGGAAACGGTTTGGTGTTTTAACTTGAAATTTGTAGGGTGTTGTTGGGGATGTCCTGTAGATGTGAGTTATGGTGTTTAGGTGTCAGAAAACTATGTTGTGGAGATATTGCTTGACACACTTAACGTTTTGCGGATAGCATTTTCCATTGTGGTAGTGGATTGACATTTATCGGGCAGCTAGCCTTACTGCCACAGAGGTAATTTTCACTGGCTAGGTGTCTAAATTGTTAGCAGGTGCAGAATTATGCCACTCTGATGAATCACAATTTGTTTTGTTTCAAGCTCATGGGAGTGTGGGGCCTACCAATACGTGCTCCCACCAATATATATGATGTTCAGTACTTCTACAGTTATGTTAGGCAGACATTTGCAAGTTGGTGGGAGCACGGGGCCCACTAACTTGCGCAACTTATAGTTTTCTATGCTTTCTCAAAAAGTAAGGAAAGTATTTGCAAAATATTTGTGTTAATGCATCATTTAGGGTTAAAACAGAAAATGTCAGGAAATGAGACCTTTAGGGTTGCCCCCAACCCCCCTTGTGTGCCCCCCATCCTCCCCAGACTGACTGACACTGGGGTGTGTCACTGGGGCTGTGAGGCCTAAATCTCACTGCATTCTTCTTTCCTGTGGCATGTTAACATGATTGCGCATGGAATGCAGTGACATTTAGGCCTCACAACCACAATGAGACACCCCAGCATCTGTCAGTGTGGGGAGGATGAGGGGGCAGATGAGGGGGGTAGGGGGCAACCCTAAAGGTCTAATTTCTTGACTTTTTCTGTTTTAACCCTAAATGATGCATTTATGCAGTTTTTTGCAAATATATATATATATATATATATATATATATATATATATATATATATATATTATTTTTTTAAATATTCTATCATCTATTTTACAGTTGATTTTAACAGGTACACCATTTGAATAAAGCCCCCAAAATCAGAGATTTACTGAACATGTTAAGAGGTTTAAAAATACACAGCGGCAATAGCCACACATCTATTCACAAAAGCATCACAAAGCTTTTAAAAGTCAGATCTCATGTAGTAACATACTATAGTAATTTAAGGTCAGAAGGGACTTGTTGCGCATCATGACTGTTCTCTTCCTACTTCATATGCAGGGATGAACTAGGTAGTTAAACCTCAATCCTAATTAAACCTCAGTCCTCTAAGGAGCAGAATTAGGGACAGTGGTTGCCTCCACAGAGCACAGACTAGGAAGGAAGCTAGCAGGAATTGAATTTGGAAGTGGTAAGTAGGAAAGTGAATTAGACTGAAAATATATAGTCTAAAGGTTAAGTGGTGAGTCCACAGGTCTGCAGGGAACTCTGCTCCTGACAGGAACACATAGGATGGCCAACTTGTGGCATGCATCACAAGTAAACTTGATAAGTCTGGACTAGGGGTTATAGGTAACAAAATCATCAAACATCCTAGTTAGGGTAAGGGTACAAATATGTTGAAGAAAGGGTATTTGTTAGTTCCATTGAAAGGAGTTGTGTAAGCTGTGTAATACGAAAGTGAAAATAGCAAAGTGCCCTAACACCCTATCTTGCGGAGTGTAAATTATTAAAAAGAGCTAGTGTACTACCTAAAACTAACATTAGATTTTAAAAGCAGTCAACCATTATGTTTTATATCTGAGGAACGTTTTCTTTTCCTTTTGGTTAAATAGAAGATTATCTACTTGATGTTAGTAGGTGTGATATGTGGAACAGCACTCTGCCTGGCATCTGTCATATCTACTGTAGCTCTGTTCCCCCCACTACATCATCAGCATTGTGACCTCACTGACTATGACATCACTGCTGACACAGGTCAGTCACCTGTGATGTCACTGTCTGCAAGAGTCCAATGCTGATGATGTAGTGAAGGACTAGAGATAGCTATGTCTAGCTGGCAGGATGAGCTATTCCACATGTCCAACACAACATCATTGCATAAAAACACTTCTTAATGAGCAAAAGGAAAAATAAAAATACTTCAGAAATAAAAAGTTACAACTAACTACTTCTTAAAATTTATATTATTTTCCTGTTTGTCTGTTTTGTTTCCATTAGGTCACTAAACAGAGAAGGGGATTTGGGAAGTCTGTGAAGACAGGGAGTGTTATTTTATATTATTTCATTTATTTATGTTTCTGGTAACCGAGTAAGCAAGCTGATCCAAAGGACCATTTTCATTTGCGACTTGAGCCACACAAGTGGCAGACAACATAGAGTCAGACAATAGGTACAAGTTACAGACTAATGGTACAAGTTTCAATACAGCGGGTGATTATAATACATTGAGTACAGTGGGAAATGAAACAGTGATCTATAGACATCATATTTTAGAGAGAGAAAGGAGGACATTCATAACAAGTTCAAAATAAATTAAATTAATCTTTGACAAGTATTTATTTGGTAGTCAGTGCACTGAAAATAGGGCAGTCAATGCAGTTTGCCTCTAAGGTAGATTGTCAATGGGGATCCTACCTAGGGGCAGGTGCAGGTGGCCTGAGACTTGAGCCTGTCACTTAGCTTCAGTTTGAAGGACTGATGAAAGGGTAATGCTCTGATGGCAGGTGACAGCCTGTTCCAGAGAAAGGGGCAGAGACAGAGAAGGCCTTGCTCACCATTGCAGTAGTTACACAGGGTACAACTTGGGGGGGTGGAGGAGACCCTGATAGAATGAGTTTCCACCCTGGCAGTGAGAATCTGGGAGTACAGGGACTTCTGAGAGTTCCTCAGAGAGAGGTCAACTAGACAGCCCAAGGCATATACATAGTGGCCAGGCAGAGAGAGCCAGCCTAGGGACTGATAAAGAGAGCAGTGGTGAGTGGAGAAGAGTATCTAAAGGACAAAGTGACAGATGGAGTTATAAGTGATACTTAGGTGAGCGAGAAGTGAGGCAGATGTGGAGGAGAAAACAGGAGAGCAGTAATCAAGGAAGGGCAGGAGATTTCCCTGGGCAATTGCAAGTTGAGCCACAGGGGTCAGGAGGTGGTTTATATGGTAGGCAGCCCCCAACTTTTGGTGGACCCTCTTTATGATGTTAGCAATGTGGACATCATAGGTAAGTGATGGATCCAGAGTCACTCCTAGGTAATTGAAGGAGGACATAGTGTTAAGAGGAGGGCATGCTGGGGTAACTGTGTAATACAGTGTCTGATTTGGCAGTCATGGCAAGGTACGGCTTGGAGCCAAACAGCATGGCCTTAGTTTTTCTCTCATTTACCAGAAGTTTATTGGAGAGGAACCAGTTGTGAGTTGCTCCAAAGTTAGCTGTGAGGGTGGAGGATAAAGATTCAACAGACTTTGTGCTATGGTAGATGACGAGATCATCAGCATAGAGGAGTGCATGACAGTGTATGCTCTCCGCGGGAAGGTCATTTTTGAGGAGTGAGAATAATAGGGGGCCCAAGTATGGAGCGAAGGTGTACACCAGTGTGGACAGGTAATGCAGCAGAGGTTGGGATCTATTTGCAAGGTAGCTGCTGAACCAAGCGGTGGCATCAGGAGAGCAGCCTAGTTTTAGCAGGGTAGAAATGAGAAGGTGGTGGTAGTCAACCAGGTCAAAGATGTTTGATAAGTCCACAAATACCGCACCTGTGGCCATGCCCTTGTCTATATGTCTAAGGACATGGTTAGAAAAAAAGTGCCAAGGCAGAGGAGGTGCTGTGTTTTTTGTGGAAGCCATGTTGGACTGGGCTCTGGCGGTTCTAATTTTCTAGATACTAGGATAGTTGGTGGTTAATGATTTTTTCTAGTAATTTGCTTAGATGCAGGAGGAGGGAGATGGGATGGTAGTTTTCAGGGACAGCGGGATCACTGGATTTAAAAATAGGCATCACATGCACATGTTTCCATGAGTCAGGCATGGTAGATGATGAGAGGGCAAGATTAAATATGTGGGTCAGTGGCCTTACAAGGGCTGGGGAGAGAATTTTCAAAAAGGTGGGATGCAAGCCATCACTGTCTGGGCTGTCTTTGGCAGGTAGCATCTTTAGAAGTTTACCAGTGATCCTGTGGTTGATGGTGTGATGCTCTTCCCCTTGCTTATGATTATTGTATGATATCTGTAAAATAAATAACTGGTCTGTGTATGAAATTGTCTTACACAAGTTGGCAGATTTGGTCTGTAACTTTAAAAGTCAGTGGCTGGAACTACAGGATGTAATTAAACAGATCAGGAGAACCATTAATTAAGAAATCCTTCTAGAGAGACAGTTTATGGTCCTCATAACCTGTGTTGCCTTTGAAGTGTCCCACATATATGACTTTTATGATGCAGCAGGAAGAAGAAGTCACTGGACTGACTCTTAATGGTTTTCTCATGTATCTGAGAATAAGGGACATGAGTGTGGGATTGTTAAGTTCAAAGAGAAATGTTTAATTAAAGACTGTCATATTTGGGAAATGGCTAGTTAGATTTGTTAAAAGCATATGACTTACATCCTCAGAGGCACTGATGTAAGAATATTAAAACTGGAGAGGTTCTAGCTGACCTCATCAAAGGGGTGGGGACAGATAGAGTTAATAATGAAACATAGTATGGAATGGACACATATGAAAGACTGACTGGGAAAGCACTTAGAAAGATAATAGAAAGCAATTAAGTATTTGTGGTAGGAGTGTTGTTATGAAACTTCATTTTTGTTTTATAAGATTGTAAGCTGTATGATATATTGTTCTGTGCTTAGTTTTACATATTTTTATAATCTTTAGTAAACAACCATTTCTTTGAAATACTGCCTGGGTGTCTGGCAGTTCTTTTTGCATGTGATGTATAGGTGGTTAAGTCTGACAGCTGTTTGAAAAGCTTGATTGTGTTACTGAGCTTGCTTAAACAGGTAAGAACTACCCAGGTCTCTTACAGAGTTCAAAAGGGTTCATTTTGGATACCTGGTTAGGTAACCCTGGTGAGAGCTTGTACTGCAGTCCTGAAGAGGGTACATATCTGAGCCTGTACATTGGGTATGCTAAAATAAGGTTCACAGTTTGAATCCCTCCAGAACTTGAGGCTAAAGGTGATTCGGACCCAAAGCAGACAGGAGAGTTACCCTGTCTGTTATCTGTTCACACTATTGCACTCTAAGGTTGGCACTGTGGGAGCAGAGGGCCTGACCTGCAGAGTGCATTTGTGACAGATGGCTCTTAAGTAGAAGACAGGACTAGTTTGATGAGGATGGCATAACTTGTTTTTCAGGTCAGAGGGAGGTTGAGGAGGGATTTTGCTGATGTAGGAGGTAAGGTCAGTGAACATTTTATTGAAAGTATCAGCAATTTCACTTGGATCAGTGGTGGGACCAGGGGGGAGGTAATTTCAATGATTTGTTTATTTGATTTTGGGTTTAAGAGGGTGTTTATTGAGGCCCAGAAGCTGCATGGGTTTCTAAAAGACTCATTTTGCAGATTGATATAATATTGGCGTTTAAGTGATTTCACCACCTGCTTGCAGGAGTTTTGGAGTTGCCTGTAAGCATTCCATAATTGGGGGAGGTTAGTTAGTGGCAATCCAGTCTATGGTGGAGTGGTTAGGGGTGTGTGGATTGTATCTGGTGGGGGAGGAGATGACTTACTTAAAATGATATGACTTTAGCAGGTGAGCAAATTCCGGTGCATGGGATTCAGTACAGTGGAGGTTAAAATCTGTGAGTATGATGGTGTCCCTAGAGGAGGGGGCAGATGCAAGGCTGTCCAGGAAGGTATATAGTCCCAGAGCTCCTCCTGAGGGAGGGTTGTAGCAACAGCCTATAAACCGTTTGTTTTGTTGCACCCAAAACAAGTTCAGCAATTAGCCACTCTCTGATCGTGGAGGGGGAGGTGTGGGCAATAGTGATGGCATTTATATGGTCTTGCACATATAGTGCAATGTCACTTCCCCGCTTTCTGCCAGGCCTATCTAGCCACAGCAAAGAGTAGCCAGGGATTTGGTAGAAAACATCATTGTGGTATGGCTTAAGCCATGTTTCAGATAGACCAAGTACATGTGGTTTGTAGAGGCATACCGATGCTTTGAGTTCAGAAAACTTTGCTGCTAGGCTGCCAACATTCATGTGTGCAACCCTGAGGCTGCAGCATCCTGTCCAAACAGCATTGGCATGGTCGATATGCACATTTGGGGGTCCAGGGTTTGTTTCCATATCATCAGCTAGGAGGATAAGTAAGAGGAGGTGGCAGGTCTGTGGGTGCCAGTGGGTGGATTGTATAGTGAGGGAGTGGAGAAACACACCAAGGAGATGATGATCATGGTTTGTGAGGAGGGCCAGTAAGATAGAGCCCAAGGCAGAGAGCTGGAGGGCTTCGGCTTTGAGTGTGGGGTCACTGAGCGTAGGTGTTTCTGAGAAAGACTGTAAGTAAGCTTGATGAACAGTGAGAATGCTGGCACAAAAGTCAAAGCCAATTAATAGGCTAGTCATGGAGCATAAGGCAATGTAGAGCACAGGGGAGACCATTTCGCTTAGGGAAGAAGTAGAATAATGAGAGGAGAAATGTACTTCTTAGACACCAGCAAGATGGCAGCTGCAGAGAGAAAGTGCAGCATAGTGCAGTGTTTGCTACGCAGAGACACAGGGCTGCTTTGAGAAATGTGCAGAGTAGTTGAGCTGGTTAGGTAGTATGCAAGTGCAGGATTTGACTTTGATAGTGGCCACTAGTGGGGGGGATAATGTAACCTACAGATGGGAAAACTGACTAATTGGTTTATCTGACATGTAACCCATGCTATAAATTCAGAGGATCACCAAGGGTGTTTTTGGGAGCGGTGGGGTAGCCGACGCATAGCGTCGGTGGGGGTCAAAACATCCTCAAACAAAAGTGCTGCAGCTGCAGTGGCTCGGAGTAACTTTGTACCTGTTTGTTTCTTGGGGATGTGGAGGAGGGCAGCTTCAGGACCCTCACGACCTCCTGAAGAGAGGAGCTGTGGGGAAAAGGACAGGGTGAATCAGATGGAGAGTGTTTAAAGCATGTAAGATGGGGGTCTGGGTTTGCTGGGGGAGGGACAGTGGGTCACAAAGGATTACTAGTCACTCCATGGTACTAGAATTTCTGAGGGGGTCTAAAATGTATCCAAGGTTCATTGTTGAAAACCTGGGCAGTTCCATGACAAAGAACTGAATTAATAAATTTGGGGAACTCGGCGGGGAAACCAGAGCCATTTACAGTACATCAATCGGCTTTTGTTTAACATATAAAAATGCAGAACTCGGCAGAGGGCAAAAATTCAGGGCTCTGCAGAAAGCCTTAGTTGCAACAGTTGATTTTGCATTAAAGCGAGCTGTGTTATAACAAGTAAGTAAAATTAAAGCAATGAGCTGTGTTATAAGTAGGTAAAATTAAAGCATCGAGCTGTGTTATAACAAGTCAGTAAATTTAAAGTATCGAACTGTGTTATAAGTCAGTAAAATTAAAGCATTGAGCTATGTTATAACAAGTCAGTAAAATTACTTAAGGAAATCCTTAGAGACCATGAGCGACTCAGTTTAAGTATCAGTTATTTGTGAATTAAGGTAATTGAGCTGACACCCTGAACTGGTAAGATAATTGGAGTAATGTTCTTAAAGCAACCTTAAGTAAATAGCTAAGCAGTGCAAATAAACAGTATAGCAGAACATGAAAAAATCTATATTCATTTATGCACCGACAGTTGCTTAGGCATCATAGTCTTGAGTTTGTATTTAAATGTTGGTGCCAAAAAAATTAAGTTCCAAAATGTCCTCAAACAGCAACGCTGCAGCCTCAGTGGCTAGAAGTAATGCTGTACTTGTTTGTTTTTTGGGGATGTGGGGGAGGGCAGCTTTGGGGCCCTCACAACCTCCTGAAGAGAGGAGCTGTGTTATGTTAATGACTGATTGATTCATTCATGTTTTTATTTATTTGTAATATCCAGATATTTACAATAAGCCATTAAAAACATCCCATAAGACAACAGTAGAAATCCTGTAATGGTGTCATAGAGCTAATGCAATTGTAGCTTTTCAGAGCCTGTAATACTATCGTTCTGAGCTCTGAATGGTGTTATTTTGAGACAGATCCATGTCCGTACTTCTGCTCACTATGGGACAGCTTTTCTGTCTAACTCCCACATTTAACACACTATCCTGCCATGCTGCAAGATAACGATCACACCTTAGAAATATATATTTTTTATTATGTCTTAAATCCTCTCCCCTGTCTCTCGCCTGGAGTCACATATGGTATCTTAACTGGCAAAGTAGTAACTGCTGTCTCCTCTTCACTTCAGCTCCCACCCACCAGACGACCTGATGACTGCCGGTCTCTAGGTAAGGAACCCACAAGCATGCAATGGATATTTGCTCCTGTAACTCCAACAAAATGTAATAAAATATGTTTTTCTTCTTATAACTTCAATTAAAAATAAAACTAAACCACTCCAGTAGTACATGAACAGAGCTCCTTCTTAAACCCTCACATAAACACACCACCATTTTCCACAGATAATTACTCAAAAATACACCATAACAACCAGTAGAAATGCACTTGGGAACCACAGATGCATCTGGACATTGCGGTGTCCATAGCAACCACCTGGCAACCAGGAAAACAATGTCTCCAGTAGCATACACATTTCACTACCTACAAGTACACATTTGCAACACATTTTGCAGAATACTTGCAACTCCTTGAATCCATATAAAACTAATATAACTCCGAGGTGGTGCTATCAGAAGGGATACTACCCCTGCCTGAATGACTAACTGCAGGTTGAGGAGCCTGAGCTCATGAAAAGGGTGCCTCCACCCAGAGGACAGGGTTCATGATCGCGTGATTGCTCTGGGTACAGCCCTCCAGGACACTGATACCTCACTTTTTCCCCTCTAGTGGCCAAACAATTTGGGGATGACACAACCCCAATATACATTGTAATGCATTGTAAAACCCCACTTGTAGTACACTTACCACCAGGGCTGGATTTGCTGGAACGCCCTGGAGACCCCCTAGAAAACAAGACCTGTAACAGTAAAACAGCAGTAACACAGAATTTTTGGCACAGAAGTACACCACAACCAATTTAAGTGCAAAAAGATTTAGATCTGATTTATTTGGGGCATTAACAAGAAGGGGCAGAAATCTAGTGATTAAGGTTTGATCTGATATATTCAGGCTATGAGGCATGCACTCAAGAGTCCCTCTAATACAGTCACATACACCCCGGATACCCAGTTGTTATTGCAGGCTAGCCTGAAGTGTAGCCCGGTGTAGGCTGGCATTGTAGCTGTTGTTGGGGCCCTTTGGATGAAAAGGAAACACAACATGCACTTTAACCCTGAATTTGTAATCTTGAGCCAGATGGCTCAGTCCAAAACTATTAACAACAATTAAATCAGATGGGACACAGTGATTTGAGATTTGTTGCAGGGAGCTACCCTGGTGTTTACTCATGCTACCCAAGTCTGGATGCAGGATGGATGAAATGGAGACCTCAGTATGAAGAGCTGGATGGCCAGGAGAAGCAGGGCCCACACAATGCACCATGGTGTTCGAACCAGCTAGGGAGCCAAATCCCTAGCTGGTTCTCTCATCGGATGTTACTCTTCGGTGTGAGTGGCAGTCTAGGCTGTGATGGCAAGGCCCAGACCAGGTGAACAATTCCAGATACAGTCCAGTAGACTTGCTGGATGCAGCCTCCAGCTAATATGACACAATCAGCAAGGTGGGGAACCAAATCGTTACTCACACTCTACATTCAGCACACTTATAGTAAAGATAAGTAAATGCCACAGTTTGGATGATGGTCCGGTGGCTATTGACAGTGTCTCTGTGCAAACAGTAAGCTCTGCGGTAGTCTCAAGTCCTGACAAGCTGATTGCACTGAGGCAAATCTTCGGTCCACACCAGATGAAATTCACTTTGTTACAATTCAGGATTCCAGTCACAATTTCAGACTTTCGGATAAAGTCCAAGATATTTAAGGCAGACTTCTTCACTAGGGAAGATGGTGGCAGGCAGGCCAGACACAGCCTTCCTGCTGATTCCCCCATGCTACTATGCAGGAGCAGCTGCTCGAATCTCTCAAGCTGTTTACTCTTCCAACTCCAACTCCACACTGACTCACTGCTGCAGGCAGCACGGGACTTTCCCAGTGATCCAAAAGGTTCGATTTGTCGATCCATCTTTCTGTCACAGCAAAGGCTCCCCCTCAGGGCCATGTAGGTGCCAAAGGGTGAAAACTATAATTTCTATAGAAATTCACTCCCATAAAACCTCTGAGGACAGTCTCCATTTTAGAGTCCCCAAATGTACTGATTAGTACAAACTGGCAGTGCAGAACCAAGATGGTGGTACAATACAGAAATGTCCATGCTGCAAAGGAAAGCAGGTCAGACAAACTACGATATCAATCAATCAATCAATCAAAGTCTTTATTTAACTAGGCGATCACCATTGAGCAAGATCATTTTTGGGGTGGACCTGGGTTTGTAAACAAGGAACAAGGGACAATATACATGGGATGCAAAACACAAGAAAATAATAATAATAAAAATAAAGTGAGAAACAATAATACAGTATATACAAAGTATCAGCAGGTAGCATTGACAGTAGTATATGTTTGGAACAGAAGATACAGCTAGTTTTAGGTAGAACAACATTTTTCATATAAGTAAAGAAATATACATATCAGGTGCACCGAACACAAATAAAACCTAATATAAAAAGATATATAGTGATACGGTATGGAGAATTTAGAGCTGGAACCAGGGTCAAAGAAATGTGGAAGGGACAGATATGGGGGCAGAAAAAGGGGAGATTGAAGAGTCGATTAAAGATGTGATTAGTCTTTTAACAGTAGTAATTAGAGTGTACTTGGACTTATAGGAGTCACTATTTAGGGTAGACGGGCACAGGACTCCTTATTATGATGTAGATATAGAGATTTAAAAGCTGCTAGGCTGATGGTGTGAGTTAATTTCAAAGGTTTTTGCAGCTCGTTCCACAGTTGAGGGAGCACAAAGCTGATGGCTGCTCTGCCAATGCGAGATTTTGCTTTGTAAACATAAAGGTAGATATATGAGGTGCTTCTCAGGGCATACTTCCCCAGAGTGCAGAAGGTAAACAGACAGAGATATACTGGGGCAGTTTATATGAGATTACTTTGTATATCATGGTTATTAATGCAGATAATCAGCAAATAATCACAGGTGTTAGTAGAGCTCCCTCTGCACAATTAATGATGGCAGAATGGAGCAATAGCACTACAGCTCGGGCGGGATTTGAGTCTGAAATTACTTGGCCCCCATCAAGATTAATTTTAACTATGAGATAGGCAGCTCTTAAAGAGACAGGCACGGAGGCTAGTAGGGCACTCACATGCAAACACTCTTAAATCTACAGGACACAGAATGCCAGCCTGGCCATGAGCATTTAGGTAAGCCCCAGGAAGACATTTAGGAACCCCATTTGTAGGGGGGTTGCACCCTTCCCTGCCTAGAAAAAACTTGGTGTCCGCATCTAGTCTATATGATAATATAATTGTAAGAAGACAATATACCATACGAGAGTTACGTGACATTACTACAAAAGACAAAATAAGAACTGATGTATCAGTAAACATAAACCTATCATAGAAACATAGAAACATAGAATTTGACAGCAGATAAGGGCCACTTGGCCCACCCAGTCTGCCCACTTCCCTACCTAATGGATGAGCTGCAGATCCTAGTTAACCAGCAGCCTACTTCCTCCGACCCCCAACCCCTAGAATTGCCTTATGTCTGTCCCATTCATTCTTGAATTCCCCCACTGTTTTTGACTCCACAACCTCCACAGGAAGGCTGTTCCATGCATCCACAACCCTCTCCATGAAAAAATACTTCCTCACATTACCTCTGAGCTGTCCCCTTCTATCTTCAAATTGTGCCCCCTTGTTCTTGCACATTTCTTTTCTGAAAGATGCTACTCTCTTTGACTTTGTTATTCCCTTGAGGTACTTGAAATTTCTATCGTGTCCCCCGTCCCTCCTTTCCTTGAGGGTATACATACTGAGCTCCTTAAATCTCTCTTCATATGTCTTCTGGTGCAGACCCTGCACCATGTTAGTTGCCCTCCTCTGGACTGCCTCCATCCTGTCTATGTCCTTGCAGAGATTGGGTCTCCAGAACTGCACGCAGTACTCCAGATGTGGTCTCTCCAGCTGTCTGTACAGAGGGATAACAACTTCTTGTTTTCTACTGGTGATGCCTCTTCCTATACATCCCAGTTTCCCCCCAGCCCTCCTTATTGCCCTCTCACATTGCTTGCCCACCTTTAGGTCATCTGATATGACTACCCCAGGTCCCTTTCCATTTTTGTTGTTATTAGTATCTCATCCCCCATAGTGTATTCTTCCCTGGGTTTTGTTTCCAAGGTGCATTACTTTACACTTCTTAGCATTGAATCTAAGTTGCCATACATTTGACCATTCCTCCAACCTTGCCAAGTCCCTTCTCATCCTTTCCACCCCACCTTGTGTATCAACCCTGTCGCAGATCTTTGCGTAGTCTGCAAAGAGACATACTTTTCCTTCCCGTCCCTTTGCAATGTCACTTATAAAGACATTGAAGAGGACTGGTCCTAGAACTGAACCCTGCGGTACCCCACTAGTAACCCCCCTTTCTTCAGAGTGGAATCTGTTTCTGTTCTCCAGCCAATTTTTTACCTAGGCTACCATCTTGGGATCCACTCCTAGGCTGGCTAACATGTATATTAATCATTACTACAGTATACTTATTTAGTACTCTCTACACATATACTATATCTGTAATGACAACAGATTAGCATTTTTCATACATTCAATAATGATTCTACTATGATTCACACAATGATATTACTGTACTTATTCACATAATAGTTTCTTGCACTTTCAACGATACAAATGGGGACCCATTCCTATCAGCTAACTTGGAGCTAGATGGGACAGGGGCACCATGTTCAGAGGGAAAAACTATTAATGTAGACATGGCAGAAAAACTCAGTTTGAGCAGTGAGCTCTTTGAAATGTAAACTTCCTTGCGAACAACATTTAGAGGCAAATCCACAGGCTTCTAAGGGGAGTCATAGCTGAGACACAACCCAAGTTTAACAGCTCATCCAGACTTTCTTAGGGAACAGATACAGGCTCTGGGAGGTCAACATTGGCATTAGTTTCTTCTCCGGTAAGGAGGGGTACCTCGGCACTGGTTGAAATGTCCAGATTGGAAACACTGTCAGTTCCTTGCTCTGCAGATTCTGTTTCCACAATACTTTGCTCATTATCACCTTCGGAGGGTGGCCCAGGTTGCTCATCCTGAAGAGATTCTGAAACAGTTGGACTTGGTAGCACTGGAGTGGTGCTGTCAACACTTTCATATTGTCCCTCAATTTCTGGTATGTCACCAGGGAGGTTCATCACAGCAGGTTCCTCCTCAGGTAATTCGAACAGTTCTACTAAACACAGAGAATCTGCTACTTCAGATGTAATACTTTGCACCTCACTTTTAAGGGAGGTATTGGTTCTAAGGAGGAAGCTGGGGGGGGTTAGGCAATCCAGAAGGTCCAGCTTCATCCTCATTATTATACATAGGGTTGCCTTGAAACAACTGACTCAGTTCATAAGAAGGGTAATAAGAGGTGTCACACTCATTACTATTAGCAGCTTTCTGACAGTCACTGTCATTTTGGGCCTGCCGGGGGGAAGGCCTTCAGTCCTGAACAACTGGAGCAGATGGACTCTGTCTCTTTTTAGCAGCAGCATGAGTCACCGGTCCAGGAGGGGCAACATCTGATGGTTCAGTGTCAATGATCACTTGGCCAATGGACAACGGGTGGTTCCTGTGCATGGTCTTGACAGCTCTGGAATCATTCTCAGGGCACACCTTGTACACAGGTAAATCATCCAACTTGCTGACTATTTTGTGGGAAAGATGGAGCCACCAATCAGCAATTTTATGCTTTCCATGCAGTCCCAAATTATGTAACAACACCTGATCTCCAGGCAACAACTCCTGGGCTTTTATTCGTCGTTCATATTTTACTTTGTTAGCAAGGTTTATTTTTGCAGCCATTGTTTGAGCCAGTTGGTACACATGGTTCAACTGAGCTTTCAGTTTCTGGACATATTGTAAATACTCAGCTCGGACCCCATCCAGGGAGACCGCAAAGCAGATATCCACAGGCAACCAGGCTTCCCTCCCGAACATGAGACAATAGGGAGAAAACCCAGTAGCATCACTTTTGGTGCAATTGTAGGCATGTACCAAGGGGCTAATCTGCTGGCTGCACTTAGGCTTGTCTTTAGGATGAAGAGTGCCCAGCATGTCCAGGAGTGTCCTGTTAAAACATTCCAGCTGATGTTCCCCTTGGGGGTGGTAAGGAGTAGTTCTAGATTTCCACCCCCCCCCCCAACAGGAAGAGCATCTCTTTGATCAATCTGCTTTCAAAGTCTCTTCCTTGATCTGAGTCAATACGTTGGGGTGCACCATAATGGACAAAGAACTTTTCCACCAGCACTTTGGCCATAGTAGAGGCCTTCTGATCTTTGGTTGGGAAAGCTTGGGCATAGCGAGTGATCGGTTACTACCAGTACATTGCCAATGTTCTGCTGATCAGGCTCCAGACACAAAATATCTATGCAAACCAGCTCCATGGTGGTAATGGTGGAGATGTTGACTAGAAGGGCAGCTTTCTGGGGCAAAGCTTTCCTCTGAAGGCAGTGACTGCAGGTTTTAACATGGTTCTCAACATCTGCCCCCCCTCTTCAGCCAGTAGAATCGAGGCCATACTAATGTAACCCCCCCTGTTACCTGAGGTTACTAGAATCCCAGTAAGACCTAGTGGTAGGCAGGGAAGGCAGCTTGTGAAACTCCAGTTAAATGGATTTCACACTGTCTCACTCTGTTCTCAGTCTCAGCTGAGACTGAGGGGTGACATCATCTTAGAACTATCACAGCTGCATAAGCCACACTGGAATGTTGCAGTTGGAGGTTAGAGTAGAACGTTGGGGAATTTGAAGCCATTCTGTATTCAGTCTGTGTGCAGTCTGAGTGGGAGACTGTAATGCAGCAGAGTGTGCGTGCAGGCTCTCAGAGCTTTTAGAAAAAGAAAAAGCCACTATGGTTCTCAAGAGAGGTGGCTGTGAAAGTCAGGAAGAAAAAGATAGCATTCTGGAAGTATAAGGAAACACAGAAGGAGCAGGACAGAGAGCTGTACCAGTTAAGGCAGAAAGAAGCAGGGAGGGAAGTCAGAATAGCAAAGGCCCAGACTGAGGAAAAGATAGCCAACTCAGTTAAGAAGGGGGATAAAACCTTTGATAGGTACATCAGTGAGCGTAGAAAGACAAAGGGATGGATAGTGAGGCTGAATAGAATGAATGGTGGGTGGGCAGAGGGGGACAGTGAAAAAGCAGGAATACTGAACGAATATTTCTGCTCAGTATTCACAAAAGAGGAGGGGGAAGTGCCTAATCCAATTAACAGAAGCACTCTTGATAGGTGATCCCAGTCCTTTCACAGAAGAAAGGGTTCTGCAAGAACTCCTAAAACTGAAGGTGGACAAAGCAATGGGTCCTGATGGAATTCACCCCAGAATTCTAAAAGAATTAAGGAAGGAACTAGTGAAACCACTGGCTACTCTTTTAATAAATCATGGGAGGATGGTGGTACCGAGGACTGGAGGAAGGTGGATGTGATCCCCTTCACAAAAGTGGGACCAAGACAGAGGCAGAAACTACAGACCTGTCAGTCTGACCACTGTGGTAGGGAAAGTGATGGAGTCACTTCTGAAGGAAAGAATAGTTGAGTACCTAGAGGTCAGTGGAGCACAGGATCCAAGGCAGCATGGGTTCACAGCGGGAAGGTCATGTCAGACGAATCTAATAGATTTCTTTGACTGGGTGACCAAAGTAGTAGACCAGGGAGGGGCTGTGGACATGGTCTACCTAGACTTTAGCAAGGCATTTGACACAGTCTCACACAAAAGATTATTAGTCAAATTAACCAACCTGGGAGTAGGTCCCAGGATGGTAGCCTGCGTAAAACATTGGCTGGACAACAGGACACAGAAGGTAATTGTAAATGGAGTCCACTCTGAAGAAAGGGCGGTTACCAGTGGAGTACCACAGGGTTCAGTATTGGGTCCAGTCCTTTTTAATGTCTTCATCAGTGACATTGCAGAGGGACTGGAAAGAAAAGTATGCCTTTTTGCAGATGACACAAAGATCTGCAACAGGGTTGATATGCAAAGAGGCGTGGAAAGGATGATAAGGGACTTGGCAAGGTTGGAGGAATGGTCAGACATATGGCAGCTAGGATTCAATGCAAAAAAGTGCAAAATAATGCACCTGGGAAACAAGAACCCAGGGGAAGAATACACAATGGGTGGGGAGGTAGTAAGAACAACAAAACAGGAAAGGGACCTGGGGGTAATCATATCAGATGACCTAAAGGTGGGCAAGCAATGTGAGAGGGCAGCAAGGAGGGCTGGGGAATACGGGATGCATAGGAGAGGCATCACCAGTAGAAAACAAGAAGTTGTTATCCCTCTGTACAGACAGTTGGTGAGACCCCATTTGGAATACTGTGTGTCCAGTTCTGGAGACCCCATCTCCACAAGGACATAGACAGGATAGAGGCAGTCAGAGGAGGGCAACTAAATGGTGCAGGGTCTGCAAGAGAAGCCAGATGAGGAGAGACTAAAGGAGCTTAATATGTATACCCTTGAGGAAAGAAGGGAGGGGGGACATGATAGAAACTTTCAAGTACCTCAAGGGAATCAACAAAGTCCAAGAGGGTAGCATCTTTCAGAAAAAGAGACTTGCATGAACAAGGGGAGACAATTTAAAGATAGAAGGAGGGTGGTTCAGGGGCAATGTGAGGAAGTATTATTTCACAGAGAGGGTAGTGGATGCATGGAACAGCCTTCCTGAGGAAGTTGTGGGTCTAAAACTGTGGGAGAATTCAAGAATGCATGGGACAGACATAAGGCAATTCTTGTGGGGGGCAGGAAGATATAGGCTGTTGGTTAACTAGGATCTGCGGCCTATCCTGTAGGTATGGAAATGGGCAGACTAGATGGGCCTAGCGGTCCTTATCTGCTGTCAAAGTCTATGTTTCTATGTTTCTATGTTTAAGAGCTACTTTTGGAAGGTGTGTGTTTCCACCTAAAGAGGAACACAGGAACTGGTAATTGAAGTGGTCGAGACTGCTTTCAGTGGTTGAGGAGCCCCATCCCTCAGGGGATGTGGGGAAGGTGTTTTCCTGTTTTCCAGGGGCAAACCCCCTGGGTCCAGCTAAGGGAAAGAAACTGCCTGTTCAACTTGTGCTGCAGCACTAGAAACTCTGAGAGGAAGATTCCTTGTAGAGGAAATGCCTGTGGAGCACCTGAAACCAAAGGGTGAGTTCGCTCTGAAAAAGGGCCAAGTATTTTCACCTGAACAGAAGGAAACTAAAGGTACTGTTACTGTGGGGACAGGAAAAGACAGCCAAATACAGTTGGAAAGTGGGGAGTGGACTGTTTAATATGTGGGAGGTCTAGAATAATGGACAATGACACTAATAAGTATGTTCAAGTTCAGCACAATTGAAAAGAAAGACTGTGGGAATTGGACTGCCTAATGCTGTGGGGGTCTAGAGTAATGGACAATGCCACTCATTTTAAGTGTTGTTCAAGTCCAGCACAAATGGGAAGCAAGATAAGTAGACTGAATGTGAAATACATTTAGCAAGAATCTACATTGCAAAGCTTTACAGGATGAGGTGTTTACTGTCCAGAGAAATGGCTGGGTATGAACTGTGGGAGCGAGAGGTGGGAGACCCTTCCCCCATCAGTAGTAACCAAATTCACCTCTTCGGATTTGCTCTGAGACACCTTTTGCTTTCTCTCAGGTACTTGGCCAGTGCCTGAGGAAAGTACCCAGACGTGGGATTGAAAGGAAGATTCCCTCATGGAGCCGTGGTGCTTTTAGGTGGTTTAGGGAGCCACCAGAAAATGTTTCCATGAAGTATGGAAGGTGTCCAAGTGGCTGGCAAGGGAGCCGAGCCAGGGGAAAACCCAGAACAGTGTACAAGTTCAGGCTGTGTAACCCAAAGCAGCATGCAAGTCCGGGCTGTATGCCCAGTGGGTTCAGAGTCTGAGGGCTGAAGTGTTGAGGAAGTGTTCTGGTCTCTTTTAATCTGCCTTACCAGGAGTGTAGCCCCATGGGGGTCCATCTATGCTTTGTTTATTCTGTTTGGATGTGAATAAAAAGCCACACTTTAGAATCTCACTTCTGGTATTGGACATTACAGTTACTGCTTCCAGTGTTCAGAGTTACTTGGGTGCCCCTGTGCAGAGTGCCAAACCTAGCCTTTGTGCCGAGTGACCTATTCTTCCCTGAACCCAGCCCACCTGGTATTACTGTCAGAAATAAATGGTAGAACGGGTAGGGGTTACACTAAGTCAAGGGTCCGGTCAATACTGAGGTGTCCCATATGATTGTGAAGGGATCTCAGTACCAGCTGCTTAATGGCTGTGGGTGGCACTAACTGTTGCTTATCCAACTGACCTTGATGATCTACTGTCTCTGGTCTCGCAACTTTAGTCTGGGGCCTTCTTTGAATAATAATGCAGTTCTTAAATCATCAGAATGTAATTTAGACACATCTTTCCCCGAACGTAGGGCATCAAGTGTGGGCTGGATCATTGGATCTTGGGATTGAGCCCACTGGATGCTGTCACTTTCAAACTGGGGCAATGCACTGATGTCCAATGCTGAAAAATGACAATAGGCTGCAGGTATGCAAGTATCGGGAGGCCCCAAACAGTCCACCAGACAGTCCACTGTATCTGCGGTTGGCCACTCATCCTTATACAATTTTTGACACAATGCTTTAATAGAGTGATCGGACAGCCTCAGTCAGTTGTCATGGGGGCTTGGCCACCTTGAGAGAACATCAGCATCTATATGGTTCAGCCCAGGTCAGTATTCAACTGCACAGTCATAAGTAGACAAGGCAGATAGCCACCAGTGCCCAGTGGCATCCAGCTTTGCTGAGGTCTGTACATAAGTTAAAGAGTTGTTATCAGTCCTCACCAATATCTTGGCCCCATAGAGGTATTTGTGAAATTGGTTGACTATGGCCCATTTGAGAGCGAGAAACTCCAATTTATGAACAGGCTAATTTTGCACAGAGGGTGTCAGACTTCTACTGGTGAAGACCACAGGTCTCAGGCCATTTTCATAATTCTGATATAACACATCCCTGAGCCCCTTCAGGCTGGCATCAGTATGTATGAAATGTGGTTTGGTGGGGTCAGCATAAGCAAGCACTGGGCCATGAGTAAGCTGATGGATGATCTCAAAGAAGGTCGCCTCACACTCAGCGGTCCACTGGGCCTCAAATGGTTCATCTCTTTGGAAATACACCGTCTCCTCTTCCTTGATGGACCCTTTCTTGTACCTGTGATTAGTAGGAGGATAGCCTTGAGCAAGACTGAGAAGTGGACGGATTACTTTGGAGTAGTCCTTAATGAACTAGCGGTAATAGCCACAGAATCCAGAAAAACGCTGCAGTTCCTTTAAGTTGTTTTTCTGAGGCCAAGTGGTCAAGCACTCTACTGAGGTCTGTCTGTATCCCCTGGGCTGACACTGTATGTCCCACGTACTTTACAGATGTTTGGAAAAACTGACACTTGTCTACTGATAGTTTCAGGCCAAACTTTTCCAAATGGTCAAGAACTTTGAATAGCCTGGTTATATGTTCTTCTAATGTGTGTCTGAACACGATGACACATCCAAGAATACTAAACATTCCAATAAGTTCATGTTCCCTACTGCAAGCTCCATCAACCTCTGGAAGGTGGCAGGCGCACCTGAAATCCCCTGAGGCATCCTCAGAAATTTGTAGAACCCCAAGGGACAAATGAACGCTGTTTTTTCATGGTCTTTTGGGGCCATCGGGATCTGATAATACCCACTCCTTAAATCAAGTACCGAGAACCACTAACTCCCATTCAAGCAGTCCAGGGTGTCCTGTATGCGGTGCACGGTGTCTTGATCTGGTACAGTCCATCGGTTTAAAGTCTGATAATCTACACACATCCTCACTGACCCATTTTTCTTGTGCACTACTACAATAGGAGAAACGTAGGGGCTTCTTGACTCTTGAATGATGCCAGCAGCCAGCATCTCCTGTAGGTGCCTCCGGACATCATCTATATCAGCTGGGACAAGGTGATGGGACCGCCCCGAAAAGTCCTGTCATCGTGAAGTCTGATAGTATGCTCAGTGCCATGGACACACCCCACATCTCATTCTTTTAGTGAAAACACTTGGTCCTTCTGGGTATGTTTCCAACTGACTCTAGTCTTCCATTCAGCAGGCAGTGGAGACTCTCTAATATTGAATAGGTCTGGGGTCACCTACTCCTCCTTTTCACCAGAATGTTTGTTGTTAAACAGTACTGCAGTGTCTGCACAGAACACCATAGCTAACGTGCATCACCAGTTTACTTGGATTTCTTGATCAGACACATTCTGTATTTGGACCATCACTCACTGAGCATAGGCATGAGCACAGGCAGGTAAGATAATGGGTTTGACCAACAACACTTTCAGCAACTTCCCTTCACCTGGTGCATCCAGCATCAATATTTCGTTTTTTACGTCTCTTCTAAGGCGGACTTCTCCAGGATCAGTATACTGAGAATTGGGTGGTAATATCAAAGAGTCAGGATCTTCCTTCCTCACTATCCCCACTGGCTCATCCTTGTCTACCTCTGTAGTTTGTTTTTGCAGGTCATAAGCTCTCTTTATCAAAGCTGAAATTCGCAGAGTCCTCTCAGTCTGTCACCCTTGTTTCTCCTGACACAACTGAGCCAGCCTCCCAAACATGTTGGCGTTGGTTCCAATGAGTAGGAAAACACCATCATACAATCCCTTAGGAGGGCACACCAGAGCTAGCATCTCTACTTGTTCATCCACTCCAGCCACTGTAGTGGGAAAAGACAACCAGATCCGAATATATCTCAAGTATGGGTAGGACTTCTCACTTAATCCCCTTACATGCAGACCTTCCAGGGGTTGCAAAGGCACATCAGGCAGGTGTTTTCTGTAACAATCTTGAAATATTATGGTCACTTGTGATCCGCTGTTGAGTACGGACCTTGCAGAAACTCCATTCACAATTACGGTGGTCTCCATTGATGGGCCTACCACCTCAGACCAAGCAGGTGAGGGGGATTTAGTCATCTGTTTTATGGCAGTCTTGGAGGAATAAGTCTTTTTCATAGGCCTGGCCGGAGGCCTTATATTGCTCTGCCGGACCAAAGCCAGAAACCGTGTAGTAAACTTTCTCAGATTCTCAGGAAAATTGCAGTTGGGCCGGGTATGCCCGTCTTCCCCACAGCAATAACAAAATATAGGTTCTTCGGAGTCTCTAGAGGGAAAATGGCCACTTCCTTGTTTAGGCTGGGTAGGCAAGTCCCATGGTCCCTCTCTGCTCCGGGGTTCACTTTCTCTGCCTTCTGGACCCCTCCAGGTGTTGACTATTTGAGTGGCTCTAATAACGTCTCCCACCAGGGCTCTCAACTCTCATACTTCTTCCATCAGGTTACTCTTCATCTGGGTTTCAGAGGAAATGACATGCACTCTCACCGCTCCAGGCGGGATCTCACTCTTTGGCTCAGGGGGCATTTGACAAGAGTTTGGATTCTTTACCAGTTCGGTGGCTTGTTGATGGGCCCTCATCTCCCTCAGCTCTTTAACTCCCTCATCTGCTGTAGTTCTGGCTCTTTATGTCATTCATCACTTCAGTCAGGGGTCTGACTAGTACGGGCAACTTCGGCATAGGGCTCCCATCCCTCTTCGTCATTCTTAGCCTCTCGAATTTCTTTCATAAGGTAGCAATATTCAGGTGGATTTGTTTTTCGGTCTTGCAGTTTCAATTTCAACATCATCACACTGGAATACCTGGCTGATTTCAAAACATGTTCTAACCTGACTTGATTCAGTTTACTGGCAGGCACTCTTCCCTTTCCTATGGGCCCTCTGCAAGGCCAGTTCAACTCTGGTTAAAAACATGGACAGTTTTTCGTTCTTCCATTGTCTGGCAGATTTGAATTTCCACATCAGGTCTTCCCTGACTCAGTGTGCTACCAAGACTCCATCCAGGACAGAGGTATTCTGCAGCAGTGGCCTCCAGGCCGGTGGAGAGAAGAAAACAGATGGCATCCAGTGCAGGGCCTCTCAAGCTCTCCATGAGTCTCTTTCTTTTCTCCCCCTCAGAGCACTGCCACTCCTGAACCAGGGGGGTGGCATAGTCCATCCATGTCTCTAAGTCATCCTCCTCCATGGGCACAGGGACTATGACCAAGAAGAGTCTAAGTCTAAGTCTACAGTAAGAGTCCAGGTGTATGGATGGTATCACAATTGGCGAGGTTACCACGATGGAAGTGGTAGGGGTGGCAGGAGATGCTAAAGGGGACTGCAAGGGAGTGGTGTCTTCAGAAAGGTCTAACATTTTCACTAACTCCATGGTGGATCACCCCTCAGTGGCTAACAGTCTAAACAATTTGTCTTTAAACCCCTCTATATTTGGGGATCCCTGGGAGCAGCTGGGTCACTATGCAGATGAATGACCCGCCACCCTTTCTCGGACCTTTCAGGCAAAAATATCAGGGGGCACTCTCTCTTAGGATCTATGGGGAGGCTACAGGAGAGGAGGGCTACCATGGTTTGAAAAACAGATCCGAGTCCCTCCCTTTCACCTCAACCTTCTCCAAACACTTGACTTGTTCAGTAGTCTCTATAATGGTGGCATTAAAAGTCCCTAACAGGATATATTAACAAAATGGCATGTTGGGGGTCTACCCCCTCAGCCTCACTCCACCCCATCTTATGATGCACCACCAACTTATGGTAGGCAATCTTAAATTTAGGCATAGCAGGTGCCTCCATTGTGTTGCAAATTTAAAGTGTGGGGTTGTAATACCCACCTCTGACCACTAGAAGGCACTAATCCCAGCAGTGCCTCCAAGATGTAACCCCTAGGTAGCACTATCCCAAGGGATACTACCCCTGCCTGCATGACTAACTGCAGGTTGAGAGGCCTGTGCTCATGAAAACGGTGCCTCCACCCAGAGGACAGGGTTCATGATAGTGTGACTGCTCTGGGTACAGCCCTCCGGGACACTGATACTCCCCTCTTTTCCCTCTAGTGGCCAAACAATTCAGGGATGAACCCCAATATGCACTGTAATGCACTGTAAAACCCCACTTGTAGTACACTTACCACTAGGGTTGGATTTGCTGGAATGCCCTGGAGACCCCCTAGGAAACATGACCTGTAACAGTGAAACAGCAGTAACACAGTACTTTGGCACAGAAGTACACCACAACCAGTTTAAGTGCAAAAATATTTGGATCTGATTTATCTGGGGACATTAACAAGGGAGGGGCAGAAATCTAGTGATTAAGGTTTGTTCTGATATATTCTGGCTATCAGCCATGCACTCAAGGGTCCCTCTAACACAGTCACATACACCCTGGGTATCCAGTTGTTATTGCAGGCTAGCCTGAAATGTTGCCCGAGGTAGGCTGGCATTGCAGCTGTTGTTGGGGCCCTTTGGATGGAAAGGAAACACAACATGCACTTTAACCCTGAATTTGTAATTTGGAGCCAGATGGCTCAGTCCGAAACTATTAACAATTAAATCAAGTGGAACACAGTGATTTGAGATTTGTTCCAGGGAGCTACCCTGCTGTTTACTCATACTACCCACGTCTGGATTCAGGATGGATGAAATGGAGACTTCAGGATGAAGAGCTGGATGGCCAGGAGAAGCAAGGCCCACACGATGCACTGTGGTGTTAGTTCCTGTCTGTTGGTGTTAGGCAGGGGGCCGAATCCCCAGCAGGGTCTCTCGTCGGATGTTACTCTGCGGTGTGAGTGGCAGTCTAGGTCGTGATGGCAAGGCCCAGACCAGGTGAACAATTTGGATACAGTCCGGAAGACTTGCTGGACGCAGCCTCCAGCTGGCATGACACAATCAGCAAGGTGGGGAACCAAATCGTGACCCCCACTCCTCATTCAGCACACGTATAGAAAAGATAAGTACAGTAAATACTACAGTTTGGATGGCAGTCCAGTTGCTATTGACAGTGTCTCTGTGCAAACTGTAAGCTCTGCGGTAGTCTCAAGTCCTGACAGGCCAATTGCACCGACGGAAATCTTCGGTCCACACCAGGTTAAATTCACTTTGTCACAATTCAGGACTCTGGGTCACAATTCCAGACTTTCAGATAAAGTCCGAGACATCTAAGGCAGACTTCTTCACTAGAGCAGATGGTGACAGGTAGGCCAGACACAGCCTTCCCACCGATTCCCCCGTGGTACTATGCAGGAGCAGCTGCTCGAATCTCTCGAGCTGTTCACTCTTCCAACTCCAACTCCACACTGACTCACTGCTGCAGCCAGCACGGGACATTCCCAGTGATCCAAAAGGTTTGATTCTTTGATCCATATGTCTGTCACAGCAAGAGCTCCCCCTCCAGGTCCAGTTAGGCACCAAAGGGTGAAAACTGCTATTCCTACAGAAATTCATTCTCATAAAGCCTCTGGGGACAGTCTCCATTTTAGAGTCCCCAAAGGTACTAATTAGTCCAAACTGGCAGTCCAGAACCAAGATGGTGGTATAATACAGAAATGTCCAGGCTGCAAAGGAAAGCAGGTTAGACAAACTATGATATAATTATTATTAATGCAGATAATCAGCAAATAATCATAGGTTCCAGTAGAGCTGCCTCTGAGCAGCTAGTGATGGCATAATGGAGCAATAGCACTGCAGCCCAGGTGGGATTTGAACCTGAATCTACTCAGACCCACCCAGATTAATTATGACTACAAGATAGGCAGCTCTTAAAGAGACAGGCACGGAGGCTAGCAGGGCACTGACATGCAAACACTCTTAAATCTATAGGACACAGAATGCCAGGCTGACTGTGGGTATTTAGGCAAGCCCCAGGACATTTAGGACCCCCCACTTGTAGGGGTGTTGCACTAAAAACTACAAGATAGGGGACTGTGATTACTTGACTATAATACCATCCTGAGGTTCTGGGGACATGCTGGAACTTCTTGAGCTTCGTTCTTGAAGTTCACATGTCCCCAGAACCTCCAACTGTTATTATAGCCTCATACTACACAGTCATCTATCTATTATTCTATCTCCTTCCTCACCAGGGCCTAGAAGCCAATCAGTGTCATCCTGGTCCTCATCCTCTGGATCATCTGACTGCTCGGAGAACAAGATCCAGAAGATCTCCAATTCGCAACTGGCTCCAGAGACCTTCCCTATCCTAGAGCCACAAATAGCAGCAGGAGGGGACCAGGCCATGCAGGTAGCACTGCCCCACTGATAGGCACTGGCCTTAGGGCCAGGAGCTGAAGCAGGGTTTGGGTACCAGGATAGAGACGCCTCATTTTTTTTGATGTAGTGGAGCTTTGAACCAGTTTCCCCACCCAACCCTGTTTAAGCGTTTGCAATTCCAGGTCTGTAAGCTTAATTTCTTGCAGAAGAGATAGTTGGGTTCAGAGTCTGTTAAGCTGGGTCAGCACCTGCTTGCATATCATTGGGGTGTTTAAGCCCTGGACATTCCAACTGAGACATCTAATATCTGCTATTATGGGGTTCGAAAGTCACAGTGTGCGAGATCTGGGCCATAATATAATTACAAGCAAAAGCGGTGACCCCTGGCAGAGTGTGTTGGGTAGGCAGTGACGTCTTACATAATCTGAACCCCCTCACACCCTGACACACCTGAAGCAAACTGTAACACTTAGGGCATGACATCTGAGTTTGAGGGTAGCACTGTGACACAAAATAGCTAACAGGAAGAACTTTTGACATCTCAAATACATAACGATAACACATAAACATTAAGTGCAAGTTGTAACACATATAGTCAATAAGTTTCGAATAGCACCAGAAATATGGACTGGGTGTCCACAAGCATCCTGTGCCCTCTCTGTGTCCCCTGAGGGTGGCAGATAACTTATCTAGTTTGGTGTTTATCCTGGGGTAACCCGTAGTGTAAGTATAACACAGGTCTTGAGGTCAATAACAAGCTGCACTAAGCAAATCTCCCTCCCCCAGTCCCCAATCCCACAAAGTCAGGGCTTAGTGGCATTTCTCCACGCAGACATATCTGTGAATGGTAAAGGGTGCGTGTCACTCCAAGAACATGGAGCTGTGTTGCAAATACCTTTCCAAATGTTTGATTATAGTTGTCCTAGTGACTGATCAAAACGTTGTCCCTGAGCTGTGAGGAGAAGGGTATCCATTTTGTATGCTGTGTGTGAAAATCCTCCAGAGCCTTAAAGTTGAAGAGAGTGCAGTAGGGATGGAGGGGGTAGAAGTGAAAGGAGTCCCAGAGCTCTAAAAGGTGGTGCTATGTTTTGGGGTTCGGTATTGATACTACAGGCCTTTCAGATTTGAGATTCTAGTGACCTTAAGCATACAGAGGGGTCTTTAGCATCTCTACACCCTGACCAGAAGTCTGGCCAGCAGCAGAGGAAGCTAGAGCTCTGCCCATCGATAAAATAGGTTCCACAATCCTTAGAAAGGTATGGCTTACAGGGGGTTGTCAAGTGGCTGTTTGCTGCCCTACCCCAAAGAAAAAAGGGGTGCAGGGCGGTAAGGGACTCAGTAAATCCTCAATGTCTGACTGTGTGTAACCATGGTATTACACTGCCTGCTACCTCACAAGATTCAGAGGGGATTCAAGGACTGCTAGGTCCAAATAATGGGCCCTTGTCCAACATCTGCCATCTTGTGTGGGTGGGGCTTGTGAATCTGGCATGGTGGAGAGAGAGAGAGAGTAAGAGAGAGAGTGAGAGAGAGTAAGAGAGAGACACAGAGAGAGAGTGAGAGAGAAAAAGAGAGTAAGAGAGAGACACAGAGAGAGAGAGAAGAGAGAGAGAGAGTGAGAGAGAGAGAGAAAAAGAGAGAGCGTAGAGCGAGAGACAGAGAGAAAGACAGAGAGAGAGAGAGAGAGAGAAAAGAGAGAGACAGAGAGAGAGAAGAGAGAGAGAGAGAGAGAAAAGAGAGAGTAAGAGAGAGAGAGAGAGAAAGAGAGAGAGAGAGAGAGAGAGAGAGAGAGAGAGAGAGAGAGAGAGAGAGAGAGAAGAGAGCTGTAGAAAGAAAAGGATAGAAAGATGAGGGTGGGAGGGTGGGAAGGAAGGGGAGGAAGTAAATATTGCATACAAAGCTGAACAAGTGGCACTACAGAGAGTTGGAGATTCCATTTTATAATAAGCTATGTGGCATTGATGAGTGGGCTCTGTTCCTTCACTTCAAGAGCTGCATGATTTGCTATGGGGGGTAGTGTGATTTGTCCATTACAGCCTCCTCTGCTTCAATCTGTCAGCTGCAAGGGAATGCTTAGGTTGCTATCGGAGTTACACATCTTGATCAATTACGCACTCTGGAGCGACCCACAGGATGCAATAAAGACAGCCAGTATGTTAAGGGAGTGTGTGTAAAGACTATGCAGTACAGCACTTTTGCATGTTCTGGCTGCAACTAGAGTGAAATGTCTCTGGAGTTAGTAGCTAAGGGTTATTCCGCTCATGAAGGAGCAGGGCCAAGATTTCATTGTTCGGTCTGTGCTCAGGAATGTACTAATTCTATAACTGGGGCAGAGCAATGTCCGCCTGAACAGACAGGCAGACTTGACTGCCTGCGATAGGGAGGGGCTGGGTAGTATGTCATTAAGGGATGATCTTAACTTTTTCCTGAGTAACTCTGATTAATCAAAGGTCTTGCCTTTATGAGCCCTCTCTGCTGGTTGAACAAGATGCCACATGCAGTGCATGTAATATACTTATGAACAGTACTCCATTCCCACCCAGTCTTATCCTGCCCCTTCCCCCACTGCTATACACAATACATCTGATTCAGAGTTTTACAATGTCTGGGCAGAGACAGAAAAAAGGATATGTACATCTAGGTGCTATAGGGCAGCTTGGAAAAGGTCCAAGGGTTCAGTGTGTGACTATGTACAGTGAGTTGGTCTGGTCACAGCATCTCTGGTTGCCCATGAATAGTCCACGATGGAGTCTAGGGAGGAAGACTGAGGATGTCAGTTAGTCCCAACCTCTTTGGAGAGTTTGTTAGTTCGTCACCAGCACGGCACCGTGCCGATGTCCCTACGTTGGGAAGTTAAAAAAAAGGCTACTGATGGAAGGTTTTTTTCCAGCACTATTTGCATGTCTCAGGGGACAGGAGAGGTGGACTTTAGTACTGTATCAGGCTGGGAGCTGGGTCTGGCAGTATCTACATAGAAAGATAGAAATATAGAAATTGTCAGCAGATAAGGACCACTAGACCCATCCAGTCTGCCCGTAGGCCCTATACATTGTATGTGGCCACTGACCCTATGTGATCAATGGCTTTTTATCACTCCCTCCCCTCTTGGGCTTCCCTTGTGCATGTCCCAAGTATGCTTAAACCCCTCCACTGTGCTTGCCCCCAGTTCCTCCTCTGGCAGGGTATTCCATGTGTTGACTACCCTTTCTGTGTAGAAAAAAACGTCCTCACATTACCTCTTAATCTACCTCCTTCCAATTTCATATTGTGCCCCCTTGTTCTAGTACTTTTTCTACATTGGAAAAGCTCCCCCACCTGCACCTTGTTTATGCCCTTGAGGTATTTTAAAGTGTCAACCATGTCCCCCCACTGTCTCCTCTTCTCCAGTGAGTACATATTGAGGTCCCTTAGTCTCTCCTCATATGTTTTGTGGTGTAAGCCATGCACCATCTTTGTTGCCCTTCTCTGGATTGTCTCCACCTTGTCCACTGTATGTTCTTGCACAGGTGTGGCCTCCAGAACTGCACACAGTACTCCAGGTGAGGCCTTACCAATGTTTTGCACAATGGCATCACCACCTCCCTCCTTCTGCTAGTGATACCCCTGCCTATGCATCCAGTATGTCACTGGCCCTCGCTGCCGCCTCTGTACATTGCTTTAATACCTTAAGGTCATCAGAGATGATGACCCCTAGGTCCCTTTCTTCTTTGGTGACAGTCAGCTCCCTCCCAATCTGTAGCTCTCCTCAGGGTTCCCTCTACCCAGGTGCATTATTTGGCAGTTTGTTACATTGAACCTCAGTTGTCACATCTCTGATGATCTTTCAAGCTTCTCCAGGTCCCACTTCATTTTCTGCACCCTTTCTGGAGTATCCACCCTGTTGCAGATCTTGGTGTCATCTGCAAACTGGCAGACCTTTCCTTCCAGCCCCTCTGCAATGTCACTAATGAAAACATTGAACAGGACTGGTCCTAGTACTGATCCCTGTGGTACCCCACTGGTCACCTTCCTGTCCCTAGATTGTACTCCATTTACCACCACCCTCTGTCTCCTGTCTGTTAACCAGTTCCTAACCCAGTTCACCACCTTGTCTCCTATGCCCAGACTACCCATCTTGTTAATCAGCCTTCTATGTGGGACGGTCTTGAAGACTTTGCTGAAATCCAGGTAGGCGATGTCTACTGCCCTTCCCTGATTAAGTTCCCTAGTCACCCAATAAAAAAAAAAATTATTAGATTCGTTTGACATGACCTTCCTGCTGTGAATCCATGTTGCCTCAGATCCTGAGCACCACTGGATTCCAAATGTGTCACTGTCCTTTCTTTCAGCAGTGTCTCCATGCTCTTTCCCACCACTGAGGTGATGCTCACTGGCCTGTAGTTCCCCGTCTCCTCCCTACTGCTGCTTTTGTGCAGTGGGACTACTTGTGCCCTCCTCCAGTCCTCTGGAACGACACCCATGTTGAGTGAATCTGTGAACAGGGCCACCAGAGGCACTTCTACTTCCTTTCGCAGCTCCTTTAATATCCTCGGGTGGATACCATCTGGCCCCATGACCTTATCCACCTTCAGTTTTGTGAGTTCTTCCAGAACTCTCTCTACTGTGAATGGACTGGTGTTCACCTCTCCCCCCCACTGCCTCTGCAACCCAACTGTGTTCCTTGACCCTCCTCCTCCTCCTTAGTGAATACTGAGCAGAAGTATTTGTTCAGTATTTCTGCCTTGTCCAGATCCCCCTCCTTACACTCGCCCTTCTCCCCTTTGAGTCTCACAATCCCCCCCCCAGATTTTTCTTCTTTCACTAATGTACCTATGAAATGCCTCATCCCCTTTGTTTACAGACTGTGCTAAACTCTCTTCTGTCTACGCCTTTGCCCTCCTAACAGCCTTCCCTGCTTCTCTTAGACATTCAAGGTACACCTCCCTGTCCTCCTCCCTTTGGCTCCCCTTTAAACTCAGCCTTTTAGCCCTGACTTTGTCCCCCATCTCTTTGCAGAACCATAGTGGTTGCCTTCTTCTTTTCCCTTTGGCCACTATCCTAATGTATTGGTTTGTTATATCCAATATGGCTCCTTTCAGTTTCTCACATTGTTCTTCCACCCTCTCTACTACCTCTCCCTTCCTCAGGACTGCTTGTATACATCTACCAATTGCAGTGAAATCTACCCTCCTGAAATCTAATATTGTTGCCCTTGTATGGCTTGATTGAGTCCATGTCTCCATGCTGAACCACACCATGTGGTGGCCGCTGGACCCCAGCTGCCCTTCCACGTGTATTTCTTTGACTCTGTACCCATTGGTCCATACCAGATCCAGAATCGACTTGTCCCTGTTCGGCTCATGCACCAGCTGCCTGAGTCCAACCCCCTGCAGGGATTCTAGGATGGCTGTGCTTCTGGCTGAAACAGCCATCTGGGTGGCCCAACCCATGTCCGGCATATTGAAATCCCCCAGTAGTAGGATTTCACCCTTAGCTGCCATGTCATGTATGTTCTACACTAGTTCCCTGTCTACTTCCTAGGGGAGAACCACTGGTGGAAGGTGTCTGTGAAGTTCTTGCTGTGACTACTGTTGCCCACATCTTATCTGTAGGAGGCAGGATGAAGCCTTACAAAGAAACACAGAAACATAGACTTCCATGGCAGATAAGGACTGCTTGGCCCACCCAGTCTGCCCATTTCCCTACCTACAGGATAAGCTGCAGATCCTAGTTAACCAACAGCCTACTTCTTCCTACCCCCCACAAGAATTGCCTTATGTCTGTCCCATGCATTCTTGAATTCCTCCACTGTTTTGGACCCCACAATCTCTTCAGGAAGGTCGTTCCATGTGTCCACCACCCTCTCTGTGAAAAAATACTTCCTTACTTTGCCCCTGAGCTGTCCCCCCTCTATCTTCAAATTGTGCCCCCTTGTTCTTGCACATCTCTTTTTCTGAAAGATGCTACCCTCCTGGACTTTGTTGATTCCCTTCAGATACTTGAAAGTTTCTATCATGTCCCCCCTCTCCCTCCTTTCCTGGAGGGTAAACATATTAAGCTCCTTTAGTCTCTCCTCATATGTTTTCTGGTGCAGAACCTGCACCATTGTAGTTGCCCTCCTCTGGACTGCCTCCATCCTGTCTATGTCTTTGTGGAGATGAGGTCTCCAGAACTGCATGCAGTACTCCAGATGGGGTCTCACCAACTGTCTGTACAGAGGGATAACAACAGCCTGTTTTCTACTGGTGATGCCTCTCCTTATGCATCCCAATATCCCCCCAGCCGTCTTTACTGCCTTCTCACATTGCTCGTGCACCTTTCGGTCATCTGATATGACCACCCCAGGTCCCTTTACATTTTTGTTGCTGTTGTACCTCTCACTTCTATTGGAATCTGAGCCACTTGTGACCTGGGAAATTTAGGTGTTTCTATAAGGTTAGCAGGTGTAGCTAGACTAAGAAAGGGAGCATATCTATTGCCCCCCAGTACAACAACTTTTTTTTCTTCTCCATCATCGGAGGCCAAGCTGCAGCTGTGGCTTCTTGATTGGCTCATTTGCTGGGTTGGGGCCTTAGATAGATAGACAGATATTTCATTTCATTTCATTTATATTGGCATGTGAACATCGCTGCCCATTTACACAAGTGTCCAGTTACATACAACAATCATGTGACGACATAGGCTGAAACATTTAACTTACAGCTAAGGTTAACACCAAGGTACATATCCAATCAGGACAGTATAGACAAAAGGGCAACCAAGAACTAACCTGGGTGATTTAACAGATACAAAGGTGACATTAGCATTCTGTGAGGGTTTCACAATAATATAATAAAAAGTGGGAAACAAACATTTACGTGCAATCAAAGAACGAGCCGATGTGGAGTAACAGTGCTACAAGTGCTAGAAAGAGAGGGTAAGTGCCAGAGGTGGATAACCAGAGGGTGAGGGGAAAAGAGAGCAGTAGGGGAGCCAGATTAGGGCTGCGAGCAGGTGCAGAAGTGTGTGAGGGAGAAATGTCTCTGAATATTTTGTTTGAAGGCATTTGTGGAGGGACAGAGCTTTACTTCTGGGGGGAGAGAGTTGAAGAGCTTGGGTCCCATAAAGGAGAGTGTTTTCTAGCCTTGAGTGGTCTGGAAGAAAGGAACCATGAAAGAGAGAGTGGAGGACAGTCTAGTGGTACTGGTGGTGGCAGCTGTTTGGAAGAGAGAGGTGAGGCAATCAGGGAGCAACCCACGGGAGAGTTTGAAGAAGAAAGTGGCCATCTTGCAGTTGAGGCAGGCCTCAAGCGAGGGCCAACGGGTGATCTGATAAAGATCACAGTGGTGTGTGAGTTTAGGGAGGCCAGAGGCAAAACAGACAGCATTGTGGTAGGAGCTTCGGAGTCTGGAGTAATTTTTGATGGTGAGGTGGGGGAGGAAGACAAGAGAACCACATTCAAAGACAGGAAGTAGGAAGCTGGAAATTAGGAGGGATTTGGATTCCCTGTTAAGGTAACACTTAATTCTGTGGAAGATACTGAGGCATTGGTGGGCTTTTTTGATTGTGACGGTAGTGTGAGTATCAAAATTGAGGTGGCAATCCAGGAGTAAGCCAATGTGCTTGAATTCACTGACTCTTTCAATGAAGTTACCAAGGTTGTCATAGAGGGAGAGGTCAAGGCCAAGGGGGTTGAGGGGGCTGGAGAAAACCATGAACTTAGTTTTTTTGGAGTCGAGTACTAGACCTTTGGATGTGAACCAGGTGTGAAGTCTGCTGAAATCAAACTGGAGTTTGTTAATGAGAGTCGTGGGGTTTTTGTTTTGACCAAAAAGGGCTGCATTATTGGCATACAGAATGAGTTCGGAGGAGGTGCAGATGTCAGGAAGGGAGTTAGCGACCAGAGAGAACAGCAGAGGGCCCAGGATGGACCCTTGGAGAATGACGTATTTGATGGGGCAGGATTTCGAGAGGACTCCACCAATAATGGGGCGATGGGATCTACCCATTAGGTAGCCCTTGAACCAGAGGTAGATCTCTGGTGAGAAATGGAGGCCAGCCAGGGTTTGGAGGAGGACTTCATGATCAGCGAGGTTGAAGGCTTTGGTGAGGTCTATGAACACAGTACTGGTGTTGAGGCCTTGGTTGTTAGCTTTGTCTATGGAGTGGGTGAACTTGGCGAGGGCAGTTTTGGTAATGTGGCAAGCATGGAACCCATGTTGGGCCTCCTTGAGCAGGTTATATTTGGAGAGGAATTCTGTGGTTTGCCTATGGACTACTTTCTCTAAACTTTTAGAGAGAGGGGCAAGGAGGAAGATGGGACAGTATTTGGATACTAGGTCTGGGACAGGGAACAGGGAGAGTGAGTGTGGGGGAGGTGGGTGGGTGGCAGTAGGATGACAAATGGGAGGGGGGTGGGGCAGCTGCAAACTAGGGGTGCTAGCTGCACACTCGAGCAGACTTAGATAGACTGGGTGGTCTGTTTCTGCTGGCACATTCGTATGTTCATATGTCTTTGGAACCGTATTAGTGAAGAGGTTTAATAATGGTGCACTTTCATGCTTTTGTGAAGGACCCGGTACAGAGGGAGTGGCTGAGGATGTTAGTAAGAGGGATGGCCAGGGAGTCACAGACAAGACAGAGAACTCTGAAGTCAATGTTGTCAGTGCCCTTGCATGGTCTTGGGTCATTTGTTTTGATTAACCTGACCACTTCAGCAGGGGATAGATAGATAGATCGATCGATAGATAGATAGATAGATAGATAGATAGATAGATAGATAGATAGATACTGTCTGTAGATAGAAAGACAGACAGACATACAGATAGACAGACAGACAGATAGACAGATAGATAGACAGACAGATAGATAGATGCTTTATTTATAAAGCACTCAATTCCGTATATTTGGAGCGCTGTACATTAAAAACAGTTCAGTACAACACAATAATAACATTTCAAATTTCAGATTTCAAATTTCAAATCAGCGAAAAATAGAAACTTCTTAAAATGTGTCTATCAATGTATATATATATATATATTTTTTACACTCTGTTTCTCCCCCGGGCCTCAGGTCAGCAGCCATCCTAGCCACCCGTCCAGCCCCATACCCTGACATCAGGCTGCTACCCCTCTTCCTCCATGGCTTACCCCCCATGCGGGGCAGTGAGAAGCCCCCCCAAGTGACTACTCACCTCGCCCAGGACAAGATCCAGTTCAGGGAGTGTCATTCGGGGTCAGGGCCTGCGGTGGGTGGCTTCCTCATCTAGCTGACCTGGGACCGTTGTCTTGTTTTTTCTTTCTCAAGAGTAGGGTGTGCAATGACGTCAGGGAAGGGAGCATGCACTCATCTGCATGTGTTCCTCCCGGTGCCTGCCCCACTCAGTGCCTGTCATGCAGCATTGGTGCTCTGTCCCCCAGCCACCACCAGGGGTCATAAGCACACCGACCACTAAAATCTGCCTCCCTGGAGAGGGAGAGCAGTCCCTCGGAGGCTCAATCCCTCTCCACCCTGACCGACCCCCGGCGGCCCATGCTTGTTCCTGAACATAGGTCACAGGTGTAGCGTGAGGTAAGGTGATCAGCGCATCAGCCCTCAGCACCACCGGGCTGGCTGTCAATGTATATTAAAATATTGCATCCAATAGTACTAATTATGGGTAAAATTCCTGCTGAAAACGGAGTGTTTTAAGACCTGTTTTAAAGGCTTCTGCCGAGGGTGCTTCCCATAAATACCTAGGTAATTTGTTCCACAGGGTAGGTGTGACAACTGAGAACGCATGGTACCCTGAGGTTACCCTCGGCAGATTTGATGTCTGCAAGTTTTTGCATTACTTACTCGTGTGGGGTTGCATCCAGGCCTCATCTGCTTCCACACTGGTGACTGCAGAGTGGTGGGAGGTCAAGGGAGAGATGCAGGCCTCCATTTGCAATGAGGAGAAGTCATCTTCTTCTCGAGGATAAACTCTAGGGTCTGACAACAAAGACTCCCCAGGACATGTGGTTTGAATGTATTCCATAGCTGCTTCTGGGGGAGCTAAAGGTGCATTGAACTCCATTTTCAACAATACAGAGTAGGGCCAGATACAGTACCTTACAGCGAAAGGTACTCCAGCTCTGTGATGAGCTTGTCTGACTTCAGAAAAGGCCCTACACTGGGTTGTTAGATCCCTGGAATAGTCTTGGAAAATCATGACCTGATGCCCCTGCCAATCTAGATGGCCAAATTCCCATGCTCTTCTGAGGATAGTCTGCTTGACTGGGAACCCAAGAAAACTGGCAATGATGGGCCTCTGACATTGACTCAGCTCTTGACCACTTCACAAATGCCTTCTGTAAGGCTTGTGACCTTTTAGTCCCCTCACCAGGATCCGCTCCAAAAAATGCAATGCCCCATGGATCACCCCACCCCTCCTCCAGAGACTCAAAATCAGAGATTATCTCTGGCACATTGCTGTAGAATCTGGAAAGGCATCTGATAGACAGGCCTACAATGTAGAATGCAATAAGTGCACTTGGACCATTAGGAGAGCCAAGGCAGAGCACTACCAGACCACCCTCGCTTCCACTTGGGGTTCAGACTGGACCTTCTGGGACAATATGAAAGAGCTAAATGGGAAGTCTCGCTCCCCCCCCACCATCTCAGCTCTCCATCAATGGCACCCCCACCCCAGATCCACTCCTTATAGCCAATTGCCTTAACACTGCCTTCTCTGACCTAAGCTCGGTCCTCCCCAGCAGCTTCTTTGACCCAATCCCCACCTCTCTCCCTCCAGTCCTGCATCACCCACCATACTACCTGTGCATCCTATCCCTCCAAGAAGCCAGGCCACACCTGCTAAAAAGCCTTAAGCAGCAATAACCCCAGCAGAGACCCCCTCGACTCCAGGATCCTCCGTATGGTCTTGGACAAAGTCCTAGTCCCCCTGACTGTCCTTCTAAACCAGTCTCTATGCCTGGGTCAGTTCCCAAGTGCCTGGAAAACTGCTGAAATCACCCCCATACATAAGAGTGGGAACCGGTCCACCCCCAGCAATTACCGGCCGATCTCCATCCTCCCCCCACTCTCTAAAGCCCTTGAAAAAGTGGTGTTGATCCAGCTCTCTGAATACCTAACCAAGTATGACATTATGTGCCCAGAGCAGCACAGTTTCTGCCCAGGACACAGTACAACCACGGCTCTCCTGGAATTCTCCCAACGCCTGCATGCTGCTCGACTCTGGCAGCCTTACAGGAGCAGTGTTCATTGACCTCTCCAAGGACTTTGACACTGTCTGTCATCCCCTTCTACTCGACTCTCTCCACTAACTTGGTTGCTCTGGCGGTCCCATTTCCTGGTTCTCTAGCTACCTCTCTGCTAGATCCCAGCATGTCAAGATCAGCAGCTCCCTCTCCAGCACTCTTCCTGTTCACTCCAGGGTCACTCAGGGCTCCATCCTGGGTCCAATACTTTCTAGTCTCTACCTCAACACCCTCCCCAGCTCATGTACTGGTAAACTGCTCCTCTACTCCGACTATGCAGTCCTCGTTGCCTCACATCCCAATCCCACCTCCTTCCAATGATCCCTCCAGCAAGCTTACAACCAAGCCAAAAGGTGGTTCGGCGACCGCAGACTGGTCATTAACCTAAAGAAAACCAAATCAATGCTCTTCTCCCACCACCAAAATAAAGCTAAAACTACCCCCCTCTTGATTATCCCCAGCACTCTGCACCCGCTATAACAAGTGACCACATACAAGTACCTAGGCATCACATTCGACATGACCCTCTCCTTCCACAACCACATTAATGCCCTGTCAGCCACCATTATCTCTTGGATTGGCCTGCTATACCAGCACAGGGACTGCCTGCCTCAGGTTTCCCTTAGGCTGGCCATCACCTCCTCCGTCTTGTCCCTCGTGGAATATGACTTGCCCATCTATGCTGCAGCTGACAACACTGCCCTCTCCAAAATCCAACTCTCCATCAGTAAGGCCTGTTGGCTCATGACCGGTGCCCCCAGCCGCACTCACACCTGCCTTCTCTATACTACCACCAATCTGCTCAACTTTGAGGAGTGACTGCTCTACTAGACCTGCCTTCTCGTTAAGAAATCATTGCTAGGGCTCTCCGCCCCAGGGATCTCCAGCTCCCTACAGCAGTCATCATCATCCATCAGCACCTGTAGCTCTATTAAGGACATTTTCAAGGTGCCCAGAACCAAGACCTCTCTTTCCCATAGATCCTTCCTCTACCGAGCCCCCACCTGGTTCAACTCCCTACCTAGCTGCATCTCCAACTTGCCAAAAATTGGCTCCTTCAAAATAGCCCTTCGGAACCATATCTTTAATACCCGCTGTTGTAGGTGCAAATAACCCACTGTTGTAACCTGTGGTACCCACTGCCTTGCCCCCGGCTCGACAATGTCCACTGAACAGCCTCTCCCTCCCCCAGACCCACTCCTTCCCTACTAGGTCCAAGCAGGGATGTAACCCGCTGTCTTCTCTGAGGACCAACTATATCCATGACTGTAACTCACAATTTTGTAACACTATGCAACCTAAGTAACATACAAACTACTACATTATGTAACCTAAGTGTATCTATGTTAAATATTCATTTTATTGCACCTGTAATGTTATCCTCTGTTTTAATCTGCACTGTAATAACTGTCTTGATGTCTGCCCTCCCTCTGACTCAAAAGTTGTAAACCTGATTTGTAATGAATAAATAGAATAAATAAATAAAAAGGGTGGTCTCCCTGTTTAGGCGGTGGTGCCAAAGATCTATGGGCCCTTTTGATTTCAGATTTGAAGTTTCCAGGGAGTCTGAGGATTTGCAGTGGTGCATGGCAGAAGAAAGAAATAGAGTCCCTGAGCTCCAGTTGTTCGGGAAAGCTGTTGAACCTTTGTCCTGATGGTCCCAGTTTTCAAGATCATCAATTTTTTCTTGCATTATTTGGAGTTTTTGATCCTTCTATTGTAGGAGGGATGTGAGTTTGTTGGAGGGCATCTCTGTTGAGTGCATTCTGTGCTCCGTCACTGTAGTGCAGGCGTTCAGCTGAGTGTATTCTGTGCTCCATCGCTGTAGTGCATGCATTCAGCTGAGTGTATTCTGTGCTCCGTCACTGTAGTGCAGGCATTCAGCTGAGTGTATTCTGTGCTCCGTCACTGTAGTGCAGGCGTTCAGCTGAGTGTATTCTGTGCTCCGTCACTGTAGTGCAGGCGTTCAGCTGAGTGTATTCTGTGCTCCGTCACTGTAGTGCAGGCGTTCTGCTGAGTGTATTCAAACAACATGAAGTCTTGCTGTATTCTGACATATGCAGTGATGTCCAACCTTTGAACTGCCCCGGAGAGGAAAGAGTTAACTTTCCATGCAAGACATGGAACGCTGAGCTCGAGCTCCGTTGACACTCTGTCTGTTATTGTTTGAACTCAAACCACCAGATTCTTTACTCTGCCTCACTGAGCAGTCGCTCCGGAGATTTCTCCTTTGCTCAGTTCAATTTAGTTGATTAAAGTGTCGTTTTTCCTTGGTCTTAACCAAATTTAATCCGTTTAACTTGTCGGTTCAGTCTCTGTCTGTGGTATCGTGAGTACTAGATAGGTTATTATTGTTTATTCTGTGTGGAACTTGTAAACGTTGGATCAGTTCGGTTTGTTCAAAAAAAAATAGAAGTTTGTTCTGCTTTTAGAGTGTGGTAACCAGTCCTTATCGGTTCTAAAAAAAAACAGATTTCATTACAGTTTTTTCCACGACCCGTAACACGGTCAGGAACCGATAAGGGTGTCTTGCCTGGAGGATTGCCGATAAAAGGGTAAGTTTGGTTAGGACTGGCCATGTCTGAGAAACCCAAGAGAAAAACCGGGCCCACTGGGTTTCAACACTGTAGTGCATGTGGGGAAGCCTTTGCTAAAGCTGACCCCAACACCACCTGTGTTTATTGTCTGCGGTTTGACCACCTCGATTCAGACTGCCAGATTTGCAAGAATTTTCCTGCAGCTACCCTGGAAAAGAGAGTTGGTAGGCTCAGGGAAAGGGAGGCCAAAAAGTCCGCTGACCCAGACTGTCAGCCCGTTTGGTTCAAACCAAACCAGAAGGAGTGCCCTCTGACCAGGGTGAAACTTCTTCAGGCAAAAGGAGAACCAACTCGGAGGAGTCAGTTCCAGTAAAAAGAAAAAGAAGGGATAAATCAGCCGGCGTGGATCCACAAGTCCTTTCTCCGACCGCTGATGAAATAGCCAAAGCGATAAGGATTGTTCAGTCGCTAACCGGTTCTGACAAACCAGCACCATCGGTTAGAGGGCTCGGTTGATCGGTTCCCCGGTTCAGATTATAAATTGAGGATTTTATGAACCGGAGGAGGAGGAAGGAGAGTATGAGGATAGTGATGGTGATTATGAAAGTCTGGATGTGCTCATTGACCCAGACATCTCCCCAGACAGACCTTCAGGGGTTTCTCCTCCTAGGCTTTCCGAGTCCCCTTCCCATTTTATGTTTTACAAAAAAGTGTCTGAAACTCTTCAGCTTCCTATGGAAGAAGCTGTAGAGGATCAGGAGGAGCCTCATTATGTTGAGATGATGGATATCCCAGAGTCCAGGAGGCTGTCTATTCCCCTTTATAAGTCTTTTGGGAAATAGACAATAAAAATTTTAAAGACTCCAAATTCTATACCTCCTGTGGACAAGAGAATGGACAAGAGGTATACTCTCTCAGACTCAGATTCAGAGTTCCTTACCCAGCAATGCAGACATGTTGGGGTAGTGCAAGCTGCTGCCTGTGATAAGGCAAATATACCCTTGGCTTTACACCCCCCAGATAAGGACTCCAGGAGGATTGATGCCATGGCAAAGAAACAGTACATGGCAGCATCTTTGGGACTCAGGCAGGCTAATTAAATGGCCTATGCAGCTAGATACCAGAAGTCTAGATGGGACACTGTAATGGCTCTGGCTAAACAGATCCCTGGCCGGCTTGCCAAGGAGCTGGAGCAGGTGGCTACAGATGGTATTGAGGCATCCAAGGTGCAATTTCATGCTGCAGTGGACTCCAATGATGTTTCATCTAGAGTCATGGCTACATCTGTGGCCCTTTGTAGGATGGCTTGGCTCAGATGTACTAGCCTGTCTCAGGATACCCAGACTAAGGCCATGGATTTTCCTGTTGTGGGTAATTCTCTGTTTGGGGAGCAAACAGAGAACTACATGAAGAAAATGGATGAATACAGGACCACCTATAGGAGTGCTCAGGCCAAGGAAAGGCAAGCCACTCCCCAGAGGCAGCATTCCAGGGGCAGGGGCAGGCCTTTTCATAGGCCTTTCTACCAAGCCCAGGCCTCCTCTTCTGCCTTTGCCCAGAGGGGGTTCTTCAGAGGGAGAGGCAGATGGGGTACAAGCAGGCCTGCTACCACTCCTCAGCCTAAAGCCCCTGCCAAACAGGCATCTTGATGGGTTTGCCAGGGCTGATTCTCCACCACCTGTAGGGGGCAGAATGGCTTACTTTGTCCAGGACTGGATGTCTTTAACATCAGACAAATGGGTTCTGGAAGTAGTGAGCCAGGGACTGGTTCTCAGCTTCAAAAAATTTCCCAAGATGAGAACCAGATCCTTTCCATCTGCAGATCCTTCAGAGGCACTTGCCTTAGAGGCAGAGCTCTCTTCCCTCTTGGCTCTGAGAGCCATAGAAAGGGTTCCACCCCTACACAAAGGGAAAGGATTGTACTCCAGGTACTTCCTAACTCCCAAAAAGACAGGAGAATGGCAGCCCATCCTGGATCTCAGATATTTAAACAAGCACCTTTTAAAGCCAAAGTTCAAAATGGTGACTCTGGGAATAATTCTACTCTCTCTAAGGCCAGGAGACTGGCTAGTTTCCCTGGACCTCAAGGATGCCTATTTCCACATTCTCATCAGAAGCTCCCACCGAAAGTACCTCAGGTTCGAGTTGCCCTCAGGCCACTATCAATTCAGAGCAATGCCCTTTGGCCTAACTTCAGCTCCAAGGGTGTTCACAAAATGCCTGGCAGTAGTGGTTGCTTTCCTAAGGAGAAAAAAGATCTCCATCTTTCCATACCTGGACGACTGGCTCATAGTAGGTCAGTCTCCAGACCAAGTCAAGTCACACCTACAGATAACTCAGCACCTGCTCACTTCTCTAGGATTCCTTCTGAATCTTTCAAAGTCAGTTCTAGAGCCTGTGCAGCTCTTCACCTTCATAGGGGCAGAGCTGGATACATTAAAGGCAAGATTCTTCCTTCCCCTGGACAGGGCAAGGACCTTTGTTACACTGGCCTCTTCATTCACCTCCAGGTGTCTCGAACAGCAAGGCATTTTCTGCAGCTCCTGGGCCACATGGCTGCCTCTACAGCAGTGGTTCAAGGAGCAAGATTTCAGATGAGGGACATTCAGTTCCACTTAAGAGCCTTCTGGTCTCAGAGAAAGGATCCTCTGACCAAATTAATCCCAGTGACTCCAACCCTGATCCAGGCTTTGCAATGGTGGCAGAATCAGGACAACCTAAGAAAAGGAGTTCCCTTTGTCACTCAATCTCATTCTCTAATCCTTACTACAGATGCCTCCCTCTTGGGATGGGGAGCCCACTTGTGGGACCTGACCACCTAAGGGTTGTGGTCACTTCAAGAATCTCTGCTTCACATCAATCTCTTAGAACTCAGAGCAGTGTTTCTAGCACTTCAAGCTTTTTCCAAGTCTGTTCAGAACAAAGTAGTTCAGATCAGGACAGACAATACCACCAGAATGTGGTACATCAACAAGCAAGGGGGCACTCGGTCTATGGCCTTGTGCACAGAGGCAATGAAGTTGTGGTTTCTGGCCTATTCCCTGAATACCTCTCTCATAGCAGTGCACCTCCCAGGGAAGGACAATGTCCTGGCAGATTCTCTCAGCAGGATATATCAGGGCCATCGCGGATGGTCCCTAGATGCCCTGATTTTGAAGGTGATCTTCTCCAGATGGGGCACCCCACAGATAGATCTTGTTGCAGCCCCAGACAATCACCAACTTCCCATTTTTTGCTGCAGACCCCCAGTGTTGGGCTCAGTCCCCCTGGATGCCCTAGTTCTCAATTGGGAAGGGAAGTTCCTATATGCTTCCCCCCCTTCCCTCTCCTGTTCAAGGTACTAGTCAAAATCAGGTCTCAACCCTGCAAAGTGATTCTGATTGCTCCAGACTCGGCCAGACAGCCCTGGTACCCTCTCTTGCTGTCCTTAGCAGTCCATCTTCCCCTGTCTCTTCCCAGGAATTACAACCTGTTAACATGTTCTTAGGGGAGGGTCTGGTCAGGGCCCCTACTTTTCTGCGGCACAGTGGGACCAAGTTCTGCGGCAAGACTACCATTTGCCGCAGAACTTCTGCGGCGGTGGTTTGTAATTTCTGCGGAAGTTCTGCGGCACTAACAACCAACCACATCACAGTGTCAGCTTGTCATCCTGACTTCACTTTCATGACAGTGGTTAAAGCAATCAGGATGGTGGAAAGCACAGTAACACTGCTTCAAAAATAACAGACTTATAAAAATAATTTTATGCCTAAAAAAGCAAAACAAATGTCTCTCCCTTAAGGTCCTAGCCTGTTGCATAAATGAGATATGCAGAGGGGATCTTATGTGATAAATAATGTATTTCTACATGCATGCTATCTATCCCACTAATGAGGTTTCCACTATCACTTATATATTAGTATGTGCTTTCTACACCACTCATGAGGTTCTCACTGTGTGTCACTTATATATTAATATGCAATCTGTAATATACATAAAAATATATGTGTGTGTGTGTGTGTGTGTGTGGTGAGAGACAGAGATACTGTATATGTGTGTGTGTATATATATTTATACAATGTATGTTGTCAGATAAATAACAGTATAAAACATGATATCTCAGGTGGCCAGTGAAGATAACATTGTTATCTTCATGTTCCTATACGTCATATGTTATCTCCACGTTCCTATACGTCATATCGAAACTTATCTGGTTGATCCTGCCACTCTGAGCACTTTCAGTTTCCTGTAATTGTAGCGTGACCGGCGCTATCCACACTGACGATTGGTACATTGCCAAATGTTTTGTAGGAGGTGCCCGGGTTCAGTAACGAGAAAATGCTGTGCTTTATGTTTATGTTGCTGTCTCTTGTTGAAAAAACTTCCGACTTCACATAGAGTGCTGCAGTGACTGGCGGCTTTTGAACAGTAAAGGCGCGGCGTCTGTTGCTGGCAGCAGACCCGCGCTTTCGCTACCTATTCACCGCCAGCTCGATGCAAAAGCGCCGACTCGGTCACTGCAGCGCTCTATGTGCGGTTGGGCTTTTTTCAACAGGCAACAGCACCTCGTGCAAAAGCAGCGTTCGATTACTGGGCCGAACACCATTGACAATAATCGTCGGTGTGGATAGCGCTGATCACGCCTGATACAGGGGAAACGAGTGCTGGTGTTGAATCAACCAGATAATATTTAAAAATCACTTTTCCCAAAAATAATAGCAAGATCAACCAGATATTTTAGTAATTTAAAATGACAGGACCAACCAGATACTTGAAAACCCTATGTAATCTGCCATTTGGGGGGGGAGGGCATGTGGAGCTCTGTTGGGGGGGGCATGGCAGGATAAACCAGATAAGACTTTTTAAAACTAATCATAAATAACAGGATCCACCAGATATTTTTTAAACAATAGATGACATCTGCTGTTTTGGCAGCTTTTCTGTAAGTGGGGTTGTATTGCTAGGGCCATCACCTTTGTATCACCCATTGCATTGAGAGGGGCATGTGGTGAGTTGTATTGTGGGGGGGGGCAAAGCATACATTGTATAAACAGAATATGACATGGCCTGACTGAAGATATCATATTTATCTTCACGAGGCCAGTGATATCATCACTGGCCTCTCGTGAAGATAAATATGATATCTTCAGTCAGGCCATGTCATATCCCTATTTATATATATATATATATATATATATATATATATGTATATATATATATATATATATATTTTATTTCCGTGAACTTGCATCCTCATTCGTACAGGTCCCATTGGAAATGGAATAGAGGAGTTATTGCAAAACTCATTTTTCATGTCAACCTGCTTTCCCTGACACACTGCGTAAAACCATCAGGCCATGACATGCATGTGAACTGATAGTGAGATAGTGCTCTCCAGATCATCACAATGTGTCCACCACGTGATGGAACACTGTACCATTCCTTCCCAGGCTCCAAGCAGTGATGTGCTCCAGCAATCCTTGTGCTGCCCAGCCAGCTCCCAGAGTTAATCTCTGAACCTGAGTTGCCGGCACGGAGACACAGCATGCTACCCTCTGGCACAACAGCTGTCCCTGCACACAACATTTCTCCATAACATTTAGGTGATTCTATCAACCAATGACAATATGTAATCAATAACCCCGGCAAAAATGCATACAGTGCAATTATTTATTTAATAGGTCTATTCTTTCAGCAGGTCTACACATTATTATATTCCACTTTTCTAGGCATAATTACTTTATTTTTCTTAAAAATGACAGTTAAATTCATTTTACCAGTTATTCATTTCAGATGGCATCTCTATACCTTAAAGGCACAAATAGGCCTGTACAAAGTGAGGTATGGACTTAACAGGTCTGTGCTATTGACAAGGTTTTGTTTAAATTGGCCCTAGTGCAATAATGTAAGACTGAAAATTGTATTAGGCTGTAGTGCAGGTTGAGGAACTATCACCATGCATGATGTGCTGTGCCACCGTCTCTGGCAGTGGGAGCTGTGGTAGATAAGTGACTGTTCATTTCTGTTGCAGAATGCAGCCATTTCATTAGCTAATATATGATGTTATAGCAATGATAACATCACATTCTGAGCATATAGGGGGTTCTTTGATATAAAAAGAGGGGAAGGGAAACAGATTCTATGGATAAACAGAAATATTAATAAAAACTCATCAAGAAGAGTGAATTCTGCGGCACCGCAGAAGTTCTGCGGTAGATTACAAGTTCTGCACAAAATTCTGTGACCGCAGAATTCTAGGGGCCTTGAGTCTGGTATCCGAATCTCAAATCTCTCAATCTCAAGGCCTGGCTCTTGAAGAGTTAGAATTTGTGGATTTGCATCTCTCTCAAGGTGTTCTGGATATTTTAAAGGCTTCTCGAAAGCCTTCCACCAGAAAAACTTACAACTCTGAGTGCCTCTGGCGTAAGATTGTACCTCAATCCCCAAAGAGGGTACTTATCTGAGCCTGTACATTGGGTATGCTAGTATAAGGTTCACAGTTTGAATCCCCCCAGAACTTGAGACTAAAGGTGGTTCAGACCCAAAAGCAGACAGGAGGGTTACCCTGTCTGTTACCTGTTCATACTCTTGCACACTGAGGTTGGAATTGTGGGAGCAGAGGGCCTGACCTGCTGAGTGTGTTTGTGCACTTATTACCCCAATGCCTTGTATCTATCAGAAATTTTGATAAGTTTAAGTCTGGATAAGATAAATTTCTATTAGAGAAACTGGCATAACTCATCCTGCAGGTGCTGGAAAGGTAGTCCCGATGGGCCATAGGCCTTCTTCTACCTTCATAAACCCAGGTATTATGAAGTAATACAATCCTCTCTGTTGGCTTAACCAAATGAAGGATAAAAATTCCAGAATCACAAGGTGATACTTGGCACTACAGCCATTTAAATTCAAAGTGATGCACAAATCTAGAAAAGAGAATAGTGCTGATTTTCTGTCAAGATATGGATCAGGGATTGAGAATTCTGAATGTTGAAAAAACTGTGTGGGTTTAAACTAGTGGTGGGCAAAGTGGCCAATTAAGCTCAGCAGTGATTCATAGGATGAAAGGCACCGAGTGTTTAAGCGGAGTACTTCACGTTATAATGGGTAACGCCGAATTCCATTAAAACAATGATTAAGCATTACTCTGCTTTCCCAAACCACTACTCCACCAGTTCTTAAGGTGAATACTGTTCTTGTTAGATTTTGTATTTCATTTGCTTATTAAATTAAAAATGTTTATGGGCAGGGGGTGGAAGCTGGGTAGGGGCTGCTGCAGCATGAATGTTGGGGATCATCATGCACTGTAATGAGGGGCTCAGAGTCTGGATCATCACTGCAGCTTTTTTTTTATGGTTAAGAAAGTGGCATACCCCCAGTACTTACCCATTTAAAATAAATCCCTTCCTGATGCTGGCTGCTTGCTTCCTTATACTGGTCTCCAGAGCAAGGGTGACCTCACAAATACACAGTGACTCTACCTCAGGATTCTTGGGGATTAACGCATTTGGGACTGATTATCACCATGCACTCATAGTGCACTTAACTTTTGCCTCAGCCATTAAATGGGGATCCGGGCTCTAGGGGTAGGGTATTATTATTCATTTTAAATCTTTTCTGATATACTACCCCAGGGGAGTTATGGGGTGGGGAGGTTGGGTTAAATAAAGACTTTCTTTGGTGTTTGTTAGTTGGGGATTTTATTGTAAATAGTTACAAAGTGGGGTTAGGAGGGAGGGAGGGGGTATTTCTTATACAAGAAGGTATTCTGGTTTTGGGGCATAGGGGAATTTATGTCTGTTCTATTAAAGATACATCACATGGTATTCAATAGCCTTTCTGGACGATGTTACTGGTTAAAGTGGTTACAGGCTCATGCTCTGATTAAAATAGGAATGGGAAGGGGGGTGCCGTGGACTTTGTTAACCTTATTTTTCTTTCTGGCACATACTTTTATGCTAATGAAAACTTCCAGCTGCTTGGGTCTAGGGTGGGGGTGGAGGCAGAGTGCACCTGGTGGTGGATAATGTGTTGGTGGCTAGATAATGACTAATAATTTAGTTAAGTTCCTTACATGCAATATAAGAGGTGCTAGGGAAAAGATGAAACAATATCAGATCTTTAAACAAATCTCTCTCCTTCAAGCTCATATTACATTTATACAAGAAACACACTTAATAAACCATGAAGCCCAACTTTTTCATAGACAGGAGATTGGTCAGGTTTATGCCTCAGGCAACTCAACATCTAGTAGAGGGGTAGCCATTCTAGTAAACCTCAAGATCCCTTGGCAAGCAGATCAGATCATCTCAGACCCTAAGGTAAGATTCATTATTGTGAAAGGTAAGTTGAAGTGAAGAGAGATGGTTTTGGGTAGTATCTACGGCCCAGTGGGAGGAGACCTGATTTTCCTTATGGATTTAATGGATAAGCTAACCCCTTTTTTCCCTTACCCAATAGTTTTGGGAGGGGATTGGAACCTACTTTCCACCAAGACCTAGACCAATCAAATCGACCACTCAAACCTTTGTCTGCTGCTCAAAGAACACTGCAGGAGTTTATTGATACACAAGAGTTCTGTGATCCATGGAGAACTCTTAATCCACGATCCTGTACCTTCTCATTCTTCTCCACGGTTCACCAAACTTCTTCCAGACTTGACTATATACTCATCAGTCACTGTCTCCTCCCTGGCCTTAATAATGCTGGTATGGAGCCTATAGTCATCTCCAATCATGCAGCCGTTTGGGCTGTATTAGTCCCTGATTCCATCTCACAGCAAGACACGACATGGAAGCTAAATATTCAGCTTCTCAAGGATTCACATGTTCAATCAAGAATCTCTTCCCTCATTCAAATTTTCATTCACTCTAACCAAAATTCAGACTCTAGGGTAAACTATGAATGGTGTGTCCTGAAATGCTTCCTACGAGGGGAGTTTCTTCGGATGGCCTCTACCCGTATGCGCTGTAGAGAATCAGAAGCTCTCTCACTACTTGCCCGAATTCGCACCTTGGAACAATCTCTCTCTCTCCCTTCTCCCCTCCAGATCTCTTGCAATCCTTAATGTCCCTTACAGACAAATACTCCATCTTACTACAAGAAAAGGCAGAATATGCTATTCTTAAAACTCAGACCAAGTATATCGAACAAGGAGATAAAGCAGGTTGACTACTTGCTCTTCGGCTGAAAAAACTTGAGGCGTCATGAATTATCCCTTCTATTTCAGCCTTAGATGACTCCACTAAACTTTTCCCTAGGGATATATCATTAGTTTTCCAACACTTCTATTCGGCACTATACAGCAAACGTTCACTTGCACTGGACACCTCTGAGACCCTCACATACCTAAACCTAGAAGCCAGAAGGGGAAGGAAGGAAACATATTCAATTCAGTGCTTTAGAGTAACTGGTAATTGTTATTTTTCTTTTAAACTTAGATTGTGGGCTTTTAGTGACACTATACTTTCTTTGTTGTCTTTACTTATAATTGTTTTTGGGCTGTTGAAAATTTAAAACATAGTGGTGGTGTAATTCTGTGCTGTCTTTAATTGCTGCAAATTTTATCTTGGCTTGTCTGACTGCCCTGTAGTTGGGTGAAGGGTGTTAATTGTCTGGCCTCTGACCTCAGCTACGTGATAACTGGAGGTGGGGCTTAGTCAGAGTTAAAGTAGCAAGCAGAGTTTTATTTTCTCGGAAGAAGCCAGAAGGGGAAGGAAGGAAACATTTAATTCAGTGCTTTAGAGTAACTGGTAATTGCTATTTTTCTTTTAAACTTAGATTGTGGGCTTTTAGTGACACTATACTTTCTTTGTTGTCTTTACTTATAATTGTTTTTGGGCTGTTGAAAATTTAAAACATAGTGGTGGTGTAATTCTGTGCTGTCTTTAATTGCTGCAAATTTTCGCCCCCCTTCCCCTTCCCCCAACTCTTAATTATATGCTCTGTTAAATCTGATTGACAGGAGCTAAACACAGGGTATAGTAAGGGGTGTGAAGTAGGAGGAGCATAAGGGGGAAGAAGCCAACCCTCAGCACGACAAGTGTTTTGACTCATTTATTTATTTATTGGTTTCTTTTTCTTTAAAAAAAAAATCGGAGGATCAGTGGCAGGATTTTTAGTATAGTAAATTAATAAAAAGGGAACTAGGAGAGCTTCAGTAGCAGACAAGTAGTGGAATTGCAGTATAATGTGGGGAGTGGTGCAATGCAGTGGCTGTGGGGCAGCCATATTCAGGCAGACCTTCTGGACACTGAGGTGCTGCCCTATCTGCCATCTCTCTGGACTGCGGATGAGGTAGTCAGACTCAGAGCAGAAGTAAACTGGGTCAGGAGTACCATCACCCCATCCAGGGACCACCCAGTCCAATGCAACTGCCTCAAAGGATGCCGAGAACGAGTAGCACTTGGATGACAGTGGGCTCAGGGAGGGTTAGAGCAGTCAGGCAGAGGCACATTCCAGATCCTATTCCACTCAAGAACTCATATGCCACACTGGCAAATGAGGACAACCAAATAAAGGTACCCAGAGAAGTGGAAGGAAATGATGAGGAGGTTAGCCAAGAAGGTGACCTCAGTGGGGAAAGCAGTGGACCCCAGAGGAGGAGGAAGCGAATCCTGGTGGGGGACTCCATCATAAGAGGGATCCAGCTAGGAACACAGGAGGGGGAGGACAGGGAGGTGAGGTGCCTACCAGGTGCCACGGCATGGAGGGATGGAAGGAAGATCCTGGGGATCACTGGGAAGGCAAGGCAGGAGGGTGAGCTGGATGTCATTATCCACCTAGGTACTAAAGACCTGGCAAATGGGGAGCCAAGGAAGTTCAGGAAGAGTTTAGGAAACTGGGAGGGTCTCAAGCAAGTAGCTACTTCTGTCACTTTCTCAGAAGTACTACCTGGAGAGCAAGGGAAACATAGGGTGCATGCCCAGGAACTTTAACTCATGGTTGAAGAACTGGTGCTGTGAGGAAGGGTTTGGATTCATTGGTGACTGGGGACCCACCTGGAGGGATGGAGGTTTGTTCAAGCCTGACGGCCTGCATCCATCCTGGAGGGGAATCCAAGCACTCAATGATAAGTTTAAATGCTACATTAACAAGCATTTAAACTAGCAAAGGGTGGCAGGCCAGCAAGGAGGGACCTACTTGCTCACCCCCAGCTAGGTGGAACCAGTGAACCAGAGGAGTGGCTATCTCTGCAAAGCAGTGTGCAAAGATGGAATTAGTGTCCAAGAGGTGGATAAGCAGAAAGGGGCAAAATTCAGCTGAAGGGCAGACAGCAAGGAGAACCAGGGATAAATGACAACCAAGGAAGGGGCTGGAGTAGAACAGTGAAACAGTCTAGGGAGGTCAAATCATGGAAAGCCATGTGTGCAAATGCCAGGAGCCTTAGCAACAAGATGGAAGATCTGGAGGCTGTCATGGTACAGTCAGACCTGGACATTGTGGCCATCACTGAAACCTGGTGTAAAGATAACCACGACTGGGAGATGGCCATACCTGGCTACAACATATTCAGAAGAGACAGAGCAGGCAAGAAGGGAGGAGGAGTGGCACTGTATGTGAAAAATGACATAAGGGCCACAGAGATCCAGGAGGAACAAAATGGGGGAGAGATACTGTGGGTTAAGCTGGAAAGGAAAATGGGGACAGCCATCCACACAGGTGTGGTCTATAGACCACCAGCCCAGGAGGAAGAAACAGATAGGAGCTGATGCTAGCCATCCAAAGGATGGCAGACAAGGGTGAGGTAGTACTGGTTGGAGACTTCAATATTCCAGACGTGGACTGGAGCATCCCAGCAGCAGCATCAACTAGGAGCAGATTTATCCTGGACTCCCTTCAGGGTGCCTTCCTCAAGCAACTGGTCATGGAACCAACTCGCAGAAGGCAATACTGGACCTTGTGCTCACAAACAAGGACAGTGTGATGGGGTAACAGTGGGGAGCACCTGGGAAACAGTGACCACCAGTCATTGTGGTTTGAAATCACAGAAAGAGCAGAACCAAACCACACAAAAACACGTATCCTGGATTTTAGGGGGGCAGACTTTGGGAAAATGGGGAGATACTTGAAAGAGACATTAAGGGGAATGGGACAGGAATCAGGGGTTGAGGAACAGTGGGCAGTATTTAAAATGGGGATTACAAGAACAACAGAATTATGCATTAAGCAGGTTAGCAAGAGGAAAAGGAAGAGGAGACCATTATGGTTTTCCAAAGAGGTAGCAAAGAAAGTGAAAGCCAAAAAGATTGCATTCAGGCAATACAAAAGACACAGGCAGAAGGGATAGGGAGAAGTACCAGGAGAAGCAAGGGAGGCAGGAGGTCAGTAAGGGAAGCCAAAGCTCAGACAGAAGAACACATTGCAAAATCAGTGGGTAGAGGGGACAAAACCTTTTACAGGTACATAAGTGAAAAAAGAAAGACAAAGGGAGGGATAGTGAGACTGAAGGGGGAGGATGGGGGCCGCGTGGAGGATGACAACAGTAAAGCTGACATATTGAACAGGTATTTCTGCTCAGTCTTTACTGAGGAAAAGGAGGGTAATGGGTCTGAAGGGAGTACAAGGGGTGAGAATGGTGCAGAAATGGAAACAAGTCCCTTTACACGAGAAAGGGTCCTGAAGGAACTGGAAGTAATAAGAGTAGATAAAGCAATGGATCCAGATAAGGGTGCAGGGTCCTTAAAGAACTAAGAGAGGTGGTGGCTGAACTCTGGCTATCCTGTTTAGCCGATCACTGGAAATAGGGAGGTACCCAAAGACTGGAGGACAGCAGATGTAGTCCCCTTATACAAAAGTGGGAACAAAGAGGAAGCAGGGAACTACAGACCAGTCAGCCTCACCTTGGTAGTGGGGAAGATCATGGAAGCACTACTGAAGGAGAGATTGATGGAAAATCTGGTTGTCAATGGACTACAGGACCCAAGGCAGCATGGTTTCACAAGGGGGAGGTCATGTCAGACCAACCTCTTTGAATTTTTTGACTGGTTGACTAGGGAGGTGGATCAGGGGAAGGCAGTGGACATGGCCTATCTGGACTTCAGCAAGGCCTTTGACACTGTGCCACATAGAAGACTATTACACAAACTGGAGAATATGGGTGTGGGCAGGACAGTAGTGTGGTGGGTTGGTAACTGGCTGGGTGGCGGGACACAGAGGGTGGTGGTAAATGGCTGTCACTCCACAGAGGAAGAGTGACCAGTGGGGTACAACAGGGATCAGTGCTGGGACGGTCCTATTCAACATCTTCATCAGTGACATTGCATGGGACCTAGAAGGCAGAATTTCACTGTTCGCTGATGACACAAAGCTCTGTAACAGAGTAGACACACCAGAGGGTGTAGACAGAATGAGAAGTGACCTGCAGAAACTTGAAGAATGGTCAGGGTTTGGCAGTTGAAATTCAATGCAAAGAAGTGCAAGATAATGCATATGGGCACAAAACCCTGGCACAATGTATCATTTGGGGGTGAGGATATAGCATGCACCAAGCAGGAAAGGGATCTTGGGGTTGTCATCTCTGATGACCTCAAGTAGAAACAGTGTGACAAGGCAGCAGGTAAAGCAAATAGGATGCTGGGATGTATAGGCAGGGGCATCACCAGCAGGAAAGGGAGGTCATAATTCCGCTATGCAAGACACTAGTGAGGCCCCACCTGGAGTACAGTGTACAGTTCTGGAGACCAGACCTCAGTAAGGACATAGACAGGGTAGAGAGGTTCAGAGGAGGGCAACAAAGATGGTGCATGGATTGCATCACAAGTCCTATGAAGACAGGTTGAAGGAACTGAACATGTACTCCCTGGAGGAGAGGAGGGAGAGGGATATGATAGAGACATACAAGTATCTTACAGGGAGGAACAAGGTGCAGGAAAACACTATTTTTAAGCAAAAGATGTTCCAGGACAAGAGGGCATGGGATGAAGTTGGAGGAGGACGATTCAGAGGAAACATGAAAAGAATTTCTTCACAGAACGGGTGGTGGACAAGTGGAACACCCTGCCAGAGGAAGTGGTGGGGGCTGAAACAATCACTGGATTTAAGAATGCATGGGATAGACATAAAGGAATTCTGGGTGTCAGGGGTAAGGGGCAACAGACTTCTAGGAAAACAAACTGAACTTACAAGCTCAAATGGACAGACTGGGTGGGCCATAGGCCCTTATCTGCCGACACTGTCTATGTATCTATGTATCTATGTAACTCTATTCCCCTGCCCAGTCTTACTGAGCAACATCAAAACTATCTCTCAGACCCCATTTCAATTGCTGAAATAGAGGTTGCCATAAACAATCTAGCTGCAGATAAGTCTCCTGGCCCTGATGGTCTTCCTTCTAATTTCTACAAGAGTTTTCAGGCTGATCTAGCTCCCTTCTTGCTTCGTCTTTTTAACTACATGTTCTCCTCGCACTCACTGGATTCCTCACTATTGGAGGCCACTACAATCCTCCTTCTCAAAGCAGACAAACCTTCAAACCACCCAGCAAGATATCGACCCATCTCCCTAATGAATTGCTACATCAAAATACTTACCAAAATACTAGCTAAACGTGTTGAGAATGTGTGGCTTGGCCTTCTTAGTCCAGAACAAGTAGGATTTGTTTCCGGGAGAACCTCAGCTGACAATTTTCAAAAGATAGATCATCTCCTTCAGATGGCCAACTCCTCCCTTGTTCCCATGGCCCTGGTTTCCCTTGACACCAAGAAAGCCTTTGATAGGGTCGACTGGTCCTTTCTCTGGTTAACCTTGCAGAAAATGGGTTTTCCCTCTAACTTCATAAAATGAATTCAGGTTCTTTACTTTTCTCCTAGTACCAAAATCTATTGTAATGGGACCCTCTCCTCCTCCTTTCCCTTATATACTGGAACCCGTCAGGACTGCTCTCTTTCCCCCTTTCTTTTTAATCTTTATCTGGAACAGCTCATTAGAAGTCTTAAAGCTCATCCCACGGTACACAGTATTCAAGTCAGTAACCTCACTATGTCACTCTCTGTCTATGCAGATGATATATTACTCTATCTCTCAGATCCTGTACCCTCTCTTACTGCGGCCTTACAAGTCATCAAGGAATTTGGCAATTATTCCAATTACAAATTGAATCTCAATAAAACTGAAGTATTCCCTCTCAATAACCTAGTTTACAGTCAAGACTTTTCCCTTTTTGGCATGAAATGGTCCCCCCGATATATTAAATACCTGGGTATTTACTTAGCAAATGACCTGTCTTTAACTAAGAAGATGAACCTGGAGGACTTGTTAATTACTATACAGCAGGACTTGACACGCTGGAGAGGCCTCCCAATTTCCTTATGGGGCAGGATTAACATTATTAAGATGAACATATTGCCCAGGCTCTTCTATCCTTTGAATATACTCAACATCTGGCTTCCTTTTTCCTTTTTAAGGCGTGTCCATTCTTACATTGCTTCTTTCATCTGGTCAGATAAGTCTCCCAGATGATCCTACTCTAAACTTAGGTTACCCAAGGACTTCGGTGGCTTACAACTTCCTGATTTTCTACTATACTATTGGGCCAGTCACCTTCAAAAATGTGGCAAATGGCTTTCGGCTCTCCACACTATCACTGATAGGGTATACACCCCAAGTTGGTTACAAATTGAATTCCAGATAATTTCTGTCTACAGGCTGTCTCCTACCTCCACTCTTTTCTCCCCCTGGAACTCTCTGTCTGTTGCCTCCGATTGGTATTTCCACTAAGATTTTTTCGCAGTTATGCTTTCACCTTAAAATTCCTTTATATAAAGATTTATCCCAACCTATCTTTTATAACCCAAATATCAAGTTGGGAATTTTTTCACTATCTCCCACCTGGCTTCCTATTGCACCTGACCTAAAGATCTCAGAATTTTATAATTAGACCTCCATTTTAACCTCTTCAGAAATACTAAATAAATTTAATTTAAGTCCCCTCCACATTTTTAAGGTTTACCAGTTAAGACATCTTCTAACATGACAATTTGGACCTGTTCCACAAACCTCCACTCTAGGGGATCTCCTTCAACAGATTCAGTGGGCAGCACTCAAACCTCATGGGGTCTCAGGTCTTTACCGGTGCTTATTAACTTTGCCTAAGCGACCTAATTTGAGTGGATCCAAAATTTGGGAATCTCTTTTACTTGAATATACCTTTACTGGCCTAAAATATGGAATAATCTCTACACATATCTAACTCAAGATCAATTACGACTCACTCAATACCATAATCTTAATAATATGTATTATACTTCTATTAAATTAGCTAGAATGGGTCGCCTCCCCTCTCCTCGCTATACCAGATACGGTAAAGCAGATGGCACCTTATTGCATGTCTTTTGGCTGTGCGAGAAGGTCTCTCTCCTATGGGCGAGCACAGAGGATAACATGGATCCCATTTTAGGATTATGTGGCCTCTTCTCTCCCGAAGTCTGCATTATCAGAGATTTTTCGCAGATTCAGGTTAGAGAAAGATGCTACCACATGGCTCTTGTCTCAGCAGCGGTTAAAAAACTAGTCCTACAGCATTGGCTTGACCAATCACCCATTGCATATACTGAATGGCTGAATGAGCTTTCTTTCTCCTTAAGAACGGAACACCTGATTGCTGCTATGCATAATCGCATGCCCTTATTCAATAAGAAGTGGGGCAAACTATTTACTTTATACCTAAAGTAGTTGGTATCTCATCCCTGGCACCTCGTTGGTTCTTTTGTTGTTTGTTACTACTTCTCCAGTTACATATTGACTACACCATCCTTTATTGTATGTGTTATACCTGTATATTGTGCTTACTATTGTTGCCTGTATCAAATCTGCTTCATGTGTATTACTGTTACCTTGTACTCCACTGTCACCCTGCGCCATGTGTTATGGCCCTGGTTGTGCCTGAAAATGGTCCCCGGGATCAGTGCACTCACCCGGTTAGCAAAGTCATAAATAAATAAATAAATAAATAAATAATGGTATTAGGGCATCCGCTGGGGGGGAGGGGAAGGTAGGGGATAAGGGGAAGGGGGAAGGTGAAGGTTTATGCTTTATTTTCTTTATCTCAACAGTCTTCCATGTTATACTGTACTGGTTGTTCTATTCAACTTTATTAAAACAATTAAGCTTTTTTGACCAAAAAAAAAATTCTTAAGGTGAAGTACATTGAAAATAATGTACTCCGTCTCACTTAGCCTTGTTTTTAAGCTCCAAATGTGAATTTTGCAATGATTCATGGGATTTCAGGTCACATGGGCTCTAGATCGTTCTGCACAGCCTCAGTTTGGGGTAGTGTGTGTAGGAAGCTGTAGGAGACAATCTCAGCAATGTGAAGCTGCTATCCACTGCAGCTGTGTGATTTTTGTACTTCTTTGTGGTATCTTTACTGGTTCTAGTACGAGTGACTGTTACTGCAGCAGTGCAGTACACTGCCCCCCCCCCACCAGCAAAGTATTGTTTTCCAGATATGAATTTCTGATGGTGAGCACTGGTTAGGTGTTGTGCCTTTGCATCTGCATCTCTTCAGTGCGAAGCACAATCTTAATCTGTCTGTGCATTTGCATCTCTTTAGGAACCAATCTCCATCTGTAACTTAAGTCACAGTTGTTTCTTTGGCTTCCCTTCAGAGTACTGGACTAGTGTGGTGCATAATTCTGCATGAACATTGTACTCATTAATATGCGTTTTTAAGTCAGGAACATCATCACGAGTCACTCGTGATACAAATTACATTCTTCATCATCATCACGGTCACAAATGCAGTCACAAATCACGATTCACGATCATGTCACGAATCACATTAATTTTTTTTCTAGTTACTTGGATGTATTGTAATCCTGTTTTGTAGTGTTTCTCCAGGCTTCACCACCCCACCATTGTACTCATTAATGAGCGTTTTTAAGTCAGGGAGTTTGTGCTACAACTCATCAGGGAAGTACAGTCATAGGCATTCACATTCCCAATACAGTTTTCATATTGGTTATCTCACACCGTTGACAGCGAATCATGTTCTTCATCATCACGGTCACAAATGCAGTCACAAATCATGATTCATGATCACGTCACGAATCACAACACTAATTTTTTGACTAGTTACTTGGATGTAGTGTAAGCATGTTTCATAGTATCTCTCCAGGCTTCACCACCCCGCCATAGTACTCATTAATAAGCATTTTTAAGTCGGGGAGTTTGTCCTACAGCTCATCGGACAAGTACAGCCATAGGCATTCGCGTTCCCAATACAGTTTTCATATTGGTTATCTCACACCATCGACACCGAATCACATTCTTCATCATTGCGGTCACAAATGCAGTCACAAATCACGATTCACTATCATGTCACGAATGACAACATTCATTTTTTTACTAGTTACTTGGATGTATTGTAAGCATGTTTTGTAGTATCTCTCCAGGCTTCACCACTCCACCATTGTACTCATTAATAAGCATTTTTAAGTCTGGGAGTTTTGTGCTACAGCCCATCATGGAAGTACAGCCATAGGCATTCGCGTTCCTTCCCATACAGCATGTGAGTTACAGTACTGTAAGCAGTGGTAGGCAAAGTGGCTCCAATTTGCTCTGTGAAGTAATTCACTGACTAATGTGGAATCCACGGAGAACTCCACAATGTGAAGCAGAGTACTTTGCTTCATAATGAGGAATGCGAAGTCCGTTGAAACCAATGACTTGGCGTTATTCCGCCTTCCCCAAACCACTTCTCCACCAATTTTAAGGTGAAGTACATTGAAATCAATGTAATTCACCTCACTTCACCCTGTAATTGAGCTCCAAATGAAATTCTGCAGTTATTCATGGGATTGCAAGTCACATGGGCTCTAGATTGTTCGGCAGAGCCTCAGTTGTGGCCTGGGTAGTGTATGTGCAGTGGTAGCTGGAGACAGTTTGCTCTCAGAGCTCTGCTATTCAAAACTTCTAAAAGCTCTTTAAAATGCCTTTTTCAGTAATATTTTTTGCTCAAAATTTAGTACATCGATTGTAAGAAACTCTTCTGTGCTCATATCATCAAGTGTTTATTGTTGTGTGTGGATTTTGAATGTTAATTTAGAACAGTCAGTCTGTGTACTGTGAAGTGTGCTTTGGGGGAGGGTCGTATTTGTGGTGTAGGTAGATTACCTGGGAGAAAAAGGCAGTCTTTCTGTTTTGGTTATATTTTTCTTGTATAACTGTGTTAATGTACACACAGTAATATTTTCAGTAATTCTTGACTTTTTTTACTGATTGTTTTGGTGCAGCAATGTACAATTTGTCTGTTTAAAACATTTGGTTATATTACTAAAGGTTTTCAATTTGCTACACATTACTTGAGTGTGCGTGAGAGTGTGTGTGCGATGTGTGCCATTAAATCAGACACCTTTTATTGTGTTACAGAGTAATTTCAGCAATATGAACCTGCTATCCACTGCACCTGCATTAATTTTTTATGCTGCTTTGTGGTGTCTTTACTGGTAGAGGATTGTTCCTGCCATGCACTAATCCCCCAACTGGCAAAATGTATTCCTTTCCAGATTTGGATTTGTGACTTGAAAGCACTGGTTAGGTGGTGTTGTGCCTTTTCGTATGCATCCCTTGAGTGTGCAGTGCTATCTTAATCTGTCTGTGCGTTTGCATGGCTCCATTAATTCTGGGGAAATTACATTTCTTGTTACACTCTCATTTCACTTTGTCAGCACTGGGGATTTTCTGGACACAATACAGTAGCATGTTGGGGATGCACATTAATTCTGGTGACTCTGTGTGTGACCTGACCACTGCACATATGACTGAGTGCACCATTAATTCTGGGAGACGTTGCATTTCTTGTTACACTCTCATTTCACTTCATCAGCACTGGGGAGTTTTCTGGACACAAGACAGTAGCCCTTTGGGGCTGCACATTCATTCTGGTGACTGTGTGGGTGGGATGCTGCCAATATTGTTGTCACTCTGCCTTACTTTGCGTTTAACGTGGAATGACAAGGCAAAATAATAATAACAAGGTGAAGTGAGCCTTTCCTATGGGGCACTCCGCATAGCGAATTGCCAAGGCGAAGTGGCTACTTCGCGTTCACTTCATCGGCGGATTTTAAATTCTCTGCATCTCTAGTTTGAACTTACTATTTGCTGTACTGATTGTTATGGAAAACGGCATGCTGCAAATGCATGTACAAAGGCTATAGGAACTAAGAAAACACATTACTTCAAGGTGACCCTGCAACAAAATCTCAAATTGCCTTCTAAATTCTGTCAGGCTCTTCACTCCCTCTTTATCACCCCCCAAGATGTCCCTCCTCCTACCCTGTTGGTTGACTGCACGCATGTCTCAGATGCCTTCTCTGTTGCATCCATTCTCAGAACTGTGCCCTCCCCCAAGCCTGGTAATTGCCCCTCTGGCCTTCCCCACCATTCCTCTTCTGAAGGCTTTTGCATCTCTCCTGTTTCTGTGTTGGAAGGGCTCCATGCCCTCCTTCTCTCAGCCCTCACAAATCCAGCTTGAATGGTCTCCATCCACACATTCTGTGGATCTCTGCCCTTGCTATATGCCTTCATCTTTCCCACTTGCTAAATCTCTTCCTTCGCTCTTGGTACTGTTCCTTAGACTTGAAAAGCTGCCATGTTGATAGCTCCTATACCAAGGAGGTGATCCCTTCACCCCTGGCAATTACAAACCCTATGCCTTCTTCATTCCCTGGCTAAACTACATTGAGTCCCTAGTTTTTTCTAGACTATCTGTTTTCCTTAACTCTTCTGACTTCCTCTCACCATTACAATTTGGGATCAGGAAGAATCACTCCACTGTTGCTTCTCTCCTTCGTGTCATTAATTCTATTCTCACGGATATGGATAGTGAGCAAATCACTGCTGCTATCTTTATTAACCTTGCCAAAGCCCTTGACTCTGTCTTTCCTCCTCTTCTCCTATCCAAGCTTCAATCCGCTGGTCTCTCTACCATTGTGGTGGACTGGTTCAGGTCCTATTTTATGGGACATGCACAATGTTTCCAAGCAGGTGACACTCTGTCTCCCCTTCCTATTCGAGCTGGTGCCCCTCAAGGCTTGGCCTTATCCTTTATCTATCTAAACGACCTTCTGTCTGTGTGTGCCTCCTCCGAGATTAATTTCTACACAGATGACACTGGCCTTTATATTTCTGGTCCTTCAACCCCAGAGGTGGAGTCCTAACTGCAGAGTGACTTCATGAGGGTGCTGGGCTGGTTCCAGGCACACCAGCTGACGGTTAACACCAAGAAAACTATCCATGGCATTCAGTACCACTCAAAAACTGGTTAAACTCTCCACTCTCCCTTCCTTTTCTACCCTTGGAGATACTTCTCTAGAAGTAGTCCCCACTTTCAAGTATCCTGGGGTCTGGTTGGACAGTTGACTTGACTTTTCATCACACATTGACTACATCCACACCAGACTTTGCCCCAAGCTAGGAATCATGTACAGGAACAAAAAATCTCTCTCCCCTGTTGTCCACTGAGAGCTGCTTACCAAAATTATCCTTTTTGTTTTTGATTATGCCTATGTTGGTTTCAGGTCAACCCTGCCTCACCCCTCTCTAGACTACACACTCTCTTTAACGCTTTTTGCCACTTTGCCTCCAATGCTCCCCCGACACACTCACCACTGTACCCTCTATTCTTCCCTCTCCCTTCCTTCCTTCTCTTCCCATATGCTGACAGCTCTATGCCACCTCTCTTATTTCCAAATTCTGGTTTGGATCTCTCCCCTCTTACCTCTCCTCTTCCCCTCATCCCCCTCCTCTTATTAGCTTTGCTCCAGAGACCCCAGTACCTTTTCTCTCCCCCCATCCTCACTCCAGTTCTGGGCACGTGGCCTTCTCTTACCATTTCCCCTCCCTCTGGAACTCTTTCCCAAGCTCCCGTAATCTATCTCTATTTCCACACTCTTTAAAAGGCACTCTTTTCCAATCCTTCCTGTCCTCTTTGCTCCTGTCCTTCCTCCTCCCGATTGCTGTGATTATGCACTCTCTGTCCACCCCCACCCAATTTATCTCCTCTCTACTTTACTATTTCTCACCCCCTGATTCCTGTTGAAAACTGCAATCTTTTGCCAAGCTCCCCCTTGATCTTTCCCTTCCTTCTTTTTTTTTTTTTCAATTGTTTAACCAGGTGAAATAACTAAGCTGAAAGCTTGTTTACAGGTGCAACCTGGGAGCACAGGGAAGTTAAGTGACTTGCTCAGGGTCACACAGTATGCAAGTTGGGACTATTGGATTCAAACCCAGGTCTCCAGATTTACAGCTCAGAGCCTTAAACCACTGCGTTATACTGTCTCCCTATTGCCTTCCAGTTATTCTTATTGTTTCCTGGCTATGCTAATTTGTTGTGTAATTATGAACATATGAATCTGCCAGCAGAAACAGGCCTCATGGTCTATCTAGTATGCTCAAGTATGCAGCTAGCACCCCAGGTTTGCAGCTGCCCCACCCATCCCCCTCAAGCCTGGAAGTTTCTCAGCACTACTTACCTGGACACCCCCGTGCCCTGTCCGATGCCCTTATGAAATTGCCCAGTGTCTTACATGATATTGCCTCTTCTGGTAGGGCATTCCATTTCAACACCACCCTTTCCATGAAATAATGCATCTTCTTCTCTCTCCTAAATCTGCCCCCTTCCAATCTTTGCCTGTGTCCTCTCATGTCCCTTCTGTTCCTCAGCCTGAATAACCCATCAGAGTTGGATCTGTTGATCCCCTTCAAATACTTGAACATTTCAATCATATCTCACATTGTCACTCCTCTCCTCCAAGGGGTACAATTTCAGATCCCTCAGTCTGTCCTTGTAGGTTTTGCCTTCCATCCATATATCATTTTTGTCACCCTACGTGGCACCTCCTCTAGCAGTTTGATATCCTTCTTCAGACATGGTCACCAGTACTGTATGCAGTACTCCAGGTGCAGCCTAACTACAGACCTATAGAGGGTCAGGATCACCTCGTCATGTCTGGATGAAAATCCGCTTGCACTACACTGTAGCTCTCTCCACCCTACACCCTAGCATCTTGTTAGCCTTAGCTGCAGCCTTCCTGCACTGAGCAGAGTTGTTCATGCTCTCTGTCACCATCACCCCAAGTCCTTCTCTTCCTCAGTGATCCCCAGCCTCACCCCACCAACCAATATTCCCTCCTCCAGTTCTTCCCCGCGAAGTGAATAACCTTGTACTTCTTCATGTTAAAACCTAGCTACTGCCTTGCTGAGCACTCCTCCAATTTGGGTAGGTCCCACTGTAGCTCTCTCCACCCTTCCACATCATCCACTACCTCCCCCATCTTTGTATCATCTGTGAACAGACTGATTCTGCTCCCAACTCCAAGTGAGATATCTGCGATGAATTGCCCAAACAATACTGGACCCAGATCAGAGCTCTACGGCACATAACTTGTCACTGGCCTAGGGGTTGAGAGTCCCCCTCCCACTACCACCTGTTGCTGCCTCCTCCTGATCCAGTTTACCAACTTTGCCCCCACCCCCATGGATTTCAGTTCCCCCCCAACAGCCTGTGAGGCACTAAATCAAAGGCCTTGCTGAAGTTCAAATACAGGATGTCCACTGCATGGCCCTATCTAATTCTTTTGTCATCCAATCATAATACTCTATTTGACTGGTCTGACAAGATTTCCTTCAAGATGAACCCATGCTGCTGCTCATCCTGGAGGCCATAGGCCTCGAGAAATGTCACAGGTCTCTCCTTCAGGAGGGACAGGGTAGTCAGGAAGGGGGAGGGGTGGCAGTTTATATCAGGGATGCAACAACTTGCACGAGGGAAGAGTCAGAGGAAGGGGAGGTGGCGGCATTATGGGTTCAGTTAAGGTCCAATAGAGGGAGAAAGGTGAGGTTGGGGGTGGTTTACAGACCACCCAGTTAGGATGAGGAGAGGGACAGGGACGTGAATTCACAAATATTGGAAGCTGCAGGGAAAGGAGAGGTGGTAATTGTAGGGGACTTCAACATGCCCAAGGCGGACTGCAGCATACCATCCACAGCATGTGCTAGGAGGCAGGTGATCCTGGAAAGACTGCAGAGTGGGTTCCTGACTCAGGGTGTCACTGAACCAACAAGAGTTGAGGCAATTCTTTATCTGGTGCTCACAAATGGGGAGCACGTACAGGGAATAATGGTCAGAGAGCCACTCGGTGGAAGTGACCATTGCACAGTGTGATTCCAGTTGGATATGGGCAGGGAAAGCATCCTGACTACAAACAAAATCTTGGATTTCAGGAGGGCGGACTTCAGGAAAATGAGCAAAGTGTTAAGGAGCCATCTGGTGGGCATCAGAGCAGATATGGAGGTGGATCAATGGTGGTCCATCATTAAGGAAGGAATACTGGTTGCCACAGATGTGTGTTAGCCTCAGGGGAAGAACACAAGGGCCAAAGTACCCAGCTGGTTCAGTTCTGTAGTTGCTCAGGCAGTAAGGGAAAAGAGGTTGGCCTATAGAAAATTCAGGAAGGCCAAGAGAGAAGTGGATAGCGAAAATTACCTAAGGTTGGCTAGTGAATCATGTAAAGGAAGTCCGAAGAGCAAAAGCATAGAAGAAGCTGCAGATAGCTGGAGGAATTAAGAAGGGGGAGAAGGCTTTCTTTTGATATATAAGTGAGAAAAGGGACAAGAAGGAAGGGATTGGTAGGCTTAAGAAAGGGGTGGAGTGGGTGGAGGATAATGGGGGAAAAGCAGAGACACTAAATGAATACTTCTGTTCTATCTTCACCAGAGAGGACGGACCAGTGCCTTCAGGAGGGAAAAGCGGAGTGGGTGGGGAACACAGATGTAGTGATACAGGAGGATAGAGTGAGGGAGGGGCTGCTGGCATTGAAGGTGAACAAATCACCAGGCCTGGACAGAGTCCACCCAAGGGTACTAAAGGAACTGACTGAGAAGCTGGCAGGGCCACTGGCAGACCTATTTAATACTTCACTAGAGTCAAGAGGGTACCGCAGGATTAGAGAACAACACATGTAGTGCCCCTACACAAATGCGGTTCCAAGGATGACACAGGGAATTACAGACCAGTCAATCTTATCTCCATTGTGGGCAAGCTCATGGAGACCATACTAAAGGAAAGGTTGGTGGAATATCTAGAGGAGCATGGTCTTCAGGATGTGAGGCAGCATGGGTTCATGGGGAAGGAGATTATGTCAAACAAATCTGATTGACTTCTTTGACTGTGTCACTAAAACAGTAGATAGGAGCCAAGCGGTAGACATCCTCTATCTTGATTTCAGCAAGGCCTTTGACTCTGTGCCCCACAAAAGGTTGATCAAGAAGTTGGTGGATCTCAGGTTTGGGGAAAAGATGGCCAGATGTGTGGAAAACTAGCTGAGGGACAGAACCTAGAGGGTGGTTGTGGGGGGAGAGTTATCTGACACTAGAGAGGTAACCAGTGGGGTCCCACAGGGCTTGGTGCTGGGGCCAGTGTTGTTCAATGTCTTCATCAATGACATTGGAGATGGCATTAAGGGCAAAATATGCCTATTCGTGGATGACACCAAGCTCTGCTGGAGAGTGGACACAGCTGAAGGGATACAGAACCTACAGAAAGATCTGGAAAAGCTGGGGAAGTGGTCCAGGATCTGGCAGCTTGGCTTCAATACCAAGAAATGCATAGTTATGCATATTGGAGCCAAGAATCCCAGGACAGAGTACTACCTTGGTGGAGTCTGAGTATCTGCATCAGAGTAGGAGAAGGACCTGGGAGTGATGATCACTAGTGACCTAAAGCATTCCACGCAGTGCAGGAAAGCAGCAGCAAAGGCAATCAAGATGCTGGGATGCATATCTAGGGGGATTAGTAGTAGGAGAAAGGAGGTTATACTGCCCTTGTACAGGTCACTGGTAAAGCTACATTTAGAGTATGGAGTTCAGTACTGGTGCCCACACCTCAAAGAGGACATCAACCTGCTGGAGAAGGTCCAGAGGAGGGCTGCAAAGATGATAGCAAGTCAGCAGGGTAAAGCATATAAGGAATGATTGAGGGCACTGAACATGTACTCCCTGGAAGACAGGAGAGAGAGAGAGAGAGAGTGAGAGGACATGATTGGGACCTTCTGGTACTTGAAAGGGATAAATAAGGTTGATAAGGAGAGTTTCTTTAAGCTGACTGGCAACTATAACACAAGGTGACACAGTCTTAAGATGGAGGGTGGGAGGTTTAAGATGGAGGTCAGGAAGCACTTATTCACAGAGATGGTGGTGGACACTTGGAATGCGCTGCCAGAAGAGGTCATCTCACTGAAAACAGTGGGCAGCTTTAAGAGAGGCTGGGATAGGCATAGGGGGAAGGTAAGGATCATGGGTAGAGAGGATGAGAGGAGTGGGGAGGGAGGGCAGGGACATTAGCTCAAGTTGTGGACCCTGCAATACAAACAGACTTGATAGACCAAGTAGCCTTCTTCTGATATCTTCTTCATATGTTTGTATGTTCAGTATCGTTTCCATGAGTTTACCCACTATGGAAGTGAGACTAACTGGTCTATAGTTGCCTGTCTCATCCTGTGGGCTGCTCGTATGTATGGGCATCACATGGGCCATCCTCCAGTCCTGTGACATGCATCCCATGTCCAGGGAGGTGTAGAACAAGTTTGCCAGCAGCCCAGTCAACACCTCTGCCATTTCCCTCAGCACTCTGGAGTGAATGCTATCAGGACCGGGTGGCTTGTCCACTCTTAGTGCCATCAGACCCTCTAGAACTGTACTCTCCACAATAATCCTATCAGTCATCTCCCCCACCCCGTCCGCACCTTCCCAGTCCATGTCGTTAGTGGACAGGCCACCTCCTGTGTGAACACTGAGTAGAAATACTCATTCAGTGTTTCCACCTGCTCCGCTCCCAATTCCACCCACTCCCTGTCCCTCCTGATCTGTACCATTTGGTCCCTGCATCTCCTTTTTCCCCCACGTTACATCATATTATACCAAGTCTTTGTTATTTATAACTTTTTACGACTTGTATGCCATATTTTTTTTTGTAAATATAATTTTTATTAGGTTTTCCAACATATATACATACATCATCAGGTCATACAAATTCCATTTCTTTTATACACAGCTTCATAAATAATGAAAATCCTGAGTTACATAAAATTACATACAAATTTCTTTAGGTTTCGTATATGATGCAGAAAGGTTAGTTCATTAATAATTATTCATATACTAGCTTATAGAAGGATATTCTCTCTAGAGTGGAAAGTCCTTGTTTATGGGTCTCCATAATTATTGTTCTTTATGTAGTTTATATTAACAGACATATAATTTTCCTTAGTGATTTTATTCACAACCTTATATATTGATCAGTTTTGATGTCTCGTAGCACCCTTCTTATTAGTTTTTATTTTAGTTAATCCAGGTGCTTGGTGGATCTGTGTTCCAGTGTAACTTCTCCCATTTTGAGTTACAGTCTATAGATGGTGGGCTCATATCTATTCGTGAGTCCCCCTTGGCCTCTCCCCATATCCTTAGGTTGTCCCTGTCTTTCCAAAGGGGGATACCATACTATCTGTGTTCTACCAGTACCGATGAGTGATATAGCTTAACAGTGTTATTTTAGTCTCTTGAACCTGGGGAGTGGTCTCAGAAGTTACAAGGCACCCCTCTCTCCTTGGGGTACGAAGGCAGTGTCTTTTAACATGTAGTATATCTGCCATCAAATCCATCTGGTGGTGAATTTTTCCTTTTTGTTCATTTAGGTTATGGGTTATTCTCTCCATATTGTAGATTTGCCTTGTAATGTCCCACCAATTTTGTATTGTAGGGGTCTTGGCAGTCAGCCACAGTTTAGTGACTGCCTTTTTTGCTGCAGTGATGAGAAGGATAAGAAGGTACCTTATATTGGGACTTCTAAGTGTTTTGGGGGAGAATGAGGATCAGAAACATTTCCATTGTCAATTGGAGTTGAGGGTCAAATATTTCCTGTAGATCGGTCTGGAGATGTGAGAGAAATGGTCTCTGGGTCGGACAGGGCCACATTATTTGTGAATGATCTGCCCTGGTTTTGCCACATAGGTGCTAGCAGTGCGCTGAGTTGGCAGAGGAGTAATGGCTCGTGACTACTGGGGTCCTAAAGAATCTAATTAGGTGTTGCCATGCATATTCACACCATTGGTGTGAGCTTGTCACTTGGGCAGCATAGCCACAGGCCCACTGCCAGTCCTCCAGAGTGATCTCATACCTAGTTTCCTGTCTCCATTGCCTACGTATATTCTCTGTAAAGGAATCCCTCCGTGAGTTCAGTACCTGGCAGTAGAATGATATCAGATGGTCCTCTTTCAGGATGTTGTTAAGCTGCACCTGACTGTGAATTAAGGTTGGGTATTGTTCCAGCAACCAAAGTGTCGCTGGTAGATTCTCTATGTAATGGCGGAGTTGTAGGTAGTGGCAGAAGTCACAGCGGAATACGGGGAATTTCCTCTGGATTTCTGCATATGTTCATATGTTGCCCTGTGTCATTATTTGTGGAATGTACTTTAGACTGTATTTTTCTCAGTTGCGGAAGGCACCATCCAGGCTGTTTGGGGGGAAGTCACAGAGGTTAGAGATGGGGCATATAAGGGTCTGGAAAGAAGCTAGGTGCTGATTTGTCTTAATGATTTGCCAGTTTTTAAATTGGAATATGAGCCATGGATTTGGTGGGCGACAGAGCCCCTCTTTTCCTGTTGGTTGATAATAAAATTTGGAAGTAGGTATGGTCATCTATCAGCAATCTCTTAATCTCTAGCCAGTGCGGGCTAGAGGTCCTATTTTGCTGGGCCATTAAATGTGTTAGTGTTGCTGCCTGTTGATATAGTCATAGGTCTGGTAGTGCCAGTCCTCCTTCCTGGCGTGGAAGGGTCAGAATTTTTAGGTGAACTCTGGGTCTTCGGTTGGCCCATATAAATTTAGCTATCAAGTGGTTCCACTCTCGGAAAGTCTTTAGGGGTATATGTATGGGTAGATTTTGAAATAGGTATAGTGCCCTTGGTAAGACAACCATTCTAATCAAATCAATTCTTCTTGTTAGATTTAGGGCTAAGGTCGCCCATGAGGCCAGGTCTGCCTTTAACTTCACTGAAAAGAGTAAATAATTATATTTGTAGCAGGTTGTATGAGAGTGGGACAGCTGGATGCCCAGGTACCTTAACTTCTCCAGATTCCATCTGCCCAGGATACTAGTTTGAATATGGGGAGAGGGCGTATAATAAAAGGTTAATAATTCTGTTTTAGTTAGGTTTAATTTGTATCCTGCTACTTGGCTGAAATTATCCAAGATTTGTTTCACTGCAGGGAGGATTTTTCAGGGTTTTGGAGGTATAATAAGATGTCATCTGCATATAGTGCAATACGGTGTTCGGTATCTCCAATTGTTATTCTTTAATTGTTTGGGTTTCCCAAATTTGCTGTGCAAGAGGTTCAATAAATGTTGCTAACAATAAGGGGGATAGTGGTCAACCCTGCCTGGTGCCTCTTCGCAGGTAAAAGTAGTTGGCATGATGTCCATCCACCTTCACACATGCCTGGGGTGTAGAATAAATGTTTTGGAGAACTGTGATGAGGGCGGGGGGAATCCAAATGTTTTTAGTGTAAGGTATAAAATGGCCAGGCAACCCTATCAAACACCTTTTCGGTGTGTAGGCTGACCAGGACAAAGGGGGATTTAATGGTTTGCATATGATGAACTATATGAAGGGCGCGCTTAATATTATCGGTTGTGGATCAAGACCTCACAAAACCGGTTTGGTCCTTGTGTATTACTTGAGGGAGAAGTTGGTCTATCTGGTGTGCTAGTATACTCATGAATATCTTATAGTCTTCATTAAGTATTGATATAGGCCTATATGAATAACAGAGTTGTGGGTTCTTACCTGGTTTGGGAATTACTGATATACTGTAGTTGCATAAGACCAGGAAGGGGAGGGTATCCTTCAAGAATTGAGTTAAATAGGTTAAGAAGCCTTGGAGTAACTTGTGCCTTGGTGGCTTTCTAGAATTCAGAGCTGTATCTTTCTGGACCTGGTGATTTAAGGGATTTGGCACTTGCAATAGCATTATTTCGCACTCAGTAATTGGGGTCAAAAGGGACTCTCTGTGGGTTTCTGTAAATTGTGGTAGAGTTATTGTTTGCAGGTATTCTGTTATTTGTTGTGCGGATGGGGTTTGCTCAGGGGTGTATAAATTAGCATAGTGTTTAGTGGAGGCATCAGCTATTTCCTGTATTTTGGTCAGGGGTTGGCCACTTTCTGGATGACGGATGATAGAAATTGTAGCTAATGTTCTTTGCTTCCTAATCTGGTAGGCTAGCAGTCGGGTAGCCCATGGGCCCACTTCATAATGGAAATGTTTCCCAACTGGATATCCTGCAAAGCTCCCAGATTTTCCACCTGCATATATGTGTGATAGATGCGAGAATAGGTGCAATGTGTGGAGGAATAATATGAATAATTCCTTATTTTTGGATGTAGTTTCCTCCAGACATCATACCATCCCACCTCTGTCACAAATCTGAAGAATTTTTGCATGGCTGACTGCTTAGGGGGTCTCGGGTGAGAGGTATCCATGGTGGGGTCCATCGTGAGGTTGAAGTCCCCCGCCATCAGTAGTATCCCCCTAGTCTACTGTATTATCCTATCTAGCAAAGGTTTCAGTTGTGGAACTGGTAGGCCCAGGGAAAGGTACACATTAGCCAGAGTGACTTGTGCCTCATTAAGTGCTCCTTGTACTATAATTAACCTACCCTCCAGGTCTGCCCAAGCTGTGTTCACCCTAAAGGGGGTGTGTGAGGGCATTATTATCACCACACCTCTTCGCCTCCCTCCTTTACTGGAGGAATGGTAAACCTGACCCCTGCTTAGGCTGGCAAGTTTTGCATGCTCAGTGGGGTTTAAGTGTGTCTCCTGGAGATATATTAGGTCTGACTTAGACCTTCTAATATAAGCCATCACCTTTGATCATTTGACTGGAGAGGTCAACCCATTAATATTCAAGGACATTAGTTTCAGTTTAGGAGGACACATTTCTAATTCTAATAATCTGGTAGTTACCTAAACCTTTGCATTTCATAGAAGAATTTCCCCTTGCTTGCATTAGATTGAGCATTTGTATGAAGCGGTAAGAAGACCTAACTATCCTATCAGAACAACAACAATAACATGACAGCATATTCTTACATCCAACAGTTGGTAAAAAAAACATGTTTGAATCTGTAAGGTGACCAACATGGTCTCTTGAATGAATGGTAACAAACGTGTACTTCCACAGATTGGGGTAGGATTCCAATCTTTTGGTAAGGTATGAGCCTTACTTCATGACCCTTATCTATTAAGGGTCAGTTGACACTTACAGTGCCCTATAGGGAAAGGGTAAGTGGGATAAGCAACATCTATGGTCGAATGCCAGGCTCTCTTCCCTGAGGTTAATGAGAATTTGGGGGGATGCACTGTATGATCATAGCTGTGTTCACCTTTGTTTGAGTGGAAGGAATTGTTATGTTGGGTCTCAGCCTGATTGCCCAGTAGTCATCTCCTAGTCCCAGTTAAGGGACAGACATCTCCTAGTCCCAGTTAAGGGACAGACAGAGAGGGAGAAGAGAAGGGGCAAGCGGTGTGGGGAAGAATGAGGGGAACCAGGATCCTAGGTGATAGGTTTAAATGCTTCATTGGCAAGCTTTTAAACTAGCCAAGGGGGGAGGCACTGGAAAGGAGCAGGAAAATCCTAGCCCCCCCCAAACAATCACGATAGTAAGTGTGGCAAACACCAACATGGAGGTTTTGATAGGGAGAAAGGCAGGGGTAAATGGAGAAAGTGACAAAGGCAAGAAGGACAGGATGGGGCAAAGGGGTAAGGCCATCAGGAAATGGAGGTAATGAGTACCAATGCCTGTAGTCTGGGCAACAAGCCCCTGAGCTGGTGGCCTTAATGGAAGAGGGATGCCTGGATATTGTAGCAGTCACAGAAACATGGTACACAGAGAACCATGACTGGGATGTTAACATACCAGGGTACATAACTTACAGGAGAGACAGGCAGGGGAGAAGAGGGGGAGGAGTAGCTCTCTATGTAAAGGAAGGGATAAAAGCAACTGAACAAAAGAGTAAACAGGGAGGAGAGGAGGCACTGTGGGTCACCTTGGAGACTGGAAAAGGCACCACAATCCGCACAGGGTTGTGTACAGACCCCATGTCAGGGGAAGAAATGGACAAGGATATGATGGAAGGCATTCTTAGAATGGCAGAGAAAGGGAGATACTGTTGATGGGAGACCTGAATATGCCAGATGTTAACTGGAGCACATTTGCTGCAGCCACATCCAAGAGCAGGGCCATTCTTGAGCCCTACAGGTGGCAGGCATTAGAACAGCTAGTTTGGAACCCACTCGTGAGGGAGCAATCTTAGACCTCGTGCTCTCAAGCGGGCAGTGAGGATCTCAGATCTAGAAGTGGTTGCCATCTGGGGTCAAGTGACCATCAAACAGTGTGGTTCACGTTAAACTCAGCTACACAGTCAAGCCTACAAAAGTGAGGGTACTGGACTTTAGGAGGGCTGACTTGGCAAGATGGGAGAGTGCCTCAGAAAAGCACTAGCAAACAGGCTAGAAGGAGGTGTGGAGCAACAATGGGGAATTATCAAACTGCCATCACAGAGGCAACAAGCCTTTGTGTGAAGCAAATAAACAAATCAAAACGAAAGAAAAAGCCACTATGGTTCTCAAGAGAGGTGGCTGTGAAAGTCAGGAAGAAAAAGATAGCATTCCGGAAGTATAAGGAAACACAGGAGCAGGACAGAGAGCTGTACCAGTTAAGGCAGAAAGAAGCAGGGAGGGAAGTCAGAATAGCAAAGGCCCAAACTGAGGAAAAGATAGCCAACTCAGTTAAGAAGGGGGATAAAACCTTTTATAGGTACATCAGCGAGCGTAGAAAGACAAAGGGAGGGATAGTGAGGCTGAATAGAATGAACGGTGGGTGGGCAGAGGGGGACAGTGAAAAGCAGGAATACTGAACGAATATTTTGCTCAGTATTCACAAAGAGGAGGGGAAGTGCCTAATCCAATTAACAGAAGCACTCTTGATAGGGGGTCGATCCCAGTCCTTTCACAGAAGAAAGGGTTCTGCAAGAACTCCTAAAACTGAAGGTGGACAAAGCAATGGGTCCTGATGGAATTCACCCCAGAATTCTAAAAGAATTAAGGAAGGAACTAGTGAAACCACTGGCTACTCTTTTAATAAATCATGGGAGGATGGTGTGGTACCCGAGGACTGGAGGAAGGCAGATGATTCCTTCACAAAAGTGGGACCAAGACAGAGGCAGGAAACTACAGACCTGTCAGTCTGACCTCTGTGGTAGGGAAAGGGATGGAGTCACTTCTGAAGGAAAGAATAAGTGAGTACCTAGAGGTCAGTGTAGCACAGGATCCAAGGCAGCATGAGTTCACAGCGGGAAGGTCATGTCAGACGAATCTAATAGATTTCTTTGACTGGGTGACCAAAGTAGTAGACCAGGGAGGGGCTGTGGACATGGCCTACCTAGACTTTAGCAAGGCATTTGACACAGTCCCACACAAAAGATTATTAGTCAAATTAACCAGCCTGGGAGTGGGTCCCAGGGTGGTAGCCTGGTAAAACATTGGCTGGACAACAGGACACAGAAGGTAATTGTAAATGGAGTCCACTCTGAAGAAAGGGCGGTTACCAGTGGGTACCGCAGGGTTCAAGCATGGGTCCAGTCCTTTTAATGTCTCTCATCAGTGACATTGCAGAGGGACTGAAGGAAAGTATACCTTTGCAGATGACACAAAGATCTGCAACAGGGTTGATACACAAGGAGGCGGAAAGGATGAAAGGGACTTGGCAAGGTTGGAGGAATGGTCAGACGTATGGCAGCTAGGATTCAATGCAAAAAAGTGCAAATGCACCTGGGAAACAAGAACCCAGGGAAGAATACACAATGGGTGGAGAGGTAGTAACAACAACAAACAGGAAAGGGACCTGGGGGTAATCATATCAGATGACCTTAAGGTTAGCAAGCAATGTGAGAAGGCAGTAGGGAGGGCGGGGTATACTGGGATGTATAGGAGAGGCATCAGCAGCAGAAAACAGGAAGTTATTATCCCTCTGTACAGACAGTTGGTGAGACCCCATCTGGAATACTGTGTCCAGTTCTGGAGACCCCATCTCGCAAGGACATAGACAGGATAGAGGCAGTCCAGAGGAGGGCAACTAAAATGGTGCAGGGTCTGCAAGAGAAGCCGTATGAGGAGAGACTAAAGGAGCTTAATATGTATACCCTTGAGGAAAGAAGGGAGAGGGGGGACATGATAGAAACTTTCAAGTACCTCAAGGGAATCAACAAAGTCCAAGAGGGTAGCATCTTTCAGAAAAAGAGACTTGCAAGAACAAGGGGACACAATTTAAAGATAGAAGGAGGGCGGTTCAGGGGCAATGTGAGGAAGTATTATTTCACAGAGAGGGTAGTGGATGCATGGAACAGCCTTCCTGAGGAAGTTGTGGGGTCTAAAACTGTGGGAGAATTCAAGAATGCATGGGACAGACATAAGGCAATTCTTGTAGGGGGCAGGAAGATATAGGCTGTTGGTTAACTAGGATCTGCGGCCTATCCTGTAGGTAGGGAAATGGGCAGACTAGATGGGCCTAGTGGTCCTTATCTGCCGTCAAAGTCTATGTTTCTATGTTTCTATGTTTGAGTGGAAGGAATTGTTTTGTTGGGTCTCAGCCTGATTGCCCAGTAGTCATCTCCTAGTCCCAGTTAAGGGACAGACATCTCCTAGTCCCAGTTAAGGGACAGACAGAGAAGGAGAAGAGAAGGGGGAAGCGGTGTGGAGAAGAATGTCTTCCATTCTCCCATTAGTCTCTTGCAAGCTGAGCATGATTTCTGGTGTACATTATTTGTTCCCCCCACACCCCACCCTAGAGCCCAGGGGGTCGCCGGCCAAAAAAAAAAGAGCTTCCCTGATATTTCCCACTGTTCCTACACTCATACTGCCATTGTTGCTTGATGTTACCATCTTACCTCCGCCCCTGGCTACTGGGGTGGACTGTGTGCTAACCATCCAAGGGTTTACATCACCCGCTGTTGCATAGCTCAGGCCTCATAGTTTGTTCCTATTGAGCCTCACTGAACTACTTTTTGGCTGATGTAGGAGGGATTAGGGTTTTCAGTCATTGTGGGACTCACTTTGTTACCGTAGGCAATATCGTTAATACTGTAAGCTTGGCATGATGAAACTGTAAAGACAGCCCCGGACTCCAACCTCCCCCCCCCCATTGTATGTCTCTCCATTCCCTCCAATTAGCAGGGTTTAATGATCCAGATATTCCATGCCAGCCGAATCCATTAAAAGTATCTTATCTATATCTGTAACCCCCATGTTGACAGACAGTACCTTTTAGTTCAATCTCACCCCTGGCTCTAATCCACCCCCCTCCCATGGCCACATAAGTTACCCTGTACAGGCGAGGATAGAGTTCAGAACTATCGCTGTACTGGGCTGCAACCAGCTATCCTGTCCTCATCTCAGGCACTTATGTAGACAGGTAGTAAGTGGTCATTCCACCCCCCAACTTCCATCCAACCCCAGGATATCTTCCCTTCAGTTACATTGCAATTATATTTAAACCACATTATTTAATTCCGTTGTACAATCAGAAGCAAAGACATATCATAGAGTTCTTCATTCTCATACTTGCTATTATTCAGCCCTCTGCCGCATGCGTCTCTTCTCCGGTCCTCTCCTTGAGTTGTTGTCTGGCCTGTAATGCACCCACTATCTTCTGAATTGTTTCCACTCCTTGTTGGCATCTAGAATCTCTCAGGTTATTACTCCAAGCCTTCTGTGAGAGTTTAGAAGTGACTGATGTCCCTGAGTTAGTGCGCTGCTGTACAACCGTTATGCTCGGCTGCTGCTGTTGTAGCGTTATCGAAGGTGAGAGGGCCTTCCTGAAAGAAAATCACCATCTTAGCAGGATAGGGGGTTCAGAAACATATGCCCTTGGTTTTCAGAGCTCTCATAATCGGGATATATACTCTTCTCCTTGCTATCACCTCTGGAGAATAATCGTTATCGAAGTACAATCTCTGGCCTTTAAGAAGCACCTCTCCGGATTTCCAGGCTGTGTGGAGCACTGTTTCTTTGTCTTGATGCCATAGGAACTTTATTAATATTATTTGGGGGGTGTGCTCCTGGAGCCGGTCTGGGGCCCAGTGTACTGTGTGCACGCTCTATTTCGAGCGACAAGGTTTCTGGTAGATGTAAAAGCTCCTGAAGTGTTTTTTGGATAAAGGGTATTATTTCTGTACCTTCTGCCCCCTCAAGTACACCAGATAGTCTTATATTGTTTCTGTGGTTCCTACTTTCTGCATCTTCATCGCAATCTTGTAAGGCTTGGAGATTACAGTGAAGTTGCACGATGGCCTGCTCCGCCTCATCCACACGCTTGTCCATGTCTGTTGCCTGGGTTTTGCTGGCATCCTGACATTTTTCAAGTTTATTGATGTCTGTGCATAAAGAGTGGCTGTAGACCGCATTTCTTTATGGAAGTCCCGGAGTTCCGTTAACACTCATGCCATTTGCCGCTGTAGAATGGTACAGGGGACCTGGTCACTGAGTGCTGTACTATGGTGGGAGGCTGAAGAGGCCCGAGATCCCTCACTTTCCGAGTCCTCATCTATTGATCTCTCCCCATCTCGACACTCTAGTGGTCTGCATTTAGTTTCCCCTCGCTTCTTAGGCATTGTTTTACCTCCTGCAGTTTGTTTTTCTGTTTATTTGTAGACAAGAGCTGTATTTAGGAGGTAATTAGATAGTTTTCAGTGGGAGCCTCTCATTCTAGGCTGCAGTTTATACCATGACGTCACCAGCAGTCGTGAATGCCATGCTGATACTACAATCAGTTTGTTCGCTTTAATTCTCCCCGTCCCGTTCCCACGAGGTTGCACCTGGAAACAAGCTTCGCCTCAGTGTGCCCTCCCAGTTACCACGTTTTAAATAAATAAATATGTGGAGAACTGTAAAGGTTATAAGATAATAGAAGAAAATTAAAAGAAAGTTTTGGAAACCTGTTTTTAAAAACAGATTCCCACTTAAAGTGGGGGGCATGGGACAGGGTTGAATAAGGCCCTGTCCCATTTGTTATGCAGGAAGAATTAAAGGCAAGGATACTGTATGTTTTATCCGCTTCTTTTTTTTCCCTTGTCTGTCTGATTGCACAATTACATTTTCTTGAGAGACCTAGAACTGATCACTCTGACAGTCACGCATCCCCCCACTGTCTCTCTGCCTCCACTTGCTGCTTCTGTCTTTTCTTCCTCCTTGCTTATCTGTGGTTGCAAATATTTATGTGAATCTGTATGTGAAACTGGGATCCCTTTGTTTGCCAATGTAAATAACTATATTGCTGAAAGTAACGCAAAAAAGATATTTGGAACTCAATGGGTTAACAATGAGAGGCAACACAAGCTCATTTGCAGAGCTGTCATTAGGAGATTAGTTTTAGTACACATTGTTCTATTTTGTACCTGCAGGAAGGAAACTGACAAAGTTCTGATGCATTTTTTGTGAGAAACAGGGTGCCTTTTAATAAGCTCAGGTTGCACAACTTAAGTGACATGAAAAGAGATGATATACAATGGATTCCTGATGTACGCACATGCCTGGGACAAGCTAAATTTGTGCATACAATTGGAATGTGCATGCAACCAGAAAGTCATAGAAATGAATGGGTGCATATTGAAATCAATGGGGACCCATTTACAAATGTAACCCACATGCTCACAAAAACACCTAAGCCATTGTAAATGCTGTTAACTGTAATGTTTAGTGACATGAGAGAAGTTACAGCTTTTACCATAGCACATTTTGATTTTTTTGCTGAACTGAACACTCACTGATGGTGTGCCACTTCCACTGTAGCAAGTGAGAGTGAATGCAGCTTTCAGTGAGTAGCATGCATTTTGAAGTCAGATCCTTTGCCATCAGTTTATCACCCTCTGTGAATTAATCAGAACAGAAAACTAAGAGCAATCATTAGCACTATGGTGCAGGGAGAACAGGTTTAACTGGGCTTTGGCATTTGTCAGGTGATTACTGGATTAACTTCGGGGACAATCTAGTGGCTGCAAGGGAATGACAACTGAATGCAACTGTCAAATAAATGAGAAAGACTTTCTGGGGACCTGCTGGGGAGCATGTGAAGATGAAAAAATGTGCATACTGTATAACCGAAAACTGTGTGCATACAAACAAAACAATTAACAGTTCTGGAATAGGGCAGGTATCGGGACTTCAGTGTTTGTGCATTCATCCAGAATGTGCAGACATCTAAATAGCATACAAGTGGAATCCACTGTACAGTTTATAAATAGCAGCAGTCTTTTGTTAGAGAGAGACACTGAAACTTAAAATTAGAGATACCCTCAGAGAAAGGACTTTGGTTTGAACTGCCTATGCTTAAACACCATTATGTATAACTTTTTTATTTTATTGTTACTGGAAATAATGTAATGGTACATGTGGATTTTATAACTGCTCTTGGTTTTCCCATGCTTCCTGACCTGTGCCTTAAGGACATACCCTAAAGCCACAAACATCAGAAAATAAAGACTAAAATACAACAAATACCGAAGAAACTTATCCTCAGAAACCTGGTCAAGAATGTTCCATCCTACATCAAGTGTGGTTAGTTCCTACAGTGAATTTTTTCACTGTAGGAACTGACCACATTTGATCAAGTTGGTCAACTGGGTGGCAAACTGGTTGATGGGCAGAAAACAGAGAGTGGTGGTAAATGGTATACAGTCAGAAGAGATGCAAGTCACAAGTGGGGTACCTCAGGGATCAGTCCTGGGGCCAGTCCTCTTCAACATCTTCATTAGTGACCTTGCAGATGGACTAGAGGGTAAGGCTTGTCTGTTTGCAGATGACAGCAAGATCTGCAACAGAGTAGATGATCCAGATGGGGTGCAGAATGAGAAGAGATCTGGATAAACTAGCAGAATGGTCAGAAGAGGCAACTGGGATTTAATGCAAAGAAGTGCAAAATCATGCACATAGGGAAGAGAAACCCCAGCCACCTATAGGCTGGGAGGAGTTGCTAGCAGTCACAAAGGAAGAAAGAGACTTGGGCATCATCATCACTGATGACCTAAAATCATCCAAGCAGACCCTCTAAAGCAGTAGGTAAGGCTAGGGGTGTTAGGGTGTATTAGTAGGGGCATCACAAGTCGTAAGAGGGAGGTAATAATCCTCTGCACAAGACACTGGTTAGGCCCCATCTGGAGTACTGCGTGCAGTATTGGAGGCCACACCTTCACAAGGACATTAACTAAATTGAGGCAGTCCAGAGAAGGGCAACCAAAATGGTGCATGGACTGCATCAGAAGACATATGAGGACAGATTAACGGAGCTCAATATGTATACCCTTGAGCAAAGGAGGGAGAGAGGATATGATCAAGGCATTCAAACACCTTAAGGGTATAAAACAAGGTGAAAGAGTCTAACATGTTTAAATATAAGAAAAATAGCAGGACAAGAGGACACAGCATGAGATTAGAGGGAGGCCGATTAAGGGGAATGTGATGAAATTTTTCACAGAAAGGGTGGTGGATGCATGGAATGGCTTAGCACAAGAAGTGGTGGCTATGAATACAGTGCAGGGCTTCAAACAGGCATGGGATAGGCATAAGGGAGCAATACAAATGACTATGAATAGATAGGCCACTGACAGAGCAAAGGCTGATGGCACATTTATAAGGTAGAAAAAGAAATGGGCAGACTGGATGGGCCTTGCGGTCCTTATCTGCCGTCAACTTCTATGTTTCTATGTTTCTATTTCCAACATTGGTAGCAGGGGCTGCTCCTACCTTCCCTAATGCACACATTCACAGATATAGAAGGATGGTACCCAGATATGTGTTTTTTTTAATCTAGGTGGTAATTGTGGATTGCGACCTTAAGTGCCAGACCCTGGGACTGAACCAGGAGCCCCTTGTTTCATAGGTAGAAGCTGTAATCATTCACTTAGAGGCCTGACAGCATGACCTGCACATGTACTTCATTAAACATTGTAACTGACCACTAGATTGCCTCAGATGTTATTGATTACTGATTTGGTATACACAACAGATTCCTTTGGTAAAGCTAGCATTTTGTTTTTTTTAAAGAAAACTTACGCAATGATGTAAGCAGAAACTAATCCAAGTTTTTTCATCCAAGAGAACTGCAGTAATTTGGGCAAGTGACTGGTGTGTGCAATATCTATAACAGCAGGTGCTCCTTCCATGTATTGTCCATACCTGCATCAGTAGAAATAAAGTAATGATATTCAGTGACGTAAACACTGCCATAATCCCTATTATTTGAAAGTTTCAAAACCTCAGATTAAGTGGCAGGTAATAGTTTGTTTTTTTCAACATTATCAAAACATGTCATATCTGAGGTTATCAGTAAAATAATAAACCATACAGAGAATTGAAATATCATTGTTATTACTTGGCAAAATAATTATATACATTTCTAGTAATAATGCAGTTCTAAAAAAGAATAAAAATTACGTACTCACCGTGATCCTTGATCTTCCAGAATATCTTCACCATACATCACTGGTGGGTCTGTGCCAGAGGTGTTGAACCTCATGGGAGTGTATGCCTTTAAGAATCTTTCAGAGAATAGAACAGATGTTGTGGACAGCACCAGCCACGAGGCAGACATGTGAAGTGGTGCTCGTAGACTGGCCAGTAACCGATGCCAGCTCCCTCTCCCCTTCAGTTCTGTCCATGTAGTAGAAGAAGAAAGGGTAAGAAGATAGAAGGTCTGGGGCAAGGGATCCCAAGGGAGAGGGAAAAGGATATATAGGATTAAACTGAACAAATCAATAAAAAACTACCAGAAGATAAGAGGAAACTCTGGGTGGAGGGACTTTAGGATGGACTAGGATGACATGGACAACTGGCAGGCCAAAGAGACAGAATGAGAGGGAGAACAAAAGGGACAGCGGGAGAGTGAGGACCCATATCTTTGGTTAGGAGGAGGTGCATCAGAAGAGCAGGCTTACTCTGTCTCCAAATGAGAAAGAATGATGCTCCTCCTGAATAAGAACCTCCAAGAGAGCTGAGACAAGAAAGGGATGATCAGGCCGAAAGGGTTGCAAGGAAAGAAATACTTCTCTGAGGCAAACCTTGCTTAGGGAGTGAGGAGCTCTGTGAAAACATAGCTAAGCCCAGTGTCCATCTGAGGAAGAAGGATGTTCTGAGTAAAAATTCCATATGATCAAGTTCAATGGCCTACGCAGCAAGTATAGTGTTATGCTTGTGCAATGGTGTTAGTCTGGTTTTGGCTGTTTGCACTGTCTATTCCAGAGGAATTACCACTCTGTAGAGGTACCAAGATCAAGGAACCCTCAAAGGGGGCTCCACCCCTAGAGGTACCACAGGATGATTCCCGTGGCTAAAGGTACCTTAGGAAGGATCCCAAGGAGAGAAGTGCTGCCACTGGAGGAAGAGGGGAGGATGGCAAAGTAAAAGTGCTTCACAATGAGGCTGATAGGAACTGCTTATATAGCTCAGGAAGTGGAAGTGGCTGGCTGCTTGTCCATTGAAATCCAGGCTAAGTCTTTCCAATTCAATGGCCTAAGCAGCTAGTAGTGTTATGCTTGTGCAACTGTGTTAGTTGGGTTATGGCCATTCGCATTCTCTATTCCAGATGAATTACCACCCTGTAGGGGTACCAAAGGCAAGGAACCCTCAAAGAGGGTTTCATCCCTAGAGGTGCCATGGGATAATTCCCATGGCTAAAGGTACCTTAGGAAGGATCCCCAAAAGGAAACGAAGTATGAAGCGTATAAGCAAGCAGTAACTGTGATGTAGTAGTAGATAAGTATGGTAAGTTTGATAATGTAATGAGATGCTCAAGTTGATAACGTAATGAAATGCCCAAGTTTGCATGGCATGATACTGATGGGTTATGTTGAGAATGAGGGTGATCCTCTAAGGAGAGAGGGAATGGCAGGGACATCATCCACCTCCATCCAACAGCAGAACCTACCTAAAGAAACTAGGGGACACTACTATGCTAACTAACAGTTATGACCTGACGCAACAGAGAAGAGGAAAAAAACCCTATGAGGAGGAAATCTCTGGGAAACCAAGGCTTAGGTCACCTTCCCTCCAGGCTTGGATATATTATTTAGTGATGGCTCTGCAGCTGCAATTTGGAAAACCCAATTAAATGGAGGTGGAAAATATTGCAATTTGGAGGAAGACTCTCACTCAAACCCTCTAGCGGGAACGCCATGGAAGGTTGTGAGAAAACTCTGCAACAATACGTGCAACCAAGGCGGAAGGAGGAGAGCAATGACTGCTGAGGCACTCACCTGGCCTACCTGCCCTAAACTCAACCCAGGTGAACCAGAGGCAGTCATAGGGAGAATGAGGTGATGGTGCCTTGCTAGGAAAACCACCAAAGCCATGGATAACCATTATAATGGAACACTAGAGCCAAAGGAAGTAACTGTTTCCACCCTTCACAACTAGTCTTAAATTCTACACCAGGAGCTGCTGTTGCATAGTGAACAGCTAAAGCCAAGCCCAGAGCAAGGACATTCCCGGCTATGGGCCGGTGAGAAGGACCCAGCCCCAAGTCATGCACGCTTCAAGATGAGTAGTAAATGCAGAGCAAGACTGTTGGCTGCAGGGAACCCTGTACCAGAATGGTAAGGCTGGCATGCCCTAAACTGGTAGAGAGCTGAAAAGCTGATGAGCAGCTGAACGAGTGCAGGTATGTTGAAACGTAATGAGTGCTGAGTGCTGAAACCTTGCAAGGTCAAAATCAGATTAAGTGCAGCAGACATCCCAGAGGCTGAAGTTGAAGGGTTGGGTAGGCATGAGCAATGATTGCGTAAGCAAGAGTGGACCTGCACGTATGTCAGTAAGCAGAGAAGTAATAGGTGGACCTGAGCATAGGTCTGCAAAACACAGTAGCAATGATCAGCATTGAATAGTGGAGCAAGCCAGTCAAGCATCTAAAACCAATAGAGGTGACACATACTCAGAGGATTCGTCATCAGCGGAGACAGGATTTAGAATTAGCCACATGGGGTCATGACTCCCTAAACACCTCCAAGTCCCTGCCGTAGGACAAACAAGAAAGTGATGGAAATGCCGAGACCCTCATGCAGGTATTGAAACTAAGTTACAGCCTTAGCAGTAGCTTTAGCTGACCTCTGAGTATAACAGGGTGAATAAACATAGAAGCAACATGTGTTTGGAGTACGCAGCATTGTAAAACTGCAATAAACATTAGTAAAGAGACACAATGCTCTGAAGGCAGGTGTAACCAGGCAATGCAATGAAGCTGCTGCAATGAGGTAAGTAGAATGAGAGCATAATTGAGCTGCATAGCTAGGTTCAGAGTAAGCCTGAGTCAGGTAAAAATGATTGAGTATGCAACATGGAGCAGCTGTGGTTGAGCAGAAACACACAGATAATGATTGCAGTTGCACTGCAGTAGTTGAGAGTAGTGAGTAACAGAGCAAACAGTAGGAGCTCAGGAGCGATATGCTAGGAGCTTGGAAACAAAAGCCCCCCAGAAAAAACAAAACCAAAGACACACAAACACAGAAAACAGGGAACAAAGACAGAAGAAGCACACACAGCTTAAGGCAAAATACAAACCAGAAGCACTAAACAAAACACAGAAATCCAACAGACAAACAGGAGCAGCAAGGTGGGGTGGGGGTAGGCCCCAACCAGCTCAGAGGACAGACCAACAGAGCCTTCAGTTGCAAAGAAAAAGTGCTTCACAATGAGGCTGAGAGGAACTGTTTATATAGCTCAGGAAGTGGGAGTGGCTGACTGCTTGCCCACTGAACTCCAGGCTAAGCCTTTCCAAATGTGATAAGGGAGAGGCAAGCCTCTACTTACAGAGGCCTTAAGGCTAAGAGGTACACAAGACACCAGGACAAGGTCAGTGGAGAGAATTACTCCTACGGCAAGACCAAAGACAGGGGTTCTCAGAGAAACTGGAAGGAAAAAAACTCTTCTCTTAAAAAGAGACCAAGGAAAGTCCCAAAGAGTAACTTTAAGAAAAATCAGCAGCACGCTAAGCAGAGTGCAGTTGAAGCTGGACTGTACTAAGTGGGATACTGATTGAAAAATATCTGGCCCACTTAAAATTGAGTCCACCTGTCAAGACTCTGTCCCACAAGGGATCAGAAGATAATCCAACAGGATAAACATAGACCCGACCCTGACAATAGGCTGGGGGGGGCAGGGCCTGAACAGGGGTGTCTCCTTTCTGTTTCTCCAACAGAAGACATTGAATGAAAAAAAAATTTAAACAAGGACCAGGAAGGTCCAAAACAGCGGGAATAGACAAAAGTATGTAAAAGCTCTCCTATCTCTTTTTTTCAGCACCAATGTGTGGAGAGAGAAAGGAGCAAGTCGCCTAAGGGAAAGAGTGCCTTCCCTCTACAAAATGTAATGGCAGAAGAAAGCCCAGAAATCACAATTTTTGTCTGTGTGTGTGTGGGGGTACAAGAATAGAAGGGAACAGTTTCTGGAAGAGATCTCCCAATAAACAGTACATCCACATTTTATTTATGGGGAATTAGAGCATGGAGGATAAACTGCCCAGAAGCCTGGCCATTGAGGGGGAAGGTGGGGGGGGGACTGATGAATGGTGAAGATATCCTGGAGGATCACGAATTAGGGTGAGTACGTAATTTTCATATCTTACAAGAATTAGTTTTCACCATTCATTACTGGTGGATCAGTGTACCAAACCACCACTGAAGATGGGATTGGCAACCCTGGGGGAAATGGTTGTTCCCTCAGCCTCCTGTGGGGGAGACACAGAGAGGCAGAGGCCACTCACAGGCCATGTAAGCCTCGAGATTGGTAAGGGGCAGGTGGAGGCTCCTGTGGAATGGGAGCAGGAAGGCACTCCACAAGCTCTTGCCTGACTGTCACAGCGTGTGGGAATAAACTTCAGACGAGGCAAATTTACAGGTTTAAAGTATACCGTGGTCTGATATTTATTTTTCAAAAGTTAGAAAAATAATAAATGAAAACAAAAAGTTGCAAAGAAAATCACTACTGAACATCAGTAGTTTCTCACATAATACAGTCCTGGATCTTAGATCTTCTAAGACCCTTCTCTTCTGCATTCAACAGCTTGACTACAGTAGCAGTAGAACCTCTCCTCCTGTCTCAGGGATGAGCCCCACTGGGCTGAACTCAAGTAAACTCTGTGGAGAGGTTATATATATTTTTGGTTGGGTCACCTGACTGGGCCCTTTCCTGTTTACAAGTCTGGACATGTTGTTTCATGTCTGAACAAGTTATTTCAAAACCAATGGTTTGGGGGGTTTGTGTCAGGGGATTTCCTGGTTCAGTTAAAGGTACAGTATATATATATATATATATATAGATAGCCACAGATATTGACTCTCTAAAGCTCTGATCCACAATGACTAAGCACTTTTATAAAGCATATCATTCAGCCTCATATATAAAACCTTATACAGTAACAGGTTTATAATGTGAATTTATGAAAATACATTTAGGATTTCCTATAACTGTACTAATCATGATATTATTATTGTTTTATATGACTTCTGAATCCTTTCTCTTTAAAAAGGCTTTATTAACTGTATTCATTCCTATTTAAAATAGCCTTCATGCTTTTTGTACACAAAATGCACTTATGCACTTTACACAACACCTCTCCGGGTGTTTGGCATCATTCCAGGGACTGAATGGATGGAAATGGAAAAAGAATGAAAAGAGAGAACTAGTAGGAAGTTTAGTAGGGACAGTAAAGAGCTATGCTAGGTGGCCAACCTAGGGTAGAAGGAAAAAGAAGAAAAGCAAAGAGAAAATAGTTAACTGATGCTAGGAAATAAGGAGATAGAAAAGTAGTCCATCAGTCAGAGCCGAAGGTGCAGTTTAACTCTGCCACACACCTCCCTTCTTAAGAAAAAAACAGTTCTCAAAAACTATACTGTTTTTTCAAGAACCCTCTCTCAGTCGTAAATATTCTACCAAAACAGTAGAATGGGGTTTGGTTGAAACGTTCTCTCACCCACTATGAAAGCTTCCCCCAGGGTCCCTTAATTCAGCTATTTTTAGTATTGTCCACATACCAAGTTACTGCAGTACAACAATACTTTCACAACATTACCCTGGGACTGTCACACAATTTAGCACAGTATTCATCTATGCATTCAGTAAACTGTTTCAGTCTGTAATGATTTTCTATCCTCTGGTTACACTCTGGTTACTACAACTCAGGCACTTCATATGTACTATCAGGCACCCATCAATAGGCATAATTTCAGCACCCATCACTTGGCATCATTTCAAAACCCTGTGCACCAACTATAGTACCTTCATCAGTACATTAAAAAAAGAGGAATTAATACACATCAGTTTTATGCTGACTTTGAACTTCTTCCATACCAATCACTTGGCATTGTTTCAGCCTTGTGCACCCACTATCGTACCTTCATCAGTACATTAAAAAAGAGGAAGTAATACACATCAGTTTTATGCTCACTTTGAGCTTCCTCCATACCGATCTATGAGGGCAGCCATAGAAGCCTACACCACAACTTTCTCTGTGGCAAGTTGTACCCAGCTCTAACCCCATTTTAACACATTGTTTCCACTCAGGGGCCCAATCATAGGTTCCACTCCATACCTAGTTCCTCCATGGCCCCAGGTTTCTCATTTTATATCATACAGTAGAGACATTTCTTTTATGTTATACATTTCATGTAATCATTTAATACATTTCATTTTTCCATTTCCCTTTCATATATTTTCTGGCAGACAAGGAACCTTCTCATGCTGAATATTAACCAGCCAGTTCCTAACTCCAAAAACTTTGGGATTTCCTTTCAACCCTTATTTTTAACATACCAGTGGTTTCCTTTCAAGGTTTACATCATTCTGTTACCCTCAACTGACTGTACTCAGCACCAGCCTTAATGTTATATTCATTTTAAACATTACAAGTTTCATACATTTCACAGGGGGTTCAAAACATGGAAAAGTCCATTCAACCACCATGATGTCTTCCCTGTTACTTGTAGTCTTCACCCCAGTATGCAAATGTCCTGAAACAGTCTTATCTGGGTCCTTCTTCTCATCACCTTCCAAGTAGCAGCAGCCTGGAAAAATGGGCAACAACGGGATTTCAAAAGTGACTGGCAACAAAGGTTCCATCAGAGGGTCCTCCTCCTCTAGAACCCATGGATCCTGGTCCTCTGCCATGAAATCTTCCAGTCAGGAATCCTCCATCAGAACCTGGCAGCAGTGCTGCGCCTCTCTCCGGCGCTAGTCCTCCTCCATGTTCCATCAAACTCCAATCCAGGCAATAGCTCCATTCCAGTTCTCCTTGCCTAGGCTCTGCTATGCACACTGGTAAGCCTCTCCCCCTTCAACAGATCCTTGGCATCCATGAGATCCTGGAGGTATGCCATCCTGCTCTTTGCCCCCTATGTCTGGATACCAGGGCTGGTATCTGGGTACTGGTCTCCCACTTGTTTCTCTGGACAACCAGTACTATCCCACTTCTCACACCAAGTTTGTCACAGTGTGTGGGGATAAACTTCAGATGAGGCAAATTTAGCAGCAGAACCTCTCCTCCTGTCTCAGGGTTGAGCTCCACTGGGCTGAACTCAAGTAAACTCTGTGGAGAGGTTATATATCTTTTTGGTTGGGTCACCTGACTGAGCCCTTTCCTGTTTACAAGTCTGGACATGTTTCATTTCTGAACAAGTTATTTCAAAACCGAGGGTTTGGGGGTTTGTGTCAGGGGATTTCCTGGTTCAGTTAAAGGTACAGTGTATATATATATCCACAGATATTGACTCTCTATAGCTCTGATCCACAATAACTAAGCACTTTTATAAATCATATCATTCAGCCTCATATATAAAACCTTATACAGTAACAGGTTTATAATGTGAATTTATGAAAATACCTTTAGGATTTCTTATAACTGTACTAATCATGATATTATTATTTTAAATGACTTCTGAATCCTTTCTCTTTAAAAAGGCTTTATTAACTGTAGTCATTCCTATTTAAAATAGCCTTCATGCTTCTTGTACACAAAATACATTTACATCTGGAATCGAGCGGTAACCGGCTCAGTATGCTTTCCTGATAAAACTCTTAAATAAATGTACTTTAAACAACAACTCTCCCGATGTTTGGCATCATTCCAGGGACTGGATGGATGGAAATGGAAAAAGAATGAAAAGACAAAACTAGTAGGAAGTTTAGTAGGGATAGTAAAGAGCTACGCTAAGTGGCCAACCTAGGGTAGAAGGAAAAAGAAGAAAGGCAAAGAGAAAATAGTTAACTGATGCTAGGAAATAAGGAGATAGAAAAGTTGTCCATGAGTCAGAGCCGAGGGTGCAGCCTAACTCCGCCACACTGACCCTGTGGAAGAAGTCGCCCCCTGGTAGCATGAGGTGATCATCTTATGCTGGGCCAAGGATGATAACCTAGAGAGGCAAAACCATACTGTCCACTAAATGTAGACAGCAGTTCCTACAAGTCTGGTGGCTACCTCATTGGTGTCATAAGATGCCCTTGACTGGTGTCTTGCCAGCTCCAGACCCCGGGCAGAAAGGCATATGGCTAGCCTGGTTATCTCACAGTTCATCAAGGACATCAGTAGCTGTCTCAGCATCACCCACAGGTGCCTGCCATAGGACGCCATGTATGGCTCATGTGCAGCAAGGCAGTATAGTGCAGTGGTTTAAGGATCTGAGCTGCAAACATGGAGACCTGGATATGAATTCCATCAGCTCCCACTTGCATTCTGCGTGACCCTGAGCAAATCAATTAACTTCCTTGTGCTCCCAGGTCGCACCTGTAAACAAGCTTTTACCTTAGTGTGTCCATCCTGGAGAAAAAAAAAACATAATGCGTGCCGCTGAGAAACTGCAACCACAGCAGTCTAACTTGTCAGAGTCTGACTCAGGGGGATGGTCACGTTCTGGGAATCATGCACACATGGGGTATCCAGGAGCTGAACTCCTTAAGTGGTGTGAGACATAGCTTCTGGAGACCTCAGGGGTGTGCAATACCTGTGATGGCAGTCCCTTGGGGCTGGGGGGGCAGAGGGATGGAGCCAGATGTTCCATGACACCTCCGTGAAAGGCTGGGGCCATGGAGGTATGACAGTTGTGTCTAAACTGTACTCCCCAAGGAAAGACAGCACTGATGGAGCAGGATTGTGTCCAACAAAATGGGATAAATGCAGGCCATCTAACATCCCCAAAAGGGAACACTGATAAGAGGTGAAATCAGCATCACAGAAGTGGACCAAACTATCCTCTTCCTTGGTGGATGGAGACAGGGATGAAGAAGAGCTGAAATCCGGGAGTGGCAGCGCAGGAGTCTCTGCCCTAGATATGACCTGGCCCATTGCCCTCAGGAAGATGGGGAAAGAGCTCACTGATGCCCTGAATTGTTCCCAGGTCAAGAGCCATGAGGGGCCAGAAATGCCCAGAGAAGAGAACAAAGAGGCAGAGGATGAGGAAGATGAAGAGGAAGGTTGTTGCAGACCAAGCCAGGTCTTCTGCCAGGTCTGTAAGAGCGAACAGGAGACCTCTCCTGAGGGAGGAGGTTGCACAATTTGCCCAACCGTAGAGAGGAGAACTGGGTGGTGCCTTTGGAGGGAGCCCCCTGGTGGGGAGGTTGGAGCTGCATAGGCTGCAAGCCTAGATGGCTCCAGTGGGGAGAGAAGACTGGAGTCAACTCTATGCCTCCTGGCCAAGATTCTAGCTTCTCTGGCCATGGAGTGCAGTGCTGACCTGGATCTCCTAACTCCAACCTTACTGAAAAGGGCTCTGCTCCTTGGAGAAGGCCCAACAGCAAAAAGAGAGACAGAAAGAGAGAGAGAGAGAGAGAGAGAGAGAGAGAGAGAGAGACGTGGCACCCACATTCCGCTTGGCACCTCAAACGACACCAGAATCAGACTTGGTGCTGCAAGCAGCACCGGAACCTGACCCAGTGCAGAGGCAGCACCGAATCCCAACCTGACACTAGATGTGGCACTGCACCCTCTCCTGTGCCAGAATTGACACTGGGATCTTGCCCAGTGCTGCTTATGTGGAGAAAGGGAGGTGGCACCATGGCCAGCACTGGGAGGAGAACTCTCAGGTCCCACCAATGCCAAAGGCCTAGAATTGGGCCTACAAGAGTCCCTTTGCTCACCAAAGCAGGGGAGCCAGTTGGGATCATTCTGATCTTCATACTCTGAACTGGAGGATGAGATAAGAGAGTTCTCCAGCCGTGCTATCCAAGGAACTGTACTTCACCCTGTGCTGCAAACAGCAGCAGGAGGGGACCCAGTCAGTGACATGGTCAACACTACCTCACTCACCGGCACTGGTCTGAGCACCAGGAGCTGAAGTGACAAGGAAACCACCAGAGCAGACCCACCTTATAGTAGTGACATCACCACCAGGAAGAGTGTATGACTGACCCCTACGGAGGAGATAAGCTGTCCCACAGACCCCTCCCCAGCCCTCTCATCTCAGACAGACAAGGAACAGTGGTGGCCTGCTCTCCCTCGGTACACATGGGGCTCAGAGGAAGAGCCCAAGGACATTTCTCTGGAGTCCCGAGTATGATACCAGCCTCCAAGTGTGTGGGGTTCCTGCCTCAACTCATAACGTGCAACTGAAGAGTACAGAGGAGCATACTAAAGTAGGCATTGTTGCAGTCGGTATCATAGGCCAACCTCAGGCAGGTCCAACAGTGGTGATGATGGGCCCAAACAGATATATTCCTCCTGCAGGGGCACCAACACATAGGGGGAGATTCTGTTCTCTTCCCAGTCTTCCTAGGCCTCAGACCAGACATGACCATACTTCAAACAGAAAACAAAAAAAGAAGAAAAGCAAGAAAAAAAGCTCCTGATGCTGTACTAGTGGATAGAAGAAATGAATGTGGAGATGAGGCGTTGAATACACAGACTTCTACTAGATAGTGTTGAGAAACTGTGGTGGACAGAATCTGCTGCATAGCAAAAATGGCGGACGCTCCAACAAAGAAGCTTCCTCAATGATGTGAAAAACAGAAGTGAGGGGGAGAGGGAGCTGGTATTGGTTACTAGCCAGTCCACAAGCACCACATCATATGTCTGCCTCATGGGTGGCACCATTCCCAACGTCGGCTCCCTCCTCCAAAAAATTCTTACAGGCATACGCTCCTATGGGGTTCAACAACTCTGGCACAGACCAACAAATGATGAAAGGTGCAGACTGATTCTTGGACGATCATTAATACACCAGTTCTTTTGTTCTCATTGTATTGTGTTGTTGAACAAATATGTGTGGTCTGTAACTTTTTAAATGTTCCTACTCTCTGGTCATGCCCTCCATTAAACAATAAATATTGTGGTACTGTGCCATGCTGCTTATGATCAGAAACTGGTGTTAGCAAACTCCTAATGTATAAGCCTAATATAAGCATTATACAAACTTTGTGAGTGCTATAAGCAACTCTGCTAAAATATATATGTTTCTAACATTTGTTTAATGTTGCATGCTATATTTGTGTGCATAAACAGTTTATTGCAACTTCTTAGTTCTATATTTTTATATGGATGTAATTGTAAAAGAGTGGTACCCCCCAACAGAGATTTGCAAAATTGGGATCACATTGCTTCATGAAAACACTGCAGTGTTTCACAACTTTGCAAAATGTTTTAGGAAGTCTTCACCTGGTGAAACACCAGACTTTACCTGACAAAATCACATGAAGTGGCATTTTGCCAGCTAACAGTCAGCAAAGTGCCAGTTATTTATTTATTGAATTCTAGGATTACAAAACCTTTGAACCAAAGGTTCTTTTACAAAGGTTCTGCATCAAACAAGTTGGTGAAACAGGAACAATAGCAGAGGTAGTTACATTCAGTGGTGGAAAACATCAACTGGTTACAAACATCATAAATACGGGAATACAAAACAGTAGTAAAATACATACAACACAGGAGGTACAATATTTGGGTACAGTCGAGATAGATAACGTGTGTGGATTGCTGATTGCTCAGTTCCTCACCAAGTGGCTGTGCTCTCCCGGCCCGTGTGCAAGCTGCACTTCAGGTCCAGGTTGCCCTCCTAGATAGTCCAGGCTGCCCCACAGCTGCAGCTTGGCTCCTCACCGGCTGGCTAGGCCCTTCCTGCCCACCTGCAAGCTGCACTTCAGGTGAAGTCACCCTCCAGGACAACCCAGGCCACCTCTGAGGCTGCGGCTTGGTTCCTCCCTGGCCGGCTGCCCTCTCCCCACCCGCATGCAAGCTGCACTTCAGGTGCGCTTTCAGCCTACAGTGGTCCTGGACCCAATTGACTCCTGCTCCTTCAACTTGCCCGTCTATTGGCTGCAACTCCCTGCTGCTGGCCCACTGTCGGCTACTCTTTTTTTTTTCCTGTCTTTCAAGGACTCCAACTACTCGTGAACAGCAGCTATTCTGTTAAAGTTATATCTGTGAAAGTTATATTTTAAACTGTATTTTTGCTAGCCTGTGATTTACTTGCCTTCCACCTACTGCTATAATATAGAGTTTGCTAGCCTTTAGGTATACTGTGATTCCAGAACTGTTGGATCTGCACTGATTGAAACTGTATTTGGAAGTGATGCAAGCTGAGCTTTCTTTTACTACTTTTCTTTCATCTCTGTCCCTCTTTCCAACAGCTTGTTCTCTTCAGTAACTACCCCTCCAATCTGTGACATGCCCACACCACTGTGTTTCCCTCCTGGTGAATAGACTCACATTCAGAAATCACTTCTATTGCCTTCTCCCCCTTCCACTGCTAGCACTTGCCTGATCAGCCTGATCTGTGCTTAACTTCTGCTCTGAAATTACTTGTTCCACCACCCGCCCAACCCATTGCCTTTCCTTCTTCCTTGGCACCATCTAGCCAAGTCCCCCCCTCCATTATCTCCTACCATCCCCTCCTCACCATCACCCGTTCCTCTCCCTTCAGTCCTTTGATTTTCCCTCAGACACTCCTACCGATTAAGTTAATTCTCTCCCAGCAGCTCTTACTTATAAGTGGAGCCTAAACCTCTGCCTCTCCCTCTTTCAGGTGAAGCTGCCCTCCCGGACAATCCAGGCCAACCCTGCGCCTGTGACTCAGTTCCTCACTAGTCAGCTGTGCTCTCCCCATCTGCCTACAAGCTGCACTTCAGGTACGCTTTCAGCTGACAGCAGTCCTGAACCTGATTGGCTCCTGCTCCTTCGACCTACCCATCTATTGGCTGCAACTCCCTGCTGCTGGCCCACTATTGGCTGCTCTGTTTTCTTCTGTCTTTCAAGGATTCCAGCTACATGAGGACCATGGCTTTTCTGTGAAAGTTATATCTGTGAAAGTCATATTTTCTCTCACCCGCCCACCCCATCCCAATCTCTATTAAATATACTTTGCTTCTCCCTCCTGCTTTCCCTATTATCCCATTGGTCCTTTTGCTAGGAACACATGCCTGTAAACTTGGCCATTCTAACCAGTCCTGTATACCATCGGCACCTGTGTTTCAAGTGAATGCCAAGGGATTGCTACACAGCTACATCAGGGCTCAACCCTCTATCCACACCATGGCAACCTTCCTCCTTTTGCCTTTCTTCCTCGTCCTGCTCATGCTGTCATCACCCTTTGACACTGCCAGTGTGTGCTCACCCCTTTCACCATCATCTCCCCCTAAAGAATACCATTTGTGCAGCTGTGGAACAGTTACCAGTAGCGACACTGCACAGTGTGGTTTTCTTTATCCTAGGGTTACTCCCAAGCCCCCCAAGGTGTACACCCACCCTCTACGGAGCTCCATTGCTACTCTCTACTGTCTGCATAGTACAGCATGAAGCCCATAAATACCCTATAGGAAAAAGGGGGCAATTGCTCCATTGCAAGTTCTTCAAGCAACTACTAAAATGTCTGCTACTTCAACTTCTGCTCATTTCTGGAAATATCCACCCTAATCCTGTCCACCTCAGGAAAGTCTCAACGGTGAATGCAGATCTGGGATTCTCACCCTTGCTAGCACCAACATCTGCAGCCTACTCAAAAAACTCGATGCAGTCATGGTCTGGGTCACTCAACATAACCCGGATGTCCTATCAATGCTCAAGACGTGGCTGTCCCTTATGATCCTAGATAATGCTATTGCAATTCCAGGGTACTCAGTCTTCTGGCAGGATAGACTTACAAAAAAAGGTGGTGGCTGTGCCATTTATTTGAAAGAGACCCTAAAGGGACATGCCCGGACTATGCCTATTTCCGGGACTGGGATACAGTTCCTTGCTATCAAGTTACTACTTGGGGGCTGGTCCAGTGGTGCTGAGGGTTGAGGCACTGGATGCCACACCTCGCTCCATGCCAGCGACCTGGGTTTGGGAACGAGCCTGGGCTGTCAGGGGTCAGCAGGGGAGGACTAGGATTGCGCGTCCGATGACTGCTTTCCTAGTTCTGGGGAGAAGAGAGGGATGCACACCATGCTTTGCTGGTCCCTGGGGATGCCCCGTGGTACTGCAGTAGAGCGGGTGCCAGTGGGGGGGAAGCATGGCAGACGTCCACACATCAGTGCGCTGATGCCCTTGCATGTCTGTGCTTCCAGGGGAAAAATAAATAGAGGAAAAAAGCAGCACAGATCCGCGGCAGCTTGATAGTCACAGTTTCACTGGCAGACGATGCCGGAAGGCATGTGATGGTAATAGTTCCTCGCCGGGCATGGGGACTACAGGGAGGGCCCCCTTCACTGGCAGAGTTGCATCTGCCAACTGGGCATGAGAGCTTCGGGGTCGGAGGTGGAATGGAGGAGTGGTGGCTGGATGTAATGCAGGACTGTGGCTGCAGGTGAGGATAAAATGTTAAATGATAAAAAAAAAAGTTACTACTCAGGGACCACTACAAGGCCCTGACTGTAGCATCTGTCTATATCCCTCCCATGTTGTCAGCCTTAGGCCTAAACTCTATGCTCAACAGCATCCACAACTTAAAACACAACTCTAAGGTCATAATTCTTGGAGACTTTAATGTAAATTGGCCCCATGCAAGCAACTACAAGGATGCCTTGGCTGCAGCTAATTTCACACAGCTGGTTCAATCACTCACAAGGACTAACTACAGAACAGGGACCAGTATGCTATTGGACTGGGTGCTCACAAACTGCCCCAACCATACCACACATACTGAAGTCCTCCCTGATACCATAAGTGACCATTCCCACATCATGTGTCATTGGTCAAACAAATTCATTAAACCACTGGCAAAAACCATTAATAGTAGGGTACTTACCCGAGGGCCCTTAGTGCCATTAAAAACACTTCTGCAACAACAAGATTGGCCACAAACTGACACCACTATGGATGTGGATACTGCCCTAGACTTTTTTTTATCTCAAGTTTAATGCAGCTTGCGACATCCGTGACTGATACAAAAAATGGAAAATCAGGGGAACCGACAATCCATGGATTACGTTTGATCTCTTGCAACAAATAAAATTGTGTCACCAACTTTGGTATCGGGCAAAGGCTACAGGCTGGAGTGCAAACATTCAGGCATACAAGACTGCAATAAATGCCTGTACCAGGGCTATCCATCTGGAAACAGCAACCTCCTGGAGTAATGGAAGGAACTTTTGGAGCAATCTTTAAATTTTTATATTTCTTATTTTATTTTTTTTTTAACTCTTTATTTATATTATATTTTCTCTTAAGGGGAGAGGAAAGGGGGTATTGACACAAAGTGTTACATACATACATATTTACATTAGTGTATGATTCTGTACTCATATATACTACAGACTCCACAACGCTATATTCCAAGGGATGCATATTTCAAGTGTAACAAAATGAGCACTAGAATAATAGGATTCATCTCCCTATGTTTAGCCCTTTGACTAGCTGTCCACATGGATTCTCATATCTTAGAAATAAAGAGTTAGGCACTATACACGATAAGAAAGTAGGGACGAAGTTCAACAAGAACATATTAAAGATAAGGGGAGGAAGGGGGCCCACACAAACAAGTCAATAGTAAGGCTGACTTCTCTAAGAGGGGGTTTTATTAACTTTCTCAATCTCCAAGGGATCCTATTCTTGTAATATCAGTGAGGGGAAGAGCCGAGCCCCATTCTCAAAGACACCACATACCCAGTGAAAGATAGTTCACGCTCCATCAAGGTATCAAGTCCGGTCTGGATTGTGCTATAAAGAGGAGCTATTTGTTCCACTTAACCATCAGTTCTGGGAGCTTATTCTGTAGGCGGGCAGTCATGTCTTCTAGTTTGTAAATATCATGTATAGTGTTTTCCCAAGAAGTGGCAACTGGTGATTCTGGGCGAAGCCAGAGCCGAGTGATACATTTTTTAGCAGCACTCAGCAAAATATTAAGAAGGTATGATCATTGTGGATTATTATATGGTTTGGGGTAGTGCATTAGGAGGGCAATCTCTGGGGAAAGTGTGCCTAGGTCCTGGAAGAGATTAGCCAGCTGCCTCTCCATCCCTGACCAGAACGAAGACAGCTTAGGGCATGACCAAAACACATGAGAGTTGGTGGCACATGGTTCTCTGCAGCTCCTCCAACATTCAGAATTCCCAGTTTTCTTAATTTTGGCTACTATCTGGGGAGTGTGAAAGTAGCTAGAGACTACCTTCCAGGAGAATTCCTTCCAAGAATAAGAGTTAGTTTCTTTATGCTGCCATCTCCATATGAGGAGCCAGTCCCTTTGTGACAATGCAGTTTGTAACTCAGCCTCCCAGCAAGTCTGTATAGATTCCAAATTCTGAGAGGGGGAATTTTGTATCGCTTTGTAGAATCTAGAGACCAGGTGGCTCCGATTGTCACCAGCTGTCATCTGGGATATGAGAGAGTATAGGGGGAGGGATTGTTTGAGCAGTAACATCTAGGTCTATTCTGGACTGTATATAATGGTGAATTTGGAGGTAGCGGAAAAAATCCTTATGGGAAATTGAGTAGTTTTGTCTCAACTGCGTGAAGGATTGAAATATTCCACTATCATAAAACTGATTTGTCTGCTCTAATCCCAGTCTGACCCATCTCATAAAAGTGGTATCCTCCTGAGCTGGGCTCCAAGAGCAATCCTTAGCTGGGATTCCCATCCATGTTGCCAGGAAAGCATTTGTAGGGAGTGAGAGGAAGGAGGACCAGCTTTTCAAGAGGGCTTTAGTAAATCAAGAGCAGGTGGTCGGTTGGTTCAAGTTGTTGGGCTGGAAAATTAGGTATGCATCTAATGGGGTGTCTGCCATTGCCCGCTCCAAGGGGAGCCATATTGGGGTCAATGTTTGTTTTCGGAACCAGTTGGTCAGGTGTGTAACTAGCACCGCTATCCAGTATCCATGTATATTTGGCAGAGCCAAGCTGCCTCGTTCCTTCTGGAGCTGAAGCTTGCTTAGCGCTATACGTGGTTGAGCACCATTCCAGACAAATTTTCTAACAAGTTTGTCCCACATTTGTATATCTTGTGGTCTCAAAGGGACCGGGATGTTCTGCATTATGTATAAAATTTTAGGGAGAAAGTTCATCTGTATAGCTTGAACTCTAGAGAGACGGGACAGAGGGAGAGGGGCCCCCCTCACAAAGTCTGTTCTGATTTGTGAAAAGACGGCCATAATGTTTAATGAATGTATTTTATCTTGTTCCCATGGAATCTTAATACCCAAATATGTGATATGTGGTTTATTCCACTTAAATGGAAATCTGGTCTCCAGATCTGGGGGTATTAAGGATTGCACAAGAATGGCCTCAGATTTATTTTGGTTAATTGTGTAACCAGATAACAGGTCTATCTCCACCAGGAGAGACAGTAGGGATGGGAGTGAATCCTTCGGTTTAGTTATATATAGAAGATCATCCACATAGTATGCTACTTTGTGTTGTACTCTTCGTATGCTGTAGCCATGGATGTGTGTATTTTGTCTGATATATTGTGCGGATTGGTTCAACAAAGTTGACAAATAAATAAGGGGATAAGGGACATCCCTGCCTGGTCCCTCATTGTAAGTTGAATCTATCAGAATGTGAACCGTTCAATTTGACTGTTGCCTCTGGATCTGTGTAAATACCTGTAATTATTTCTTTAAATAGTGGTGGGAAGTTAAATTTAGTTAGGGATGCCTGTAGAAAAGTCCAGGACACTATATCGAAGGCTTTTTGTGCATCTAGACTAAGGAGAAGTAGGGGAGATTTAGTGGTTAAAGCACGGTCCATGAGAAATAGAGTGCGCTTAATATTATCAGTGGTTTGTCATCCTTTAATAAAGCCTGACTGATCTGGATAGATAATCATAGGGAGAATATTGTCTAATCTGTGTGCTATAACGCTTTATAATCCTGGTTAAGTACAGAAATAGGGTGGTAAGAGTCGCACAGATGAGAAGGTTTTGGGGGTTTAAGTATTACTGAAATGGCTGCCTGTCTCCATGACGAAGGAAAAGAGGAAGAAGTGTGGCCTGTTTGTTGTGCTTATAGTAGGGGAAGGTGAATTAAGTCCCAGGTGCCTTTGTAAAATTCTGGGCCATATCTGTTGGGACCAAGACTCTTCCCATTTTTTTAGGTTTTTAATTGCTTTATGAAGTTCAGATTCAGAGACAGGCGCTGTAAGTTTATATCTTTGGGATTAAGACAAAGTTGGCAGGGTAAGCTTTGAGAAGAAGGACGAGAGAAGATCAGGAGAGGGGTCGCTCTGTTTTGAGTAAAGAATATGATAATATCGTTTGAAAGCTCCCAAAATATTTTGTGTCGAATAATACATTTGCTCAGACTTTGGGTCCTTTATTTTTTGAGATATTCTGTTCTTGGGTCTGCCTTCTAAGGTGATATGCCAATAATTTGGAGGCTTGGACACCTCCCTCATAATATCTCTGTCTCAGCCATGCCAGTGCCTGCTCCATCTTAAGAGTAATCAATTTTTGAATCTCTGCCTTAGTTTGGGATAGTTGGGTTGTTACCTCCTCTTCTCCCTGCATGTGGAACTCTTGTAGAGATCGAAGCAAGGATTGGAAGGACAGGAGACGTGAAGCCATCAGTCATTTTTTGAAGGAAGCATATGAAATTATATAGCCCTGGAGTACTACCTTGATCGTGTCCCACATTAGTGGAGAAGAGATCTGAGGGGGAGAGTTATCCCTGATGATCTCTGGTATTCATCTCTCCAGAAATTCCCTGAACTCTGTGTCTCTAAGTAGAGAGAGATTAAACCTCCACTGTGTCTTTTTTATTTCTCCTTTTAGGGCTATCTCCAGGACTGTAGGTGCATGGTCTGAGAGACAAATGTTCCAAATACCCATCCCCCTGACCAATCCCAGGTCCTCTCTCCCTATACAAATATAATCTAGTCTGGAGTAGTGTTCATAGGCGCTTGAATAATAAGTGAATTTTCTCTGTGTGGTATGGAACTGTCTCCACGTATCCACCAAGCCTATATCTTTAATTAACTGTCTAAGGTGTTTTTGATCCGAGGACTGGGGGGCTGGTCTGGATGAGGACGAGTCCAGAGAGGGGTTTAATAGGCAATTCAGATCACCTCCAACAATTAGTATGCCCCTCTTTATGGTTAAAATGGCATCCATCAATTGTTGTATAGTTGAGGCATCTGAGCCTGGGGGAATGTAGACGCTGCACAGAGTAAGAAGTTGACCATTCAGCTTTAAGATCATTATGGCTAATCGACCCTCCCTATCTGAAAATTGATCGAAGACCTGGGCTCTTGAGTGTTTTGGGAGGAGGATAGCCGTCCCTCGCCTTCTCCCTCGCTGATAGGAGGATTCCACCAGTTGGGAAAAACCAAACCTAAGTAATTTGTGGTGTTCCAGGGATGATAAGTGGGTCTCCTGTAGTAAAAGAGCATCTGGGTGAAGTTTTTTGAGGCCTTGTAGTGTGCGGTACTGCTTCACATTATGTGAAATAATTTTGAAGTCAGTCATATTGATTAATTCATTTAAGAGGTTTCCCTCCATCCGTTGGGGCCCGTCGTCCCCCCCCGGCATTGAAATAACTAAAAAGACTCCTCAATTTAAATCCATAAATAGCTTGTGAATAAAAGTACATATTAAGCTCCATGTCCACAGAAGGGAATGATAGAAATGGGAAACATTTAGTAATATTAATAGGTACAAGAATAGCCAACTGGGCTGAACTGTGTGCCCCAAAACTATGTACAATGCATAATGCTGAACAAATGGTGTGACTTCCACTGTCACAGGTATGCTGGGTAGCCGTGATCATGACTGGTCTACTGACCATCTGTGAGTGGGCTGCCTACCTACTACTTGGTAGGGTGCCCTGGGGAAACTCCTGCCCCTAAATAGGAGAAAAAAAAGGGGGGCGAGGAGAGGTAAAGAGGACAACTAAAGGGGAATTAGTAAAAGTATTATAAACTGGTGGCAGAATGGTACAGATTTCGGGAGGAAAAATAAAGATGCAGCTCCTAGTCAGTCTAGAGCCAATTAAAAAAGTCCCCACCCTCCCTCCGAATTGCTTTTGTGGAGGGATGAAGTTGTCATGTTAAATCTGATCACAAATGTTTTTTTTGTTTTTTTTTTAAAGGGGGCCATCCCCTTTGTTAATATGTTCAAGCCTGTCCTTACCGCTTTCCACCTCTACTCCCAGTTCAGCCCATGGGAAGGAGAGAGATCCAGCATTACTTCCCAATCTCTGAGCCACCCCCAAGAAAAAGGCAACATGCCTCACAATGAGGGGCAGCGCGAGAAAAGTCTCTGCAATTGCACCCTCACTGACTAAAGGTCAGCCAATATGGGTAGCCCGTAGGGCTTCATAACCTCCACTCAAGTAAAATTAATATAAGGTAGGGAATGTCACATGGGGAGGGAGCCCGGGTAGAATATCTATGCCGAGTCACTTATTTATTGCGAGGTCTGCCTGTTTTATCATATTGTCCAGAGGAAACCATTATCTTGTGGTGATGATCCACAACGAGGGAGAGTGCATGGAGCAGGGTGTCCTCCAGGGATGCTGAGTGCTAGGCCGATGTACCACCTGGGCAGCAGAAGACACGGGGCGTGTGGTGCAGCATAGCGGGGATCTCCTGGGGGGCCAAGGCCTCTAACCACCAGCAGAGAGGACCAGGGAATAATTCAAGTCTATTCCAAGATATGGGGTATCCCATGTGGAGGACTAGGGAAGCCAGGAAAATCAGTTCAATAATGTTATTAATCTCCCAAACTCCCACCAGGAGAAGTGAGTTCCTCCAGCACTGAGAAGGCCTGCATGTGGCTTTGATTAGCAAGTTTGTTAAAACAGGCCCTTTCACATTTCCTTTTATAGGAGTTTTTTTTTTTTTTAAACCCTCATGTCCAGGTGCTTCTCGGGTTAGAATGGGCATGAGAGGTCTGCTCGATAGCCGGTCATCCTGTCTGAATGAGAGGGAAGTAGCCTAATTAGATCAGTTCCCTATTTAGCAGGAGATTATCTGATCCATTCATTATGAAGGGTCTGGAGCCTGTATGCAGCCAATATTCTCCTGCGCCGGACAAGGCCACCTCTCTCTGTGCTGATTATTTGGTCTCTAGTATGGGGAATTCTGGGGAGCATGTGCCTTTCTTGCCTGGACTCCTGAACCCCCACAGGTCCCCGTCAGAAGTTATTTCCCTATTCCCTCTAACCTGGGTCATCATAGCCCATATATAAGGTTAATTAAATTTGGTAGAGGTCCCTCCACTTGCCTCAAGAGATCTCACAAAACCACTAGCCAAATTCCGTGCTCCTCTCACTGCTATCCCAGGGGCTCAGCCCCGCTCATACACACATCCCCTAATTACACAAACCCTGTACTCACCATGACCTCGCAAGCATCAGGAAGTGCATCCTCTACTTCATCTAGCTAGGAGGCCTGGAAAACTGCCTCAACATCTTTTTGATTGAGTCTATCATGTCCTGTTGTTCTGGGTAGTCTCTAATGGTTGAGGATCTGGAGGTGCCCTGAGTGGTAGTTGACCACTGGGGGAGTCTCACAGAGGTAGGTAATGTTAAGTCCCTAGCTTTTAAGTCACTACAGGCCTCTTCAAAGGACTCATAGCTTTTCTGCCCCGTTGGGAATTGGATTATCAGTTTGCTAGGGTAGGGTGTTCTAAATTTCAGGTTCTGTTGTCGGAGCCAAGGAAATAGTGGGATGAACGCCCTTCTCCTTTGCATAGTGGCTGGGGCGTAATCATTGTTTAGGAAGATTCGAACGTCTCCAAAAAAGCAATTTACTCTGTGACCAGGCTTGCTTTAGTATGTTTTCTTTAGTCTGAAATCGCAGAAATCTAACTATGATAGACCTGGGGCGAGCATTTGGCTGGGTGGGTTTTGGCCCAAGTGCTCTGTGAAGCCTCTCGATTTCCAGGTTAGTGTCTAGGGGCAGTTTGAGAGTCTCCTGTGATAATGTTTCAATGTAGGCCTCCAGGTCAGAGCCCTCATTTCCCTCACGCAGCCCGTAAATACGGAGATTATTTCTGCGGTTGCGGTTCTCCGTGTCCTCCTGTCTTTCTGCAGTGAGGTGGCAAAGCTGAATTACTTGGTTCAGTGTAGCTTGTATCTGTTGAGTATTAGAGGCCTGTTGCTTCATTTGTTGTTCCAGCCCGGTGACCTTCCCGTGTAGTTTCGTAAGATCAGCGTGAAAGGACTCTTGTGTCTGCCGCAATAAATTAAAATCAGCTTTGAACTCCTGTAGTTCTGTTAAAAGTTTGTCTATCTTAAGGTTCATTTTCTTCTCCTTCTCTGGTTTCAATTTGCCCACTTTGCGTGGAGTGGCACTTTGAGTCAGGGAGGCTTTCGGAGGCCCCCCAAGTCAGATAGGTCCTCGTCTGAAAGTTTGGTATCTGGTTGTATAACTGACAATCTGTTGCTCCCACCTTTGCCCTTGCTGGTAGCCATCAGTATATGTTCCCGAGATTGCTGAATTTAAGTTTTAAATGAGGCTATTTTTTAAATTATTTCGGAGTCGGGTGGAGAGCTCGAGACTTAAGCCGCCATGCGGGAGGAAGCTGCACCGGAAGTCTCTCTATATTTCTTATTTTTAATATTGTATACGCAAAAAATGAATAAGATAGTATAACTAACAAAGAAACAAAAATATAGTTATTCATGCATATACAACATGCCAAGACCAAACATGTGAGAGGGGGTATATTTACTTTAACAAACTAATCTAACTACAGTAATAGCAGCAAATTCTGTTGGAGCAATCTTAAGGAAATTACTGGGAAAGACTCTAGAACCATGCCTTCCGTGCTTAATATAGATGGCATCACAACCTTAGACCCCACAACTATTGTCAACACTTTTAACTCTGAATTAACTGACCTCAACCATGTCCTATACTCAAACTCGTTTGAATCCACCTCCTGTGCCAGCACTAATGTTATGCCAGATACAGAGTGTGCGCATCCTCCATTCTATTTTAAAGCCATGACTGAAAGTGAAGCCAAAAATTACTTACTAAAAGTGCTCGTTCAGACCAGAACAAGTGGGGATTCTCTTGACCCGAAATTCATTGCTCTTACACTTGATGTTGTCCTGTCCCCCCCTTACTAAGATTATCAACAAGTCCCTCATGCTCTCCTAATTCCCCCACAACTGGAAATTAGTGCAGGTGACCCCATCCATAAAAGCGGAGATAGGGCACTATATAGGAACTAAAAGTCCATCTCCATTCTTCCCCCTTTATCTAAAGCATTCAAAAGAATCATTGCCGACTAATTGGTGGGTACATGGAGAAATACAACCTGCTATGCTCCTAGCAGCATGGATTTAGAAAGGGTCACAGCACCACTACTGCACTTCTTGAATTTATGGGCTATATCTATCAGGCACTGGACCAAGACCAACTCGTTGGCACCGCTTATATTGACCTTACCAAGACATTTGATATGGTCAGTCATCCATTATTGCTTCAACAGCTAGCCGAACTAGATCTATAAACTGACACCCTAAGATGGCTTAACAGTTACCTCTCAGACCACTCATACAGGTCAACATAGGTGATGCACTCTTGACTAAATTTCATGTCTATTCTGGTGTCCCCCAAGGGTCACTCTTGGGACCGTTACTTTCAGCATTTTTCTCAACAAACTCCCAGTCTGCTGCTTGGAACAAATTCTCCTGTATGCTGTTGATGTTGTAATTTTGATGAATAACTCCAGTCCAACTCTTCTAGAGAGCCAGCTTCAGAAAAGTGATGCAGATGTCGAGGATTGGTTCAATGCGCGCAAAAGCTAGTGCTCAATTACAAAAAAACAAAAACAATGCTTTTCCGTGGCATACACAATAAGCATAAATCCAAACAGCTGACTGTCAGAAATTGCTCAGGCATTTCCCTGGAGCAGACACTAACTTTTTAAGTACCTTGGTGTGATATTGGATAGCACCTGTCCTTTGTCAGTCATATAAACACACATTGTCACCAAATCTGTGAATACCCTTGTCAGTCTCCTTTATAGGCATGAACACTGTCTAACTGCTGAAGCCCTCAAACAAGCACTCTAAATCTCAATTGTCACCATAATAGACTATGGGCTTGTGATCTATGGATCTGCTACTAACATTGCCTTAATGCATATTTCAATTGCTCTGAACAAGACCTGCAGGCTTCTTAACTGGGGCTGCTTCTTGGATGCACACCTGTGACTTTATGAACAGGCAAATTAGCTTCAGCTACAGAGTAGATTATTCTATCATACCTGCCTTGTAATAACGAAGGCTTCCTTTTGTCTCTTGTCCCTGGGAGTACAGAACCTCCTCAGCCCTTTCTGTAACACCTGCCACACTTGAAGTACTGATTGCTCCACCCTCCAAGTTCCTTGATGTCAGACTACGCAAGGACAGTGATCGTTCAAAGTCAGAGCCCCAAAGTGGTTTAATTCTCTACACAGTGAAATCACAAACACAGCCACTCTGGGAGCTTTGGGAGTCCCTTGTGGCTAGAGCTTCCTGTGTTTGTTTCACTTAAACTGCGGACACTCCTTTGCCCACTCACTACCCTAGCTCCCTCATCATACCGCCCCATTCCTGTCCCCAATCCCTCTCCTCCCATACCCCCTTCTTATATTCTCAGCCACCCCTCTTACTTCTCTCCCCTCCTACCCCCATAGACTTCCTCTTGTCCTCTGGCTTTTCCTAGCATCCCAAGAGCAAACTTATGGTGAACCCTCTTCTTCCTCCTACTCCCTACTATCCTTCCCCCACTGCTCCTACTTCCATCATATTTTACCTGACTATTGCCACCTTGGCACAGTTTCTCTTTCCCTCCTTCTTAGCCTCTTGTCCATGGCATACATTGTCCAATGCCCTTGTCCACTTATTTGCTCATTTTGTTTGACAAGGCCTGCTGGCTGCACCACTCAATTGTACAGATATGTTATAGTGATCATTTTTGTTATTTCCTATGTTCAGATCACTAATCTGATGGAACGATCAGTTGTCTTTAGCCTTTTACTGTATTCATTGTTGCTTGTTTTCTTCATTATTTGTTCTTTGTCTGTATGAGTATTATGATGTGGAACCTGTGTAACAGCCACTGACTCAAAGGTGTCAATCCAAAATTTAAATAAATATAAAAATACATTGGGAAGACAGAAAGAGTGGAACTAAATAGGTGGAAGAGACGGGGAGCTAGAAACAGCCTTGGAGTGGGTCCCAAGGTGGTAGCCTGGGTTAAAAATTGGATGGACAGCAGGATACAGAGGGTAATAGTAAACAGAGTTTACTCTGAAGAAAGGGGGGTTACTAGTGGGGTACCGCAGGGTTCAGTACTGGGACCGGTCCTCTTTAATGTCTTTATAAGTGACATTGCAGAGGGACTGGAAGGAAAAGTATGTCTCTTTGCAGATGACACAAAGATCTGCAACAGGGTTGATACAGAAGGTGGGATGGAGAGGATGCAAAGGGACTTGGCAAGGTTAGAGGAATGGTCAAATATATGGCAGCTTAGATTCAATGCAAAGAAGTGAAAAGTAATGCACCTGGGAAACAAAAATCCAGGGGAAGAGTACACAATGGGGGGTTGAGATAATAACAACAACAGAAATGGAAAGGGACCTGGGGGTAGTCATATCAGATGACCTTAAAGTGGGCAAGCAATGTGAGAAGGCAGTAAGGAGGGCTGGTGGGATACTGGGATGCATAGGGAGAGGCATCACCAGTAGAAAACAGGAAGTTGTTATTCCTCTGTACAGACAGTTGGTGAGACCCCATCTGGAGCTCTGCGTCCAGTTCTGGAGACCCCATCTCCACAAGAACATAGACAGGATAGAGGCAGTCCAGAAGAGGGCAACTAAAATGGTGCAAGGGTCTGCAAGAGAAGCCGTACAAGGATAGACTAAAGGAGCTTAATATGTATACCCTTGAGGAAGGAAGGGAGAGGGGGGACATGATAGAAACTTTTAAGTACCTCAGTGGAATCAACAAAGTCCAAGAGGGTAGCATCTTTCAGAAAATGAGAGGTGCAAGAACAAGGGGACACAATTTAAAGATGGGGGGGCGTGAGGAAGTATTTTTTCACAGAGAGGGTAGTGGATGCATGGAACAGCCTTCCTGAGGAGATTGTGGGGTCTAAATGCATGGGACAGACATAAGGCAATTCTTGTGGGGGGTAGGAAGAAATAGGCCGTTGGTTAACTAGGATCTGCGGCCTATCCTGTAGGTAGGGAAATGGGCAGGCTAGGTGGGCCAAGCGGTCCTTATCTGCTGTCAAAGTCTATGTTTCTATGGGGGGAAGGCACAAGATAGGCAGCAATAGGACACCAGGGCAGTTTAGGAGGATCAGTTTCAGCTACTGATAGCGGAGAAGTGCTGATGCAATTTGTACTTGTAGGGGCCTAACTTAAGCTCTGAGGAAACCTTGAGGGGGAGTCCATTTAGCCAGGTAGGTGCTCTAAAGTTAAATGTATGCTAACCCTGGAGGGCTGACAGAAAGGAACAAGGAACTGTTGTGTGATAGAGGTGTAGGTGCCAAGAAGGCACGTGAGAATGGAGTAGTGAGGCTATAGCTAATTTGTTTTGCTAACAGACATGTTTGGTAGGAGATCTTGTCCTTGAGGTCGAGCCATCTGGTATGAGCATAGAGTGCGCATGTATAGGTGCATTTCCCAGCTCCTGAAACAAGCTGAGAGCACTTATTCAGTGCGTTGGTTATTCTTTTAAAGACAGTGTCGGTGGCGGACCCATAGATAATGAAACTATAGTCAATAACGGCAAGGACAGCTGGTTACAGCTCTACCTAAAGCACAGTAGAAGAAGAAAGGGTAAGAGATAGAAAGGGTAGGGTAAGGGAGCCAAAGGGCTAGGGAAAAGGATATAGTATATAAACTGAACAGATCAACAAAAAACAACCAGAAGATAAGAGAACCTCTTTATTATTATTTTTATTATCTTTATCAGGGGTTAGGCAGTAGTGGTGGTGGTAGAGTACCCAAGCCAAGTAGTTACAGACTTTGAGATTTGGTTAATATGAAGGTTAAAGGATAGGGAGTTATCAAGGGTAACCCCAAGATATTTAAAATCCTGTACCTGCTCAAGTGGCTGGTTTTGCTGGTTTAAGACAGTTTGTTTTGTTTGTTTAAAACTTTATTTTTATACAGGAACAAATGATTAGCGCCAAAGACGCTGTTTACAATCAGGTCCTGTGAAATAGATCCATAAATAAACATCAACAACTTACATACAAAGAACATTAAACACACTATTTAAGATTAACCAAAACATACACATACATTCCACAAATATTCAAATATTTTATCTTTAAAACTGGACAGGCTAGCTATATTTTTTAAATGTTTAGGCAATTTATTCCAAGAAAAGGCAAATCTATTTTGTAGCTTCATTTCCCCTATATTATTACAATATTTAAGTAATGGAATATTATTTTCTGAATTCCTTGTGCAAAAACTTTGACTATCAGGAGACTGAAATTTAACATACTTAGCCAAAGGATGAGTATTTTTCGCATTTATAATCTTATGGCAATTAATTAACCATATGTAGTTCCTTTGTGCATCAGGGTGCAACCAACTTAATTGATTATATAATGTGCAATGATGCATTTTATATTCACCCTTAACGATAAATTTACCCAATCTGTAAACCATTTGATTAACTTTCTTTAGCACTCTCTGGAAGGAATTCATATAAATCAATGCACCATATTCAAGTACCGGCACCAGAATTTGCTTAACAAGTTTCTCTCTAGCTGATTTAGGCAAAACCCGTGTTAATCTTCTAAGAGCACCCAATCGTTGGTTAACTTTTTTTAACTGGATATCAACATGATTTTCAAATGTCAAGCCAGAATCTATATACAATTCCAAATACCTATAACCTTTTACTTCCTCAATTTGTGTACCATTAGATAAGTGGATGTGTAACTGTGGTTCAGTTTTCAACTTATACCCTGAACAAAACTTCATACACTGAGTTTTCTTAGCATTAAGTAAGAGACCAGAGTCTCCCATCCACCTCTCTAATTGAATTAAATTCCTCGGTAACTGTTGTTCCACAATTCTAACATTCTCTGCCGAGGCCAAAAGAACCGTATCATCAGCTTATAATCTGATCTCTCCATGTTTTATTGTTTTCACAAGTTCATTTACATAGACGTTAAACATCAATGGGCCAAGTATCGACCCCTAAGAAACACCACAATTTATTTCCTCAAGGCTTGACACTAGGGCCCAGATATTCAAAAGGGTTGCGCCATGCGCAACAGGGTTGTGCGTGCGCAAGTCCAAAAATGCGCCATTCTGCGATTTTCAGAAGGAGGCAGTTGCGCCCCCGAAAACATGCTGAGCAATAGCGCAATGAAAATGAAGGCATGCGCCAACCGAAGAGGCGGATCCATGCATAAAAGCGCCAATACGATATTCAAACACTAGCTAATGAGCAATAGCGGCACAGCCGGAAACTGCGCACTAGCGGAAATGAGCCAAATTAAAAAGGCTCAAGGAAGCGGCGCAAGAACGCTACCAGGTTGTCAAGTGGGGGAGAGAGAGAGACAGACAGAGACAGACGGACAGACTGAAAAGGGCAGGCAAGGAAACTGTTTCCCATAGTTTGTAGAGGCCAGCGGGAGGTGCCCAGTGCAGTGGAAGTAGCAGTCAGGACAGCGGGGGTAACACAGCAACAGCAGCCAGGGTGGGGCAGAAGCCAGGGAGATGGACAGTGCCAGCTTCCACATGGAAGCTGTAATGAGGGGGGTGAGAATCCATGCTGCAGGGGGACGTGGCCGTGGAGGGGCCCGTCGGCGGTATGCCCCCCACAGGCGGTACCGTGCCCACATCAGCTTTGAGCTGTACACAGATGTAGAGATCGTGGGCCGGTACTGCCTGAACAGGGCAATACTGAGACAGCTCTGTGAGCTGTGCAGTGATGTGATGCAGGCACCCTCACGATGGAGTCACGCTCTGTCGGTGGAGAACAAGGCGACAGCCTGCATGTGCCTGCTCACCACGGGCACCTTCCAGAGGCCGACAGGGGACACCACAGGCATCACACAGTCGGCCACGTCACGCATCCTCACCCAATTCCTCAGCGCACTGCTGCCACATGCTGCAGAGTACATCCATTTCCCCAGCACCGCGGCAGAGCGTACAGCAAACATGCAGGAGTTCCACAGGGTAGCACGTATGCCTGGCGTGCTAGGGGCCATAGACTGCACCCATGTGGCCATCCGCACGCCACCTGGCCTCGATGGCCATGCCTATCGTAACCGAAAGGGATTCTCCAGTGTCAACTGCCAGGTGGTGTGTGATGCCACTGGGTGCATAATCAATGTCTGTGCCACACACCCTGGTGGAGCACATGATGCCTTCATATGGTATCAGTCTGCACTGTGCCATTGATTCGAGAGTGGAAACATCCTCACAGGACATCTAGTGGGTGAGTACACATGTATGGAATGCAAACTCTGGGCAAGGGTGGGAATGACACAGGTGCCATGGTAGTGGCACACAGGGAGATGGCCAATATGGACTTGAACATGACACTGCTCTCCACTATCTCCACACAGGTGACTGCGGATACCCACTCCATCCCTGGCTGCTCACACCGTACCGGCGCCCCATGACCCCAGCGCAGCTATGCTATAATGAGGCACATGCCGCAACACTCAACATCATAGAGCGGGTGTTTGGGATGCTCAAGGCACGCTTCCAATGCCTAGACACCTCCAGCGGTGCCCTACAGCACAGCCCCCAAAAGGCCTGTGGGATATTCCTGGCCTGTTGCATCCTGCACAACATGGCCAAAGACCATGGGATAGCCGTACAGGTCGAACAGGGGGACAACGATGGGGACGCCGGTGGCGCCGGTGATGATGGTGATGAGCAGCTCCCCCTAGGATGGAGGGACCCCCGACTGATCCGGCAGGCCCAGCTGCACCGGGACACCATCACAGAGGAGCACTACACACAACACAGGTAAGTCAAGGGGACATGTGCAACCAACACTACAGGCACACAGGGGAACACACCAGGGGTGCATGAAGGTCAGGGGAGTGGAAGGGTCCAGGCATACCAACACACCATCAGAGAGGGGTGAGCACTCATATGGACACACACACACACCAGGCACAGAGCGTACATGGGCAGATGCACAGCACTGCAGAACCAACATTGCTAACACACAGCACCACGACCACCCCCACCACCTGTACTGTCCAAGTACGTGTGTCAGAACCTGGACACCATTGCACCTTGGTGTACAGTGCAATGCAGGCATCATCATGCACATGCACCTGTGGACAGCAGTTGGGAGGGTGTGCAGGTGGTCCGTGTGTTGGCGTGGTGAGCAGAGTACCCAGCAGTGCACTGCCCACCATGACACACATTGCACACAGGGCAGCACCAGACAGGGCCCGCACTGGGAGACAGATCAGTCATGTAGCACTGTCCCACGGCCACCATGGATGCGTGGGCAGCCCCGCCGTGACCCAACAGCATGGGCAGGCTGAGCAAGGGCCACATGGGGTGGCACTGTTGCACCACCAGGGGTCCCACTGCGTGAACGCGACCTTGCCCGCACAGGGGTCTGCAGCACGACGAACAAACCTGCACCAGGGGTGCTCGGGATGCCCACAGCAGAACCCGGCATCGACAGGCCTGGTGTCGCACGACGCAGGGAATGGGGAGTGGAGAGTGCACTGTGTGGGGTGTGTGGTACAGGGGCACCTGACTGTGTGCCCAATGCGTCCATGACAGAGACCACTGCCTGGGTCAGCCTGTCAATGGCGGTGGTCACATCCGTCCGCATACGGACCAGCTCGGCTCGGTCCCGAGCACACTCCCTGCTGTGCCGCTCCACGGATACAGACAGTACCTCCACGGACCTTGCAACCCACCCCTGCAGCTGTACTGATTCCTGCAGCAGGCGGGTGTGTGCGTCCAATGGGTACTGTGCCCCAATGGCATCGTGACCCCCAGGGTGTAGAAGGTCCTGATGCACATCACCCCTTGAAGGTGGGAACTGTTCACCAGGACCAGGTAGGGTGGATCAAAGGGCGGTGGACATGTGCCACTGCTTGACACTGTACCCCCAGACCTGGTGTGCGACTGCTGCTGCTGCCCCTCCAACCGTTGTGCCCCCAGGTCCACCTGTTCCACCGCTGTGCTGGCAACAGTGCCAGACACCTGCACAGCCACTGGTGCTGCCCAACCGGTGCTGACAGGTGCAGCCTGGGACTGTGCCAGCATGCTGGTACACAGGTGTGAACCATAAAGGCCCAGGGGCACGTGCTGGCCTGCCGTGTGTCTGTCATCGGACACACACCTATCACTGCTCATTGCAGGCCTTCTATCATCAATGGTGCAGGTACGTGCTACTGCGCTGGTCACAGCATGCTGGCATGCTTGCATGCCAGACTGCTGAGACACAGGCTGTCACCCCCACCCGTATCACTGACACCAGAGTTGTTGGCCCGGCGTGCATGCTGCTGCAGTGCCTGCTGGCTGGTGGTGGAGGTGGATGGTCCCTCCTCCATGTCCAGCAGGTCTGCATCACTGTCTGGACCCACCACCACCGTCTCCTGAAGACGAACAGGATCTGTAACAGAAAGAGAGTACATGTGAGTGCATGTGAACAACCGCCACCCCCCCCAAACACCACCACCATGTCATACCGTGCAGTGATGGGCTTCCACCTGTCTGGAATCCTCCACCTGGTATGCCACTAATGGTTTCGGCTGCATGGCTGCAAGCAGTGTCTCCTCATGTGGGGTCAGCTGCAGCACCACTGGCGGGACCCGCCAGTGCCAGCACTGCACGCCCTGAAGGCTGCCACCTTCTCCTTCAACCTCCTGCGGTCAGTCCCCATCTTTTCTTGCATTCCTGCACGGAGCGCTGGTGGCGTCCATTGCAGGTTAATGGCCGAGCTACCCCCTCCCATGCAGCCGCACGGTGCTGAGGGTGCCCCTCCGTCCACTCAATAGTGGCTCATCTTCCAGGTAGGCCTGGAAGAGGGCCTCCGTCTCTGCCGCTGTGAAGTTCGGCCTCCTCCTACGCCCACCATCCTCACCCTCACCTTGGCTCTGGTCGGTCATGGTGATCTGTATGGGTGGAAGTGGACACCTGTCACTGTGCAGTCTACAGCATTTCCCCATGAGCATTGTCCTGAACATCACACAGCATGTAACTCACCTCTCACCTGCAGTAACCAAATCTGGACTGCACAGCCCACTGTCGCACATTTATAGTGCAACACATGCAAATTAGGAGTGGAGCAACTTTAATGACATGCAAATCGCGCCACTGCGCCCTTGAATGGCTGATCGGATGATTAGCATATGTCGGGTGAATATCGCGAATCTGCGCTTTGCGCAATACGGAAGAGTAGGCTGAGCCAATGGCGCAGATCTGTGCCTGTGTGGTACACTGCATCGCGCATGCATAGATAGCTTACACATGCGTCTACGGCGCTGCTGACATGCTGAGCGCGATAGGCAATTCAGGCCATGGCCACCATTGTGCCAGTGGCGCTACAGCACTGGCCACTATATGGCGCTGTGGCATTACTGAGCAATAGTCCACTGTGGCACTGGCACGCAGCTGGTCTGTTGCGCAGGATACCTATATGTCAGATGGCGCTGTGCGTAGCCTTGCGTCATTGCTCATGACCTTGTGTATGCCCTTTGCCCCCTGCCGCTGTTAGCCTGCCATGTATGCGTCCCTATTGCGGCTGTCACCGGTGACAGCGCTATATAATAATGACGCTAGTTCGAACAGAGCGATTGAAGCCTGTGGTGGTCTATTGCGCAACATCTCCACTGGGGTTATGGTGCTGCAGGCGCCATATTGCCTGCTGTAAACTGCCTAACATGGCTAGGAGGAGGGCTGTGAGTTGGAGCCCACTGGAGGTGGCCAACCTGGTGGCACTAGTAGAGCCCCAGTATGAGGCACTCTATGGTGAGGAGCCCCTCACCATACCAAGAACAGAGGTGTGGCAGCAAGTGGCCACTGACCTGGTGGGGGTCACTGGACAGCACCGGTCTGCTGAGCAGTGCCGGCACCGGTACAGTGACCTCCGCCGGAGGGAGCCAGACATGTTGGCAAGGCTGCGGGCACGTGCCAGGCGGGGCATGGTGCGGCCAGGTGAGTGTACCATCTATGCACCTGTATTCTCTGTAGGGGTGTGTGTGTGCTTTGGTGGCTGTGCATAGGTGACGGCTCGGACACGGTTGGCTGTGTCAGTGTGTGCAGCTGTGTGGTGGATGGGTATGGCTGTGTGGGCAGGCACTCTCACTGGGGCAGGGGGCACTCTGCTTTTGAGTCACACTGATGTTTGTCTCAACATATGTCTCCCACAGGCCGGGATGTCAGGAGGCAAGCACCACCTGAGAGGGGCAGGCCAGGGACCCGGTGCCAGCAGGGGTGGCACCCCTACAGCAGCAGCAGTGGGAGCAACAGCGGCAGCAACGTCGGCAGACAGAGCTGCTTGAGCAGTGTGAGTATCATGACATCATCGATGCTATTGCATGCTGGGGGGGGAGACCAGTAGCCCTGCACAATACAACCATGCAGGTACGGGGAGGTCATAATTCCACTATACAGGACACTAGTGAGGCCCCACCTGGACTACAGTGCACATTTATGGAGACCATCCCTATGTAAGGACGTACAGTGGGCAGGGAAGGTTCAGAGGAGGGCACCAAAGATGGTGCATGGCTTGCATCACAAGTCCTATGGAGACTGGTTGAAGGAACTGAACATGTACTCCCTGGAGGGGAGGAGGGAGAGAGGGGATATGGTAGAGACATACAAGTATCTTACAGGGTGGAACAGGGTGCAGAGGAACACTGTTTTGAATTGAAAAAGATGTTCCAGGACTACAGGCAATGGGATGCTGTTGGAGGGTGGACAATTCAGAGGACACATGGAAGGACTGTCTTCACAGAACAGGTGGTGGACAAGTGGAACACCCTGCCAGAGGAGGTGGTGGGGGCTGAACCAATCATGGGATTTCAGAATGCACGGGAGAGACAAAACGGAATTCTGGAGGTTAGGGGTAAGGGGCAACAGACTCCTAGGTAAACAAAGTGAACTTACAGCTCAGATGCACAGACTGGCTTGGCCATAGGCCCTTATCTGCCGACACTGTCTATGTGTCTATGTCTGTGTGCACGACACAGGTGACATGCATCACTGTGCAGTATCACATCACGTCTGTGTATGCGTCACTGGTGGCCCATGCATGCACTGGGCACATAGCTGTGTAACTGGCATCGCACCACGTTGCCACGTCACTTGCCAGCCTTGTTTGTACTGTGATGGACGTGGGCAGTGTGTGTGTGCAGTGGTGCGCATAGCTGGTGCCGCCTGTTTGTGATGGCCATGTGCATGTTCACTGTGGGTGGGTGCATGCCATCACAGGTGCGGGACATTGGGCTATATGGCTTGCAGGTTGGGTGGTGTTCAGGGTTGTGGTCAGTCACAGCCATTGACTGTGTTCCCATTTTCCTAGGCCTCGAGGTACTCAGGAGGATGGCACGGGATCTTCGGCGCCTCACCCAGGTTGGACTGGAGAACCAAGACATCCTGCAGGCCATCCGGCACCATGGAGCTCGGCGAAGGAGGCACAGGACGGGGCGCCAGCAGGGGAGGACCAGCAGCCAGCTGGGCCAAAGCATTACCCTTCCCACTTCTCCCATCCCTATCACCCTGCCTTCCTCTCCAAGTTTTATTCCTTCCCTTGAACCCCTGCCTTTACCCGTCCCCCCACTTGTACATAGTTTAGCTTGGTTTTGTGATTTAATATTTTAAATATACATTTCTATTTTGATATGAATACTGTGTTGGTCTCTGATTTGCAGCTGGCTATGGGTGCTCAGTTGCAGGGGTGTACATGCCACTCTGGGCTGGTATGGTCCTGGAGTGCGATGTGTGTGTGTGCATGTGTGTGCATGGGGAGGTATCTCCAGCATGGCAGTGACTTTCGGTTGGTCTTTCCGTCTGCTGCCACCCACTGCTGGGTGCACAGGGTGTGTCTGGCTTGTAGGCTTCTGTGCTGCACGGGGTTGTCGAGTGCTGGGAGGAATGCATGGTTTCCTGCAGTGCCAGTCACTGCACATGGGTGGTGTCTTGGGGTCACAGTGCAGGGTGTGCTGTGCGTATGGGGGGCTGATGTGCACTGTGGTTGTCAACCCCCTGTGTGTGGCACTCTCCGCCTGCCAGTGGTTGTGCTGGGGTGTCATGGCTCTGCTATGCTTTGTTGGCTTGTCCCCATGGGCAAGTAGATCATCCGTCCCACCCCCAGTGATGCTGTTCTTGGGGTGTGCAGGTGTGGTGTGGGTTCTGCAGTGTGTTCCTGTGCCCATGTGTGGCATGGCTGGTGGTGGGCCCCAGCCTGCCTCCCTGCATGTGCAGTTCCATTGCTTTGGGGGCTCTGCTTGCGCTATGGCAGCTCTGGAATGCTCAGCTGAGCTTCCTGGTTGCTCCACAGCGCAACATTTAACTCAGCTTCTCCTTCCTGGTTGCGCGATGGCGCAGTATGTGTGATATTCAGACGTTGGTTGCTTGAGCAATTTGCTCTGCTCCATGTTTGAATATCGCACCTGTTGCACATTTGCGCAACTGGTTTGCACTTGCTCCTGCTGTTGCGCTCGTTTTGAGCGCAGTTTGAATATCTGGGCCTCAGTCTCCATTAGTAGTACATTGCCTGTGATCTGCCAAATATGATACCATCCATGTTAATGGTCCTTCATGTACCCCAACCAACCAAAGCCTTTCTAACAATTTTCTATGCTGAACCAAATCAAAAGCTTTGCTGAGGTCTGCGAACACTGCCCCAGTGCTTCTCCCCTGATCCAGTGATGTTACTACCTGGTTATGGAAATCCAGTAGGGCGGTGTTTGTGGATCTTCCCTGCCTAAACCCATGTTGTCTATCTGTAAGAATTGCATTTGATTCCATGTAATAACTAATTTGGGAGTGAACACTACATTCTAAGATTTTTGATAGTATAGGGAGTATCGTGATTGGTCTATAATTAGATGGTACCATACTATCTCCTCCTTTATGGATTGGTATCACTTTACCCATTTTCCACACATCAGGGACTATAGAGCTAGTAAGACTCCAGTTTAGAAGATAAGTTACTATTGGTCCTAAAATATCAGCACCAACCATAAGAAATCTTGCCTCAATTCCATCTAATCCACCTGCCTTACTTACATTTAGGTTTTGAAGCTGTAGTTGTACTTCATTTGTACTTAAAAATCTAAAATTAAACCTAGCTGTATGCTGCATCTCATATTTATCTTTTAGTTCAGCAATCATTTCCATTACAGATACTGTATATCAGCTGTTTGCTCTTTTGGTAAAGGAATATTCAAATCAGGTAGATTGAGAAAATAAGAATTTAATATGGAGGCGATTTTAGCTGAATCTTCAATTATACAACCCTCCTGTACCAAACTTTTCACTTTAATAGTTTTGTCACAATATTTTAAATTGGAAATAAATTTCATAAACATTTTCAGATCTTTTACTTTTTCTAGCCTATTCAGGTGATATTTAAGGCTTGTTGACCTAAACTTACTGTGTGGGCTAGCGAACACCATAGCTTTGGCTTTTTTACAATTCATCAATAGTTTATGGTGTCCGAAACAGGTTTCAATTACAGAAAAATTGGACTGCAGGTCACTGGTGAGGATGGACGGATTGGTGTGGGTAGAAAAGAGGACAGCATCATTGGCATAAAGTATCATGTTATTACTACAGGCTTTGGGGAGGATATTTCTAAAGAGGCTAAATAGTAGCAGTCCAAAGATGGAGCCTTGTGGAACACCTGACCGTACAGGGAGGCTGCAGGAGAGAGCATGACCAATTTTAACTTGTTGGGATCTACCCTAAAGGTAGCTGCCGAAACAAGTAGTGACCTCATTTGAGAGACCCAGAGCAGAGAGGGATTGTAAAGGGTTGGTTATTTATAGTATCAAAGGCCTTGATCAGATCCACACACTGTATATTGCACCAAGTATGCATCCCTAGTCCAGGGCCTTGTGGATGTGGTCAGTGAACTCAAGGAGAGCAGTGGTTGTGCTATATACTTTTCTGAAGCCATGCTGCTGTGCACATTGCAGGGTATATTTTGCCAGGTATTCAGACAACTGGTCTGTAACAATGTGCTGAAGGGCTTTAGATAGCAGGGGACAGATGGAAATAGGGCAGTCATTGGAGCGCAGTGTTCTGTCCCCACTTTTGTGGACTGGTGTGACAACAGCGGCTTTCCACTGCTTGGGGAATTGCTTCAAGGAGAGTGACATATTCATGAGCTTCATGAGGGGTGATGAGGACATCAAGGGAGAGGTTGAGGAGTTTCAGATCTAGGGAGTTGGTACTGTATCTAGCTTTTCTTATAACTTTTTGCAGGTATTTTCTGGCTACTTTTAGTGAGACTCTTAAAATAGAAAGGGGGGAAGTTTGTGGGGGACAGTTGTTCGGCGCAGTATGGCAGGGAGGATTTATTGAAAAAATTAGGAGGGAGAACACTACTTAGATTGGAGAAGGTGACATTGAAGGTGTCATCAATTTGTTTATGGTCTTAAATGACAGTCCCATTGTCTTCTGTTAGTGAGGGAGGAGCTTTGCTTGTCTTCTCCATCAGATCTTTTAAGTTATCCCAAAAATTATGACTATTGCCCCAGGAGCTTGCAAGTTTACTTTTGTAGTAGTTTAGTTTGGCTCTGCAAATCTCTCGGGTACGTGCATTTCTGGTTGACCTATAGTGTTGTCGATCATCTTCCTGACCAGTCTCCATGGCCCGATGCTAGAGACAGTTCTTATCTTTCATAGCACTTATTAGATTAGGGGTAACCCAAGGGTTGGAGGATCCCGAGTTTTCTTTTCTGGAATGAGGCAAAAATGTCACAAGCTACATTAAATAGAGTGATGAAGGTGGTTAGTGCAGTGTCCATATTATTTAATGTGTCAATGGGTGACTAGTCACTTTGGGCAAGGAAAACTAGAAATCTTTTTGCTTCCCTTTTTTCAGGACACTTGGTAGGAGATTTTGGCCTTTTGTTTTTATACCTTGTTAGATCAATGGCATAAAACTGATGAGTGATCACTCATTGTATTGGGGAGGGCAATGGTGTTGGTGATTTTGTTGGGTTGTGTGGTGAGGATCAGGTCCACCAGGGAGCTATTGCCGGTTCTGTGGTTAATCTTCATGGGTATGGGAACTATCTGAGTGACGTCGATGGCAGCAAGAGGATCTTTAAATGGGTCAACTTCAGGGGCTGGCCAATTTACATTGAAATTGTCTGGGACCATGGTCTCTGTGTGGTGAAGGAGGTTATCCAGGTAGATGATGACCATAATGAGTCCATTTGTTTTATAATGCGGGGGGTATAGATGGACATAATGATGAGCAATTTACCACATTGCTCGAGGACTAACTTGAAGGCTAATACTTGAGAGCTGTTGTCAGGGGGTTCTAGGGAAAGGACTTGACCTTTTAGAGTGTCTTTTAGATGGCTCCACATCATATGAGAGAATGCACAATAGTGATAGACATATGACTGAGTGCACATCACCGAAAAACCACATCTGCGATGTGCACAACAGCGGGACCATAGACAGCGATGGTCTGGACCACAAGAAAAAAACAGCACCTTGACACCATGTTTAATGTGGGGGTGTAGCACCCCCGCACATCCCCCCTAATTCTTATAATCAGCTTCGAGGGGGAGCCTAACACTGGGGTAAAATAAAAAGTTAAGTGCGCACACACACAAATCGCAAAATCATAGCATTCCTGTCCAGGTTTGAACCTGAATCCTTCAGCACCACAGACATACATTACCTCCACTAGACCACATGGCCAGCTTGGACCCACCAACTAAAACTACTTCCTACATCTTCTACATCATAGATCCCTCCTACCATTGCTCTCTCTACACTCGCTATTATTGTTTCACCGTCCCTCACTATATCAACATTCGCTAACATATCCCACTCACTCTATTGCAAGGTGTTCAAAGGTAGTCGCTCAAATGTAATCACTCAATTGTATTCATCCATATCACTGGATACCCTTTGGTTAGATGGCACATCCCTTCCCCCCACTTTTTCCAATCCGGTTCTGCCTGCAGAGGACATACCCAGTTAGGCAAATTGCTATGCCAGGGACCATAGGGGAGAGCCAGGTTTAATTTGGGGCTAGAACATCCAGCATATACTACATTACTCAGACTCTTAGGTTATCAGGCTGTGAATATTGATCGAGGCAATTATTGATTATACAGTGTGGTAAACTGAATAAGCCAAATCCTGCAACCTGATTGGTTGGCTGGTACCTTTCCCAGCGTTGTAAATCCTCCAGTGTACCCACAGGAAAAGGTACCAGCCAACTTTATCTCATGCCAGGCAATGTATCAATAAAACATTTTCACTTCAAACGAAACCACCACCATTTTTCTTGTCACCACTTCACTAAGACATCGCAGTAAATTAAAAAAAAATGACATCCTCTTTCGAACTGTACGACCTCAGTGAGTTGGAAAATATTTTAAAAAACATTAAACAAACAACATTTAACATTGTATAATAGCGATTTATCCTTCCAGGGTGTGAGTATACTGGAGGACTTAACATGACTGCTGTGGTTCAGTCACTCGGCTGCACCTCATGACAGAACCACACCAACTGTGGTAAATCCTCCAGTATACCCACACCCTATAGGGATGAATTGCTTAAATAATCTTGTTTGCTAATAAGGAAGTTTGGAGTCAGTGGGGGACCAGGGTTAGGGTGGATATTGCCAGATAATAAAAGGAGAAGCAGGGCAAGCCTACAGAAATACTGAGCAATGTTTTTGGACATATTGCGTTTTTCAAGGTTATCATATACTCTCATGGAGGTGGTGTTGTGGGGGTGCATAAGAGTTGGAGAAAGGATCCAATAAGTAGGGGAGGGTGGCCTGTCTGGTTATAAATTAAGTGGGTAGGTAGAGAGGTGAAGGTGAGCATGTTGAGAAGGGGTTACATACCCTGAGGGGTGACTATGTGATGGGTGCTAGGGGTATGGGACATGGTGGGAGGGGGTTAAGAGTGTAGGGTAGTGTTAGAAGAAATCAGAGGAAGGCGGATGATGGAATATAAGGGGACATCCTGACTAAGGTATAGTGGGGAGAAAGTGATAGATGATAGTGGAATCAGAAGGGATGAGAATGGTTGGGGGATGGGGAAGCCTGACAGGAGCCAGAGGGTGACAAACAGTAAAGGTTAAAGGGGCTAAGGAACAAGGTGAAATTGTGGCTGCTGCAGTGGTGTAGAGGTTAGGGTCACTGCCTTTGGGAGTGAAAGTCAGGGGTTTGAGTCCTACAGTGGTTAAAAGAGAAATAAAGGGAGAAAACCACAGTATAGAAGAGTGATGGATGTGAAAAATAGGTGAAACTTGGGTCTATAAAAGCAGGCATGAGGCTGCAGTAAAAGGAAAGAGTGGTGCATGGTAGTGACACCTGGTGGTCAGTAAATATAAAATGCAAATGGGGAAGTTGGCAGATAGTTTCTGATTGACCGAGTCATGTGATGTTATGCAGCTATAAATCAGGTGGCAGACATGGGAGTGGGACAGTTGATGCACAGTGTCAATGGGCTAACATGACGCACAAAGGATGCTCTCTGGGAAGTATGAACTTTTCAAGTACCTTGCTTCTGGACTCTGTGCTGGCATACTCTGAAGTAGAGTTGTGTGGGGTGGTGGTTTGCTTTCACAGGAGCCTAGAGATATAGTAAGCGAGAGGGCTCTCGGCATCCTATAGGGCAGGGGTTGGACTATGGGTTGCAGAACAAAAATTCACAGAAGCCACAGAAGGACATCTCCCCCACACCATAGGTGCTCCACCACCAATCGTGGCACTCCTTTCCATCGGGGGGGGGGTGTCAAACCCTCCTACTCCCAATGACCCCACCGTGGGCGGTAAGCCAGAGTGTCTACAAGGAGTAGGAAGTAGGTTCCAGAGAAGGTGGATGAGGGGGACTGGACTGGACTGGGTGCAGGGGCCGGCCTGATGTCTGGGGAGGGGGGAAGTATACTATATAAACAACAACAAAAAAAAGAATTGCTCAAGAGGCTCTGTCATTAGTTACATAATAGATAATGACAGTCAACAAAAAGCAATTTGGAACAAAAAAGTCAATAAAATGTTACTCATATACAAAAAAATACCACATGAAACAGTAAAAATAAAGGACAGAAGATCTAAAATCTGCCTTCATTGGTTGTTTTCTGTAGAGGCTCCCAAATAGCTGTGGGAACATCCATGTGTTGACTGGTAAAATAATGATTTCTTACCAGCCTTATAGAGCCACATAATTAATGATTCTACAATTCCCACTTAAGTGGAGTTGGATCTTTACACAACCTGGAGCTGCACTTCTTTGCATTAATGAGAGCTAAATATAATCATTTCAGTGAAAGTGCCACAGAAAGTGTTTGGGTAGATGAAACATCAAAGAGGCCTAACATTTGTTCAGGGTTTAAATAAGTACCAAGCATATTGTTCAGAAATTCAAAAAATGTCTGCCATAACAAGATCGACTCAGGCACAAGGCCTTATTTATGAGATAGGTTTACAAACTCCTGCTTACATCTATTTGCATTGATTAAAAATATGGAGATTAAATTAGTTTAATGGGTGTGGGTAATAATTGATTCTGTGGATGTAAAAACCAAACATCTAGTTCATTTTGCTATTCTGTATTGCTCTCCATAAGTCATATATCCATAACTTTGCATTTGTAACCTAAATTTCCCTCTGCCACAACTTGTGCTTTGGTTACATATGGGGTTTTGTAAGAAATAAGAAAGAGCTTTTGTCTAACTGGGGCCTGACAGATTAGAGGAAATAATTAATTTGCCTGAATGGGTGAATATATATCTGAGATAGCTTTTTCAAAGCTACCCTTATCTGCAAGAATAAAAAAAAAGTTCTCTGTAAATCAGATTGTTGCTGTAGTTTTTTTAATCAATATATTTTTATTGTTTTTTTTCAGGAATACTGTTACAAACATAAATAAAAACATAAACAATTTAATACATATACAGAATTAAATGAATTATAGTACAATTTCATACTATGTTTACATTTCCTAAATAGCAATCATTACAACTAATTCAGAAAAATTAATAGCTAGTATTCTCTGTTAAGAAATTCTTTATGAGGATGCTTAATGATTAACAACAGTCTCAGAAACATTTTATTTTGATTATATTCTTAATTATAATATTCTTACTTAGTATGTTAACTTTGTATAACTAACAGTTAAAATTATTAATGAATGCATCATGTATTTTGAAAAGAGTTAAAAAAAAAACACTAATACTACCAAACATTTTTAAATCATTATCACCCCCCCAAAAAAAAATGATTTATGTGATTTTATATCAGCTTTTGCATAATCTGGGCCCGATATCCAAACATGTGCCTGGCAATGGTGCAAGTGGTTACGTAGCACAACTGAGTTGCACTGGTGAAACCCAGGGATATATTCAAAAGAGATGAGCAATGGCGCATCTCCTCTGACTATATCACTGCACAAATACGATGCACTGGCGCATCCTCCCTAGACAGGGCTGAATACCAGCAATAGGAACTGCGCCATTGCAACAGAGTTACGCTGTGCGCAAATTCCTGATATTCAACTGGCGGTATGCAAATGACACCATAATGTATGCAAGGCACAAATGAGGTCATTTGCATGTCATTATAGCCTCATTTGCATGAGTTGAGCAGGGCCAGTGCAATGTGCATGGTGCCCTGCACAGCATGTGGTGCTGCCAGAGGGGGTCTAGTGGCACCCCCTCCCTCCCGTATCCCCAACTGTAGTAAAATACATATAAATGTCTTCCCTGTTAGTCTAGTGGCACCCCTTCCCTCCCGTAGCCCTGATACCCATGAAATAGATATGTCCATCTTCTCTGGTAGTCTACTGTTCCCCCAACACCTCCTGTAGCTGCGATGCCCATAGAATAACGTGTCATCTCCCCTGGTAGTAAAGAGGTAACCACCATCCTGCCCACATCCCCGATCACCCGTATGAGCAATGGAAATATCTCCCTGGTAGTCCAGTGGCACCCCCACCCCCCAACCACACAGGACCCCTGCCCACCCAGCTCCCCCCATCAGCGGGCAGCAGCAAACCAGGTCCTTACCTGTGAAGTGCTACTACATTACTAATTCCTATATGCTATCTAAACATTTCAGTCTATAAGCAAGCACAGGACCCCTCACACTCTATTTGTGTTCTAAATTACTATAAGCTTAAAGTACACAGAAACCGAAACTTGTAGAGTAGGGATCAGAAAAGGCACTTGGGAGGGGGGGCTACCTTCTCATTTATTTTGTATAATCAATCACATTTTTTCACTGATTTCTATCACCATGTATTTGATTTACTATGTGTTAACCCTTAGTTATTTAAATCGACAAACTCTATCCAGAATTATATTCAAGCCCATTTCTGCTTTTTTAATCTATTCTAGTTGTTACGAACATACAAAATTTGCCAGCAGATAAAGGCCTAGAGGTCTATCAAGTCTGCTCGAATGTGCAGCTAGCACCCCTTATTCTGCAGCTGCCCCTCCCTTCCACCCTTCATTAACCCTCCCCCTTGTCCTGTTCCATCCCCTTTTGAAGCAGTCCACTGTTCTACTGGATACCCCTTCTGCAGGTAACGCATTCCACCCAGCCACCACCCTCTCTGTAAAAAAGTGTCTCCTCATCTCCCTCCTGAACCTTCCTCCCTCAGTCTCATATCATGGCCCCTGGTGGCCCTCCCCTCCCTTACTTTGAACAGCCCCTCTGTACCTTCTTGTTTATTCCTTTCATGTATTTAAAGGTTTCAATCATGTCACCCCTGTCCCTCCTCTCCTCCAGTGAGTACATGTTCAACTCCTTCAACCTCCTCTTGTATGATAAGTCCCCCAGCCCCTTGATCATCTTTGTTGCCCTGGTGCTGCACCCCCTCCAGTAACTTAATGTCACTCTTCAGATACGGGCGCCAGTACTGCACACAGTACTCCAGGTGTGGTCTAACTAATGACCTATACAGTGGCAGAATCACCTCCTCCCTCCTCGAGGATATACCCCTTGCAATACAACCCAGCATTTTGTTGGCCTTTGCAGCTGCCTTCCTACATTGTGCCGACTTCATTGACCCTGTAATGAGCACACCCAGATCCTTCTCCTCCTCTGTCTGGGCTAGCTGCACTCTCCCCAGCTGGTAACTCCTCCTTGGGTTCTTCATCCCAAAATGCAGCACCTTGCACTTTTTTGGCATTAAACCCCAGTTGCCAGGTGTCTGACCAGGTTTCAAGCTTTGCCAGATCATCCTGCAACCCCTGCCATCCCTCTAGGTCATCCACCACCACGCCTACCTTGGTATCATCAGCAAACAGACTGATCTTGCTCTTGATGTTCCATGATATGTCTGCAATGAATATCCCAAACAACACTGGTCCCAACACCGAGCCCTGTGGAACACCGCTCGTCACTGCCCTTGGGTGTGAGAGCTCCCCACTCACCACCACCCTCTGTTGCCTTCCCTGAAGCCAGTTTCCGACCCATCTCACCAGCTTTGCACCTGCCCCTGTGCCTACTAACTTCCTTCCCAGCCTTCCATGCGACACCGAGTCAAATGCCTTACTGAAGTCCAGATACAGTACATCCACTGCATGGTCCCTGTCCAGTTGCCTAGTTACCCAGTCATAGAACTCCACCAGGTTGGTTTGGCAGGATCTGCCACTTATGAAGCCATGCTGTCTGCTGTCCTGTAGTCCTTTGGCCTCTAGGAGGGCCACCAGCCTCTCCTTCAGGATAGTCTCCATTAGCTTACCCACGATGGATGTGAGGCTCACTGGTCTGTAGTTTCCAGTTCATCCTTGATCACTCTTGTGGAGGAGCACCACTGAGCCATCCTCCAGTCCTGAGGTACACACCCAGATGTGGTGAGCATTAAATAGGTCTGCCACAAGGTCCTGCAGGACCTCTGCCAACTCCTTCAGTACCCTGGGGTGGATGCCATCTGGGCCTGGCACCTTGTCCACCCTCAGTGCCTTCAAACCCTCTCAAACTCTACCCTTCATGATTTCCCCATCTTCACCCCTTCCCCTGTTTCCTGCCATTTCTCCCACTTTGGGTGTCACCCCTCTTCTCTTTAGTAAATACTGAGCAGAAGTACTCATTTAGTGCTTCTGCCTTATCCTCCTACTTCCACCCAACCCCTCCTTCCTAATCCTTACTATGTGGTCCTTACAGCTCCTTTCTCCTGATGTATTAAAGGTCCTTCTCCCCCTTCTTAATACCTTGTGCCAGCCTGAGTTCCGTAGTTGCTTTGGCTGCCCTTACTGCCTTTGTCACCTCCTTCGATTCTGTCAAGTACTCCTCCCTGTCCTCCCCCCTCCCTGTTTTCTTGTACTTCCTAAAGGCAGCTCTTTTCTTCCTTACCTTTTCCATGACCTCCTTGCTCAAACAGCTAGGTTTCTTAGCCCTAGCCTTCTTGCTCTGGGCTTTGCAGCAGGTTTTGGTTGCCTCCACTATCCCCAGCTTTACGAGCTCCCACCTCTGGTTAGCGTCCATACTAGATTGAATTCTGGCCAGGTACCCTTTTACCACTTCCCTCATCCTCCCAAAGTCGGCCCTCCTGAAGTCCAGCACTCTTGTGCCAGATTCCACTCCTTCCTTGCCCATATCCAATGTGAGCCATACTGAGTGGTGGTCACTCCTGACAGCGAGTTCCTCCACTGTAAGTTCTCTCTACAAGTCCCCATTTGCCAGCACAAGGTCAAGGTATTCCCTAGCCTGGTTGGTTCACTGATCATTTGCAGCAAGAAGCTGTCCTGGAAGGCATCCAGCAGTACCTGCTCCCTTCTGTTCCTGGTTGTTGGGGTACTCCAGTCCACTCCTGGCATGTTGAAGTCCCCCACAATCACCACACTACCCTTCTTGCAGGTCCTCCTGTTCTGTCCCACTAGTCCCCTGTCTAACTCCTCCATCTGAGATGGTGGCCTGTACACCACTCCCATTCTAAGAATCCTATTCTTGGAATCCTGGATTTGCATCCAAAGTGACTCCGTACTACCCTCCTCCCCTTCCTCCCTTACACAGTTCAGTCCTTCCTTCACATATAGTTCCACCTCCCCTCCTTTCCCAATCACCCTGTCCCTTCGAAATAACCTGTACCCTGGTACAGACAGGTCCCAGTCATTGTATTGGTGGCCATGTTTCTGTGATGGCTGCAATGCCCACCTCTCCCTCTGCCATGAGACCTGTAACTCTGCAGTTTTCTCCCAAGGCTCCTAGCATTAAGGGTAACCACCTTCCACCTTTTTCCCCCTCCATCCTGCCCCTTTCTAGCACCACCAATAGTACTTGCCATGTGTCCTTTGTCACTGTTATGGAGTAGCTCATCATAGTTTTCAACCTGTGGTCTTTGCATATCTCTTCCCCAATTGCCACCCCCATTCCTAGTTTAAATTCCCAACTTCCTCTATGTACTCCTCCATCCTCTGTTTCAACACTTCTTTCCCTCCTCACTCAAGTGTAATCTGTCCTTGGTATAGAGACTACTGTCCTCCCAGGTCCCTCCCACCCCCAACAGCCCATACCCTTTAGCACCACCAGGTTCTTAGCCATCCGTTAAATTCCTCTGTTCTCAGCTTTCTTGTTGTGCTTGCCTTTGGCACAGTATCTCTGAAAAAGTTACTGATCTTCCTGCCCCCTCACATAATTGTGCTAGTTCCTCAAACCTCCTCTGGACTATATCTACTGTCTTGTCAGCCAGGTCATTTGTCCCCAGATGTATAATTAAATGAGGCTTGTCCCTACCCCTTCTAGCATATTTCAGAACAGATTGTCCCACCCTTTCTGCTGTCATTCCTGGCATGGCCGCCATCCAAATGCAACTATTCCTCTCCTCCTTGCTATCCCACCTGACTCCTCTTAGTATTGAGTCCCCCAGCACTAAGATTCCACCCCTTTTACTCCCTGCTTGCTTCCATTCATCTCCCTCTCTCATTTCCAGCTCCTCTTCTTCCTCCTGCACATTATTTCCCCCTTTTATCCCTGTTGCAATTCTCCCAGCAGAATTTCCCCCTGCTCCAGTTTGGTCCAGGCATTTATCAATTACTCCTCTAATTTCATCATTTCTCTCCTCCACCTTCTTCCTCTCTAGCAGTGCAAAACTATTTTCTGAAGACCCTTCACAAATGCCCGCTCCCTCTCTCTTCATAGTAACCTGTTCTCACCTTTCCACTCCATGACTTTTGCCACTTCTTCGCCTCCCCTCACAAGTCCCTATCTCCTCCTTCCATTTATCTTTTGTCTCCTGACCTGGTTTCCCTGGCAATTGTTCTTTCTGGCCTGGGCCCCTTTGTCTCTGCTTGCCTTCTTCTGACCCTCTCCTCACCACTGTTGGCTTAAATCGCCCTCCCTCATCTCCCCTTCTTCCTCCCTCCAGTATTGGGCTAAACCCACCCCCAATCTGCCTTACCTGTCTTGGTTCCTCCTGCAGACCCTCAATCTCCTTTCTAAGTTGTTCTATGTGGTTGCACACTAAACATCCTCCCACACTCCAGGCAATTTTTAGAAAGATTGGTGCACCGCAGTTGTTGCAGCCTACCACCCTACCCATTGCTGTCGTTGCCCACCAACAACCCCCCACCCTTCCAGATGCAGGATATCAAACAGTCCCCCAAGTCTCCCCTCTCCACCCCCTATCAGTGCAAAACATTATTTTCTTTATTTCCCTTACCTCCTTTGTTGTATACGTTTAGATATATTGAGCAACTGCTTTTTATATTCCTATCCTTCCTATCCACACTCAAAAAGAGAGATTAAGTAGCCATTGCACATCCTTCTTCAAACTCCTACTCCTCCTTTCTCCAATGCAATATAAATGCGAAGAAGTAATAATGAAAGCTCCTATATTTGCATTTACTTCCCTTCCGCTGAGATAGCAGTCACCTCTTCCCTTGCTGCTGTTCCTTTCCTGGATGTCTGCTTCTGCTATGACAGGTGCATCTCCCTTGCCCATTTGAGGAAGTGATGTCAGAACCCCTGGTACAAAGGAAATCCTGGACCAGGGGAGGGTGGGGTGAGGGGTTTGGTGGGGGGTGGGACCAGCCCAATTCTTCCAGAAACAATCAGGTAGCTGAGGCCTCTGTTCAGACCATTAGCACCCTTCCCCCACTCTGCATAAAACTTTGCAGCTAGTGAAGCCAGCAACAATGAATCCCAATTCTACTCAAAGCCCCCCAAATAGGTTTGCTACCCAAAGAAACAGGACTCCAATACAAACAGCTTCACCAACAACACATCAAAATAGGCTTGGAATTAGAAGATATATGTCTCCAATTCAAAGAAACAGATCCAGTTAAATCACACCAATTATATTCTAAAACATAAGAAACAGGCCTCTACAAATGCAGCCTGCCACACAGTGAATCATCAAACAATGAGCCCACTTATAGCTATCAAAACAGGTTTCAAAATTCTAACAGCCCCAAACAATACCCTGCTAGCCCCTTAGTAGTAAGAAAGGAAAGAAATAACCTTCTACCAAGTAGAATCCACAAGAAACAATGTAAAAACAAGAAGAAGTTACTGTACTGTAGATCTGATCCTGTCCCCCTTCTAGTTCCTTGTTCTTTGATTACTTACAGCCATTCCAATTTAATCTATATCCATATTTCCCATTATGAGACAATATTTCATAGTTCAATGTACACATAGAAACATAGAAGTTGATGGCAGATAGGGACCACAAAGCCCATCCAGTCTGCCTATTTCTTTTTCTACCTTATAAATGTGCCATTGGCCTTTGCTCTGTCAATGGCCTATCTATTCATACTCATCTGTATTGCTCCCTTATGCCAATCACTTGCCTGTTTGAAGCCCTGCACTGTATTCATATTCACCACTTCCTGAGGTAGGCCGTTCCATGCATGCACCATCCTTTCTGTGAAAAAGAACTTCCTCACATTACCCCTTAATCAGCCTCCCTCTAATCTCACGCTGTGTTCTCTTACCCTCCTATTTTTCTTATATTGAAACATGTTAGACTCTTTCACCTTGTTAATGCCCTTAAGGTGTTTGAATGTTGCGATCATATCACCTCTCTCCCTCCTTTGTTCTAGGGTATACATATTGAGCTCCATTAATCTGTCCTCATATGTTTTCTGATGCAGTCCCTGCACCATTTTGGTTGCCCTTCTCTGGACTGACTCACTTTGGTTAATGTCCATGTGAAGGTGTGGCCTCCAGTACTGTACGCAGTTCTCCAGATGGGGACTAATCAGTGTCTTGTAAAGAGGGATTATTACCTCCCTCTTCAAACTTGTGATACCCCTACTAATACACCCCAACATCCCTCTAGCCTTACCTACTGCTTTAGTGGTCTGCTTGGATGATTTCAGGCCATCGGTGATGACGATGCCCAAGTCTCTTTCTTCCCTTGAGACTGCCAGCAACTCCCTTCCCAGCCTATAGGTGGCTTCAGGGTTTCTCTTCCCTATGTGCATGATCTTGCACTTCTTTGCATTAAACTCCAGTTGCCACTCTTCCTACCATTTTGCTAGTTTATTCAGATCTCTTCTCATTCTGCCCACCCCATCTGGATCATCTACTCTGTTGCATATCTTGGAGTCATCTGCAAACAGACAAACCTCTCCTTCCAGTCCATCTGCAATGTCACTGATGAAGGTATTGAAGAGGACTGGCCCCAGGACTGATCACTGAGGTACCCCACTTGTGACTTGCATCTCTTCTGACTGTATACCATTTACCACCACTCTCTGTTTTCTGCCCATCAACCAGTTTGCCACCCAGTTGACCAACTTCTGACCCACCTCAAGCCTACCCAGCTTATTAGTCAATCTTCTATGTGCAACAGTATCGAAAGCTTTGCTGAAGTTAAGGTAGGTGACATCAACTGCTTCCCTTTGGTCCATCACTCTGGTTAACCAGTCAAAGAAATCTATGAGATTAGTTTGACAGGACCTTCCTTTTTTAAACCCATGCTGTCTTGGATCCTGTGTTCCTATGGATTCCAGGTGTTGCACTATCCTTTCCTTAAGGAGTGCCTCCATAATCTTGCCCACTACTGAGGTAAGACTGACTGATCTGTAGTTCCCTGCCTCCTCCCTGCTACCATTCTTCTGCAGCTGGATCACATGAGCCCTTCTCCAGTCTTCTGGGACCTCTCCTGCGCTCAGAGACTCACCAAACAGTTCTGATAATGGCTCTGCTAGTTCCACCCCCCTTAGCTCCTTTAGTACCCTGGGAAGTATGCCATTAGGTCCCATTGCCTTGTCCACCCTGAGCTTATCTAGCTCTTATAGGACTCTTTCTTTTGTGAAGGGACTAGTGCACACTTCCCTCCCCCGTGTCCCTGGTGCCGAACTGTGGGGCCTGCCCTACCTTCAGTAAATACTGAGCAGAAGTATCTATTTAGGATAGATGCTTTTACATGGTCCTCGTCCTCACATGGCCCCTTTGATCTTAGCAATACCCTCTCTGGACTTTCTCCTTTCACTAATGTATCTATAGAAAGTCTTGTCATCTTTTTTTACTGTTTGTGCTAGTGTTTCCTTGGTTTGGGCCTTTGCCTGCCTTACTGCCGTCCCTGCTTCCCTTAGGGAAGTTTGGTATGCCTCCTTATCTTCATCCTGCTGCGTTCCCTTATATTTCCTGAAGGCCAGACTTTTGGCTATTACTTTTTCTGCTACTGTTTTTGAGAACCAACATGGTTTCCTTCTTCTTTTGCACTTCCTTTTCTCTCTAACACAATGGGATGTTGTTTCAAGTATTGCATCTTTAATGCTTGCCCACTTTGCCTGTACCCCCTCACCTGTATTTCTTTTTGCCAGGGCTAGCTTAACTCTGTTGGCCATCTTATCAAAGTCAGCTCCTCTGAGGTCCCATATTTTTGCCTTGGAATGGGATGATTTAGTTGTAGTGGCCAAATTGAACCATACCATGTGATGGTCACTGACCCCCAGGTAACCTTCTATCTGGAGATCTGTGATCCTTTCCCTGTTAGTCCATACTAGATCTAGGATAGCCCTGTCTCTTGTGGGTTGTTGTACCAGTTGTTTGAGTCCCTCCACCTGCAGGGAATCCACCATGTGTCTAGTTCTGGCAGATGTTCCTGCTGATATTGACCAATCTGTATCTGGCATGTTGAAGTCTCCCATTAGCAGAACTTCCCCTTTAGCTGTCATATTTTGTATATCTTCTAAAAGTAATGATATATGTCCTCCCTCTGGTCTGGAGGCCTGTACACAACCCCAGTTCGTATGGCTGTCCCATTTCCTGTTTCCATGATTGTCCCACAGTTCTTCTGGCTCCTTATGTGTCTTCTGAATTTCTGCAGCTTTGATATTTTCATTGACATAAAGGGCCACTCCACCCCCCCCAACCTTTTTGCACCTCAGTCTGTTCTGAACAGTACATAGCCAGGTACTGAAGTCTCCCAAGTATGGTTACTGGTAAATCACATCTTACTAATTGCTACTATGTCCAGTTTAGCCTCTGTCATTATTGCCTGCAGGTGTGGATCTTGTTTCCCCACACTTGCCAGTTAGATTCTATGTTCATTCCTATTCCCCTTTCCAACATTTTAAGCTGAAAAATCTGTCTCATTTCAACACATTCAAGCATTTTTTTGTAATTGCCACCTTGTGCAGGTGGTGCTATCACTTCCAGACCCCAGAATCTCAGTGATGCACTGTTGTGTCCTGAATTATTAAAATGTTGTGCAACTGGGGACCTGATATAATTCCATCTGATATCTCCTTTGTGTTCCAAAATTCTTACTTTAAGTGCACTTTTGGTCTGCCCAACATATAGTTGGTCACATGGACACTGGATAACATACACAACACCCTCTGTGGTACAATTAATATGTTTCCTGATCTCAAATGTCTTATTAAAATGAGGGTGCTTCAAAATGTCTCTTTTGCTCATGTGTTTACATATTGAACATTGCCCACATTAACATAGAAACATAGAAACATAGAATTTGATGGCAGATAAGGACCGCTTGGCCCACCCAGTCTGCCCATTTCCCTACCTACTGGATAAGCTGCAGATCCTAGTTAACCAGCAGCCTACTTATTCCTACCCCCACCCCTCAGAATTGCCTTATGACTATCCCATGCATGCTTGAATTCCACCACTGATTTTGACTCCACAACCTCCTCCAGAAGGCCATTCCATGCATCCACAACCCTCTCTGTGAAAAAATACTTCCTTAAATTACCTCTGAGCAGCCCCCCATCTTCAAATTGTGCCCTCTTGTTCTTGCACACCTCTTTTTTTGAAAGATGCTACCCTCTTGGACTTTGTTGATTCCCTTGAGGTACTTGAAAGTTTCTATCATGTCCCCCCTCTCCCTCCTTTCCTCGAGGCTATATATTAAGCTCCTTAAGTCTCTCTTCATATGTCCTCCGGTGCAGACCCTGCACCATTTTAGTTGCCCTCCTCTGGACAGCTTCCATCCTGTCTATGTCTTTGCGGAGATTGGGTCTCCAGAACTGCACACAGTACTCCAGATGGGGCCTCACCAGCTGTCTGTACAGAGGATAATAACTTCCTGTTTTCTACTGGTGATGCCTCTCCCTATGCATCCCAGTATCCCCCCAGCCCTCCTTGCTGCCTTCTCACATTGCTTGCCCACCTTTAGGTCATCTGATATGACTACCCCCAGGTCCCTTTCCATTTTTGTTGTTGTTAGTATCTCACCCCCCATTGTGTACTCTTCCCCTGGGTTTTTGTTTCCCAGTTGCATTACCTTGCACTTCTTAGCATTGAATCTAAGCTGCCATACATTTGACCATTCCTCTAACCTTGCCAAGTCCCTTCTCATCCTTTCCACCCCACCCTGTGCATCAACTCTGTTCCAGATCTTAGTGTCATCTGCAAAGAGACATACTTTTCCTTCCAGTCCTTCTGCAATGTCGCTTATAAAGACATTGAAGAGGACTGGTCCTAATACACTGACTCATACCTGGGCGTAAGGGTCCTAATAACAACTGTACAGGCCCAGTCTATACCGATTTAAACTGGGCATGGACTAACTTGTCCTTCAAATTAGGTACCTGTTTTGCTACTAGATTGGGTGTTTTTTGTAGTGCCTTAATATGGGTGTTGTCTGTTGCCACTAAGTGCCAGTTCCTATTAATTATCGTCCTGATTTCTGTCATTTCTACGTTCGCTTGCGCGCATGCACAAGGAACGTCTTGGAAGAATGGGACACTTTGGAGGTGTACCTCTCCTGACCAATCCCCTGCTCCCTTGAGCAGGCGTGGTGGTCCTGCATCAATCCGCACTGGTGCTGTGTATGACAGCAGTGGTTTTCTCTTCAAAGAAAACCACCGCTGTCTGCTTGCACCGCGTCACGCCCCCCCAAATCTTTGCTGCCACGCTGGGAGCCCACCCCAGTGTGGCAAACGTCCCGCGTCGTCTGCTGACAGGGGTGCCCAATCCCCCATCGGCTCCACTGCCCCCAGCCATTCTTCTGCCATGCTGGAAGCCCACCCCAGCATGGCAAGCGTCCGCATTGTCTGCCCGACGGGGTGCCCAATCCCCGTCGGCTCCATGCTCCCCTGAAGAGCCCTCTGCCATGCTGGGAACCCACCCCAGCATGGCAAACGTCCTGCATCATCAATTATAAAAAACCTGTAAAGTAAAACCCGTCCCGCATAGTCTCCGCCCCTCCCACAACCGCACCACCCACTCGCACCCTGCCTACCCACACACACCCCCATACTTACCTCTGGAGCTCAGCGCGATGATCATCGCTGGACCGCGAACACATCTGCACTCTTCAAAGCCGACCGCGAACTGAGGAAATGCCGGTAAGCTGTATAATGGGCTAGATGGGGTTTTTTCAACTTTGTTGCATATCTTAGGCATTTTTTTGAATTTTTTTATTATTATTATTATTATTATTATTTATGCTCTCCCTCTCCTCGCAGCTCTTTTCTTCTTTGGGAGACACCTGTGGCCTTTTAAGCCCTCGCTCACCTGCCAGGTAACCGGAGCAGTCCGTCCCCCCATGGAGCCGTGGCTGTACCCCCCAAGCGGGTACGGGGCGGGGGCTTCTCACCCCAGAACATCTGATTTCGCCAGGACGCTGTCTCTGAGCCTGGCAGAGGCATTGAGGGTTGGGACCTGGTGCTCCATCTACCGGGAGGCTGCAAGGCATTTTCTTATTTTCTCCTGACGTGCCATGTCCCTGACGACGTCAAGGTGCTCAGACACCAACGTTTGGCACGTCACCCCTCCTTTCTGCATCGGACTTGCTGTGCCACGGGTCTCCACCCGGGGCCAGGCAAGAGCTGAGCTCTGGCACACACCCTCCCCTTGGAGAGGGCGAGCGGTCCCTAGACGCCAAGTCCTCTCCCGCTAATCTCCAACTTCCGGGCTCGTTCCCGAACCGGGTTGCTGGTGTCATGGCGGAAATCAACCGCTATGCGGTTGGGATTTTTGGAATTTTGCACAAATTTTCAACATGGGGTTTTGGGACCCCTTCTCTGAATTCTGTCACTGTCATGGCGTTATTCAGGCCCAAAGGGTGATTTTACAGTCACTGTAAAATCACCTTTGGGCCCAATTAATGAAACGACAGTGCCAGCATCTGGTAAGATGGGCTCTCAAAAGCTAATTTTGAAAAATTTGCGGAAAATTCCAAAATGATGGTTTTTATAAACGCATGCTATGCAGTTCCCACGCAGGCTCGTAAGTTCGTGAATTCCTCAATATTTTCACTCCAGATTTTCAACATTGCCAGTTTATGACACTTCCTGAGCAGCATACAGCTGTCATTTTCACATCCTGCCCAAAATGTGTTTCCGCCCATGTAGTACACAATGGCGCAGTCGGTGTGCGAACTCAATGTATGGGACACATTAAGAAAATCACAGTGACACTGTTCATGAGCAGAGGTCTTAAAATGGCTGTGTTGAAAATTCAGAAAAATTTTAAAAATGACTGTTTTATGAGTGTGCGTTGCGCAGTTCCTATGCACGCCAGAAGTTTGCAAATGTTTAATATTTTCACTCCAAATTTTCAACATTGCCATTTTACCACACCTTCTTATGAGCAGTGTAGCTGTCATTTTTCATATCTTGCCCAAAATGTGTTTCCGCCCATGTAGCGCTCAATGGCACAGTCGGTGTGCGAACTCAATGTATGGGACACATTAAGAAAATCACAGTGTCACTGTTCATGAGCAAAGATATTAAGATGGCTATGTTGAAAATTTGGTGAAAAAATTCCTAAAAATGACTATTTTACGAGCATGCGTTGCGCAGTTCCTACACATGCTCGTAAGTTCGCGAATTTTCAATATTTGCACTCTAATGAGTTCCGAATACCTAAACAGCACATAGAAGCAAGCAACATTCGCATTGACAAATACTTGTACTTCTTTGTCACTGATTTTTTTAAGCCATGTCCAAGTGCCAAATACCACTGCAAATACCTGCAAGCGAACGTTCGGCATTGACAAATGCGTGTATGCTTATGTTGTACTGCCAGTGCCACTTTTTCTTCCTTGTCTTTGTTTTTTTTTTTTGGAACAATAAATCCCTTTCTTGTTGTTCTATTCTCTGAACTTGCTTGTTCCAAAATGTTTTTGTTGTACCCTCTATTTCGAAATCTATTTAGCATGTCTTGTTTGTTATTTTGGTATTCCATATTAACACTGCAATTTCTTTTAACTCTGACAAGCTGTGAATATGGAATACTATTTTTTAATTTATATTCATGAAAACTTTTTCAATGCAACAGTGTGTTTCTATCACTAGTCTTTCGATACAGTGTTGTTTCAGATTTCCCTTATTGAATCATAATCATTATGTCAAGGAACGCTATGCTATCCTTGCTGTAATACATTTCAAACTGAAGGTTCAAATCCCATGTATTCAGTTTAGTACAAAATTCCTGTAATTGATCTTCTGAACCAGTCCATATACAAATGATATTGTCAATATATCTGTACAATAACCCTATATTTCTATAGTATTCATTATGGTTTTCATTAACAAGAATTTGTCAATGCCGAATGTTTGCTTGCTGGCATTGGCAGTGGTAGTGTAGAAGTTACAGAGCTGCGGAATAGTAATGGCAGTGAAGTATTGAACTGAAGCCAACCCCACCACCACCCTGCAGAGAGTGACTGGCATTGGGGTGTGCCTTTGGCTCGTCAGGCAGAACGGTCACACCATTTCAGTACACCCCACCCTGCAGACACTGGCAAGTGTCACGGTGTTCCTTGGGGTCTTTGGTCCTTATGCAAACCCCATTCACTTAGGAAATACAGAGAGATGGGTGAGATATAGGAGAATGGGGTGAACTTTGGGGCCGAAGAGTCCAAGGCGTACCTTGATGCTTCTCACTGGCTGCAGGGTGTGGAATGGTATGAGCATTACAGGCAAGAATCCCAAGTCACACCCCTGATGCCTGTCATTCTCTACAGGGTTGGGCGTTATGGTTGGAAACCCTAATACCTCAGGCATTCGTTGGTATTTTCACTCCAAATGTTCAACATGTTTTTTTTGTGACCCCACCTCATGAACAGGTGGAATATCAGTTTCTTAGCCAAAAGCTGCTTATGCACAGCGACTATGGCATTTAGCACCACAGGTGCAAAAACATTCCGAACAGGATGTAAAAAATGACAGCTGTACTGTTCATGGGGAGGTGTAAAAAATGGCAATGTTGCAAATCTGCAGTAAAAATAATTAAAAAATTGTGAAGTCACGAGCGTACATAGAAACTGTGCAACGCACACCCATAATATAATTAGGTTGGGGATTTTTTTACAATAGATTGTCAACTCAGGCATTTTAGTGCCTCCGATCATGAACAGTGTCACTGTGATTTTCTTTATCTATCCCGAACAATGATTTCCCACAGCGACCACGCATCTCTGCACTGAAAGTGTGAAAACACACTTTGGCCATGTTGTGAAAATGACAGCTGTACTGTAAATAAGGCAGTGTGGAAAAATGCCACTGGTGAAAATCTGGACTTAAAATATTACAAAGTCATGAACTTACAAAGGGTATGTGGAAACTGTGCAATGCTCACTCATAACACAGTCATTTTATGGACTTTTGTCACCAAATTTTCAACATAGCCATTTTAAGACCTCTGCTCATGAACAATGTAACTGTGATTTTCTTAATCTGTCCCAAACATTGCTTTCACTAATAAACAGCACCATTGTGCGCTATATGTGCGAACACATTTTGGCAGCATATGAAAATGGCAGCTGTACTGTTCATAAGGAAGTGTAATAAATGGCAATGTTGAAAATCTGGAGTGAAAATATTAAATTTGCAAACTTATGAGCATGCATAGGAACTGCGCAACGCATGCTCGTAAAACAGTCATTTTTAGGAATTTTTTCACCAAATTTTCAACATAGCCATTTTAGGACCTCTGCTAATGAACAGTGTCACCGTGATTTTCTTAATGTGTCCCATTCATTGATTTTGCACATCGACTGCGCCATAGTGCACTACGTGGGCGGAAACACATTTTGGGCAAGATGTGAAAAATGACAGCTGTACTGCTCATAAGGAGGTGTGGTAAAATGGCAATGTTGAAAATCTGGAGTTTAAATATTGAAAATTCACGAACTTATGAGCGTGCGTAGGAACTGTGCAATGCACGCTCGTAAAACAGTCATTGTTAGGAATTTTTTCACCAAATTTTCAACATAGCCATTTTAAGACCTCTGCTCATGAACAGTGTCACTGTGTTTTTTTTAATTTGTCCCGTACATTGGTTTCGCACACCAACTGCGCCATTGTAAGCTACATGGCGGAACACGTTTTGGGTGAGATGTGAAAAATGACAGCTGTACTACTCATAAGAAGGTGTGATAAAATGGCAATGTTGAAAATCTGGAGTGAAAATATTGAAAATTCGTGAACTTACGAGCGTCGTGAGGAACTGCACAATGCACGTAGAAGAAGTTAGATTTTGATTTTCCACCACCCTTTTCAAAATAGGCTTCTTGAGAGCCCACTTATGAACACTGGCAGTGTTATTTTCGTTAATCGGTCCTGAAAGGTGATTTCATGCAGTGAATGTGAAATCACCTTCGGCCCGAATAACACCATGACAGTGACATCATTCATGAGAAGGGGTCGCAAAAACCCCATGTTAAAAATTTGGTGCAAAAATTCCAAAAAATGCCTCAGATATGCAATAAAGTTGAAAAACCCATATCTAGCCCATTATACAGCTTACCGGCATTTCCTCAGTTCACGGTCGGCTTTGAAGAGTGCAGACGTGTTCCCGGTCCACCGAAGATCGTCGCGCCATGGTCCGGAGGTATGTATGGGGTGAGGGAGGTGTGGGGAGGCAGGGTACGCAGTGGTTGGGTGCGGGTTGTGGGAGGGGGGCCAGGGAGACTACGTGGGACTGTTTTTCTTTACAGGTGTTATTTTTGTTCACAATGATGACACGGACGTTTGCCACTCGGGGTGGGCCTCTCAGTGTGTGCAGCGGCAGATGGCTGGGGTGTTTAGCTGGCTGGGATTGGGCACCTCTGTCGGCCAAAGTATCGATTGCAATGCTGGGATGGGCACCCAGCGTGGCATTTGGAAGGCTTTGGGGGCAGGGGGAGGCAGCACAGCCGACGGGATTGTGTGCGCATGCGGTGGAAGCGACCTTCAGTGGCATGTGTGTGTGGGGGAGCTGCGAAGGAGCAGGCGATACCTTATTGCTGCTCACTCAAACATAGCTCCCCCTTTGAACTGTATGCCACTGCATTTTGGAGCTTGTCATAGACAGCTCCAGCATGCATTGGCTTACATGGGCCATGTCTGCCAATTCACTGACTGAATTGGAAGAGGAGGTGACACACCTCCGAAATCTCGGATGATGGCACTATGTTTCTTGCACATGCGTGCAAGCAAGCATAAAAACTACCCATTTCAAAATTATACATCTACGAATTTGCATATACAGGTGCCATGGGGCTGCCCAGATTCTAGGGACCGGAGGTGACAGCGCCCCCTGCACGAAGTGGCAATTACAAAAAAATGCTTGAACATGCTGAAATGAGATGGATTTTTCAACTTAAAACATTTGAAAGGGGGAATAGGAATGAACATAGAATCTAATTGGCAAGTGTGCTTTTAACTATGAAATATTGTCTCATAATGGGAAATACGGATATAGATTAAATCACAGAATGACAGTAAGTAATCAAAGAACAACTAGAATAGATTAAAAAGCACAAATGGGCTTGAATATGATTCTGGATGGAGTTTGTCGATTTAAATAAGTAAGGGTTAACACATAGTAAATCAAATCAAAGCTGGTGAGATGGGTAGGAAACTGGCTGCAGGGAAGGCAATAGAGGGTGGTGGTGAGTGGGAAGCTCTCACACCCAAGCGAGCAGTGTTCCACAGGGCTTGGTGTTGGGACCAGCGTTGTTTGGGATATTCATTGCAGACATATCATGGGACATCAAGAGCAAGATCAGTCTGTTTGCTGATGATACCAAGGTAGGCATGGTGGTGAATGACCTAGGGGGATGGCAGGGGTTGCAGGATGATCTGGAAAAGCTTGAAACCTGGTCAGACACCTGGCAACTGGGCTTTAATGCCAAAAAGTGCAAGGTGCTGCATTTTGGGATGAGGAACCCAAGGAGGAGTTACCAGCTAGGGGGAGTGCAGCTAGCCCAAACAGAGGAGGAGGAGAAGGATCTGGGGGTGCTCATTACAGGGTCAATGAACAAGTCGGCACAATGTAGGAAGGCAGCTGCAAAGGCCAACAAAATGCTGGGTTGTATTGCAAGGGGTATATCCTCGAGGAGGGAGGAGGTGATTCTGCCACTGTATAGGTCATTAGTTAGACCACACCTGGAGTACTGCATGCAGTACTGGTGTCCGTATCTGAAGAGGGACATTAAGTTACTGGAGGGGGTGCAGCGCAGAGCGACAAAGATGATCAAGGGGCTGGGGGACTTATCATACGAGAGGAGGTTGAAGGAGTTGAACATGTACTCACTGGAGGAGAGGAGAGACGGGTGACATGATTGAAACCTTTAAATACATGAAAGGAATGAACAAGATGGGTACAGAGGGGCTGTTCAAAGTAAGGGAGGGGAGGGCCACCAGGGGCCATGATATGAGACTGGAGTGAGGAAGGTTCAGGAGGGAGATGAGGAGACACTTTTTTACAGAGAGGGTGGTGGCTGGGTGGAATGCGTTACCTGCTGAAGTGGTATGCAGTAGAACAGTGGACTGCTTCAAATGAGGATGGGACAGGACAAGGGGGAGGGTTAATGAAGGGGAAGGGTGGAAGGAAGGGGCAGCTGCAGAATAAGGGGTGCTAGCTGCACATTCAAGCAGACTTGATAGACCTCTAGGCCTTTATCTGCTGTTAAATTTCATATGTTCGTATGTTCGTAAATTTATGTTGATAGAAATCAGTGAACAAATGTGATTGATTATACAAAATGAATGAGAAAGTGATAATTAATGTAATAGCACTTCACAGATGAGGATCTACCTGTGTAAACCTGTCTCCTTTTAGGAGGTCTATGGTTGCTTAGCAACCTCCTGCACTTGCGGGAATACAAGGGGATGCCGCGTCATTCCCTCAGGATACACAGGCTGGTCCGAGAGGTAGGCCGCACCTGAAGCAACACATGCAGCACAGTGAGAGAGCAAGCAGAGTGTTTGAAACACCGGAGCCTTGAGCTTCAACTAACAAGGTAAAACCAGCAAATGTAGAATTAAAAGCATTACAGAACGATTCATTAAGAGAACTTATCTAAATTTCAAGTTTGTGTTATTTGGTGAAAATATGTTTCTGTGACTTTTAGGACACAACTTAAATCAAACAAACATAGAAGACCAAGTTTGGTAAAAGAACAAATAACAGTTTGAATGAAGCATTTTAGACTTAAGTGCTCAGACGTGTGTTGCCAGGTAAAAGCCAAGTGGGTACAGAGTTTCAGGCAGAATATGCAGTTGTTAGTTGTACTGTGAAGTGCAATATATTACTCAGTGGCAATAAAAAAAGTATCTAATTGGTCACGTGATGCGCTGTGTAGCGTAGCGGTAGCTCGCGGGGCTCTCTCTCGTATATCCGCGGTGTTTTTGGCCACTTTAACCCCTCTCTGCACAGTTTAACCATCAGTATCAGCATTAGGAGAGGGAAGGGAAGCGAGCTGTAGTGGAATTTCGCAATTTAAAGAGGATGGACGAAACGGAAGCAAAACTGGAGCTTGAAGCGAAACGGCCCTGACGCAGCAGCTCCCCAACAGACCAAGTAGATGATTTAACGCCAGCCCGCGTTTATGGGGAGCTAGCAACCATAAAAGATGCCCTTTTCAAGCTAATTGAAGATGTGGCTGATTTCAAGCCTGCCCTGACACAGCTAGCTCGACGGGTCACTGATGTGGAAGCAAGGGTCTCATCACTAGAACGCAGTGCTGACAAGCAGGGGCCTGCTTTAATTGAACTGAGGAGATCTGTGGCCAAACTGGATGATCGCTTGGAAGACCTTGAAGGCAGGAATCATAGAAATAATTTGGTGCTACTAGGTCTACCTGAAGGGGAGGAAGGTCCAAATATGATTGCCTTTTTGCAGAAAATGTTACGGAAAACAGTAGGACCTTCTGCTAATGGACCTGAGTATATTATTGAAAGGGGGCATAGGGCCTTGAGAGCAAAACCCCCTCTATCTGACCCTCCGAGGCCTATAATCTTCAAGCTTTTGAATTATCTTGACCGAGAGCAGATCCTAAGGGAAGCGAGGAAGCTCTCAGCAATCCTCTGGGAGGGCAAAAAACTTCGTCTGGTTCCAGACCTCACGATCAAGAGCAGGATGGCAAGAGCTAGTTTTCGGCCCATTACGTCAAAACTTTGGGCTGCAGGAGTTAAGCACCGTATGTTATACCCTGCCAAGCTAGAAGTCACCCATAAGGAGGGGAAAAAGATATTCGAGTCATCTGAAGAAGCCCTGAAGGTGCTAAAGGACTGGTTTCCGGATCTTTTCCACAAAACCTGAAAGTGTGACCCCTGGACTATTATCTATTAATCCTTGAGTGATGGACTGACTATTCCGGTTCAGCAAGGACTCTTCTTCTCTGCTACACATTCTGGTGTTGGACCTTTAGCAATTCATCTGTTATATTTTACCCTCCTTCTATTTCCTGGATTTCCCTCCTGCACCTCCCCCTTCCTTCCCCCTCCCTTTTTTTTTTTTTTTTTGTTCCTGCATCTCTCAGCAGCTATTAGGTGTCTTTCTGTTGCGAGACAGTTCCTGCTTTTGATACTTTTAAGAGGAAAGAAAGGGGAAAATATGTTCACGACTTTATTTATCAGACCTAGTGAGAGAAGTCATTGATGCGTGTTTTCTTCTTTTCTTTTCTTTTTTTTTTTTTTTTAAAGGCTGCTACAGGAAATGGGTTCCTACAGTGTTATAGTAGAGGATGGCTATGCTGTGGCAGACAGTGTCCACCCTTATGCATATTGACCTCCTTAGTTAATCAGCATTACTTTTAGACACTGTAGTATAGGGCATTAGACTCGTTTCTTGTTTACCTATCTAAGCCTAATTGTTTTCCCTAGTCCTTTTTTTCAGGGCGATGAGTGGCTACCCATTCGTCTGTTAATTGCTTGTTTATGTTTAGAATTAGTAGCCACCAGGTTAGCCCCCCCCCTTTCCTTATATAACTTGTTAGGCGTATACTCATGTGCTGATGTTAGGGCCTAACCCAGTTACAACTATGGCATTATATGGCTGCTATTCCCAATGGTTACTTAACCCACTGAAGTAGGCATCTGGGTTAGGTGGTTCACTTTTTTTTTTACTTAGTTAAAAGTTTGTTGTGAGTTGTTTTGATTAGCGTATTATACAAGAAGGCAATCTATGACTGTTACGGAATTTCCAGACGGTGTGGAGAGAGGTTAATTAACCAACTCTTTTAGGGTAACGAGAGGCCCTACCACTAGAGCATGCCATGGTCCAGAAGACTGGAGGTGGCTTTGGGCCGAGGTTAGGTTGTTTCTCAGTGTTTGGGGGGTTGGGTGGGTTTGTTTGGTGGGTGGAGTTTGCTTTGTTTAATTTCTGTGTCTGTTGGGGGTATGGGGGGGGTCTGACAGCCCAATTGTGGACGCATTTTTTTTCGTTGTTTGCTACATGGTCTCGGAGTTGAGTATAATTTCTTGGAACATCAAAGGGGGGAGGGATAACAAAAAGAGGTATATTGTTCTTAATCATCTGGCCCATTTTAATCCATCAATTGTCTTTTTACAGGAAACGCATTTGTTACCTGAGCAACTTCCCCTTTTTAAAAAGAGATGGGTGGGTCAAGTTTTTGGAGCGGGGTTCTCCACATGCAAGAGAGGAGTGGCAGTTTTAGTGGCTAAGGGTATTCCCTTTTTGTCAACAGAAGTGATTTCGGATTTAGAGGGGCGATATATCTTTGTTCTGGGTAAGCTAGCGGGCTCGGACGTAGTGTTAGGGTCCATTTATGGTCCCAACCAGGAATCTCCCTCCTTTTTTACCCAGTTGGCAGTTCTCCTCGTGTCCTTAGCGGACAAACCACTAATTTTAGGTGGGGACTGGAATTTGGTTCAATCCAACTGCTTGGACCGTTCATGGTCCAAGAATGATCGTTTGTCCCCCGCCCAGATAGCAATATCTGAATTTAAGTCTACACTGGGTTTACTGGACCATGGCGTCTGATTAATCCTGAGGTTAAGGAATATTCCTTTTTTTCACCAGTTCACAGAAGCTATTCCAGAATAGATTTTTTCTTAGTAAGTTACCAGTTACTTTCTCTGATTCAGGAGGCCTCAATCTTTGGTCGGGTGATTTCAGATCACTCTCCTATTGGCCTTCAGTGCCGTCCGCTCTCCCTGCCTCCCAGATCATACTCATGGTCCCTGAATAACCACCTGCTTAAAGACCTCTCTTCGTATGAGATATTCAAAAAATTCATGTTGTGTACTATTGAAGTGAACTGGGGATCCCTTCAGGCAGTCGATAGAGTGTGGGCAGCACTGAAGGCCACGTGGAGAGGCGAATTTATACGATCAGCAAATAACCGAAAAAGAGAAATGCAAGTAAAGCAGTGGAAAGTCTAGACAGAATTAAGTTTCTAGACACTATAAATGGTGACCTCAGATCCCCTTCCCAGGAGCAAGAGCTTGCCTCCCTAAGAGTATGGTATGAGACACATATGAAAGAGAAAGTAGAAAGATCGGCTTCTAATTTGAAGGTTTCTTACATAGGACAAGGTAGTAAAGCCAGGAAGATGTTGGCATGGCAGTTGAAAAGAAGGGCAGCGGAAAGATGGGTTGCCTCCTTGAAACACCCCGAGACAGGGGATATAATTTCTGGCCCTGAAGATATCCTGAACGCCTTTGTTAGCTTTTATAAGAATCTGTACACGAGCAAGCCTCTCTCAATAGACACTTCTGTTAGAATGAAAGAATTTCTTGCAGATATCCCCCTGCCTCAACTCCCTCCAGACCTTAGGGGTAAGTTAGAAGCTCCCTTAGGGACTGAGGAAATTATACAAGCTATAGAGGCCTTAAGGCCTGATAAAGCACCAGGCCCGGATGTTTTTTCGGTTATGTTCTATAAGACCTTCAAAGATATCCTGGCCCTGTTACTACGGCAATTGTTTGTATTTTGGAGTAAGGAAGGTATTTTTGATCCTTCCCTTTTTGAGGCAAGGATTATTCTTTTGCCAAAGCCAGATAAACCCCCAGATCTTGTGGTGAACTACAGACCTATATCTTTATTAAACGTTGATATAAAAGTTTTTGCAAAGATTTTGGCTAATAGACTTAAGTCAATTTGGGTGGGGCTATTAAGCCCTGAGCAAGTCGGGTTTGTGGCCGGCCGCTCTTCGGCAGACCATTTTAGAAAGCTGTTCTATTTAATACACGAGTCCATGAGCCCAGACAAAGAAGCCTCCCTGGTTGCGCTAGATGCGGAGAAGGCGTTTGATAGGGTGGAATGGGAGTTTATGTTTGAAGTGTTAACCAAATTTGGTTTTCCTGGAAAATTTCTGGATTATATTAAGGTTTTGTACACCTGCCCCTCTGCAAGAATTTTTTGTAATAATTTGATATCACCCTTTTCAATTAACGCTGGGAACCTCGACAAGGATGTCCCCTTTCACCTTACTTATTTAATTTATACTTGGAACCCTTAATTAGAGCAATTAAATTAGACAAAGATATTCAAGGAGTAGCTATCCAAAATGTTGATTTTAAAGTGTCAGCTTTTGCAGATGACCTGTTAATCCATATATGGCATAGCCGAACCTCTCTCCCTCAACTGTTTTCTATTATTTCGCTTTTTTCGGAATTTTCTGGTTACAGGCTCAATAAGAGCAAAACATTAGTTTATTCGTTATCCCCTCAGCTACATCATGTTTGGTGCTCTTCATTGGGCTTATCCTGGCAGAGCAGTTTTCTCCCCTATTTAGGAATCAAAGTCACTAAAGACTTCACACAATTATATGAGTTGAATTTTAAACCTCTTCTTAAACAGATTAGGGACGATCTTAATAGGTGGACCCAACTCCCTCTTTCCTTTTGGGGGAGAGTAAACACAATTAAAATGATGATTTTGCCGAAAATCTTTTACTATCTTTTTAACCTCAACATATATATACCTAAGTCTTTTTTTAACCTTTGTCATAAATATTGTGCCGACTTTATCTGGAATGGCAAGCCTCCTCGTCTGGCTTACCGCAAGCTTACTCGATGTAGGGAGGGGGGGGCCTGCAGGTGCCCGACTTCTATATTTACTACTTAGCAAGCCACATGGCAAGATCTGCCCAATGGGCGTCTGACGCTCCAGTAGCTTCAGCTAGCTGTATCCTAGATGAGTTGATAGCCCAAACTGTTAAAGTGGATCTGGAGGCCTTCCTCTTTACTCCCTGGCGTAGAATTCCACCTAGAGTGAGAGACACCGCACTAGGGTGGGATATCAGAGCTCTTCTCCAGCTCTATGCAATGTTAAATATTCCTTTTAAAACAGATTTGTCACAACCTCTGCTTAATAATCCGAATTTGCTAATTGGTAATCGGCCGATAAAAAGGAAAGTGGGTATCCCCTCTAAGAAGCCCAGGATTATTGACTTTGTGTCAGGTGGATGCCCGGTCTCTCTTTCAGAATTGATGGAGAAATTTGCAGTTAGTCCCCAAGACAGTTATCGCTTATATCAAATTAGAAACTGTATCCACTCATTTCTGAAAGACAACCTAGGTCAGGTGCGAGCGGGGAACCTGATAGCGAAGATAAAAGTTATCGCCTTGTCTAGCAAGGCGGTTTCCAAAATCTGTAAGCTCATTCTCTCCCTGAGAGAGGTCAAGGCCTCACCCGCTCCACACTATTGGAAAGTGAATTTGTTTCCTGATTGGCCAGATGAAACTTGGTCAAGGGTCTGGCAGGATTTGTATAAATTTATCAAGCAAGATAGACTAAGAGCCCTGCAATTTTATGTTTTACATGACCTTTACCTCTCCCCAGCCAAGCTCTCATGCATATACAAAAATAGATCCCCAGTATGTCAGGACTGTGGCACCTTGGACAACTACATTACACAAACTTTGGGAGTGCCCTAAAGTAACTAAGTTTTGGGACTCCATCCGTACTTGGATGGCCCCTCTCTGCAATTCAGTGGTGTATTTTAGTCTAGAGACCTGTATTTTAGGCAATTGGACTAGTATCTCATCTATAAAACACAAACGCCAGCTAGCATTAATATCCTTGGTGGCTAAATTGTTACTCCTTCGCTACTGGTGCAGAGAGGGTACTCCCTCAAGTAAGGAATGGTGGGACACATTTTTTGAGGCCTTAAATGCAGAAAGAATGGTGGTTCATATCTTTAAATCTGGTGACAAATTTGATAAATGTTGGGGTAATATAATCAGACTACTCTAGGCTAATAGGGTGGGGAGTACACTGGCTGCATAGTTCTACATTGTGATCTTAGAGGGGTAAAGGTGTTCTAATCCCTTTCTACATAGTGCGGTCTTTTAGTAGTTAAAGTATGAAGTTACCCTGGGCTCTGCTAACCTCTCGTCAATACAGCTGAGTCCGCTTTTTCCCCTTTTTTCCCCCTCCTCCTTATTCGTCTCCCTTTTCCAAGTATTATACCCTTTTCTTTAAGCCCGCCCCTATAAATTTTTGATTGCAATCCTATGTTGTTTCTGGTTTTCCTTTTACTTGGGTAAGTTCCAAAAGGGATCACTTCCCTGGATAATATCCCTCTTTTTTTGACCTTATATATAGGGGTCCCTTTGGAATCTCATAGTAGCATACTTGTTTACTACTTGGTGGGCTGTCAGACCCAGAGGGTGGGTTTTTCCTTTTTTAAGGGGAGGGGCTGATAGGGGTAGTTTCTAAGTTATTTATTTTGTTTTCTTTTCTAGTTCTGTTTTGTAAAATATTGTATACACCAATGTAAAGGTGTTACGTGCCTTAAGATCATGTACATGTTTGTTATTGTTATTGGTGTAATAAAGCACAATTATTTGCAAAAAAAAAAAGTATCTAATTAATCCACTGATTGCATGGAAAGCAAGTAATAAGAAATGAGCAGGAGGAAAGTAATACAGCACAGTAAGAACACAGTCAACAGAAAAAGCTAGGTAATAGCAAGTGATAAAAATCAATTTAAAAGTGCATAGTAATGTAATAAATCACAGTTTACAGAGATTATATGGAAAAAGGAATACATACTAAGTCAAGATGTGTAAACTAAAAGATGGATATTATTATATTTTTTTAACAGATTTACCCTATGAGCAAACTCTTATATACAGAGTGAAACATACGGGAAACAAAAAAGAATAAAGGAGATATATTATATGGAAACCTGGACTCTGGAGAAGTTTTTTATTTGGGTTCCTGAATTACGTCTATTTTGACACAGACACAAGGGTATCCTGGCAACAGGGAAAAAAGGGGAGGCCACAGAGCAACCTGGGACTATGGTATTGCAATAGATAAGACAAGCTCTGATAAGAGCTAATATGGCTGTGGAGAGCTTTTAGGAGTGGCAAGAGTGGTGAACAGAATATGCTGCGCTCTTGCCGCACTGGAGTCAGCCATAATACTGCAGTGATTACAGTACTGCACATGTGTGATACTCGCACATGTGCAGTTTGTCCCAGAGTTAGCTTTGCGCAACATGGAGTAGCTAGCATAACTATGTGTAACAACTCAATCCCATTGGGTTACTACAATTCTATTAGTACTAGTGTTAGGCAGGAAGGAAAAGGCAGCTGATAGGGAGCTCATTAGGGGCTTTCTACATAATGACATCATTGTTTACTCAGCTAGCCTGAGAGAATGATGATTATGTCATTTAGAACTCTTACAGCAGCATTACCATTTTAGAGTCAACTGCTCTTGGGGAGCTTAGAATGTTCATCAGTAAGTTCAAGTGTGGCAGTCAGAGTGGCAGGAGGTCTCCCATTGGGGCTCTGTCAAAGGAAGCCCTGTTATTTCTCACCCTAGTTTGGTAAAATCTTCTATTTGCCTGCAGGACTCTTTAGTTTCACTGCTGGGGGGAGTGAGAGAGTGAGTAGGAGTGTAGTTCTTGTGGATCTAAGGGGCAATCTCCTGAAATTCCTGAAGTGTACAGCTGCCTTAGGGAAGAGCAATGAGTAGAATCTGACAACCACCAGAGAAAGAAAGGTGTCTTTTGTTCTTTCCATGACTGGGAGGAAGGAATAACTAATCTGTGAGTACAGAATTTGAGACTGTTCTCTGAGGGAGTTGTCTGAGGTGTGTGTGCCCTAGATAAGGCTAGATCACACTGGCCAGGACCCCTTTCACCACGACTGTGCTGAATTAAAAGTTAAAATTGGGAGTCTTTAGCAATTCATTGGGGATTGGGAGATTCATTTGGTGTAACCCTGAAGGAATGGCAGAGGCCATTTGGGGCAAAGTGTGGGAGGAATGCCAGCTAGGGTTTCAAGCAGGGCTAAGTGGTTCATGAATGGGCACTAGTGTTCCCTGGGCAATGACCATGCACCAGGAGGAGTTTAAAGTATAGGGTATGTGGCACATCCCACAGATATACACTTTAGAAATGGAAATGTGTGGAAAATGTATAAAGTGTTTGGCACACCCCACAGATATACACTTTGGAAATGGAAGTGTGTGGAAAATGTTTAAAGTGTGTGACACACCCCACAGATATACAATTTGGAAAAGAGATAGATATGTTCTGGATAAAACAGTACTTACTCCCTATTTCAGGTCATAATACTATGTTGTGACATCACAATATATTGCCATGAGAGAGTAGCAGTGATGTCACAAGCAGTGAATTATGATCTCAGGTAGGCAGAGAGCAACAGAAATAGATAAACTCTTCAGGAGCAAAAATCCTGTTTTCATACAAATGACCTCAACAACAAACAATGGGGAGGAGGAATAAAGAACTAATTTGAAATACAAGCTGAACTTTATCTAAATATTATGTTTTGTTAAAGTTCTCCTGAATGTGTCAGCTGCTCTTAGACTGTAAGCTTATTTTTCCTTGTATTTTTTAATCATTGCCATGTACTAATGCTAGCACAGGCACACACAGACGGTTTTAAAATGAAGCTTCAGTTGGTGTATAGCTTTTCTCAGGGAGTGAACTTTCAAGTCAGTGAAATTTGACCTTGGGATAGCTTTCTTTTGATGGATCTTATGCTGTCTTGTTTAGAATTTCACTTAACTGGCATAGTAATTTGCAAAGCTCGGGCTGTTTAGGAGTGCAACAGGGGTTAAGCCAAACAAATGTAAATATCTTTAAAAGTATACAAGTTACAGATAAACCTGTATGGAAGCTGTTCAGGAGAAAGAGACCTTTCAAATGAGCCTATCCATTAAGCTGCAGTAATTATAGTTTTTAAGCTATGGCCATCTGATTATCTCCATTTTCATTTTTCATAGGAGTTATTTGTGTATGTATTTATTGAAATGTTTCACCAGGAAAGGCACACTGAACAAGTTGCTTATCTCATGGTGCTGCCTGGGGGAAAGGGTAGTGGAAACACATACATGCAAACAACAGCACACATTCTAGGAAAAGGGGTAGGCAGGATGAGTGTTTGGGTAATAGTAATGAGGAATGGTTCCAGATCCAAAGTAAGAGGCCTACACAAAAGGTAGAAGGGCTGACTTGTTTGTTCTCCCTCTCCTAAATAAATTTAACTCGCCGTGTTCAGTAGCTATAGACAAACCAGTCAACATTAATGCCTCCACAATCTTAGGACCAGTGAATGTTAATACAGTACAAACACCCTTACAATCTGTTACTGGAACTATTAATCAGGGTACTCCAGACTTAGCTAACAATATTAGCAATTCTACAGGTTCTACCAACTTTTCTGAGCCAGTTGTCACTGCGGTTCCTATCCAGTCTATACATGTAACATGTAATACCGAATTAATGATCCCCCTCTTACCATATAATGCAACTGCCGCTACTTATTCTTCTCAAGTTGCCTCTACACATTTAGCTACTAATGGGGACTCTATAAATGGAGAGCAGATATACATCTTGGGAGATTCCATAGTGAGGTACACAGACAGATATTCAACCCAGGAAAATAAACAGAATGTTACAAGCTGTAATTATGGAGGGGCCACTATTAATGATATAACTGAAATGCTTCCTGGTATATTGCAAAATGTGACAAACCTTAAAACAGTCATTCTCCACGTTGGAACAAACAACATAAGAAAAGACAGGCTAGATAATGTCATGAAAGATATAGAAAAGGCAGTAGATACCCTAAGATCTCTAAATGCAAAGATTATATTATCTGAAATGTTACTTCTGCCAAAGGCAACATGGCATCAGATGATGAAAATAAAATCCTATAACAATTGGTTATGTCCATGGTGCCTTCAAAATAATATAATTTGTTTGTGAACATGGGAATTTTTTGATAATGACTACTCACTCTTCAGCTATGATGGCCTCTACTTGAGTAAAAAGGGGGGCAAACAGCTTGGTAATATTTTCTTTTCTGCCATAAATAGCCTCCAACATGCTTTAAAAAACTAACAGCTGGGGCAATATGTGGGGTCAAATCGCAGCCAAAGTATGGGTATGCAAACAAGGGTTGCTCCTAGGAAAAAACCTTGTCTGAATATATTATTCTCCTTGGGTCACCTTAGAGACTGGAAATAGCATCACAATCTGCACAGGGGTTATATACAAACCCACATCTCATGGGGAGGGAATGGACAAGGATATGACAGAAGGCATCCTTAGGATGGCAGAGAAAAGGGAGATACTGTTGATAGGGGACCTGCATATGCCAGATGTTAGCTGGAGCACCTTTGCTGCAGCCACATCGAAGAGCAGGGTCATTCTCAATGCTGTACAGCGAGAATGCCTCAGACAGCTACTTTTGGAACCCACTCATGAGGGAGCAATCTTAGACATCTTACTCTCAGATGGGGACAGTGAGAGGATCTCAGATCTAGAAGTGGGTAGCCATCTGGGAACAAGTGACTACCAAACAGTGTGGTTCATGATAAACTCAGCTACAGAGTCAAGCTATACAAAAGTGAGTTTACTGGATTTCAGTAGGTCTGACTTTGGCAAGATAGGAGAGTGCCTTAGAAAAGCACTAGCAAACAGGCTAGAAGGAGGGGTGGAGCAACAATGGGGAAACATCAAAACTGCCATCACAGAGGCAACAAACCTTTGTGTGAAGCAAATAAACAAATCAAAACAAAAGAAAAGGCCACTATGGTTCTCAAAAGTGGTGTTGGGGAAGGTTAGGGAAAAAAGATAACATTCAGGAAGTATAATGAAACACAGAAGGAGCAGGACAGAGAACAGTACCAGTTAAGGCAGAAGGAAGCAGGGAGTAAAGTCAGAATAGCAAAGGCCCAGGCTGAGGAAAATATAGCCAACTCAGTTAGGAAGGGGGATAAAACCTTTTCTGGGTACATCAGGGAGCATAGAAAGACAAAGGGAGGGATAGTGAGGCTGAATAGAATGGATGGTGTGTGGGCAGAGAGGGATAGTGAAAAAGCAGGGATACTGAACAAATACTTCTGCTCAGTATTTACAAAAGAAGAGGAGGGGGAGGTACCTAATCCAATTAACAGAATCACTCTGGATAGGGGGGTTGATCCCAGTCCTTTTACAGATGAAAGGGTTCTGAAAGAACTCCTAAAACTGAAGGTGGACAAAGCAATGGAGCCTGATGGGATTCACCTCAGAATTCTAAAAGAATTAAGGGGAGAACTAGTGACACCACTGACTACCCTTTTTAACAAATCATGGGAGGATGGTGTGGTACCTGAGGACTGGAGGAGGGTGGATGTGATTCCCCTTCACAAAAGTGGGAGCAAGACAGAGGCAGAAAACTACAGACCTGTCAGTTTGACCTCTGTGGTAGGGAAAGTGATGGAATCGCTTCTGAAGGAAAGAATTGTTGAGTACCTAGAGGCCAGTGGGGCACAGGACCCAAGGCAGCATGGGTTCAAAGTGGGAAGGTCATGTCAGATGAATCTAATTAATCTCTTTGACTGGGTGACCAAAGTAGTAGACTAGGGAGGGGCTGTGGACATGGCTACCTAGACTTTACCAAGGCATTTGACACAATCCCACACAAAAGATTAATACATTAACCAGCCTGGGAGTGAGTCACAAGGTGGTAGCCTGGGTAAAACATTGGCTGGACAACAGGACACAGAAGGTAATTGTAAACAGAGTCCACTCTGAAGAAAGGGGGGTTACTAGTGGGCTACCGCAGGGTTCATTACTGGGTCCAGTCCTTTTTAATGTAATTATAAGTGACATTGCAGAGGAACTGGAAGGAAAAGTATGCCTCTTTGTAGATGACACAAAGATCTGCAACAGGGCTGATACATAAGAAGGCATGGAAAGGATGAGAAAGGACTTGGCAAGGTTGGAGGAATGGTCAGATGTATGACAGCTTGGATTCAATGCAAAGAAGTGCAAAATACTGCACCTGGGAAACAAAAACCCAGGGGAAGATTCCACAATGGGGGGGGGGGTAGTAACAACAACAAAAATGGAAAGGGACCTAGGAGTAATCATATCAGATGACCTTAAGGTTGGCAAGCAATGTGAGAAGGCAGTAAGGAGGGGTTGAGGGGATACTGGGATGTATAGGGAGAGGCATCACCAGCAGAAAATAAGAAGTTGTTATCCCTCTGTACAGACAGTTGGTGAGACCCCATCTGGAGTACTGTGTCCAATTCTGGAGACCCCATCTCAGCAAGGACATAGACAGGATGGAGGCAGTCCAGAGGAGGGCAACTAAAATTGTGCAGGGTCTGCAAAAGAAGCCATATAAGGAGAGACTAAATGAGCTTAATATGTGGACCCTTGAGGAAAGGAGGGAGAGGGGGGACATGATAGAAACTTTTAAGTACCTCAGTGGAATCAACAAAGTCCAAGAGGGTAGCATCTTTCAGAAAAAGAGATGTGCAAGAGCAAGTGGACACAATTTGAAGACAGAGGGGGCATGGCTCAGGAGCATTGTGAGGAAGTATTTTTTCACAGAGAGGGTGGTGAACGCATGGAACAGCCTTCCTGAGGAGGTTGTGGGGTCTAAAACTGTCGAAGAATTCAAGAATGCATGGGACAGACATAAGGCAATTCCTGTGGGGGGGGGTAGGAAGAAATAGGCTGTTGGTTAACTAGGATTTGCAGCTTATCCTGTAGGTAGGGAAACGGGCAGACTAAGTGGGCCAAGTGGTCCTTATCTGCCATTAAAGTCTATGTTTCTATGTTTCTACAGTGCCCGTAGTCTCCATGCCATCAAGAGGGATGAACTAGAACTAATATTAAATGATAAAAATATTGACATAGCTACAATCACAGAGACTTGGTGGGGCCCATCATCATGCTGGAATAAAAGCATTTCTGGTAACAATATAATATATAAAGATTGAACAAACAGACTTGGAGGTGGAGTAGCTTTCTATATTAAAAACAACATAAAATTTAATCAAATTGAGAATAATAATATCAATGGAACCAGTGAATTTTTTTTGGTGAAAATCCCTAGATGTAATACCAATAGTTTACTGCTGGATGCGTGTTATAGACCTCCTGATATTAGCCTGATAGACCATAACTGTCTTCTTAAAAACATCAAGAGTAAATTGAAATACAAAGAACTCATAATCCTGGGAGATCTTAGTACACCAGGGATTGATTGGACTGAATATACTGCCTCATCGGCTCAGGAACGTGTAACTGGACCTATGTCACACCAATGGTCTCCACCAACTTATTACTAGTCCAAAGAGAGGAAAGCATATATTGGACCTTGTCATTACTGACTAGCCTGAAAAAATTCAAGATATCCAAATTCTTGAACCTCTCCTCAATAGTGACCACAATGCTATTACCTTTAATGTTATTACTAGCTATATCAAAGAGGAGGGTATGACAAGGGTAAAAGACTTTAAAAAAGCTGATTTCAAATCAGTTTTACATGAATTACATCAGTGGGATTGGGATAGAGATTACTCAAATGTCCCACGGCTTTGGCAAAAAATCAAACAAAATAATTGAGTTTAGTGACAAATACATTCCCACAAGAAATTTGTATAACAAAAAAGGTAAAGTACTGCTGTGGTTCATGACAAAAGTTAAAAAAGCAATTCAGGCTTAAAGAAGAACATATAGCACGTTCAAAAGGGACAACATATTCAGTAAACACAAATATAGAGAATCATTAAAAAGGTGTAAGAAATACATCACAGAGGAAAAGCATAACATTGAATTTAAATTGGTCCACGTCAAAGCCCATGAAGAATCATTCTATTATGTTAATAATAAAAAAATGCAACCACCACTGCTGGTCCACTTAAAATGAATGAAGAGGTGGTTACTGAACCAAAGGCTATTTCAGAGTATCCAATAGTTATATTTGCTCAGTCTATGCAAAAAATGTGAATGGTACCTTTAAGCTGGATAAAGGGCAGCATAATAATACTATCCCAGAAATAACTAAGGAGGAAATCTTGTCAAAACTTAAAAAAAATCAGGACACATACTTCTCCCAGCCCGGACCTCTTGCACCCTCGATTACTGAAGGAAACAGAATTATGGTTGGTTGAACCTTTGTTTATCTTTTTTAATTTATTGCTCAATACTGCAGAGGTGCCAGCTGACTGGAGGTTAGCTGATGTGGTCCCCATCTTTAAGAAAGGTGACCACAGTAATCCTGCCAACTATAGACCAGTCTGACTAGTATTTGGGATAAAACTATGGAAACCATTATTAAAGATAGGCTAGACAATGAGATTGGAAACAGCAACATTAGTGATCATTTCCAGCATGGGTTTAAAAGTCAGAGGTCTCGTCTGACTGCCAATTTAATATTTTATGAAAAAGTCAGCACCCTCTTAGAAAATAAAAAAAATCAATGGATGTTGTTTATCTGGACTTTTGCAGGGATTTTGATCGGGTTCCTAACCTCGCCCTACTTGAAAAAATGCATAAATTAGGAATTAATAGTACTGTTATTAACTGGACCCAAGCGTGGCTTTCCAATAGAACACAGGTTGTGAGAATAAAAGTTTTTATCTCTGATCAAGGCCCTGTGACAAGTGGAGTGCCTCAGGGTTCTGTTCTAGGACCCATGCTGTTTACAATATTTATCTCTGACTTGAACATAACCCTTGATAACTTTGTGATAAGGTTTGCTGATGACACAAAAAGTGTTGCTAATGTCAACACAGTGCATGGGACTTTATTGCTCCAAAAAGATCTTGATAAGCTATAGCACTGGTCTGATAATAATGGTATGGCTTTTAATACCTGCAAATGTGCTGTCATACATTTGGGCTCAAAGAACCAATGCCTCTTGTATCTATTAGATGGAAAACCCTTAAAATCAGCTGACTGTGGGAATGACCAAGGCATAATAATAACAGATGATTTAAAATGTAGTAAACACTGTTCTGCAACAGCACTTAAAGCAAACTGGATTATCGGATGTATTTAAAAAATCATTCACTTCTAGAAATCAGGCATGTATACAACCCTTATATAGAGCTTACATCCGCCCCCGATTGAATTATTGTTCCCCTCTATGGAGTCCATGTCACTGTAGAGATATAAATAGACTGGAGGGTGTGCAGAGGAGGATGGCCAACATGATTGATGGTTTCCAGAGTATGAATTATACTGAGAGACTAAGAGAGCTAACATTGTCATCATTGGAACTAAGGAGAACTAGGGGTGACTTATTATTGATGTTCAAGATCTCCAATGATAGTAAGCTGATGTTAGATTTGGGACTAACATTTAACAATATGGTCCTAACATCGAGAAGTCATTCTTTTCAGCTAATGCTGTCAAGCCCCAGAAGTAATTCCAGGAGAGTTTTTTCACCCAGAGGATTATCCCACTCTGGAACACACTTCCAAGGGATATTTTGGAAGCTGACTCTTTTGAGGTGTACAAAACAAAACTAGATCAGTATCTCTTTCATCAGCTAGGCTGGTACTAATGACCCCCTTGTGGGAGATGTACATCAATGAGCCTATGCCTTCTGTACAACTAGATTTTCCTAGTACAGTATGAGTCCTAGTATTATTACAACAATATTGGCAGCGTTGAATAGCAAATAACAGAAAGAATATATTAAGTGCAGCATATGAGTATAATTGTTTACAGATATCACAATGGACAGGTCAAGTGCATTACATTAGGACACCTTTAATTCATGATGATGGTACCATTTAGCCCAAAAAGGAAGGGGGTGGATAGGGAGCAACAGCAGATGTGGAAAGATAGTGACACTGGGAGGGGAGCAGATGAATGGGAATCAAGGTTATAGATACTGTATATTGATAGTTGTGGATTGATGGCAATTTAAAGTCATAGTTTTATTGGTAGTTATAGATAACCCAAATGAATGGCCAGGTAGAGATCTCTGCAGGTAAAGGAAAGTAGTGAGGCTGGACGGCAACTGTAATTCAGAATAGTTACTGAATATACTGAGAGGCTGGGAGGCAGGTCAGGAATACCATGTAGGTTAATTGCAGGTACAATTCACAGACAGGAAGTTATGTAGGGCTGAAGTTATAGAGGAGGGGAAGAGGTGTGGCAAATCTGGTGAGGAAGTGAATTCCACAGTTTTGGGAAGTTATACGAGATTGCAGCCTGGCCTACAGTGGTAGACCAGCGAGGGACAACCAAGGAACAGGAGATGTAAGATCTAAATGATTGGGCAGAGGGAGAGAGGACTGATAGAGAGGAAGTGAGATAGGATGGGAGAAATTCAAATCAGAATTTAGAGACAAATTTAGTACAATAATGGAGGCATCTATTTTCTAGTGAGGGAAATGCCATGGAGTGGTACAGCTGACAGTGGTGGGTGAGAGAAGGAGAGTCCAGAGCGAAGAGACAGAAGGAGTTGAAGAGGGTATACAATCTGGCTAAGGAGGTCTTGGGATCGGCGATGTAGACTACATCACAGTAGTCAAAAATAGGTAGGATCATTTTTTGGAAAAGTTCTTGCCTAGCCGGGAGAGGGAGGCAGTTCCTGTATAGAGAGCTGAGCTTGTGGTGCAGCTTTTTCAGGATGGCGTCCACATGACCAGAAAAGGTCAAATGTTGGTCAAGCCAAACACCCAGATATCTGAATGAGGAAGTGTCCTCAAGGACTGTCCCATCAAGGGTATGGAAGGAGGGCAGTGAAGGGAGCCTAGAGAGTCTTTGCCTAGTGCCGAAGGTCATGGAGACTGTCTCCTTGGCATTTAGAAAAAGTTGATGAGGGCAAAACCAGTGCTGAACATTATTGAAGTCATGCTGAAGTCTGTTTGCAACATCAGTGGGGGGATGTCCAGAGGCATAGAGGATCATGTCATCTTCGTACATATGTATTGATATTGATGTACAGACAGATGGTAGATTATTAAGAAATATGGAGAAAAATATAGGGCCCAACACAGACCCTTGAGGGACACCAGTGTTGATGGGGAGGGGATGTGGAGTCAGCGATTCTGACTGACTAGGTCAGACCTACAAGGTAGGCTCTGAACCAGTTAGTGACTGAGTCAGTCAGACCTACTAAGGCAAGGGAGTTTAGTTGTAGCATGTGGGAAACCATGTTGAAAGCCTTAGCTAGGTCGACAAAAATGCAGCAGTGATTTGACCACTGTACATCCCTGAGAGAATGGAGTCAGTAAGCCTAATCAGGGAGGTGGTGGTGGAGTAGTTTTTCCAAAAACCAGATTGGAAGGGAGTGATAAAGTTGGAGTTAGAGAGGCAGGAAGAGAATTGGGCAAGAACCAAGTGTTCTTGCAGTTTGGCAAGGGTGGAAAGGAGGGATACGGGAAGGTAGTTCCCAGGTGAAGAAGGATCACTGCCCTTAGGTAGAGGAAGAACAATGGTATGCTTCCAAACAGGTGGGATTGCTACCATTTTGAATGAGTGGTTGAAGGGGTCAGACAGTGGGGAAGAGATAGCCGTAGCTGAGAGATATAGCAGTTTGGGGTCCAAGTCATCAGCAAACTGCCTTTGGATAGGTTTAAGGCATCCAAGGTGTCAGAAGGGCCAATTTTCGTGAAAAAGAAGCAAGTAGACTGGGACAGTGTATGTGATGAGATGGAGGGGGACCCCGCCTAGTAAACAAAAAGGAGGCTAGGAGAGAAGAAGCACTAGAGGTGAAGTATGAATTAAATTCAGTAGCAACAGTGGGGTGATCACTAATAAGGGTGTTGTTGTGAAGAGAATGATATGCAACATAGTCTTCAGGGAGTTATGAGGCTTTATGTAACTTCTGAGCTTGTCCCCGTGCTCTTTGACAAACTATGAGTTCAGGTGAGATCCAGGGAAGGTGGCTCCCACAGACTCAGATGCATCGAAGTGGGGCATGCTGATTCCAAATGTCAAGAAATTTACCTTAATCATATTCTGTGACTTCGTCTATCAAGTTTGCTGAGGCTATAGGGGCCCAGTTTGTATGAACTAGGTCACGGAGATGGGGAGGGAGGTTCAGAAATTTATATGTGTGAGTCATTAAGTTTTTATGAGGGGCCTTGATTCTGTGAATTTTATGTACCAGAAAGGTCATGAGGTGGTCACTTAGGGCATCTGATAGTACATCATATTTAATGACCCTATGTGGGTGTGAGGTGAGGTCCCAGACAATTAAGGAGTGGAACAATTGATTCTACCTGAAGGTCAGCTTCCCACCAAGCAGCTTTTTGTTTCTTTTTGACGCAGTACTCTGCTTTTTTACACCCAGCTTCCCCCTAGCTGCCACAGGCCTCTGTTCTATATTCTTACAGTTCCTTGTATCCCTATGGCCACTCTCTTCAGTTCCCTCCTCCTTGCACTCCTTTTCTGTCTCCCTACCACTGCCCTTTCCCCCCTCGTCCCACCACATTACCTCTCCCCTGATTCCTGCCACCTTTGTAACTCTTAACCCCGTCACTACATCTCCTCCCCCCACCCCTCAATGTCCCCCTACTCTTCCTTCCTTACACACTCTGGTCTGCTCAAAAGCTCTCTCCCATACTCAGAAGTTATTCACAGGCTATGTTCCCTTATGCCCCCTTTGCGAGTCCCACCCCACAGTTATAGACCTGTTTTAATATACCTGTTTACAGACCATATTTATTTATGCTGTTATTATTATTGTGATTTATTCAATACTATTTTCAATCTTTGTATTGATAGTGTGTTTTTATTGTGTGGTGCCCAGAGCTTCCGGGATTGGGTGCCAGAAAAATAAAATTAGCCTTGCCTTGCCTAGACCTAAGCACAATAACCGTGGCTCTCACAAACTCCTCATACTTATACTCTTACTGCTAACAGGTGACATCAAACCAAACTCTGGCCCCCCCAGCCACCTTTGGCACAGCACAAGGAACTGCGAATCTTCCATATCAATGTTCGAAGCTTACTTCCCAAATTGGACGAGCTAAAAGTCAGGGTCATGCAACACTCCCCTGACATATTATGCATCTCTGAAACATGGCTGTCCTCCCTCATCCCAGACAATCAGCTTGCCCTTCCTGGCTTTTTCATTTTTCAGCAACACCACTGTAAAAAGGGTGGTCGAGTCGCTATTTACCTCCGAGACACCCTATCTTGGATTATCTCCCACAACAAATTTATTCCCCAGTCCCAGAGCTCCTGTTATAAAACTCCTGTTCCCATCCTCCAAGATCCTCTTCATAGGTGTTCTCTATGCCTCCCCGAAACTCCCCCTTTCTTCCCTCATCTCCCACATTGCCACTGCCTTCTCACTAGCAGCTACAGGTGAACTCATTCTACATGGAGATGTCAATTTAGACTGGCTGTCCCCCTCATCGCTTAACTTCTGCCAGCAGATCAAAGCCTTAAACTTGACCCAGTTGATGAAAGAACCCATTCTCCCAAATTCTCACTCCCAGTTTCACTCCCTGCTTGACTGGCTGCTCTCTACCCATCCCCTCTGTATCTGCTCAGCTGGCACTTTACCTGACATGATTAGCGACCACTGCCCCACCTTCTACATCAGAAAGTTTCATCCTTCCCCCAATCCTCCTAAATACATCCAGTTTCGACCCATCAAATCCCTTGACACTAGTAAACTTCTACAAGACCTGGCCTTGGCCAACTGGTCTCCTGTTTTCTCCTCCCTTCCCTTCCCTTTGAAACAGCCCTCATTCACTTCACATCCACATTTCTAAAAGTTTGGGATACTGATGGCCCTCTAAAAACCATTAAATGCTCCCATCACCCTGGATCACCCCAGAAATTCTGTCCATATGTAAATCCTGTGATCTTTCATGGTGTCATTTTAAAACCTATCTAAGCCCAACTGATCATCAGGCCTACCATACCCTCTGCAACGATTGCACTAAGCGCATCCATCAGCCTGGATTGAACTTTTTTAAAGCTCACTTGCAAGCCTCCAATAACATTCCTTCCTCCTTCTTGAAATATCTCCGTTCGCTCACTCACCCCTCCCTTGACTTACCCCCACTCACTCTCAGTGTGGCAGGTTCACCTGTTACTGATGCAATCCTTGTTGCTGAAGCCCTAAACAAATTCTTCACAACCTCGTTGTACCATGCAGTACACTATTCATACCCACCTCCCCTCCCCTCAGCACTTGATTTCTAGTTACATTGGGTATCCCCTCCAAAGTCTACAGGCTCTAGTCTCCCTCAACCTCTCCAAATCAAGCATGTACGACTTGTACCCTAAGCTCCTAATAATCGCAGCATTGTTGGGTAAGTTACTTTTTCTATTACTTTCTATTTCTTTTAGAAACTTGTTCCAGGAAGCTCTGTGCAGTCACAAGCAAGGATAGAGAAGTACTGGAAAAAGTATTACACCTGACAGTTACAATTGCTTATTTCTTTTTAAACAAAAACAACACAAAAATAATAAATAACTATAACAGATTACATTTTTTGAAAGCAATAGGTTAGTTACTAGTTATTTTCAAATAAATGTAATCAGTTACAGTTACGTATTACTTTTGTATAAAAAGACATAAGTAATTGTAACTTTAAGGTGTATTACTTTTTCCAGTACTTCTCCATCCTTACTACTGACTGCACAGAGCTTCCTGGAACAAGTTTCTAAAAGTAATAGAAAGTAATAGAAAAAGTAACTTACCCAACACTGAATCTCTGCTCCTTCAGTTGTCACCCCCCCTATCCTTCATCCTCAATCTGTCCTTCTCCTCTGCTACTATCCCCTCAGCATGGAAGTCCACCACAGTTCCCACCTCTTCATAGAGGGGGGATACAATTGCCCCTGGCAACTACCACCCAATTTCACTTCTCCCCTCACTTGCCAAGGTCCAAGAGTGCTTGGTCTTCTTCAGGCTCAGTGAGTTCCTCCTCACCTCCAACACCCTGTCCCTGTTCAATCAGGATTCCAAAAGAACCACTGTACCACCTCCCTAGTATGCTTCACCAATGCAATCCACTCTGCTATGGATCAAGGCTTCATCATCTCAACCATTTTCCTTGATTTAGCGAAGGGCTTTGACTCTCTCCCACCTCCTCCTTCTAAACAAGCTGAGCAACTTTGGCCTTTCAACTCCCGCTGTGTCCTGGTTCAGGTCCTACTTAACTGGTCATTATCAATAGGTAAAAATAAATAACGCTCTCTCCTCTTCCCTCCCTATCTTAGCAGGAGTACCTCAAAGTTCAGTCCTAGGTCCTATTCTATTTTCCCTCTTCAGAAATAATCTCCCTTCTAAATGCTGACATGCTAACATCCATGTGTATGAGAACAATACCGTTCTTTTCCTTTCTGGTCCTTTTGATTCAGCCATTCAAACCCCTCTAAAAAATGACTTCATGGAGGTTACCTCTTGGCTCAGTGTTAACTGTCCAAAACTAAACATCAAAAAAACAGTTGCCATGACTTTTGGAACCAAACATAAACTCGTCAGGCTTCAAGTTCTACCCTCCTTCCTCTCTGGAGAGAACACTCCCCTTGAAAATGTCCATGCAAAGCGTATCTTGGGGTCTGGCTCGATCCCTCCCTTGACTTCTCTGCACACTTTTATGCTCTTCATTAAAAACTGCGTCCAACACTAGGAATGCTACACTGCCACAAGGCTAGCCTTCCCTTACCCATCAGAAGTGACCTAGTGATCAAATGGATCCTTCCAACATTTGACTACGCTGATGTGGTCTACAGTGCTGCTCCTGCGACCTCTCTCTCCAAACCTGATGTCCTCAACCACACCTTCTGTCAGTTTGCCACCAACTCGCCCCAACAAACTCATCACTGCGACCTCTATTCTTCTATATACCTCCAATCTCTCTCCCAGAAATGCTTCTTACACTGCTCTACCCTCAAATCCAAATTCTGGTTCAGGGCTCTCCCTACTTACCTTGTATCTCTCCTCAAACCTGCCACCTCATCACCATACAACTCAAGGACAATCGGTGCCCATTATTTTGCATTCCTTCATATCTGCACCTGAGCAGACAAACTGGCCTTCTCTTATAAACTTCCTTCCCTCTGGAACAACATCCTCCCCTAACCTGCCTCACCCCTTTCTTTTCTGCCCTTAAACGTCTGCTCAGACCAACCCCTGCTTCATCCTGCACCTGTTCTTATCCCTAATACCCTCTCTTCTCTCCCTCTGTCTCACATCTCCTCTTTCTGTCTGCTGCAACTGCTCCCTTAAGTGTATATACTTGAGTTCTTGCACTGCTTTATAATATTGTTGTAAATACAATTATATCATATTGTAAATCAATGAATGTTATATGCGAATCTATGTAAATCTGTGTGACCTGTTGGCAAAATGTGTCTATCCTCTGTTATATGTGCCTCTGTACCCCCTTTCCCAGGTCATATCTGGAAACAAACTTCTGTCATGGTACCTTTCCCAGTTATCAAATTTTAAATAAATACTACGGATCCCTCACTCCATTCACCCTGCATATATCTAATGTGTGTATATATTTTAAGTCCAGATTGTCACTTATACAGAACTAGAAATGTCAGTGTCAGTGGCTCAGCAGGTAGCACACTCGCCTCTGAGGCCGGGAGATCAGAGGGCTGTGGGTTCAGTTCCCACATCTGGCACTTGGGTTAATATCCCAGTACTGACACTGTAGTGCAGCATGAGAGGGGTGCTGCACTTCTGAGGTGCCGTCTTTCGGATGAGACGTTAAACCGAGGTCCCATCTGCCTGGATTGGTGGTAGTTCAGGTGGATGTTAAAGATCCCATGGCACTTCTCGAAAAGAGTAGGGGTATTTTATTGAAAAAAGTTGGGCTTCATTACAAAGAACAAAAAGACAATCATCCTGTACAATACTTCATCTATAATGCAACACAAAAATAAGAGCAAAAAAAAACATCAACAGTCAGTAAAGGAAAATTACAATTTTGCCACAATAGATGAAATTTAGAACTGGGAAGAGTTTGAAAATCACGTAACTTAATTGAGTTCAAAGCTAGACAAATATTATTGAGAACTTCATTCATAGTAAGCATTTTTTGATGTAATACTAACAGACATCGTGCTTGCCAGATGTAGTATCTAATAACAACGAAAACCACATATAAAGTATCAATATGATATTTTGAATTTAAAGCAGCATTGGTGCAAAACATAATCTGATCATAAGTTAAGAGAGAAAATAAAGGTTCAGACCATAAATCCCTTAGTTTTGACCATAATTCACTAGAAAAAGGACAGTCCAAGAACAAATGCTGTTGAGTTTCAAGAACTTCATGGCACGACTCTCTAGGACAAAAACGGGCATTGAGAGCCTTATGTTTATGATTGCCCTTGACTCCCAGTTTACCGTGGTTACTTAGCCATACCATATCCCAGACAAATGAAGGAAGACGTGGATTCTGAAGCTGTTGAATAACCCAGGTAGTACGGTCAACTGGGCAACAAGGGAAAACTACAGGCTCCAAAGCTTCACTCCGCCAAATGTGTTCATAAATCATTTTCCTGGTAAAAGTACAGAAATCTGCAGAGGAGAAGCCCCAGAATAAGGCCATTTTGAAACTTTCTTTTCCATATATCGGAATGATTAAGGAACGAGAGAAAAAATTCTTATTTACAGGGTTCCAATTAACTATGCACGATGAGAACCATAACAAAAAGAATGGTTTCCAAATAGTATCACCAGGTTTAATGGCCTTACCGAAATTATAGTAAAAAAATAAACTGTAGAAAAAACCAATAGGGTGAACCATATTAGCCCCACCCTCACTTATAGGCCTATACGTTATATTACGTTTGATTGGGTTAAGCCGTGACCCCCAGAATCCGTGAAAGAAGACCCCATATAATCTAGTAAAAAGTACAGAAGGAGGAGGAAAAACATAGCTGAGATACAAAAAAATTGGTAAAACCAAGGTTTTGAGCAAGACTACCCTTTTTTTTTTACCGATTAAAAGCGATTTCCAACTAGTAATCAAACCTTCTGCCTTTTAATAGCAATAAGCCAGTTATGGGAAGGTAAATCACCTGAGCCAAAATAGATGCCTAAATATTTAAAGGAATCATTCATAACAAGGAATCCAGCATAAGTACCATTAGCGGAAGAAAGAATGGCCTAATGGTACCCCCTGGCTTTTTTCAAAATTAACTTTGGAGCCAGATACAGACGCAAAGGTGCGAAAAATCTGAACCAGAGCATCTTCTTTAGAGCTTCTGTCCACCACCACTACCAAATCATCAGCGTATGCTAACAACTTGATCATAGGTACAGAAGGGGGTCCTTGTAATCCAATGATATCTTGACACAGTAGAATAGCCCGTACTAAGGTATCAATGTAAAAAGCGTAAAGTATCGGGCTTAAAGGGCAGCCCTGCCGGACACCACGAACTAGTGAAACAGGATTTCCCAACCAACCGTTAACATTAGGGATTATAAACGCACCTGTATACAATGACCGAATCCAGAAAAGAAATTTGACTGGGAATCCAAAAGCTTCTAGTACAGAGAATAAAAAATCATGAAGTACTCTGTCAAAAGCTTTTTCTTGATCTATGCCCAGGACCCAACCAGACACAAGTTTCTTATCCCCCAACACAAATAGTTCCCGTAGTAAAATTAAATTGTCGTGCTGGTACCTGCCAGGGATACCACAGGTCTGATAAGGACTTAAAAGAAAGGCAACTTTAAGTAATCTATTTAGAAGAATTTTAGCTAATATTTTATAATCGACATTTAAAAGACTGAGTGCGCCAATTACTTAGATCAGTAACATCTCCTTTTTAAAATCAAAATTAGAATAGCCTCCTTCATCGATTTAGGCAAGAGACCAGAGATCAAAATCTCATTGTACAGCAAAGTTAAAGTAGGAGTCAATTCTGATGAAAATGTTTTAAAAAGACGCGCCGTGAGGCCATCTGAACCAGGAGCAGATTGTACGCATAGTCTATTAATGGCTTGTATAACTTCAACCTCTGTAATATCAGCCTGAAGGTGTTCTTGATCAGAAACAGAAAGTTGAGGAAGATGCAGAGATTCTAAAAAGTTTTTGGCCGACTCACAGCCAGGCTTACTACCTAACATGTTGAAAATATGTTGTTCAACAAGATGTACTAAGGATTCAGGGGAAGTATGCAAAGTGCCATTAGGGGACTTCAAACACTGTATGAATTTAGAGTTAACGCGACTCTTACATGCCTTAAAGGGATCTAATCCTCTTTTGTCTATCTTAGTCCCAAATTTGGCTTCTTGTCCTAAAGTACTAGCTCTATCATACTGCAATTTCTTCATTTGAGTGCAAATAACGGAAATCTGAGCGCTAAAATCATGTCTAGTAGTATCAGCAAGTGACAATAGATGCTGAAGCTGTTGTCTGAGAGCTAAATACTTCAAGTATTTCCTGTTATTGGAAACAGCTGCTATATTTTGAAAAGCTATCTTCAAGCGGGTTTAGAATCTTCCACCAATCAGTAATTGTGTCATAAAAATCAATGACAGATAATCTAGCCATCCATTCTTTATGCCACAATTTTAAAAAGGAGGGGTCTTCCAAGAGGGAGTCATTAAAACGCCAACGGTTCTTTTTACATCGGGGTGCAGATTCCCACGAAAAAGATGCACATAAGGCAGCGTGATCTGAGAATTCAATCCCGACAGTGCGACAAGAAAGGACTCGCAAGATTTTAGATAAGAAAATAAAATCTATACGAGTCCGCAGGGGCCCTTTAAAAAAAGTAAAGCCTCCTTTAGCATGACAATGCCTATACGCATCAATAAGCTGGGCTGTCTGCACAATAGCTTTTAGGGCTACTGAGTCACAAAACATTTTAGAAGTCTTTAGACCTCTATCCTCTGGCTGCAGGCCACAATTAAAATCGCCTACCAAAAGCATCAATCTGGAAGTATGTAAAAAGGGTCTAATTAGGTTAAATAAGGAGACTCGTTGAGCTTTGGTCTGAGGAGCATAAACTGCCACAAGGCGGAAGCGCTCTTTAGAATATGTAAAATCAAGCAGCAAAGCTCTTCCCGGTACAACGTCAACTAGTCTAGAGATATGAAAATCAGGGTTAGAAAATAAGATGCCTATACCATCACAGGTGTCAGGGCCAGAGGACCAAAAGGACGGACCATTAATCCAAGCCCTGGAGGCCTGCTGTAGCTCGCTATGAGACTTGAGTCTAGTATCAACCAAACAAATGATGTCACAATGTAAATCATTGAGAGTCAGAAAAATACCACTCAACTTCTTATGACCCTTAATACTATTAACATTAAGAGAACAGATTGACAAATGTGCCATTGTTTTAAGTGCCAACAGGAGACTTACTCCTCTTACTTTGTCTGGTCCTTTTAGCTATGGGATCTAATTCAGTGCTACTGTCCTGTTCGGGACAAGACCGTATTGAGGAGGTGTCAGTATCATTCCCACCAGAGTCCTTATCTGCTAATTCAGTAGCTAAAATGGCAAATTTATTTGCGGTTTGCCAAGAACGAGTAACAACATCTTTACCATGACTGTCCACAGCCAGACCCTTCCTAGTCTGTTTGTGGGTAACTAAGGTGAAACCAGAAGGATCTAAATCGGAAGCCAATTGCAAGGGAGGGGGAGGAGGGGGCATCTCAACATCTAGCTTATCACTTACAGCAGTTTTAGTAGTTGAATCTAAGTCAAGGAAGGAGCTTCAACAGAGGTATAGCTGTAACAGGGGATAAATCTGGAGTTTCCATAGCTTGTGATACTATAGGAATAGAAAGGTTTTGCCACATTACGATCCGTAGTGGCTTGCATTTGCTGTGCAATAGTAATTAAGCCTTCATGGGAGGGACAATCAATTCTATTGTGCGAAGCCCAAGGACAACGGCCGTAAGCATGGCCTGTACCATCACATAAATTACATTTAAAAGGGTTGGAACAGGTACTGGAAGAGTGACCAAATTCAAAGCAATGACTACATTTCATGATGTCACAAGCTGAACTTAGGTGTGTTCGTGAGCCACATTTAAAACAGGATTTAGGCTGACCAGCATAGTAAATAAGGCCCTTATCCTTACCTAAATAAAAAAAACTAGGTAGATGTTTTGGTCCTGTATTAGTGGAAAATAATTTGACTCTCACCCTCCAGCTACCATCCCAAATTTGCTCACTATCTAACATAGGAGTAGGTCTATTAAGTACCTCACATCTTTTATTCAACCAAAATAAAATATCCTCCACATTAACCCTTAGTTCTTAAAAATAATTGTAATATTCCTAACCGCTGGTCTGGTCAATGGGATAACTTGAAAAAGGAGACCAAAGGGAGAGGTCTGAAGCGTTGCATACTGAGCCCAGAATTTATCCAGACTTGAAACCTGTTTAAAGCTAACATCAAAATTATAATTACCAATATTAATTAATGAATATTTCAGAAGCAGAAAACTTCATGGAACCCTTTAATGTATCCTTGCAATAAAATACGATCTGGTGGTTCCTCCAACCCACCTTTATAGAGGAGGCGAACTGCATTACGCCTTAGGGCAGGCTCACCTTAGAGGAGAATAAATCATTAACTTGAAACTACCAGTTTTATCTGCTGGAGGCCTGCCACGAGTTTGTGATACAGGCTTGGATATAGGCCCTAATTCCACATTAACTGCAGAGGGTAAAACAGAGGATATAACCTTATGGGTGCTAGCAGTACCTAGACCCCTTTGAGGAAGCAAAGGTGTAACTGCAGATTTACAAACATTACCATCAGAAACTACAGTAACAGAATCAGAATTCAAATGTTCACAGTCAATACCCCGGGGTTCGTTGGAGCTCAAAGAAGTGTCTTGTGCTGCCACAGCAGTTGCCTTCTGTAACATCAACAAATATGCAGGGTCCTGGGAATCTGGTGTCCAAACCCCCCCTTCCCCTTTCTCCCAACCAACGTTCTCCAGGGCACTATCCAGAGACCAAGATGACACTAGAGACGGTTTGGAGGATTAGACAGGTTCAGGTGTTTGTTTTTTAAACAGTAAACCTCCTCTCTTACTCCAACCAGGAGTTTTATCAGCAGAAAAAATGAATACCTCATGTTCCTTAATCTGATGCGCAGAAGTCCCGACTTGTGCAGGTGCAGAAGTTTCATTGCTGAGACTGAAACAGTCTCTCCGTTATCCGATGGTCAGGGTGAGGAAACAGATTCAAAGAGCTGTAGAGGCACACGGCGTCTGAGTCAGAGAACTGCCAGCGCCGTGTCAGAAGCTTGACCCAGCTACTTGAGTGAGCAGAGAAAGGAGCGCCCGCAGCGTCGGCGGCCAGCAGGGCTTACCAGCTGCAGTGGCTCCAGGGATATCGACTGTCTGCAGGCCTACCACATACGTCGATTTTGACATCTAACTGCTGTACTCTCCGTAACAACACTGCTCGCTGTTCCTCCAGGGCAGAAACGAAGGAGGAAGCAACAAATAGGTCGGTAAACTCCTTGCTACCTTCTAGAACTGCACTATCCACAACGATATCTTCCAAAATAGTGCTACCACAAACGTCAGCAACAGCCAAAGCCTCATCTGTGGCCTCAGTAGCTCCAGGCACAGGGGAGGAGGTCCACTCCCCTGTACTCGCAACATCCATCTCCTCCAGGGTTTTGTGTAGACTGGCCATCAGGCAGCCAGTAGCAGAGGCTCCACCTACACAGAGTAGGAGAATTTCCCCGGTGTCCTGGCCAAATTTCCCTCATTCACTGAAAAATACCACCAGCAGCTTAATCTGGTTCAAGGTCAGTTGGCATTCATCTGTATCCCCCTCCCCCGGGTCGTGACTGAAAATAGGCAGGATTTGTCTAGTGCACTTACCCGGTCAACAAAAGCTAAATAAAAAAATAAATAAAAAGAAATGGCCTAACAGCCTAACATCTAAAGCCTGATTATTTAAAGCCCAGGACATGTTGCTGTTTAAAATTATTGGGTAATTATTTACCGCAATACCTACAAATCAGACATAAGAAGGTTGACTGTTTAGGGGCATACTTCCTAGCCAGTGTAGGGTGCTATAGAAAACAGTGAAAGGGGTTTCAAGCAGGTGGAGCTCAGTACTGATAGCACCAGAGTGTTGCTAGGTTTCTTATGAGTCAAGTACTGTATGTAATGCCGGACTGGATCAGTTAGATAAAATGGAGCACAGGTACAGTGGGAGCACAGCCAACTCTAGGAACCATGAGGAACTCATCTCTTGGGCTACACTCTGGAGGAGAGGCCTATGCCCCATATGTAGGGTGCTTTCAGAGATACTGCCACAGCTTGTAGAAACAAAAGAGGAGATATCCATGTTGCATCAGATTCACCAGCTGAGCTGGTACCCTCAGACACATCTGGCACCCCCACTCCACCCAGAGTCCCACTGGCCAGGGGGTCTGAAGTGTAGCAGGGAACAGATTTGGTGCCAGTTATAGCCACAAGGAATTTGTCCAGGCTCATTGTGTCCTGGCAACAATTTGATTTGTACCTCTTGAGAAAGAGCTGGTACTGGACTCCCTTGGTGGGGGCCCAGAGCCAGGTAAGAAGGGTGAACATAGATACATAGACAGTGTCAGCAGATAAGGGCCTATGGCCCACCCAGTCTGCCCATTTAAGTTTGTAAGTTCAGTTTATGTTTTCCAGGAAGTCTGTTGCCCCTTACCCCTGACCTCCAGAATTCCTTTATGTCTATCCCATGCATTCTTAAACCCGTGATTGTTTCAGCCCCCACCACTTCCTCTGGCAGGGTGTTCCACTTGTCCACCACCCGTTCTGTGAAGAAATTCTTCCTCCGTTTCTCTGAATCGTCCTCCTCCAACTTCATCCCATGCCCTCTAGTCCTGGAACATCTTTTCACCTAAAATAGTGCATTCCTGCACCCTGTTCCTCCTGTAAGATACTTGTATGTCTCTATCATATCCCTCTCTCCTCCTCTCCTCCAGGGAGTACATGTTCAGTGCCTTCAACCTGTCCTCATGGGACTTGTGATGCAATCCATGCACCATCTTTGTTGGCCTCCTCTGAACCTTCTCTACCCTGTCTATGTTCTTACGTAGGTAAGGTCTCCAGAACTGCACAGTGTACTCCAGGTGCGGCCTCACTAGTGTCTTGTATAGTGGAATTATGACCTCCCTTTTCATGCTGGTGATGCCCCTGCCTATGCATCCCAGCATCCTATTTGCTTTACCTGCTGCCTTGTCACACTGTTTCTCTGCCTTGAGGTCATCAGAGATGATAACTCCAAGATCCGTTCCTGCTTGGTGCATGCTATATCCTCACCCCCAACTGATATATTGTGCCAGGGTTTTGTGCCCCATATGCATTATCTTGCACTTCCTTGCATTGAATTTCAACTGCCAAACCCCTGACCATTCTTCAAGTTTCTGCAGGTCCTTCTCATTCTGTCTACACCCTCTGGTGTGTCTACTCTGTTACAGAGCTTTGTGTCATCAGCGAACAGTGAAATTCTGCCTTCTAGGTCCTGTGCAATGTCACTGATGAAGATACTGAATAGTACCGGTCCCAGCACTGATCCCTGTGGTACCCCACTGGTCACTCTTCCCTCTGTGGAGTGACAGCCATTTACCACCACCCTCTGTGTCCTGCTGCCCAGCCAGTTACCTACACACCGCACTACTGTCCTGCCCACACCCATATTCCCCAGTTTGTGCAATAGTCTTCTATGTGGCACAGTGTCAAAGGCCTTGCTGAAGTCCAGATAGGCCATGTCCACTGCCCTCCCCTGATCCACCTCCCTAGTCACCCAGTCAAAAAATTCAATGAGGTTGGTCTGACATGACCTTCCCCTGGTGAAACCATGCTGCCTTGGGTCCTGTAGTCCATTGACAACCAGATGTTCCACCAATCTCTCCTTCAGTAGTGCTTCCATGATCTTCCCCGCTACTATGGTGGCACCCAGTGGTATGAGCAGGAGCAAGGCAGCAATGAGTGTCTTAGTGGTGGGGGACTTGATGATTAAAAAGTAAAGAAGGTGGTTGGAAGTGAGGGCAGGTGAGGGAGTGGTCAGATGCCTTCCGGTAAAGCTGTCATTCAGACATAGACAGGATCAGGAATATAGTTGAGAAAGTGGGAGGAAGCTTGGAGTACTGGTACATTTGAGTATCAACAGTCTGGAGAACCAGCTGATTGATATGGTGAAGCACAATGTTTGAAGGCTGGGGGGACAGATTGAAGGCACACTCGGCTACCCTGGCCTTTTCTGGGGTCCTGCCTGTGTGGTGGAGGTAGAGAAGAAGAGATGAGTGAGGAAGGAGGAGATTGAGGAGTTTAATGGGTGGCTGAAATGATAGTATCAGAAGGAAGGGTACTATTTTATGAGAGACTGTGGGTTAGAGATAGGAGGCTCTTCAAGTGTGACAGTCATCCCCTGACAAGAGAAGGGGCTAGTGTGCTAGGTCAGAAGCTTGATGTCTATTTATTTATTTATTTGTACAATTGGATTTGCAACCTTTGAACCAGAGGCTTGTTACAAAGGTACCTCGTCACAGAGAGGACAACTATCTCCACTGGTAAACTGTTCCATGTGTCCACCACTCTCTCCGTGAAGAAGTATTTCCTCACATTTCCTCTGAGCCTCCCCTCTTCTAAATTCATAGCATGACCCCTTGCCATTGAGCATCTTTGTCTGTGGAAAATGCTTCCCTCCTGTACCTTGTTTTTGCTTGTGAGGTATTTGAATGTCTCTGATATATCCCCCCTTACCCTCATTTCCTCCAGGGAGTACATGTTAAGTTCCTTGAGCATTACCCCACAGGACTTTTGATGCAGGCCATGCACCATTTTGGTTGCCCTCCTTTGACTGCCTCCACCCTCTTTATGTCTTTACAGAGGTGGGGCCTTCAGAACTGTACACAGTACGTGACATGCGGCCTAGCCAGTGATCTGTATATTGGTATTATTGCCTCCCTCTTTCTGCTGGTGATTCCCCTTCCTATGCAACCCAGCATTTTTCCAGCCCTCCCCACTGCTTTGTCACGCTGCTTCACTACTCATCAGAAATGATCACCTCCTGTTCCCTTACCAGCTTTGTAACTGTTAATATCTCTCCTCCTAGTTGGTATGTTGCCCCCAGTTTCTTATGCCCCAAGTGCATTACTTTGCACTTCTTTGCATTAAAACCCAGCTGCAAAGCCCTTGACCACTCTTTCAACTGTAACCTCCCTGTGAGGGCTTACCTGTTGAGCCCTTATGGACTGCCCATTCTCTGTGTCCCCCCCATAGTGCCCCCACCCCTGGGCAAGGTACTGTGTTGTTCCTGGGTCTCCGTTGAGCCCCTGAACTGTGTTTTATTGAAAACAGGGCCAGAGGAGCTGAAACAGCGAGTTAGCAAAGCTGTTTTGCACTCCTGTGCACTTTGGCTCCCCGCACATGCACAAAAGTGCACTGGAGTTTTGGTCATCCTGGAGGCCATTCAAATGCCTCTCTGGTGCACCCAGTCTTCTTTTGCAGGCTAATTGGGGGCTGGTGACACAGAGGAGGCATATAAGGAGCAGCTCAGATGATTTAAAACAGCATCTGAGAGTGCTGTAGAAACGGGGGGAATTTACAGATTCATTCAGGCTCATTAATATTAATGAGCCTAATTGCTGCTCCAGGGGAATAGACTTATTTGAGCTAGCAACAGGTGAATGGCACAGCCAAAACATATGAATGTGGGATCGTTTGACAAAGGACAATGCCAGCTAACAGATGAGGTGGCAAATATGTACATAAACTGATTAATTGGGCTGTGATTAGGGTATGAATTTGGGACAATATAAGGGCCTGCTGTGTGGATTGAATGGGTGCAGTGATGTTAGGATCCTTTGACCCCTTACAGACAGCCAATCAGTTATCTAAGTGACCAAAACATTTGAAAGGGTTGATGGAAGAAGGTGTGTACTATTTTCAGGTGCCAAGAGACATCACAAATGAATAATCAAAGAGGGTTTTTGGTTGTGATAGATGACTGGAACCAGCGAATCAGATGGCAGGATTCTGGGGAGAAATCCCAGGGACATCGAGCAGTTGGATCAGTCTGTTCTGGGCTCTGATCAAGTCAGGAAGGCTCAGTGCTGTGTGAGAATTCATCAAAGGCCTTTCACAGGGCTTAAAAAAGAGTGTGTCAGAGGAATAATAGAGAAGAGTTCTTGCTATTCGGAGGTGCTGTGCATTTGTGCCAATTGCTCCAGGTGGGGTTTGCTGTTTTAAGTGAGACTTCTGCTGTAGCCAACCTGCAACAGTTGAGGACTACGAGAACACCCTTGAGCTGGAAAGAGGCTTTCTAGAAACTGTATGTAAGCCAGAGAAAAGGTGGATGCTAATTTGAATCAGAGAGACTGTGAGAGAAAAAAGGTGGGCAGGTATCCTATACTTCAGGCATCTGTTGCTGTGATTGAAATCCAGCTGAGGACAGGAAGTGTTGATCTGTGTGACAGGGCTGAACAAGGCTCTGTCCCATTTGTTATGCAGATACAATTAAATGCAATGATCTGTTCTATCCTCTCCTTTTCTCTCTTTTGTGTCTTGTTGTGCAACCAAATGTTCTTATGAGACCTAGGAACTGATCACTACGATGGTTTCGCAATTCTTCGCCTCTCACTATCTCTCTGTCTTCACTTGCTGTTTCTGTCTTTTCTCCCCCTTGCGTATCTGCCTTTATGAAGATATATGTGAATATGTATGTGATACTGGGATCCCTTTATTTAAAACTGTATATAGATATGCTGTTGAAATGATTGCAAAAAGCTATTTGGAACTCGAAGGGTTAATCTGAGTTTCAGTTTTTGAGTTCTTTGCAAAGCTGTGAATGAGAGGTCAGTTCTGGGTCGCTATGTTTGCTGCACCTGCAAGGAAACTGACAAGAACATTGAAAACTGCCAAGAACATTCTGTGAGAAGCAGAACATCTCCTAATGAGGTTCCCAGGCAAAGACTTGTTATAAAAAGAGCAGAAATCCTTTTGCAACAGAGACAAGGAGAGTGAGAGACGGAAATTTTGAATTAAGAGATACCCACAGAAGATGGACTTAGTTTTCTCTGTTTGTGCTGCCTTTGTAAATAGTTATACTCAGTAATTTTTATTTTTTATTTTGCTGTTATTGAGTAAAATAAAATGCTGTCTGTGAATTTTGAAACTCCTTCCTGGTTATCCTATGCTTCCTGATCGGTGCCTTGACAACTGCTCCAGGGAGATCCTGCCACTCTTGAGGACTGACCTTTATTAAATCTGTTGCAACAATTCTTCTGTTTCTTAGCCTAATCTATTCTTTACAATTTCAGGTCCATAAGGTTGGCCACCTATGGGCACCCCGTCCCCCTTTCTTGACTATGCTATAGTGTCCTCTTTAATTTTCCTTTTCCCTCTCATGTCCTCGTACAGGGAGTTTATTATTCTGATGTCTGAGCTGATGTAAATCAACAGGCTGTGTTCTTCGCTCTTGGATTTAGTATACAATGGCACTATGTTATAAAATACCTTGATGTATATAACTTATGTGTATAAATAATAATAATAATAATAATTTTATTTATAGGGCGCCTTTCAATTGCCAAGGAGCCGTACATAAATAACAAATCAAAACAATAAAAATCATTAAAAAATACAACTGGATCAAAACAGTCATTTCAATCAATATTCTAAAAATGCAGTTTCCCATAAAAAAGTCTTCAAACCTCTCTTGAAGCCCTCCACAGAAGTGCACTCCTGCAACTGACGGGGTAGAGAGTTCCAAAGGGTGGGGGCCACATATGTAAAAGCCCAAGCGCCCGAAGATTTCAAATTCACCCTTGGAACCTCCAGCAACCCCTCATCGGCCGAGCAGAGTGATTGATTAGGGCAATAAGGAACCAGAAGTTCTTTCAAATAGACTGGACCCAGATCGTGTAGAGCTTTGAAAGTCAGTAATCTGACTTTAAAGGTGCTCTGCCACCGAATTGGCAGCCAGTGCAGTTCGCGCAGCACCGGAGTACTGTGACAGGATCTACTAGAACCCATCAAAAGTCAGGCTGCAGTGTTCTGCACTAGCTGCAGGTGATGGATTTCAACCCCAGAAAGCCCTAGATAAAGGGAGTTGCAATAATCCAAGCGAGAGGACATGAAGGCATGGACTAACGTTGGCAGGTCGGCAGACGGAACAAGATGCTGAATCCTGGCAATATTCCTAAGATGGTAAAAGGAAGTCTTGACGACTGCCGACACCTGCAAATGCAATGTCAACCCATCATCAAGAACTACCTCCAGGTTCCGCACCTGTTCAGAGGTCGGGAGAGAAACGCCTCCAAGAAAAATTCCAGAAGGCGCACCAGCACCCGACCCCCCTATCTGTCGACTCGGGTCCACAACCAGTACCTCAGTCTTATCAGAGTTCAACCTCAGCCAGCTAGAATTCATCCACTCCTGGATTTCTTTTAGACAGCTATTAAAGACTGAGAGAGCTCCCTCCTGGTTGGGGCCAAAAGAAAGGTAGAGCTGGGTATCATCTGCATAACAGTGAAACCTCAGCCCATACCTCCTTACAATGTCTCCAAGGGGCAGCATATATACCTCAAATAACATGGGTGACAGTACTGAACTCTGAGGCACCCCACACGACAATGCCATTGAATTCAAGTAAAAAACACCGGACACAACCCTTTGTGATCTCCCAGTGAGGAGAGAAGTGAACCATCTTAAGACGGGTCCAGATATTCCACAAAACAGCCTCAGGCATTCTATCAACACCATGTGATCTATGGTGTCAAAAGCTGAAGAAAAGTCGAGGAGAACCAAAATGGAACGACTCTTCCGATCTCTAGCCATCAAGAGATCATTGAGCACCCGAACCAGTGCTGTCTTGGAACTATGTCTTTTATGAAAACCGGACTGGAGGGGTTCATAGACATCATGGATGGTCAAATGGTCTTCCAGTTATGCAGCCACTACTTTCTCAATCACCTTCCCAACAAAGGGAAGGTTAGAGATAGGTCTGTAGTTTTCAAGACAGTCAGGGTCCGCCGTAGCTTTCTTCAAGAGGGGTGCCACCACTACCACCTCTTTCAGGGAGCTGGGAAACTCACCAGATTCCAGGGAGCACCTGACTATCTGCATAAGGACTGGACCAATGATGTCAATGCAACCCAAAATTAGGGAGGTTGGTCCAGGGTCCAAACTACAGCACGTAGGGTGCATGTGCTGGACGATCCTCATGACATCAATGAACTCCAGCTGACCGAAGGAACTCCAGGATAACCGAGGCACTGTGATCTCACCCTGGTTCACGGCAACCCCCGCAGAGTGTGTTGGCAGCAGCTCAGCCCTAATGTCGGCCACCTTATTTACGAAGAACCGAGCAAGCTAATCGCACTCCAATTGCGAAAAGACTTTCTGAACTTGCAGACAGGCTGGGTTGCACAGTCTATCCACAGTTCGAAACAGCTGAGCTGGTCAATGCCGGGCAACCGCAATCTCCCTGGACAGGAACTCTGCCTTCTTACAGGTGATTGCAGATTGATAGACTAAATAATGATCCATCAATCTAAGGTGGTTGGCATCGAGGGCGGTCTTTCGTCAGCAATGCTCTAACCTTTGCCCCTGTCTCCGCATCTCCCTCAATGTCCCATCAAACCAAGGGGACTTGGGGCAAAGGGAGAGGGGGCAAACATGAACTGGAGCAATGAAATCCAGAGCCCCTGCAATGGCTGTGTTATAGGCCGACACAAGGGTCTCTGGATCACTGCTTGCCAACGCGGTGGACGAGAGGTGAAGCACTGCCACGAGGCCTTGGGGATCTATATCCTGCAAAGGGCAGCACCTAACCAACTCGGTAGGGGCAGGCCATCTAGAAGGGGAGCAAAAACTAAACCCCACAGTGTAATGATCTGACCACCCAACGGGTTCCACCCCTACATCGGATGCCCCAACCCCTAGAAGGAAGATTAGGTCCAAAGAGTGTCCACATTTATGTGTAGCAGAGGAAACCACCTGTGTAAGGCCCAGCGTTGTCATTAACTGAAGGAAGTGTTGACCAAATTGCAAGAGTTCATCGTCGACCCAGGCATTGAAGTCGCCCAGAACCATCAATCTGGGCAACTCGAATGCCATATTGACAATGAAGTCCGCCACTTCCTGAAGGAATCACTTCTCATCACTGGGTGGACAGTAAATGAGGGCGATTCAAATGCCTACACCTGCTACTACTATACACTCAAAGGACTCAACCCCCCCCCCACTAGAACCTCCGTGAGGCCGAGTTTGGTCTTGAAACAGACCGCAACCCCTCCCCCCCTACGATCCAGTCTTGGGCGGTGTAACACCGAGTACCCGGCTGGAGTCATAGCCTCCAAAATGGGGCCAGAATTATCATCCAACCAGGTCTCGGTAATGCAAGCCCAGTCCACTGTACCAACAAGATCAGCAATAATTGCGTCTTGTTTTTAATGGACCTGGCATTGCACAACATCGCCCGAGCTGGACGAACCTCGCGGGCCGCACAGGCCATCTTCCCACCGTAATTGGTGGTGCCCTTGGGTATGGGCACCAGACATGGAGAACCACGATCAGGATTCCATTTCGCCCCAGGGCGCCTTCTGGTATTAACCACCCCAATACGATGACCCCCCTCGATCATCCTTCCCTGTTCGCAACCCCAAACCCTTCTCCCCCTCCTACGCACAATACCCAGCACTCTACAATCCTGGTAGATCTGAAACTGAAGAGGGGGAGAATAAAAAGGGCAAAGGGCACGAAGAGAGGAGGAGGATGAGTAGTGCACCACTGTGGGGGCCGAAGACCAACACATGCTATAAACTAAGCTACAAAATACAATAAACAAAACCTAAAACAAAACTAATAAACTAATAATACCCCTCTAAAAACACAAAATGGTTTAAAAACCCCGCCCAACTCCCAGGTTAACTAAGATCAATTCAGAGCCAGAAATTAGAGCCCTGACAACCCCCACCAGTACAAAATGACCCACAAGACAAATAAACAACAAACAAAGCTTAAAGACTTTCACCCCCTAGCCCAACACATCATATAACAAAAAATAATGAACAATCTATCCCCTATAAACCTGTAAATGTTGAAAATACTATGGCACTAGGTGTTTTTGATAAAAGTAAAAAGTACTAGGCGACTGTATTATTGAAATTAAGTTACCAGGGTAGAGATAGCAGAAACCCCCCTGTTGTGTTATTCAAACTGCATGTAAATTGCAGATTGTTTCAGAGGCCCTATGTCACCATGCATTCCTGCTCTAAACTGAGACAGTCTGAAATTTCATGGTGATTTGCATGTACATCTCATGATGCTTTACATTTTGGGAGTATGTGTGATGTTGTGTTTCTTTAAAACTTGGCTTTATTGCCAATGCCCTTTGGAGTAACCCTTGCTTCAGTGCTTCTGCAATGAGGTTCTTTGTCATTAGCTTTTTTTTTTTATTTGAGCCCCCACTACCCAAGCAAATGGGCCCCACATAGGGGAAGCTCAATTTCAACTGAAGAGTTAGATCAGTAGATGAGTAGGTGCTGACTAAGTGCAGAGGAAGGACATTCATAGTCTGTTGGAGCAAACTGATGTATTGAAGAAGTGATATGCCATTTCTGAAGGTTGACTACTGTATTTTGAACAAACATAACACAGAGATTGTGTGTTGAACCTGAAGTTCGGTGTCTGGTCAATCTGTTATCCCACAACCCTCAACATATCCACATCCTTAGCCTGCAACAACATGGGTTCCACAAGTGGCACAGTACCAACATGGCCCTCATTGAATTCACAGGCTATGTCTGCGAGGCACTATACCAGGGACAACTAGCTGAAGCAGTCTATATCAGCCTATCCAAGGCATTTTACCCTGTGGATCACAAGCTGCTGCTCCACAGGTTAACCTGCATTAGGCTGTCCTCGGACATGGTTGGGTGGTTCTCTAGCTACCTATCTGAGTGCTCACAGAAGGTAAAGATTAATGGTACCATCTCAGAGGCCAGGAAAGTCACGGTCGGGGTCCCACAAGGGTCCATACTGGGCCCCCTCCTGTTTAGCCTCTTCGTAAATGACCTCCCAGCTGAGTTCCCCTCTGCCAAAGTCCTGCTCTATGCAGATGACATAGTGCTATTCCTTAGAGGCTCCAGACAAGACACGCTGACCAGGAACCTGAAGTGTAACTTTGACCTTCTACAGAAATGGTTTAACACCAGTCTCCTAGTACTCAATAGTCAAAAGACTAAGACAGTGCTCTTTACCAGTTGTCAGAAGAGGAAATCCACCGCACTGTTTAAAATAGCACTCAATGCGGACTCCACCCTGGAAAAGGTTCACTTTTTCTGGTACCTGGGGCTCACAATCGATGAGTCACTCTCTTTCGATGAACACTTAATATTAAGGCTGCAAACAGGAAGTTAGGGACACTCTACAGACTCCGCTTCTGCCTCACCCCTGAAGCCAGGCTCCAGGCGGTCAATGGCACAATCCTGCCAATCGTGGACTATGAATGCATGGTCTATGGTGCTGCCACGGACACTAGCCTACACAAAGTCCACCTTACCTTCAATAAAGCATGCAGATTTGTCCTGGATGCAGATCACATCATGCAAACCTGCAAGCTCTACATGTGGACAAAGTGGCTCCCCTTTGGGGATAGAATAAAGCTCCAGACCTGTTTACTAGGAAAGAAGGCCCTACTGGGACAGGCACCTATCTCCCTGCAGGAGTTACTCAGAACTACCCCAGGTGAGTATGCCACAAGAAGCGTCTCCAGGCATGCCTTAGCTGTTCCCTTCAGGAGATCAGCCCTGGGGAGGCATGCCTTAGCAGTAAGGGCTCTCACCTGACTAAACAAACTTCCAAACACAATCATCAGCCTTCAATGCCTAGGGCACTTCAAATCCGAACTCTGTATGTCCATCCCTCATCCAGTCCGCTGCCTGTGTCAAACGTAATCCCAGCATCTGCCCACCACTCAACTGCCCACTTGCTCTGGCTGGATTGCACCTACTCCCCTCCCTCTCTTCCCACCCCCCACCAACTCCCCTCCAGCTTGTCCTTTGTCCATTACTCCCTCACTATCTCCCTGCCACCTGCCCTCTGTCTAGTTCATCCACACTACCTCCTGCCCACTTCCTCTGCCCCTCCTACTCCTCCCCTCCACCTGCCCTCTGTCCAGTTCATCCACACTACCTCCTGCCCACTTCCTCTGCCCCTCCTACTCCTCCCCTCCACCTGCCCTCTGTCCAGTTCATCCACACTACCTCCTGCCCACTTCCTCTGCCCCTCCTACTCCTCCCCCCCACCTACCTGCACTTGCCAAAGCCCAACTTGTCTCTCTCTGCACTTACCTTCTCTCAGATGGTTGCACATTGCGTACCTCCACTGGGAAACTGACAATGCTACCAGCTGCTTCATTCATGTCTTGCCTTGTGTAAACCATAAATGTATTTTCTACCCCTTCCTATGTTTATTTTTATTTATTTAGTTTTTGTTGACCTGGTAAGTGCACTAGACAAATCCTGTCTATTTTCAGGCACGACCCGGGGGAAGGGGATACAGATGAATGCCAACTGACCTTGAACCAGATTGAGCTGTTGGTGGTATTTTTAGTGAATGAGGGAAATTTGGCCAGGACACCGGGGAAATTCCTCTACTCTTTTTCGATAAGTGCCATGGGATCTTTAACATCCACCTGAACTACCACCAATCCAGGCAGATGGGACCTCGGTTTAACGTCTCATCCGAAGGACGGCACCTCAGAAGTGCAGCACCCCTCTCATGCTGCACTACAGTGTCAGTACTGGGATATTAACCCAAGTGCCAGATGTGGGAACTGAACCCACAGCCCTCTGATCTCTGATCTCTGATCTCCCGGCCTCAGAGGGCAAGTGTGCTACCTACTGAGCCACTGACACTGACAATGTAAACTCTATGTTAGTAGTACAACCTCAGTGTCAATTTGTCTGCTATAATTATGCTGTTGTAACAAAATGTATCTCCTTAAGTGTTGATGAGGATCCTTTGTAAACGAGCTCTTAGCTCAAAGGTTTGTAATTCCGAGTTCCCAAGAAATAAATAAATAAAACCCCTCCACAATGACAGTCTCGAGCTGGAGTTTGGTATCTTTGCCCAAAGGCGCTGGAGAGCAGGAAAAGTTGGAGAAACTGTTCTGGCTGCACACCTGAATTTTCTGTTGAGAGGAAAGAGAAACCAGAAGATTTCCAGCTTAATTCAGAGCCAGGTGGAAAACTTGCAAACCCCTACTAAGTGGGGTCTGCTGGCTACAGGGGGCCATCAGCACATGCTGGGGGAGCTAGGGCACCCGTGACTTGTGAGGGAGCTGCGCTGTGGAGCCACTCCTAGGTCTGGGTCCTCTGTGACTTGGTGGGCCTTGCATGGGAGCTCTGTAATGGGTCTGAATAGGCTGAAGGTGACAAACTGCAAGATCTTCAATCAAGGGGGACAAGCGGCCAGACCTACAAGCAAGCTCAAGGTTCTGGAGTGGTCTTCAGAATACTCACTGCTACCCATTTGTTCTGTCCTTTCTGAACTGAAATCCCAAGAGATTGAAATGATGAAAGCCCTCTGCCGCAGGAACATCTCAGATCTTCAGGACCGTGAGTACCCAGGGCTTGCCCTGGCAGTCAAGGAGAGTAAAGGTTTTAACTGTTGACTTTCAGTTTGCATTGTTCATAGGGTCCAACCTGCGGCACCAAGCAGGCCTGCATAAACCTGGGTACCCAGCTAGGACAGAGGAAGAGTGACTGGTACCAGTGGGGGTGGGCTCTGGAGTGGTCTGGCCTATGGGCGCTGTTGTTAATTGTTCCTAACCATTTCTAACCATTTGTTTACTTCCACAGCTATTCCTTCTCCAGGTACCCCGACCCAAGCCCTTCCCCACAATAAAGCTGTGTTTTGTTGTTTGAAATTGCTGTGTGAAGGGTGTTTTGTTGGTACTTACTGTAAAGTGCATGTGGTATATGGCATGGGAAACTATTTGGCATCCAGTGTGTGGGGTGGTTGGAAAGGAAGGTCGGTAGGTACAGCATCCTTGGGGTTGTAGCAGTCATACACCTGGCCCACTTCAATTTAGTCTGGGTGGAGGCACCATGCTATTTTATTTATTTCTCTGGGATAGAACCTCTGAATACCACCATAGCAGGACCCAGGCCCCTTAACCTGAGTAACGGCAGGAGTAGTAGCCTACTGGCACACAGTGTTTGGGCTACACAACTTTCCTAGGTCACTTCTCATTTTTTCCACTCTGCCCAGTGTGTTCACTCTGTTACAGAGTTTTATGTCATCTGTGAACAGATATGCTTTCCCTTCTAGACCTTCTGCAATGTCACTGATGAAGACATTGAAGAGAACCGGCCCTAGTACTGATCCCTCTGGTACACCACTGTTCACTTTGCCTACTCCAGAGTGACTGCCATTTACCATTACCCTCTGACTCCTATTGCCAAGCCAATTTTCCACCCATTTTACTATCTGAGGCCCTACTCCTAGGCTTCCTAGCTTGTTTAACAGCCTTCTGTGTGAAATAGTCAAAGGTCTTCCTGAGATCCAGGTAGGCTATGTCTACCACTCCCCCTTGATCCACTACCCTGGTCACCCAATCAAAGATCTTGATCTGGTTTGCCTGGCAGGACCTCTCCCCGTCAACCCATGCTGCCTCTGATCTTGCAGATTACTGGTAACAAGTAGTCCCCAATTCTTTCCTTTAATAGTGTTTCCATTACTTTGTCTACCACCAACTTCAGGCTGACTGGCCTGTAATTTCCTGCCTCCTCACTATTTCCACGTTTGTGTAGCTGGACTACATTTGCCCTCCCCCAGTACTTCCCCTGTTTTTAAAGACACGTTGAAAGTGCTATCAGAGGTGCCACTAGCTCATCTCTCAGTTCCATCAGTAACCTGGAGTGCACCCCATCTGACCCCATTGCTTTGTCTACTTTTATCTTTGAAAGTTCCCTAAGTACACTTTCTTCTGTAAATGGTTTTGTGTCCACTTCCCATCCTGTTATATTTTTGCCTTTCACCCTTGCCCCGTTTCCTTCCCCCTCCTCCATAAATACTGAACAGAAACAGTTGTTTAATAAATCCACTTTTTGGTAGTCCCCTTCCACACTGCACCTTTCTTCCCCTTTTGTCTTACTATCCCCCCTTTGTAATTCTTTTTTCACTTACGCATCTAAAAAAGGTTTTATCTCCTTTTGTCATTGACTTGGCAGTCCTTTCCGCTGTCTGTGTCTCTGTGCTTCTGCCTTCCCTGCCTCCCTTTGTTTCTCTTGGTAAGCTTCCCTATCCTGCTCCTTCTGTTTTTTTTTGGGGGGGGGGGCACGTTCTAAATGCACCTTTTTTTCGCTCTCACCTTTTCTGCTACTTCCTTGAAGAATCATAGTGATCTCCTTTTTCTCTTGCCCTTGCTCACCAGCCTTACACAGAGGTTTGTAGCTTGCCTATTTCCCTCTTTTATTTTTGCCCACCTTTCTTCGACTCCCCCCAGTTTTCCTATCCAAGCCAGGCCTTCCTTCAGGCATTTCTCATTTTCTTAAAATCTGCTCTCCTGAAGTCCTTGACCCTTGCCTTTGTATGATTCGATTCTGACCTGGTCCTTACCTTAAACCACACTGTACAGTGGTCACTGTTTCCCGGGTGGTCCTCCACTCTGACGTCAGTCACGCTGTCCCCATTTGACAGTACTAAGCCCAGAAGTGCCCCTTCGAGAGTGGGTTTTAACACTAATTGCCTGAGGAACTCCCCTAGCATGGAGTCCAGGATGTACCTACTCCTGGTTTTAGCTGCAGTGGGGAGACTACAATCCACGTCCAGTAGATTGAAGTCTCCCACTATCAGTACCTTCTTGCCCACCCCAAGACCTTTTTATTCAGCCAGGCATTGCCAGACACTGTTGTTTAGATATTATAGTGTATAGTCAGGTGTTATTCTGTATAGAAATCAGAGACTTTCCAAATGTTGTTGTACCACAGTTCAAAAGGTCATGGAATGTGATTGTAGTGCACTGTGGTACAACAATGTTTGGAAAATCTCTAGAGGTTCTATCAGAACAGTAAACTGACTGCGAGTCCTCCTGGCAGCAGCAGCAGCAGGATTAACCAAACAGGCTACAGCTTTGGTGGCAAGATGCCCTGAACCGGTGACGCGAACATGAACAGGCAGATAGGCCAAAAACAAATGCAGGATCAACCAGAAAACTGCAGCTTCTTCAAAATTAGAAGCAGGATTAACCAGATATTTAAAATAACTTACAAGTAATCGTTTCTTCTGCGCCCAAATCCTCTCACTAAGCAAGACATACGCTGCCATGTTTTTTCTTTTTGAAAATCCCTCCCACATCCCATTGACAGCCAATAGAAGGCTACACAATAAATGTAGGGATGTCTGCTCCCTAGCAACCACACATGTAAACCTAGCAACCAGCCCCAACTCCAAGTACACAACGAAGCAATGAATATTTTTTTTTTTATTTCAAAATTTAAAACAAAAACTTTGGCAAGGGGCACTATACACTATAAAAATAGTGCATGGGCAACCAATGCTTAGCCAACCCTATTATTGCCACCACCGGGGTTCTGATTACCACGGACCGCTCAGCCGCCTTCCTCGAGGTCTGCAGTAATCAAATCCCCTCGGTGGTACAATAGGCTAGTTGCGCATGGTTGCCCATGCACTATTCTCTATATTTTATTTATTTATTTATTGGGATCTCGGATAACACCTTTGAGCTAAAAGCTTGTTTACAAAGGTTCCACGTCATAAGGCAATAGACAAGGTATGTCGACATTACAAAACAGATGGGGGTATATACAGCAGGCAAGTACATTATGGTACATACAGATACAGATTCAAGCAAGTACAGTTAACATACATCAGGTAGGAGAGGTCAACTTTACTGCAACAGTACTAAGAGCATACCTAAGGTGGACAAGCAATTTATAGTGGTAGCTGAGCTTTAGAGCGAGCAGGTAGAGTTATGGAGGGTCAGAAGTGATGGTAACCAAAGGAAGGGGAGGACAGAATAGATGAGAGCAGGGGAAGAGTGGGGCAGAGATAAAGGGGTGACAGAATAAGGGGTTGAGTAGTCAGAGGGTGGGATTGGATAGGAATCTACCCAGGGTTACATTAGTAGGTGATAGTGCAGGGCTGAGTGATGTGGGGGAGAGGGGGCTAAATAAAGGGTTTTAAAGTGGGGGGGGTGAGGGAAATCGGGGAAGGGGTGAAATGGGGATTAATATTTGTGATGAGAAAGCAGGAAGGTGAGAGGATCAAGAGGGGACGTAGGGGCAAGTGCTCAGTGGGGTCACACCAGGCAGGGGAGGAAGTGGGGGGGGATGGGTTTTATACAGGACAGATAAGCTATCAATAACAGTAGGACTATGCACAGGTGATGCAGTCACAGTTACTAAGAGTAGCCAGGAACTGCAGCAGCTTGGCCTTAAATGGGCATAGCTTTGTTTCCTCAATCAGCTCAGAGTTAAGGGAATTTAGCCAGCAGGGGGCCCTGTATTTGAAGGACCATTGCCCTAGTGAAGTCCGGCGGAATGGGATAATGAAGGCAGCTTTAATCAACCCCCTAGTTAGTCTGGAGGAAGTGGAGTTTCTTAGCAGTTGCCTCAATCCAGGAGGAGCAAGACCGAGGGGGGATTGTTTCACTAATAAACAGACTTGGTGCTGAATTCTGCTATTCAGGTTTAACCAACCAGCGCTTGAGTATAGTTCACAAGTGTGAGTTAAATGGTCCACACCCAGGACTGGTCTTCAGGCTTTGTTTAAGACAATCTTGATTCGTCTAAGTGCTGTGTCAGTACTGGCTCCGTAGACTACCAGTCCATAGTCTATGATAGAGAGCACGGAGCTGTTAACTACAAGCTTGATGGCACTTTCAGTGAGGCACTGCCTATGCCGGTAGAGCTGACCTAGTCTGGCACTAGCTGCCTTGGCAACATGGTCTATGTGCTGGCTGTAGGGAGAGAGCTGTCAAGGTAGACACCAAGGTACTTAAAGGTGGTGACCATTTCGAGTGTATCAAACTTGTTACTGCAGATATTGAGGTGATGGGACTTATAACGGTTTTGAGGTGAGGCAAACAACATTGTTTTAGTCTTAGTGTAGTTGAGATAGAGCATAGACTGAAGGAACCATTTTACCACAGCAGTAAAGTCATCTTGCATGCCTTTTTCCAGATCTTCTGGAGTAGAGTGACACGTGTTATTTCTTAGACATTCTGAAATAATGACCCTATTTACCTGCTGCTAGGTCAAGCCTCCTGTTTTGGGTGGTCTGTTTTTAAATATGCTTAACAGATTTGTTTTACGTTTTAATTATTGTATTTTAACTGTTTTCTAATGAATGACTGTACAGTGCAAGAGCCTCCAGGATTGGGCGCCTAAAAATTAAAATATGCCTTGCCTTCCCCTTGCAAGCCATGTTCCAGATTACTTCCACTATTTCCTTATCAACCTCTTCTCCTTGTGTTGGAGGTCTGTAGATCACTCCTGTTCTAACAGCGGACCCTTTCCTTCTTTACAAAGTGACCCACACTATCTCCTCACCTCCCTGCTTCCCTTGTATTTCCGTGGCTTTTATATTATCCTTTAGATATAGTGCTTCTCCTCCCACCGTTCTACCTACTCTGTCCCTCCTGAACAGCGTATATCATGGTATGGCTACCTTCTAGTCCTGGTTTGCACTGCACAGGTCTCCATGATGGCAGCCAGGTCCTTGTCCTCTTCTGCCATGGTGGGCTCCAGGTCTGCAACCTTGTTGTTCAGATTTCTCACATTTGCTCATATGGCTTTCTAGGCTATGCTGCTACCCTCTATCCATTTTCCCTTTTGCCCTACATTTTCCAGTTGACTATGTTTCTTAGTTTTATCCTTGCCTTGTATCCCCTGACCTTCATTGTCATTTGCCCATTGTTGGGTATTCTCTCCCTCCTTGCACTCTTTGTTTGTCTCTTCAGCTTGTGGGGAGGGCAATGTTTGTTCTTCTGCCTCATTCCTTATGGGTAGAAGGTGGAGAGGTTCCTGGACCTGGGGGGAGCTGAGCAGTCAGATTGCAGTAGTGAGGACCAGGAGATGCCCTGGGGTGAAATGGAATCCAGAACAAGGATTGCCTTGTCTGGTGCCCATACCCAAGGGCTCCATGGTAAATGGGCCGGTCACTCGGACAGTCCTGGTATCTCATCTGACTCACACAGTGTTGTGCAATGCCAGCTGTATTAAAAACAAAATGGCTATTATATCCGATCTTGTTTGGTCAGCAGATCTGGCATGCATCACCGAGACCTGGCTGGATGAGAATGCTGGCCCCATTTTGGCAGCAGCTATTCTGGCTGGGTTTTCTGTGATACACCATGAGAGATTGGATCACAGGGGCGAGGGTGTAGCAGTTTGTTTTAAATCAAAATTGGGCCTTGTAGATGTGCCATTTGAGGGGATCAGGTCCTTTGAGTTTACCATGGTCACGAGTGTGGGATTTAGGATCATCCTCATCTGCCGTCCACCTGGAAGCGAGAAGTTGTTCCTGCAGGAAGTAATGGATTTCATTGTTGACATGGTGTTGGAGTCTCCCAGATTGATGGCGCTGGGTGACTTCAATGCCTGGGTCAATGACGAACTCTCACAGTTTGATCAGGACTTCCTCTGACTTATAATTTCATTGGGCTTCACACAGGCAGTTGCCTCTGTGACTCACAGTTATGGTCACTCATTGGACCTGATTTTGCTTTTGGGGATGGAGACCTATGACTTGGTGGTGGAACCAGTTGGATGGTCCAACCATCACACTATAAGGTTCAATCTCCAGTCTCCAAAATATAGCCATGCCCCTGTGGAGATGGTCCGATACCGCCCATTACAGGGAGTGACCCCAGAATGTTTTCTGGTGGTGTTGGACCTATCGGGATTACCGGGTGCAAGCGAGGGTCCCAAGAACCTGCTACATGCTTATAATCAGGCAGTGGCAGGGGCTTTGGACACCTTTGCTCTAGTCTGAGTTTGCCGTCTCATCCTTCACCCTCAGTTCCCTTGGTTTGATGGGGCTTTGAGGGAGCTGAGGTGAGTAGGGCAAAGGTTACAGCATTGCTGGTGGAGATCCAGCTGGGATGCCAACAGACTTAGACTGATGGAAGATCATAGGAACTAACAGTCAGCAGTCTCCCATAAGAAGACAGAATTCCTGTCTGGAGAGATTACTGAAGCACAGGATTGACCAGCTCATCTCTTTCGAACTGTGGACAGACTGTGCAATCCAGCCTGTCTGCAAGTTCGAAGGGTGTTTTCTCAAGATGAGTGTGAGGAGTTTGCTCACTTCTTTGTTAATAAGGTTGCTGACATCAGGTCTGAGATCTGCTTAGCATGCTCTTTGGGTGGTGGTGGTGGTTGGTGTGTCGTCACTACTCCTCGGTTTTGCTGGATGGAGTTTGATAGGCAAGAGATTGTGGATTTCATGCGGATTCTCCAAAGTATGCAGCTGACTTGCTGTAGTTTGGAGCCGGGTCCAAACCGCCTTTTGATAGGTTGTGTTGATGCCATCAGCCCTGTCCTCGCGGAAATAGTCTGGTGTTCACTGGAGTCGCGTGAGTTTCCGAGCTCCCTGAAGGAAGCAGTGGTAACTCCCCTTCTCAAAAAATCTTTGCTTGACACAGACTGCCCCACTAACTACAGACCAGTCAGTTGTTTAGAGAATCACATTCTAGTAACAACCAGATCATACATAAAAATCACAGATTTAAATGGAAAGACCTGGATTCTACTAGTTTACAAGATCTCCTTTGCCCCTACTGTCCCACCCGCTCTCTCTGATCCACCGACGAGGGATTGCTAGAGATTCCCAGGGTCCATTTGAAGACATCTGGTGCTTGGTCATTTTGTTTTATGGCCCCGACCCTGTGGAATTCTCTACCTTCTCAGGTTTAAGATTGCCTGACCATCCAGAGTTTTAAATTTGCACTTAAAATGTGTTTATTTAGCCTAGCTTATCCTGATTTTAAATCGATGTATTTGTTTTTTTTTATCTGTTTTAATTATTTACTGTATTGTACAAGCGCCATGGTTGTGAGAAAGGCACTTTTTTACAAATAAAGTTTTGCTTGCTTGCTTAGTACTGCTTGAGAAACTTTCCAAGGTCAAATGTCAGCAGAAGAGATAAGAGAACACTCCAGGCAGATAGTCTCACTAACTGTAATTATGAATGAATGAATGAGTGAGTTATGTTAATACATTCTTAATTAAAAGCAAGACCTTAAGACTCAATACCCACATAAGTGCATATTAAAATTTGATAGTATTATATGATAAATAGAATAATAGAGAGGTTCTGGTGTAACATTGCCAAATGTACCTAATGTATTGCTAGCACTTTATGCTTTGTAACCCCAGGTCGCATCTGGAAACGAGTGGTTGTCCACTCAGTATGCTTATCTGGTAAATCTCATTAATAAATAAATAAACAAACAAATAAATAAATAAATAAATTACAAGGCAGTAATCCATTGAGATGTTCTGAGGACACAAGAAACCTAGAGAGTGAATTTTCTTGTGTCCCCAGAACCTCAAGATGGAATTTTTTCTTGCAACACACCAGAAACTATTTGTTATTTTTTCTAATATATAACTTGGTAACTTGGTAATTTGGACAAAAAAAGGCCAAAGCCCATCGAGAATGTCCTCCACACAGTGTGGATCATTGGTAGATTAAGTTCTGTCCAGAACCCATTTATCAAGTTTGAGCTTAAATGTATTAATATTCTGGCAATCAACAATTTCCTGTGGCAGAGAATTCCAAACTCTTGGAGCTCTAATAGTAAAAAACTATTGTCTTCTGTTTGTTCTTGTTTTCTCAAAATCAATTTGTTTGTTATGTATTCTAGCTACTATTTTTCTGGATGTAAAAGACAATCCACATGATCTCATTAGTGTAGCAGACTGTAAGATTTTAAATAACTGAAGAAGATCTCCCCTTAACCTTCTAAATTCCAAAGAGTATAGTTTGGTTTTATGAAGCCTAGTTTCATAATTGAATCGAGAAAGGTGATGTATGATTTTTGTGGCCCTTCTTTGGACTTTTTCTATTTTTGTAATGTCCTTGGCTAAATAGGGACTCCACAAGGATGAGCCATAGTCCAAGTGGGGTCTAACATGTGTTTTATACAGGGTCATGTGTGCAAATGCCAGGAGCCTTAGCAACAAGATGGAAGATCTGGAGGCTGTCATGGTGCAGTCAGACCTGGACATTGTGGCCATCACTGAAACCTGGTGTAATGATAACCATGACTGGGAGATGGCCATATCTGGCTACAACATATTCAGAAGAGACAGAGCAGGCAGGAAGGGAGGAGGAGTGGCACTGTATGTGAAAAATGACATAAGGGCCACAGAGATCCAGGAGGAACAAAATGGGGGAGAGATACTGTGGGTTAAGCTGGAAAGGAAAATGGGGACAGCTATCCACACAGGTGTGGTCTATAGACCACCAGCCCAGGAGGAAGAAACAGATAGGGAGCTGATGCTAGCCATCCAAAGGATGGCAGACAAGGGTGAGGTAGTACTGGTTGGAGACTTCAATATTCCAGATGTGGACTGGAGCATCCCAGCAGCAGCATCAACTAGGAACAGATTTATCCAGGACTCCCTTCAGGGTGCCTTCCTCAAGCAACTGGTCATGGAACCAACTCGGCAGAAGGCAATACTGGACCTTGTGCTCACAAACAGGGACAGTGTGATGGGGGTAACAGTGGGGGAGCACCTGGGAAACAATGACCACTCAGTCATTGTGGTTTGAAATCACAGAAAAGCAGAACCAAACCACACAAAAACATCTTGGATTTTAGGGGGCAGACTTTGGGAAAATGGGGAGATACTTGAAAGAGGCATTAAGGGAATGGGACAGGAATCAGGGGTTGAGGAACAGTGGGCAGTATTTAAAATGGGGATTACAAGAACAACAGAATTATGCACTAAGCAGGTTAGCAAGAGGAAAGGAAGAGGAGACCATTATGGTTTTCCAAAGAGGTAGCAAAGAAAGTGAAAGCCAAAAGATTGCATTCAGGCAATACAAAAGACACAGGCAGAAGGGCATAGGAGAAGTACCAGGAGAAGCAAAGGGAGGCAGGGAGGTCAGTAAGGGAAGCCAAAGCTCAGACAGAAGAACACATTGCAAAATCAGTGGGTAGAGGACAAAACCTTTTACAGGTACATAAGTAAAAAAGAAAGACAAAGGAGGAATAGTGAGACTGAAGGGGAGGATGGGGGCCGCGTGGAGGATGACAACAGTAAAGCTGACATATTGAACAGGTATTTCTGCTCAGTCTTTACTGAGGAAGAGGAGGGTAATGGGTCTGAAGGGAGCACAAGGGGTGAGAATGGTGCAGAAATGTACACAAGTCCCTTTACACGAGAAAGGGTCCTGAAGGAAGTAATAAGAGTTGATAAAGCAATGGGGCCAGATGGGGTGCACCCCAGGGTCCTTAAAGAACTAAGAGAGGTGGTGGCTGAACCTCTGGCTATCCTGTTTAGCCAATCACTGGAAACAGGGGAGGTACCCAAAGACTGGAGGACAGCAGATGTAGTCCCCTTATACAAAAGTGGGAACAAAGAGGAAGCAGGGAACTACAGACCAGTCAGCCTCACCTCAGTAGTGGGGAAGATCATGGAAGCACTACTGAAGGAGGATTGGTGGAACATCTGGTTGTCAATGGACTACAGGACCCAAGGCAGCATGGTTTCACCAGGGGAGGTCATGTCAGACCAACCTCGTTGAATTTTTGACTGGGTGATTAGGGAGGTGGATCAGGGGAGGGCAGTGGACATGCCTATCTGGACTCAGCAAGGCCTTTGACACTGTGCCACATAGAAGACTATTACACAAACTGGGGAATATGGGTGTGGGCAGGACAATAGTGTGGTGGGTAGGTAACTGGCTGGGTGGCAGGACACAGAGGGTGGTGGTAATGCCTGTCACTCCACAGAGGGAAGAGTGACCAGTGGGGTACCACAGGGATCAGTGCTGGGACCGGTTCTATTCAACATCTTCATCAGTGACATTGCATAGGACCTAGAGGCAGAATTTCACTGTTTGCTGATGACACAAAGCTCTGTAACAGAGTAGACACACCAGAGGTGTAGACAGAATGAGAAGTGACCTGCAGAAACTTGAAGAATGGTCAGGGTTTGGCAGTTGAAATTCAATGCAAGGGTGCAAGATAATGCATATGGGCACAAAACCCTGGCACAATATATCAGTTGGGGGTGAAGATATAGCATGCACCAAGCAGGAAAGGGATCTTGGGGTTATCATCTCTAATGACCTCAAGGTAGGGAAACAGTGTGACAAGGCAGCAGGTAAAGCAAATAGGATGCTGGGATGTATAGGCCGGGGCATCACCAGCAGGAAAAGGGAGGTCATAATTCCGCTATACAAGACACTAGTGAGGCCCCACCTGGAGTACAGTGTACAGTTCTAGAGACCATACCTACGTAAGGACATAGACAGGGTAGAGAAGGTTCAGAGGAGGGCAACAAAGATGGTGCATGGATTGCATCACAAGTCCTATGAAGACAGGTTGAAGGAACTGAACATGTACTCCCTGGAGGAGAGGAGGGAGAGAGGGGATATGATTGAGACATACAAGTATCTTACAGGGAGGAACAGGGTGCAGGAAAACACTATGTTTAAGTGAAAAAGATGTTCCAGGACTAGAGGGCATGGGATGAAGTTGGAGGGATGACGATTCGGAGGAAACATGAGAAAGAATTTCTTCACAGAACGGGTGGTGGACAAGTGGAACACCCTGCCAGAGGAAGTGGTGGGGGCTGAAACAATCACAGGATTTAAGAATGCATGGGATAGACATAAAGGAATTCTGGAGGTCAGGGGTAAGGGGCAACAGACTTCTAGGAAAACAAACTGAACTTACAAGCTCAAATGGGCAGACTGGGTGGACCATAGGCCCTTATCTGCCGACACTGTCTATGTATCTATGTATCATAATGCATTCCTCAGTTTTAAGGATGAAAGTATTGTTGATCCTACATAAAAGAGCATTAGCATTATTAGCAACTTTATTAAGGTGGTTTGAAAAGACAACCTATTACCGACCAGTATACCCAGGTCTTTTTCAACGAGGGATTCCCTAAGAATAGTATTGTTAAGATGGTATGTTTGTTTGTTTTTTTTTTTACCAATGTATAGCACAGAACATTTAGATACGTTAAATGACATCTTGTTAGTTACCGCCCAGGATTCAATTTTTTTGAGGTCATTTATTAGAGTACTCCTGTTGATTTCATTTTCAACAGGTCCTCCCAATTTAGTATCATCTGCAAATTTAGATAAGGTGTTCTGTGATGAAATGATAAGGTCACTGATAAAAATGCTGAACAAAGTGGGATCCAACACAGAGCCCTGAGGGACTCCACTTGTCACAGACCTTTCGTCTGATAGTTCACTATTAATCCTGACAGTTTGAGTTCTATTGTAGAGCCAACTATTAACCCAAGACACAATACATTTAGAGAAACCTAATGCTACTAGTTTTTTCATTAACATGGAATGAGAGACCTGGTCGAATGCCTTACTATAGTCAAGCAAAATAATATCCACTGGAGTATTTAGATTGAGATAGCTACTGACTAGGTTATAAAAGGATAACAAATTCGTTGTGCAGGAATGCCTGGGTTTAAATCTGTGTTGTGTAACGTCATTTAGTTTTAATGCTTGCATTTCTTCTTCAATAAGATATTTGATATGCTTTTCTAATAGTTTGCATGGAATGGATGTAAGGCTGATGGGTCTGTAATTTTCAGCCTTGTGATGCGCCCCTTTTTTAAAGATTGGTGTTACAATGGCTGTTTTCCAGTCTGGGGGACATTAGACTCTCTAAGAGATTTATTGAAGATAATGATAAGTGGAATAGCAATGTTATTATATGTTCCCATAAGAAAGTTAGATGTGATGCCATCGGGCCTGGGCTAGTTGTTGACTTCAAGGTTTTTAAAAGTTTGAGAGTATCGGAAATGGTGACAATATAGCTAGAAGAAATACTAGCATTGGTATAAGATATAGGTTCCATATCCTGTTCAAAAACAGCACTAAAGTATTTGTTGAACTTGATTGCAGTAACCTTATCTGAAAGGATGGTTGTGTTGCCAATAATTAATGGATCAATTTTATTTGTGTTGCCCTTTTTGTGATTTAAATATGAATAAAGACTTTTATGAGAGTCCTTAGTATGGGCAATTCCAAATTCTAAATTCCATTTAGACAGGATGATTGATGTTTTTAGATCCTTAAGTGCTTTCTTATACTTGATAAGTTTGCCCTCTATTTGTTCAGGTTGGCATTTTTTTTAAGATGTAAATAATTTTTGTTTGTGAATGCTGAGTTTTTTAATTTTATTGTTGAACCAGGCAGGAACCTTGCCTTTATTATTGTACTTCTTTCTTTCTGGTACGTAGTTTTTTTTCTAAATTGTGTACAGTTTCTTTGAAGATGCTCCATGCATCATCAATATTGAGAGATGTAAGTACTGGGTCCCAAGGTATAACTGTAAGATGTTCATTAATTTTTGAGAAATTTGCCTTCTCATTTTGTTTTACCCTGCAGTTGTTGATAGACTTTCTATGAGTCAGAAGAATAAAAATTGAATCGTCATATGGTCGCTGGTGCCCAGGGGGTCTAACACCCGCAAGTTAGACAAGGAGGCCTTCATGTTAGTTAATACTAGGTCCAAAATATTATTCCCACGTGTGGGTTCTCTAACTTGTTGAGTGAGGCCAAGATCTGTAATGGTCGAAATCAGCTGTAAATCATACTGATTATGTCCAGAAAGTGTATCCCAATTTATAGACGGAAGGTTAAAGTCCCCTAAAATTATTACTGACCCTTTATCAGCAATTTGGGTAATTTCTGAAGATAGTTGGTTGAGATAAGCAAGGTCTGAGGAAGGGGGATGGTAACAGTTGCCAACTAGGATCTGGGGGTGTCCTTTAGGTTGCAAATAGACCCAGATACTTTCTGTTAATATTGGTATGGAGGATTCGAAGGATGGAATATTATTAGTAACATAAAGACTGACTCCTCCACCTTTTTGTTCATTGGGTCTATTTTTATAATAGAGTTTAAACCCTGGGATATTCATTATCCATTGTTTATCCTGATTTCCCCATGTTTCAGTAATAGCGATCTGTCCTATGTTAAATTCCTGAATTTTCAACTCTAATTCTGCCATTTTGATGCTATTAAGTGCTCTTGCATTAAGAGATAAGACATTCAGCTTCTGTAAAGTATTAAGAGATGGCTTTTTGGGCCTTATCTCCCCCTTAAGTTTTAGTTTAAATGATTATTGATAAATGACAAAAACTGACGGCCAAGGAGAGAACTTCCCCTTTGGCTAAGATGCAGGCCGTCCCAGCAGAATAGGGAGGGGTTGTCATTGAATTCCTCCCAATGTGTAAGACACGCTATACCTTGTTTAAGACACCATTTCCAGAGCCATTCGTTCAGTGATTTAATCTTTTTTTGGATATAGAATGAGGCTCGGGGTACTGGGAGAATTTCAGATATACAGATATTACAGCCCCTTTCACTTAGTAAGTTACAAAGAGCAACTATATCTTGTTTGAGTTGTTGTAGTGGGATTTTGGAGATATCGTTAGTCCCTGCATGGACTATAACCAACGGATCTTTGCCTGCTCCACGTAAAGCAGTTTTGGTCATGGCGGTTATGTCTGAAACCCTAGCTCCCCTATAGCTTGAACAGGTCCTGTTTATTTTGTCCTGGTTGCAGATGGTTCGATCTATAAATCTGATCATGGACTCACCTAATACAAAGACCTGGGTGGGGGGACTATTATGGGGAAGAGAGGGGGGGATATCAACCTGGGTGTTTGTTGATTCCAGATTCTGATTGCAAATATCATCATTTGAAAGTGAAGCTAGTGGTTCATAGGAATTATGCAACATGACTGGGGGAGAAGTGCTGATCTCCCCCCTTACCGGCAAGTCAGTTCTTTTATTGGGGTTTGAAGGTGCCATAGTAGACCAAGTAGTAACGTCAGGAAATGACAGTGGTTCTGAAAGGAAATGGGAATACTGGGGGGTTGAAGCAGTTTTGTGTATTTCACAATGAGTAGTGTTTATTTTTGAAGTACCCTGGGGAGTTAAGACAGTCTTATGAACCTCATCATGAGGAAAATTTATTCTTGATGTGCCCTGAGGTCCACTGTTGTGGGGGGAAATTATGTTGTTAGCTTCCAGTAGGAGAGACATATGATCTATATAGTCCTCTAAAGCTTCTATTTCTGGGTCAACAACATGTTGGGTAACATCAGGGATTGTTTCCACTGCGTTTAGGAGTCGAGTAACTTCATCCTGTAATGATTTAACTAGTATACACCTGTCACAGATGTAGTTGGCAGTTTGTTTGCCTATTGCATACATCTAACAGGAAGTACAGTATTTGTTAGCTCTTTTTATTGTGATACAAAGTAACACTGATGACACTCTAACTTGAGGTACAGTACCATAAACTTCCCATTTTACTTGATGCCAGAACATTAGTTGTTAGACCACTATCCCGATGTCCATGATGGACACGATAGACACGCGCTATGACGCATGTGTCTTTGCGCACATCTCCATGCACGCTCGCCCGCCGCTAGGTGCGAGGTATTTATGCTCAGAAACCAGAAGTGCATCACAAGAACTTCCGTTTCGCTTGCACAGCAACGAACCCAAATAGGTGCAAAAATCAAAACTAAGTCTTTAAAAAGGCAGAGTTAGGTGTTTTAAAGTATTCCCCTAATAAGAAGCTCCAGAGAAAAACAGTGTGGGGAGATGTCTGGTGGAGTGACAAGCTATCACAGTCCTCCTATATCCTACACTGCCCCTGGATGCTCAAAACAGGAAGTGCTTTCACACCCACAGATGGTACAAAACAATCACAGAATACAAAGGTATATATATTAAAAATAACACCTTTTCAAGCTCAGATAGGTGTAAAACAACAGCACACACTCTCAAAGTAGTAGAGAGTTATCTGCTGGCCACTCGCTAGTGCGAGTGTATTTATGCTCGTAAAACCGGAAGTGCGTCAGTGCGCAACTTCCGGTTTCGCGTTTGCACAGCAACAAACCCAAATAGGTGCAAAAATCAAAACTAAGCCTTTAAAAAGGCAGAGTTTGGTGTTTTAAAGTATTCCCCTAATATGAAGCTCCAGAGAAAAACAGTGTGGGGTGGAGTGACAAGCTATCACAGTCCTCTTTTTCTCAGAAATAAATAAGAAAAAACACACACGCTTTAGACACTAGCTGCGTCGGTGGTCCCAACATACTATTATGAGGACCGGAAGTATAGTATTATTGGGCCAGAAGTATCGTACTATGTAAGTAAGTAAGTAAAATGTATTTATTAAGTGCCTTTCAAGTGCCAAGGCACTGTACAACAAAATACACAAACAATGCGATCAAATAATCAAGCATCCATAAATAATTAAAAAGCATCACAAAAACTTGATGAAACAATATGTTTTGAGCTCTGATTTAAAACTCGAGACAGTCAGGCATTCTCTTAATTGACGAGGTAGAGAATTCCACAGGGCAGGGGCACATTAGAAAAAGCACGAGCCCCAGATGTTTTTAACTGAACCCTGGGAATCTCTAGCAATCCCTCATCAGCGGATCAATGTGAGCAGGAGGGGCAGTAGGAAGTAAGGAGATCTTACAAATACCAGGGGTCCTTGTTCATGTAGGGCTTTATAGGTCAGTAACTCGACCTTAAAGGTGGTCCGCCACTGTACTGGCAGCCAGTGAAGTCCGAGCAGCACAGGTGTAATATGACTGATGTGCCAGTCAAAAGCCTGGCCGCTGCATTCTGCACTAGCTGCAAGTGACAGATATCAACCCCTTGAAGCCCTAAGTAGATGGCATTGCGGTAATCAAGGTGGGAGATTATGAAGGCATGGACCAATGAAGGAAGGTCAGCCGGAGGAACCAGGTGTTTCACCCAGGCGATATTCCTTAGATGGTAAAAGGAAGATTTGACAACAGCAGACACCTGTAATTTCAGGGTCAAACTGCTGTCAAAGATAGCACCCAGGCTACGCACCCAGTCTGAGGTCGCGAGCTGGACACCATCAAACCATAAGCCTGAAAGGTGCCCAGCCCCCAGACCCGCCTCCAGATGACCTGGGTCCACAATCAACACCTCGGTCTTATCCAGATACAACCGCAGCCAGCTAGTGCTCATCCAATTCTTGATCTCGGCTAAACAGTTGTTAAGCACACAGATCACATCATCTTGTCCAGGAATAAAGGACATATTCAGTTGGGTATCATCTGTATGGCAGTGAAAACTCAAACTGTATCACCTAATGATATCTTCTAATGGCAGCATGTACACTGCAAACAACATGGGTGCAATATGGAGCCCTCCGGCACCCCACAGGACAGGGGGAGGGCATTAGAGGAATAAATTCAGTGACAACCCTCTGTGACCTGCCCATGAGGAAAGATTGAAACCAATTTAGTACTGTTGCAGACAGTCCACAAAGAAACCTCAGGCACTCCAGAAGTACACCATGGTCCACAGTGTCGAATGCCACCGAGAGATCAAGAAGGACTAAGATAGTATGAGTCTTTCGATCTCTCGCAGTTAGGAGATCATTTAAAACCTGAACAAGAGCAGTCTCAGTGCTATGTCTTTTCCTAAACCCAGACTGGAGAACATCATAGACACTGTGGGTTATAAGATGGCCATCCAGTTGCAATGCAACCACCTTCTCAATAACCTTACCCACAAAGGGTAGGTTACAGACAGGTCTATAGTTAACTGGACAGTCTGGGTCCAAGGAGGGTTTTTTGAGGCGTGGTGGAATGACCGCCTCCTTAAAGTGATCAGGAAAGACCCCCTTCTCCAAGGAACTCCAGACGATTTCAGCAAGGATCGGGCAGATAGCATCTACTCAACTACCAATAGTGGCGTAGGGCCCAGATCCAAACTACAGCTGGTTGGTCACAAAATCTGGACAATCCTCACAATGTCCATGAATTCTGGCTGGTTAAAGTCAGACCAGGTAGGACAGGTGCTCACCACCTCCCTCCGATCTCCGCAATCCCTCATAGAGAGAGTTGGGCCAATACCCAACCTGATACTGGCAACCTTATCAGCGAAGAATTGAGCGAGCTGATCACACTTCATTTGTGAAAAATCTATTCCAGACTGAAGACAGACTGGATTGCACAGTCTGTCCACAGTCCAGAGGAGTTGAGCGGGTCGATTCCATGCAGCAGCAATCTCCCCGTACAGGAATTCTGCCTTCTTACAGGAGATTGCTAATTGATAGCCCTTATAATGTTCCATCAATCTAAGCCTGTCAGCATCCAGGTCAGATTTCCACCAAGCTCTCTCTCTAGCCTTCAACTCACTCTTCTCAACTCCTTGAAGAACCCATCAAACCAAGGGGTCCTTGGGTGCAAAGTGAGTGGGCGAACATGAACAGGAGCAATTAAGTCCAGGGCATCACCCACTGCCTTATTATAGGCCAGTACAAGACCCCCTGGACACATGCATTCACTCAATAAACCCAATAGGTCCAGCACTGCCGATAGGCCCTCTGGGGTAACTCCCCTTAAAGGGTGATACTGGACCACCTCCATAGGGGCAGACCTACTTGGGGGTGCCCCGAAACTGAACCTTATGGTGTGATGGTCTGACCAACTGGCTGGTTCCACCCCCAAGTCCATGATCTCCATCCCCAGGAGGAACACAAGATCCAAAGAGTGACCCCCTATATGGGTAGCAGAGGTAATCACCTGTGTAAGGCCCAGCATGGTCATAAGCTGGAGGAGATTATTTCCAAATTGTGAGAGTTCATCATCAACCCAGGCATTGAAGTCGCCCAGAATTAACCATCTGGGTGACTCCAAAGCCACATTGACCATGAAATCCACAAACTCTTTCAGGAATTCTCCTCCATCACCAGGTGGACAGTAGATGAGGAGTATCCTGAACCCTGCACCTGCTCCCAGGATACACTCAAAGGATCGAGTACACCCCACTGGCACATCCACATGGCCCAGTTCTGTTTTAAACATAATGGCTACACCCCTGCCCCTACGATCCAATCTTGAGCAGTGTATCACCGAAAACCCAGCTGGAACAGCAGATGCCAGGATAGGACCTGCATTTTCATCCAGCCAGGTCTCGGTGATGAGGACTGGATATATAGCATTACGGGACTAACTAATATATTACAGTGTTTTTTATATGCATTTTGGGGGTATTATTTTACAATCCATGTATTACAAAAGATTATACTACAGAAATGTTCTATATAAGGAAATATGGGGGTATAAAGAAAATGTCCCTAGTACGAACAACTGAGTCACACATTCATAGAGGATTAAGCCTACAGTACCTGGAGACATTTACTAAACTATGCTCTCAACCAGTTAGCAAACTCCATAAACATCAAGCCCTATAGTGCTGTAACAATATTTTTTACAAGATAATATCAAGTGTTGGTGTTTGTGCCAAACAGAAAAACTCTCAAGGGCCCCCTAGAAAATGAATTCATGCAGCTTAAAATGTTCAGAGTTCAATAATGTGGCAATATATAATCAACTCACTATATGTACAGTATCCATCTTAACAACCTGAATAAAAAAAAATAGAATTACCACACACACACACACACACACACACACACACACACACACACACACACACACACACATACACACACAGGGAACAGATTACTAGTAGAAAGAAGTATATATTCACTGTGTATGCGAGTATAGAGTCCTAAAACACTGTAGCATAATTATGATATGTACATATCTGAGTAGAAGCCTATCTCAATATAACTACAACTTCAAACCCCCCAACTTTAATTTCCCACCCCCACACACAACCCCTTCCCCACAAAAAACACCATCCTCCTACACCCAACACACACACAAAGAGTACCCTGTCCCCCCCACACACAACCCCCCACACACCCACACAAAACAACCCAACATCCCCACCCCCCACCCACACACACGTTTATTTTTTGAGAAATTAGCATGTTGATAACCAGATGAAAAGGACTGTAAGAAAAAAAACACTGAACTCCTGTTAAATGTCCATCCTATGAAGTAAAAGTCTGTGTAAGTTTAAATGTCAGTTTAAGTAGGGTAATGTGTCATGAAACTCAAAGCAATGTGTTGCCAATCGTGATTTGGGAGCTGATGCGATGGGGATAAGAGACTAGGAGGTCCACGCTGGGACCACCTCTTCCCCCGCATGACACAAGGAGGAGAAAAGAGAACTTGTTCACTTGCCTGAACTGAACAAGAGCGTGGATTTTTTTTTCTTCTTTGCCGTTCTCTTGCTCCAAGCCCCGTGGTCCTGGGCTGAAATAAAAGCCTGGAATAAACTGCGGGTGAAGAGAGTGACTGGGGGCCAATTAAAAAAGAAGAAGGAGAAGGAACCGAGATTCAAAAGGGGAGAGAAGCCTTCTCGGTTTCTGTGCTGGCGATCATGATTTGGAAGCTGGTGTGGCGGGGGGGGGGGAGAGGCAAGAGGTCCACGCTGAGACCACCTCTTCCACCACACAACACAAGGAGGAGAAAAGAGAACTTGTTCACTTGCCTGAACAGGACGAGCGCCTGGATTTTTCACCTGCCCACCCATCCCCCACCTTATCTTTGATTAAATGGTCTTCAGGAACTCCTCCCTACATACCAATTGGGTAAGGGAGGCACTGGAACACAGGATCACCAATCAGGACTCGGGAAGAGGAGGAGGAGGAGCACACATAGGGTAGGTCTCAGAGAGCACAATGAGGCAAGACTTCAGGAGAGGATTATTGAAGGTACTGTGAGGGGATCCTCAACGCTTAGCAGGGGACAAGATGCTGATCTCTTGGGACACTGTAACACCGGCAGAGACACAGGAGCTTCTGAAGGAATAGGGGTAACTCGAGTATTACAAGCAAATTACCTAATTCTACTAAGAACTGCCTTATCTGCTTACTAAGGGACATTCTCAAATTAAATTACCTTTCAGTTGCACTGTACTGTATGTTATCCTAGTAACTAAGTTGATACTGAGGGACATTTTCATTTGACGTACCAACCAGTTGTAATGTACTGAATGTTATCCTAGTGACTAAGCAAGGAACTTAGTTGGTAAAATAGTCAAGAGGTAGTCAGAGGTAAAGCAAATAGAAATCTAGCATAGCTCTTAGTGGCTTGCGGGGCATATGAGTATAATTTGAGGTATTACAGTCAATTTACCTATTTATAAGACAGTAATAGATGCTTTATCTGACTACCAAGGGACAGTATTTCTGAGTCTGTAACAGTTGCCTTGTCTGATTACCAAGGGATAGTTTTGTTTTAATTGAATTGCGCTGTAATTTGATTAAAAAATCCCAGAGCCTGAGGTGGAAATACAGCCAGTAAAAGATGCTGGTAAAATGCAGGGCGCTAATGCCCAAAACATGGGTCAGGGCAACCAGATCAGGATTATGGGATGCAACTCCCATGAGGTAGCTGTATTCATGGAGATGCTGTGGAGGGTGAGGGGAGGGGTACCCAGTATGTAGAAGTATAGGAAACATAACAAGCATTTGTCAATGCCGAACGTTCGCTTGCAGGTATTTGCAGTGGTATTTGGCACTTGGACATGGCTTAAAAAAATCAGTGACAAAGAAGTACAAGCATTTGTCAATGCCGAATGTTGCATGCTTCTATGTGCTGTTTAGGTATTTGGAAGTCATTGGAGTGCAAATATTGAAAATTAGCGAACCTACGAGCGTGCGTAGGAACTGCGCAACTCACGCTCATAAAACAGTCATTTTTAGGAATTTTTTCACAAAATTTTCAACATAGCCATTTTAAGACCTCTGCTAATGAACAGTGTCACTGTGATTTTCTTAATGTGTCCCATACATTGATTTCACACACCGACTGCATCATTGTGCGCTACATGGGTGGAAACACGTTTTGGGCAGGATGTGAGAAATGACAGCTGTACTGCTCATAAGGAGGTGTGGTAAAATAGCAATGTTAGAAATATGATGAAAATATTGAAAATCTTAAACGCATTTAATGTGCGTAGGAAACCGCACAACGCATGCTCATAAAACAGTCATTTTTAGGAATTTTTCACCAAATTTTCAACACAGCCATTTTAAGACCTCTGCTAATGAACAGTGTCACTGTGATTTTCTTAATGTGTCCCATACATTGAGTTACGACACCGACTGCGCCATTGTGCGCTACATGGTCGGAAACACATTTTAGGCAGATGATGAAAAATGACAGCTGTACTGCTCATGGAGGTGTGTGGTAAAATGGCAATGTTGAAAATCTGAATGAAAATATTGAAAATTCAAGAAACGTACGAAAGCAGCATAGGAACTGCGCAACGCATGGTCGTAAAACAGTCATTTTTAGGAATTTTTTCACCAAATTTTCAAAATAGCCATTTTAAGACCTCTGCTCATGAATAGTGTCACTGTGATTTTCTTAATGTGTCCCATACATTGATTTCACACACTGACTGCGCCATTGTGCGCTACATGGGTGGAAACACATTTTGGGCAGGATGTGAAAAAATGACAGCTGTACTGCTCATAAGGAGGTGTGGTAAAAGGGCAATGTTGAAAATCTGGAGTGAAAATATTGAAAATTCGCAAACGTACGAGCGTGCATAGGAACTGCACAATGCACGCTTGTAAAACAGTCATTTTAAGGAATTTTTTCACCAAATTTTCAACATAGCCATTTTAAGACCTCTGCTAATGAACAGTGTCATGGTGATTTTCTTAATGTGTCCCATACATTGATTTTGCACACTGACTACTCCATTGTGCGCTACATGGGCGGAAACTCGTTTTGGGCAGGATGTGAAAAATGACAGCTGTACTGCTCATAAGGAGGTGTGGTAAAATGGCAATGTTGATAATCTGTAGTGAAAATATTGAAAATTTGGTGAACTTATGAGCGTGCGTAGGAACTGCGCAATGCACGTTTATAAAACAGTCATTTTTGAGTTTTGAACCAATTAACATGGGTTGGGACTTCATGAATGATGTCACTGACATGGCGATTATTCAGGCCTGAAGGATGATTTCGCCGCAGTGACTGTGAAATCACCCCTGCAGTCCGGAATAACGCCATGACAGTGACATCATTCATCAGAAGGGGTGCCAAAACCCCATGTTGAAAATTTGGTGCAAAAGTTCAAAAAAATGCCTGAGATATGCAATAAAGTTGAAAACCCCTATCTAGCCCATTATACAGCTACCGGCATTTCCTCAGTTCGAAGGGTCGGCTTTGAAGAGTGCAGACGAGTCCCGGTCCACCGAAGATCGTCCGTGCCGAGCTCCGGAGATAAGTATGGGTGGGGGGTGTGGGGAGGCAGGTGCGCAGTGGGTGGGTGCGGGTTGTGGGGGCTGGGAGAAGCGCCTGGGACTGTTTTTAATTTACAGTTTTTAAAAAAAAAGACAACGTGGACGCTTGCCACACTGGGGTGGGCTTCCAGCATGGCAGAAGGATGGCTGGGGGCTGTGGAGCCGACGGGGATTGGGCACCCCGTCGGCAGACAAGCGGACATTTGCCATGCTGGGGTGGGCCTCAGCGTGGCAGAAGGATGGCTTGGGGGGCGAGGAGCCGACGGGATTGGGCACCCCTGCCAGCAGACGATGCGGACGTTTGCCATACTGGGGTGGGCTCCCAGCGTGGCAGCAAAGATTGGGGGGGCGATGTGATGCGGTGCAAGCACACAGCGGTGGTTTTCTTTGAAGAGAAGACCACCGCTGTCATACACAGCACCATGTCTGATTGGTGCAGGACTGCCATGCCTGCTCAATGGAGCAGGGGATTGCAGAGGAGAGGCACGCTTCCAAAGTGTCGCATTCTTCCCAAGACGTTCTCTTGTGACATGCCATGTTTAACGAAAATGGAGATAGAAAGCCTCACTAAGGCAATTAAAAATGACCAAGGGTGGCAGCAATGGGAAGGAAGGGCAAAACAGCTAGGGAAAAGAGGCACATGGAATAAATAAAAGCAGCAAAGAGGAGAGACAGAAAAAGGACAGGCAAGAGCAAGGGACAGGACAGCACGACAAGCATCACCCCTATGAAGGGGAGAGATGGAAGAGGAAAAGGCAAGGGAAAAGTCAGCAGAAAGAGCAGTGCCCAAAGAAAGGGGTTGGGGGAGGTGGAAGATAACAAAAAATGGAGAAAATAAACAGGGACAAACTGAACACGGAGGAGATGATCAGGAACTAAAGGCTAAAGGTGGTAGGGAGTATAGCAGTGGTAGGGAGAAGCAGGAAGAGGATGCACAAAGGCAAGGGACAAGCCAGGAGAATGGGCAATACCTAAATGACAGAGTAAGACAGGGAGGGTGGAAAGGACAAAAAAAGGGAGACAAAAACAAGAAACTCGGGGTGGGTACTGGAGGACAACTGATACCTCCATCCCAGGTGTGACAACATATAATAGATATGAAAGACTGATGAGGGGGACCCAAGGAAGCTGTGGCATGGAGGATATGGTGAGGCAGCTAGAGTTCAAGGAGGTTGGGAACTATGGTAGGGCAGATATGGCGATGCAGCAGGACACCAGGGAGGCTGGGGGAGAACAAGGCAGGAAGGTAGCGTAGAAGGGCCAGAAACCATATGTCTCAATGGTAGGATACAGTGAGGATAAAAAGAGGGGGGAGAGACAGAAAAGGGGGAGTGGAAAAAAATGAAACAAAGATGGACGATATAGGATTCAAGAATCTCAGGAGGAGGGTTAAGGAGAATGGGCACCCTGTGAGGAATAAAAAATTAGTTTATGGGGACTCGATAATAAAAGGCATGCAATGGAGGAGGAGTGAGGGCTCCTATATGAGGACAAAGGTGGTGTGCGCACCTGGGATAGAGGCAGGTAACGCAACTCAAAAGATAAGATGACTTAGCGGGTGAAGAGACCGAGGTGGTGCAACACAGATTTATAGACCTAGCAGCAGCATGTAGGCAGACAGTGAAATCATTAACCTTTTCTGAAATAATTCCTGTACCAAAGGCAAGCATAGCCAGGAAAAGAAGGATAAGGGGGAATTTAATGGTTGGCTAGATTGGTGGTGTAGGGAGGATGACTTCGGCCTTATAGGACATTGGGGTGACACGTAGGGAGACAAGAGTCTCTACAGCAGGGACAGCTACACCTGACCTGGGAGGGGAGAATGAAAAGTTGAACCAAAATGGGGGAATACATGACAAGGGAGCTGGGTTTAAACTACTAAGGGGGGAGGCAGAAAAGGGGAGGACAGAGGGTCTTCCCCCATAGCAGCAGAGCCTAAGGTACAGGGAGCGAAAAAAGGACGACAACCCAGAAGAGTGAGAAGAAGAAAGCTAGGTAGGGACAAGTCAGAGGCAGAGCAAGGGCATGACAGAAGCAAAGTGGGGAGTGGTGGTGTTAAACGCATGAATTCTTGGGAACAAGATAGCAGAACTGCAAGCATGCTTAACAGAAAGCAAGGAAGACATTGCTGCCATTACAAAAACCTGGGCATCAGCCCTCCAGGACTGGGACCTATCAATCCCAGGATACAAATTACATAGAAAGGACAGGGAAACAGGAAGAGGGGGTGGGGTGGGATGGCAGCATACATAAGAGAAGGTATTGTGTGCGCCAGGGAGATGGTCTTGGAAAGGGTGAGCACGGAGGCGCTATGGCTCCAACTGCAGACAGACACTGGAAGGAAGATAAGGATGGAGGTCATATACAGACCACCCAGACAAAGTGAGGACAAGCATAGGGAGTTATGCACGCAGTTAACAAAAGCAGCAGAAAGGGGAGCGGGTAGTAGTAGTAGTAGTAGGCAACCATAACCTGCCCAAAATAGAATGGGTTAGCCCAGGCACATCCTGTGCCAGAAGCCAGGTAATCCTGGTTGCAAACCAAGATGGCTTCATGACTCGGTATGTGACCAGTCCCACCAGGGGGGAAGCGATTCTGGACCTGGTGCTCTCCAATGGTGAACACATGCAGAACATAGACACTGGGGATCCCCTGGGTGGATGTGACCACAACACAGTGTGCGTCAACCTGGACATGGGTAGGGAAAACATCCCCGCCAAGACAAGGGCACTTTACTACAAAACAAAAAATTTTAAAAGAATGAAGGAAATAATAAAAGTGGACCTGGGGAAACTAGGGGACCATTTGGATGTGGAGGAATGGTGGGGATTGATCAAAGGGGCCATACAGAATGCCACAACTAGATGCATAAAGTTGAGGGCTAAGGAGACTGGAAATCAACCACCCAGCTGGTTCAACAGTGAGGTGGCTAAGGCAGTGAAAGATAAAAGGGCAGCATACAAGAAGAGTAAAAGAACAGCGAGGGAAGAGGATGAAAAGGAGTACCAAAGGCTGGCTAAACTAGCAAAAATGGAGGTAATACAGGCAAAAGCAAAAAAGGAGCTATAGTTAGCAGAGAAGATAAAGGAAGGGGACAAAGCCTTCTTTCGATACATCAAAGAAAAAAGAGACAAAAAGGATGGCATAGTGAGGCTGAAGAAAGGGGATGACATAGTGGTGGAGGATGGGGAAAAAGTGGAGGTACTAAACAATTACTTCTGCTCAGTCTTCACCCAGGAAAAAGGGGCCCAATACTGCACACTTCTAGGAGTGGGAAGGAAGACAGGGAGGAACCAGTAGGGACTATAAGCACAGAACGAGCGAAGGAGGGACTCATGAGCTTGAAGCTAGAGAAATCCCTGGGGCCAGATGGACTACACCCTAGGATATTAAAAGAGATGGCAGAACTAGCTGGCCCACTGACAATACTCTTCAATAGATCTCTTGACATGGGGGTGGTGCAAGGGGAATGGAGATTAGCAGATGCAGTATCAATACATAAAAATGGCCCTAAGGAGGACCCTGGTAACTACAGACCGGTCAGCCTGACCTCGATTGTGTGTAAAATAATGGAGACGATATTGAAAGAGGGCTTGGTCAAGTTCTTAGAGGAAAATGACCTGCAGGATAGCAAACAACATGGGTTTGTGGCGGGAAATTCGTGTCAAATGAACTTGATTGAGTTGTTTGACTGGGTCATTTGGACAGTGGACAAAGGCCAGGCAGTGGATATTATATATCTCGACTTTAGCAAGGCCTTTGACTCTGTACCACACAAAAGGCTGGTCACAAAACTGAAGGACTTGGGTGTGAGAGAAAGGTTAGCTAGGTGTGTCAAAAACTGGCTGAGCGGCAGGACACAGAAGTTGGTTGTAGGGGGTGGAGTTCCCCAGTACAATGGAAGCCACCAGTGGGGTTCCACAGGGGTCGGTGCTGGGGCTGGTGTTGTTTAACGTCTTTATTGGGGACATAGGGGATGGCATCCAAGAAAAAATGTGCATGTTCGCTGATGACACCAAGCTCTGCGGGAGGGTGGACACTCAGGAAGGGATAAAGGAAATGAAGGACAACCTAACCAAACTGGAGAGATGGGCAGGCATATGGCAGCGCAGGTTCAATGCCACAAAATGCAAAGTGATGCACTTAGGGACAAAGAACCTGAGAACAGAGTACTACATGGGAAAAGTCCAGGTTACACCACTGGAGGTGGAAAAAGATCTGGGGGTGATAATTTCTAGTGATCTGAAACACTCAACTGAATGCAAAAAGGCTGTAGCTAAGGCCAACGGGATGTTAGGGTGTATTGCTAGAGGAATTAGCAGTAGGAGGAGTGAGGTAATTCTACCATTGTACAGGGCACTGGTCAGACCTCACTTGGACTACAGAGTGAGATACTGGCACCCAGACCTGAAGAAAAGACATAAACATGATGGAAAGGGTACAAAGAAAAGCAACTAAAATGATAAAGGGACAGCAGGAAAGAACATATGGAGAGAGGCTAGAGGACCAAGGGAGGTACACTTTGGAAGAGAGGAGGCAGAGGGGAGATATGAGTGAAATATTCAAGTGCTTGAGAGGAATTAATAGAGTGGACTTTGAGAGCCTATTCAATAGGAGGGCCACCACCACCACCACCAGAGGGCACAGCCTCAGACTGGTGGAGGTTGATTCAAGAGAGACATAAGGAAGCACTTTTTATGGAAAGAGTGGTGAAGGCATAGAATGAGTTGCCACAGGATGTGGTGGAGTCAAAGACAGTGGGGGTCTTCAAAAGAGCCTGGCACAGGCATAAAGGAATGTCAGGAGGCATGAAAAGAAGAAAGACCAGAATTTGATGGGTTGGGGGGAGAAGGGATTAAAAATTTGAAAAGCCAATAAAGTCATGAGCAAATGTTGAATTATTCCAACATTTACTCATAACTTTAATTTTTGCAGATTTTTGCCCTAATGTTCAACATATCCTTTGTGCCCCCACCTGAACATGTCAGGTTTGATTTTTCAAATCCCCTCCAAAACTTTTTTCCTCAGTTGCAAAGCGAAATCACCTTATGAATGGGATTTTAAAAGCTCTGCCTATCTGGATTGTAATGACAGGTCATAAAAGACTGTCAGACAGTTGGGGTCAAAATGTGGGAGCCCACATAAAGGTACAGATTGCCTCTTAGCTGCTCTGTCTTGGGGAAATTACAATCTAACAATGTGTAAAAGCAGGACACCACTGAAAATGAGACATTGCAACTCATCTGCTTTATCCTGGGTAAATACATAGTAAAAATGTGTACAAGCAAGACCAAGTACAACAGCACTACCAGCAGTGAACATCGGGCATTGACAGTTGCTTGTTTACATCAGTGACGGGCGTTAAGGAATCAGAAGCTGGTGGTTGTTTGACAAACTACTAAAGACAGAATACAGCTAGATTTTCCTCAGCTAGATTGGCTCTGCACAGCTGCAAATAGCAAAACCATGTTGTTACCAATAAACTGAACAAACATGACATGAAAGTAACAGCAGGAAGAAAGCTGAGCAATACAAATCATTTTCACCAGAGGTACACTTTAAGCATAATTCATGAATATTGGAACGCTGCAAATAGTGTAGTGAGTGTTCTCATACACTAAGTACTTCAGACTTTGATCACTTTCTTCTTATTTCATCAACGGTGTGAAACAAAGCAAAGTAAAACTATGCATTGTCATACTTACTCAAAAACTTTTTTTAAGTCCTCATAATTCAGTTCTGTTGGGAGAAATTAGAAAATATTAAATACTTTATACAATGATGCTAAACTATTATTACAAAAAAAACATTAACAGTGTAAAACAAAACGAAGCATTAATGCCCAAAGTATTTTTAAAAATCAGATTCTTGTAATGTGTGTGGAGCGATTAGAATAAAACCTTATGGCTGAAACATCAGAAATAACGTTTTTGTTTCTAGATTTCCATTTTCACCTGTCTCAACACTCTGACTCTGGATCTCTGTGCTTGAAGGGAAACCTTCATGTACAGTGGCTGACATACAGTAAGTTAAAGACCTCTGTAAAGCTCTTTTTAACAGAATTCAGGAATCATTTGTATCTGGAAGCACTCCAGACATATAGATTACTGAGTCTCTTCAGTATTACTACTACATCAAAACCATTAGTTTAACATAGTGATGTCATTAAGAAACAAGCTGCGCCTGACTCAGTGTAGCTTGGTACAGTCAGTCCTTCACTGAAATCAAACTGTTCTAAAAATGGTTGCAATGTAGAAATAATGTTGAACACTCTTAGTCATGTACATCATATCTCTGGAGTGCTTTTGGCAACAGATGAGCCCAATACCTCATTTGAAAGAGGCTTTCATAGGCTTTCAAACTGCAATGGCACTGGGCATGAATGTATCCCTTAACGATCCTTCATCACAATAACTTTGTTCTTATGAGTTCTTGCACGTGATTTTCTCCTTCCATTCATCCTCTCTCTGCCCTCACTCCAAATTGAGCTGTACTGCTGACCTACCCAGGCAAAACTCTTTAAATGGCAATGCTTCCACTGCACAGCTCAATTTTATAGCTTTTGCCATTTTGTGCTGTGTAAAAGTTTACTTTTTTTTTCAGTTTTTAACAGTCTAACACCACTTCAAGCTACCTTTTATTGGTACAGCATTACCATCCAGAATGCAAAGCAGTAACGATGCAATGCTGCAGTATACTGCAGGGAACAACTTAAACCCTTTTGTCATGCAACATTTTGTGACAGGTCATTTATGACAAGTTACTGCATTGCATCATGGGTAGCTCTGCTGTATGTTTTTCATTTTAGAATTTGTGACCAGTAAAGGCACACTGAGCAGAAACCTATTTTCAGTTCCACATTGGGAGTACCAAAGGGATAAGTTACAGTACTTTCTCAGGGTCACACAGTATTCAAAGTGTGGCTGTGGTTTTCAGACTCAGGTCTGCAATGTCTCAGAGTTCATAACTTTCTTCTCTAACTTCTGAGCTATACTGCCTTATTTTAGGCTGCATCACGTTGTATTAAATACTTAGAAATTAACTTTAAACAGTAGCTGCATTTAACTATGTTATCTATTGCACAAAACATGACATTTTGTTGTGGGAGACAGAGTGCATGGAGTGTGCACCAGTGATGAGACTTATGTAGTGCTTTTCAAACACATTGTATTCCTAAGTGTTTTACAATGGAAACAGTTACTACTGCTGTGTTTATCGTGAACTATACTGTTTGATGGTCACTAGTTCCCAGATGGCTACCCACTTCTAAATCTGTGATCCTCTCGCCATCTCCATTTGAGAGTACCAGGTCTAAGACTGCTCCCTCTCGAGTGGGTTCCAATACTAGTTGTCTAAGGCATGCCCCCTGTAGGGCATCTAGAATTACTCCTCTCTTAGAAGCTGCTTAGATTCAATGCTGAGAAGTGCAAAGTAATGCACCTGGGAAATAAAACCCAGGGGAAGAGTACACAATGGGGGGGTGAGATACTAACAGCAACAAAAATGGAAAGGGACCTGTGGGTAGTCATATCAGATGACCTAAAGGTGGGCAAGCAATGTGAGAGGGCAGTAAGGAGGGCTGGGTGGATACTGGGATGCACGGGAAGAGGCATCACCAGTAGAAAACAAAAAGTTGTTATCGCTCTGTACAGACAGCTGGTGAGACTCCATCTGGAGTACTGCGTGCAGTTCTGGAGACCCAATTACCGCAAAGACATAGACAGGATGGAGGCATTCCAGAGGAGGCCAACTAAAATGGTGCAGGGTCTGCACCAGAAGACATATGAAGACAGTCTTAAGGAGATTAATATGTATAGCCTCGAGGAAAGGAGGGAGAGGGGGAGACATGATAGAAACTTTCAAGTACCTCAAGGCAATCAACAAAGTCCAAGAGGGTAGCATCTTTCAGAAAGAGAGGTGTGCAAGAACAAGGAGGCACAATTTGAAGATTGATGGGCAATGGCTCAGAGGTAAAGTGAGGAAGTATTTTTTCATGGAAAGGGTTGTGGCTACATGGAACAGCCTTCCTGAGGAGGTTGTTGAGTCAAAAACAGTGGGGGAATTTCAAGAATGCATGGGACAGTCATAAGGCAATTCTAGGGGGTGGGGGTAGGAAGAAGTAGGATGTTGGATAACTAGGATCTGCAGCTTATCCATTAGGTAGGGAAATGGACAGACTGGGTGGGCCAAGTGGTCCTTATCTGCTGTCAAATTCTGTGTTTCTATAGAAACAAAATTTGACAGCAGGTAAGGAGCACTTGGCCCATCCAGTCTGCCCATTTCTCCCTACCCACACTATTACATCAGGCTGTGCCTGATATATGGCTCTCTCACCCTCCCTCCCCCCTTCCTTACTAGTTTGATTCCTTTGTGCTTATCCCATGCATTCTTAAACCCCACCACTGTTTTTGCCAGCACCACTTCCACTGGAAAACATCATCTCCTCCTGCCCCTTATTTGCCCCGGCATCAGTTACAGACCAGCCCAACAGCACCCTGTCCTATGTTTGCCTCATGGGCGGTGCCTTCCCTGATGTTGGTCCCCTACCTCTTAAGCTTTTTTTTACATATTTTCTTTTCACTGCCTCAGATGGGGTGGTGGTCCTATGGTTCCCCACTTCAGGTGACCTTCCTCAGCTGCTGCCCCGGACCCAGTCAGAGCTCAGACCCTTTTCACCCTGCCATCCCGGTCGCTTCACAGAGGGAATTTATCCCACGCACTGCAGAGACCTGGAGGCCTGGGTTGAAGGGGAGCTAACTTGAATGGGTCTGCCGCGGCACTATTGGAGTCTGCCGTCATCGTGATGGAGGATTATTTTGTCCCTTGTTCCCCCCCATGGCACGTGCATGCAGTGGCATCAAGGACATCCTGCGTATGCATACGCCTGCCCACGCCACCCCACATGTTGAACCCCAAGCCTGCACTAGCGCCTGGCCACCGCCAGGAACCAGTGACTCAGCGATCCTCCCCACCTCCCTCCCTCCCTGAAGGAGGAGAGCAGTCTGTGGGACACTCAATCCTCCTCCTCCTGGCTGACCCTCGACACTCATAGTCCATTCCTGAACTCGGGTCACCATCGTGATGGAGGTATGGCATCCAGCCCCTCAATCCTCAGCACCACTGGGCTCTTCTTAAGCTGTTAAAGGCATATGCTCCTTTGGGATCCTCATGTCTCTGGCATAGACCCCCCAGTAATGAATGGTGAAGATATTCTTGAAGATCAAGAATTATGGTGAGTATGTAATTTTCATTTTTCTGGCATTTACAGTAGAACCCTGCAGTCCGACCAGTCAACCGAACCCTCGTCCCACTCCCGCCTTGCCTATGCATTGGCCAATCATTCACTCACGTACCTTCACAGCAACAGCAGTGCAGTGAGAGAGACAGTGTGCATGACAGATTACCCCTTACAGAGTTTGTCCACATCCCAGAATGTCCCCCACCTTGGTGTTACCTGACAGAAGTGGATACAGATACAGACCAATGTCACTGCTGGTGAGTGACTGTGTGGGAGCCAGTTAGTAGCATGGTGTTTCATGTTGCGGCACACCCCAAATGGCAGAATTGCCAACTGAGAGACAGTGAGCAATGGGACTGAACCACTTTGCTCTCTCTTTCTCTCTCCGCACACATCATGCAGGAGGACCGTTTGTAGCAAAACCTGACATCTCTCTCTATCTGAGTCTTTCTCTGTGCGAGTGCCGTCACAGTACTTTCTGTGTGGCAAGACAGAAGAGTGCAGGAACCTGTGTGAGATGTCCGCAGTCTGTAATAATTATTAAATTGATCCACCTGAGTGTAGGCTCATTTACCACACTAAACTAGTTACAGCCATGTCTGCAGTCTATATATCTCCGTGAGGAAGCGAGAGTGTCGTCATAGTACTCAGGATAGAAGTAGCTTTCTGTGTGCCAGCACAGTTGAAGTGCAGACAGGTCTGGCATGTGTTGATTCTTTATAAATGTAACATTAAAACCCCTTTTTTCTCTTTTCTGTTATGTTTGATCTTTTCAGACTTACGGACTTTTCAGAGTTATGAACACCATGCATTCCAATGGCGTCAGTAACTCTGAGGTCCCACTATATTTTTATTTTTCAAGATCTGCGTTTTTTCTAACTATACATTTTTTTGTCACAGTATCACACTTAGGGTTCTTAAACTATCTGGCATAGACCCACCAGTAATGAATGGTGAAGAATGATTCTTGGAAGAGCAGGAGCTTAAAGTTAAAGATGGAAAAAAGGGGGATGCATAGTGATGGCAATAGTGGACTGCCTAATATTAGAGCTAAGAAAACAATAAAGCAAGGAGCTATAGGGCTGAAAAATAATAACCAGTGTGTTAAGATAAATGCTGTATGGCCATAGTTAGAAAAATAAAACCTTCTAGCTGGAGAAACGTACCACTACAGAGTGAACAAAAATGCATTCTATATGATAAATAATTACTATCAATACCAAAGAAAACTTAAACAGAGTTAAAAAAGTGGTGAAAACTACAGATTAAATAAAAATTACAAAATGTACAAAACTACAAATGAGAATAAATGTAGTCATGAATATTCATAATCATTTGATGGCCATGCTAGAAACATAGTAGCCACCTCGAGCCATGCCAGCGACCCGGGTTTGGGAGTGGACTCGGGTCGTCGGGGGCTGGCTGGGGAAGGAGAGGATTGAACGTCCAGAGGACTGCTCTCCTTTCCTGGGGTGGTTGGGAGGGAAGCCTTGCTCTTGTAGTGACCCCCGGTGGAGACCAAGGGTACTACATGCAGCAGCGCAGGAGGGACAACCAGAAAGCCAGAAAACAACTTCGGCTCCTGCCGGATGATGGCCTCTGTATCCTTCATGCCCCCAGAACCTCCAGAAGCCTGCCCCTCCACAGCAGCACCCTCGAGCCCATAAGGATAAAAATAGAGTGTTGGGATTTCCCCGTCCCCCGGTGCCTTCTCCCTCAAAGGAGGGGAACCCACCCTGAGATGGGTTACTCTGGGACAACTCGGAGGGTTGGCTGTGATATGTGGTGAGAGCAGTGCTCAGGAAGAGGATGGTCGGGGGTGGAGAACTAGGAAGGGCCTGAAGGAGAGGTGGGAGCCGGAGCATCGGAGGAGGTAAAAAGATAATTAAAAAAAAAAACATAGTAGCAGAACTGCACAATACATACTGTACCAAGAGAAACATCAAAACATAGACATTGATGGCAGATAAGGACCGCTTGGCCCACCTAGTCTGCCCATATTCCTACCTACTGGATAAGCTGCAGATCTTAATTAACCAACAGCCTATTTCTTCCTACCCCCACAAGAATTGCCTTATGTCTGTTCAATGCATTCTTGAATTCCCCCAATGTTTCTGACCCCACAACCTCCTCAGGAAGGCCATTCCATGTGCCTACCACCGTCTCTGTGAAAAAATACTTACTCGCATTGCCCGGAGCCGTTTCCCTCTCTGTCTTCAAATTATGGTCCCTTGTCCTTGCATATCTTTTTTTCTGAAAGACGCTACCCTCTTGAACTTTGTTGATTCCCTTGAGGTACTTGAACATTTCTATCATGTCCTCCCTCCCTCCCTCTCCCTCCTTTCCTCAAAGGTATACATATTAAGCTCCTTTGGTCTCTCTTCATATGGCTTCTGTTGCACACCCTGTACCATTTTAGTTGCCCTCCTCTGAACTGCCTCCATCCTGTCTATGTCCTACTGGAGATGGAGACTCCAGAACTGCATGCAGTACTCCAGATGGGGGATTCACCAACAGTCTGTACAGAGGGAAAACAACTTCTTATTTTCTACTGGTGATGCTTCTCCCTATACATCCCAGTATCCCCCCAGCCACCCCTACTGCCTTCTCAAATTGCTTGCTAACTTTTAAGTCATCTTATATGATTACCCCCCAGTCCCTTTCCATTTTTCTTGTTGTTACTACCCCCCCCCCAATGTGTACTCTACCCCTGGGGTTTTGTTTCCCAGGTACATTACTTTGCACTTTTGCGCACTGAATCTAAGCTGCCATACTTCTGACTTTTCCTCCAACCTTGCAAAGTCCCTTCTCATCCTTTCCACCCCTCTCGTATATCAACCCTGTTGCAGATCTTTGTGTCGACTGCAAAGAGGCATACTTTTCCTTTCAGTCCCTCTGTAATGTCACTTATAAAAACATTAAAAAGGACTAGACCCAGTACTGAAACCTGCAGTACCCCAATAGTAACCCCCCCCTTTCTTTGGAGTAGACTCTGTTTACTATCACCCTCTGTGTCCAGTTGTCCAGCCAGTGTTTTACCAAGACTACAGCCCTGGGACCCACTCCCAGGCTGGCTAATTGGTTTTTTAATGTGTTGTATGGGAATGTGTCAAATGTCTTGCTAAAGTCTAGGTGGGCCATGTCAACAGCCCCTCTCTGATCTGCTACTTTGGTCTCCCAGGCAAAGACATCAATTAGATTTGTCTGACATGACCTTCCTGCTCTGAATCCATGCTGCCTTGGGTCCTGTGTCCCACTGGCCTCTTGGTACTCAACAATTCTTTCCTTCAAAGTGATTCCATCATTTTCCCTACCACTGAGGTCAAACTGACAGGTCTATAGTTTCCTGCCTCTGTCTTGCTCCCACTTTTGTGAAGGGGAATCATATCCATCCTTCTCCAGTCCTCAGGTATGACAACATCCTCCCATGATTTGTTAAAAAGGGTAGTCGATGATGTCACTAGTTCTCCCCTTAGTTCTTTTAGAATTCTTGGGTGAATCCCATCAAGCCCCATTGCTTTGTCTACCTTCAGTTTTAGGAGTTCTTTCAGAACCCTTTCTTCTGTGAAAGGACTTGTATCGACCCCCCTATCCTGAGTGCTTCTATTGATTGGATTAGGTACCTCCCCCTCCTCTTCTTTAGTGAATACTGAGCAAAAGTATTCATTCAGAATCCCAGCTTTTTCACCGTCCCTCTCTGCCCAACCACCCTCCCCTTTATTAAGCCTCACTAACCCCCTTTGTCTTTCCTCACTCCCTAGTGTACCTATACAAGGTTTTATCCCCTTCTTAACTGAGTAGGCTATCTTTTCCTCAGTTTGGGCCTTTGCTATTCTGACTGCCTTCCCTGCTTCCTTCTGCTTTAACTAGTACAGTTCTCTGTCCTGCTCCTTCTGTGTTTCCTTATACTTCCTGAATGCTATCATTTTCTCCTTAACCTTCCCCACCACCTCTTTTGAGAACCATAGTGTTTTTTTCTTTCATTTTGATTTATTTGATTCTCACAAAGGCTTTTTGACTCTGTGAGGGCAGTTTTGATGTTTCCACATTGTTGCCCCACCCCTCCTTCTTGCCTGTTTTCTAGTGCTTTTCTGAGGCACTCTCCTATTCTGACAAAACCAGCATCCCTGAAGTCCAGTACCCTCACTTTTGTATGGCTTGACTCTGCGGCTGAGTTTATCATGAACCACACTGTTCGGTGGCCACTTTTTCCCAGATGGCTACCCACTTCTAGCTCTGAAATCCTCTCTCTGTCCCTGTTTGAGAGTACAAGGCCTAAGATTGCTCCTTCCTGAATGGGTTTCAGCACTAGCTGTCTGAGGCATGCCCCCTGTAGGGCATCGAGAATGACCCTGCTGTTGGATGTGGCTGCAGCAAATGTGCTCCAGTTAACATCTGGCATATTCAGGTCCCCCATCAACAATATCTCCCCTTTCTCTGTCATCCTAAAGATGCCTTCTATCATGTCCTTGTCCATTTCCTCCCCCTGAGACAGGGGTCTGTATACAACCCCCTTTCCTGATTGCGGTGCCATTTCCAGTCCCCAGAGTGACCCACAGTGCCTCCTGTCCTCCCTGTTTACCCTTTTGTTCCATTGCTTTGATCCCTTCCCTTGCATAGAGAGCTACTCCTCCTCCTCCTCCTCTTCTACCCTCCTTGTGCCTCCTGTAGATTGTGTACCCTGGTACTGTATGTTGACATCACAGTTATGTTTCTCTGTGTACCAGATTTCTGTGACTGCCACGATATCCAGGCAACCCTCTTCCATCAAGGCCACCAGTTCAAGCAGCGTGTTATCTAGACTATGGGCATTGGTACTCATTACCCTCCATTATTTGATGGCCTTACCCCTTTTTGCCCCATCCATGTCCTTACTGCCTTTGTCTTTTTCTCCATTTACCCCAGCCCTTCTCCCTATCGACTTCTGTATCTTGGTGTTTATCTCACTAACTACCCTGATTTTGGGGGGGGGGGCAAAGATTTCCCTGCTCCATTTCAGTGCCTCTCCCCTTGGCTAGTTTAAATGCTTGCCAATGAAGCATTTAAACCTATTACCTAGGATCCTGGTTCCTCTCCTGAACAGATGCAGACCATCATGCCAGTATACACCTGTATCCCTTCAGGAAGACTGCCAGTCCCAAGTGAAGCCAAAACCCTGAGCTCTGCCCCAGTGCTTCAACCATTGATTGAATCCCATGGTGCAGAGCACCCTAGCCTCACCCATGCCATAGACAGGCAGCTCCTCCGAGAAAGTTACCATGCATGCTACTTGTCTGACGCCCCTCCCTAACTCCACAAAATTCTTCTGCACTGCTCTGATCCCTTTTCTAGCCAGGTCATGTGTCCCTAGGTGGACAATGACATACAGCTCCCTTCCCTGTGCAACTGCTCCCAGGATCCTGAGGATTCGCTCCCTGTCCCTCCAAGCCATGGCGCCAGGCAGCCCCTTACCTCCCTCACCTCTCCCTCCCCCAGTTCTACCCTCCTAACAATGGAGTCCCCCACCAGGAGTTGTTTCCTTCCCCTGTGGGGTCCAATGCCACCCTCCTGTGGGTCTCCTTTGTGGAGGTTCCCAGCATCCTCCTTAGTCTCCACTGTGGATTTCTCTTTAGAGGAACCACACCCTGCTAGAACAGCATATGAATTGTGGAGAGGTACAACTGGAGGGATGCACCTCTGTTCCACAACTGTCACCCTCCCTGAGTCCACTGTGATCCAACCACTCCTCTTTCTTGGCAACCTCTGAGGCAGTGGCCCTGGTGGTCCTTGGGTGGGAGAGGAGGTCCCCTAAATCCTGGCCAACTCAGCCTGGAGATGAGAAACCTCCTCCCTCAGCCCAGAGAAGTGCCTGCAGATGGGACAACCCCACATCCTCCAGAAGGTCTCCCGTAAGACTGCTGCTCCACAGCCACTGCACTGCACCACTCCCATCATGTCTTATTTGTGGCCTCTTATCTGTTGTTTTGTATACGTACTCTTTCCTCTCTCTGTTTATTTATTTATTTTTTTTATTTTATATAAATTCTTTTTCTTCCTACTTTCCTACTGCCTCCATGCCATTAAAGCTCCTCCTGTTCTGGGACAGGAAATTCGTGTATTCCTCAGTAGTCTCCTTCTTACTTGCTCAGAGTCAGACATCCAGCAGCTAGAGGGATAGAGAGCTTCTCTTTTCCTTCCAGGATGGTGAGTATTTTGTGTCACTGTGATCACACTCTTCATGCTCCTGAACAGGACATTCTTGTTGTCAGCCAAATCCTGTGCTTTTAAAAGTAGAACTGGCTAAGGGCGGAGGGTGGAGATGGGGTGGAGGGAGGGAGGGCAATATAGTCCTTGTAGAGTAGTGAAGTCCTAACAGCACCTCCTTCTTTTCGCTGTTCTCTGCCAAAAGCTATCTTGGGTAGATTTAAATGAAAACACCTGCCTTCCTGTTGCCTAAGCCACTCCCCCAATTCAGTTTCCTTCTTCACGTAGCTACCTGCACAGATAACAATTCAATTCACTCAACTCAGACAAACACACTAACTCTATTTTTTGTTTGTTTTTACTCTAAATTTTCAGATCCCAGTAGTAGAGGTATAGTTTTTTTAGTCCCAGAAGAGTAGTAAAGTTCTAACAGCACCTCCTTCCTGTTGCTGTTCTCTGGCAAAAGCTGTCTAGGGCAGGTTTAAATGCAAATACCTGCCTTCCTGTTGCCTAAGCAACTCCCACTAATTTACAGTTTCCGTCTTCACCTACCTAACTGCACATATAACAATTAACTTCACCCAACTCAGAGAAACACACAAACTCTTTTTGTGTTTCTTGCATGCATGTGCAAGAAACACATTGCTTTCAGTAGTTAGGGAGAATGCCTAAATGCATCAAGAAATATGGCCACATCACCATGCAATCAGCTGTTTTGGTGCATTACAAGCTACCAAAACAGCTAATTGCGTGGTGTCCCCATGGTGACGGCTTCTTCCTCGGCCTCTCACGGTCCCCAGGAAGCAGATGGAAATCCATCGCCTGCCATTCAGTGTGCCTTCCTGGTGAAACATTTCAATAAATAAATGAAAAAAAAACCCAACGGGGTGCCCAATCTCCCTCTCAGCATGACCCCATCCCCAGTTCATTTGCTGATGGGGTAGCTCAATCCCCGTTGTCATAATGCACCTACCCATGAGTCATGCAGTCCCCCCCAGCACACTGTATCACTGACAGGGGTGTCCAAGACCCCATCGGCTCCACTGCCCCCTGAAGCAAACTTCCATCTGCCACACTGGGAGCCCACCTCAGTATGGCAAAAGTCTCCTTGGCCAACGCGGGTGCCTAATCCACTGTCGGCTCCACTGCCCCCCCCCAAACAAACTGCCTGGTGCCACACTGGGACCCTAGCATGGCAAAAGTGCCCCATCATCTTTAAAAAAAACAAACCTCGAAGAAAAAAAGTTCCTCATTGATTCTCTTGCCCCCTTCCCCCAACCTGCACCCACCATCTGTGCAACCCACCTCCCCACACCCCACCTCACTCCATACTTACCTCTGGAGCCCAGCTCGATGATCTTTAGTGGACCGGGAACACGTCTGCACTCTTCAAAGCCGTCTGCGAACTGAAGAAATTCCTGTAAGCTGTATAATGGCAGAAATGTTTTTTTTTTCAACCTTGGTGCATATCTCAGCCATTTTGGGGAATTTTTTCACCAAATTTTCAACATGGGGTTCTTGGGACCCCATCTCATGAACTCAGTCACTGTCATTTTATTATTCGGTCCTGAACAGTGATTTCTCAGTCACTGCATGGAACCACCATTCGGGACTGATTAACGAAATGACAGTGTCACAGTTCATGAGGTATGCCCCCAAAAACCCTATGTTGAAAATTTGGTTAAAACATTCCCCAAAATTACTGTTTTATGAATGTGCATTACGCAGTTCCTACGCACACTAGTCACTTCGAGCACTTTTAATATTTTCACTCCAGATTTTCAACATTGCCATTTTACCACACCTTCTTATGAACAGTACAGCTGTCATTTTTCACATCTTGTCTGAAATGTGTTTTCCTACATGTAGCTCACAATGGCACAGTCAGCGTGCGAAATCAATGTTCAGTACAGATTAAGAATATCACAGTGACACTGTTCATGAGGTACTGTAGGCCTCCAAAAACCCTATGTTGAAAATTTGGTGAAAAAATTCCCCAAAATGACTGTTTTACGAGCGTGTGTTGTGCTGTTCAGTACACACTCTTGTAACTTCGAGAATGTTTAATATTTTTACTCCAGATCTTCAGCATTGCCATTTTACCACACCTTCTTATGAACAGTGCAACTGTCATTTTTCACATCCCATCCAAAATGTGTTTTCACACATGTAGCGCACAGTGGCATGGTCGATGTGCAAAATCAATGTTTGGGACAGATTAAGAAAATCACCGTGACACTGTTCACGAGCAGAGGTCTTAAACTGGCTGTGTTGGAAATTTGGTGACAAAAGTCCATAAAATGACTGTGTTAAGAGCGTGCATTGTGTTGTGCAATTTCCACGCACCCTCGTAAATTCACAAATTCATAATTTTTCAGTCCAGATTTTCAACATTGGCATTTTTCCACACCTCCTTATGAACAGCACAGCTGTCATTTTTTACACTCTGGCCAAAATGTGTTTTCACACTTCCAGCGCAGAATAGCACGGTCACTGTGGGAAATCAGCGTTTGGGATAGATTAAGAAAATCACTGTGATACTGTTCAAGAGTGGAGGTCCCAAAACACCTATGTTCAATATCTGCTGTAAAAAAAAAATCCCCAAACTAATTACATTACAGGTGTGCATTGCGCAGTTTCTATGCACACTCGTGACTGTCACAAATGCTTTCAGCAGGTCAGGCCCTCTGCTCCCATAGTGCCAGCCTCTGAGCACAATAGTGTGAACAGGTACCAGACAGGGTGACCCTCCTGTCTGCTTTTGGGTCCGAATCTCATTTTGTCTCAAGTTCTGGGGCGATTCAAACTGTGAACCTTATGCTAGCGTACCCAAATGTACAGGCTCAGATAATATTCTTTTCAGGGGTTTACAACATATTTTTCACCTAAGAGCACCTCACCTGGTATCCAAAATGAACACATTTAACTCTATGAAAGACCTTAGGTATATTCTTACCTTTTCCCAGTTTAGTAACACCATCAAGCTGTTGAACAATTTTGTCAGACTTAACCATCTATACGTCACATGCAAACAAAGAACTGGCAGACACCCAGGCTGTCTTAAAGAATATGTTTACTAACAAACATTTGTCAAAGCCAAATGCTTGCTTGCTGGCATTGGCATTGGTAGTGTAGGAGTTAGAGAGATGCATAATAGGAATGGCAGTGAAGAATTGAACTGAAGCCAACCCCACCACCACCCTGCAGAGAGTGACAGGCATTGGGGTGTGCCTTTGGGTCGTCAGGCATAACGGTCATGCCATTTCACCACACCCTACCCTGCAAGCACCGACAAGTGTCACAGTGTGCCTTGGAGTCTTTTGGTCTTATGCTCACCCCATTCCATAAGAAATATGGTGAGATGGGTGCAGTATAGGAGAATGGGGTGAACTTTGGGGCCGAAGAGTCCAAGGCACACCTCAATGCCTGTCACTGGCTACAGGGTGTGGTTGGGGGTGGAATGGCAGGAGTATTACAGGCGACAATCCCAAGTCACACCCCTGATGCCTGTCATTCTCTACAGGGAGGGGCATTATGGTCAGAAACCCTAACGTCCCAGACGTTTGTTGGTATTTTCACTCCAAATTTTAAACGTGTTTTTTGTGACCCCCACCTCATGAACAGTGGCAACATCAGTTCGTTAGCGGAAAGCTGATTTTGCACAGTGACAATACCATTTGGCACCACTGGTGCAAAAACACATTTCAAACAGGATGTGAAAAATGACAGCTGTACTGTTTATGGGGAGGTGTAAAAAATGGCAATGTTGAAAATCTACAAAGAAAATATAAACAAATTGGTGAAGTCATGAGCGTGCATAGAAACTGCGCAATGCACACCCATAATGTAATTAGTTTGGGGCTTTTTTACAGGAGATTGTCAACATAGGCATTTTACGACCTCTGCTCATGAACAGTGTCACTGTGATGTTCTTAATCTGTCCTGAACAGTGATTTCGTACACTGACTGTGCCATTGTGTGCTACATGTAGGAAAACACATTTTAGGCAAGATGTGAAAAATGACAGCTGTACTTCTCATAAGGAGGTGTGGTAAAATGGCAATGTGGAAAATCTGGAGTGAAAATATTAAAAATTTGCGAACTTACGAGCGTGCATAGGAACTGCGCAATGCATGCTCATAACACAGTCATTTTTTGGGACTTTACTCACCAAATTTTCAACTTAGGGTTTTGGGGGGCCTACCTCATGAACTGTGCCACTGCCACTTCATTACTTGGTCCTGAAAGGTGGTTCCATGCAGTGATGATGAAATCACTTCTCGGGGCCAAATAACAAAATGACAGTGACTGAGTTCATGAGGTGGGCCCCCAAAAACCTCATGTTGAAAATTTGGTGGACAAATTCCCCAAAATAGCCAAGATATGCACCAAAGTTGAAAAAAAAAAAAAACATTTATGCCATTATACAGCTTATCGGCATTTCTTTAGTTCGTGGTCGGCTTTGAAGAGTGCAGATGTGTTCCCGGCCCACCAAAGATCATCGTGTTGGGCTCCAGAGGTAAGTATGGGGGTGTGTGGGGAGGTCAGGTACAGAGAGTGGGCGCAGATTGGGGGGCAAGACAGTCAAAGAGGGGCTGTTTTTTATTTACTGTTTTTTTTTCCCCCTTATGCAGGAAGATGACGTGGGACTTTTGCCACGCTGGGGTGGGCTCACAGTGTGGCAGCTGAAATGTTATTTTTGGGGGGCAGCAGTGGAGCTGATGGGGGATTGGGCACCCACATTGGTCATACTGACTTTTGCCATGCTGGGGTGGGCTCCCAGCATGACAACTGGAAGAGTTTTTTTGGGGGCGGGGACAGTGGATCCACAGGGATTGGGCACCTCAGAAATATATGGACATTTGCCATGTTGGGGTGGGCTCCCAGCTGCAGCACCTGGAAGTGTGTTGGGAAGGGGGCAGTGGAGCCGATGGGAGATTAGACACCCCTGTTGGCCATATGATGTGAGGGGGAGCGCATGATCATGCTGGGGAGGGCTCCCAGCGTGCACATATGTCTTCGGGAGGGGGAAGAACTGTCTATGACAGTTCAGATGCAGTGCCGACGTAGGCAATTTTCATACTGCAACAGGGAGCAGGGCATTGGAAGTGGGGAGGCACACCTACGAAACTCGTATGGTGGCACTATGTTTCTTGCACATGCATGCAAGCAAACATAAAGATGGATAAAAACATGAAAAATGTAAACACAGAACAATATATCAAAGAGCATCACAATCACATAAAAGAAAAACAAAGAAAACTACAGAACAAACTCCTACCAAAATACATTTAGATCTTTTCTAGCTAATGTATTACCTCTGTAAGTGCAGTTAAATTAGAGAACTGTCTCTATAGCGTCCCAAGATGGTATATAACAAACAGTTCAGACACAAGTATTAGTTTAACTCTGTCTCTCCACACCCCTTCTGTGAGTCATCTAGCTCCTCCTTTTAGAATAAAAAAATACAAACATCGTGTCCTATCAGGAAGTATATTAAATAAGGTGACATCAGCAAAAACTCATTTCCTAAATTATGAGTCTTTGATCCACCAGTTCTTTTGAGGATTTACAACCCTGCAATCTGTCATCTAGGTGTGATATAGCCAATAGGAATCAGCTAAATGACATTCTGTCCTGTAATAAAATGTATATTTAGTTTCCAACTTAAAAGCATGAGGTTATAAAAAGGCAATTTCCCAAGGAACTTAATTACATTACAAAGATCTCCTGGTCAGTTTACATATCCTGTAGCTTCACTGAAACTTGGGGGGGGGGCCCATGGAAGCACAGGTTCACATATTATATTTGTATATTACAAATATCATACAGCAGTCATAACCTGCTGGCCAAGCGTCAAAGTGACTTCACCAGTTTTTTTATATTTTCACTCCAGATTTTCAACATTGCCATTTTTTACACCTCCTCATAAACAGTGCAGCTGTCATTTTTCACATCCTGTTTGAAATGTGTTTCTGCACCTGTGACGCCAACTTGTGCAGTCGCTGTGCAAAATCACCTTTTGGCTAACGAACTGATAGTGTCACTGTTCATGCGGTGGGATCACAGCAAGCCCATGTTGAAAACTTGGAGTAAAAATAGCAAGAAACACCCAGGGTGTTAGAGTTTTCAACCATAACGCCCTACTGTATAGGGACTGACAGGTGTCAGGGGTGTGACTTGGGATTGTCGACAGTAATGCTTATGCCATTCCACCCTCACCCTGCAGCCAGTGGCAGGCATCAAGGTGCACCTAGGACCCTTTGGCCCCAGAGTTCACCTCATTCTCCTATACTGCACCCATTTCAGTGTATTTCCTTATGGAATAAGGTGGGTGTAAAGCCTGATCACTTCAAAGCACAACTCGACACTTGTAAGTGCCTGCAGGGTAGGGCGAGGTGAAATGTCATGAACATTATGGGCGATGACCCAAAGGCACACCCCAATGCCTGTCCATCTCTGCATGGTGGGGGTGGAGTTGGTGTCAGTTCAATACTTCACTGCCATTCCTATACTGCAACACTTGGCATTGACAAATGCTTGTTTTTGTTTGTTTTTACCCTAAATTGAAGGTCCCAGTAGTAGAGGTATAGTTCTTTAGTCCCAGTAGAAAAATAGAAACATAGACATTGGTGGCAGATAAGGACCTCTTGGCCCAACTAGTCTGCCCAATTACCTACCTACTGAATAAGTTGCAGAGCCTAGTTAACCAACAGCCTATTTTTTCCTACCCGCACTAGAATTGCCTTATGTCTGTCCCATGCATTCTTGAATTCTCCCACAGTATTAGACCCCACAGCCTCATCAGGAAGCATGTTCTATGCATCCACCACCCTCTCTGTGAAAAAATACTACTTCCTCACATTGCTCCTGAGCTGTCCCCCCGTCTTCAAATTGTGTCCTTGTTCTTGCACATCTCTTTTTCTGAAACATGCTACCCCATTGGACTTTGTTGATGCCACTGATGTACTTAAAAGTTTCTATCATGTCCTTATTGGCAGTAGGAAGGGAAGGATCACTGAGACACATTAGTTTCACCAACCTTGAAGGAACCAAATAGCTCTTTCTCCTCTCTGGCTGTTGGAGGTCTGAATCAAAGCATGTAAGAAGGAGACTAATGAATACTACAGGAAGTTCCTGTCCCAGAACAGGAAGGGTGAGAGTTGTAAGGGCACATAGGCAGTAGGGAAGTAAGTGTAAAAATACATAGTGGGAGGAGACAGTAAGCATACAAAGCAACAGGAGAGGGGACACAAAATAAGTCAAGATGGGAGCGGTGCATTGTAATGGCTGTGGGGCAGCAGTGTTCCAGGAAACATTCTGGAGGCTGTGATGCTGCCCTGTTTGCAGGCACCTCTTTGGTCTGTTGGAGGAGGTTGCCCGTCTCCAGGCTGACCTGGCTAGGATTCATGAAACCTCTTCCCCCACCCAGGGACCACCAGGGCCACCACTGTTACCTCAGAGGTTGCCAAAAAAGAGGACCGGTTGGACCAAGGTGGGCTTAGGGATGGAGATGGTGGTGGAACAGAGGTGTATCCCTCCAGTTGTACCTCTCCACAATTCATATGCTGTTCTGGCGAAGAGGGATTCCTCTATGGAGGCACCTGCAGTGGAGACCAAAGACAATGCTGGGAACCTCCACAAAGGAGACCCACAGGAGGGTGGCATGAGACCCCACAGGGGAAGGAAACAACTCCTGGTGGGGGACTCGATCATTAGGGGGTAGAAGTGGGGGAGGAAGGGGATAGGGAGATAAGGTGCCTGCCTGGAACCACGGCTCAGAGGGATAGGAAGCAAATCCTCAGGATCACAGGAGCAACTGCATGAGGGAGGTAGCTGGACATCATTGTCCACCTAGGGACAAATGACCTGGCTGTGAATGGGATCAGAGCAATGAAAGAGGAGTTTGTAGAGCTGGATAGGGGCCTTAGACAAGTAGCATGTATGGTAACCTTCTCGGAGGTGCTGCCTGTCTATGGCAAGGATGATGCTAGGGTATTCCGCACCATTGGATTCAATGAATGGTTGAAAAACTGGTGTGGAGCTCAGGGGTTTGGTTTCATTGGGGACTGGGGAGCCACCTGGAGGGATGCAGGCCTATTCTGGTGCGATGGTCTACATCTGTCCAGGGCGGGAACCAGGATCCTAGGTGATAGGTTTAAATGCTTCCTTAGCAAGCAACTAGCTAAGGCACTGAAAAGGAGCAGGGAAATCCCAGCCTCCCCTGACAAAACACAGCAATTAGTGAGGTAAACACCAAGGTAGAGAAGTCAGCAGAGAGCAGGACAGGGGTAAATTCAGAAAAAGGCAGTAAGGACAGGGATGGGGCTAAAAGGGGTGGGGCCATAAAAAATCAAAGGTGATGAGTACCAATGCCCACAGTCTGTGTAACAAGCTCCCTAAACTAGTGGCCTTGATGGAAGAAGGATGCCTGGATATTGTGGCAGTCACTGAAACATGGTACACAGACAACCATGACTGGGATGTCAACACACCAGGAGACACAACCTACAGGAGGAATAGGGTGGGTAAAAGAGAAGGAGGAGGAGTAGCTCAGCATATAAGGGAAGGGATTAAAGCAACAGAACTAAAGAGTAAACAGGAGGTTGATGAGTCACTATGGGTCACCCTGGAGAAAGGAAATGGCACCACAATCCGCATTGGGGCTGTGTACAGATCCCCAACTCAGGGGAAGGGAATGGACAAGGAAATGATAGAAGGCATCCTTAAAATGGCAGAAAAAGGGGAGATATTGTTGATGGGGGACCTGAATATGCCAGATGTTAACTGGAGTACCTTGGTGCAGGCACATCCAAGAGCAGGGTCATTCTTGATGCCCTACAGGGGGCATGCCTCAGACAGCTAGTAATGGAACCCACTTGGGAGGGAGCAATCTTAGACCTGGTACTCTCAAATGGAGAAAGAGAAAGGATCTCAGATTTAGAAGTGGGTAACCATTTGGGAACAAGTAACCACCAAACAGTGTGGTTCACAATAAACACAGCCATAGAGTCAAGTCATACAAAAACAAGAGTATTGAGTATTAGACTTTAGGAAGGCTAACTTTGGGAAAATGAGAGAGTGCCTCAGAAAAGCACTAGCAAAAGGGCAAGAAGGAGGGGGTGGAGGAACAATGGGGAATAATCAAAACAGCCATCGCAGAGGCAACAAACCTTTGTGTGAAGCAAATCAACAAGATGAAATGAAGGAAAAAAAAACACTATGATTCTCAAAAGGGGTGGAATGAAGGTTAAGGAGAATAGTATTCAGGAAATATAGGGAAACACAGAAGGAGCAGGACAGAGAACTTTATCAGTTAAAGCAGAAAGAGGCTGGGAAGGCAGTCAGAATAGCAAAGGCACAAACTGAGGAAAAGATAGCCAACTCTGCTAAGAAGGGGGATAAAACCTTTTATAGGTACATTAGGGAGTGAAGAAAGACCAAGGGAGGGATACAGAGATTAATAAAGGGAAGGGAATGTGGGCAGAGGGTGACAGTGAACAAGCAGGGATACTGAATGAATATTTCTGCTCAGTAATCACAACAGAAGAGGAGGGGGAGTTACCAAAACCAAACAAGAGAAACACTCTGAATAGGGAGGTCGATACAAGTCCATTCATAGAAGAAATGGTTTTGAACGAACTCTTAAAAACTGAGGGTGGACAAAGCAATGGGGCCTGATGGGATTCACCCAAGAATTCTAAAAGGACTAAGGGTAGAACTAGTAACGCCACTGACTACTCTCTTTAACAAATCATGGGAGGATGGGGTTGTACCTAAGGACTGGAGGAGGACAAATGTGATTCCACTTCACAAAAGTGGGAGTAGGGCAGAGGCAGGAAACTACAGACCAGTTAGTTTGACCTCAGTGGCAGGAAAAATGATGGAATCACTTTTGAAGAAAAGAATTGTTGAGTACTTAGAGGTCAGTGGGGCACATGACCCAAAGCAGCATGGATTTGCATCAGGAAGATCATGTCGGACGAACCTAGTAGATTTCTTTGACTGGGTGACCAAAGTAGTAGACCAGGGAGGAGTTGTGGATATGGCCTACCTAGATTTTAGCAAGGCATTTGATACAGTCTCACACAAAAGATTAATATACAAGTTAGCCAGCCTTGGAGTGGGTTCCACGGTGGCAGTCAGGATAAAAAACTGTCTGGACAACAGGATGCAAAGGGTATTAGTAAACGGAGTCCACAGTGAAGAAAGGAGGATAACTAGTGTGGTACCGCATGGTTCGGTACTGGGACTGGTCCTCTTTAATCCTTTATAAATGACATTGGAGAGCACCTGGAAGGAAAAGTATGTCTCTTTGCAGATGACACAAAGATCTGCAACAGGGTTGATACACAAGGTGGGGTGAAAAGGATGAAAAGGGACTTGGCAAGGTTGGAGGAATAGTCAACTATATGGCAGCTCAGATTCAATGCAAAGAAGTTCAAGGTAATGAATTTTGGAAACAAAAACCCTGGGGAAGGTTACACAGTGGGGGGGGGGGGTGAGTTAATAACAACAATAAAAATCGGAAGAGACCTAGGAGTAATTATATCAGATGACCTAAAGGTGGGCAAGCAATGTGAGAAGGCAGTAAAGAGGGCTGGGGGGATACTGGGATGCATAGGGAGAGGCATCGACAGTAGAAAACAGGAAGTTGTTATCCTTCTGTACAGACAGTTGGTGAGACCCCATCTGGAGCACTGTGTGCAATTCTGGAGACCCCAACTCCACAAAGACATAGACAAAGTGGAGGCTGTTCAGAGGAGGGAAACCAAAATGGTGCAGGGTCTGCACCAGAAGACATATGAGTAGAAACTAAAGCAGCTTAATATGTATACCCTTGAGAAAAGGAGGGGGGGGGGCATGATAGAAACTTTCAAGTGTCTCAAAGGAATTTACAAAGTAAAAGAAGGTAGCATCTTTCAGAAGAAGAGATGTGCAAGAACAAGGGGGGCACAATTTGAAGATAGAGGGGAGACGGCTCAGAGGTAATGTTAGAAAGTATTTTTTCTCAGAGAGGGTTGTGAATGCATGGAACAGCCTTCCTGAGGAGGTTGTGGCATCAGGAGCAGTGGGAGAATTCAAGAATGCATGGGGCAGACATAAGGCAATTCTAGTGGGGGTAAGAGAAAGTAAGCTGTTGATTAACTGGAATCTGCAGCTTATCCATCAGGTAGGGAAATAGGCAGACTGGGTGAGCCAAGCGGTCCTTATCTGCCATCAAATTCTATGTTTCTATGTTTCAAATTGTGTCCCCTTGTTCTTGCACATCTCTTTTTCTGAAACATGCTACCCTCTAGGACTCTGTTGATTCCACTGAGGTACTTAAACATTTCTATCATGTCCCACCACTCCCTCCTTTCCTCAAGGGTATACATATTAATCTCCTTTAGTCTTTCCTTGTATGGCTTCTGTTGCAGACCCAGCACCATTTTAGTAGCCCTACTCTGGACTGCCTCCATCCTGTCTATGTCCTTGCAGAGATGAGGTCTCCAGAACTGGACGCAGTACTCCAGATGGGGTCTCACCAATTGTCTGTACAGATGGATAACAACTTCCTGTTTTCAACTGGTGATACCTCTCCCTATACAACCCAGTATCCCCCAGCCCTCCCTACTACCTTCTCACATTGCTTTTCAACCTTAAGGTCATCTGACATGATTATCCCCAGGTCCCTTTCCATTTTTGTTGTTGTTACTACCTCCCTTCCCCATTGTGTACTCTTCCCTTGGGTTTTTGTTTCCCAGGAGCATTATTTTGCTCTTCTTTACATTGAGTCCAAGCTGCCATACATCTGACCATTCCTCCAACTGTGACAATCCCTTATCATCCTTTCCATGCCTCCTTGTGTATCAACCCTGTTGCAGATCTTTGTGTCATCTAAAGAGGCATACTTTTCCTTTCAGTCCCTCTGCAATGGCACTTATAAGGACATTAAAAAGGACTGGACCCAGTACTGTACCCTGTGGTACCCCACTAGTTACCCCCCTTTCTTTAGAGTGGACTCAGTTTACTCTTACCTTCTGAGTCCTGTTGTCCTGCCATTGTTTTACCCAGGCTATCACCCAGAGACCCCCTCCCAGGCTGGCTAATTTGTTTATTAATCTTTTATGTGGGACTCTGTCAAATGCCTTGCTAAAGTCTAGGTACACCATGTCCACAGCCCCTTCCTGGTCTACTACTTTGGTCACCCAGTCAAAGAAATCGATTATATTCATCTGATATGGCCTTTCCACTGTGAACCCATGCTGCCTTGGGTCATGTGCCCCGCTGGCCTCTAGGTACTCAACAATTCTTTCCTTCAGAAGTGATTCCATCACTTTCCCTACCGCAGAGGTCAAACTGACAGGTCTATAGTTTCCTGCCTCTGTCTTGCTTCCACTTTTATGAAGGGAAATCACAGCTGTCCTCCTCCAATCCTCAGGTACCACACCATCCTCCCATGATTTGTTAAAAAGGGTAGTTAGTGGTGTCACTAGTTCTCCACTTAATTCTTTTAGAATTTTGAGGTGAATCCCGTTCAGGCCCCATTGCTTTTTCCACCTTCAGTTTTAGAAGTTCTTTCAGAACCCTTTCTTCTGTGAAAGGACTGGGATCAACCCCCCTATCCAGAGTGCTTTTTTTAATTGGATTAGGTACCTGCCCTCCTCCTCTTTTGTGAATACTGAGCAGAAGTATTCGTTCAGTATCCCTGCTTTTTCACTGTCAGTCTCTGCCCAAACACTGTCCATTCTATTCAGTCTCACTATCCCTCCCTTTGTCTTTCTACACTCCCTAATGTACCTATAAAAGGATTTATCCCCCTTCTTGGCTATCTGTTCCTCAGTTTGAGCCTTTCTACTATTCTGACTGCCTTCCCTGCTTCCTTCTGCCTTAACTGGTACAGTTCTCTGTCCTGCTCCTTCTGTGTTAAGTTCTAACAGCACCTCCTTCCTCTTGCTGTTCTCTGCTAAAGGCTATCTAAGGCAGATTTAAATGCACCTGGCTTCCTGTTGCCTAAGCCACTCTCCCTAATTCACAGTTTTCTTCTTCACCTAGCTAACTGCACAGATAACAGTTCACTTCACCCAAGTTAACTCAGACAAAAACACTTACTCTTTTTTTTACACTAAATTAAAGGTTCCAGTAGTAGAGCTATAGTTCTTTAGTCCCAGTAGAGTAAAACAGTTCAAGCATCACTTCCTTCCTCTTGCTGTTCTCTGTCAAAAGCTATCTTGGGCAGATTTAAATGCAAACACCTGGCTTCCTGTTGCATAAGCCACACCCCCAATTCACAGTTTCCTTCGTCACCTAGCTACCTGCACAGATAAAAATTTACTTCACTCAACTCAGATGAACACACAAACTCTTTTTTTTGTTTATTTTTAACCGAAAGTAAATGACCCAGTAGTAGAGTTAAAGTTCTTTAATCCCAGTAGAGTAGTAAAGTTCTAACAGCTCCTCCTTCCTCTTGCTGTTCTCTGCCAAAAGCTATCTAGGTCAGATTTAAATGCAACACCTGGCTTCCTGTTGCCTATGCCACCCCACTAATTCACAGTTTAATTCTTCACCTAGCTAACTGCACAGATAAAAATTCACTTCACTCAACTCAGACAAACACTATAACTCTATTTTGTTTTACCCTAAATTGAAGGTCCCAGTATTAGAGGTATAGTTATGTAGTCCTAGTAGAGTAGTAAAGTTCTAACAGCACCTCCTTCCTCTTGCTGTTCTCCACCAAAAGCTATCTAGGGCAGATTTAAATGCAACACCTGGCTTCCTGTTGCCTAACCCACTCCGCCTAATTCACAGTTTCCTTCTTCACCTAGTTAACTGTACAGATAATTTATTTAACTCAACTCAGACAAACACACTAACTCTTTTTCTTACTGAAGGCCCGAGTAGTAGAGTTATAGTTCTTTAGTCCCAGTAGAGTAGTAAAGTTCTAACAGCACTTCCTTCCTCTTGCTGTTCTCTGACAAAAGCTATCTAGGGCAGAGTTAAATGCAAACACCTGGCTTCCTGTTACCTAAGCCACTCCCCCTAAGTCACAGTTTCCTTCTTCACCTAGCTATCTGCACAGATTAAACATTACCAAAAACCATATCCACGATCTTTGGCACTGCCCAGAAACTTACCAAATCATCCCACCCACCCCCCATCACCTCCTGGATGGAACCCCATTAGACCAGGTCACAAAATACAAATACCTGGGTGTTTGGCTTGATCCCTATCTTTATTTCATATCCCACGTAGATGTAATTGTCATCAAACTGTACCGCAAACTGGGCATGCTTTACCAGCACCGGGATTCCCTCCTACTCCCAGCCAGATATCAGATCCTAACAAAAATTATCTTCCCCACATTCTACTATGCTGATGTTGTCTACAGTACAGCTTCTGGTTCCTCCCTATCCAAACTTGATACCCTCCTAAGCTCCTTCTGCCACTTCACAGCAATTTCTCCCCTAAGAACACACCACTGTGACCTGTATTCTCTCCATTTACTTACCTCGCTGTCCCACAGGCATTATATCCACTCCTCAACTTTATATCTAAGTTGTGGTTTCACTGGCTTCCCTCCTACCTGTAAAACTGCCTCTCCCCTGCAGTCTTCATACCTTACTAGCTGAGGAACCAAAATGTATTCTCATTCAGCATCCCTGGTCCATCCTCCTAAGCCGGCCTTGCTACTTTCTCCTTCCGGCTCCCTAGTATGTGGAACAGACTTACCCCCTCCATCATGAGTTCCCCCTCTTACATCTCCTGCAAGAAGCAAGTCCATTCCCTAGCTCCATGTGCTAGAATGATAATACATCTTTAGGCATTCTGTGTTTTTTCCTCTCATACTCTCCTATTTTTCTTTCTTTTTTCTGACTACCCTTTCTCTTTTTCATATCAGGGTGATCAACCTGATATTTTGTGTATCTTCCTTTTCTATCCCTGTTAATTCCTGAATCAGCCTGACCCCCCCCCCCCCTTCACAGGAAAACACTGGAAAAAGTTACCTTATCATAGTATCCAAAAGCAGGTTCCCTGGCATTCATGTACAGGAGAATCTGCACAGAAGATGTGCAAAGGCTGCTGAATGAACAAAGCCTCGAAGTGATGTACATATGATCACATGATCGCACAGCCCAATGTGTGCATGATCGCACAACCACACGATCACACAGTTGCATAGTCTAGTGTGAGCACGATCATGCGGGAACTAATCCCAAAACAAGGGAATAGAAATGACCGAAATGAATAAACCACCAGTTGTGGTTTCTGAGTGCACAGGCTGGCTTCAGGTAATAAAAAGAGCCATGCCATGAAAAAAGAGCCGCTTTAGGCTTGTGGGATTAGTGCTCAGGTATAGCCTTATGGGTGGGCTTAGAGAGCCACAGGGAAGTATATAAATTTTAAAATACACACACTGGTGAGAGAAGGGAGCTAGGAAAATGTCCCTCTAACTACAGTAGTGTTGCCCATATTTGGGTTTGGAAGGTATGCAATTCAGTGCAGGGAGATACACAAATGTTCGGTACAAATAAGGGCAGAAATGAAAAGTTTAGCTGATGGCTGAGAGATTTTAGCCATCAGTCTTGCAGGGGACTACACTTTAAAGATAAAAAGGCCAGGGAATTTTTAATCCCTGTGTCAATAAATGCATTTATTAAAATATTGGTTGAAATTTGTGAGAACTGATTTATGCCCAGAAATGTGTTTTATTTTATATGGCAGACTGGGTAGTGTTACAACTAAGGGAGGTTCCTAGACTTGCAAGAATAAATAGATAAATGTCTATTTACGTCTTCCAAGTCTAGTGATACCTCTCTGAGCACATTAATTATGGTTTAAATTGTATATTGAAACCAAGTGAGATAATAGAAAGATATACAGTAAATACCAGTAAATGCACTGAATACTAAGCGGTCCTGCTATAGGGCTGGCAGCCCCTGAAATGACTGGTTTTATAAAATGGGCAAAGGATTTCAAGCAATCTGATTGGTTGTTAGCAGTGCATTAGATGTGTCTAATGCACAGCTAAAACTAGAACCCCCATTTAGAATACACAGGCCCATTTTATAAGTGCAATAAGCCATTCCGGGGATGTGCATTAGACAGTTCTAATGCATGGCTAGGGGACGGGACGCACTCGGCCTGTGGCCTCGTGCCTCACTACATCCCCCTAGCCGTGCATTAGAACTGTCTAATGCACACCCCATCATGTCTTATTGCTTACATATGGTGCACTGAGGGAGTGATGTCACAGAGTAGGAGGAGCTAAAGTCCTGCTGTGATGTCATGCCCTCATAACTAAGGTCATTAGCCCACTTTCTAATTCTGTTTATGTTCTGAAAGGTGTCCTAGATGGTTGATATAGGGTATAGCACTGGGATAAATGTATTAGATTATCGCTTCCAGAAACAGAGAAGCTAAAAAGGGCCTACTTCTGTTAATTAGTATATCACATGTCCTCTGATGTCATCCTAGGCTGCTATAAAAAGTAATCCACCAGAGGGCTAAGACAGATAGGTGGTCAGTAGCCTTCTGACCACACAGTTGAGAAGAGCTGAGTGTGCAAAGTTTCACACTAAGTAAGAAAGGAAGCCAGGAATTCTTTTATGACTGATTATTGGGAAAAAATTATATCCTGATGTGTTCTGAGGGTGTGAAGGACTAACACCACTTTTTTCCTGTCTGTAAATATTGAAAGTTTTGTTTTTTGTTTTGATTTGGACTGCTTTTTTTAAATAAAATGATAAATGCAGACCTTGCATTTTTATGCATTTTATTCATGTCTGATTGGTCTGTCATTTGACCCACACTATTACAACCGGTATCAAAAGTGGGATTCAAACTCTGGTACATCAAGGCTGCCCAAAAGGTGTTACTAGGGGGGTGTTGCTACATAAACACCCTGGCAGATGCAAGAAAGGGAACAGACAGACCCAAGTGCATTCCATCTAACTCGGTCAATGAGTCAGAAAACTGGAATACAACCGCTACCTGTATTGGACCCAGCAACCCGGACAAAGATAAAGACTTCTGAGGATGAGGAGGATTTAGAGGAGAAAGTATCAGCTCAGAGGACAGAGGAGAGCCAGATGACCCAGGTGAACTCCTGAAGTGGCTGTGCATTTGCAAATTGGAGATGGAGTGACACCGAGAGGAAGACAGATGACAGAGGGATGAGGATAGATGGCTACAAGCAGAGGAGAGACAAAGCCAAGACCAAAAATGGACAGCAACTTTGAAGGCCATCCAGGACATGACACAAGGTCAGCCAGACAGAACTGTCCCTAGAGACATTAAGCTTACCAAGTTGACTGAAAAGTATGACATTGAGGTATATCTCATGATATTCAAGAGGGTAGGCCAAACTTGCAACTAGCCCCAGGACCAATAGGTGATTCAGTTGGTGCCATATTTATCTGGAAGAGCCCAGATTGTAACAGTCAGCTTAGTGGGACAGATGCCAACAACTATTACAAAGTTAAGGAGGAGGTTTTGAGGAAGTATAACGTCAGTATGGAGACTTACAGGCAGTGTTTTCATTCACAGAAGATGGCCAGTTTAGATACCCCTAGAGAAACCTATGCCCACCTTAAGGACTACTGTAGGAAGTGGCTACAACCTACCACCAAGACAGTAGACCAGATTGTGGAACTTATTGTGCTTGAACAAGTTATACAAATATTAGCCTTGGATGTGCAACTACAGGTCAAAGAACATAAGCCAGAAGCAGCAAAGGATACCATTAAGTTGGCGGAAGATTTTTTGGCAGCAAGGACCACCAGATCCAGAGGGCCCCAGAGTAACACAGGGCCATCCTGTAATTTGGTAAGACCTTATTTTACTGCTACGAATGATCAGAGATAGTTCAACAGAAGTTCAACAGAAGGTACATGAAGGGGGTAAATAGGGGAGGAGCAGTCAGGGTGCTCCAAAGGAAGGAGGGGGCAAGTAGAGGGCATGGGTTGAAGCTGGAGGGGGGAGATACATACATAGATACATAGATACATAGACAGTGTCGGCAGATAAGGGCCTATGGCCCACCCAGTCTGCCCATTTGAGCTTGTAAGTTCAGTTTGTTTTCCTAGAAGTCTGTTGCACCTTACCTCTGACCCCCAGAATTCCTTTATGTCTATCCCATGCATTCTTAAATCCCGTGATTGTTTCAGCCCCCACCACTTCCTCTGGCAGGGTGTTCCACTTGTCCACCACCCATTCTGTGAAGAAATTCTTCCTCATGTTTCCTCTGAATCGTCCTCCCTCCAACTTCATCCCATGCCCTCTAGTTCTGAAACATCTTTTTCGCTTAAAAATAGTGTTTTCCTGCACCCTGTTCCTCCCTGTAAGATACTTGTATGTCTCTATCATATCCCCTCTCTCCCTCCTCTCCTCCAGGGAGTACATGTTCAGTTCCTTCAACCTGTCTTCATAGGACTTGTGATGCATCTCTACCCTGTCTATGTCCTTACGTAGGTATGGTCTCCAGAACTGTACACTGTACTCCAGGTGGGGCCTCACTAGTGTCTTGTATAGCGGAATTATGACCTCACTTTTCCTGCTGGTAATGCCCCTGCCTATACATCCCAGCATCCTATTTGCTTTACCTGCTGCCTTGTCACACTGTTTCCCTACCTTGAGGTCATCAGAGATGACAACCCCAAGATCCCTTTCCTGCTTGGTGCATGCTATATCCTCACCCCCCAACTGATATATTGTGCCAGGATTTTTGTGCCCCATATGCATTATCTTGCACTTCTCTGCATTAAATTTCAACTGCCAAACCTCTGACCATTCTTCAAGTTTCTGCAAGTCGCTTCTCATTCTGTCTACACCCTCTGGTGTGTCTACTCTGTTACAGAGCTTTGTGTCATCAGCGAACAGTGAAATTCTGCCTTCTAGGTCCTGCGCCATGTCACTGATGAAGATGTTGAATAGGACCAGTCCCAGCACTGATCCCTGTGGTACCCCACTGGTCACTCTTCCCTCTGTGGAGTGACAGCCATTTACCACCACCCTCTGTGTCCTGCCACCCAGCCAGTTACCTACCCACCACACTACCGTCCTGCCCACACCCATATTCCCCAGTTTGTGTAATAGTCTTCTATGTGTCACAGTGTCAAAGGCCTTGCTGAAGTCCAGATATGCCATGTCCACTGCCCTCCCTGATCCACCTCCCTAGTCACCCAGTCAAAAATTCAATGAGGTTGGTCTGACATGCCTCCCTCTGGTGAAACCATGCTGCCTTGGGTCCTGTAGTCCATTGACAACCAGATGTTCCACCAATCTCTCCTTCAGTAGTGCTTCCATGATCTTTCCCACTACCGAGGTGGGGCTGACTGGTCTGTAGTTCCCTGCTTCCTCTTTGTTCCCACTTTTGTATAAGGGGACTACATCTGCTGTCCTCCAGTCTTTGGGTACCTCCCTGTTTCCAGTGATCGGCTAAACAGGATAGCCAGAGGTTCAGCCACCACCTCTCTTAGTTCTTTAGACCCTGGGGTGCACCCATCTGGCCCCATTGCTTTATCAACTCTTATTACTTTCAGTTCCTTCAGGACCCTTTGTCGTGTAAAGGGACTTGTGTCCATTCTGCACCATTCTCACCCTTGTACTCCCTTCAGACCCATTACCCTCCTCTTCCTCAGTAAAGACTGGCAGAAATACCTGTTCAGTATGTCAGCTTTACTGTTGTCATCCTCCATAGCCCCCATCCTCCCCTTCAGTCTCTCTATCCCTCCCTTTGTCTTTCTTTTCACTTATGTACCTGTAAAGGTTTTGTCCCCTCTACCCACTGATTTTTGCAATGTTTCTTCTGTCTGAGCTTTGGCTTCCCTTACTGACCTCCCTGCCTCCCTTTGCTTCTCCTGGTACTTCTCCCTATCCCCTTCTGCCTGTGTCTTTTTGTATTGCCTGAATGCAATCTTTTTGGCTTTAACTTTCTTTGCTACCTCTTTGGAAAACCATAATGGTCTCCTCTTCCTTTTCCTCTTGCTAACCTGCTTAATACATAATTCTGTTGTGAGATTCAGGGGATAAAGGAAGAGGTACTACTTCACTGAGAGGGCGGTGGAGCCATGGAATGCACTGCCCAGGGGGTTGGGAGGCAGAAACGGTGGAGGGGTTCAAGAGGGGGTGGGACAGGTACAGGGGAAGGGTTCTGGAAGGAAAAATCAGTGCAGCGAGAATATCCAGGACTGGGAAGGGAGTAGCCAGAGAGGGAGAGGGGGCAGCAAGGTCAGTTCCCAGAGGGGGGCTGACCAAACGAGCAGACACTAAAGACTGTTAGGGCTAGTCTGCTGGCATTTTAGTATGTTAATATGTTAGAAGGGAGAGAGGGAGGTAGAATCCCTTATTCTGAGATCATCTGTCATGGTTGCCTTGGCAAAGGACATATTATGTGAAATTGCCCTAATAAAAGGTCTGAACCTACTCGACTTGCACTAGCAAACATTGGATATGTGGCCTCAGTGGGAACTGGTGCGCAACAGACTTTGGGCCTGTTAGATTCAGGCAGTCGACAGACTTTGATAAGAGCAGACCTGGCCCTAGATATACCCAGAAATGAATGTGACACAACCGTACACTGTGTACATGGGGATATCCACCAATATCATATCACATGTTTGAATATAACCGTCAGTAAAGAAAGCCACAATATGTTGTTGGGGTTAGTACCACATTTGCCAGTACCAGGAATTGTCGGATAGGATTTTCGCCATGTTGATGCCCTGCTGAAAAACCATCCATCGTTTCTGGAACCTGTGAATGTAGGTACCAGGTCCCAGGCAAAATTACAGCAGTTGGAAGAAGTATTCCCTGTTGAAGAGGAGTACTTTGAGTCTGAAGGAAAACCCAGAAAGTCCAGGAAAATAAATAAAAAAAAGGAAAAAGGGGCCTGGAAGAAACTGTATCAGGATGGTACCCTACTAGAAATATTTATTTTATTTATTTATGTAGTTTTGTTGACGGGTAAGTGCACTAGACAAATCCTGCTATTTTCAGGCATGACCCGGGGAGGTGGGGGGGATACAGATGAATGCAAACTGACCTTGAACCAGATTAAGCTATTGGTGGTATTTTTTTAGTGAATGAGGGAAATTTGGCCAGGTCACTAGGGAATTGGTTCTACTCTGCTGTGCATTGCCGCCAGCAGAGGACGCTGTTTGCAGTCTGTTGGGCTGCTCAGTGTGCTTTCTGTTCTCGATGGAGAAGGAGATCGTGAGGTTAGACTCGTCAGAGTCTATGGAAGATGTAACTGTTACTACGGAGGCTTCTTTAGTGGACACGGAGCATTGCAGGCGTATGTTGGAGAATGTTCAGACTGAGTCGCAGTCTGATTTGGGTGCTACTGACCTTGGTCCTTCGATTGCTGACACTTCTTTTGCCCTGCCTTCAGTTCACCCTTCCAAGGATCGAACTTTGCAGTGGCCGGATGCAGATCGACTGCCTAGCCGGAGCGTACCACAGGAAATGATTGAGGATACTCAATTGGGAGTGCACATGCCATCGGCTTTACCGCTTGCTCTGGATGTGGCCTCTGAGAGTTCCCCTGCTACACCGAATGCTTCTCAAGTGATTAGACAACAGTTTGGGATTTCACAGCAGAAATCTTCTTATCCTGCCATGGACTGGTCAGCTGAGGATGTACTTACTGACTCTGGCTGGACTCGGACTTCTACTGGACAATGGATCCCTGACCCGGCCTGGAAAGACTGCCCGCAAACTTCTACTGCCTCTCCAATGCATGCCAACGTGTCTACATCACTGAGCTCAGGTATGGACTGCCATGCCCCCCCCATGGGTGTTGTTAGTGCTGCGCAGCCTTTAGGTAAACATTCTTTGGCCTTTTCTAGGCCAAGTTCGTTGGGGGGTGTTGAAAATCTTATGCCTGACTTGCATGTAGCTACTGCCTCTCAGCCCTCAGAAGTTCCAACTGGCTTGCAACGCCCTAGACTTCCAATGTCTGAACTGTTTAAAAATCAACTGGAACAGGCTCCTAGGAGAAATGCAGTTTGCCTGCGTTATAGGGAAGGCTTGCAATCTCACCCTGATAGATATTATGTAGCGAATACTTTGCTGAAGGGCTCAATAATTTTTTTCCTTATTGATATTTTCGCTCTGATTCATATTTCCGGTGAAGACTCTTTTGATATTAGTTTAAAGGCATCTCGTGGTTTGGAGAAATTCTGGGATAAATATGCTACGTTAAAATCTTCTCCTCTCTGGGTCCCATTCTATGCTCCTCCCCTTACGAAGCTCCTGATTAGATACGTTACAGTTATGTTTCGGAATGAAGGGGTAAATGTTGGCAATATATATCACTGGTTGCAAAAACGATGTGAAGTCCTGGTCCCCTGAAGCCATTTTAGATTTAGAGGGAATTTGGACCGGCAGCTGGAAATTTAAGGTAAAACTATCTCAAGTGGATGGCGAGGTTAGGCATTTACCCAATAGTTTTTTTCTGGGTAAGGATAGGGGGGTTTGCTTCTATGGAGGACAACCTTGTGCCTGTTATAAATGTGGTGCTCAAACTTATCTTAGCAGCTCTTGTGACCTACTGAAATGCCCTCTGTGCAGGGGGTTAAGACATTCGGTGGACAGATGCCACAATATTTTCCAGTGTAATTTATGTGAAGAGAAGGGTCATGCCTTTCACCAATGCCCGTGGGCTACGCACAATAAATCAGGGTGTTGGGATCCTGATGACTTGGTTCATAAAGCCCAGGCCAAAAGGGGAGAGGATGCTGCTCCTTTGCTTTTGGCTGGGGGTGATGGTGACTCACTCCAGGTAACTACAGACAGGCCTCCCTCTACTACCACTGAGGCAGCCCCCTCTGCTACGGTGGCTGTGTCTCAGGTTCCTCTGCCCTCTGTTCCCTCTGATATGTCGGATTCACAACTGGCATCTTCTTTTATGCCCCCTCCCTTTGAGACTGTTAAACCTAGGAGATTTACGAGGGCCTCTCTTAAGCACTCTTCTGTTACCCCTGTTTTGGTGGAAACATTTTTTTCTCCTTTACATGGTGAGGGAAGGGAATCTGACTTGGAATCTGATACCTCTCATCGTTCAGAATTGATTTCAGATGAGGAGGATAGTAAAACTACTGAACTTACTAAAGAAAGGAAGGGGAAGAAGGTGAAAAAAAGGAAGGCGAGTTTTTCACAGAAGTCTGGGTCCTGCAGCTAATCTTTTCAGTCATGGCTACGCTAAAAATTGCTTCTTTCAACGCGTGTAGTATTAAAATTTTAAGAAAGGCTTTCCTCTTTTTCTTTTTTTAGTACTTACAGGTTGATGTCATTTTGCAGAGACCAGATTGTCTTCTCTTGCAGAAATTGCTCAAGCACAGAAGAGATGGGTGTGGGGACCTTCTTTTTGGACCTTTGGGCCTGATGTGGCAGATGGTGTTGGTATTCCTTTTACCTCTACCCTTTTTAGGGTTTCTAAATTAGTGGATGTCTGCCCTGGGCATGCTTTGCTCCTAGATTTTTTTTTAGGGACTTTGATTTCCGCATAGTAAACATTTATGCTCCACAAACCAAGATTGCCCGGATTAAATTATTTGAGGATATTAAACCTTTTCTTTATTCCAGATGGCACATCATTTGTGGAGGTGACTTTAATTGTGACATTGACCTTAAATTTAAGGGTGATTCTCAAATAAAAATGTATTGTGACTCACTAGCTTTACGGCAGATTGTTAAAGATGCAGGCCTGACGGATGTGTTTCGGGCCTTACATGCTACAGGGGGTGCTTCCTACCATAGAAATATTTTTTCTACCCGTATTGATTTTCTTTTTGTTTCTCAGTTTTTGAAACTTTTTTTTTCTCAAGTGAGGCCAACTGAATTTTCAGATCATCATCTTCTATCTGGGCATTTAAGTTTAGCTGGGATACCACCCAAATTATTTTCAGCAGGTCCCAGGTGGCATTTGAATGTATCCCTCTTGGAAGATGGTGATTGTGTAGCTGGTTTGAAGGGTCTTTTTGCAGCATGTTATTCTACCCAATGTCTTTATGACAATTTATTTCAGTGGTGGACTGATACGAAATCTGAGATTTGCTCTTTTTTGGTTTCTAAAGGGAAATCTAAAGCTAATTCCCGTTATCTTACTTATTTGCAGTATCGCAATCAATTATATAAGCTGATGTCCTTCCCTCCTGGTGATAAACATCTCTTTCAATCTCAGATCACTGAAATCAAGAAACAAATGTCCTTATATCAATATGATCAGGCCAAATCTCTTGACATGGAGTTCAGGTATGGAGTTAAATCACAGCCTGCATCTGACCCTTTTTCAGCCTGTAAACAGCGCCTTGACAAGACCCTGATGTCAGGGTTGCTATCTTCGAAGGGTACTGTGGTAACCTCAGATCTGGAAATGATGTCTGTTGTTCAATCCTTTGTCTCTGAATCTTTTGGTGGGGATTCTGGTACCACTGCCACCTTACCAACTGAATTCCTGACTTTTCTTCCAGTTATGGATGCCAAATTTCAAAACCTTTTATTACAGCCTATTTCTTCCTTAGAAGTAGAACAGGTTATCAGGTCACTTAAGTCTAAAACATCCCCTGGTTTAGATGGCATCCCGAATGAGTTTTACAAGACATTTCTACCGTTTATGTGTTCCCTTCTCCCTATGGTATTTAATTTAATGTTGACTTCTGGTTTAAGCTTTCCAAATTTTAGTATTTCTTTATTGACATTTATTTATAAGAAAGGGGATTCTTCGTTATTGACGAATTGGAGGCACATTAGTCTCCTAAATAGTGACTACAAGATTTTTGCAAAAATCCTTACAAATAGATTAGCTGTGGTTTCTGACTCACTTATACACCCGGCACAAACCTGTGCTATTGCTCAGTGAAAGGTTCAGCATAGTCTCTACATTTTGAGAGAACTGTTTGAGAATAGTAGTAGGGGAAAGGGGTCGGGTTTTATTGTAGCATTGGATCAGATTAAGGCCTTTGACAGGGTTGCCACTCTTATTTATTTGATTTATTGCTGTCTTATAATATCCCACGGCCTTTTGTACATTGGATTTCTCTATTATATTCTGATGCTGTGGTACATCCATTGGTGAATGGTCTAATGGGACCAGCAATTACAGTGATTAGAGGGGTTCGACAGGGTTGTCCATTAAGCCCTCTCTTGTATACATATGCACTGGATCCCATTATTCGTTATATTCAAGGACACTGTGGGATTATTGGGATTGCCCCTGATATTTCTTTACCAATGGAGAAAATTACTGCTTACGCAGATGATGTGACATTATTCATGCAAAATGAGACCTCCCTTCAGACTGCTTTACAGTGTTTTCAGACTTGGGGAAGGTTTTCTGGGGCTAAAATCAATATGGCTAAGAGTTTTATTTTTTCTTTACACTCCGATCAAGATTGTCATTTTGACACAATGGGTATACCCTTTGCATTGGCACCACGCAAAATTTTGGGGGTATGGTTTGGCCTTGGGGATATGGTTACCTTTAATTGGGAGCATCAGTTATGTTTGGGTGAAGCTAAAGTTCATGTCTGGAAACATTGGAAATTTGGAAAATAAAAAAGGGCCTTCATAGTTAAAAAATTTTTAAGCCCAGTGTTTTTATATCTTAGTTATCTTTACCCACCACCGGTTTCTTTAGAAACTAGGCTTTATAGTGTGTTCTTCCAAATGATCTGGGATAATCGATTGAATCCGGTGCGCAGGGATATCACTTATTTACCAGTTAAAAAGGGTGGCTTGGCCATGCTTAACCCACTTGTGTTTTTTCATTCTGTTTTTTTTGTTTAATTCTTTTTGTTTTTTATGGGGTTCGATTACCTTACCCTGGCAGTTATGGTCCCACTTTGTCTGGGATCATTACTTTCAAAAATGGACTACATACCCCCCTAAGATCTTACAACAGGACCAGGTGCCGCTTTATGGGATCTCTACCTTTAAAAAATGCCATCAATGGAATTTATTGTTTTCAACTTTATTATCCCACTCTAGGAAATCCTTTTATAATTACATTGTGTTTACAGTGCAAGGTATTCTTTTGTTCTTTCCAGAGTTTATTCCTACTAGGATGTCATTTGCCTTATACAAACTGTCTGATATTAGGCTTCCTGCCTATGTGTGGGATGTTGTCTGGATGTCTGCTCACGGCAGACTGGAGGTACGTGGTAATCTTAAATATAAACCTTTGACTGATAGGTATTGTTTAAGACCGTTTTGTATTTCCATTGAAGAAAGTCTTTCGCACTTTTATCTTGATTGCCCCTTTGTTAAAAGTTTTTGGACTGATGTGGCTGGTCATTAGGGGATGTCTTTATTGTCCCGAGTGACTTATAACACTCTTATTTTGGGTGATTATACAGGGTCTTGGCAAACTTTTCACCCTAGTACTTTGAATGTTTTTTTGCACTTATTCAGTTCTACTTGTGGCAAGCCAGATGTCAATTTATTTTTCAACAACAATTGTTCCCTTCTTCTACCATTATTTCTCAGGTGGAGGATGGTTTATTGCATGTTAAATCAAATGATCAGCAAAAATCTTCATCTGTTCAGTTTTTTTCTTTATGGAATCATTTCTTTCTTTAACCTTTCCTGTTTAAATTTTGGATTATTGTTCAACTTTTTTTTGTGTATTTGTTTTATGTACTGATTTTCGGTGATGTTGTGTTTTCTTATCTAATAAACTTCCCCTACTCTTTTTGATAAGTGCCATTGGATCTTTAACATCCACCTGAACTACCACCAATCCAGGCAGATGGGACCTCAGTTTAACATCTCATCTGAAAGATGGATATCAGGGGTGCCACTAAATGACATTTCACAGGAGCAAAAGATTGATGTTACTGTACAACCTTTGTTTTTACAGGTAAACAAAGAAGGACTTCCAGGACAATCTCATTTTATACTTAAAAAACGGATTTTGTATTGTGTGATTATTGACCCAGTTACTGCTGATGAACAGTTGGTAGTACCAGGAAATTATATCGAACAAATAATGCACTTAGCACATGACATCCCAATGGTTGGGCATGAAGGGAGAGACAGGACTGTGCAACATATTCTATCTAGGTTTTGTTGGCTAGGGGTCTATCAAGACATTGCTGCTTATTGCCGGTCCTGCTCACAATGCCAATTGGTGGCCAAAGGAGGGAAAAAAGATCTGGTACCCCTACAGCCCATCCCATATGTGACCACCTCTTTTGATAGAGTGGCAATGGATGAGGTGGGCCAACTGTTAAATAATTTCAAAAGGTAATCAATATATACTTGTTATATGTGATTATGCCACTCGATACCCCGATGCAATAACAATGAGAACGGTCACTGCCCCTTGTATTGCTGAAGAGTTAGCAAAAGTGTTTAACAGAATGGGTATACCAAAAGTCATCTTAACTGATCATGGTAGTAATTTTACATTAGTAATGCTACAAGAACTGTACAAATTGTTAGGGGTGTCTGCTGTGAGAATGTGTCCTTACCACCCCCAAACAGATGGTATGTGCATAAGGAAGGCAGAGACTGAGATAAGTTTCTCCCCTATTTGTTATTTGCATACAGGGAGGTGCCCCAATCCACCACTGGGTTTTCCCCATTTACCCTACTGTATGGTTGTAACCCTAGGGGTCCACTTGATGTTGTAAAAGAACATTGGGGAAAAGGTTACTAATGTTGGATGCAAAAATATTCTAGAGTCAGTTCTGCCAAATACATTAGTACCCTAGATCTGACTAAAGAGTATTGGCAGATACCTTTAGCACCCCAAGCCCAACATCTAACTGCTTTTTGTACCCCACTCGGACGGTATCATTTTACCACCATGCTGTTTGGCTTACATGGAGCTCCGGCTACCTTCCAATGGTGTATGGACCATGTTTTAAGACCACATAAATGTTACAGCGCAGCCTACTTGGATGACGTTGTTATATACAGTCTGGATCGGGATACTCACTCGTTCATCTTAGTGCAGTTATACAAAGCATCAGGGATGCAGGCCTTACCATTAACCAGTCCAACTGCACCATAGCCAAAACTGAGACCACTGTCTCGGGTTCATTATTGGGCATGGGATGGTAAAGCCTGAGATAAACAAGGTGGAAGCTGTGGCAAATAGTCCCATACCAACTGCAAAGCATCATGACAGGTCCCTCCTTGGCCTAGCTAGTTACCATCGGCGCTTCATACCTGACTCTTCCATGATTGTCACACCCTTTACTGATTTAACTAAAACGCAACACCCAAACTGAGTGAAATGGAGCCCAGCATGTGAAGAAGCATTTACAAAAATAAAAGCTATTTTGTGTTCAGCCCCAGTTTTGAGTAGCCCCAAGTTTACCAAGTCCTTTGAAATACGTACAGATGCCTCTGATACAGGCATAGGGGCAGTTTTGACTTAGCATAGCCACAAACGAGAGCATCCCATTCTCCTTCTCAGTAGGAAGCTACATGAAAGAGAGAGAAAATATTCTACTGTGGAGAAGAAATGCTTGGCCATCAAATGGGCACTAGAGTCCCTTAAGTACTATCTATGGGGTGATGCATTTATGTTTGCCACAGACCACCACCCCCTATGTTGGTTGAACTTGATGAAAGACAAGAATACGTGCATTTTGAGATGGTATTTGTCACTCCAGCCTTATAAATTCACTGTCAGACATAGGGATGGGACAAAACATCAAAATGCTGATTTTCTGTCTTGTTTTATGCTGATCAGATTACCCTTACTAAAGAACAGGAACTGAGAAATATGATTGTGAGAAATGAATATGGTGCCACTATGGCACACACCTCAGGGAAATGAATGCATAGAAACAGTATTGTAGAGTCTGTATAGGCTAGTTCTTATACTGTTTAATTTAAAAAAGGGTCCCCGGGAGGAAGTTCTGGAGAGGATGGGTGGAAGTTCCAACCCTTCCTAAGGGTGAAGGGTCTTGAGGCAACAATTGGTTAATTGCCTTCCTGTGTGGGGAGGAGTGTGCTAGAATGATAATATATCTTCAGATATATCTTCAGGCATTGTGCGGTTTTTCCTTTCACATTCTCCTATTTTTCTTTCTTTTTTCTGACTATTCTTTCTCTTTTCGTATCAAGGTGTTTGTTTGTTTTTACCCTAAATGGAAGTTCCCAGTAGTAGAGTTATAGTTCCTTAGTCTTAGCAGAGTAGTAAAGTTCTAACAGCTCCTCCTTCCTCTTGCTGTTCTCTGCCAAAAGCTATCTAGGGCAGATTTAAATGCAAACACCTGGCTTCCTGTTGCCTAAGCCACTCCCCCTAATTCACAGTTTCCTTCTTCACCTAGCTAACTGCACAGATTACAACTCACTTCACCCAACTCAAACAAACACACTAACTCTTTTTTGTTTGTTTTTACCCTAATTTGAAGGTCCCAGTAGTAGAGTTATAGTTCTTTAGCCCCAGTAGAGTAGTAAAGTTCTTACAGTACCTCCTTCCTCTTGCTGTTATCTGCCAAAAGCTATCTAGGGCAAATTTAAATTCAAACACATGGCTTCCTGTTGCCTAAGCTACTCCCCCAGATAGTTTCCTTCTTCATCTAGCAAACTGCACAGATAACAATTCACTTCACTCAGCTCAGGCAAACACACTAACTCTTTTTTTTTCATTTTTACCCTAAATTGAAGGTTCCAGTAGTAGAGGTATAATTCTTTAGTCCCAGTAGAGTAGTAAAGTTCTAACAGCACCTCCTTCCTCTTGTTGTTCTCTGCCAAAAGCTATCTAGGGTAGATTTAAATGCAAACACCTGGCTTCCTGTTGCCTAAGCCACTCCCCAATAAATAGTTTCCTTCTTCACTCAGCTAGCTGTACAGATTGAACACTACCAAAACTATATCCATGATCTTTGGCACTGCCCAGTAACTTACCAAATCTTCCCATCCACCCCCCATCACCTCCCTGGATGGAACCCCATTAGACCAGGTCATAAAATAAAAATACATGGGTGTTTGGCTTGATCCCCATCTTTCCTTCACATCCCACATAGATGCAATTGTTATCAAACTGTGCCTCAAACTGGGCATGCTTTACCGGCACTGGGATTCCTTCCCACTCCCAGCCAGTCGTCAGATCCTAACTAAAATGATCCTTCCCTTCTTTAACTATGCTTATGTGGTCTACAGCAGAGCATCTGGTTCCTCCCTATCCAAATTTGATACCTTCCTAAATTCCTTCTGCCACTTCATGACAATGTCTTCCCTCAGAACACACCACTGTGACCTGTATTCTCTTCACAGACTTACCTTGCTGTTCCACATGCGTTATATCCACTCCCTCAACTTTATATCTAAGTTGTGGTTTAACTTGCTTCCCTCCTACCTGTCAAACTGCCTCTCCCCTGCAGCTGTCACACTTTACAAGCTCAGGAACTGAAATGTACGCTCATTTGACATCCCTCGCCCATCCTCCTCAGCCAGACTTGCTGCTTTCTCCTTCCAGCACCCTAGTATGTGGAACAGACTTACCCCTCCATCATGAGTTTCACCCTCTTATGTCTCCTGCAAGAATCAACTCTATTCCCTAGCTCTATCCCCCTGCCTTTGCTCCAGATGACAAACTCTACAGTTCCTCAGGATCTCGCTACTTCTGCATCTAAGCACTTTTTTACACGCCTTCTATATGCACTTACTAGCTGCTGTTCTCTTAGAAAGTATTTTCAAATGACCTAACTGTGCAATTACCCATGTGTACTACTACCATAAACCATCTGTAAATACTGTACACTCAACAAACTGACTACTGCTGTATCCCTGCATAGCAGCCTGTCTTCCTTGTGATATTTTTCAAATCTGTGTATATACAACTGCACTACTTGCTTTTTCTAACCCACCAATAATTGTATATTATGCTAAATGTGTGTGTTCTATGCTATGTTCTATGTAACTCCCAATCCCCTTACCCCGGGTCACACCTGGAATCAAGCCTCGGCTCAGTGTGCCTTTCCTGGTTACCAGTGGTTTAAATAAATAAAAAAATGATAACAGTTCACTTCACCCAACTCAGACAAACACATTTTAACTCTTTTTTTTTTGTTTTTACCCTAAATTAAAGGTCCCAGTAGTAAAGTTATAATTCTTTAGTCCCAGGAGAGCAGAACAATTCTAACAGCACCTCCTTCCTGTTGCTGTTCTCTGCCTAAAGCAACAGTATATAGGGCAGATTTAAATGTAAACAGCTGGCTTCCTGTTGCATGAGCAACTCCCCCTAATTCATAGTTTCCTTCTTCACCTAGCTAACTGCACAGATAAAATTCACTTCATCCAACTCAGATAAATATATTAACTCAGTGTCAGTAGCTCAGTAGATAGCACACTCGCCTCTGAGGCCGGGAGATCAGAGGGCTGTGGGTTCAGTTCCCACATCTGGCACTTGGGTTAATATCCCAATACTGACACTGTAGTGCAGCATGAGAGGGGTGCTGCACTTCTGAGGTGCCGTCTTTCAGATGAGACGTTAAACCGAGGTCCCATCTGCCTGGATTGGTGGTAGTTCAGGAGGATGTTAAAGATCCCATGGCACTTATCGAAAAGAGTAGGGGAATTTCCCCAGTGTCCTGGCCAAATTTTCCTCCTTCACTAAAAAAAAATATCATCAACAATTTAATCTGATTCAAGGTCAGTTGGCATTCATCTGTATCCCCTTCCCCCGGGTCATGCCTGAAAATAGGCAGGATTTGTCTAGTGCACTTACCCAGTCAACAAAAACTAAATAAAATAAAAAATAAAATGTTACCCTAAATTAAAGGTCAGTAGTATAGTTATAATTCTTTAGTCCCAGTTGAGTAGTAAAGTTCTAACAGCACCTTATTCGTCTTGCTGTTCTCTGTCAAAAACTATCTAGGGCAGATTTAAATGCAAAATCCTGGCTACCTGTTGCCTAAGCCACTCCCCCAATTCACAGTTTTCTTCTTCACCTAGCTAACTGCACAGATAATAATTCACTTCACCCACCTCAGACACACTAACATTTTTGTTTGTTTTTACCCTAAATTGAAAGTCCCTGTAGTAGAGGTATAGTCCTTTAGTCCCAGTAGAGTAGTAAAGTTCTAACAGCACCTGTTTCCTCTTGTTGTTCTCTGCCAAAAGCTATGTGGGATAGATTTAAATGCAAACACCTGGCTTCCTGTTGCCTAAGACACTCCCCCTAATTCACAGTTTCCTTCTTCACATAGCTAACTGGACAGATAACAATACACTTCACCCAACTCAGACAAACATACTAACTCTTTTTTTTTTTGTTTTTACTTTAAATTGAAGGTTCCAGTAGTAGAATTATAGTTCATTAGTTCCAGTAAACTAGTAAAGTTCTAACAGCACCTCCTTCCTCTTGCTGTTCATGCTGTGCATTATCTATATCATTACAGAAACTTTTACTTGAACTAAACTAAAATAAGAATTTATGAAACAACAGTAGTTACATAAAAACTTACCATAATAGTAGATCTTCAAGAGAAGCTCTTACAGCAGGCCATACCAGCTGGACTTTGCCACCAGGCACTAGGCCCACAAGGATAACTTCTAGCTAGCAGTCTACCATAGGCAACTGCCCCCCCACAGACATCAGTCATCAGATGTCAATACAGGCGATATAGGAGGGTAGTCCCCCCACAGCCTACCTCTGTTCTCCTGCTAAAGGCTCTGCATGGCCAGCTGAAGGAGAACCAAAGAGGTTATCACAAGAGCCAAAGAAGCTGAAGGAAAAGAAAAAGAGGAGTAGGGGGATGTATGGAGGGAAAGAAGAGCCCGCTGCAAGAGCTTCTCTCAAAGATCTGCTGTTACAGTAAGTTCTAGCATAACTGTACTATCTTACTTCAAGAGGGAACTAGAAGGAGAGCTTCAGTAACAGACAACTACTGGAATAGCAGTATAAGTGCAGTATAATGTCGCAAGTGGTGCAATGCAGTGAATGAGTGGCAGCCGTATTCCAGCAGGCCTTCTGGACACTGAGGTGCTGCCCTATCTGCAGGCATCTTTCTGGACTGTGGGGATGAGGTAGCCAGACACAGAGTGGAAGTAAACTGGGTCAGAAGTACTTTTACCCATATCAAGACACCAACTAGTCCAATGTCACTGCCTCAATTGGTGCCACAAATGGGGAGCACTTGGATGAAGGTGGGCTTGGAGAAGGTTACGATGGTCAGGCAGAGACACATCCCAAATTCTATTCCCCTCGAGAAGTCATATGTGCACTGGCAAAAAGGGACAACCAAACAGAGGCACCAGAAGAAGTGGAAGGGATGGATGTGGAGGTCAGCTGAGGAGGTGGCCTCAGTGAGGAGGGCAGTGGACCTTAGAGGAGGAAGTGAATCCTGGTGGGTGAGTCTATCATAAGAGGGATCCAGCTAGGAACACACAAGGGGGAGCCAGGGAGGTGAGGTATCTACCATTTGCCACAACATGGATAGATGGGATGAAGATCCTGGGGATTGCGTGGAAGGCAAGACGGGAGGGTGAGCTGGATGTCATTATCCACCTAGGTACTAATGACCTGGCAAACAGGGAACCTAAGGAAGTTCAGGAAGAGTTTAGAAAACAGGGGAAGGGGTCTCAAGCAAGTAGCTACATCTGTCACATTCTCAGAAGTACTACCTGTAGGAGGCATTGGAGAGCATAGGGGCAGATGCAGCAGGAACTTTAATACATGCTCGGAGAACTGGTGCTGCAAGGAACAGTTTGGATTCATTGGTGACTGGGGACCCACCTGGAGGGATGGGGGCTTGTTCAAGCCAAAAGGCCTGCATCTGTCCTGGAGGGGAATCTAAGTACTCAATGATAAGTTTAAATGCTACATGAATAAGCATTTAAACTAGCCAATAGGAGGCAGGCCAGCAAGGAGGGTGCCTAATTGCCCACCCTCTGTAGTATATGGTAACTTACCCTAGTAACAGTGTAGAATGGTTTAGTCCACATCCCCCTGCAGTTTTGGGCCAATGGTATGTCTGGGGTGGAAACTGGGTTTTAGAAACTGCACGAGCAGATTGGAGTAGTAGTTCTGCTCAGGCCTGCTGATCTAGCCAATGTATGTTTGTTGAAAAAACCTCAGAGCTGTTAGAAGTTACTTATGGTGTCCAGTCATTCCTAAAACCAGCAATCCTGTAAGAAGCAACTAAAGTGAAATATTATATGGTGTCAGAGTGAACTTGCAGTGCTGCAGTTACAGAAAGAAGAAAGTTTGTGCTGCCAAGAAAAGAAACAAAAGACAGTATTTGTGAGTACCTAAAGCTTACTAAAAGACTGTATAACAAAGTATTTTTGGCAGTATGGAGCAATTTAAGCCACCTCCACCACTATTGTTGACTGGAAACCTTGCAGAAAACTGGAAAGGTGGGCACAGAGATTAAGTCTGTACTTTACAGCCACGGATTAGATGATAAGTCAGAGGAAATGAAAATTGCAGTCCTGCTATACACGGTCGTGGATGAGGCCCTCGAGGTGTACAATACCCTCAATATAACGTATGCTGACCCACAAGCTAAAAAAGCAGCTGAGGTTATGGAAGCATTTAAGAATTATTGTTCAAGGCAGGATGGTAATACAGGCCAAAAACCAGACTGCTAGGTACCAACACGTGAGCTACGTGCACAAAAATCAAACACGTGTGGGAGGTGTGGCAAGGGACATGCGCCAAAGGCTTGTCCAGCATATGGACAAGAATGTCGTAAATGTGGTGGCCTCAATCATTATGCAAAAATGTGCAGGTCCAAAAAGTCCAACAAACCTCATGAGAAAATGACCAAAGGGGTAGAAGCACTAGTTGTGGGTGCTGTAAAAAGAAAAGAAGAAATGGTGCGGACACAAGTACCAGATGAAGGGTGGTACACTACCTTGAAGATAATGGGACAGCCAGTTAAGTTCAAGTTGGACACTGGGGCTGAAACCAATATACTTACTAAAAAGTGATTGCACAGTTTCCATGCAAGGTACAAATCAAGCCGACCAGTACTATCCTAATGGCATATGGAGGAGCACAAATTAATCCGGAAGGGGAAGTGATGCTAAAGTGTAAGACACAAGACAGAGAGGCCAATCTGCAGTTTTATGTCACTAATACATCGGGAGCTTCCCTACTGGGTCAACAGGCATGTGTCATCCTGGATCTGATTCGCAAAGTAAAGGTGCTTAAAACCAAGCCACCAAGCACAAAAGAGGAACTTCTTTCACAGTACAAAGCAGTGTTTGAAGGCCTAGGAGAATTCCCTGGTGTTTACCACATACATACTGACCCAAATGTTACTCCTGTGGTACATGGGTGCAGAAAAGTCGCATATGCAATTACGGACAGACTAAAACAGACACTGGAACAGCTGGAGCAAATTGGGGTGATTAGCAAGGTAAGAAAACCTACAACATGGGTAAATAGCCTTGTAATTACTGAAAAGAAAAATGGTGAGATCAGGGTGTGTTTGGACCCTAGAGACTTAAATAAAGCTATCAGAAGACATCACTTCTCCATCCCCACATTGGAGGATATTCAGAGTAAGCTTGCAGGTAAAAAGTTTTTTACAATTCTAGATGAAAAAGATGGGTACTGGCAGATCAAATTAGATGATGAATCTGCAGACCTATGTACATTCAACAGTCCATGGGGAAGGTACAAATTTCACAGACTTCCTTTTGGTATACGGTCTGCAAGTGAAGTATTCAAGCAGAGAAATGCTGAACACTTTGGGGACATACCAGGTGTTTTTGTAATAGCTGATGTCATGCTTATAGCCGCAGCTACCAAGGAAGAGCATGCCAATATTCTGAGAAAAGTAATGGACAGAGCAGTAGAACTCAATGTAAAGATCAATAGTGACAAAATACAGTATTTGGTGAGTGAGGTGAAATACATGGGGCACATCATAACCGAAAATGGGCTACGGCCTGATGAAGCCAAAGTAGAAGCAATAGCTGAGATGCCCCCCTCCCGAAGATAAAAAAGCACTACAAAGACTGTTATGAATGACTCGATACTTGGTGCAGTACATTCCGAATGAAGCAAACCTCACTGCACCACTAAGGCAGCTACTCAAAAAAGATGTCATGTGGCAGTGGCAGCCAGCACAGGAATAATCCTTACAAAAGCTAAAAGAGACTATTTCTTGTGCACCAATATTAAAATTATTTGATCCAAAAGAGGACATCGAAATCCAAGCAGATGCATCTAAGGACGGACTAGGTGCTTGTCTACTACAAAGAAACAGACCAATAGCTTATGCATCTAGGTCATTGTCCAGTGCTGAAAGAAACTATGCACAGATAGAAAAAGAGTTGCTAGCGATTGTGTTCTCTCTACAGAAATTTCATCAGTATGTTTATGGAAGGTCAGTGAAAGTACAATCAGATCACAAGCCACTACAGTCCATACTGAACAAACCAATTGGAAAGGCTCCAGCAAGATTGCAGCGGATGCTGTTACAGATACAGAAATATGACAGAGAGAGGTAACATATACTCCAGGAAAAGATATTCTGATTGCAGATGCTCTCTCCAGGGCAGTACCAAAAAAACCAGCAGAGGGAGACATTGTTCTAAGTAGTGAAAAGGTCATATACTCAATCCAAGCAACAGAAACACTGCCTGGCAGCATGTTACAGGGGCTGAAACAGGCCACACAGAGGGACAGTGATTTACAGTTGCTTAAAGAAATGCACCTCAAAAGGATGGCCTAACAGGAAAAAAACAAGTCAGCAGCAAACTTAAGCACTATTGGCCCATGAGACACAATATATACATAGAAAATGAACTCATAATGGTGGGTAAAAGAATCATCATACCCAAAGAGCTGAGAACAGATATGCTACAAAGACTTCACACAGCACATCAAGGAATACAAAGGACAAAGGCACAAGCCAGAGCTGTGATGTATTGGCCAGGCATGAATCGAGAAGTAGAAATGATGGTTGAAGCATGTGGACTTTGTCAGGAACTCTTACCCAGCAACCATAAAGAGCCAATGTGTCCACATGAAATACCTGACATGCAATGGTTAAAGCTTGGTGCAGACATTTTTTACTTTAGGGGACACTCCTACTTAATAGTAGTGGACTATTTTTCAAAATACCCTGGGGTTCTCAGAATGCCTGACAAGACAGCAGCTACAGTTATTGCAAAATTGAAGCTGTATTTGCAAGACATGGAATTCCAAAAGAACTGGTAGCGGATCATGTACCATTTCAAGTCATGAAATGAAGCAATTTGCAAAGTTGTGGGAGTTCAAAATAACTCATTCCAGCCCAGGATACCCACAATCTAACGGTTTAGCTGAAAGAATGATCCAGACAGTAAAAAGAATCTTTCTGAAGTCTATGCAAGGTCAGACCGATCCACATCTCGCATTGCTCAGTCTTAGAAATACACCAGTCACAGGACTGAACTGTACACCTTCTCAATTGTCAATGGGCAGAATGTTGAGGACAACATTACCAGCAAGTGCAAGGGCACTGTGACCTGAAATACCAAAGGATGCACATAAATGTCTGAAAAGACTACAGAAAAGACAGAAACAGTATTATGACAGGAATGCAGCTCCACTTATTCCATTCAGAGAAGGGGAAAGGGTATGCATAGAGACTTCTAGTGGGTGGCAACCTGCTACAGTGGAAAGAATCCGTGATGAGCCAAGATCCTATAGTGTGATTACTCCTGCAGGACAGCGATACACTCGGGAACAGGAGACACCTGAGGAGAGACCGAACAGTTGCTTTGGAGGCTGAAGAGCAACAGGCAGATGAGTCAACTGAATCCGTATTGTCACAAACAGTGCAATCCAGGGACAACAGCCAGGAACAGGACACTTGTCAAGAGTGTGAGCAACCTGAGATGGAACCTGTTGTTTTCAATGACACTTTGCCAGAAAGTCCTGAGGCTGTACCCAGTGTGCAGTCTACTCGAATGACCAGAAGAGGGCGTTTGCTTAAAGTTCCTGAGAGGTTCAGAGATTTTGTTATGACTTGTCAGTGGTAAAGACTTATTTCAACAAAGCTGAGTACCAGTGACTTTAGACCCTAACTCATCACAAAGTAAGACTCAACCATTATGTTATTATTGCTTGGTAATTATTTGTCATTGATATGCAAACCGAAATCAAGGTAATTGCTTTCTTTTACTAGAAGGGGAGATGTAGTATATGCTAACTTACCCTAGTAACAGTGTAGAATGGTTTAGTCCACATCCCCCTGCAGTTTTGGGCCAATGGTATGTCTGGGGTGGAAACTGGGTTTTAGAAACTGCATGAGCAGATTGGAGTAGTAGTTCTGCTCAGCCCTGCCGATCTATCTAATGTATGTTTGTTGAATAAACCTCAGAGCTGTTAGAAGTTACTTATGGTGTCCAGTCATTCCTAAAACCAGCAATCCTGTAAGAAGCAACTAAAGTGAAATATTATACTCTCATAGCTAGCAGTGGAACCAATGAACAGGAGGAGAAGATATCTCTACAAAGCAGGGTGCAAAAGTCAGAGATAGGCACCCAAGGGGTGGATAGGCAGAAAGGGGGCAAAATACAACAGAAAAGCAGACAGTAGGGAGAACCAGGGATAAAGGACAACCAGGAAGGGGGCTGGAGTAGAACTGCTAAACAGTCCAGGGAGTTCACATCATGGAAAGCCATGTGTGCTAATGCCAGGAGCCTTAGCAACAAGATGGAGGATCTGAAGGCTGCCATGGCGCAGTCAGACCTGGACACTGTGGCCATCACACAGACCTGGTGTAATGATAACCATGACTGGGAGATGGCCATACCCGGCTACAACATATTCAGAAGAGACAGGGCAGGCAGGAAGTGAGGAGGAGTGGGACTTTTTGTGAAAGGCTCTGTACTGTCCCACATGCTGTTTGCAGTGTACATGCTGCCATTGGGGGACATTATAAAGTGGTATGGGCTGAGTTCTCACTGCTATGTGGATGATACCCTGCTCTACATGTCCTTTGCGCCCGAGCAGGGTGGGGCAGTCTTGGTTTTTAACAGCTCCCTCATTGAGATCCAGGGTTGGATGAGTGCCAGTTGGCTGAGGTTGAAATAGGGCAAAACTGAGATGTTGGTGGTGGAGCCAGGTCACCAAAGCATGGGGTTGTTGTCAGGTCAACCATCTGGGCTATGGCTCAGGGGGAGGGCCAGTGGCCTATATCAGATTGGGCGTGAAATCTGGGCATTGTGTTCGATAGTGGCCTGACATTAAAATCCCAGATGTCTGCTGTCATTAAGATCTCTTTTTACCATCTGAGGAACATCACCCGGATTAATTGCTTGGTCTCACCTGGTGATCTTCTAGAGGCTACGCCTCATGCTTCAACCCACCCCAGAAGTGACGCTATTACACAATAACACACACCTTCTCATACCTTGTTTAATTAACCCATCTACAGGAGATTATAAATGCTTTGGGAGAAACAGTGGATAACCATGAGGGTCGGATCTCGGAGTTGGAGATGTGGCTCAGCAGCCAAGTAGATGCACAGTCCTGTTTTGATCCAAAGCTTCAGAAGGCCTTAAAAGAGATAGAAATACTTAATGAAGTCCTAGAGGACCATCAAAATAGAGAAAGAAGATGTAATTTGTGACTAGTTGGCTTTCCAAAGGAGGTCGAGGGTAAGAATTGCGCAGATCATTTGCAGAAGTGGTTGGTAAATACCCTGCAACTACCTGACAACACGCCATTAGCGATCCACAGGTCTCATCATTCACTGGGAAGGTGGTCTGGCTCCGACGAGAGACCTTGGCATATTATTGTGAAATTTTTGAGATATCAGGACTGACAACAGGTGTTGTCTGCTGCTCGGAATGTAGACTATATTTTGGTTGATAGGAGTAAAGTGCATATTTTTCCAGATTTCTCCCAGAAATTGCAAAAAGAGAGACAGGTCTTTGGGGAGACTAAAAGAAAACTTTATAACTTGAACTGTCCCTTCTCTCTTGTCTGCCCTGCTTGTTTGATTATTTGAGCTCCTGACAATTCCTCCAGATTGTTTGCAGATCCTAAGCTATCACTTGCGTATGTTGAAATGGAGCTGAAGGACAAGCTGAAGAAGTCCAGAGGTTCACTGAGATCTTCAACTAGTTGTGCTACTTATACTGTCAAGTCCTTTTTTTTTTTGGCTTGATCATTGTTCCCAGGTGGGGGGAGGGGTGGAGGGGGGAATTTGGTCCTCGGTCCATAACAGCCTCAGCCAGGCCTATGTAGGTGAGACCACGGAGACCCTTCTTCCCAATCTGTAGCACAGAGGGGAGCTGAGCTTGACAGCTCTATTTGGGGGCGGGTGGCTTTCTGATGGATGCTCCGGGGGGGGACAACTGAGTTGTTTGCCTTGTGAAGGTAGCTCGACCAATACAATCTTCCATATCGGGATAATGTTTGCCAACATTTTTCCTCAGTTATCCTATGGCAGTTTTGTTGACTCAGGCCACTTTTTGCTAGAAATGGTGCCAGACTGTGATTTAAAGGACTTGGTATTATGGCTAAGGGTTAAATGAATGTGCAGCAGTTCCCCTCACCTCTTCAATTATTAACCAGGACTATAACATTTTCTTTTACTTTAGAGGATTACATAGTTTGTGTAGTTTTTTTGTTATTTTATATGCATGATTTTTTTTCTGATGGGTAAGACCGGGACCTTTTGGGTTTAAGAAGTAATGGTTCATTTGATTGGGGTCTGACTTATATGTGAGAAGGAGATTATAAATAAAGTGGCATGGAATGGATTGATTTTGAAAGAGTGGGATGCACAACTGAGTTCTTCATGTACTCGTGGAGATTAGCTTTTGGAACCTAGCCATGGAGGGTCCAGGTGGGTGAGGGGCTTTGCACTGAGGGGTGTGTGCCCCCCCTTCAAATTCAACCTAGTTGCTGGCTCAATTCATGGCAAAAGGGTCTTCTGTTCTTCAAATTAGTATGTTAAAGCACTAATAAGGACAATTCTGAGACGTGTATGGGGGGGAGGGGGGTCACGCTACGGCATGGCACAGCATGTCGGGTTCGAATCCTCTCACCTTTCTCAGAACGGACCCTGGAAGGTAAAGGATGTTAACTTGAAAGGCAATTGGGGGGTGGCTTGGTGTGTGGCCCAGGTTTGACGGGGTCCCACTTGCCTTCTGCTAGGACCCTCCTTATCATTTATTTATCATTCATTTGGGGTGAAGAATACATGGCATCGAGGAGCATTTCTTCATTTCGGGGGCTTATTGCCCTGTATCTGTATTTTCTTGATGTTTTGGATGGGCACCCCTTGCTCCTCCATGTAGCAGTGGCATGCAGGGGATGTCTTTTGTTTGTGATGTTCGGGGGGAAGGAACATTGGGGAAGGGGATGCTATTTCTTCAAGCGGGGGGGAAGGGGGTATGCAAAGAAATATGTTCCTTTTTCCTGTTAATGTTAACTTGTGCTTTTAAGGGGCTTTGGGGGAAAAGTTTGGGGAAGTGGCAAGGTGGAAGGTTTATTTTTCAGGAAGAAGTATTAGTTAGATGGGGTGGGGGAAAATGTTTTTAAAAAATTTAGTGCTGTTTCCTTGTCCTACCCCAAAGTTTTTTGTGTTTGCTCTATTGTTCAATGGTTCCAGCAGTTTATATGGTCTGATTATTAAGGAGACTAGTCTACTTTACAGCACAGCTGAGCATTAGTATATTGTTTTCATTTTTGGATTGGTAAGTTGAAAATTATTTCGTGGAATGTCAACGGTCTTAAATCGGTTCTAAAGTGTAAAAGGGTTCAGTCATATTTTAAGAAAGCTCGAGGTGATATACTGTTATTATAAGAAACACAACTCTCTGTGGGGGAGGTGGATAAGCTATCATCTATATGGGGTGGTACATTGTTGGGAGCTTGTTTTACTTCCAAGACCAGAGCGGTGGCAAATTTGGGTTAGACTGGGAATTAGGATCTGACTACTCTCCTCTTTTCCCGACTCCCAATGGAGATATATAATAGTGGATGTGGAAGTTGAGAGGAGGGGTTTTACTTTTGTTTTGGTGTATGACCCTAACTTTGAGCACCCAGATGTTTTCCATTTTCTGTCTGTTCATTTAGCTCCTTCTAAGGGTATGCTATATATTGGAGGTGATTGTAATACATTCTGGGGCCCAACCCCAGACCATTCTGGACATAGAAACTGCACTCTGCCTAAAGGTGCAACTGCCCTGAGGACCCTAGTGAAGGAGAATGATTTGATTGAGGTGTGGAGGCATTTACACCCCGATGCCAGGGGAATTTTCTTTCTGTTCACACGCTCACCAAGTTTATACAAGGACTGACCTGGCATTGGTGTCCTCAAATTTCATGAAACCTGTATATCAGCCTCTTACTGTACAATTAGCATCTCTGATCGCACCCCAATGGAAGTAGAGATGGCCTTGTCGGGAGACCTGGGTCCACATATGGTATACCTCTTGTATTATATATTTTTTCTTTGTTGTTCTACATTTTATATCTCCTGTCTATGTAATTGCGAACTGTATGTGTATGTGCCTCAGGACCTCCTTGTGAATGAGCTTGCCCAACGGAGTCTTTCCTGCAATAAACTTGAAACTTGAACTTGAAACATCCACAGTGGCAGATGGATCCGGTCCTCTTGACTGAGGCAGAGTTTAGGAGACATGTGGGGGAAGTAATCAAACATAGAAACATAGACTTTGATGGCATATAAGGACTGCTTGGCCCCACCCTGCCCATTTCCCTACCTATTGGATAAGCTGCAGATCCTAGTTAATTAACAGCCTACTTCTTCCTCACCCCACCAGAATTGCCTTATGTCTGTCCCATACATTCTTGAATTTGCCCACTGTTTTTGACCCCACAACCTCCTTAGGAAGGCCATTCCATGCATTCACCACCCTCTCCATGAAAAAATACTTCCTCACATTGCCCCTGAACGGTCCCCCCATTATCATCAAATTGTGACCCCTTGTTCTTGCACATCTCTTTTTCTGAAAGATAGATGATACCCTCTTAGACTTTGTTGAGGCCCTTGAGGTACTTGAAAGTTTCTATTATGTCCTCCCTCTCCCTGCCATCCTCGAGGTATACTGTACATATTAATCTCCTTTAGTCTCTCTTCATATGATTAAGCTCCTGTAGTCTCTCTTTGTATTTCGATCAAGTGTTTTTTAATGCACAGTAAGGTGACTGATACATCAGCGAGAAGAACATGGGAAGCTTTGAAAGCTTATATTTGGGGGATTTCAATCTCATATGCTGCTTATAAACATAGATAAGCACTCAATTATAAGTTTAAATGCTACATTGACAAGCATTTAAACTAGCAAAGGGGGGTGGCAGGCCAGCAAGGAGGGTACCTACTTGCTCACCCCCCACAGCTAGCAGTGGAACCAGTGAACCAGAAGAGTGGCTATCTCTGCAAAGCAGTGTGCAAAAGATGGAGACTAGTGCCCAAGAGGTGGATAGGCAGAAAAGGGGCAAAATTCAGCAGAAGAGCAGACAGCAAGGAGAACCAGGGATAAAGGACAACCAAGGAAGGGGCTGGAGTAGAACAGTGAAACAGTTTAGGGAGGTCAAATCATGGAAAGCCATGTGTGCCAATGCCAGGAGCCTTAGCAACAAGATGGAAGATCTGGAGGCTGTCATGGTGCAGTCAGACCTGGACATTGTGGCCATCACTGAAACCTGGTGTAATGATAACCACGACTAGGAGATGGCCATACCTGGCTACAACATATTCAGAAGAGACAGGGCAGGTAGGAAGGGAGGAGGAGTGGCACTGTATGTGAAAAGTGGCATAAGGGCCACAGAGATCCAGGAGGAACAAATGGGGGAGAGATACTGTGGGTTAAGCTGGAAAGGAAAATGGGGCCAGCCATCCGCACAGGTGTGGTCTATAGACAGCCAGTCCAGAAGGAAGAAATATATAGGGAAATGATGCTAGCCATCCAAAGGATGGCAGACAAGGATGAGGTAGTACTGGTTGGAGACTTCAATATTCCAGATGTGGACTGGAGCATCCCAGCAGCAGCATCAACTAGGAGCAGATTTATCCTGGACTCCCTTCAGGGTGCCTTCCTTAAGCAACTGGTCATTGAACCAACTCAACAGAAGGCAATACTGGACCTTGTACTCAC